>CM037590.1:128895541-130395541 GCA_021018995.1 Chloranthus sessilifolius | reverse complement strand
CCCCCACCTCGAGGTTTCACATTTCAAGAGGAAGGGAAGGTTTGTAGGTTGAAATAAACAATAAATTAATTAAAACAGTCTCCATCGACCTGGTTTGAAAGGCTCAGCTTTTTTATCTTTTTTATATTTAATTTTTTTAAATAAAAAAAAAAATTGTTGTCAGGGAAGTGATGTTGATAATTCAGTGTTCATAAAGAAAAATACAAAGCAACCACAGATCTCTATCTATGTTAGATGATACTTCTCTTACCAGAAATGATGAAGATTCAATGGTCCAATAACAAGACATCTGAGCAATGTGTTTGAAATAAAAATTTTGGGTTATCTAAAATACTTTCTTGGTTAGCTAATATGTGATACCCATGGTTGTCAAGGTCATGCTATAGCCTCGCCATGGCGAATGGCAATGGAAAACGCCATATACAACCAAATAGTCATGATGGCTAAATGGCGACTCCATAGTGTCGCCATGACGGAATAGAATTATGGCATCGATATGCACGCTATTTGCTTTTTTGGGATAATAACGTATATTACTTATAAGTAATAACATTTTGATATTTTAAATATATTTATTTATACTTAGGCAAATTTGTTAATGTTTCATATTTGATTTGTATTTATTGATATTTGTTTATGCGTAAAACATGAAATCCTTAATATTAGAACCAAAGTATGATGCTTTCGTAGTTGAATTTTTTTCTTACCATACAAAAATATAAATAAATAAGAGATAAAAATAAAAAAAGAATACTACTAATTAATAGATAAAATAAATAATTAAAATAATTAAAATAATAAATAGCATCGACATGGCGTAGCGAGCCTCTTCGCCATGACCTCGCCACAGCGCCTTAACTACCTTGATGAGACCAATATTTCAATCTTGCAATAACCAATTGTGTGTCCCTAGGATGTGATATTATAACTAGATGTCCTACATGAATGTTGTGTGGTTTGCGAGACCGAAAAATATTTATGTTTCTAAAGTAAACTTCAAGTTCACTTAGTCAATAATGCTCATTCTTGGATTCAGCCAGATAAAAGCAGAATTATGAACATTTTGCAAATTACTTCAAAATCAAAACAAATAAATAATAACAAGGCAAAAAAAATTGTTGTTAAGCTATAGATAACAAAAGACCATGTGTAATAAGCATATATTCCTAAAAAAAATTATCTGATGATTATAGGCATGAAAATTTTGTGGGTTGCCAAAACCAAAGATGGATCTTTCTTCAGATTGAGTGAAATGCATCATTGGTGTATGCATGGTTCAAAATCTCGTCCGAAACCAGTACATACAAGATGATAAGTACCGGTTTCGAAGATCACCGGTATGATACTTCAAAGTGTCATACCGGTGCATGACATATATATTAGTAATGTATCGGATTCGGACAACACATACCAATGTATAGTCCGGAACCAGTACGTACTGGTTTTGGAACTGGACGACACGTACCTAAAGTATAAACCATGCATCTACCTAAAGTAAGTGTTACACAAGCAATCAGCACTCAAAATGGATAACAATTTCCCACAAAAATTCACAACAAAGTAAAAAGAGACAAATACCACAAACTGAAACTTAATTAGAGTTACATAAAAAAAAAAAAAAAAAATCACCTTGTCAACATGTTCTAAGGTAACAGCCTCTGGAATGATCGCAGCCTTCAGCTTGATCTCAACAAATCCGCTATTCCCTTTCAAAGCGAAACACTGACCAGGCTCACCAAAACTCGGTTCCAACACTTTCTTCGCATTACTGTGGATTCCAGCCCGTCCTTTGGGTGGCTTAAACCAACCACTAACCTTAACAGAATCAAACGGCTCAGAATGTTGAACCACCCTCGCCCCACCAGAACCCAACGCATAATCGACCCTCCCGAGCCCATCTGCCGCATGCCTCTCTATCTCCTTCTGAACTATCTCCCTCGCAAAAGCCCTAACATCATCCAAACTGAAATCTCCCTCGCTTCCCTCTAAACTTCTACTGTCCTGAAATTCATCCAAAAACTTCTTGAAATCGTCCTTCGAAAAGATACCCGTGTCCCTCAATACACCTAAAGAATTATCCAAATCTATAGTTTTCGCCTCCAACTTCTTCAATTCACTCTCAAACATTGCACCTCTCTCTTCTACTCTCTCAATCTTCTTATCAACGACTTCCACTTGAACTTGCATCATTTTTGTTGTCTTCTTCAAAAATGTCTCGAGATCCGAGACTCGGCGCTCGAAATCCGAAACGCCAATCAGAGGAGTAACGGTACGATCACTAGATCTCTCAAACCATTTCCAGATCAACTGCCCTAGCCCTAGAAAAACTAGAAGAAGCAAAAGATTCTTTGCCAACACTCTCAAAACAGTTTTCCATCTGGGTTTCTTAGGGGCTTTCGGGATATCCTTCCTTCGGTATGTTGCGATAGTAGAACCTTTCTTTGTTTGTAATAGATCTTTCGGTCTCTCAAGAATTGTCTCGCCCCTCATTGTATGGCTCAGATCCCTTCCATCACTACCTACTGCAACACCACCGTCACCAGTCAGCTCAATATTCGTTTTCTTCTCAGCGATAATGACGGTTCTCCTCCTCACGTTCTGATTTGAGGGGGTGGAGTTAATGGCCGGACTTGCAGTAATTGCGACTGTTGATGCGGACATGGTTTTTTTTGCACTAATTCAACCTTCAAAGTCAAAATCCTAAATGATTGATACAGGAAACCCTAAAAAAAGATAAACCAGAATCAAAACCCAGTTCTTTGAAACCTAGATTCACAAGAAAGAGAAAAAACGACACCTCAGAAAACAAATTAAAACCTTAGAAACTCACCAACCAATTGAAACACAACATAGTACCACTAACAAGTTAGAGATTTAAAACCACATCCTTTCAAAATAATAAGGAAAAACCCAAAAAAACTTACAATAACAAGCCTAAAAATCACAAAACAAATCCAAAACACAATCTAACGAGAATCCAAATTCTAAACCTTAACAAAAGAAAGAAAAATGCAAGAGAGAGAACTACAAACTCAATAAACGAAACAATCTGAAATCCATATCAAGATCCCAAACCCTTTTTTAATGAAAAAAATAACCCACCAAAAAGAAGCAACCAGAAACTACACAAAGAAATTAAAAAATAATAAGAACCAAAAGAAAAATCCTCTTATAAATTTGGAAACCTTACAACAAATTTTTCTCAAATAAAAACACAAACCCTAGAAACCCAAAAACACCAAACCCCACAAAATGCACCAAAAAAATTAAATAAAGAAAAGTAAAGATTGTTTCCTCACACGCGGAATCAAAACCTAATTCACCGAAACCTAGATTCACAAGAAAGAGAAAAAAACGACACCTCAGAAAACAAATCAAAACCCTACAAAATCACCAACCAATTGACACACAACACATTGGAGATTTGAAACCAAAATCTTTGAAAATAGTAACATAATACCCTAAAAAATTTACAATAACACAATCGAACGAGGAAATCCACGTTCTAAACCCAAACAAAACAAAGACATTCAACACAAAAATACAAGAAAGAGAACTAGAAACCCAAAATCCAAATGAATAAACCACACAATCTGAAGCCCATTTTAAGATCACGAAACCAGAAACTACACAAATAAATTAAAAAATAATAACCAAAAATAAATAAATTCCTCTTACAAATATGGAATCCTTTTAAACCCTTATGTTTCGCAAATAAGACACAAACTCTAGAAACCCAAAAACACCAAACCCTAAAAATTCACCAAAAAACCCCCAAAAAAAAAAAATTAAATAATAATTAAGTACAGATTGTTACCTCAGGCGCGGAATCAGGTGAAACGACAGAGAGAGACAACGTATAAATCTACGGAAATTGTACGTATTTTCGTCTACGAGACGATCTGCTTCTGCGATTTGTTGAGCGCCAAATGCTAAAAAGTGATATTTTTTCAAGATACAAATAATAAAAAACTAAAAAGGGCCAAAAGAAAAAAGGTGATTTTTGTGATGAGTTTTAAATCCAAACTTTGAAATGTGTATTGGGTAACTGTATTTTTATACGGTTCTTTCGTATGTCTATGTAACTTGTTATAATGCGCCAGGTAGTTGCCTACGCACGATGATGGGCTTTTATTACATGTTGCCACCAAGCACAAACGACGGTGGCATGCCACCAACTTTGAACTGTGGTGCACTGCCTATTCCACCGGGCCACCAGAGTTTGAACCATGTGTAGCATGGTTTTGCCTTTAGCACGGATTCCAAGAGCCTCAAAAACTGTGTGGATGTTTCAAAGTCAATATGTTATTCATCTTTGGACTTATATGTGTGCTAATAGATTAATCAGCACCATCAACGGGTCTGATCAACTGATACCTTACTTGAATGACCCAAGTTTTTTTTCACGTCAAACACATAGACTTGGCCTGTTGAGTTGGGCAGGAGGCATCTGATCCCATCTTTAGTTCCGGTGTGGTCAAATCACCTCAAAGGTGGAGTCCTAGCAGGTTTATTGAAAGGTCGGATCAGGTTAAGCATGAGTCAGAATAGTTTTTCATTCAAGTTGGGCATATATATATATATATATATATATATATATATATATATATATATGGGAAAAGGAAAAATGCGCTCAGGAGTAGAGATTTCTCTACGCTCCCCCAATGGGGAGCGGACATATGCAAAGTGCTTTTGTACTAACCCGGGTTAGTCATAGTGGGGGTTTCCTACTGTCAGTGGTAGGTAAAGTAGGCAGTAGGAGAATTAGGAAAGACTATACCTTACAGGTTCTGGAAGGAAACGTTGTTCCCAAGGGAAAGGTCTTGTCGAATGTAAACGCGGTAAATTTTTTTAAAATTTGGTATAAGTTCTTTCTTTTTCCCTCTTTATTCTGGTTCATCCTTTCTATGATTTTATTTCCTCTCTTTGACTTGCAACTTTCTCGTTTTCCCTGGAGCTCTGATTGGATAGAAGCGCAAAGAGACAACTTTCTTCTTTTCCCAGGAGGGATGTACTGGATAGAAGTGCAGAAGAGGCAACTTTCATGAAAATCTCCAAGCGCATACTGGATAGAATCGCAGAAGAGACAAGTTTCTCTAATTTTCTAGAGTTCATACTGGATAGAAGCGCAAAAGAGACAAATTTCTCTATTTTTCTATAGCACGTACTAGATAGAAGCGCAGAAGAGACAACTTGTAGCACAGAAGAAATCTCTTTCTCTATTTTTCTGGAGCACGTACGGGATAAAAGCGCAAAAGAAACAACTTACTCTTTTTTCTGGAGTACGTACTGGATAAAAGACTAAAAGATTGACATTTGAGGTAAGTATTAATTCTTTTTCTTGTGTATTATTTTTAGCTTACGGAACATTCTAATATATATGGCATCAGATGCGTTGTCGCTTTTGCGCCCACACGACGACGTTTCATATGTAAATTGGTTTCTTTATCTACTTGTAGTTGATGAATCTCTTCACTTATCTACGAGGCGGAGATATCGCTTCTTATTTGAAGCGATAGGAAACAATTGCGCAACGATTGAGAAACGACGGCGTTACAAGTTTCAAGGGACGACACTAAGTGTTAAAAGCGACGACGCAACGATTGAGAAGCATTCAAAAATATATAAATTATAAGCATACACTTCTTATTCGAAACGATAGGAAGCGACAGTGCAAAGATTGAGAAGCGACGGCACTATGAGTTAGAAGCGCCATCGCTTCCATATTGAAGCGCTAGCGCTTTGTATGGTTGCGCCATCGCTTCCTTGTGGATCAGTTTCCTTATCTGCTCGTAGTTGATAGATCTCTTCACTTATTTACAGGGAAGGAGGCGATAAAAAAAATTATAAGCATTCGAAAATATATAATGTATAAGCACACGCTTCTTATTTGAAGCGATAGGAAGCAACGGTGTAAAGATTGTGAAGCGTCCTCACTTCCATATTAAAGCGCTTGCACTTTGTATGATAGCGTCATCGCTTCCTACGTCATATGTTTCCTTATTAGCCCGTTTTTGGTCTAATGCAAGGTGCTGTAATGGATTCAATTGGAGGATTCAATATAGGTGGTATTGATTTAAATCTCCCCCCTGAGATGGTTTCTTCTGCAGGAGTTCCACTTGGTGGTGATAGGAATATCGAAATGCTGAATTCTTGTGAAGGTGCGGAGAATACGAGTAAGGAATGGAAGCCACGTATGGGCTTGAAGTTCCAATCTGAAGACGAGGCATATGACTTCTATAATTTATATGCGAAGAAAGTTGGTTTCAGCATTAGGAAAAGCAACACCTATAAGTCCGCAAATTGGGAGATTATAAAGAGAAAATATGTATGTTCGTTCGAAGGGTTCAAGCAGCCTGACAAGCGTAAATTGCATATCAATATAAAGTGTTCAAGAGATAACAGATGCAGATGTGAAGCAAGGTTGAAGATTAAGATCGACGAGCGAAAGTTATGGGAGGTTATGAAATTTAGAGAGCCTCATAATCATCAGTTGTATTCACCTTTAAAAGTGAAGGAATTACGATCACATAATAAGTTGAACGGAATAAGTAAATCATTGATAGGAGCATTTGATGACATAATTCTCCCTTCGAAGATTTCTGTTATTTTGTCGAGTTTGGATGAAATGGCTAGTGTGATAATAAACCCTCAACAAACTCAGGATTACCTAGAGAAGATAAGAAAGGAGAGTAACATTGATCCGATGTGCATGAACGTGATCAAATCCTTCGTTGATAGGCAGAATAAAGGAGATGGCTTCTTCTTTGAAGCCGAACTAGACGAAGAATTTCGTATGCGTAGTATCTTTTGGGTTGATTACAGGTCACAGGTGGCATATCAACAGTTCAGTGATGTGATAGTATTCGACACCACTTATAAAATAAACAAATTGCTGCTACCATTCGCCCCATTCACGGGGGTCAACCACCATTGACAGGCGGAGCTTTTTGAATGTGCATTGCTCACAGATAAGATGGAGGAGACCTTCGTTTGGTTGTTTAACACGTGACTGAAGTGCATGGGTCATAAGAAATCTAATGTAATCATCATCGATCAATGCAATGAGATGAGCAAGGCCATTTCCGAAGTTCTTTCGGGGACCACACATCACCTTTGCTTATGGTACATAGGGAGGAATGAATTGAACCATCTCTCTCATTAAAGGTAAAGTTTGAGAATTTCGGGCGAAAGTACAATCAGTGTAAATTCAGTAAAATAGTTGATGATTTCAAAAAGATATGGGAAGAACTAGTCGAGAAGTTTCAATTGCAAGACAATGAGTGGTTAAAACAAATATACGCTCTTAGAAGGAAATGAATTTCATGCTACTTGAGCGATACCTTTTGGGCCAACATGACCACTACGCAATACGGAGAAAGTATAAATTCTTTCTTCAATACCTATGTCAATACCTAGACGAGTCTGACAAAATCTGTCAAGCAATAGGATCTTGTCGTCCAATCACGTCGCGATAAAGAAAATAAGGAGGATCTTGTCTCAATATCTACGACACCGGCGCTCTTATTTTGAAATTCAATCGAGTGGCATGCCGCTACTATGTATACGAGAATCATGTTCGATAAATTCCACTCTGAGTTTTGAAAGTTTGCCTCTTTTAAGGCCCAAAAGGTGCTCGAAGAGGAAGCCAGGGCGGTTATTGTATTCCAAGTTTGTGAAAGTGGTAAAAGTGGTGGGGATGCCAGGGAGAATAGCAGTCGAACATTCAAAGTTCATTTCAAATGTGGAGATGCCACGACCACTTGTAATTACAAGCACTTCGAGACAGAGGGTTTGTTGTGTTCTCACATCTTTAAAATTCACTTCAAGAAAGAGGTAGACTAAATTCCTTCTAAGTATATTCTACATCGATGGACGAAAGATGCTAGATATAATACTGTAAGTTTGGGGGTGAGTGACAAAGAGGATTCCAACTCTGTATTTAGGATGAAAATATGAAAGGTGAAAGAAGCTGGATTGAAATTAATTCAGTTGGGGATAGAATCGAATCGTTTGGTGGATTACACGTTGGAAGGGATAAAACTATTAGAAGGTATAGAAGCCATTAGAATGGAAGAGGATAATGAAACAGGGACTAGCATCGCGTCCTGTTCGGACGCCCCCTCCCAGCTTAGCGAAGGAATTTCATTGCAAGAATATGCCAACATAACAGTGCGAGATCCAATACGATATGCCACCAAAGGTAGGCCAAGCAACAATGATAAAATAAAGTTTGGAATCGAGGTTAGTTTCGAACAATCACAAAAGAAAAGACGCTATTATAAGGGTTGTGGTCGGTTGGGATATAAAATTATAATTTGCCCGCTTCTGAAGGTCAGGATGATGGCTGATAGCGCTAGACAGAGCCAAACAAAATAAGATACAAGAGAACATGCAGTCTCACTGAATCACACTGATTCAATTTCTTGAAAATTGCAATCGCTTGGATTAGGAAGCACAGACGTGTCCATTCAAAGCATCATCGCTTTGTATATGAAGCGTAGGCATTCTCTTTCGATGCGCGGGCGCTTCGCTATATTGTATTTATTTCATATAGATAGCCTATGGTAATCTGTTCATGTGTTGAATTTTTTTTCTTTTTATGCGTTCATTCTCGGTGATTCAAAGATTGATTTCCACGTTTCGTGACCATCATTCAGAGGGGACGACGTCACATACGAGAAGTGACGGCGCACGTGAAGGAAGAAATGACGCTAAGTTTTTGAAGTATGGGAGTTTCGTCATTGAACCGTCTGCGATGGCGCTTCTTTTTAATCTCGTGCGCATATTGGATCCCAAGCAAGTGAAGTGCCTACGACTCAACCTACAACCATTGACAAGGTTAACTTTTCTTGAACAGTTTCCTGTGGATTAATATTTTCTTTTTCTCATAGAGCATCGTTTTACTTACTACTTAGAGTTATTTATGAAGAAAAAAAATTTACTAATCTGGATACATAAGTTTTCATTCATAAATTAAATCTATTTATTTATATCGTCTTTCTTTATACTGTCTTTTTTTTAATCGTAAATGAGTCTTGTTGTCGAAGCGCCATCGCATCTTAACTGAAGCGTCATCGCGTCTTAGTTGAAGCCCTATCGCCTCTTAGTTGATGCGAAGGCTCTTCCTAGTTCTGTGACATCACGTCCTATTTACATCGTCTTCCTTTATCGTAAATAGGTCTGATGAAATTAAATATGGGTTTGATGCCTACTAACATTGGACAGAGAAGCGTTATCACTGATTCACAGTGAATCAATATTATGAAAATTGCTTCGAGTAGTAAGAGGTGCAGGCACCTCTTAATCGAAGCGTGGTCGATTCGTTCATGAAGTGTTGGCGTGTCACATTATATTTTCTGCGTCGACACTTCATTTTCGATACGCTTATCTTACTAGAACTATAATTAGAATTAAGTAAAAAATAATTTACTACTCATACTAAAAGATTTTATTTATAAATCAAAATTATTTATTTACGTCAAAATACTTTCTATACACTATCTTCCTATACGCTGTCTTCTTATATACTGTCTTTCTTTATCGTAAATGAGTCTAATGTAAATGGGTATGATGAAATTGAACAAGGTTCTGATGGCGGTTATTGGTTAAGGGAGGATGCCACATTTTATAAAAATGTTGGAGGTGATGGTTGGGGATGGGTCACGGGCCGACTAGACGATCACGCACGCGGTGATGAAGGCGATAATGAAAGAGGCGGAAGCGGTGGAGGTAGAGGTGTAAATGGTGGCAGAAATGGCGGTAGAGGTGTAGGCAGGTGGTGTAGGGAGTTTGTTATGTTGGCGATGGTGGATGAGAAAGTTGAGTTGGAGATAGTGGCAATTGTTGTGGCTGGGGTGGAAGAGGAAGAAGTGGAGGCGGGAGAAGAAGAACTGGCTACGGAGCTGGGAGAAGAAGCACCGGCTCCGGAGGCAGGAGAAGAAGAGGCTTGGGGTCTCCCACCACCGGCAACATAACTTGAAAGTCGTCATTGTCTGGAATGATGATAACTTCTTCAGGGAGAGGGGGAACCGCATGCTCATTGTCGGGGACGACAATCAGTTCGTTGTCGTCGGGGATGTTGATAACCGAACCATCGTAGGAACTGATAAAATACTGACATGTAATACGGTAGCTCCTCCTCAAAATGTTACGATGCATTTCGGTCTGGGCAGAGGAAGATGAAATAATAATCCAAGGAAATACATAAGATGAAAAAAATTGGGCGCTATGACACCCTTTAAATAGCGATTTGTCATATAACATCATTAAATAGACTATTGTAGGTGTACTATTGTCACAGAGGGATTTCATAAATCTTTACACTTCTTTTTTATTGCGCCGGTTGTGTGTAATCCACGAACATCTCTCAAAATATGATAAAAAGCACACCGCTTTTTGATGTTACCAATGGTGCTTATCATTAGAAGCGACATCACTGATAAATCGACGCGTCATCACTTCTAATAAAAAGAGTCATCGCTCTTAAATAGAAGCATCAGCGTTTCAAATATCTATGATGGTGCTTCTTGACGGTAAGTGGCCTTTCATTTTTCTAAATTTCGAGGATTTCAAATCGTGTAATGTGTGGTCTTTTCGGGCAATATTTTTCAATATAATTTATTATTGCGGCTCTTCGTATCCTAAAAGAAATACCTTTTAGCCTTCTATCACTTTTATCTTTATTTCATATCCTTTCTTTTGCCTCCGTCCTAAAACTAAACTCCCTTCACCATGGCGGAGCAACTCGAGTTATCGTCCGAGATTACGAAAGTGTTTTGTCTTCTTTATAGAACCTTTCTAAGTTTGACGACCGGGGATATTAAGGAACTTTTCACCCAGAAGAAAAGGAGGTTTCAAAGTTTGATAGATGTGATTAAACCCTTGATAGTGGCAATTGAAGTTGTTTCTTACAAGTTGGAGGATTGACTGCGCGAATTATGACATAATCCGAAGGGGGAGTCGTCTACTTCTCCACCCTCTTGATGTCTCAGGTGGCTGAGTTGTGCTGGTATCTGTCTGTCTCTATAGATTTATCTTAGGTTTTCTTCTTCTCTCTTCCACTTTGTATTTTTGTAAGTAATACTTTATAAGAATAAAATATCTTTCGTTTTTATGAATTCGATCTCACAGCTTTTCGTTTAAGTGAAAGGGAGAAGGCCATTGTAGAGCTTTTCTCATTTATATGATTTCTTTATTTTTTAAAAGTTAATATTTACAGAGATTAACAAAGAAGTTAATTAAATAAAAGATTAACTTAGGAAAAATCTAGTCAATGACTGATACGGTAAAGTTTGTCATAGACGCTTCAAATTTGAAGCGTCATCGCTTCAAATTAGAAACGTCATCTCTTCAATTACGGGCGGGGATGCTTCTTGAGTTTAGCAGCGCACCTTTCGTGCAATCTTGTCCAACATAATTTATTACAGTGACTGTTCATATTCCAAGCATCGTGCCATCGCCTCTAAGTGGCGTGTTAGTGGCCTTACGATTTTCGAGGAATGCGCCGTCTTTTCCAGCCAAATTTGTGTCGACATGTCACCTCTTTATCTCAAAAAAGATTCCTGGGGAGCTTCAAATTGTAGATTTTATTATATATTTTTTTAGTAGCTTAACAATTTGAAGTGTCATGAGAAAAGGCAGCACCTAAGCTATCCCTAATATTCGGTGTTTTTTGTTAAAAGCGCCATCGTTTATTGATAAAAGTGTCAGAGCTTTATTAGGAAGCGTCGTCGCTTCATGTTCGAAGCGTCATCTCTCATTAACTGAAGCGTCGGCGCTTATATCATAAGTGCAGCAGCTTTCATCTCCAAAACCACTTTATTGTCGAATTTTCTTCTCTTTCTTGTTTAGTGAAGTTCAGTAATTAGTGTCAGTTTATATGAATACAAACAGTTTCGTTAAATTTCATGAAGAGGGATAATTCCAGCTTCTCAGGATGATTCCATGAAATTTATATAAACATCGCACAAATTTTATCGTTCATATCAATACAATATCTACCTCAGCTATCACTAATATTTAGTTATGATGCGATAACGCTCGAATTACAATCGGTAACGCTTCAAATTAGAAGCGATGACGTGTCAAAATTTATCGAGCTGAATATTAAGGTATGCTTTTTTATGAGAGATAATGCTCGGGATCTCGGATCAACAAAACCCCACTTACGTCAAGAAGAAACCTCGCTATCAACAGAAGCACCAACTGAAGCGCCAACGCTTCAATTAAAGACAATAGCGCTTCCAATTAGAAGTGATGACGCTTCCATTTTGAAGCACTTCGAATTAATGCATTCATATATTAAAGCTACCAGCACTTCGGAAAGAGATTGTATTAATATATTCATATTTTTAAAAAAAGAACAACAAACTATACAAGAAATGTCTGGTTGAATCTTTTGGCATGGGGGACTAATTTGGGCTAGCGCTTTGCACAAATTTTATAATTCATATCAATACAATCTCTGCCTCGGCTACCACTAATATTCAAAGTCCTCAAGGCACAGGTCACTTCTTACTAATTGCGCTAGCGCTTCTATTGGATTACTTGTGATATCACTGAATAAAAGAAGATGAAATGAATAAAAATTTACAAATCATGCATTTGAAGTGTGCAATTGTGGGATTTTTTACGATCTCGTCGCGACGATGCGCTCACTAACGAAATTATAGAGTTGCCACCCGCAGCTTTTAATGTCTCGAGAAACCTAGATCATTTTTATAAGTATCGAAGTGCCACAAAGATGACTCTGAATCGGGCCTACGCCAAAGGCTCTTGGGTAAGGGCTTCGGTTATCAGTTGGGAAAGTGTTAGGCACCCAATCAACCTACTTAATGCGGTCTCTACTAATGGCCAAAACTAAAATAATATAAAAAGAAATAAAAATAGTTTCCTCTTGCCTAAATAGGTCTTAAAATCTTATTTATGCCCCTCTGTTCATACAAAAAATTCGGCGGCGTAACGACATAAATGGGAGGATGGAGGAATGACTGAGAAGGTAGAGGAGTAGAGGGGAGAGCCGGAGCTCTCGGGCCCTTGTTGCACCGCTGTGGGGCCTTGCGTTGGCTTGCTTCGGTGAGCTTTTGAAGGCTTGTATGGTATGGAATAGGGTTCTAACTCGTAAGGCGTGATAGCTAAGAGGTAAAGAGGGAAAGCTATGGGGTAACACACACTTAACCTAAAGCTTTTTAAAGAAATGCTAAGGTCTAAAGGAGTTTTTTGAATTCTGAAATTTGTATGGGAATGATCCACTAGAGGAGAGAGATAGAGAAGGGATTCCTTAATCTCTCAATTGCAAATTTTTTCAAGCCATTTGCAAGGGGGGGTGCCTCTCTATTTATAGGAAAAAAAGAGGTTAGGAGGGTGCTTAGAGGTTAATTGGGATTAGCAATTAGGTAATGGGTCATCTAAGGTTTCCTAGAATTTTTAGAGCCTCGAAAAATATGAAAAGTTGTTCCAATGGTGGATGATAGGGTGAGGCTTTAAACCACTTAAGGGGTTGCATATAGATAGTAAATGGGTGTAACAGAACTAGCAAAACACACCCTAAAGGTCAAGATGGTCAACAAGTCAAACCTCAATCTCGATTTTTGAGGCAAAAATACACAGTTACTATTCATATGCCTGGAGCAACTATTAGTTACACCAAGCATATGCACAGTAAAACAGTGCCTGAGAAGTTGGTTGCCCGTAGGGGGACCCACCTATAGCTGGCACGACTATTAGTTACGCCAAGCCATTTCTGGGGAGAAATGGCTTGCCGCAACTATTAGAAGCACCAAATCCCTAAGGGGGGTCACATGAAATTACCATTCTATCATTCGGGTTCGGGATGTGATATCTTTTTGTACACAACTCCGATTGGGGTGATTCTTGGCTTATTAGAAAGTTGAGGACTTCTACTTTTCAATGGTATGAGATTTGATTGCAGCAAAAGCTCACAGCTAGTCTTAGTGCACCACTCTTCATCCATTGCTCGGGAAAGTTAGGTTTAGGTCCAGGATGGGTTCTAAGGGTCAGGATTGATTTCTAAGGGTTCGGGAAGGTTCTTAAGGGATCTAGGGTGATTATTAAGGGTTTGGAATGGCTCCTAAGGTTTTGGAAGGGTTCCATACATGCCATCAAAAGCTCGAAGACGCACCTCTCTCAAAATGTGTTTCGATCGGGCCTTGGGCCAAATTTGGGTGTCTACAGATGCCCCTCTTTGGTATCCGATCACTAATGATCTAATGTCAGAGACAAAAGACATCCGAAGTGGGCCAAGGCATTACTGACGGGTCCGCTACATTGAAAACGGACTTCAAACATCAGATGAGTATCATGGTGAGAAAACGAAAGCCTTGTATGTCGAAAAAAATAGTCGTTACTCAAGGTAATTGATTCTCAAGCACTTAGCGACATTACTGAGCATAACCGAGGTGGAGCGAGTTGCGAAAGCCCAATAGCTGGAAAAAACGGTCACTTCTCAAGATGATTTGAAAAAGTTTGATGTTCAAGATTCATTCTGAGTACAACAACTTCGTAAGTAAGGAGGATGATCGACCCACATTTAAATATAGGTGCAACACAAGTACACAAGGTTCCACAGTTTGTTTTCAGTCATGTGAGACATTGACCGCCTCATCTGATTGGTCACGGGTGCTCCTGCTTGAAGCAGGGTTCAAAGTCTTTGGGCAAACCCATTACTCCCGAAGTTTATTTAGCGCGACTACCAAGCAGAGCGAATAGATGTCGCAATGCTTTTTGGGAGTACTTGCAGTTTCTTGAACGTGCTCCGGATCATCATGACCCAGAGTATCCAACCTTAAATGACATTAAATAGATCCGACCAAAATCGGGTGCCCCCAAAGGGGATACTTAATCCTGGTCCCTGCCAATAATAATCTTACAAATCATTTCACTATGCATAAACATGCACCCATTATGGGTGATAAGCAACAAAGGCGATGGAAGTCTCGACCCAGATCCCGTCCGGGTATAATTTATGAGAATAAACGACCATCCTACGGATACCCAAACATAAGGCGTACACTTTACAGGGATACTATGCCAATACAAGTTTTAAGCCTGCGAAAATAAAAGGAAATGAATCCTTCTGCATGCATGTTTACACATAGTTTGGTTTACATGTAGTTTCATTTTCAACAGATTGGTTTCAACCAACAATTGATCTTTTTCATAACGAAGTTACTCAGACCTCAAACCCCGTAGGACGCACACCCAAATTGCGCTGATCAAGAATCCACACCTCTGAAATAGCTTGTGATGAATCTCAAATTAAACACTCACTTTCATATGAATCTGCCAACTGAGCTCTTGTCACAAAGTTTTAGCAGTGGAGTCGGCTCGATCAAAACATTAACTGTTTGATCGGGATTGACACCGTTGCTCCTACTTCGAAGTAGGATCCAAAAATTCAAGGCGAGCCTTTATGGCACCGTTGCATTGCAGATAAAATATTGACATTTTACAGCATTGGAACACACGTGTGCGTCCAATCACATGAGGTACAAATCGCCTCATTTAAGTGGCCGCTGGTGTCCTTGCTTGAAGCAGGGTTCGAGGGCTTTGGGCGAACCCATTGATCCCGATTTATTTAGCATGATTACCTAAGCGAAGTGAATGGATGTCACAACATTTTTTGGGAGTGCGTGCTGTCTTTTCAAAATATATATTTTTGTTATTTTATGTGGAGAATTTTTTTATCATTTTATGTGATATTTAGATTTTTTAGTTATCATTTTATGTGATTTTCTGATATATTTTTTTTTTTTAAGTTATCATTTCATGTGATTTATGATGATGATTTTTTTAATTTTTAAGCTATCATTTTATGGGATTTTTTTGGTTTTTTAGAACTATTATTTCACGTGAATTATTCTATCATTTTGTGAGTTATTCTATTATTTTTGGCTTTTTCTGTGAGGATTTTCTTTTATTATTTTTTTATACTTTTTCACATTTTTCTATGTAGAATTGGGACGCCTATTGCTCTCGGTCCACTTTATTCTTAGCACGGCTTCTTGAGTAAGTTGAATGAGGTTCAACACACCGTTAGGGGGCGCGTGCATCTGCCGGGAGGAACAAACAAAGAGAGAGGGTACCAGGCCATGCAGGCGACCCGTATCGGGCCCAAGAGCCTCTTATAAGTGGTTGGGGCCACTATTAGTTGCACCAATCCAAAAGAGGCCCTAAAATTGCCTGGTGCAACTAATAGTTGCGCCAGGCCTGGTTGGGTTTCGTATTTAAGCAGCCCGAGGGTTTCGTATTTAAGCAGCCCGAGTTCGGGCAGCAGGGCACATTTTTGAAAAAAAAATTTCTCTCCCTCTCTTCAAAATCGAAAACCAGCCTCCTTAGGGTTTTTTCGCATTGTTTCTACCCGCGCCTTATTGCCAGCACTCGCTTGCACTGATTGATCGCTGCTTTGTGCTAGATCAAAGACCCTTTCTTCTTCACAACATAACCATTAAAAACCCATCTTTCTTGATTTTTCTTGCTTTTTTCTCATAACCATTAAAAACCCATCTTTCTTGATTTTTCTTGCTTTTTTCTTGTAAATATGACTATGATCTTGCACTCTTTGATGAATAATGATTTTTCTTCATTGTATGCTTTTTTATTGATGATATATTGGCAATTTTTCATGAATGGTGCCCTATTTTTATATTTTACAGAATTTATTGGTGCCTAATGTGTATATATATATATATATTTATTTATTTATTTATTTGTGTATTTAGTATGGACTTTAATTTTGTTGTTGTTTGTTTGTATTTTTTTTGTTTTTATTTTGCACATAAAGGAATGGATCATATATTATATATTTTTTTGAACACTAAATTAGAAAAAAAATGAATTTTTGGTTTCATTTTTGAAATTTATTTAAGGAAAATGATTTTTGACTTCTCAAGGGATTATATATATATTTTTGTTGTTTTGAAGACTAACCAAGGCATTGTTATTATTGTGTTGGTTTTTTTTGGATTCTATGGGCATAAACTAAGGATTTTTTTGTTGCTTTTGTTTTATTGTTTTTTTTGTTTTGTTTTTTTTTTATATAGAAGAAAGGCTTTTCTTTTTTGGTTTTTGATTTTTAGGAGCATAAAAGAAAAATATTTTGGGGTTTTGATTTTAGGAGCATAAGGAGGTGATTCTTTTTTCTTTTTCTTTTTTTTTTAAAGAAGGACCTAAAAAGGTGAGGTTTCTCTCTTTTTTTTGGTTTTTTTTGTTTTTAGGAACATAAAAGAAAGATATTTTTTTGTTTCTGCTTTCCGAATCATAAAAGAAGGACTCTTCCTTTGGTTTTGATTTTTGAAGCATAAAGAAATGATGACTCTCTTTTTTTGTTTTTGACTTGCTTTACTTTTAAACATAGAAGAAGGGAATTTTTTTTTTATTTTATTTTATTTTATTTATTTTATTTTTTTTAACTTTTGAAGATAAAAAAGGAAAGGATTTTTTGCATTTTTTTTATCTAAAAGGATTTTTTTGTTTAAGTATGTGTGCATCTTTATTTTCTGAAAATGAACAGAAAGAGGGTGAGCATACTTACCTTCCCCTGGCGTGTAGCATAAAAATAATTCTTTATCACTGATCTTCTCTGATGCGATTGTTTCCTGTTGCCCCAAAATGTCCGACGACGAAGAATATGTGCCTGATTGGGGCCAAGAGGAGGGGCCTGAGGTAGTTTATGGCCCGCGGGGGGAGCAGTTCTTTACGGTAGATCTGGGCCAGCCAGATAGGGTGCTATACATCATGCCCGAGTGGGCGAACATCCTGGCCTGCATCACTCTCTTGCTCCTACTGGGTAAGACCCTCTTTACCAATGCGAGCGGCGGTCGAGTCGGCCTGGCGTTACTGAGTATTATGGACAACTTTCTCGACATCCATAGGTATGATTTGGGCGGGGCCGAGTGCGTGTGGTTAATGTACGGCGTGGCTCGAGTTACCATAGGGGACTCCAAATCTGTTGTTGGCTTTTGGGCGGCATTGGAGGTAATCCCTAACTCATTTGCTTTTGTCAGTTTTACTTGAATGGTCTTTTATGCTACTGACTTGGTCTTTTGTGCACTGCTCCTCTTAGGTATGGGGGTACCATCACTTTCATCCTGAGCGCCCGCTTCTCCACTTGGATGCATACACCTGCCCTCTTCTCAGCAACTGGAATCAAGCCCGGTGCCATGACGTGGGCATGAAGCACCTAGAGATGGGCTTGAGGCCCCAACTCGACCTAATGGTCCTTGAGCAAGTAAAGCCCTTTTTCAACTCTGTTTATTTCAGCTCAAAAATTCCCCTTTAATTAATATGCTGCATATTTGATTGATTGGCCACCTCTTGACTTAGACAGATCCTCCACGACCCGTACCTCATGTCCACTTTATGGGATCGGGCAGCCGTAGGCCCATCACGCCTATTCAACAACCGCTGCATTGTTTACTTTTATGGGCGTGGGCCAGGGCTTACTTCCTAGGAGAGCGGGTGGTGCATCAGTACCAGAGCTATCATGCCATACCCATGGACCCTCCCGTATATGTTTTGGATCCTGTTGGTAGCATTGAGGATCTCACTGCGGCCTTCGTTCATAATGGGTTCCCTACCAATGCCCTTCTTATGCCCGTGGATGATAATATATGGTACGAGTACCTGCCGTATCGGTTCATCCTGCCGCGCTTCGTCCCTAGCTCCAACTTCCTTACATTCGGCGGCCCGCGTGGTCAGGTAATTCTCCTTTCCTTTTTTAGATTAGTCCCCCATTTGTTTTAATTCAGCCTTTGTTCGTTTTGAGCGGATTTACATTTTGTTCATAGTTTTCTCAAGGGGATGACTCGGATGGAGCGGCGACGGGTACCGTTGATACTTCAAGGGCATGTCCTTCAGGTGTTGGCCCTTCCGGTGCGGGTCCCTCGGGTGAGGGTTCTTTGGGAGTTGGTCTGTCGGGTAACTCTCATGCTAGTACCCTTGGTGATCCGTCTGTGGTCTATGGGACCTTCCGACGCCTGGACGATAGCTTTCTCTCAGGCACGTGTGTCGATGTGAATAACCAGGCGCATATCTTAGCTGAAGCGGTTCGAGTTCCTCCTCCTGAGGTGGTTCCAGGGGTAAGCCCTCTTACAAACATTCTTCCCTTGTCTCGGCTCCTTTGATCAATGCATGCATTTATTACTAGTCTTGTAATTGCCTTGGTAATTGACATCTTATCCCTCTGAATGTAGAACTTCGACTCGGCTGTGGAGCATGCAGCGTATTACCGTAACATCGCAGAGCTCCGAGACGTGGAGGTGGTGAGTATCTTGCTGCTCCGCTTTTCTCATTGGTTCCTCTATCCTTTGTTCCTCAATTGATCCTAATCTCTGACTTTAACTATGACTTGCAGTGTGCACGTGCCAAGGAGTCGCGATCTTTGCTTAGCAGGATTTCCCAGGCACGGTCCCGAGTGGGAAAGATGCGAACTTACCAGGGCTCCTCATGTCGGCGGAAGAAGTCAAAGGGCGCCAACAAAGACTAAGCCCTAGTTTATACATTTTGAACAATTCAAACATTTTAGCACTTTTTTGGAATAATTTTGGGATGTTTTAAACAGATCATGATGGATGGCATTTTTGATGATTTTTCTGCTTAGAAATATTTAGCGTTATTCCTTTGATTGCATGTTATCCCTTTTCTTGTATATATCCGATTGCTTGCAGGATGATCTTTGTGATTGCTCATAAAAGTAGCCCTTGAGGTCGCCCGCCTGGGTGCGGGTTTCTCCTGCTCAAAAAGGTGAAAACTTTTTTAGAGTTGGGTGCCCTTTTAATCTTTTCATGTTTGAATGCCTTCATAACATATATCAGGTGAATCGGGTTAAAGGGCCAAGGGGACCATCAGAGTCCCACAAAAATCCCCAAATCAGCTCAAAAAGGCATAAGGGGGTAGTTTTGTGCTGGCGCAACTATTAGTTGCACCAGGCTTAAATTGAGGATAATTTGTACTGGCGCAACTAATAGTTGCGCTAGCTTTAGCCTAGGGAGCTGTGGGGTTTTATATGCCCGAGACAATCCAAATTCTCTCTTTTCTTTTTGACTTGGCCTTTTTGACTAATTTTTTCTCTCCTTACTTTCCCAAGGGTGGGTCCATCAATATACATTGAATTTTATATTCTTGAAAGATCTTTGCACGTCTATGGACCCGCTTTCCAATCCTTCCTTACATGGAGGGCTTGGGACCAATTTACCCCTTTCTTTGGGCTTGGGGCCCAATTTTCTCAAAAGTTGGCATAAGAGCTTGAATGAGAGCGAGCTCGTCAAACTTGAGCGGCTCGGACTATCACGTCTTCCCCTCTTTCTTGAGGTTCCTCCACGGTGGGACCTACTTCACACGACAGCCTCTCTTTAGGATACAAGTGCTCATGTGTTCCATTTTGGGAAGCGGGAGCTAACTCCTACCCTTGAGGAGCTATCCAATTATCCGATTTAAAGCTTTAGAAAGGCCTCGCAAGAGTCACGCCGAAGTTGGGCTACTCCAAATCCGTTCACCTTACCCTTGGTTTGAAAGAAATTCGAATATGAGAAAAGTTTCGTTGGGGGCCCACAAGGTGTTCGATCAAATTCCTCAAAGAACTTTTCGATGACGAAAGTCTTCGAAAATTGCCAGTTAGGAATATCTTTAACGCGAAAACCTTCGCTCTTAATCTCATTTCGGAGGTCCTTTTCTTTACTGGGGGAGAGAGCTTTTCTCTGGCCCTTTGTGATATTTTGACCGAGTTGGTAGAGGGCCGATCGGTGATGCACCTAGTCCTTGCTGAATTATACTGGTGCCTTAAAGCGTTTGCTCTGAGTAAGGTGGAGGGCCTCAGGGGGTGTCCCTTGCTGCTTCAAGTCTATTTGGGAGAGCATCTCACTATCTTGGGACCCGTGCCACGCTTTTACATTGCCCGAGGTGAGGTCGCTCGATGCTTTTCGAGTAGGTGTCACTGGCTTCCTCAGGGCGACTTGTCAGCTTTGAAGCTTTGGTTGATCGACGTCAAGCTGACATGAAGGCTTCCTTGGTTGGACCAAATCTTTCCCATAGTTCGTTCCAGAGACCATGAGGGCATTACCCTCATAGGATTGACTGGCAGCACCTTCTATTTCCCATTATGGGTGTTGCGTCAGTTCGGCTGCTCTAAGCAGGTGCCTTGTGAGACAAAGCCCCCTCTATGTGACTTGATCTTTTCTAGGGGATCCTCTGGGGACATTGATCAGATTACTGCTCTTTAGGAGATGCGTCAGTCGACATTGATGTGTGATATGGAGCAAGGAGATTCGGTTTAGTCTTTCCCTGAGTATGAGGCTTGGCCATTAGCTGAGCAGTCTGTTACAAATTGTATGGATCAGACCGAGAGTATTGACATGGGAGGCCCCTGGCCGAAGAAAGAGACGGCACTTCGAGCCCATATTGAGTTGTTGACTGATGAGAAGAGGGTCCTGTACGAACTTTTGGCACAAGAGAAAGTTAGAGTAGGGATCGCAGAGAGTGAGGTCCTTCATCTGAAAGGATCTTTGAGTGTTTCCCTTGGAGCTATAGATGCTTCTCGGAAGAGGTACAAGAGTTTGCATGGTTGTTGGTTGACCGAGCGGAATATCCGGGAGGATGGTTTTCACGCTGAGATTAGTTCCTTGAAGCGCGAGCTAGGCCGTTGATTCCTTCCTGCACATATAACTTTTTACACATATCAGATACATAGAAAAGGGGCATAAGAAACCCCTTTACAGATACACACTTTTTTATATACATATTTTCTTTATTTTTTATTTTTTTTCTGCTTTTGTAAAAAGAAAGAAAGAAAGCTAGGCATCATGCCGGCTATTTTTTAGGATGTGATACAAGCGGTGCATTTGTAAATAGAAAAGGAAAATCTATTATATTTACAAAGACTTTTTTTTTTTTTTTAAAATTTATATTAATGGGTCCCTTTTACAAAGAGGACTTTTCGCCTTGCTCTTTATTCTTTTTTTGTTTGGTTTGATGCCTCAATCACCGGGTGAGGTCTCGGGTCACCTTTTGAGTATGGTCGAACCCCCTTTTAAATGGTCAGATCTGGATAAGTTTATGTCGCTTTACCAGGACTGGAACATCAATCCCCTTGGACAGATTCAAACCTTTCTCCTTACCTTGGGTTATACGTTCGACGAAGTAGTTTCACAAACACAATTCTGGTTGGAGCCCGATTCGAGTTAATATGAGCGGCCCAGTCGAAAAAGAGGATCAGGGAGAGTAACCAAGAGGGTTCCTCCAACATCACTGTTATCCATTCATTCAAACCTTTCTTTTTAATCTTTTTCTTTTAAAACTCTTTTACTCACAACGCCAAAGATGGGTTTGTCATGCTCATTTTTTGCCCTTTTTTTACCTGTGGTGCCCTTTCAGGTTTTCACCACGTCCATGGGTTTAGCTCTCTTACCCCAAGCGCTCTTTCAGGTTTTCACCTAGTCCGCACAAACTCACTGTTTTTACCCGTAGTGCCCTTTTGGGTTTTCACCACGTCCATCTTGCTTTAAGCTCGTATTTTGATTTTGATTTTATTTTTTATTATTGAAAGCCATGACATAGACGTCAATTCTGTCATAATTGGCCAAATGGGGTTCCAGTGTCGTCTCACAACTCGGCTTGTGTTAACTTAACAGATATTATGGCTGCTTGTGAACCTAAAAAGAGGGCTTCCTTCAGGGAGTAGCTTGTCCATGGGTCAGGTTAGGATTTGAAGGTATGCTGGGCTAAATAGGGTTTTCTTGATATGACTTCAGTTTTTCTCAACACTCTTCTTCGTTGGGAGATTTTACTGTACACGCCCCACAATTATATATATTTTCTTTATCTTATTTCAGGCAATCTCTTTTTGAAGTTTTATTTTTTTTTATTTTTTTAGATTTTGATAGTAACTTTTCTTCTTCTTTTTTTTGTATATATACACACCTTTTTTTCGGGAAAGGGGTTTATTTGAAAAAAAGGTCAAGGCTCAAATGGGGTAGCAAAGGATATCATCTTTTTTAGGGATGCTTTTTTTGGCTATGGTGCTTAGAATGATGACCTCTTTTGAGTGATTCTTAAGCAGTCACACATCTGTTTTACCAATACTTACCTTATCGCAATAGACTAAGAGTAGAACCGTCAGACGTATCCAGCGTTGGTGGGCTCAGAAAGATGATCTTCGTCCATGGTGGCGAGGCGGATAGCGTATCTCGACAGCACTTCTCAGACGACATAAGGTCCCTCAAAGTTCGGCTTGAACTTCCCTCTCGGATTGGCGTGGAGGGATAGAAAAATCTTCAACACAGTGTCTCTTATCTTTAAATCTCGACCGCGGACACATTTATTGTAAGCGCGTGTGATTCACCCCAGGTAAACTTAAGTATGACACAAGGCTAGGAGTCTTTTCTCATCCAATAGCTTCAATTGTTCGAAGTAGGATCTCTCTCTCTCTCTACTTCGGGTAAGCCTGATTCCATGAGGATTTGGAGCGAGGGTACTTCAACCTCTACTGGTAGGATGACCTCGATTCCATACACAAGGGAGAATGGTGTCGCCCCTGTAGCGGTACGGATCAACATTTTGTAGGCCCACAAAGCAAATGACAGTATTTTGCTCCAATCTCAGTAAGTGATGACCATCTTCTCTAGGATGCGGACGATCGTCTTATTAGCAGCTTCCATGGCTCCATTGGTTTGAGGCCGATAAGGTGATGAGCAATGGTGCTTGATTTTGTATTATTCGCAGAAGGCTTGGATGCGCATTCACAAAGTTTGTGCCGTTGTCTGTAATAATATCCTTGGATACTCCAAATCAGCACATAATATTATTTTTGAGAAACTTCTCGATGTGACTAGCCGTGATGTTGGCATATGATGCTGCTTCTATCCACTTAGTGAAGTATTCAATGGCGATGAGGATGAACCGATGTCCATTTGATGCTTTTGAACTAATCATTCTGACGATGTCTAGGCCCCAGGTAGCAAATGGCCAAGAAGTGGTCATACAGTATAGATCGATGGCAGGAGTGTGTATCAAACTGGAGTATTCTTGACACTTATAGCATTTCTGAACATGTTTATAGCAATCTGATTTCATAGTGGTTCAAAAGTACCCTTGCCCTAGAATTCTCTTAACAAGCATGTGACCGCTGACGTGGGTACCGCATATTCCCTCATGGATATCTTTCAAGATATTGATCACTTCACTTTCTATAAGCACCTGAGCAAGATGTTATTATACGATCACTTGTAAAGGCATTCCCCACAAATAACGTAGCCTGCCGCTAAACGTTGAATGGTTCATCGGTCTGTCTTAGACGTACCCTCAGGGAAAGTTAGTGTCTCGAGGAAATTCTTGATATCTGAGAACCAAGGTGGCTCATCATCAGGCTTTGTAGGTTCCTCAATTTGGAAGCAGAAGGCCGGCTCATTCCTTTGCTCGATCATGATCAGCTTCATCTCAGCACTATACGGGATTTCTATCATTGATGCCAAAATGGCTATTACGTCGGCAAAGCGATTTCTTATCTAGGGGACATATAAGAATGTCACTTCCTCGAAATAAACAATCAAATCCTCAAGGTGCTCATGGTAAGGGATCAGTTTCTCGTCTTTTATTTTTCAATCTCCATTTGTCAGGCATATGATCAACTGTGAATCACCAAACACTCGGAGGTGAGTTACATTAAGATCGAGAGCGGCCAACAAACCAGCGACACAAGCCTCATACTCGGCCATATTATTAGTGCAAGGAAAGTTGAGCTTGATAGAGACTTGTATGTGGGATCCTTTCGGTGAAATTAGAATGGCACCAACTCCTTGACCCTCGGCATTGGCTGCTCCGTCAAAGTGCATTACCCAAGATTCTTCTGCTTCTTCAGTATCATCTTCCATCATGAACAAGATGTTCTCATCAGGAAGCTCAATTCTCAAAGGCTCATAATCTGGCAAAAGAATATCGACAAGATGATCGGCGAGTGCCTGCCCCTTGATCAATTTCTGAGTGATGTATGTGATGTCAAACTCAGACAATAAAAGTTGCCATCGTGCGATCCGTCCAATAAGAGTCGGCTTCTCGAAAAGGTATTTTAACGAGTCTATTTGGGCTAAAAGTAGAACGACTTGAGATAGCAAGTAATGGCGGAGCCTCTGGGTAGCCCATACAAGAGCTAGACATGCTTTCCCCAGATGAGAATAACATTTCTGATAATCAGTAAACTTTTTGCTCATATAGTAAATGGCATGCTCTCTTCTTCCTGTCTCGTCATGCTCCCCTAAGACACATCCCATCAAGACCTCTGTCCTGGAGAGATATATCAGGAGTGGTCTCCCTGACTTGGGTGGTACCAAGATAGGTGGATTAAGGAGGTAGCTTTTGATTTTATCGAATGCTGCCTGACAATCGTTGTTTCATTCAACGGACGAGTTCTTCCTTAGTAGCTTGAAGATCGGCATACAGATTGGAGTTAGCTGTGCAATGAACCAACTGATATATTATATTCTGCCCAAGAACCCTCTAACCTCTTTCTCAGTAGATGGTGGCGGTATTTCAGTGATCGCTTTGACTTTGACTGGGTCGACCTCGATCCCTCTCCTACTGACGATGAATCCCAATAGTTTTTCGGACATGGCACCAAATGTGCACTTATGTGGATTCAGACGTAGCCTGTACTTTCTCAACCTCTCGAACAACTTTTGAAGGTTTACCAAGTGATCGCTTTGCTCTAGTGACTTGGCTATCATATCATCGATATATACTTCAATTTCTCGGTGCATCATGTCGTGAAACAGTGCGGTCATAGCTCTCTGGTACATTGCACCGACGTTCTTCAGCCCAAATGGCATGACTCAATAGCAAAAGGCTCCCCATGGAGTGATGAATGCCATCTTCTCTCGATCCGCCTTTGCCATCCTAATCTGATTGTATCCTAAGAATCCTTCCATTAAAGAAAGCATCCCGTGCTTGGTAGTGTTATCGACCAAGATGTCGATGTGCGGCAATGGGAAGTCATCCTCCGAGCTCGCTTTGTTCAAATTTCTAAAATCAATGCACATGCGGACATTTCCATCCTTCTTTGGTACAAGTACAATATTGGCTAGCCACTGCAGGCATTTGGATATCATGAGGAATCCCGCATCATACTACTTGATGACCTCGTCTTTGACTTTCAACATCCACTCAGGTCGGAGACATCTCAGCTTCTGCTTAACTGGCTTCATATCAGGGTAGAGAGACAACTCTTGCTCGACCAAATTGGTGTCCAGACCAGGAATGTCGTCATACGGCTAGGCAAAAATGTCTTGGTATGATCGAAGGAAGTCGATCATACTTTTTCTTTCTTCGGGAGATAGCAACGTTCCGATTTTGGTAATTCGGGGAATCTCCTTAGTCCCTAGATTAATGTTCTCAGTTTCTTTGATAATAGGGGTAGGGCCATGCTCAAATTCGGCAAACCAGTCAAGGAGCTCATTGGGGAGCTCCTCTAAAGATATATCCTCGTCCAGACTCGCAACTCTTACCTCTTTTTGTATTTCTACAGGAAAAGGGTCGATTTTATGTGGAATGGGTATTTCAATTAAGGCATCTCTTTGTGAGATTTTATCTAGAATTTTAAATGATAAAATTTTAGACTTTGTATTTTTTTAATATTTTTGAAAATTTTATTTTCTTAGGAGATGGACCCTTTATAGCACAAGTCTATGTATATACAAGGTATTGCATGCCAATGGCTTATCTCACTTTTTATAGATTTTTTTTTTTTTGGAAACGGGTGTCAAATGTTAGGCCACTCCCCGCTTCTAGGGTTTGGGGCAAAGATGCCCAGTTGTGTACCTGAGAGGCTTCTCCTTTACCTGTTTAGATTGAGGGTGTTGACTGATATGACTCTTCGGAGTCAGCCTCCATCATGTTAATCCCCATTTCGTCTGATATGATATTCTCAAATGTTAACACAGTCTTGTGGTGACTCACCACAGGGCGAGTTTGTTCAGGTACAGACCGTCGTTCCTCAAAGAGGGATAATGCAGCCAAGTCTATCTCGAGGCTGGGAAGGATGTTGTGGGGATTGGTGTGGTGAATCGATGTTGTGGGCTTGTGTGGGGTTAATCGGGTTACCCCATTCCGATCAATTTTTACAACCCCGACACTCACGAATGAACTTCTGATATGAGGCCTGGGACGGGATTTCTCTTCTATGTGGATGCCCCTAGCTTTTACAGCTGCCGTTGCATGGGCTTTCTCCTTAGCTTCCCGCACCTCTTCTTTTGTGGGCTTGTACCCCAGCCCAAATCTGACTTTTTGGCCCCCCTTAGCTAGTGACGGGCTCTCTTCTACCTTGCAGTATGGGTCCAAGTCCTCTTCCTTTTTTGCAGCAACTTTTGGAGCATGGCCATTGCTGCTACTATTCCACCTTCGGTTCTTAGAATGACGCCCTCGATGGGCTCTAGGAGAATCGTCGACACCTCGAATTTGAAACTATGGAGGTCGGCGCCTTCAGTAGTGTGCGGTATATCCAGGACTTTGGGTTTTTCAACGTTGTTGGTGGCCTTCTCTTTCTCACTGTAGCCACGAGCGCCCTAGCAGCAGATTAAATGAGGATTTGATGTCCATCACTTGAAACAAGATGGAGTAGGTCATTGGCCCAATTACTAGTTCAAGATCAACTTCTCCCATTATTTCTCTTCGTGTGTTATCGAAACCTCTGGTGCTAGTTCTCGTGGGTCTTAGCATGCAAGGATCTACCCCAATCTTGGTAGCGGTTCTCAGCGGACATATATTTAATATAGACCCATTATCAATCAATACTAGAGGGATAACCATATTTTCGGACTAAATGCTTATATTCAAAGATTTTGAGTGACTACCTCCTTCCTTAGGTAAATTGGCAACAAAAAAAGAAATGGCATTTGGAGCCATCACTTGACTAATTATTTGCCCGACTTTATCCAGACTAACCTGAAGTGACAAATGCGTGTTCTTTAATGCCCCCATTAATGCTTGAAAATGAAGTGGGGACGTCATTAGAAGATCCCACACAGTGATGTGAGTTGACATCCTTCGCAGCTGAGTCTCCAGTATGTGTTCTTGACTCATTTTCTTGAAAGAATTCACTGGGTTGTCCTTCTTTCCCTTCGGCTGAGCTTGTGCTGCTGTTGGTGCTTCTGGTTGTTTTGAAATTTTTTCGGATTGGGTTACAAAGTCCACTGTCCCTTCTCTGTTGCTGCCAGCATTGATATCTATTTGTTCATAACTCAGCGGGACCTTATGAGAATCATAGGTTGGTCTCGAGATCTAAAATAGTATAGCTGTTGGTATCGGAGGTACTTACACTGCGGGCTCCGGAGGTGTGGCCAACACTTGATTTACCTCGATGATAGCTGGTTGGGTGGTAAAATTAAGCCAAATGGGGGTGGTGAAGCTTGAGGGTGGTGGCACTGGGGAAAAAGGGGTAAGATTAGACCATTGGTAGTTGATAAGTGCTGGCTGGGGATTGGGGGTATGATGGACTATCGGGTAATTGACGGGGGTGGTGGTGTATAGTTGGTATGCATTTATATGTACATAATTGATATGAGTGGGTGATGGAAAATAAACCCTAAGATCTAAGGGTTCGGCTTGTAGTGTTGGGTTGAGAAAGTAGTCTGATAAGTTCAAGGGTTCAATCACCCCAATATTCCTTTCTTCACAGTTCCTTGGCAATGGTGCCACATAGCTCTCCCAATCACTGATGTAGTCTGATGGGTAAAATTCAAACTCCTCATGTCCCTCTACCATCTCGATGGTGGGTCTAGGACCTTCTCCTCCGGTAGGATATGGGGGCAATGGCACTTGATGGATGTTTGCGTGTTGGTTTACTTGAGAAGGTGCCAGTGGAATGATTTTTTTAACATCGATCAAATCTTGGATCGCGTGCTTCAATGGGAAGCAGTGGTCAGTCGGGTGACCCGGACCCTGATAAAAATTACAATGGGTAGTCAGGTCATAGTTCTTTGGGATCGGGTGGGGAGGAGGTTGCGATTGATGAATAGTAACTAATCATTTTCTATTAATAAAGGCAAAAGTACACTTAGTGATTGCCCCAGGGGTGTAAACACTCGGTCATAGCGGTCTCTCCTCTACTCCGGAGTCATCTGTATTCCTTGTCAATTCCTTGTTCTCTGCATCTACTCAGTTCTGACTAACATTGGCTGTGTTGCTTGAAATTAGAACGGGGTTATGTTATAATTGGGTCTGGTATTGGCAATATTCTAGACATTGGCCCCTGTTCTCTGATCGTTCCTTTATTCTAAAAACCTTCTAACCCCATCGGCTTCACTCGGTACATTCTTATTCAGACGACCTTCCCTGATAGCATCTTCACATCGATTAGCATTCCTTACCAGATCTGTAAAGCTAGACTGCTGTTGGTACACTAAAAAGTCTGAGATTATTGGCAGGGTATTCTTGGAGATCATTTCGATTTGTTCATCATTAGGTATTCTATTTCTGACCTGAGCTGCTAGTGCTCTCCATCGCCCAGATAATCACTGAAGGTCTCATTTGGGTTATGCTTTAACCAGGCCAAGTCAGACTAACGTGGTTCGATGTCAATATTATAGACATATTGTTCCTGAAATAAGTGCATTAAGTCCTTCCATGTTTTCATCATAGATTGTTCTAAAGACATGAACCATCTTAAGACCAGACAAGCCAAACTTTTTTGAAAGACTTTTATCAACAGTCTTTCGTCCCCTCCATACTGGCATATGTCCCCACAGTAGGACTTGAGGTGTGTAATAAGATTGTTGGTGCCATTGTACTTGTCAAAAGCCGTCATTTTAAAATTGGAAGGCAAGGGGACCTCAGCGAACAAATATAAATCTGTGAAGTTTGTGGCATGGATTTCAGCACCACCCATTTTCATCAACTGCTTCTATATTTTATCCAACTATTCTTTCAGTTGTTCTGACTCCTTAGATATGGGGGTCACTTTTTTGGCAATTGGTTGGATTTCACTTTGTGCTATCAGGGGGTGGGAAATGATAGGAGGGTCAAGACTGGTCAATGCCCCGACATAGGCTCCATTATTCCTAATCTCGTCCTCTTCATATTGTTGGTCGACATAGTGTGCAGTGAGGGCGGGATTCTCTTGCTGGTGTTACATGAACTGGATGGGAATGGCATGAGTGGGGATTGAGTGAGTCCATTGGGGATGAGTGAAAGTTTGTTGGATGATGGGATTTGATGAGGCCATTGAGCACGGGGGAAGATTTGAAGCTGACTTTGGGATGTGGGATATGAGTAAATTGGGGTTGATGTAAGGCATGGGTTTGAGCTGGGTATGAGGGTTGTGAATGGGTGAAATTCTAGAGGAATTGTGAGGTATGGGTATGAGGCTCCAAGGTTTTGTTGGGCTTGGGTTTGGGTCATGAAGCCTTGGGAGGGTTGGGCCATGGGCCATTGATGGGTTTGGGCCATGGGCCATTGATGGGTCTGGCCCATTAGGCCTTGATAGGTTTGGCCCATTGGCCCTTGATATTTTGGGCCATGGGCCCTTGGTGGGTCTAGCCCAATGGGTATTGATGAGGGCATGGGCCATGGGCCCTTGATAAGTATGGGTTTTGGGGTTTTGGGCCATGGGGCCTTGGGACATGTAAGGAATGGGGGTTTGGGCCATTGGGCTTTGAGATGGATGGGTAGTGGGGGCTTGGGCCATTGGGCCTTGGGACATGAGGGTAGTGGAGGCTTGAATGGTATGGATGATGGGGGTTGATGGAGGTCATGAGGGAGTGAGGTATGGAGGCTTGATAAGGTATGAGATGGATCCATGGATGTGTGGTGTGGATGAGAGGGGATGTGTTGGGAGGCCTTCCACCTATTGTAGGTGTGAAACATCTCCTCCATCATGGCCATAGAAGGAGGATCGGATGGAGATGGACACTTTGATGGTTGGAGGGTGTGTATAGGGTGTGGGAAGAGAAAAAATTGGGCATGGCCCGGGTAAGAGGTGAGATATGGGGGGGATTGGAAAAATAAGGTGGGGCATTGGTGGATGAATTTGGCATGTATGGAGGGGGGGGGGGATATATGGGGCATGGAAGTGGGAAATGAGAGAGGAAAATTGGCCATGGCTTCGGAAAAGATGGGCATGGCTTGGGTAAATGGAGGGAGGTGTGGGGGATTGGATGTGGTGTGGATGGATCGGGTTGGGCGGATGAAAAATAGGGCATGTTGGCTAGGGTAGAGGATGGATTTTGAATGGGTGCGGATGGGAGGTGAGATGGGTTGAGATGGCCATGGATGAAAGCATGGTTTGGAAAAATGATGAGAATTTTGGATTTTGGATAATTTGGGAAGTGGTGGAAGGGAAAATAGGGGCAGCGAAAGGGGCGATTATGGTGAGGGTTGATTGGGCAAAGGAGGTGGAAGTGAAGGCCTCTTCGGTATGGGAATGGGTTGGAGAATAAGGCAGGGATGAGTCAGGATCGAAATAAGCCGGGTCTACGGCCCACGATCTATCTCGGTATCGGGTTGGGTACGGGTGCCTTGGATGGGGCCCATAAAGCTTCCTCCTTCTCCCCTTACGAGATGTCGGAGGGTACGATGATATCATTGTGCCGACACTAATCAAGACTTTATTTTTAATTTTTTATTTTAATAATTTGTTTTTGGATTTTTGTAAGTGAAAATAAATGAGGATTCTGAGGCCTTTTTGAATTCTCTTCTCGGGTGGCTCTCGTACCCTAAATAGGTCCTGCTACAAAGGTTTCGAAGCGCTTCAGAATAATTAAAGGGAAACCCCTCGATCTATTGAAGGCACGAAAACCACTGTAAACAACTCGATCCCCCGAAACGAATCAATAAGTCACCTTTTGACCGGCGAGGGCGTATTGGGTGTTAGAAATTGCATGGCCTAAACAGACACACTAAACACACTGATCGAGGAGTCTGGGGGGTGAAATAGGCCACAGATTCGAACTAAGGCTGCTCAGAACCACACTGGCGCAACTATTAGTGGCGCCAAAGCAAAAGTTTCAGATTTAAAGCTGGCTCAACTAATAGTTGCGCCAGTGTTCTTTTGGAACATTTTGCATTGGCGCAACTATTACTTGCGCCAGACTAAAATGGTTCTCCAATTTCTATGACAGCAGCAACCTGAGTTCGAAATAGGTCTCCAAACTAGCTTTTGGTGGAAGCTGGCCTTCCGGAGATTGACTGTTTATATGATCCGCTCTCTTCTTTACTGAACCTAAGGGTTTAGAGGCTAAATTGGGTTCACTATCATTCTCTTTTTTCCGAGTTTTAAGCTTGGAATGAGAAGGTTACCCATCCGATATACCTTAAGTGCAAGCACTTTTCTTAGGTACTAGATAGGCTGTGACTTTTTCAGATCATCACCACTAGGGGCTGCCGTCGTACTAAGATTCGGGTGGTTGTATGTGTGCCTAAATAACCCAACCCTTTAAAAATTTATCCCACAAAAATTAATTTAGATCTCCCTTATTGGTTCAATTTTATTTTTCACTTTTATAGAAATTTTCTTAAGTTCAAAGACCGGGGGTGATGATCCTGTGTCGCCTCTACGGGCTGGCGCTCACTGTTGGAATATGATTGCAGAATTAAAAGCGCAAGTAGGCCCGCCAAACGGCTAAAACACTTTAAATGACGGAAATATAAAAAAATTAAATGATAATGCACAAGAAGACCCGCCGATCTACTAAGGTGTTTAAAATGATGGAATCATAAAGAAAATTAAAGACTATGCGCAAGTAGACCCACCAATCGGCTAAGGCTGGTAAATGACGTAAAAGTAGGGGTAAGTAAAATGACGTAATCGGAGGGGAGAGTAAAAAAATAGTAAAAATAAAATAAAAATCACAATAAAAGATTAGTAAAATAAAAAATAAAGACGCCAAGTTCAAGGAAAAGCTCTACTAGCTACTCCCCAGCAGAGTCGCTATCTGTGCAACCTTGGGATTTTTGACGATACCATCGCGATGATGCGCTCACTAGCAAAATTATAGAGTCACCACCCAGAGCTTTTGGTGTCTTGGAAAACCTAGATCATTTTTATAAGCACCAAAGTGTCACAAAGATGACTCTGAATCCGATCTACGTCAAAGGCTCTTGGGTAGGGGTTTCGGTTATTGGTTGGAAAGGTGTTACGCACCTAATCAACCCGCTTAATGCAGTCTCTACTAATGGCCAAAACTAAAATAATATAAAAAGAAATGAAAATGACTTCCTCTTGCCCAAATAGGTTTTTAAATCCTATTTGTGCCCTTCCGTTCCTACCAAAAATTCGGCGGCGTAACGGCACAAATGTGAGGATTGAGGAATGACTGAGAAGGTAGAGGAGTAGAGGGAAAAGCCGGAGCTCTCGGGCCCTTGTTGCACCGTTGTGGGGCCTTGCATTGGCTTGCTTCGATAAGCTTTTGAAGGCTTGTATGGTATGGAATTAGATTCTACCTCGTAAGGCGTGATAGCTAAGAGGTAGAGAGGGAAGGCTAGGGAGTAACACACACATAACCTAAAGCTTTTTAGAGAAATGCTAAGGTCTAAAGGAGTTTTTCAAATTCTGAAATTTATATGGGAATAGTGCACTAGAGGAGAGAAAGAAGGAATTCTTTAACCTCTTAATTGCAAATTTTTTCAAACTATTTGCAAGCGGTGGTGCCTCTCTATTTATAGGAAAAAGAGAGGTTAGGAGGGTGCTTAGAGGCTAATTGGGATTGTCAATTAGGTAATGAGCCATTTAAGATTTCCTAGGATTTTTGAAGCCTTGAAAAATATGAGAAGTTGTTCCAATGGTGGATGATAGGGTGAAGCTTTAAACTACTTAAGGGGTTACACATAGATAGTAAAAAAGTGCAACAAAACTAGCAAAACACACCCTAAAGGTCAAGATGGTCAACAAGTCAAACTCCAATCATAATTTTTGAGGCAAAAATATACAGTTACTATTCATATTCCTAGCGTAACTATTAGTTGCGCCAAGCATATACACAGTAAAATAGTGCTTGAACAGTGCCTGGGAAGTTGGCTGCCCGCGGGGGGGCCCTCCTATAGTTGGCGCAACTATTAGTTGTATCAAATCCTTAAGGGGGGGTCACATGAAATTACCATTCTGTCTTTCGAGTTTGGGATGTGATATCGTTTTATACACAGCTCTGATTGGGGTGATTCTTGGCCTATTGGAAAGTTAAGGACTTCTAGTTTTCAATGGTGTGAGATTTGATCATAGTAGAAGGTCACAGTTAGTCTCGATGCACCACTCTTTATCCATTGCTCGGGAAAGCTAGGTTTAGGTCTGGGATGGGTTCTAAGGGTCGGGATTGGTTTCTAAGGGTTCGAGAAGGTTCTTAAGGGATCTAGGGTGATTCCTAAGGGTTTGGGATGACTCCTAAGATTTTAGAATGGTTCCTAAAGGTTCCATACATGCCATCAAAAGCTTAGAGACGCACCTCTCTCGAAATGTGTTTCGATAAAGCCTTGGGCCAAATTTGGGTGTCTACACGAAGGTTTCATTCATAACTCAAAAAATATTTCTTTACATCTTTCTTTATATTGTCTCTATTTATCATAAATGGGTCTGATTTAGCCCTTGATGAGGTGACCACAAGCATCCATACGAGCAAGGACTTTCCGAAGATTCTGTACTTTTCCTACGAAAAATTTAAAAATAAGCTTTAGTACTAGTACATCTACCTTCTTCCTTTTCCATGTACACATTTAAAAGGATTGGAATGAAGGGAAAGAAAGAGAAGTGAAAGAAGCGGCTTGAAGAAGGGAATAAAGAGAGCATGAAGAAGGGAATGAAGGGAGCATCGTCAGAGAAAAGGAGGAGCAAGGGTAAGAAGGAAAGATAGTGAAGGTAAGTGAGGCAATGGACGATCTAGCAGACCCTGATTCAACCCTTGATGAGATCATTGTAAGAGTCCGTAGGAGCAAGAATTACACTATCAACCAAATACCACAAAAGATACTCCAAGACAGTGAAAAAAATTAATGAAGGGTAAGCAGAAAAGATAAAGAAAGGTAAGAGCAACTGGTGTGCAAGGAGAGTGGAGACGAGTAGGTTGAGGAGGAGGATGGGTTGAGGAAAGGGAATGAACGGAGGAGGAGCAAGGAAGGGGTCTTACAATTTTGGCTCCATCAAGAGAGATGACTCCCTCTTGTTATAAATTTTTAACCCACCATCCTGGTAGAGGAAGTCGCACAGACAATGCAATGTTTGATGGTGAGGTTGGTGACATCGTGAAGAAGTGACGAAAGGTGAGAAGTTGGAAAAAAGGGTCAGTTTGGGATGAGGTTTATGACAATGGGGGGTCTTGGTAGAGGATTTAGCATCTGGAATGGGTCATTGGCGCTTTAACTTTTTTAATCTCTTTATTGCAACCAGAAGTTTGGCTCTTTACTTTTCAAGGATTCGATCAAGCCTACTACTTAGTTCGTCATGATCTGGTTCTTCCGCCGTGGGGTTAAGACTAGGAAACGAAGAAAGACGATGGGTTTGGAATGAGAAGAGTTTATGACGGGACGTGGCTTTATAGGAAAAACGGATAAGATTTGAAACGTCACTTCGAAATAAATTTCGAGGACTTGAAAATTGTAAACTGTGTTGTTTTTTCATGCACTCTTTTCTAACATAATTTATTACAGTGTTTGTTCGTATCCCATCCAGTAAAAATAATTCTCGAGGAGCTTCAAATGGTAGATTTTGTTGTATTTTCGTCCGGTCTTATCCAATATTAATTATTTCAGCGACTATTCGCATCTCAATAAAAATGCCTTATTTTTCATATAAATATAAAAATGCCTTAAACATGCCGCTTCATATGCAAGTATCCTAATAATCATGCCGGTAATTTGAAGTGACATCGCTTTAAATTAGAAGCGTCATTGCTTCAATTACGGACGGGGACGCTTCTTGAGGTAAGCGGCACTCCTTTCGTGCAGTCTTTTCCAACATTTATTTATTATAGTGTCTGTTCAATTTTCAAGCGGTGTGTCATCTCGCCTGTAAGCGGCGTGTTAGTGACGTTACGATTTTCGAGGGGTGTACCGTCTTTTCCCACGAAATTCATGTCGACGCGTCATCTCTCTGTCTCAAAAATAATTCCCGAGGAGCTTCAAATTGTAGATTTTCTTGTATTTTTTTAAATAGCTTAAAAACTCGAAGTTTCATGGGAAAGGGCAGCGCCTAAGCTATCCCTAATATTCGATGTTTTTGTTAGAAGCGTCAGCGCTTATTGATAAAAATGTCAGCGCTTTAATAAGTAATTTCCCAAGGCGCTTCACTGCATATTCCACCAACTTCTATGAAAACGTCAGCACTTTAATAAGTAATTTCTCGAGGTGTCATCTTCTTAATGATAGCGATATCACTTCCAAGAACTTCATTACATAGCGCGTCGCTGTTTGATGGTAGCAATGACGCTTATCGTTAGAAGCGACAACACCTCTAAATAAAAGCGACATCGCCTCTAAATCAAAATGTCATCACTTCTAAACAGAAGCGTCATCACTTTTAAATATAATAATCCGTATTTGTTAATCTATAGAAGCGTCGTTGCTTCTAAATGGAAGTATCGTCGCTTTGATTGGTGGCGAGGTCTCTTCTTGCGCTAATGGTTACAGTATATTTACAAATCTATAACTCTTGGGATAATATCCACAAAAAGAATTTCTCCATTAATATGTAAATTAATATTTACAAATATTAATAAATAAGTTGATTACATAAAAGATGAACTTAGAAAAAATCTAGATATGATAAAGTGTTTTTTGTTAGAAGCGTCGGCGATTAATTAGGAAGCGCGGTCGCTTCATCTTCGAAGCGTCGTCACTCATTAACTGAAGCATCGGCGCTTACATCATTATGCAGCAAAGTCCAACACGTCGTATTACAATAAAAAAGTATATTTCATAACCTTTTTTATTTTTTACTTCCGTCTCCAAAATCCCTTTATCATCGGATTTTCTTCTCTTTCTTATAAAGTGATATTCAGTAATTAGTCTCAGTTAATATAAATACAAACACTCTCATTTAATTTCATGAAGACCGAAGAGGGATAATTTCAGCTTCTTAGAATAATTCCACGAAAGTTAGGGGCGATGGCGCTTTCATTTAGAGGCAATAACGCTTCCAATTAAAACCGATAACGCTTTCATTTAGAAGTGATGATACTTCTATTTAGGGCAAGCGCTTTGTCTTAGCGGCATTATTATTAGCGGCGTGTTTATTAATATATTCATAACTGAAAGCTACCAGCACTTCAAAAAGAAAAAAAAGAGATATCAGCAAAGTGCTAGTAATACAAAAGCTCTCTATGTTTTAATGTATTTATATGTTAAAAAAAAGAACAATAAACTGTACAAAAAACGCTCGGTTCATATCAATACAATCCCTGCCTCAGCTACCACTAATATTCAAGGGCCTCAAGGCGGAGATCAAAGAACTAGCCCTAATATTTAGGATGCAGTCGCTTCTTATTAATAGCATCAGTGCTTCCGTTGGACTACGTGTGACATCACTGAATAAAATCGGATGAAATAAAAAAAATTTACAAATCATGCATTCAAAGGTTTCATTCATAACTCAAAACTATTTCTTTACATCTTTTTTTACACTATCTTTATTTATCATAAATAAGTCTGATGAAATTTATGATGGTTCTGATGCATTGGATGATCTAGCGGACCCTGATTCAGCCCTTGATGAGGCCACCGCAAGCATCCGTACGAGCAAGGTCTTTCCAAATATTCAATACTTTTCTTATGAAAAATTTGAAAGTAGGCTTGTGATACCATCTCTATCAAGACCTCGAATCCTAGTCGATCTTAAGGGCCTAGAATCCCGTGTTATAACACCACACCCTTGTTAAGGCGATAAGGGGACATACATATCTTACATGATCTTATATAAAATTGGGCTCCCAAAAATAGTGAACTAAAATTTCTTCTACATTAAAAATTCTCATCATTAAGCTTACATTTAATTTTGAGTCCATTATAAAAACTGACCATAAATTAAGGTATGACCAACTACTAGAAAGTCTTTCTAAAATTTAATACATACCAGACATCGTCTAACTGGTCATCCACGTCATCACCTTCACAAACCGCATAATCTATCAGTACATCAAATCCATCGGGCATTATCATCCATATCTTCACCTGCAGCTGTTAGTACTAGTGCATCTACCTTCTTGTTTTTTTATATAGGCATTTGAAAGAAATAGAAATCATGTGTCATCTAAATCCAGAGTGGGTCGAGACAGTGGAGTCGAGGAGGCTGAGGCCGAGGCGGCATGAAGATGGAAATGAAGGGATCATGAAAGAGAGAATGCAGGGAGGAACATTGCCGGAGAAAGGGAGGAGCAAGGGTAAGAAGGAGAAGTGAAGAATTAAGGAAGGGCATGAAGGAGAAGTGAAAGAATTAAGGATGGGCAAGCAGGAAAGATAAAGAAATGAAGGAGCAACTAGTGTGCAAGGGTAAGCAAGAAAGAGAAAGAAGGGAGGAGGAGCATGGGGAGGAGGAGCATCATCGGAGAAAGGGAGGAGCAAGGTTAAGAAGAAAAGATAACAAAGGGAGGTGATGCATTGGACGATCTAACGGTCCCTGATTCAACCCTTGATGAGGTCATCGCAAGTGGAGGTTATGGCTGTGGTGGAAGAGGAAGAAGTGGAGGATCATTGGGGACGATAATCAGCTCGTTGTCATTGGAGATGTCAAGAATCGAACAATCATATGAACTGATACAACGCCGGCTCGCAAGACGTTAACTCATCCGCAAACGGGTGAGACGCATTTCCCCTTGGGCTGAAGAAGATGAAATGCTAATCTAAGGGAGATACAAAGGAAGAAAAAGAATGGACGCTTTGAGATCCTTTCAATAAAAATTTGCTCATGTAACCTCATTAAATAGACTGTTGTGGTGCATTACCGCTTCATATTTATTGCATATAGTTGTTCGTATTCCAAGCGGCATGTCAGTGACATTACGATTTTAGGGGTGTGCTGTCTATTCCTGCAGACTTCGGTTGACACGTCATCTCCTTGTCTTGTTCATATTTTAAGCGATCTGTCATCGCTTTTAAGTAGTGTGCCAGTGGCATTACGATTTTCGAGGGGTGTTGTGTTGTCTTTTCTCGCAAACTTTGGTTCGACACGTCATCTCTCTCTGTTATTCGTATTTCAATACAAAGCGCCGTTTATATTTCCCTCTCAGCTATCCAATAAAAACCGACTCTAACGAAGTGTTGACGCGGCCACAAAGAGTGACTGTGCTTCCAAAAGAAGCGTCATCGCTTTAAAAAGGAAGCATCATCGCCACCAGATCAGACTAAATCGCATCTATATCGAAGTCACAGCTTAAAACTCTAAGCATCATGGGAAAAGGTAGTGCATAAGTTATCTCTAATATTTAGTATTTTTGGTTAGAAGCGCTGACACTTTTTTATAACACGTCAGTGCTTTATTAGGAAGCGTCGTTGCTTCATGTTCGAAGGGGTGTGCTATTTTTTCCTAATAACTTCATTTCGACATGTATCTCCCTGTCTCAAAAACGATTTTCGATGAGCTTCAAATTGTAGATTTTGTTGTATTTTCGTCCGGTCTTATCCAACATTAATTATTTCAGTGGCTATTTATATCCCAATAGATTTTGTACTTTTTCTCTTTTTCTAAATATATGAATATATTAATACAAACTCTACTGTTGTCATTTAAATTAAGGTAATTATGAAGATAATAATAATACCTCTAGGTTGAAGAGCTAGCTCTAATAACAAGCGTCATTGCTTCTTATAGGAAGCGTCTTCGCTTCTAATGTAGAACATCATCGCTTATGTTTGAACCTCATTATTGCCAATTTGACGCGTCATCGCTTCTTATTCGAAGCGTCATCACTTTGAAATATGAAGCGGATTGTGTTGTATTTTTGCACGATTTTATCTAACATTAATTATTGCTCGTATCACAATAAAAATATTTTTTTCTCAGAAAATATGAAAATGCCTTTTAGCCTTCTAGAAATAATAATGCCTATAGGTTGAAGTGCTAACTCTAATTACAAGCGTTATCGCTTCATATAGGAAGCATCTTCCATTCTAATTTGAAGCGTCATCACTTGAAAAGCAGGCTATAATATTCAGCGCACTTCATATTTATTTCATCGGTGCTAATATTCAAGGCGCTGTCGCTTCATTGACTATGAAGCTACGTTTGTATTACTCAGAGCATAAGCTGACCACGAGATACCCCAAAATTTATACATAAAAATAAAATTTCTATTAATATTGAAAGAACTATTTACATAAAATAATCAAAAATTGATTACATTAAAGATAAATCTATTTGACCACCAAAAGGAACTGGAAATTAGAGACTTTGAAGGCACTGAAGGCGAGCTCAAGCTTTTTAAGTTTCTGCTGCAGAGAGCAAAGACTTTGGAAATAATGGTTTCCTTCACTTCTATAAGCGTTAAGCGTTATTCTACGGTTGACAATAATAGATCATATGATAAATATCGTATTTTTCTCTAATCTTATCCACTAAGGATCTATAGATCATGAATGTTATATTAGACGGCCTAGATTGAGTTTCCACATGTCACACGTCCCTAAAATAAAAAGTCTTTCTTTAAGCTCGGTCTATCTCGAATCGTCATCGTTTCGACATCGAAGCGATATCGCTTCTATCACCAAGAATTATCGCTTCAATCTTAAAGCGTTAACGCTTTCATTACGAAGCGTAATCATTTGGATCTCAAAGTGTCGTCGTTTGAATCTCGAAGTGTCGCCATTTCAATTTTGTAACTTGTGGGCTAAGTTTTGTTTATATGCAGAGAGAGAAAGTTGAAAAGAAAAATCAGCACCAAGAAAAATCAACACAAAAGAATGTGTTATACACAAAAAGAAATTTTCAATTAATATGGAAAAAAATATTTACATGGATTAACTTCTGTTTAAAACTAGGAAAAATAAATCAAGATAAATCTAGGAAAAATCTGGACTATGACTAACACGATTAAGTTTGCGATGGAGATCTGTCTCGGGGTCTTCAAATTTTTTACGATGGAGAGAGAGATGGCTCCCTCTTACTGTAAATTTCCAACCCACTATCCTCATAGTTTGCTGTAAATATTTTTCTCCGTCAAGAAAGATGGCTCCCACATTCAGCCATTGATGAGGTAATCGCAAGGATCCGTAGGAGCAAGGATTACACTTTCGACGACTTGCAATCAAAGATACACTTTCGACGACTTACAACCAAAGATACGCTGGCAAAGTGGAGACGAGTAGGCTGAGGTGGAGCAATGGGGACCAGACTCGGCTTCTAACTACCTTCAATCAGAGTCTCATCTTTCCATCCTATAAAAGTAGCACCATCCTATCAAAGTAGCATCAACCGTTGCAGGGTCGCTACTCCAAGAACTGTCGAACGCTCCTCTGTGCCCTTCTTTATTTCCATGTTTCATCAACTGCACCCTCAATGCAATTAGAGGGAGAAGATGAGCAATGGAGAGGAGTGGCGAGGATGACATTGGAAATTACAACAGAGACTCGTATAGGAAGTCGCTTTCTGGCTGGGTTGTGATGGGTGATATATTAGAAAGTGGGGGAAGATGGGTTCTTAGTATATGGTTCGATTTTGGATTAGGTTTAGGGTGTAGGCTAGTTTTGGTGGATGATTCAGCATTGGGTATAGGTCGCGGGCGCTTCAAATCTTCTACTTTCTGGATTACAGCCAGGAGTTCGGCTCTATATTTTTCCAGGATTCTATCAAGTCTCTTGCTGAAATCACTTGGGTGATGCTCTTCTATCATAGGGTTTATGGTTATGGATCTTAGGAAGACGAATGAGATTGGTGCTTGGAATGGTGAAGGTCTTGTTTTATAGGGAAGGGAACGGTTCTGAACCGTCACTTTGAATTGAATATCGAGGTGTAGGTATTAAGGCTTGGGTGGTTGGCATGTGGAAATTTTTGAATGTAATTCTTGTCTTCTTCTGCCGTGGACGGGTGTGCTGTCTTTTCCCACGGACTTCATTTCAACACGTCATCTCCCTGTCTCAAAAATGATTCTCGAAGAGCTTCAAATTATAGATTTTATTCTATTTTTGCCTGGTCTTATCCAACATTAATTATTCCAGCTGATATTTGTATCTCAATAGATTTTATTGTACTTTTTTTTTAAATATATAAATACATTAATACAAACTCTGCTGTTGTGATTTAATTTAATTCTGTGTTATCGAAGCGTCATCGCTTATGTTCGAAGCATCATCGTTGTAAATTAGACGTGTCATCGCTTCTAAATTTGAGGCGGATTGTTTTATATTTTCGGGCCGTCTTATAACGTTAATTATTATTCGTATCACAATAAAAAAATATTTTTTCTTAGAAAATTTGAAAACCCTTTTTAGCATTCCGTCAGTTTATTCTTTTGATCATATCCTTTCGCTTCTCATTAGGAGAATCATCGCTTATGTTAGAGGTGTCATAGTTGTAAATACAATGTATTATCACTTCTTTGTGATGACCAGTGGCTTTATAGGGAAAAAGGCTAGGGTTTGAAATGCAACTTCAAAATCCACATAGAAACTGGCATCCCAATTCTCTTCCTTGTTGTACTTTTTTTTTGTAATATATGAATACATTAACACAAACTCTGCTCTTGTCGTTTAAATTAATATAATATGTGCTTTTTCGATGTACTGGTAGCCCTAATAATCCTGACGGTAATAATAATGCCTCTAGATTGAAGAACTAGCTCTAATAACAAGTATCATCGCTTCTTATAGGAAGCGTCTTCGCCTCTAATGTGGAGCATCATCGCTTATGTTCGAACCTTATCGTTGCAAATTCGATACCTCATCGCTTCTAATACGAAGCGTTATTGCGTCTAATTTGAAGCGTCATCGCTTCTAATTATTGCTTGTATCATAATAAAAAAGCCTTTTTTCTCAGAAAATTTGAAACATTATTTTTTTCCAGCGACTTTTTGTATACTACTAAAAAAGGAGGCCTTAATATTTACAAATTTATTATCTTTTGGATAATATACACAAAAAGAAATCTGTTACCTTTTCTAATTGAAGCGTAGGCGCTTCGGTTGATGGGGAGTTCACTTCTTAACATAAGCTAATAAAAATGCAGGCCTTAATATTCAGTGCGCCTCATGTTGACGCGTCATTGCTTATTATTTTATTGTAGATTGTTTTGTATTTTCAAGCATTTCGCTGGTTGTTAGAAGCGACAACGCCTCAGACTGTCTTAGTCATCATGGTGTACGCACTGTCGCCAAAGCATTTAAGTGTCAATGCTCGAATAAGACGTTGATTATTACAAGTATCAGCGCTCAAATAAGACGTTAATTATAACAAGCGTCAACGCTCCTAAATTGAAGCGTTAACCCTTTCCCATGACGCTTCTAATTTTTAAACTCTTTCATTTAATTTCACCAAGAGGATAATACGTCTTTTGAAAAATACGTAAAATATATGTTACAAATGCATTTAGAAAATGGAGACTATGACGCCCCAGTAGTGAGAGCGTTGACGCCCCATTATCAAAGCGCTAACACCCCATTACCAAAGTGTTGACACCTTAATTGAAGCGTAACTTTTGGGAGATTAACAATATATCCTGTGAATAAATTCTGTATATTAAAAAATACTTATGTAATATGATTAGTATACATTATATGCCTATCCAACGTAAAATACAAAAATATGAATATACATATAATCTTTAGTACAATGTTATGTATGTCAATAAATGTGAATATGCATTTATGTAAAATAAAAAATTTATAAAAGAAAATTGACATCGTCACTGCCATCCCAATTATCTTCCTTATGGGTACCAATGGCATGCCCAATCTCCGTCCTGAAAGTTTCAATGTCTTCCTGTTTGAAATTTGGCTGGAGTTCCTTGCTTAAATAATTTACGTATTTCATTATGAAAATCCTACAGTCAGAATCATTTTTTTGGATTGGCGCATCGACAGCCTTACTGTCCCAAGGCCATTTGTCAAAAATGAAAGTCGGGGCGCCGTGCATATGTAACAAGGTTGGGAGGTGTTATGTCTGTTAATAAAAAAAATAAATATCAGTTACACATTTATTGACATACAATGAGCGCTGACGCCTCATTGTGAAAGCGCTGACGACCCATTTTAAAAGCATTGATGCCCCATTGTCAAAGTAGTGACGCTCAATTATCAAAGCGCTTATGCCCCATATTAAATGCACCAATGTTTCTCTAAGAGCGATAAGCGATTTCGGCGTTACTTTTGAGAGTATTATAGCGTAGCTTACCAGTGTCTTTATCGCCTCAGCAAATTTGATTTTTGCAGGAAGATCTGGGATGGGGTCAAGGAAATCGATTTTATGAGCTGAGGGGGTCGCCAAAGTAAGCGTTTAGTGTGATCACTTCGGGATCTGAATTGGAATAAAAAAAAATTCACACTCAATCGCATTCAAGGCGCGATTTTTATTTATGAAGAAACGCATCAACGACAGTGTTCCTTGTTGTGCGAAAAAACCTTCGCGGTAGTATATGCTCCATTGTGCCATGTTGGGGGGCGTGTGTGGACCACTCATTTTAATGTATTTCTCAAAATATCTAAAATTCGTGTTCATGCAGTTGAGCCCAACGACAGCCATCTGAAAAGTCTTCCTCTTCTTCTCAATGTCTTCTTGCTTGTCTATGACCCTAAAGTACGTGGTCATTATGTGTATATAAAAGTATAAATATCAATATAGAATCAAGGAAGTGATAGGGTTAAATTGGGACTAATACTTATCGGGTCTTCTATTTTCTGTTCGGATCGCATGTAGCGCATCAACTCGACGGTAATACCCTGGGACCCAACGGTCGAGATGACAGTCCTAAGTTCAAATTAAAACAAAATTGGATCAGTTTCTATTTCTTTGAAGTAGACGCGTCAGTGCTCATTTTATAAAGCGTTGATGCTCTCACGTAAAGGTGATGACGCTTTGAAAATGACGCGTTGATGCTTCGAAAGGCTTGTTAAATATTATGTGGAGGGAATATACTTACTCGTTTCATCTGTTGGGCAATGCTCAAATATCATTTATATAGGCTTGAGGTGGTGCATCAACGCCCGATAGTAAAGTCAACACTTCCGTTCTGGCCGTCTTTTTGCAGGTTTGGGATACTAGCTCTCCCTTTCTTTTGGAGTGAGTTTGCGAGAGAAGAATCGTGAGGCCTTTAGACCAGACCCTCTGACTTCCCCAAAAAGATAATGGGACTTGGTCCTCCACTTCTTCTCTCACAAAAGACCCCTCCTCGGTGCATGGTTGCATAAGGTCTTCTCAGGCTGTTTGTCATGAGACGCAGTAGGCGACAATGGTGGTGGTGGAGGCAAAGACGGTGGTTGTCGTTGGGGTTTCTCCTTTGTAGGGGGTTGGGTGGACCGTGGTGGTGGTGGAAGCATGACTTTCGATTGAGTGAGGGGTTTGGTTTGGGAGGGAGTATGGGGTTTGGGTGGGGCGCGAAGTCTGAATGTGGTTGGGGCTTGGGGTGGGTCTTGGGCAAGGGCTTCGGCTGGGGCTTGGGTTGGGGCTTCAACTTGTGCTGAGGCTTGGTCTGAGGCTTGGGGTGGTCTTGGGCTAAAGATTCAGTTGGGGCTTCACCAGCCGAGGCTTGGGCCGGGGCTTGCCTTGGGGCTTCGCTACTGGGCTTCAGCCAGCCGAGGTTTGGGCTGAGCTTTGGGGTGGGTCATGGGCTAGGGTTTAGGCTGGGACTTGGAATTCGATTTATGTTGAGGCTGGGGATGAGGTTTGACATTGGACTGGGGCTTGGACTTGGACTTTGCCTTGGGCTTGGGATCGGGCTGTGTGTGGGGTTCGGGCGGAGGCAAATCTGTGGCGTTGGGGAACATATATCTAATTATCCCCAGCCAGGCCCAACAGACTTTCCGACACACTACGGGCCTGTAATATGATAAGGATATCAGGTCATGTTTAAAAAATAGTTAATATGTAGAAGCGTCCACACTTCATATACGAAGTGTCGAAGCGTCATAGAGAAGGGTCGTCGCCTCTTGTAGAAAAGTTAGGCTAGATATGGAGGCGTCAACACTTTATAGAAAAGGGTAGACGCTTCATAGGGATGCGTCATCGCTTCATCATTAGATTTCTGTAAGCTCAACATTTATCCAGCATAGTTTAGAAGCATACCTTCAGTTGCTGGTTCTTTTTTTCCAGCTGAAGAACCTTTGCTTTCAGTTGCTGGTTCTCCTATTTCAGTTGAATAACCTTTGCACGGAGGCCGTCGATTGACCTCTCATAGTCTTCAATTCTTGAATCGGCAGACTACTTCCATTTTTTATCAATCCACATTTTTGAGGACTTACGAAGAATGGGTTCTTCTTCTTCTTCTTCAACCGCTGCCTCTTCTTCTTCCTCCTCTGCCACTTCTTCTTCTTTCTCCTCTGCATCTCCCTCGCCCGACAAGCTAATCACATCAATGTCCAATTTTTTCCTGTGCACAGTAATGGGAGGGACCAGTTGTCCTTCACCCGATTTTGCAGGTCTCTGCCTTACTTTCACTGTGACTGCTATCGCAAGGACGGTGCTTTCATTGCGTGTGGCCTCAAGTTGTCGGATACGAGCGGCCTATAAGATGGTAGATATTCCACATTATTTTTGACTGATTAAGAATTTGGGCATGTGCGACTGCTTTCTTAAGGAGCGATTGCTCTCGTTATCGCGGCGGCATCGCTTCATTTAGTAGCAATTGCACTCGTATTAGAGGCGACATCGCTTCATGTCATAGCAATTTCACTCCTGTTAGAGGCGCCATCGCTTCATGTAGTAGCGATTGGATTCCTGTTAGAGACGCCCTCGCTTCATTTGCAAGCATTTGCGCTTCTACATTATAGCGATAACGCCTACATTTGGATGCGATATCGCCTCATTTCGAATTCACCTTGTGCTTGAATTCTACAATGTAGGAGAGCCATGTTTGGTCGTCTGCTGCTCATTTTAGTAGTCTTGGGAAGCTGACGGCGCCAGCAACCTTGTGTGGGGTGCACCTCTCGTTAATCTTGTATGTCCAAATTTGATAAAAATAAAATAAATATTAGATGACTTTCGTAATCATCAGCGCTTCGTAGGAAATAAAACATCACATTCTCTGGGAGACGATATTTACCTATAGGGCAATAGTGCAGCTATAAATATTGTATTTCTCAGCTCTACCCCTCATCGTCTTCGCTTTCTCCACGCACCCTAAAAGTTTGGTGTACGCGTGTAATATCTCAAAATTTTGATCCTTGAACAGTATGCCTAGGTGTGCGTGTCCAACAAGTCACGTACCCGACTTTGCGAAATTAATTAATTTACTTTAGGTTAAGTCTTAAGTGAAAAAAAAATGATTTTGATGATGTTGGATCATTAGATAAGATTACATACACCTAGCAACGGGGTATTGGCTTAACTCTTAAGCTTGAGTGGTTATAAATAGAAAGAAATGAAAGAGGAGTTATTTCTTTAGGGTTTGAGTTGTGAGAGAGCTTTTAGAGAGAGAGAAAAGAAAGAAAGAAGGTGGTTTTGAATTCATGTGAGTATGTGTATGAAGGATGTGTGAAAGATTAAAGAAGACATTTAACCCTAGTTGGGAGCGTGCGTGATTCCGTGGGCTTCAAGCAAAGGAACCCTAGTTCTTTGTGCGAGTATGGTGATCAAGAAATTGATTAATTCAAGGTAACAGATTTTGGTTAAATTATGTGCATGATATTTGTGTTTGATTGTTTGTGTGGGAATGAAATTAGAAGAAGAAAGGAGTGAAATTGAAGAAAAATGGGTTTCAACGTTCAAACCCGAGAAGTGCTCAGAAACTGCCAAAATCGATTGATCGATTTTTGACAGAAGAGAGATATTCAAGAGGAACTTCATGAAATCGATCAATCGAAGAAAATTTTGATTGATCAATTATGAAAATCGATTAATCGATTTTGCCTAAGCTTGCTGACACTACCGTAGTATTTCAGCCATAACTGTTTGTGCCGAACCCCGATTGACGTGATTCTTATTGCGTTAGAAAGAAGATAGCAAGCCCTACAACTTTCATGAATTAACTAACTTGTGAATCTGTGACAGCCCGGATTTTAGTACCCTGAAACCCGTGCCATCAGCACGATCCTCCAGACCGTGCCCTAAAACTATGCACGGAATATTGGTATAACAAGCACAATTAAATAAATAAAGCAATTAATCTCATAAAACGGAAACAGTTAATATGCCCAACTGATACATTCAAAAGATAGTTCTACTTTCATGCCACTGCATGAATAGAGAACCGGCCCAAACCATCAATGATAAACAGATCACCCCAAATGGTTCGCCAAAAGAATAATTCAATTTGATTACATTGTTTAACAAAAAGAAGGCTTGACATACCAAGTCGTACAACTAGCTCTCAAAAACTACTCTCTGTCAAAGTACACAGCAGAGTCTCCTAGAAGAAGTCCTCGGGTGGAGGCTCCAAGTTGTCTCCCTGTACGTAATCCGAATCACCCGGATCTATGTCTCCCGAAGCCTCGGCAGCTACTATCAATAGACCTGCGACGTATAGTCTAAAGGGGTGAGCTACATCCTAGCTCAATAGAGAACAAACACAATGAATATATAAATTAAGACTCACATATTCCATGATATTCTCAGCATGATGTGTCTATGCATTTGCTAGAAAATAGTTTGAAATCTGATGAATCGCATTCAAGTTTACCGGTAATTAATATGTCTTACTATACTGTTGATTTATCATGAATGACACTGAAACAGGCCTAAAGTAAAACTTAAATCTTCAACTTAAGTAATCCCCGAGCAATATAGCATCGAGCCCCGATGAGATACCCTTCATTGTCGTCTAAATAGACAGTTGTTATAAAGTATTCCCTGGGAATACGACCCAAGCCCCTTTTCACTAGGCGGCGGGGTTAAAAACTCATCTCAACATCCCAGAGATGTGCTTACTATTATGGATAAACCTCCGCACTGGTGTACGGATTGGCTATTGTACCGGTCACGGATATCCTTCCACGTCACTCGTGGGTATCCCGCCACGTCGGTGGGGTATCCTATCAAACCTCAAATAACAAAAATAACATGTGCTTTACATATAGTTGTTCACCGTGTAAGTGTGTTATCTTATATCAGTTAGGCCTCAACAGTAATTATTCAATCATATATATACATCCCTGGGATGTATACATACCCGCATCACACCTGATGCCTTTATTACTTTCTCATCTCCTGGGGATGTCTCATTCTCATTAGATTGTTTGATCTTAATTACTTGCATCACACAGATGCCTTTATCACATTCTTGGTGTCACACACGCACCCATTTTCACAAAGCTTTTCATAGTTAAAATAATTTCAATTCTGATAATTATATCACTACATACATGCTCTTGAAATTAAAGTACATGTTTAAGGTATTCCCTACCTCAATTCTCTGAAGGTCCAAGCATCAAGGTCCCACGCGGCTCCTTATGCTCGCTTTCACACGTACCACCTATGGTACATCATAACACATGCAATACATCACTAAAGATGTAATGAAGAAGGTCCTGGACCCTCCATGAATTTCCAAGAAAACGTAGAAAGTTAAGCAAAACTGTCAAAGTCGATTACTCGATTCTCAAAATCGATTAATCGAAACACAAATCGATTAATCAATTCCCAAAATCGATTAATCGAGATTCAAATTCGATTAATCGATCTCAAATCAATTAATCGAAATCTCTAACATACTAAGGTCGATTCTCAAATCAAGTGGTCGAAATTTGAAATCGATTAGTCGATCCCAAATCGATTAATTGAAATCCAAAATCGATTAATCGATTTCCCAACTCAATTAGTCAATTTTTCCAGGTCTCCTTTCTCCAGCCACTGAAGGTATCCAGTCAATTAGTCATTTTTCAAATTGATTAATCGAAATCCAATTTGATTAATCAAAATTGGGCACTCATGACTTTTCAACTTCCAGGCCAAAATCGATTAATCGAACTCCAATTTCGATTAATCGATTTAACATTCAATCTTTTTCTTCCAAATCTTTCTCCTTTCTTTTCTATGCCTTTAATCTACCCATTTAACCCTACTTGACTGAATCAAACTTGTCTACAATATATGCATTCACTTTAATTAAAACTCACCTCAATAATCCCTTCAAGGGATTGATTTGTTGGGTTTGATGGCTAGGGTTTCATCACTTGCTTCAACGATCCCAAATCGCTTTTGAATCCGGAAATCAATGCTCTAATCTCCTCTTGATTTGTATTAACTCCACTTCCATAACTCCTCCTCTCTCTCTCTCTCTCTCTCTCTCTCTCTCTCTCTTCTTAACTCTCTCCTCAACAACTAACAAAAGGAAAAACAAGGGTTATTAAAACCCTTATATCCTCTCTTGACCTTGTGTGTTAAACACATACACCAGAGATAGGTGTATGTGACTGCAACTTAACACAATACCCTACACTTAGGTCACACTAATCTCACATTAGTACATAACTTCATGAACTCAATCTTTGGCCATCACTTGGTCAAACCTACAATCAATCGGGCATGGATCCTGAGATCAAAGTCAAACGGTCAATTTTTCGAGATATTACATTCTCGCCACCTTGGGAATTTTCGTCCTTGAAAATAATCCAAAGGTGCTCGCTTGGGTACCCCACACACTGGGGTAGCACGTAACCACACACGCAAAAGTTTATGAGCGCATTATACAGAGCAAGTAGACATAATTAATTCAAGCACATACATAAAAATTTTATGTATATTTCATTAATTTTCAAAATTTACAACTTGTTAAATTACATCCAATCTCGCAAAATCAGTCATACAAAAACATCCTCGTCTCAGCCTCATGTCGTCCCCTCCCCTGGATGATCTGGTGCGCTCTGACCAGACCGGTGGCTCAAGGTGGTAATCTCGTCAGGTGACCGTCTCACCGGTCGCTTTCGGGTTGCTGGGCGCCGAGCCGGATGTATCAGCAGTCAATGTGGTCGCATGGAAAATGGCACCCGTATGGAATGTGGTCCGTCCTGCTTTCCACTCTGCCTCCTGCGCGAGGCGCTGCTGGTAGTCCAACGGATAGATGTACCACAGTGTATGGAACATCAAAAAGTCCATTTGTCGGTTCATCCTCTCATTGTTGGCCTCCATCCTGGCCAACACGTCCTTTATCGTCGGAGCCTGGCGAGCCGCTCGCCGGCGATATGAAGAAGTGGGTGTAGCTGCCGCAGACTGTGCTGGCGGCGTAGGTGAGGCAGTGGTACGGGAGGGTGTCCCCTCCACTGGTGGGTCAACTGGGTGTGCGCCCCCCCACGGGTGGGTCCTGATGTGGTGGTGGGGGTGGTGGTGGTGCCACAGTCTTCTGCCTGCCTATCTAGCTATGGCTCCATGAAGAGTTCGAGAATGTCTTCACTCGGTCAGTTTCCCTCTCCTCATGGGGCGATATCGCGTACTCGGGAGCGTCAGAGTAACACTCCAACATGCTCGAGATGAGCCGAGCGTAGGGCATTTTCTCCTTGGGCCTTAAGTTGCCCTTTATCAACTTGCCCTTGATGTATCTCATCTCCTCTAGGATGATCATTGTGGCATCGAACCAACGGCCACAGAAGGCTGCGTACAGTGCCTACTGTACCAACTCTACCTGCTCAGTGTTGTGGCGCATCGGGTAGAGGTTGCACTTGATTATCGAATCAAGCATCCACATGTAGTGGAGAAGGTCGAACCTCCTAATGGAGGATCCTGACCCCTTATTCTCGTTGGTCATGCGGGTCATGATCTCCTCAAATCTAACCTCTTCCTCAAAGGGTGGGAAGAGGGTGGTCTCAGGTATAAAATCGAGGTGACATTCAAGCTCCTCGTGGATGTGGCGACGGGTTAATGTGTAGTCGCGACCCTTGATGGTGGTCCTGACGATGTCATCGGTAGGTCCGTCGACGAGCCCTTGGTAGAACAGTCTAACCAACCTAGGGTAGTAGGACCCACGGATTGGTTTTAAGATATTGCCGAGACCAGCTTTTTGAAGATAATTACGAGCCCATTGGGTCTCACCCGGTACATCGGGGTTTGTAAATAGGGTTTGATCGATGATGTACTCGATCTCAAAGGTCTTAGCCACCCACCACTCGTCGGGTTGGAGTACATTGGTGGGTGGTGGTGGAGTACATTGGCGGGTGGTGGTGGCATGGGCATAGACTCGCGCGAAGCCGCGCTCGTCAAACCAAAGGTGGTCTCCGATGTCGACGGTGATGGGGTAGGTGGTGGCGGTGCGACATTTTTACGCCGGATCGGAAGCTTGGAGGTTGCCTTCTTCGAAGACAATCGGGTCTTAGGCGGCATTTTAGGTGAAATTTCACAAAAACTAGGGTTTATGTGGTTTGAAACGGAAAAGAAGCAAAAACTAGGGTTTTACCTTAGGTAAGTGACTCAATGTAGCGCGATTTCGTTCCGAAATCGACTCGAAATTCCCAAAACCCTAGCTTGCTCGGTCGGTCAGAGAGAAGAAAAAGAAGGCACACAAGGAGATTTCCAAATGAATTTCTAATGGGGAGAAATCCCCTCTAATATACATCGGCTCCGACTCGATTAATCAATTTCCAAAGTCGATTAATCGAAATTCAAAACTAGGTTAAGCCTTTTGGAAATCGATTAATCAATTTCCAAAATCGATTAGTCGAAACTCAAAATCGATTAATCGAAATTATTTTAATTAATCGAAATCGTATCCGTTTAAATTTTTAAGTTTTGGAGTTCACTGGCGTGAGCTAGTCGATTAATCAAAATTCACTTCAATTAATCAAAATCCCAAAATCGATTAATCAAAATTTCCTTCGATTAATCGAAATTGTGAGGTTTTTCAAAATTTTCCCAAACTTCTCAAGTAAGTCGATTAGTCGAACCTCCAGTTCGATTAATCGAAATCCCAAATCGATTAATCAAACTTTACTTCGATTAATCGAAATCGTAAAATTTCTTCAAGTTTCTCTAAAATTCTCAAGTTATTCGATTAATCAAATCCCCAATTCGATTAATCGAAAATATAAATCAATTAATCGACTTTCAAAATCGATTAATCAAAATTTCACTTGTCATTTTTCTGAATCCTTTTCAAGTTTTCGCTCACTGGCACATGCCAGTCTACTAATCGACCAAAATCAATTTGAAAATCGATTAATCGGTTTTGATCAGATTCTGCAGATTTTCAAAATTATCTGTTTCCTTGATTTCTCTTGGTAAATTATGATGCCAACTAGTCACTGGTTCTACAAACACATCATCACGTCCATGGTGTGGCCATGATGAATTTAAATTTCGCGTTCAACACTGTATATGAGACTCCATGTGGATAATATTGTCCTTTTAATAAATTGATCATAAGATCGACATTGAATTACAACACAGTTTAAATCCACAAACATGTTTACGGTAATAAGATTTTAGCTCTCAAGTTGTCGTAAACAAGGCCGGATATTGTTCTTTCACGTCGGCCTCTCGTTCCCATGTAGCTTCCTTGGCCAGATGATGCTTCCATCGGACAAGTACTAATTGAATCACTTTTGTTTTTCGATCTAAAATCTCCACCGACTCTTTGATCATAGTCATATCCTCATGCATCTCAAATGATTGCCCGCTCAACACGTGATCAGGGTCATTAAGGTACTTCCTGAGCATAGACACATGGAACATATTGTGTACTTGATCGAATAACGGTGGCAATCCAATGTGGTAAGCAACTTCCCCTACTCGACCCAAAACTTCAAATGGTCCAAGATAGCGGGGACTTTGCTTCCCTCTCTTTCCAAATCTCATCACCCCCTTCATAGGTGACACTTTGACAAGCACGTGTGAAGTCTACACTCGTCCGCTTGATATCGGCGTAGCTTTTCTGTCTGCTCTGAGCCGCTTTGAGTTTTGCCCTTATCATCCGAACATAGGTGGCATTATCTTCAAGTATTTCGAGTCCTAAAATAAATTTCTCCCCAATTTCTTCCCAATTGATGGGCGATCTACATCGTCGTCTGTAAAGTGCTTCATATGGTGTCATCCCAATGCTCATCTGAAAGCTGTTGTTATATGAGAACTCAATCAAGGGTAGGTGCTGATCCCACGATCCTTGCAATTCTAACATACATGCCCTAAGCATGTCCTCAATGATCTGATTGACCCTCTCAATTTGTCCGTCGGTTTATGGATGAAATGCCGTACTGAAATCTAGTCGCGTTCCCATTCCTTCTTAAAATTTCTTTCAAAACTTTGATGTATACAATGGGTCACGGTCTGAAACAATGCTACTAGGAATCCCATGCAAACGGACAATCTCCTTCATATATAGCTCTGCCAGGCTTCCCGCCGTATACATCGTGTTATAAGGCAAGAAGTGTGCTGACTTGGTCAATCGATCGACCACTACCCATATGGCATTGCACTTCTTTACAGTACGCGGTAGTCCAATGATGAAGTCCATAAAAATCGATTCCCACTTCCATTCCGGTATAGGTAAAGGCTGCAATAAACCTGCGGGGTGTCTATGATCGATCTTGACTTGTTGGCACGTCAAACACCGCGACACATACTCTGCCACATCTTGTTTCAAATCTCTCCACCAGTAGTTCTTTTTCAAATCTTGATACATCTTTGTTCTTCTCGGGTGGATAGCATAGCTTGACTTGTGAGATTCATCAAGAATTGTTCGTCGTAGATCGGCGTTATCCGGAATACAGAGGCAGCCCTTGAACAATAAGGAACCATCCTCCTTGATTGAAAACTCAGATCCAATGCCTTCAGTTACATCTTGATGAATCTTTATTGGCGTCGGGTCTCACTGAGATGTTAGCCAAAAAGGCTCCTGTAGCTTGAGACTCGATGTTCGCGTCATATAGTGCCAGGTCTTCAAATAATTTCCAACAGTGCATACCCAAAATTAAACTAGCCAATTGAGCTGAACTCTTCCGACTCAAGGCGTCATCTACTACATTAGCCTTGCCTGGATGGTACTGTATGGAGCAGTCGTAGTCCTTAAGGAACTCCATTCATCTGCGTTGTCTCATATTTAGCTCCTTCTGTGTAAACAAATATCTGAGGCTCTTATCGTCGGTGAAAATCTCAAAAGTCTCATCGTACAAATAATGTTTCCAAATTTTGAGCGCGAAAATGACCGTTGCTAATTTCAGGTCATGTGTCGGATAATTCTTCTCATGCTCTTTCAACTATCTCGACCCATACGCTATTACTTTTTTGTGTTGATTTAGCACACAGCCCAAACCAGTATACGAAGCATCGCTATACACTATAAACCCTCTGCTGCCTGAAGGAATAGCTAACACTAGAGCTGAAGTGAGTCTATTCTTGAGTTCTTGAAAACTCTTCTCGCATGCCTCACTCTATTCAAACCTTGCATCTTTTCGTGTAAGTCTCGTGAGTGGTCCTGATATCTTTGAAAAACCCTCAACGAAATGTCGGTAGTAACCTGCTAATCCTAGGAAACTACGGATGTCGGTCATGGTCTTTGGTTGTTCCCAATTTACTACTGCTTCGATCTTTGCTGGATCTACAGTGACACCAAGATTTGAGACGACATGTCCCAAAAAGCTAACCTCTTCTAACCAAAACTCGCACTTGCTGAGCTTGGCGTATAACTGGTGTTCACGTAGAGTCTGTAGGGCTACTCTCAAGTGCTTTTCATGCTCTTCCTCTGATTTTGAATAGATCAGGATGTCGTCAACAAACACTACAATATAAGAGTCCAGGTGTGGTTTAAATACCCTATTCATCAAATCCATGAATGACGCCGGGGTATTTGTCAACCCAAACGGCATCACTAGGAACTCATAGTGTCCATATCGAGTCCTGAATGCAGTCTTCTGAATATCCTCTGCTTTGACTCTCAACTGATGGTATCCTGATCTCAGATCGATCTTAGAGAAATACTTCGCTCCTTGCAGTTGATCAAATAAGTCATCTATCCTAAGCAAAGGGTATCAATTCTTAATGGTAAGTTTGTTCAATTGTCGATAGTCAATGCACAGGCACATTGACCAATCTTTCTTCTTTACAAACAAGACCAGTGCTCTCCATGGAGACAAGCTCGGTCTAACAAAACCCTTGTCTATTAATTCTTGTAACTGCTCTTTCAACTCCTTCAACTCAGCAGGAGCCATTCTGTATGGTGCTTTAGAAACAGGCTCCGTTCCTGATACTAAGTTGATGGCGCATTCTATCTCTCTCTCTTGAGGTAATCCGGGTAACTCCTCCGGAAATGGATCGGCGAAGTCTAGCACAACTGCTATCTCAGAGATAACATTCTTCTCCTCTTTATGCTCCTTCAAAAATGCCAAGTATCCACTACACCCTTTTCTGATCAATCGCTTGGCCCTGACTGCCGAGATAAGTGGTAGGTGTGTCGACCTCTCTCCGTGAAATCTAAATGATCTCCTCGTGTTAGGTCTGAGGATGACGACCTTGTTCTTACAATATACCGTCGCATAGTGAGTTGATAACCAATCCATGCCAAGGATTACGTCGAACCCTTGCATGTCTAACATAATTAGGTTCGCCGGTAGCTCAAAGACATCTCCATCCATGACCCTCACGATCACGGAGTTGCAACCCCTCTCGATATCAACCTCTTTCCCAGTAGGAACAGTCACGGTTAAAACGAAGTCTAACTCCTCTGGGTCGACTTTCATCCTCTTCGTGAAGTGAGGTGTAACAAATGAGTGGGTAGACCCCGAGTCTATCAACACTCGAGCTTCGTATGTCACGTCGCTTTCCTTCTTATAAATTTGTAACGTACCTAACCATATATATATATATATATTGTTTATTATCATACCAGAATTTCTCACATGCAAGTTTTTCTTATATCTCCTATATGTAGATGCACCTTCTCTATCTAAAATTTTAAGAATTGAAATTCTTTATTGAAAAGGAAGCTCACCTTGAATAACGTTATTTGTGTTCTGAGCCTCTTGAGTTGTGACTGCGTAGGCTCTTCCTTGGACGATCGGCTTCCTGGCTTGAATCGGTCGTGGAATAGGTACTGAAGTCGTCTTCCCTTTGTTCATCTTAGGGCATTCCTTAATCAAGTGGCCCACCTTGCCACATCGAAAGCAACCCCGAGTGCCTATCCTACAGTCCGCTGTCCTGTGAGGCTTGCCACACTTGGCACAAGTCTCACGAGGTGTGGAAGAAGCTGCTCGAGAAGCACCCTGTGTGACTGTAGCGTCGGTAGTAATAGCAGGGCTCTCGTAGCTTATCGGTCTCCCCGACGCGAGCAATGGAAATCTCTGCTGGTTGCTCTGCTGCGCCGGTCTTCCATAACCTTCTTGAAACGATGGTTTCTGATTGTTCGGTATGAACCTCAGCTTTTTGTTCACCAGTTCATAATTCCCCATTCTGCTCTGATCAGTGTTCCACCTTCCTTGTTGCTCCCTTTGGCGGTACTTATTGTTATTTTCTTCCTCTACCACCAAGGCTTTGCTCATGACCTCCCCATAAGACCTTAGTTGGAATGGTGCTACTCCTCCCCTCACGTCCGGCTTCAAACCTTGCTGAAACCTCTTTGCTTTCATCATCTCTGTGGTGACGTAGTCGGGCGCAAAGCGAGCGAGTCGCATGAACTCCACTCCGTATTCTCTCACAGTCATCTTCCCTTGAACCAATTGCAAAAATTGAACCTCCATCTGGTTCCTCACCACTTCAGGGAAGTACTATTTATTAAATTCCTCGACAAACTCATCCCATGTCCAGGGTATATCTGGAGTCTCCTGAGCCCTAGTCTGTGAAACAGACTTCCACCAAGGCCCAGCCTCTCCGTCTAGCATGTAGGCTGCCCAACGGACTCTCTCGTCCTCGGTACAAGTGAGCACACTGAACACCTTCTCCATCTCACTCAACCAATGCTCTGCCACTATTGGCTCTCCCTGTCCAGAAAAGCTAGGAGGTCTCATCCTCCTAAACTCAGTAAAAGCAAAGATCTTTGTCAAGGTGTTTGAGCCACCGGAGGTGTCGGTGGGCGTCGCTCATGAGTCAGATGAGCTACCAAAGATCTCTGCCTGGGCCCTCCATGGTGTGCATGGTCATCCTCTGACCATCTTCTCTGTCCTCATTTCTTTCTCTACCGCTCTCTTTTTCTCTTTGATCTTGGTCCTGACGATCTCGATCACTGTTCTCTCCCTGATCTTGGCTCCCTTGGCCACCATTGCCAGAAGCCCCTCCATCTCCTATGGGTACTCTATTGGTATCCGAGATAAAATCATCTTGACTACGCAAGCTTTTACTATGGCCGCCCCTGGGCCGGCCCCTTCCTCTAGAAGACATAACGGTCTGCACGTGAAAACAAAGTTTTCATTAGCAGAAATCCCTATATTCTGACAAAAGAATGATTATCAGAATTTCTAAAAGAAAATGCTTTGATACCAACTGTGACAGCCCGGATTTTGGCACCCTGAAACCCGTGCCATCAGCACAATCCTCCAGACCGTGCCGCAAAACTATGCACGGAACATTGGTATAACAAGCACAATTAAATAAATAAAGCAATTAATCTCATAAAGCGGAAACAATTAATATGCCCAACTGGCACATTCAAAACACAGTTCTACTTTCATGCCACTGCATGAACAGAGAACCGACCCAAACCATCGGTGATAAATAGATCACCCCAGATGGTTCGTCAAAAGAATAATTCAATTTGATTATATTGTTTAACAAAAAGAAGGTTTGACATACCAAGTCGTACAACTAGCTCTCAAAAACTACTCTCTGTCAAAGTACACAGCAGAGTCCCCTAGAAGAAGTCCTCGGGTGGAGGCTCCAACTTGTCTCCCAGGACGTAATCTGAATCACTCGGATCTACGTCTCCCGAAGCCTCGACAGTTGCTATCAATGGACCTGCGACGTATAGTCTAAAGGGGTGAGCTACATCCTAGCTCAATACGGAACAAACACAATGAACATATAAATTAAGACTCACATATATTCCATGATATTCTAAGCATGATGTGTCTATGCATTTGCTAGAAAATAGTTTGAAATCTGATAAATTGCATTCAAGTTTACTGGTAATTAACATGTCTTACTTTACTGTTGATTTATCATGAATGACACTGAAACATGCCTAAAGCAAAACTTAAATCTTCAACTTAAGTAATCCCCGAGCAATATAGCATCGAGCCCCGATGAGATATCCTTCATCGTCGTCTAAATAGACAGTTGTTATAAAGTATTCCCTGGGAATACGACCCAAGCCCCTTTTCACTAGGCGACGAGGTTAAAAGTTCATCTCAATATCCCTGGGATGTACTTACTGTTACGGATAAACCTCCGCACTGGTGTACGGATTGGCCGCTGTACCGGTCAGGGATATCCTCCCGCGTCACTCGTGGGTATCCCGCCACGTCGGTGGGGTATCCTATCAAATCTCAAATAACAAAAATAACATGTGCTTTACATATAGTTGTTCACCATGTAAGTGTACTATCTTATTTCAGTTAGGCCTCAACAGTAATTATTCAATCATATATATATATATATATCCCTAGGATGTATACATACCCGCATCACACCTGATGCCTTTATTACTTTCTCATCCCCTGAGAATGTCTCATTCTCATTAGATTGCTTGATCTTAATTACTTGCATCACACAGATGCCTTTATCACATTATTCGTGTCACACACGCACCCATTTTCACAAAGTTTTTCATAATTAAAACAATTTCAATTCTGATAATTATATCACTACATACATGCTCTTGAAATTAAAGTACATGTTCAAGGTGTTCCCTACCTCAATTCTCTGAAGGTTCAAGCATCAAGGTCCCACGCGGCTCCTTATGCTCGCTTTCACACATACCACCTATGATACATCATAACACATGCAATACATCACTAAAGATGTAATGAAGAAGGTCATGGACCCTCCATGAATTTTCAAGAAAACTTAGAAAGTTAAGCAAAACTATCAAAGTCGATTAATCGATTCTCAAAATTGATTAATCGAAACACAAATCGATTAATCGATTCCCAAAATTGATTAATCTAAACCCAAATCAATTAATCGAGATTCAAATTCTCAAATCGAGTGGTCGAAATCCGAAATCGATTAGTCGATCCCAAATTGATTAATCAAAATTCAAAATCGATTAATCGATTTCCCAACTCGATTAGTCAATTTTTTCAGGTCTCCTTTCTCCAGCCACTGAAGGTACCCAGTCAATTAGTCGATTTCCAAATCGATTAATCAAAATCCAAATTGATTAATCGAAATCCAAATCGATTAATCGAAATCCAATTCGATTAATCGAAATCGGGCACTCATGACTTTTCAACTTTCAGGCCAAAATCGATTAATCAAACTCTAATTTTGATTAATCGATTTGGCCAGATTTAGCCCCCTTCCGGGTTGTTCTTCCAAATCTTTCTCCTTTCTTTTCTATGCCTTTAATCTACCCATTTAACCCTACTTGACTGAATCAAACTTGTCTACAATATATGCATTCACTTTAATTAAAACTCACCTCAATAATCCCTTCAAGGGATTGATTTGTTGGGTTTGATGGCTAGGGTTCCATCACTTGCTTCAACGATCCCAAATCACTTTTGAATCAGAAAATCAATGCTCTAATCTCCTCTTGATTTGTATTAACTCCACTTCCATAACTCCTCTTTACTCTCTCTCTCTCTCTCTTCTTAACTCTCTCCTCAACAACCAACAAAAGGAAAAACTAGGGTTATTAAAACCCTTATATCCTCTCTTGACCTTGTGTGTTAAACACATACACCAGAGATAGGTGTATGTGACTGTAACTTAACACAATACTCTACACTTAGGTCACACTAATCTTACATTAGTACATAACTTAATGAACTCAATATTTGACCATCACTTGGTCAAACCTACGATCAATCGGGAACGGATCCCGAGGTCAAAGTCAAACGATCAATTTTTTGGGATATTACAGAATCAATTATTTTAAAGGTTAAAATATAGTAATAATCTGGATCAAATGCTAATTTTTTGAGAAACGAAACCGATTAATCAAATTTAATACGATTGATCGATTTTTGAATTTTGATTGATCGAATTGGAATTGATTAATCGAATGGGTACTTCCAATGGCTGAAAAAAGGTGGAGTTTGGGAAAATCGATTAATCAATTTTAAAATCGATTGATCGATTTTGAAATTTTGATTAATCGATATAGGGATCGATTAATCGATTTTGACTGTGTTTGCCAGTACTGTTTTGGTATTTTAACTATAACTGTCTACTTTGAACTCCGATTGATGCAATTCTTAAGGCGTTAAAAAGATAATAAAAAGATCTACAACTTTTGTGTTTTGACCAACTCATGAATCTAAAGTTTTAAGAGTCCAAATTTAGGGAAAAAGTTGTGTCAAATTTTATATTGGCATGAAATTACCCGTTCCGACTCGGTTTGGAGAAAACACTTAAATAGGTCTAAGTTATTAGTGATTGGAGTTAATCCTTAATGTATCATTATGTGCTTGTAATGTAGATTAAGGGTGGAAGGCCATCGATAGGACCTTGCTTGCTTCGAGGTTAAGGTAGGAGAACTTCAACACAAACTTACATGTTTAACTTTGATTCATAGTTTCTTTGAGGTATTTATATGAAACAAAATGATAAGTATTTTTTATGTGTTTAGATGAAAAGTGATAAGTTTTCTTGATGTATTTTGATGTAAGTTTGATAGTAATTTGAACTATAACTTGAACTCTTTGCAAAATAGAAATTTGAAATCCTTGAGTTGAAAATGGTGAATTCTGAACTGTGAACTTAACCTAGAATTTCTACTATGGTATTCGATTTTAAACTTGATTTTTAAATGATGAATTTTAAAACCTTTGAACCAGGAATGTGAGCTTTAGACTGTGAATTAGAAATCTGAATTAGAATGTGAACTCGAAATCGTTGAGTCTTGTAGATTGTGAGAAGGTACGCCCTTGGACCGCTTTGGCGGGATTTATGTACACCCTTGGACCATTGTGGTTGGATTTATGTACGCCCTTGGACCATTTTTAAGGGATTTTACGTACTCTTTTGGACATTGTTGTAAGTCATGTACGCCTTTGGACCGTTTTTACGGGATTTCACGTACTCCTTTGGACACTGTTGTAAGTCATGTTCGCCTTTGGACTGCTTTCGCAGGATTTTACATACTCCTTTGGATAATGTTGGGATTCATGTACGCCTTTAGACCGTTTTTACGGGATTTATGTATACCCTTGAACTATGATGTAATCATGTATGCCTTTGGACCGCTTTTGCGGGATTTTACGTACTCTTCGAATTATACTTTATGAATCAAATCATAACTCGTGATATTTAAGTGGACCGCTATGAGTGGATATTGTGTATGTGGACCGCTATGGGCGGATTATATGTATGTGGACCGCTGTGGGCGGATTATGCTTGTCGTGAACCGCTATGGGCTGAGTACAAGTACCATGTGGGCCGCCTGGTCGAATTTGAAATCAGTTTTATGTGATAAATAAATATTTTGAAATCACTTTTGTGTGTGAAAAGGAAATTAGTTTTGAAATCAGTTTTGTGTGAAAAGGAAATCAGTTTTGAAATCAGTTTTGTGTGATATAGAAATCAGTTTGTGTGATAAGAAAATAGTATTTGAAATCAATCTTTGTTTGATAAGAAAAGTATCTTTAAAATGAGTTTCAACTTTAAATAAGAAAATGTTTGATTATGACATTGAATTTATGTTTCGTTATGATAAGATGTAAAATTATGCTGAGTTTCCTCTACTGAGCTAGGATGTAGCTCACCCTTCGACTATACGTCACAGGTATAGCTTCTATTTGGACACCGGACTTGCAGATTGAGGAATTGAGGAGTGCTATGAGGTTCGGGGTCGTAGATTGAGTAGTTTGTGGAGTTTGGTGAGTTTGGACTTGGTATCATTTATACTCGTATATATTTTTGTACACCACTATTTGGTGATATTGGTACATCACCAGTGGTTGTTGTTAGTTATTGTAATACTGGATATTAGAATTGGAGATTTATTTATGCCATATATATTATCTGCTTTGATTTCTGCATGTATGTGGATGTTCTAAGCATTCTGTATTCGGATTGTTTTCTACAACACCCGACAGTCCAGGTTTTCCCATTCGTGTTTAGAAAAAAAAAAAAAAAAGTCTCAAAATTCAGGATGGGAAAATCCGGGCTGTCACAACACGTCACAACCCCATGGATATAAGTTGAAATTGGGGAGATCATCAACCAGGTCGAGGTGAGAGTTGTTGAGTCTGTAATATGTGTTTGGAAAGAGGATGGTGGCGAAGACGAACAACAGACAGATTTTCAGAACATCGTCGTCAGCATCCTGCTCGACTCTCAAAATCGTCGCATCGATGTGTGGCCTTTTAACTACATTGAGGCCCCTGAAAAATATATGTCTAATGGTCTATTCTTTAGGAATCTTCTCCCTCGTAGGGTAAACGGGGGGGGGGGGGGGTCATTTCGAAGACCAGTTATCAAGGCAAAATTAAGGTCCCGAAATCTGATAATGTCAGACTTGGCAGTCCCAAAATTTCATACGTTGTCATGGTCTCAGAACTTGATGATTGCGTCCAGGAGGTTGTTGACGCTTTTCATGCCCTTTGGAGTCACAAAGAATACACGGAAGATCGAATTATTGAACAGATTTTTCCTCCCATAGATGTCGCATCATAAATGTCCCAGCACTTTGCGATGGTGCACTTAGTCGTTGGGGTTTTGAGAACCATCTTCAAAATATGTGACACAAAAAAATGAGAAGTTTATAGAAGAATGAACTAATAATGGGAGAGGCATCGCTTCCATATACAGGCGCAAGTGCCTCAATTGTTGGAGCGTCGACGCTCCAAAAGCCACAGCAGGGAGGTGCCCCCACTCATAAATGTTGGAGCATCGACACTTCATCTATGGAAGGGATGACACTTCTATTTGATATTTTTAAAGCAGAATAAAAATAAAAGTACACTCACCTTGTGACTAGATGCAGGAAAAGGGTTTCGCCGCTTTGATATTTCTTACTGCGCTCCGAGAAAATAAAAATGTAGAGGGCAAAGGAAAAAAGTAATTTGTGAATTTTTAATTCACAAAATTGTTGCCTTAAATATTTTTCTCGAATGAGAATGGTGGCCATTGACACCATGATGTCACGCACCATAATCTCGTTCGCCTCGCCGCACTCCTTATTTAATATTTTGACTATGATAATAAATTAAATACGTTAAGGGGTTACTTCACACATAATAGTGCAACGTGTCAAATTTTGGGGCGCTTTGTATCATGTACAAAGCACTAACGCTTTCTTGTCGTAGCGGATTCGCTAACAAGAGAGCACTAGCGCCTCTTACATGAGCGTTAGCGCTTCTCATGGGGAGCGAACCTTCCTATGACAGAAGTTCTATTAATGTTCAACATTCGACCAATAAATGTTAAACATTCAGCCAATTATTGTACTCCCCTAAGGGGTGCCCGAAGGGGTCTCTCAAATAGTTCAAATGATAATGATTACCATTGATAATCACGAAGTCATGCGCTGTTTCTCATTTAATATTCTGACGATGGTAATAAATTAAGTAAGGCCGGACTCACTATGTGTCAGAATGAAGTTGTCTTTCATTTCTCATAGGGAGCGCAACCGCCTAGGTTAGAAGCGTAAATGCTTCATCACGAAGTGCAAACACTTTGTTTCAAAGCGCAAACGCATCATTCCGAAGCCCAAACACTTTGTTCGGAAGCGTTTTCATTTCATACCGTAGCGTAATTTCGAAATGTAATGACCACCATTGAAAATCATGATATCATGTGCCGCTTTTAAATAATGATATTATATCAGACATCGCGTCGTATAGGAAGCGCAATCACCTCCTTCATACAAACGTAAGCGCTTCGAATCAGGTAGTCATCTCATATGTCTTTTCGAATATAGTCATAACAAAATCATGATGTCAGACACGGACTCCAAGTGCCTCGCCACATTCTATCTTTCTGATTTTTTCAGTGTCAGTGGTAACCATGGTTAAAGCGCGATGAAATTAGGAAAATGAGGGATTATCGCATCAGCGACAGTGGAGCTACGTATCGAGCTCCTATCAATATGCGCAAAGATATCTCTACGCCCGAGCGCATATCCCTGGGCCTATATATATATATGGGTGGAAATGGGTTGGGTTGGGTCGACATGAACTGAACCCAAGACCAACCCAAATAAATCAATGGAACTGCTTGAAAATTGGGCCCGGATCCGGTACATGTTAGAGGAGACTCGACCCAAACCCAGAGTTGACCTGAATGTATATATATTTTCACAAACCCGTACTTGGGTTGAGTTCAGTCCTTTAGATTATAGATGTAAACTCGACTCGACTCAAACCCAAACCCCATTAAAACCTAAATGTATATATATTTTCACATTTGCATTTTTTAGCCACACGTGTTAGTGCACGTGCATTCTATTAGTGTCTAAGTAACTTGAATTCATCATCATAGTCTTAACTAGTGGAAATCTGAGACTCATTAAACTCTCTGTAACTTTGCAATCCTTCATGTCCCTTCTCATGACTTCCATCTTGGTGAATATTCTAATACAAATGACTATTTTTATTACTCATCAATACAAAAAAGGTTATTATTTATATTGAAAAACCTTTTCCCAATTTTTTTCTATTTAAAAACTTAATCAAATATAAAATAAATTTCATTAGAAATTATTTCTCACACAACCATAAAACAAAAAAAAAATCATTTACCATGGGAAATCAACAAGAAAGTTGATTTCATTTCTTGTTTCGAGTTTCCTTTCTATCTTACAAAATCTTAGTTTCATTATAAACTATTGAAGACAGTAAAATTGTTCCAGGTTCTAACTACATAGCCCAAGCCAAATCTTTTCAAGTATACTCTCTTCAAACTTGATATTAGTGGCACCCGCTCCATTGATTTTATTTATTAAGCCACGTAGGGTATTAGTAATTCAATTTTCTTTTTAAGTAGAAATCGAATTGTATTCCACCAAAAATAGCATACCAAACTTGGGAAAACAAATAAATTCAAACCTGTAATCTACTTTTCTACATTGTCAACTGTGTCCACATAGTGCAATTGTGGGTTGGGGGCCGAGGAGGCAGAAAGCCCCCCATTGCTTGGAAAATCGCTAAGGGGGGCATTTCCGCTCACCCCTCATATTGCTCACGTCCCATATAATATTATCTTTTTATTTTTTATTTTCACACTTTACAACCCATTAATCATTCACGATGATAAATTATTCTCCTTTTCTCTGTCTCGGTCTTGACGCAACAAATTTTTGTTCTCTTCTCCAGTCCAACTATCTCCTAATCCGATCTTTCTCCTTTGGGCTTCGAGATTTTGAAAGATTTACTTTATTCGGGAGATCATGGAAGTGGAATTTTTTAATTTATCAACCATCATATACCTTTCTTTAAAAAAGAAATTGATTTCACCGCTAGCCGATGTTGCTCTATGGCTAAGCTTGTAGTCTCCTAAATTTTGTCAAAGCTGATGCAAAAAGGCTTGCCATGAGTTTGCTAATCTATGATGCAGGTGAAAGATTCATAACGGTCATGCTAGAATGTGTTGCATCTACCCCAATATATCATCTATATGATTTATTTATTTTTACATATATATTTAAAAAAAAAAAAAAAAAATTTCATAAAACCTTTTCATTTCGTAATTTTTGGTTACCCTACTTATATATATTTGCATTTTCCTCTTGGAACTTAAACAACTCCTTACTCATACAAGCTCACATGCTATCCAATATGTTTTAAGGTCTAAGAGACAATACTTTGAAATAGCGCATGATAATATTTAGCCCATCTAGAATTAATATTACCCTCCAACTCCACTAGAAATTAGAGCGTTAAACCTTTGGTTTAATGATAAGACTGTTAAATTAATGAGTTATTCTACAATGGGTGTTCACTCATCATGAGTAGACATCACAGTCCACATGTCCCGGTGGCTAAGTATCCATGCATTGGGAGTTCGTGCAAGTCACTCAATCACAAGGACATGTGGACTGCGATGTCCGCTCGTGATGAATGGACAACCATTGTTGACTAACTCTAAATCAATAGCCCACCGAATTGATGGACTATGAACCAAATATTACACTACTTTGACAATTTCAACCTTCCAATCAATCACTTCATTTTGAAAAGGCAAAATAAAAAGAAATACAAATCATTCATAAAAAATGTTTAATCAATGATTATAAACAAATCAATTAAGAAAAATTCTAAAATAACACCCATCAAATAAATGGAGAAACTGATTGGGCACCCAAGATCATTTAAATCTTGTTTCTTTCTCTCTCTCTCTCTATATATATACATACATACATACATATATATATATATATATATATATATATATATGATCAGTCCTCAAAATGGTATACTTTATGCCCAAATCTCGGTCTTATAGCCCTCACTTAAGTACAAATGGTCGCCTTTAGTTCATGATATGTTGCAACAAGTTTGAAGGCTGAAAGAATGCAAAAACAGTTAAAGGAGCAAAGTAGGAAGAAACCCGAAGTCATGGCGAGAAAATTCAAGAAGAAGCAATTGAAGAAGAGCCAAACTGGTCATTTCGACCGGTCAAGATTGCATTCTCGACTGGTCGAGATCGCTCAATAGAGAAGTGTTGAAGGAAGAAAATAAAGGGAGAGAATTGGCTGAGTGGACCTGTCGAAATAGCATATTCGACCGGTCGAGAGTGAAGAGCTTTAGAAAGATCAAAGTGGACCGGTTGAGATCAGTTTGGTCGGTTGAGCCTGAAGCTAAGCATTAAAAAGAAAGAAGTGCTTTGAACCGATCAAGAATTAAGGAAAATTGCAAATTGGTGCGACCTGAAGGAGAATGAAGACCTCGACCGATCGAGATTCATTCTTGATTGGTCAAGACAGAGTTTTAACGTGAGAAATCAGGTGCTACATATGTTCTTTCTCTGACATCAAAGTGTCCATCCGAATTCTTCTTCTTCAGCGGATTTTTTGGGATCTTGGAAGATTACCTGTCGTGTGTAATTGTACTAGGGTCTTATGAAACTATAAATAAGGACCCTAGGGTTAGGTTTTAGGGATCCCTTTTCGCAGAATTTTTCTAGAGAGCTTCAACCGTGAGAGTTCGTAGTTCTAGGTTAGTTTCCAATTCTAGAAAGTGTGAGATTATATTGTAATCATCGAGAGAGGATCAAATCAGCGATGATGAAGATCATTCAATCGATGCAAGGCTAAACTTTCCCAGGCTGGGATCTTTTGTAAATTTCATATAAGTATTTAATAAAACTTTATTCTTTTTCTATTTTGAATTATGTCTTACTGGTATGATTGCATGTTTGAGGTTCTGGTTATACCGAGAATGAGCATAGTAAATGTTTAATCTTATTTAGTTTAATTCTAATGGCCTTGTAGGGATTAGGATTAGATTTGATAGGATATTCATCGACGGATTAGAGCTTGTAGATTACGTACAATGATGCTTTGATGTTTAGGTCGCTAGTGATTAAATAGATTATATCCAAGGACTAGTCTGTGACTATGAATAAGATCTAATTCTTATACCTAGCTGTAGAGCTTGTAGCCTAGAGCGGGAGTACCTGGGATTCAAAATAGGAAAGGAATAGGGGTTTATTTTATACGAGTCTGTGATCCTTGGGAGATCTCAGTCTGCCTTCTCAATCTTATCCAAAACTGCGATTAGTTTTCTTTTTAGTTAATTAATTTAGGAAACTTTAATTTACAAATTCTTTTAGAATATGACAATAGTTAAAAAAGATAAATGACAAGTCCCTGTGTTTCGACACCCTTGTATTCTCCCGAGTACTTCGAACTTGTGCACTTGCAAGGTTTTTATTTAAGACGATCAATATACATATCAATTCAGCATACACAGGCTAAATGCAATAAATTTATATTATTTTCACCCCTACTTTTTTATGGATTTATTAACTTTACGTTATATAGGGGACATTATTATTTGAAGAATGATTAAAAAGGAGTAAAATGATTTCATGCAATTAGAAGTTAGAATCATCAAATGCGGCGCATGGCAAGTGTGTCATAACATAAAGATGCTGCAAAATAGATAAAACCGATCTTCATCAGTTAAGTCCAATAACTTAATCTTCATTTAAAATCAATATCATTTATTTACATGAACATTGATAAGTTTAAATCAGATGATAGAGATGATTTGATTTATAAAAAAAAATTAAAAAAATCAGACGATCGAGATCGTCTTTCAACCTAAACTTTTACATCATAGATCATGAGTGTCAAATCACATGAACACATGGTGATTTCACACATGAACACATGGTGATTTCACACATAGTAACCAAGTTAAGATCATCATCTATCAACCCAATATTTTATATTATAAATCATGAGATTTTGAGTGCCAAATCACACAAACACATTGCGATTCCACACCTAGTAACCAAGTTTAACCTATTTAGGCCTCACTCCGGTGTTTCCTGAGTTTTCTCATAAAAGCTCAAACTCATGAAAACTCAGATTCCTACAGATTATTAGCATACTCAGATTCCTGGCTTTTCCGAGATGCACTCTTAAGTCACTTTGGTTCTTGGTTTTTTCCCAAATTACTAAGAATCCTATCAGTCTTAAGTTCATCTCAGAAAAGCTCGGAATTGGAAGAATTGTTAGTTGTGCTCGGACTATAAGCACATTATCGAGTCATCGGTATATGAGGCGAACTCGAATTTGGTCAAAATTTTACAGACTGCCCACATATGTGAGGTTCAACATATTGGGCAGTGTTTTTTTTCATAATATGGCTTCTAGAAAGACAATACTACGAGGCTAGATCCACATAGTGCAATTCGAGGTTGGGGGCAGGGGAGGCAGAAAGCTCTCCATTACTTAGAAAATCAATAAGAGGGCCTTTCCGCTCACCTCTCAAATTGCTCACATCCCATATAATATTATATTATTATTTTGTTATTTTCACGCTTTACAACCCATTAATCATTCATGGTGACAAATTATTCTCCTTTCCTCTCTCTCGGTCTTGATGCAACAAATTTCTGTTTTCTTCGCCCATCCAACTATCTCCTAATCTAATCTTTCTCCTCTGGGCCTCGAGTTTTTGAAAATTTTATTTTATTCAGGAGATCATGGAAGTGGAAATTTTAAATTTGTCAACCATCATATAAAATTTTGGTTTCTCCCTATCCAATAGTGCTCTATGGCTAAGCTCTTAGTCTCCTAAATTTTGTCTAAAGCTAATAGGAAAAGGCTTGTTATGAGTTTGCTAATCTATGAAGTAGGTGAAAGATTCCTAATGGTCATGCTATAATGTGTTGCATCTGATAAGTGTTGAAATATGATCATATTTTACACTCTAAAATGTATACTTAGTCATCCGATAAGAGTAAACTAACAATTTTTGTGGAGTTTTAATGATTTTAGGAAATTCTGACCCTTGAATAGTAAAAGGAATATAAAGACGATATACGCCGGAATGTAGAACCAAGAGGGCATCAAGTACATAAAATTATGGAGAAACAACCGATTGATCGAAGCATAAATAAGAAATTTCGTAGTTTACTCTATCCAGAATTGATTTATCAAATTCTGAAACCGATCGATCGATTTTAAGTAAATTGGAATACGACAGGATTCTGTCCAAAATCAATCGATCAAATTTTGGAATCAATCGATTGAGCTTAGTGTTTTAGGGTTCCTTACTAAGACCCTATATAAGCTAGAATTAGATTTAGGGTTCTTTTTTATAGCAACTTTTATTTTTCTAGCTTTCTTTCATCAATTTTCTAGCCTTTAGAACATAGAATAGCAAGTTTTCTTGGAGCAAGATCATAGCGGGTAGATTAAAAATGTTCGTGTGGATTTGTTTCGAGACTAAATTCTGGTAATTTAATGAATAAATTGCAATTTATTTTAGTTATTTCATTTATTTGCATTGTTTATATGAAAATGTGTGGCTAATTTCATAGAGATTTAGGATCTAATGAATCCCATCTGAGGGAATCGTCCATGAATTTAGGAGACGCCTATGCGATTTTTATGCCTATATGCTGTTGTCATTCTCGGGATTTAATCATCAATCCGAGATATGAGATTTAGTCATGTTTTTCTCATGATCTTAGATCTATGATTATGTACTCTAATCTTGTTTTTAATGCAAAAATTTGAATCATTAATTCACCGTGATTAGAAATATTTTAATACATTGAATGTTTTGGTTCTTTTCATTTGTGGATTTGGAAAAGTATTACCTTAGATTTTTACACCGATTTAATTGTTTTAATCTTCTATAAAGTTTTAATTGATTTTAATCTTTATGTCATTTTTCGTCTCTAATATTACACCCTTTAGATCTAACCTCACGGATGATAAGCAAGGATTAGAAGATTTAATATCCTAAATCTCGCTAGTTTTTCTTTGAGTAATATTATATTATTTAGTTTTATTCTTCCTTTACATTCATCGAATCTGTTAGGCTATATTAATATTGTGATAATTCTAAAGAATTCTGTGATTGGTAGTTGTTCTTTCTTAAAATCTTTGTAGGAATGACATCGTACTCTGCACCCATTTACTACGGTATGACTCATGCACTTACGAGTATTACACTTTTGAATTCACATCAGCATCTACTCCAATAAGCCATGTACATGATACTTTTTTTTTAACTTTTATTTTTATATTTTTTTTCCATAAAGCCTTCTCATTTAGCAAATTTTGATCATTGTACTTATATATATTTGCATTTTCCTCTTGGAGCTTATACAACTTGTTACTCATACAGTTTCAATATGATTTACGGTTTAAGGGACAACACGGTTGAAAATAAATCAAAATCTGAATGAAAAATAGATGAAACTTTTCAAGAGAATAAAATTGTTCTCTTGAGCTCAAAAACCTAAAAAATGAAGTCTAATATAAAGTACTAGATGAAAGGCTTCAAATTTCACTAAAAGATGTCATAGTTGATGAGATACAAGGATTCAAAATATATAACTAATTACAAGAATGAATTTCTTGGAGCTTATACAACTACGACAAACTTTTCTTTCATTTTGATGAATGTTTCATGCTTCAAAGTTTTGGTAAAGATATCCCTCGTTTGATTTTTCATCTTGCAATATTTGATGTCAATGTTGCCATCCTTCACTAGATCACGAATGAAGTGATATTTTATCCGAATATGCTTGCTTCAATTGTGGAAAATTGGGTTCTTTGAAAGTGCAATAGCGAAACTATTATCGCAAAATAATTTTATAGCTCCACCCTGAGGATCCTTTAATTCTTCTAAAACTTATTTCAACCACATTGCTTGATAACTTGTCGATGCTAATGAAATATACCCCACCTCCGTTGTAGAAGAAACTACTACGGTTTGTTTCTTTGATGCCCATGAAACTACGCCTGAACCAATGTTGAAAGCATAATTTGAAGTACTTCTGCTATCATCTATACCTCCACCCTAGTCACTATCACAATAGCCAACTAAGTTTGAATCTTGAACTCTTCCATAGTGTATACCATGACCAACAGTACCACTTACATATCTCAAAATTCTTTTACCTACTTCCCAATGACTTCTTTTTGGAGATTCTATGAATTGTAGTCATGTAACTGTCAAATACAGAAGACTACCAACGAGACTTCTATAAAGAGATCAACATTTCCTTCAACACCGTGTTTGCTTAGCTTTATTTCTACTTCCATTGGAGTGCTAACAGGTTTAGCACCATCCATTTTGAACTTTTTCAACAAATCATTCACATACCTCTTTTGAGAAATAAAAATTTTATCTTCATTTTGTTTAAATTTAATGGCAAAAAAAAAACAAAGAAGTCCCATATCAGTCATTTCAAACTCATGCATCATTTCCCTTTTAAATTCTTGGCATAGACTAGGACTATAGTCAGTGGAAATTAAATTATCAACATATAAGTATAATTTTAAAAATTCACATTGCGCATTTTCTTTGATGTAGAGTGTATGCTCGAAAGGACATCTTTTGAAACCCCTTTTTAAAAAATATCCGTCAATGTGACTGTACCAAGCATTTGAAATTTGCTTGAACCCATAAAGTGTTTTCTTTAATCGACACACCTTATGTTCTTTACCTTTCTTCACATAACCGAGTGGTTGATCAATGTAGACCTTTTCTTCAAGAGATCCATTTAAGAAGATTGATTTGACGTCCATTTGATGTATTTTTTCAATTTCTTTGAGTTGTCAATGCTAACACCATTTGAATAGTCTCAAGACAAGCAAGGGGAGCAAAAACTTCATTATAATCAATGCCATATTTTTACTTATAGCCTTTGACCACTAAACGAGTTTTGTATTTTTCAATTTGACATTTTTCATTCAACTTGGTTTTATGTACTCATTTGACACCAATTGATTTGGTGGCTCCGTTAGCTCTAACATATCATTTTTTCAATAGAATCAATTTTTTGATCCGTTGAATGCTTGCATTTTTCTTTATGAGATGATTCTTCAAAAGAGACAGAATCCGCATCTACAAATAAGGCAAAATCACTTGATGGATACCTTTTGAAGGTTGATGTGACTGGCTAGATCTTTTTAATGGTTCTTGAGATGATTCTCTATTATCATTGATATGTTCTTCATTCCCACTAGATGGTGAGAATTGAGGGCTTGCGACTTCTTTTTCCGAGTCCGCATCTAGTTATGTGAACTTTTTGTTTATTTTCATTTTCGCTCCAATTCCAAGCTTCTTCTTCATTGAATATTACGTCTCTACTTATGATAATTTTATTGGTGATGAGATTAAATAACTCGTACGCCTTTGAATTTTCGCTATATCCAACAAGGATACATTTTTCAAATTTAACATCTAACTTACTTCTTTTCTCATCTGACACATGAGAGTAGGCAGTGCTACCAAATACCCTCAAATGAGAAACACATGATTTATATCCACTTCAAGCTTCTCAAGGAGTCATATTTTGGACGAGGCACGATTCAAAAGATAGATGACAAATGCAATAGCTTTCGCTCAAAATCTATTAGCTATCCCTTTGGCTTTTAACATTCTTCTACTAAATTCCATGATTGTCCGATTCTTCCTTTCGGCCACCCCGTTTTGTTGAGGTGTGTAAAGAGTAAGAAATTGATGTCGAATGTAATTTTTTTAAAGAAAAATCACCAAATTCATGAGACATGTTCACCACCTTAATCGGAACACAAAGTCTTCAACATGAAACCACTTTGCTTTTTCACTAATGCCTTAAAAGATTTAAAGTATGCAGACACTTCTGATATTTCTTTGAGAAATAAACTCATGCCTTTCTATATAATTATCGATGAAGATGAGAAAGTACCGCTTACCTCCAATTGAAGTGGTGTACATAAGCCCGAATAAATTCAAATGAACAAGCTCAAGAGGGTTTGATGCCCTCCAAACTTTTCCAATCAGAAAAAAATTCCTTTGATGCTTTCCGAGTGCACAAGCTTCACAAACTTGATCTTGATAGTTGATGTTAGACATACCTCGTACCATATGCATCTTGCACATGAGAGGCAAGGTACTGAAACTCAAGTGGCCGTAATGGAGATGCCATAGCCATGAACTATCGTTGATGATGGTACTCAAACATGAAAGTGATAGCCATGAACTATCTTTGATGATGGTATTGAAACATAAAAGTGCTACACTTCGAAACTTTATGGGAAATATCTTGTTAGATATCATCATCATCTTTGCGAGAAGAACATTGTTCTCGTCTTTGAAATAAACATTATGACCCTTCAATAGAAATTGTCCAACACTAAGAAGATTATATTTGAGTCTTAAAACATAACAAATATTTAGAATATGTTTTAACACCTTTCTTCGTCTTAACAAGAATATCACTTCCCTTAATGGAAAGTCTTTTATCCTATCCAGTTTGTACTTCACTTTGAATATATTCATTCAAAGTAATAAATGCGCCTTTATTTTTCGTCATGTGGTTACTACAACCACTATCAAGATACCAATCCTCACTAACTGTAGCTTCTTGAACATTACAAGCAAGAAAGAGAGTAACACTTTCTTTACTTTCCTCATTTTCATGCATAAAATTTGATTCTTTCTTGTTTTTTTCTGTTGATCATTTTTTGCAAAACTTGATGGTGTGCCCATATTTTTGACAATGGTAACATTGAACATTAGAAAGAGAAGACCGATCTCTTCCTCTTCATCTTGATGAAGTAAATGACTCCTCATCTCTTTCATTGGCTTGATTACTTCTTTATTATGCCTTCCTTGTCTGCGATTAAAATGTCTTCCTTTTTCACCTCTAGAACTTTCATTGAAGGAAATTTGAGTTTGAAAAGCCTACTATAGAGGAGAAGAATTAAATTACTTTATGTGAAGTTTATGGGATTGAAGATATCCTAATAAACTCTCAATAGATAACGTATACAAATCTTTTGATTCTTTAATTACAACCACAATATAATTGAATTTGCGAGTTAAACTTCTAAAGATTTTCTCTACAATCCTTTGATTTTCAAGTTTTTCGCCATTCACTCTTAGTAGATTAATAGGAGCAAATATATGATTGAAATAATCTTTAACCTTCTCGGAATATTTCATTCTTAAAGTATCAAATTCACTTTGAAGAGTTTGAAGACGCACCATTTTAACTTTGTCTTCACCTTTATAAGGCATATAGAGAGTGTTTCATGCTTGCTTTGCCGTTGTCACAGATGATATTCACTAAAAGATGACTTCATCCACCGCTAGATAGATGAAAAATAGTGCTTTCTTGTCCTTCTTACGATTCTCCTTCAGCTCATTGAGTTGTTGTGTAGAGAGTGTCGTTTGATCTTGTGGTTCAACATAACCGATTTTAATCATATCTCATAAATCTTGGGTTCATATAATACTTTTATTTAGATGCTCCATTGGTTGTAATTATTCCTTTGAATCGAAAGAGTTGAGGTTGCAACAATTTGTTGTTGGAAGTCATGGACATTAACAAGGCTTTGATACCACTTTGTAACAAGGCTTTAATACCACTTCGTTGAAAATAAATCAAAATTTTGATGAAAAATAGATGCAACTTTTCACGAGAAAAATCTTGTTCTCTTGAGCTCAAAAAACTCAAAAATGAAGTCTAATATAAAGTACTAGATGGAAGGCTTCAAATTTTACTAAAAAATGTCATATTTGATGAGATACAAGGGTTCAAAATACATAGCTAAGTACGATAATTAATTTCACATTTCAAAGAAACTTTTCACTTCCTAAAGAAACATTTCATATTCCTATGCGACCTTTCTATTTCTTAAGATGCCTTTTCATTTCTTATGAAATCACATAAATCCAAAACATAAAAATATTGCAAAGTTCAAAGCTAGAATATAAACTCTTAACTACTAAGTCAAACTTCTAAGATGAGGTCAAATACTTAGAAGGAGTGAGGCTCAAGAGAGCCATGGCCCACACACATATAGTGGCCTAAAATGGTATAGCTTAAGATTTCAACAAATACTTTGAAATAGCGTATGATAAACTTAGCCCATATAGAATTTAGCATTAAACCTTTGGTTTAATGATCAAGACCGTTAAATTAATAGCCCACCGAATTGATGGACTATGAACCAATGATTACACTACTTTGACAATTTCAACCTTCGAATCAATCACTTTATTTTGAAAGGCAACAAAATATATAACACAAGTCATTCATAACAAAGTTTTACTTATCAATGAACAAATCAATCAAGAAAATATCTAAAATAGCACTCATCAAAGAGATGGAGAGCCTAATTGGGCACCGAGGATCATTTAAATCTTTTTTCTTGAACACATAGGCTGCGTATGACATAGTTCTCTGGTAGCCCTTGCCATAGCAGAGCTCACTTGTTTTAGCAAGTTCCGATCTTCTTTACTAATATCCTGCTACCTGCTTTAGCAGGTACCAATTCTCATTGATAATTCCTTGTATAACAAGATTTTATACAAGATTTACATGTTCAAAAGTTTTACTCTCCTCTCTACTCATTCCTTGCCGAGTTGATTTTATTTGTTCTGGTAGAGAATTAGTAGAGAGCAGGGAGGTTGCTCTTAGAGCGGGTAAATCCTCCTTTGTAGGGAGTTAGAAAAGAGAGTGAGAACCAATTAAAGCAAGTCAACTCTGTTGTGGCAGGGGATAACAAAGAGCTATGCCATATGCAACCATACTCTCTCGTTATATATAATTATATAAATTAATTTAGCACACAAAGGCTAAATGAAATAAATTTATATAATTTTCACCCCTACTTTTCGATGGATTTATAAAATTTATTTTTTTTCAATTCACACAAAATGACTCTCATGGAATAAAAGCATGTGCGATTTTTATTTGTTAGTTTTTTTGAGGGGCTTTATTATTTGAAGATTGATTAAAAAGGTCAAGTGAGTTCATGCAATTAGAAGTTAGAATTATCAAGTTTGACGCATGACAAGTATGTCATAATCTTTGCAAGATAGATAAAAATAATCTTCATCAATTAAATTAAATAACTTATTCTTCACTTAAGATCATTATCATTTATTTAGATGATGGTGGAAAACTTCAAATGGTTGAAAACTTCAAATCGGATGATAGAGATAATTTGATTTATAATAATATAAAAACCTAGACGATGGAGATCATCTTTCAACCCAAGCTTTTACATCATAAATCATGAGTGTCAAATCATAGACACATGTGAAATTGGTGATTTCACACATAAGCAACCATGCTAAGATCATCGCCTATCAACCCAATATTTTATATTAACATAATATATTATATTTTATGAGATCTTCAATGCCAAATCACACAAACCCGTCGCGAATCCACACCTGGTGGGTCTCACTTCAATTTTGTTGAAATAAATTTGAAAAAAAATTGAGATAAATATGGGAATAATAAAAAATATATATATGCCAACATATTTAAAGTTAAAAACGATATCCCTAAATAATAAAGTATATTATATAGTGTGCATGCATCACAATTTATAATCATAAAAATATCATATGAAATATGTTTAAAGCATATATCGCAATAATAAAAATTAAAAAATTTCATCCGATTTAAAAATATTCAAAAAATTTCATAACCTAACAAATATAGGAGAAAAAATTTGAGAAATCACCTAGTCAAAGAGGTTTTCCAAAATTTTGATTAATGGTACCTTCATTGATAGCCCAAGAATCTCCCTTCTCAATCCGAGTTTCATGTGCATAAATTATTGCCTATTTTGAATCAGACGATGAAAATCATTTTATGCCCTAATCTTTCACACAATGGATCTTGAGATTGTGGGCCTTCCATCATACAACCATATTTTGATTTCGCATAACACACATATCAAAATTGAATATAATTATGTTATAAATCAAGAGTAGTTCTTAGATCACTTTTCGAGGTGTGTCATGTAGAATCAAAATTTGACTTAGCCGAATATAGGGCCATGATGTCATGATCCATGTATATAAGATTATGATGAAAAATGATTCATCATAAAGCCGTACAATTTAAGTTTGTGAGTTCAAGGTGGAGAAGGAAGAATCTTGGGCTGAAAATAAATGCACCCTTTAATTGATTCAGAGAATTTTGTAACGTAGATTCTAGATAGCATCACATGCAACCCAAAAAGTGACCTGAGTACGAAAATATCAACACTCGGGAAAGGTACTTAATACTAACTGAAAGGAAATTAATCAAGAAGGACCAAATGGGGCAAACATTGGGCCGGTATCAGCTGAGGTACGTAGGTGGCTTGATGCATAAATGGGCTGGCCTGCCCTGACCCAACTGGGAAGCAGGGCCAGGCATGAGTTAAATCCAAATGCCCGACCGAACTCGGCCCGAAGGCATCTAGTGAGTAGAAATTGATGGGCTGCCTGCAACCCAGTCCGATCCGACATGGGCTAAGGCAAGGAAAGCCCCCGATTCATAAATGTGCTCACGCAGCCTGGCCTGAAAGGACATGGGCCGAGTGTGGGCTAAGGCAAGGTAAACTCCTATTCATAAATGGGCTGGCCCAGCTCAGACCTATTAGTAATCAGGCCGGGTATGGGCTACCTTCAAGAAGCCCGAGTCTGCTCTGCCCGTTTAACGCCCGACCCGAACCCGGCCCAACCCATTGAGAGCCCTACAAATGGGGTTAGAAAAATAAACAAGCTGAAAAAGAGACCCTAAACAGAATTAAATTTGCAAATTCCTTTTTGCAAAAAAGCCCCCTCTTTTAGGGTTTCTGGTTTCCCCGTCACACTCTTTAGTGTATAAATAAATAGCTCTTTCTCTCTCTACACTCATTCTCTCTTTCTTTTCTCTGATACATTTTAGAGTTGGAAAGAAGAAGCAACATGATAGCAGATAAGGGGAAGAAGACAAAGGTACCACCACCAGAGGAAGATGATCCCTCTGAAAACGTTGATGGAGGTCTTATTCTCTCCATTGAGAAGCTGCAAGAGGTCCAAGATGAATTAGAAAAGGTGAGATTCTTTTATTTTATTTACCCTTATTTTTATCCACTCTTTCTGCTTTTTTTAGGTGGGTATGCTAAAATCTCTTTTTTGTATAATTTTAGATGACTTTATGATCTGGGTATTCTCACTATTTGACTAATTTTTCTTCTTCGTTTTGAAGGTTTTCGTTGGGTATTCTGTAATTTGTGCTTTTGTTATGGGGTTTTCATTTTTTATTTTTATGCGCATTATAAGTTGATATGCATAATTTTTTGTTGATTTTAGATGTTTTTAGCTGATTTTATTACATGGGTATTCTTTAAATCTAACTAATTTTTGTTTTTTATTCCGACATTTTTGTTCGGTATTATGAAACCTGTGTTTTTATATGGATTTTTGTCCATTGCTGTGCATGGAGTTAAATATGTAGAGTTTTTTTACTTTATTTTTTTTTTGGTTTTAGACGTTTTTAGAAAAATCTATCATATGGGTATTTTTTACGTCTAACTAGTTTTGTTTTGGGTATTTTTAATGGGTATTCTGAAATCTGTGTTTAAATATGGATTTTGTGTTTTTAATTTTTGTTCGGTATGCTAAAATCTTTGTTGTAATATGGATTCCCCCCCTTGCTATGCCTGTCTTTAATTTATAGGATTTTTTTTTTGGTTTTAGTCTTTTAGATGCGTTTAAGTGAAGCTATTATATGGGTATTCTTTATTTTTGTGTTTTGTTTCATGTTATTAGCTGGAGAAACCATATGTGCACTCTTTAGTTTTTATTTTTCTCTGTTGGTATTGGTAGTCTTCATTTTTTTTTATGGATATTCTGTAGTGATTTGCTACTGATCAGAAATAAAACTCTGTAGTATTTATTTTTCTATTTTTTTTTTGGTTTTTATAATTAACTAATGATGATATATAGGTAGTAGAATACATGAAGATATATATATTTTTTTCCCCGCTACTAATGAATGGCTCTTACGACTCATGTTTAGAGATCGGCAGTTCTCGGACCGGTATGTACCGGATGATACGTATCGGTTTCTGAGGTCACCTGTACGATACTTTGAATTATCGTACCGGTGCATTACATATATATTGCTAATGTATCGGATGATACATACCAATGTATCGTCCGGAACAGGTATGTATCGGACGCTACATACCGATTTTGGAGCTGGACGATATGTACCGGAAAACCAGTATTTAAAACCATGGCTTGGACTGCTGTTTGGCAGGCATGAAAAGCAATCACGTTGGTTAGGAAAGGGGGGAAAATCAACCAATCGAGTGATCTCTCTCACTTGTCGTGACTTGTGAGCCTAGAAAGTAACGGTTTTTTAGATATGGATAACAATCCAGACTTTATGTGCAAAATGTAGTTATTAGATGATTCAATCATCTGATTGGTGTGTTATAAGTGCACTACTAACAGCTTGACAGCTTGTCCAGTTGTCTGATCGGATTGATGATTAAAGTGTCACGTGTGGTAGAGATGTCCTACATGCGGTTATCTAGTCGGCCTGAATATTTATGCCCGTTCTATATAAATAGGGAAATTGAGTGTTTGACTATTGATTTAGGTCCAATGAGAGCATTGGCCATTTGAAGTTTAAATTTCTAAATTGAACTCGCTGATTAACTATGAGAAATAGTTGCTAAATTTTGTACGATCTCATTATGAGAGGTTCACAGCCACCTCTTTATTGCATCTTTTCGAGGTCAGCTTAGAGTCCAGTTTCTCTAGTAATTTCTGTGTTGGGAAATTTCAACTTTAACCTTAATCATCTCTCTATTGGCACAAATAAGTCTTTATCTTCCTAATGCAAGGTAAGTTCGAGCTCAGGGGAAGAAATAGGACTCTTTTAGGCCTCGTTTGGGTGATTATGAGCTTTTCCCAGAAAAGCTCAGAATCCTGCAAACTCTGTGCATATTCAGATTCCTAGCTTTTCGGAGATGTGTTCTTGAGTTTACTCAAGGTCGTAATTTTTCTGAGCTTTTCCCAAAATAAATCAGATTCCTGTGTTCTTGAGTTTTCACTTTCCTGGGTTAGAGGGGTATTTAGCCTTTAGCTCACTGAGCTCAGAATCTAAGCATTTCTAGGTGTTTTGCTAGGAATTTAGTAGTTTGCTTTCACTCAGCAAAGTTCAGAAAATACGAGATTCGAGAAAAACTGTTAACCACAAGAAAGGCTCTGAAAAGCTCAGAAAACACCACTTACTGAGTCAAACACTCAGATTCTGAGCCTTTCTAGGCTCTCGAACGAGCCCTTAGAGTTAAAGAGAAGAGGCTCACTTATCTTCTCCTTTTAACTTTTTGGTTTTTTTTGAAGAAAAGATTCTCAGTTATCTTCTCTTAATTTTTTTAAGAGAAGATAACTGAGTATTTAGTAAAGGGGTTTGTAGAGTTTCAATTTTTATGGGGTCTCATAAGTCATACCCTCAATTGGTCTAAAGTAATGGTCGTTTTGTTCTTTTATTTTTTTCTTTTTATAAATAAATGTTGAGGAAACAATAAGTTTATAAGAGAGATCAAGGTTAACGGACGATTATGATCTTTGACTCATTTTGTTAGTTTTATTAATAGTCTCTATTTTTGCAATATTACCATATACAAAAGTTGATTTTTTGCTTTAAACAAATGTGGAGTGGAAATTTGGTTAAGTAGGTAGCTATTAAAAATGTTTGGGCCACTGTTGTCAAATGCGCTAAGGGCAAGTTTTTTTTTATGTTTTTTTATTTTCAGTGCACTTTTTTATTTAATTTTATGTATATTTGTTTGTATATTAATATAAAATAATATATCATTTAATTATATATTTTTATTAATGATTTGGGACATTTGTAATTTAAAATATATTTATAAATTCCTAGGTGCGCCTTTCTGCACCTGCGCCTAAAATGCAAGGCCCAGGAACAGAGGTTGCGCCTAGGCATGTCTTTAAAAACACGGGGTTGTACTTTGGCAATTTATTGTTGGCTGCTTCCCCAAAAGGTAAATTTTTTCCCTTTACAAAAAATGCGTCTTATACATTTAAAACACGAAGTATGCATTTTAAACAAAAAGAGGTTTGGTATTAAATAATTTTGTTTTAATATTTTCTTGATTGTTTTCCTTTTTTCCCCTACTTTCCATTTTTTTGCCCTTTTTTTTCCGTTGCTGTACTTATTCCTATAATTGGAGTTTTTCCCATTTTTCCCCGTACTTTTTGTTTTTGCCCTTTTTTCCGAATTTTTCCCTTGCCATCTTATTCCCCCACTCCATGTTTGTGACTATGTGTCTTGAGAAATGCATTTGGGAAATGGATTTGAATCAATTTAATAATTTTTACGAAGCATACTGGAAATTTTGTGAAACACAAACGTTTCTTTTGGGAATGATGGGAAACACTGTGGAAATAAATTCATTTTGGTTTTGTTATATTCAAGGAAGTAGAACAATTTTGCTACTTCTATATTGAATTTTTATATTATAGATCTCTATGATTAAAACTTTATAGATTTTTATTTTTGTCATATTATATGCTAAATAAAATTTTAATATCTTCATTTTTTGGGGGTAATCATGTGGACAAAATACCCTTCCCTAGGGTTCAACCCTAGGGAAGAGATCCAGGGTTCCTGGCCTCAATCTATATGTATTGTGTTCTATATATATATATATATGTATGTATCTTATGTAACTCATTTTTTAGTATCTTATATAATACTTATATGATATCTCCTGCTCACCGTCATTTCTTGAGTCCCATTTCTTGCTTCAACTTCATCTTTTGTTGAATTTCTTTAATTCAAATTAGTATTTTGTGGTTATTGTGTGGTAGTTTCTAATTTTTTATTTGGGCTGTTATATAATATATTGAATGTGTGGATTTAGTTAAGTACTGTGAAATTTCTATTTTACATTATAATTTATTTTTCCATTTAGGAAATTTAATGTGGGAATTGTTACTACTTTTTTTAACAATGTTATTAGGCAAAAATATTTTGTGAGAATCCGGAATTCAAGTTATTTTTTAGTGTTGATTGTATAGTAGCTTCTATTTATTGATTTTTTTCTTCTGGACTAATGAGGATGTTTCGACACCAAACCGATCTTTATAATTTATTTGGTTATAAACTATAGGCTAATTAAAAATGAAATGTTTAATTTTTGGATTAATTAGGAAATAGGTAGTTTAATATTAGGCATGTTTTATTACATTATGTAAGTAGATGTAAAACTTTCGATTGGACTGCTGTTTTTTGCTCGCATTACATTTAAAAAGTGATGGGTTCTGTCTAGATTTTTCTTGTGGTTTGATTTTTGTTTTCAACCTGCTGTATTTTGATTCTATGCGGGTGTGATATATATATATATATATATATAAGATTGAAAAATAATTGTAATTTGATCATAAATTTTTTGTCATTACCTGAAAAAATCTTTGGTGGAGACAGTTGCAGAGGAAAAAAGAAGAATGCACATTTGTGGGATGTTCGGAACTCTAATTATTATTCTATGGATATTAGAAATTTCCACCATATCATATTTTTATGGGCTGTGGGGATTGAAATTTGTGTTTTTTTGTAGTTACCTGTTGGGTTATGTTCCCTATATTCTATGTCGAATAGTTTGAGATGGTATAAGTAGAATTATATGAGCATCTAAATTATTTTTGTGATCAAGCATTCAATCCTGTGCCTCATTTGGATGCTATTTTTATTTGAACCTTGATGCTTACCAAAAAAAATAGGATGCCTTTTTTTCTCTTGGTGTTAAGTAAAATATATTACAAAAGAGGAAGAGCGAAAATTACATACTTGGGCTGCGGCAAGTTGCCAGAGCACCTGACAAGAGAATAGAAAGAAGACCCCACTACCCCTCCCCTAAGTCTTGGGGTGCTACAACATCCTCCCAATGGTTACTCACACTATTCATTGCATAGTCACAAAAGTCTCTGACTTTTTAAAAAAATCTGAAAAAGTCGGTGACTTGCAGTCCTCCCGATTTTATGACTGATTAATAGGCCAAGTCGCGATTGGGCCGATTAATTTGTGATGTTTGTAATGTTGTCCTATTTTTTTTTTTTTCACTTATACTTAAAAGGAGAAAAAATAGAACTTTTAGTTTATGTACTATTTTGTTCATAAAAAACTTGAGGTTACCTATTTTGTATCATTCTTTCATTAAAACCATTATTAATAACTTGAAATATATTATCGTATATTCTTTATAATTTTGTTTGAATTTTTTTATTTCCCCCGACTTTTTTCGCTTTGACCGATTTTTCCTGACGTAGACCCTTGCTGATATATTGCTGCCTCCAAGCTTTGTGACTGGTTCATTGAGCACCCACCCAATCAAGCCAGCTGTCCTTTGCAAGTTTCAACACTGACCCCAATAGGTCTTCTGCCCCCCCAAAGAAGAGATTCTTTTCTTCTTGCCCATACGTGCATGAAGATGATCCTTAACTGAAATTTGTATGAGAACTTGGGGAGCTTTGTTATTGGCAGCTAGGTTGGCAGTTAGGGGTGGAAGTTCGGTAAACCGTACTGAAACTGAAACCGATTTTTTTGTTTCGGTGTTGGTTTGACCAAAACTAAAAAACCGAAATTTATCGGTTTCGGTTATATATATATATATATAATATTTTATTTTTAATGTTTAAAAAGGTTTTTTTTTGGGTATTTTTTTATTATTTATTTTTCGTTATTTTCGTCGGTTTTCTCTCCTTACTCAACCGGTTTTCAGTTTTCGGCACCCCAAACCGAAACCGAACCTATCCAAAACCGGTTTCGCTTTTGGATCGGTTTCAGTTTAGATTTTTTTGGTTCGGTTTCATCGGAGTCACGAATCTGTGCGAACAAAAGAAGCTGACTACTTGAAGTATGGAATGAGAAGCGGATTGAAGGGAGGCTAATTTGTGCTGCAGAAAAAGTTTCCCTGTTTCTGTCGAAGAAGGAAGTAGCAGACCTGAAAGAGGGCCCAGATTACTAAAGGCCCAATACAGGCCATGTTTAGAGGTCTATCAGCGGCTGCAATAAAGACCCAGGAAAGTGAGTTACAGGGTTCAGAGTAGTGTGAGATGCCAAATGATAGAAAGGGAAGGGCTGGATATTTCAGAATCTCAAAAATCACTGGCGCATGGTCAAGAAAAATATGAAAACAGTTTGCCATAATAGGTAGAGCTATTTCTGTGTAGAGCTATTTTTTAGAAAGAATTTACCTTTTTAGATAATCTCCCATGCTGTTTAGTATTTTTTGGTAGGGAATTAGATTAGGCTTTATTTGGTAAGTTGTGTGGTTCTTAGGTATGAAGTGAAGTGGGTTTGTTTAATAAGAAATCTAGTTAGGTAGGCATGTTAATATAAAATGTTTTCAAAGAGTTAGAAATCTTGTGAATTATGAAATCCTGAGTGATATTACCATATGGAGATGGGGTCATGGGGAACTCAAATAAATAATCGCCTATTGGGAGTTGACTGCTAGAACAAGTTTGACATGTTGTAATTTGAGTTACTTTATTTATTTATGGTTAAAAGTCCTGTTTATTTTAGGAACTGAGTTTAGGTAGTCCTTTATATTGCTGGAAATTATTTTGTAAAAACAGATAGTGAATTTTTATTTATTTTTATTTTTGTGGGATGTGGCCATGTGGGTCTCCTCTTGGGTTCTTGTTATACCTCATTCAATGGTGCTTCTTCAATTCTCATAGATTTTCTGTCGAAAGCAAGATAAGTCTTTTCATACTGTTTGAAACTGGCATACATGTCCATGTCTAAGTTACACAGCTTCCAGCTTCTTAGGTGAATCAGTTAGTTATAAATAGGCAATGATTGGCTAACTGGTTTTGGGTCATCGCATTTTAGAGATCAACTTCAACAAATTTAGACAGCATAAGGAGCCAATGAGATTTGATATTGTCTGTTGGGCGCTACAAGTTGCATACGAGATTTGGCTGTGGCACATGGTTAAAAAGAAAGACTTTTTTTTTTTTTGGGGATTTGTACCATGTGGAACACCACCTAAGCTTCTGATTTGATGATCATGATGTAAATGTCTATTAGGCAAAAATTGACATGAAATGCCGTCTCTATCATCTGATTGAATACAGTCAGAAACCATCATCGGATTCATCGCAATTTAGTTATCAACTTTAGGCTGTGTTTGGCATTGCACTTGGGAGAGTAGAAAAGGGCAGCAGCTGCTCTTTGTTATTGCAAAGAAATGTGGGGAGAGAAGGATTGGAAGAAGTTAAAAGGGAGGCTGCTTTGTGAAATAGGGAAAACAGCCCTCTTTAAAAGAGTATGATTTTTCATGCTCTTTAAAGAGGGATTTTTTTTTTTTTTTTCATATTTCAAAGAGCAGCCTCCCCTTTTTCTTCCTCCAATCCTTCTCTCTCTCCCCATATCCATTTGCAACAACAAAGAGCAGCAGCTGCTCTTTTTCTATTCTCCCAAAGAGCAATGCCAAACACAGCCTTAACAAATTTGATAGCATAGGGGAGCCAATGAGATTTGATATTGTTTTTCTCCGACAGTTTGCAACCACATGTTATCTACTTACCGCCACTGCTTACAAGTTGATTATATTCAAGGTATCGAACTTGGTATCGGTGTCGCCGTATCGGTTGGTACGGATGCGGTATCGCGGATACCCTAAAAAAGTAAAAAAAATAAAATTTGTATAGGTCAGTATCGGCCGATACTGACCCCTATTGGTTTGATACCAATACGGATACCGTTACCACCTTGATACCTGTATCGGGTGGTACCTGAATCAGTTCTTGACGAAACAGATACGTATCGGTATTGGCCTCGTTTTGATGCCAAAATATACTTCCTTATTTTTCACATTCCTTTTCCAGTTACAGAATTTATATTTTCCAATTATCATGATTACTTGCTATTTTCTTAGGGTTTTTTTGTGTCTTAAATCTAATCTATTCCACTGACTTTTATCTTGTTTAATGCATTGATTTGGGTAGGTTAATGAGGAGGCAAGTGACAAGGTATTAGAAGTGGAGCAGAAATACAATGAGATCCGCCGCCCTATATATGATAAGAGAAATGAAATCATCCAATCAATTTCCGACTTTTGGCTAACTGCGGTGCATATTTTCTTCAATGGGTTTATTTTTATTTTTTCCTACTTGGTTTCAAAATTTCATCTCCTTTCCTCTCTGTGTGTGTGTGCGTGTGTATTATATTAATTATAGAAGTCTCTTTGATTGATTTGGATCTTGGCTGCTATGCTAAACCATCTGCAGTTTCTCAGTCATCCGGCACTATGTGAGCTATTGAATGAGGAAGATCAAAAGGTTTGATTTATTAGATACAATAATAAATTCTCAATTATATGAAGTGGCCATTCTTTTTGGCTGGTGTTACTACCACACCATTTTATGTTACAGCCACCTCACTTTAACAAAGGAAAAATCTGTTGACTGTTTAAAATCAGACAATGGAGATCGTTTTTTGTCCGAATCTTACACACAATAGATCTTGAGCTCATAGGCTTACAATCAGGCGGTCAGATGTTGATTCCACGTGGCACACATCCCAAAAAAAGTGAATGCGATCAGTGTATCAAACACGGTCCACATTCACATTTTGGGCTTTTTGCCAAATGGAATCAACATCTGACCATCTAATAGTAGGCCTATGATCTCAAGACCTATTGTGTGGAAGATTGGGACGAAAAGCGATCTCCGTTGTCTGATTTAAAGCAGTCAACGGATTGCCCCTTGGTTTAAGTGAGGTGGCTGGAACATAAAGTGGTGTGGTAGTAACACCAGCCTTTTATTTTATTTTATTGATATTAAAAATCTCATGTCTTTCTTTCCTTGTGTAAAGCAGATTTTCAAATATTTGCATTCTTTAGAAGTTGTAGATTTCAAGGATGTGAAGTCAGGCTACTCAATAACCTTTGTGAGTCTCTTGTTTCCATTCCTACCTTTTTGGTTCATAGTCACAAAAGTCTCCAACCTTTTAAAAATATTGGAAAAATTCGGTGACTTGTAGTCATCCTGACTTTATCGCCGATTGATCATGCGAGTCGTGACTTGGAACATTAATTGGCTATGTTTGTGATGTGGCCCGATTATTATTATTTTTTCGCCCTTATACTCAGGGGAAAAATATCCTTTATATTTTGTACTATTTTGTTCAGTTTATGCACAAAAACCTTTAAGTTTTGTCTATTTTATTCATTAAAATCATTATTTTTAACTTGAAATATATTATGATATATTTTATATATTTTTTTGATTTTTTTTTTTATTTTCCCCGATCTTTTCGACTTGGACTGACTTGATCGATTTTTCCTGACTTAGACCCTTACTGATTTATTGCCGACTTCTGACTTTATGATTATGGCTTGGTTATCCATGAAAATTTGTTTTCGGGTAAGGTTGAATGACTTTTATTCGGCTCAATTAGTTACTCATTTGATTTCCAAGTTCAACTCATCCTAGTCAATGATTAACTCATCCGTTATATATAGGGCTGCAATGAGCCGAGCTGAGCCCAAGCTTGGGTCTGCTATAGCTCGGCTCTACCTTATACGAGCCGAGCTTGAACTCGGCTTATGATATATTTTTTTAATTTTCCCCAATCTTTTCGACTTGGACTGCTTTCCCGATTTTTCCCGATTTAGACCCTTGCTGATTTATTTTCGACTCCCGACTTTATGATTATGGTTTGGTTATCCATGAAAATATATTTTTGGGTAAGGTTGAATGACTTGCATTCGGCTCAATCAGTAACTCATTTGATTTCCACGTTCAACTCATCCTAATATCAATGACTGACTTATCCGCTATATATACGACTGCAACGAGCCGAGCTCAAGCTTGGGTCAGCTCTAGCTCGGCTCTACCTTATATGAGCCGAGGCTCTAGACCCTTCGAGCCTGAAAATTTTGAGCTCTATGTCACGGATTTAGCGTTGTGCTCCTACAATCTGTGCGGCTCTTGCATTTGGTCGCAAAATCAACCTAATTCCGAAAACTAGTAAGAGACTAAGAGAGTAGAAGAGAACTCAAGAGAGGGAAGGGAAAGAATGCTTTTTGTATTCAACTCAAGAATGCTTACAAGTTGTGAGGTTTCTAAGGTGTCTTGCAAATGAGGCCCTCTTGCCTACTTATGAAGTTCCTAATGAATGGTAGTGGATTTATACACTTGTCACACATCCAACGGTTGTGGACCGTTCTAGAATTCTCTCTAGAAGTTTCCACACACTTCCAAGTCTTTTCTCCACCTCTCCAAGTCCACTTCCTTCATAATATTCTAGACTCTTCCTTATTTTAGAGTCTTTTTTAGCTTTCCTCACTTTTCCATGAGTCTAGACCTTTCTTGGTCTAGAATCTTCCATGGAGCCTCCCAAGTATTCTAATACTACACATATACTGCACAAATACAGTGAGAGAGATTCGATGTTGCGTGGTGCGTGACACTTTTCCCCACCTATGCTGGTGACATCCTCGTCGCATCTCCTTCTTTCAAGAGCTGTATTTGTTCATCTAATTTCCATAGCGTCTCGGCGTGCTCCCAGCTTGCCTCGCTATCTTGTAAACTCTTCAATTTCACACGGTATTCCTTGTATGGACGTGCGCCTCTACGCTTTGTTGTCCGCTTGGTGAGGATGCACTTGGCCTCTTTAGACATTCTCTCCTTTCCCAATGTAGTTGACTGATTGACTCGCCCTCCCTTTCATCATTTATGAGTCGTAGGGCAGATAACCTCCTTGTACCTACCGTTGTTCCTTTGATTGTAGGAACCGTGCATGGAGTGCTCTCCTCCATGATGCTCATGGTGTTAGTGAATGGTATGAGCATAACTTTCATCTTATTGAGGAATTCCATCCCAATACTACCTGATACTCATCCATTGGGACCACTGACAAGTCCATGGTCCCATTCCATTCACCTACTTGTAACACTACCTCTCGTGCTATGCCATTGATGAGTCCTCTGAGTTGACGGCTTTGAGCCACCCTTGCTCCTCAGTCCTCTTTAGACCCAATCGCTTTGCCTCTTCTGCCAAGATGAAATTATGTGTGACACCTGTATCCACCATTGCATGAGTAGCCGTACCGTTGATGAGTGCCTCCACGTACATTGGCCCTTGGTTTGTATGTTTCGGTGTCTCGAGTTGTTTTGGAGTCTTTGGTTTCTTCTTGATAGCGTTGAGGAGCTGCAACACCCTATCATTGTATCCTCAACATCTTCCTTCTCATCCAATTTGGTGGCAAGGGCACTTAGCGCCTTTCTCTTGGGATACTCCCTTGCCATGTGCGGTCCATCGCATATAAAGCACATGAAGTCACAAGTCTTGACATTGTTATGTTTTGACTTGTCGTTCTTCAAGGACTTCCAGTGTGATGGCTTAACGACATCCTCCTCGTAGTGTGAGGGCTTGTCTCCCTCACCTTTACCATCTTCGTCCTCAAAAGCTGGTCTCTTGGGCGAATTTGATCTCTTAAACTTCGTCAAAGACTTTGCGGCGGCCGTGGCCAAAGCAAGGTCTCCAACTCCCTTGTGTCGCAACTCTTGCTTTGCCCACGATTGCAGACCATCCATGAAGTTAAAGAAGAGCTCCTTATCAGGTATGTCGGGGATCTAACATCAGTGTCGAGAACTTTTTGATGTAGTCATGGATGGATCCTGCGTGTCTCAACCTTTTTAAGTTCTTTCGTGCGAGATGCTCCACGTTCTCGAGAGAGAACTGTTTCTTCAATTCCCTTTTGAAGTTGTCCCATGTGTCAATGATGCATGTGCCCCATGCCAAATCCGCCTCACGTCTCCACCAGAGTATAGCCGTATTGTTGAGATAGAGTGTGGCGATTTGCACCTTTTGTTGTTCATCCTCTAGGGAGGTGGCCTTGAAGAATTGCTCCAAGTGCCACAAAAAGTTATCGATCTCCCTAGCTGTCCTAGACTTATCAAAGGTCTTAAGCTTTGGTGCCCTCACCCTAGGGGCCTCCCGGGTAGTGACCACACCATTGGTCACAACCTTCTTACATAAGGCCATATCGTTTCTAATTTCCTCTAGTTGTGCATGGATAGCATTGAAGGCTTCCCATACCTTGACCTCAAAAGACTCCCGTGCTTCCCGCTTCTTACGTTGCTCATCCAGCATGACGTTGCATCTCCCCACGTAGCTCCTCGAGACCCGCCTCGAGAGCCACGATGCTTCGGCCCAACTCATCAATTCGATCTACCCCGTCAGCCACGACAAGCTCCACCTTACCTTAGCAAGTCGTGCGTCAAAACCAACAACAAAATCCCTGGAAGCACCACGGGTCTTCTTTGGACTTCCACCCTCGTTGCCGCATCCCTCATGCACAACCTCGGGCATGATGGTTCTCCTATTCGACTTGGTCTCCTTTGAACCGAACCTGGCTTCCCCTTGAACCAACTTAGCTCTGATACCAATTGTCATAGACTTAGCGGTGCGCTCCGACAATCCGTACGGCTCTTGTGTTTGGTCGCAAGATCAACCTAATTCCAAAAACTCGCAAAAAGACGAAGAGAGTAGAAGAGATCTCAAGAGAGGGAAGGGACATAATGCTTTTTGTATTCAACTCAAGAATGCTGTTAAGTTGTGAGGTTTCTAAGGTATCTTGCAAATGAGGCCCTCTTGCCTATTTATGGAGTTCCTAGTATACAATGAGTGGTAGTAGATCTATACACATGTCGTACATCTAACGGTTGCGGGCCCTTTTAGAATTCTCTCTTGAAGTTTCCACACTAATCTTTGGTTCCCCACACTTTCAAGTCTTTTCTCCACCTTTCAAAGGCCGCTTCCTTCATAATATTCTAGACTTTTCCTTGTTCTAGAGTCTTCTTTAGCTTTCCTCACTTCTCCATGAGTTTAGACCTTTCTTGGTCTGGAATCTTCCATGGAGCCTCCCAAGTATTCTTATACTACACATATACTGTACAAATACAGTGAGAGAGATTCAATGTTGTGCGGTGCGTGACATCTAGCTCTACCCTAGCCGAGCTCAAACTCGGCTCTAGACCCTACGAGCCTGAAAATTCTGAGCTCTAGCTCAGCTCTATTGAGCTCGAGCCGGGCTTTCAGCAAAATAAGTTTTACTATAAATTTTTTCTTTCTAATGCTCTTAAAACATTATCTTCCCTTTTTTCTTACATCACCTTATGAAATCTAACAATTACTTTTAAAGGGGAACGTAAAAAAAATTATACAATTATATATAGTGTATTTAATTATATATACAAAATATTATATAATATTAATCGAGCTGAGCCAAGCCGGGCCGAGCCGAGCTCTACAAGGCTCAGCTCTAGCTCGTCGCTATTTCAAGCGAGCTTCAGATAAAAGCTCTGCTTTGGCTCTTGAACCGAGCTTAAGAGAGCAAAAACTCTCATTTTCGATCCGAGCCAACCTCTGTTGCAGTCCTTATATATGAAATTGGACTTTGAATTTTCTATTGACTGTGGAGCCTGGCCAAGTTGCTTGACTCAATTGGGTTTGAGTCGATTCGTGAGATTTTAAACATTGGCTTTGGGTCCTTCGATCTGATGTCTTGCATGCTTGCAGAATTTCAACACAAATCCTTATTTTGAGAATGCGAAGCTTACGAAAACATATGCATTTGATGACGATGGAAACACCAATATCACCGGTACAAACATCAATTGGAAAGATGGAATGGTAATTCTTTTATGTTGCAATTTTTGAATTTCTTTTCATATTTGTCGATTTTTTTTAGTAATTGGGTTCATTGACTCTGTATCTTATGGTTTCTGTTATTTTGGCTCATTAATAGGATATTTCAAATGGTTCTGCTCATGAAAAAAAAGGAAATAAGCGGCCTTTAACAGAAGAAAGGTATTTATAAATTTTTGTGATTGGATTGCGAGGTTGTTGGTTAGGGCTGTCAATGGGCCAGGCCATGCTTGGCCCTAACCCTGGCCACCGAGGAGTCAGCCGTCAGTCCTAGCCCCGGTCCTATGCAGGGCTGGACCGGGTTGCTGGCCATTTTTTCTTTTGAAATATTTTTATATATGTATTTATTTTATTCATAAATTCTTTTAAATTTTTTTTTTTTTTGAAAAAAGATTTATAAATCTAATTTTGATACAAGCCATGATGGCAAAAGAGATTATATACTTGATTTGTAAGGGTATTTTACTAACATACTCTCATATTCATAACTCTTTTTTAAATATTTTTTTTTGAAAAAAATTTATAAACCTAATTTTGATACAAGCCATGATGGCAAAGAGATTATATACTTGATTTGTAAGGGTATTTTACTAACATACTCTCATATTCATAACTCTTTTTTAAATATTTTTTTTTGAAAAAAATTTATAAACCTAATTTTGATACAAGCCATGATGGCAAAGAGATTATATACTTGGTTTGTAAGGGTATTTTACTAACATACTCTCATATTCATAACTCTTTTTTAAATACTTTTTTTTGAAAAAAATTTATAAACCTAATTTTGATACAAGCCATATATATATATATGTGTGTGTGTGTGTGTGTGTATATATATATAATGGAAAAGGGTTCCGTCATGGAGGACGGTGATCGTCCTCCAAGATCTTACATGGAGCTCCATGTGGCATTCGTAACACTATTTTGATGCCACATGGAGCATAGGTGCATTTGCTTAGATCATCGTTTGAAAGATTTTTTTTTTTGAAAACTCATCTTTACCAATAAAATTCGAACTGTTGAAAATAGTCCAAGTTTGACTTGTGCTTAAATTTTTTTTTTTTTGATTTTTTTTTTCAATTGATCTAAACAACGCACCCATACCCCATGTGGTACCCAAAATGTGTTTTAAATGCCATGTGTATCTCTTGGAGGACGGTCACCATCCTCCATTCCTCCATTGGAGGACCTATCTGACTCCCTATATATAGAACGGGTAAAGCCCGAATTTTACAGGCTGGACCTGGTTGCAGGCAACCGGGCCGATTGACAGTTGTATTGTTGGTACAGAAAAATAAAGAAATTTTGTCTAAATTTTATTTATTTTTATTATTTGTCAGTTTCTTTACGTGGTTCGGTGAAACACAAGACAAGGATCGTCCAGAAGGGATTAACGACATGGTATATTTTCTTTCATAATATTTGGTTGCCCTATTAAATCTTTCAAGCATGAAAATGCATTCTTGCTCACATTGGCCTGGTCACATCTTTGTAAATGAGATAATGACTTTTTATATACCATTGATGCAATCATTGTGACAAAAAGGGCATTTTTTGGAAAAAAATACGTGTATCATAGGCATTTTTTGCCACAATGTACTAAACACATAATACCCATATTTTTGAATAAAACACGTATTTCATTTAATATGCATATTTTGTGTATTATGCGCATTTGTCATGTATTAAATGTTTTTTCCCCGTATTTTACTGTTTAAAAACTATTTTTAAAGAATTCAATATTATCTCATTTTTTCCCGTTTTTTCCGTCTTTCATATTTTACAGTTTTTTACCTTTCACTTTTTCCCTGTATCTTCCAATTTTTTCAGACTTTCTCGCTCACTTTTTTAACCCCGGACCCGTATTTTGTCACATATAATACCCATATTTTTGAATAAAACAAGTATTTTCATTTAATATGCATATTTTGTGTATTATGCGCATTTTTCATGTATTAAATGTTTTTTCCCTGTATTTTTAAAAAACTCTTTTAAAACTAATTTTAAAGAATTCAATATTATCTCATTTTTTTCCCATTTTTTTTCCGGTTTTTTCCATCTTTCATATTTTACAGTTTTTAACCTTTCGCTTTTTCCCTGTATCTTTCCATTTTTTTGGTACTTTCTCGCTCACTGTATTAAACCGTACCCGTATTTTGTCACTTTGGATGCAGTTAAGTTTCTATTGAGAAAATGCTAGATGCCGTTAATAATTTTGTTATGTTCAACTTGTATGCATTTGCATAATTGCATGTGTGACAATTTTATATGAAATGGATGATGTAAATCCTGATACACTGAAACACAGATAGCTTTTCCTTGTCGACTTATACTCGCAGTGACAAATTTTGTTGAAATTCGGCGACAATGATCGGTTGTAATTTCAGTGGTTTTGGTGAAATTAATCAAATTTCACCAAAATTACGAAGTTTGTTTAATTTTATTGTTTCTAAAAGTATTTTTTTATTCTACATCTTTGTTATATATCTTTTTTGTAATCCTTAAAATTTCTCTGATTTCTCAAAATTTTCTTGAATTTTACCTAACATGAACCAAAATTATCCCTGACAAAAATTATCCTTTTTTTTTCGAACTGTTTTTGATTGTTTTGCTTGGGGTTCGGTTGACCCAACCTTTACAATTGAATTTACAATCGATTTGTGTAGAAAGTAAATTTGGTTCACAAATGCATTGTATTAAATTTTCTCTCATAGAGAGGGATTTATTAATTTATGGGATTAATAAAACCCTGTTAATGCCATCGTATAAACTACATTTGATTTAGAAACACAAGTAGAAAAAAATTATAATACTGAAATTAGAAGGGAGCTTTGTGACAAAATACGGCTTTTAAAAAAAAAAATATATGCGTATAGTACGCATTTTTCTGCCACAACATACTAAACATGTATGATACGTATATTTTTGAATAAAAACGTGTATTTTCATATAATATGCATATTAAACGTGTTTTTCGCATATTAAACTTTTTTTCCTGTATTTTTTTAATATGCGTATTAAATGTTTTTTTTCCCGTATTTAAAACTTTTTTTAAATATGATCTCGTTTTCTTTCCCGCTTTTCCGTTTTTTTCATCTTTTGTATTTTACAGTTTTTTTTACCTTCTGAATTATTCCTCTTTTTTTTTTTGAGCAGTCTCATAACGCACGTTGTTCATATGGTCTTACTTAATCCAAAAAGTGTCAGATTGTGATTAACTTTAGACCTTGTCATAGCTACATTTTGTCAAAAGTTGTCAAAGCCATGTTGTAATGGGAATCAGCTTCTAATCAATGATCATGAAATCATTATTCCTTGATTTGGAGTGAATCAGAGCATCTAGTCCGTTCATTGATTTAAGATATGTTTTGACAACAGAGGCACTGTGCCTCATGCCCCTTCTATAGAGGCTCTGTATGACATTATGTTGGTTTTGAGTCGATCAAAGTATCACGTACTTTCTAGGGAGTCATGACCGTTGGTAGGTTTTACTGAGAGAAAAAATTGATTCCCTGATCGAGGGTCTGTATATCATACAGTAATGCTTTTGAGTGGATGGGAGCATCTAGGCGTCTAGTGGGCAGTGTCTTTTAAAGTGATAGGCATGCTCTGGGGGCTTGCCTTCCTTAGCCAGGCTTTTGTTTGTTTAGGCCATATTTACAGACAACACACGTTTATGTGTGAGGGGAGGGAGGGAGGGCTGTTTTTGAATTTTTTAATGGGTTTGAACCCGGTGCCCCTAGTATGGGTTCAATCCCATTTCCCGTGTGAGTGTGACTGAGTGTGTGAGTGTGTGTGTGTGTGTGTGTGTGTGTGTGTGTGTGTAGGTTAAGGGGTGGCTGCACTAGAGGTGTAGCATTCAAATGATACACTCGAGTGCAAATCACGTGCCACATGGCACCCATCTCCAAATTGTTACCCGTTTTCGAAGGTTCACCCAACCCTTTTGGTATTTAATTTTTTTTTTTCTGAACTTGATTGGCCTTCAAATTACAGGTCAAATATCATGTGATTCCCTCCATACCTGGTGCATTTGAATTTTTTCCAATTTTGACCAACATTTGGACAGTGGATAAGTTGTGTATTGCTATGGATATTTTGAATGGACCTTGTGCATGTTGCTTTGCACCTGATCCTCGTATGAGGTGCCACTTGGCAATGATTCCAGTGCGGTGTTTGAACGCTACACCTCTAGCGATGTGTCCCGCTATCCTCTCTCTCTCTCTCTCTCTATATATATATATATATATATTTACATACTAGTGGAATGCACATGTAGAGAGACGCAGTGTATAGGTCGAAAAATCCTGTGTAGTAGAGTTTTCAAATCTCCATCTTGTGCACTTCAGTTTTGACTACTAAAAAAATTATGAACTAACATTCATTTTAGAGTGTATAGGTTTGATGGATTTGATTCACAAATTTATTTTAGAAAATAAACCTTATTTATTTCCTATTATAGTAATAAGAGAAATATTACACATATGATGATATGATAAGCATTTTAATCATGAGGGGTCACCATAATTTTTTTTTCTTTAAACTTATATACATAAAAGATTGACTGATTTTGAACCAAATTTTGAACTTATTTTTAGAGAAATATCAGATTGACCGATTTTGAACCTGTAGTGATAAAGATAATATCGGATCAAAGAGTTCAATGGATGTAAATATCAAAGAGTTCAATGAATGTAAAGATCAAAGGGTTCAACCTCTATCAATGTTTCTTTAAAATTTTTGAACTTGTAAAGATTAATCTATCGGTGTGCATCGCTCCATCTGTCTCTCTAGCCCTTACTGCTTTCTTTGTTTTTTATTTAACTCAGATTTTTGAATGTTACGATCACATTCTTCTTATTTATCAATCTTCATCGTGAAAATTGAAACATTGAATGTTAATTTGTTTACATTTAATGTGAACTTTTAAAGCAATTGAATTCCCATCATTTCAATAGGAAAATAGATATATAGAAATCACATAAAATGGGGAAAATAAACTCATATATAATCTAAATCTTGAAAATTTTCCAAGTTCTCTAAAATAGAGTAGATTTGGTCAGAATCTTTTAAAGTAGTCGAATGCTAATTAATATCTAAATCACTTTCTGAAAATCGAAGTATACTTTTTGACAATTGAAGTAAAGGTGAAAAATATAAATACATTGTCTTTTTTTTTTGAAAATTTCAAGAAATACAAGCAATCTATGTATCATAAATTTTATATTGTTCATGAAATTTTTAGGAAAAAATATGCATTCTATCTATCATAAATTTTTTAAAAAATAATAAAATATAAAATATTTCCTTTTGGTTTGTTTAGCCAGCAGTTTGGAGAAAAAGATAATAATAAAACAAGAAAAATTTGAAAATTAAAAATTTCTCACATGTGAATCATGAAAATTTTCCTTTTGGTGCTTGATGGAGAACATGGGGATTCAAAATTTTAACACCGAGATGGTGCCTTTTTTCTGCATGTTTATGTTTTATTATTGTTAGAGGGAGGGAAGGAGGGAGGGAACACTTTTACTCGGGTGATATATATATATATATATATATATATATATATATATATATATATATATATATAGCGTTTGAATGCTACAGAAGTGTAGCCAAAAAAACACCCGTTTTGGGATAATTAGCCAACCGGTGTGTTATTATTATTATTATTATTTTCATTTTTACGTCTCATTTTTTCCCTTCGAAAATGTGGTCATATTTTGACGTCCGCTACCTTAACCTAGTGCATTGAATTTTTTCTAACTTTGACCATGTTTTGAATGGTGGATAAGATTTATTTTTTGGGGCCATTTACCTGATCGATCTTGTCCATGTTGCCTCTGCAATTGGTCTTCGGATTAGGTGTTACTTGCCATTCAAATGACACTAATGTAGCGTTGAATTCCGTTGTCCACACACACACACACACACACACACACACACACATATATATATACACACCCATTACCCTGTACTAAAAAGGGATCGAAAAGGACACACACACACACACACAAATATATATGGGAGCCGGTTAGGTCCTCCGATGGAGGACGGTCCGGTCCTCCGATGGAGGATGGTGACCGTCCTCCAAGATACACATGGAGCTCTATGTGGCACCCAAAACACTATTTGGGTGCCACGTGGAGCACAGGTGGACAGTTTAGATCAATGTTAAAAAAAGAAATTTTGGAAAAAACTTTTTAAACCCACAAGTCAAAGTTTGACAGGTTTCATTGGTCCACATTTTACTGTTAAAAAAACACACGGCGGAGATGAGTTTTCAATTTTTTTTTCAAAGATGATCTAAGCAATGCATCCGAGCTCTACGCAGCATCGAAACAATATTTTGGGTGCCATGTGGAGCTCCACGTGGAAGCTTGGAGGACGGATACCTTTTCCTATATATATATATATATATACCTTGTACTAAAAAGGGATCGAAAAGGACAGTCCCTTAGGACGTGGTCATCATAGAGTTGAATCCTACGATCATGCTATTTGAGAGCCATGTAGCACCCAACTTGAGGATCAGCTGCCACGTGGACGTGCACTTGGTCGATCTAAGACCATCCATTTTTGTAAAAACCATTTAATCACTATTGACCCCAATGGTCAATGGTTGTTAAAATGAACTGTGATTTGAAAAATAATTCACCATTAATTTTCACACTGTTAGATTAAGGCTGTATATATATATATGTGTGTGTGTGTGTTTTATTTACTTTTTATTTTTTATTTTCCTTCTAAAAACTGTTAGGAACTGGTGAGCACCTAGGGGAAATCAACACCAAATGAGATTTGGGTACATGTTCATCGTCATGTGGTTCAATCTCTAAGACGGCCTCTTTTCATAATATATATAAGGAGGACGGTGACTGTCCTCCCATGGAGGACGGACACCTTTTCCTATATATATATATACCTTGTACTAAAAAAGGATCGAAAAGGACAGTCCCTTAGGATGTGGTCAACATAGAGTTGAATCCTACGATCATGCTATTTGAGAGCCACGTGGCACCCAACTTGATGATCAGCTGCCACGTGGATGTGCACTTGGTCGATCTAAGACCATCCATTTTTTGTAAAAACCATTTAATCACTATTGACCCCAATGGTCAACGGCTGTTAAAATGAACTGTGATTTGAAAAATAACTCACCATTAATTTTCACACTGTTAGATCAAGGCTGTATATATATATATATATATATATATATATATATATATATATATATATATATAAATCACTATTGATCCCAATGGTCAACAGTTGTTAAAATGAACTGTGATTTGAAAAATAACTCACCATTAATTTTCACACTGTTAGATCAAGGCTGTACATATATATATATATATATATATATATATATATATATATATATATATATATTGTGTGTTTGTGTGTGTGTGTTATTTATTTTTCTTTTTTTTTTTCCTTCTAAAAACTGTTAGGAACTGGTGAGCACCTAGGGGAAACCAACACCAAATGAGATTTGGGTACGTGTTCATTGTCATGTGGTTCAATCTCTAATCTTTTCATAATATATACAAAATATCGGTTTTCTGGTCTGTTTCGGCCAACTCCAAAATTGATACGTATTGGTTTTGGGCGATACATTGATATGTATTAGTTGATACATACCAATATATATGGGTTGATACATTTGATTTGTCGACCCTCCTTTATAGTTGTAAAGGGCTTCTCAGAAACGTAAGGAAGAAGGCATTCGAAAAGCCGACCAGTTCAGAAATTGATACGTGTCGGATGATAAGTATTGGTTCAGGACAATGTTTTGAACCATGTGTATATATAGCATTGGGATATGCATTCGAATGCACATATCATCCTTGCATTTGAACCAGTTGTATGCCACATGCACAAGGTCGATCAATGACCGTCCAGAAAACAAAAATATGATCTTACACCCGTTGGTCATATTTTCAGTGGTGAAATTTTTGGTTGGTAACCCATATCTTTGGCTTGTTAAATGAATTGCACACTTGTCCATTTTTCCCCTGATACCCTAGAGGGATCGGTGAACCGTTAGAAGATGTGGGACAACTTACGATCACGTGCCAAGTGGCATGTGACCTATCATTTGAATGCATGGCCTAGGTGGTTGCATCTGTCTCTCTCTCTCTCTCTCTCTCTCTCCCCGTCTCTCTATCTATATGTATATACTAGTGGGATGCATGTGCGATGCACCTTTGGAGTGAGAGGTACGAGGGAGATTACATTTTTTTTCCCATTTTTTAGGGGGGGGGGGATTAGAGGGGGCAAATAAGGGACATATAATTTTTTTTCTTTATTTTGAGAATAAATTCAAAGGACTTTTAATGCTCCTATTTTTTTTAAGGATAAGACTCTGATATCATTTTAAAAAATATTGTTATTCTCATTTTAACAATAAAAATGGGCATTTTTGTTATTTTTGATTCTTTTCATCGTCTCACCTGGTACCATGGATCAAAATTTCGGCCGAAATGTTTGGGTTTCGGGCATGGCCGAAATGAAACCGAAATCCAAAATTTCAGTCCAATTTGTATGGGTTCCAAAAGTTCGGCCAAAATTTTGGATTTCAGTTTCGGTCATGCCCGAAACCGAAATTCAACCTGAAATTTTGATCCTTGTCTGGTACAACTTCCTTTCTCACATTGTAATAGTATATAATATATTCACACACACACACACACACACACACACACACATATATATATATATATATATATATATATATATATATATATATATATATATATATATATATATATATAACAGAATGTAATCTTCAAATTGCTTGTAGTGTTACCTGGACACTTCTACATAAACACTCCTAAAAACATTATAATTTTGCTTACTAGTAATGCTGTCTATAAGCAGTGTTACCGGACACTTACATATTTGAGAGCAACACAAATCTATAGATTAGAGCTGTACATGGCTCCAAACCAAACCTGAACCCGATCCAATCTTCCACGCGTCGGATTTGAATCTGGCTTGACCCGGACTCAGAACCATACATTAAATGATTCTGGGATTTTTTTTGGGCTGGACCCGGATCGGTCAGGACTTGATTCTAAATGGGTACAGTCTGGTTCACTTGCAATCCAACCCATTTGCACTCCTATGGAAATGAGTTGGATAGAAACCACACCACTTTATGTTACAGCGACCTCTCTAAAAATGGATTGCTTTAAATCAGACGATGGAGATCGTTTTTCATCCCAATCTTCCACATAATTGATCTTGAGATCATGGGCCTACTAATAAACAGTCAGATGTTGATTCCACGTGGGAGACACCCCAAAAAGTGAATGTGAACCACGTTTTAGGGTATGCTATGATCTTGTTCACTTTTTGGGATGTGTGCCATGTGAAATCAAGATCTGACCGTCTGATAGGATCCCAAGATCTACTGTGTGGAAAATGGGGACAAAAAATGATCTCCTCAGTCTAATTCATAACAATCAACAAAATTTTCCTTTGTTTAAGTGAGCTGGCTGTAACAAAAAGTGGTGTGGTAGTAACACCAGTCTTTAGGTAGATTATCAAGAGCTTTGCGGGACCTATCAAATGGGGCGATGTGGCTCGGGCGGAAACTATTGCTCTACATGAAGGGTTATGCTCTATTGCTCTTTTTGTTTGCCACTGATATTATTTATGGTTTGCTTTTTGTTTTTTGGATTCTTGTTTTCTGATTCAGGTCCTAAGCATCTAACTTAGATCACATGGCACTACGTGATTGCAAACATGGTGTCATGTGAACAGAATTGGTGACCCGTTCTCCAATGCTCTATTCATTTTCTTTTGTACTTTTTGTTGATTCAACAAAACTTCTTCATTTGTAGAAAAAGAAAAAATTCTGCATGTGCAGTTATGGACTAAACCGCTAACACAAAAAAAAAGGAACACTAATATAAGACATAAAACAGAGTTGTATTTAGTGTTCCCAAGAAGAAAAATACCATAGATGATGTTTTCCCCCATAATTTGATGACTGTCATTTTGAATGAAATAAGAATTTTAATTAAAAGATATATATATATATATATATATATATATATATATATATATGGAGAATCAGAACGGAGTTCTTTTTTCTTTTTAATAAAATTTTATGGATAATCTTTAATAGTATAAATAACGCTAAAAATAGTTTCAAAATATGCTCTGAATAGATCAGATGGTTCAAAGCCCCCAATGACCGTAATTTTGGGCTCAGAGTAGCTTAGAGTATGAGCTACGGTTTTGATGACTTGAATTGCTCAAAAAAGTGTCACGTGGCCTAATATGTACAATTAAAATAACCCTTGTATTTGTTTATGCCCTTCACATTTTCTACTTAAATGCTGCCAGGTGTCCGAGATAATTAAGGATGATTTGTGGCCGAATCCGTTGAGGTATTTCAACAATGTAAGTTTATAACTCCCAACTTCTTTAGCTTTGTTATAAACATATATTGCCCTACAATCTTCATTTTTTGGGGTCTAACTCTCGTAAGTACAGGAGGCAGATGATGATGATGATGACTTAGACGAAGATGACGAGGAAGAAGAGAACAATGTAAGATCACACAAAAACTCCTGTTATTTTGTAGAACCAGGGTCACTTTAGTCCTTTTAACACAGCCCGGTCACACGAAAAGTATCATGCATTCTATGCAAAAAATTTATACAATATATATATATTAAAGGCTGGTGTTACTACCACACCAGTTATGTTACAGATACCTCATTGGAACAAAGGAAAAATCTGTTGGCTGCTTTAAATCGGACGATAGAGATGGTTTTTCTTCCCAATCTTCCACACAATAGATGTTGAGATCATGGGCATACGATTGAACGGTCAGATGTTGATTCCATGTGACGCAAAGCCCCAAAAGTGAATGTGAACCACGCTTGATGGTACATTGATCTCTGGACACTTTTTGGGATGTGTGCCACGTGGAATTAACATCTAATCGTATGATAGTAGGCCTATGAGTTCAAGATCTATTGTATATAAGATTGGGACAAAAAAGATCTCCATTGTCCGATTTAAAACAGTGGTGTGGTATTAACCCTATCCTTTCTGAATACCGGTTGAGATTTATTTTCTCCCTTTAAATGGCATGAATGCTTTTTTATCTCTAGTTGGTGCCCTAAAAGTCTAAAAACATTCGGAATGAGTACATAAGAGGAAACTTGAGAGATGGCGCCTAAAAAGTAAAAAAATTCATGGAATGCCACTTGAGATGGTTTGGACATGTTACGAAGGGTTTAGATGTTACAATTACATGGAAGTCGGAGAAGATGAAGGCACATGAAGGATTGCCAAGTCACATAGAGTTAGCGTTGATTAGAAACGAGTGGAGAAATAGGACTCAGAAAGCCGATACCGAATAGATCGGATAAGGCTGTGAGGGTGATGGTGATTTTAGTCAAATTTCTTGTTTTGACACTAATTTATTTACATCATCCCAAAATACAATCTGTATGATGTGGCATGGCTGGAATTTTATCAATTTGGTTTTTTCTATTGATTAAAGTGACTTTTTTAATGTATTTGTTTATGTATGAGGAATGATTCCATGGTAATGGTTACCATTATAGCATCCAATGGGAGACCCATCACCGTCGAAAAATCATCCATCATAAGCTGCACTCCATTTATAAGCTTGCCGTTGTACCATAATAGATCTGCCAATGGTTGCAGTAGCAAGACAGACCAATCGTAGTTCGTCCGCATGGTCAAAGTGTACCTGCACTGGTTTCACATATGTAAGAAGTCAATTGTTGTGAGTTCATGCAGATGGACGACTAAGGTTGATCTGTGTTGTGCCAGCACTACACGATTCACCTACCTAATACACTCTTATATTATATGGTGATATGTGCCGCCGTGAAATTACTCAACTGTTAACATGCATTCTAACCTGTGCAAATGGATTTCCTTTTGGCAGGGTAACTTAACAGGTGATTCCGAGGATGAAGGTGACGAGGACGACGAGGAAGACGATAGCTAAGCTTCTTTATCTTCTGTTTATAGATGCTTTTGAAATCCTTTTAGAGACTCGAAAGTTTTGGGGCTGTGGGGTGGAGGTTTTATTTTGAGCTAATATATTTTCCTCTTGGCTTATTGAAATGTTCCATGTGAAAATGCTGATACGGATATCTGCCATTATCTACCTTGGACAACTGTCTGATAATGATGTGAGTTGTGGGAATGCCTGCTAGATTGGTGTTCAGTAGTTTAAGCTCACATATTACACCTGTCTGATCAGATCAGATGGTTATGGTTCACCTATACAATGGTCATATAAGAGCTAGCCTATGCACTTGGTATGAGGCACCGTCCTTCGGTGCCGTTGCCATCTGTATCATACACACGACATGGTCTTCGTAAGAATGGACTGCGAGACTAGTGTGCGGATCTCCATGCTCTTCAAGTCCGTGTGCGTCTTTAGGTCCATTCCATTCGGTGCATGGCCTCTGGTATTGGGGTGAGTCGCGCTATTCTAGCTCGTATGGATAACCTGAGTTCCTTAATACCAACTCTAATGGGAAAATTCAACTTAAAGAGATCATCTATGACATAGTAGGAACTGAAGATCAAATCTTTAGATATATGGATATTTACGCGGCTTAAAATTTGACGAAATATGAAACAAGAGACTATCTTGATATACTTCAGAACAACACATATTTGTTACCAAAAGGTGTCTTGTGGTAACAAAAATTTGGTCTTGGCTACTGCTGATCATTTGATTGAAATAAATTTGGTCGTCGCTACGGCTGATCATTTGATCGGAATGAATTTGGAACGGTGGCCTTGTTAATAAATTTGGTCTTGGCTACTGTTGATCATAGCTGTTAAAGCAGGTAACAGGATGTTAGCAAAGAGGATAGGAACATGCTAAAGCAGGTGAACTCTGCTATGGCAGGGGCTAGCAGAGAGCTATGTCATACACTTGGATTCGTGCAATAGTGATACTTGACAGCCTTCCCCACATAACTTTAATCCTAATCCTAGACTAAAAGCCTCAAACGCATGTAAGTCTCCCTAATGTAAGGACTCTCAAATGCCTTTCAACTTTGGAGCTCTGTCACCGGAAATATCTCTCTCTCTCTCTCTCTCTCTCTCTCTCTCTCTCTCCACATACCTTTTGTTGAGAGCACGCAGCAACAAGGATGCTCTTAAAAAACAAGAAACATCTAAGCCGATTCTCAGGTCGATTCACATCCAGAGCTCAAGCTTGTCGTGTCGATTTCATGATCCGTTTCGAGACTCAAACCCGTATCGATAATATCAAATAAGTGGGTGCCCTCACATTGACTCCAATCTATATGATTTTTACGTAATTGAATTAATAATTTAATATTTTATGTATTGATTTAAGAAAACTTACGAAAATCAGGAATAAGGGTTTCGGGGACCCTTAATTTAATCGTGTTGGTCAATACATTGACCCCATGATCAAAATAAAATTTTGATGAAAATAGGGTATAATCCCACCTTCAAAATAGATCGGGTATTGCTCTGAAAAAATGCTCAGAAAGGCTTCGAAAATTGAAACGACGACTTTCGCAGCTTTTCTAAAAGTAACTTAAGATCGCGGGTGTATGGTTCGTCAAACCTAATTTTGAAACGTATTTAAACAAGACTTGTACTTATTTTTTGTAAATAAAAATTCTGTAAAATTTCGTTGAGTTTTGACAACAATAAACTAGGGGTGTAGTGTAAATCGGATTGTTGCCCAAAATGCACCATCGATAGAGATGTGTTGATTTCATCATATTTCATATACATCTAAGGTGTGACACTAATAAAAAATTATTCATATTTAGGTGTCACATAAATCCATCGGAGTCAATCGATGTGAATGGGTATAGAATCAATAGTGTGTTCGCTTTTATTTGACGGTGTTTAGAAAAAAAACTGCATAAACACCCTTATTTATTGATTGAAATTTGGTTGTAATAGTTGACCTTTGATCTCGTAGTCAGAAGGTTGATCTGGATCTTGACCCTAACTGAGAAGATGATTGTTTCAGTGTTCTGGGGACATCCACAGGAGAAATTGGTCTAATTTTGATCAGAGGAACTGAAATAGTCACATGATCTTGACTAGTGTTCTAAACTTTGACTGCTCGTACGAGTCATTTTATAACCAAAATTCATGCATGAGTAGTCGAAATCGATCAACTCGATGTGATCTATGTATTGATTCTAGAGATGAAAGGTTTTGATATCAATTATGAAAAATATACTTTAACCCGTGAGTTTTCAGGATTGTGTGCACCAACTGATAAGGGCCTTTAGAGTAAGTTTAATATAATATTTTTCTACTAGCTAGAACTAATTAATATTAACACCCATGTTTGAACCTGACAAGTAATGGGTCCTCAGCAGAGGACCTTCTAGTAAGGGACCTCAGCAGGCGCAACTTTAATTCGGGTGGGTGATTAGTTGCTGTAAATGAAAGGTTTAATAAAGAAAAAGAGGAGCAAGAGAAGTTGTAGCTAGCCGTTGGGACTACCTGATTAGGGAATAATCCCGTGTATAAAACCTGGGCACTATACTCCTCGTGACTCAGAATCGGAGTCAATTTTGAGCAAAACCCTCAGAAACCTAAAGCGTATGACCTCAGATTTCATGTGAGCCTCAACTCAACGCCTTTACCGAATGCAGGAATCATCCCGAGTCATTCGGAAATTACACTTTCTGAGCGGATAAGTAGGAATCTGAGGAATCTGAGGAATCTGAAGTAGGAATTCGAACGAGGCCTAAGGGATCCCCCTCGCCCCACTGAACACCTTGAAGAGAAAAAAACCGATTCTCATTGGCCACCCAACCGTGAAGATACATAGACTCCTCAGTCCAAAGACACATAACACACGAATTATTGATATTTTTAACTCTTAATTAGCTAATCCACTTTCAAAATGCAACCCAAGCCAAGCTCTAGCCGAAGAACTTTGGCTTGTTTGGCAAAGTTGCTTCTGAAAAAATACTTTTAAGGGTAAAATGTTAGGTAAAGAGCACTTTTCATCTAAGGACAAGAACACCTCTAAATGAAAATGGTATTATTTGGATAAGCTAGCCTCTTCCATTTTCAACTAAAGGTGGCTAAGGCCCTGTTTGCCAATCTTCTTCCATAAAGCACTTTCTAAGAGAGAAAATGTTGGATAAGAAGCACATTTCACCCAAGACATGATCACCTCTAACTGAAAATAGTGTTGTATTGAGAAGCTATTCATTACTGCTTCTCATACAATGCCATTTAAAGACTTCACGCTGAAACTGCCTTTTTATTGCTTGTCCAAATATTAACATCAACCCCTCGATTGCTTGTTTTTGGCTTTGTAAAACTCCCATACACTGAATATTAGCTCAACCAACACATGACAACCATATTTCTAGAGCCCCATCATTTCTTTTTTCAACATTTCGCCTTGTTTACAAACACAAGTATTTCATAATATATAAAGGAAAAAAAATTGTTGACTGTTTGAATCAAACGATAGAGATCATTTTTCGTCCCCATCTTTCACACAACAGATCTTGAGATCATAGGCCTACCATAAGATAATTAACGTGAGACACATATTAAAAAGTGAACATGATCATAGCATACCATCAAATGTGGTTCACGTCCACTTTTTGGAATGTGTACCACATGGAATCAACATCTGACCATCTGATAGTAGGCCCATGATCTCAAGATCCATTGTGTAGAAGATTGGGACACAAAACGATATCCAACATTTGATTTAAGTCGGTTAAACATACGTTTCCTTTGTTTAAGTGAGGTGGCTATACCATAAAGTGGTATTGTAATAACACCAACCTATATAAAAACCTGAAAGAACAATGGTAACAATGATTCAATGTTGATTACTTTACCTTATGTTCGTTGCTCCTAGTGATGGAAACTTAGGAAGCAAATGCCATAAGTTTGTAATATCAACCCTCTTTTGACATCAAGCCTACTAATATGGAAGTGGTAGATTCATCTGGTAAAAAACCTATGTCTGCCATTTATTGAAGAAGTTCAATTGTTTTATCAATCTCAATTCTTTTGGAGACAGCCTCGAACAACAATATTAAATGTGACGAAATTTAGAAGGTGACCATTATCCTCCATTTGTGAGAACAATTCATAAGCCTCTTCGACGAACCCTTCTTTCACAAGGCCATTGATAATCGTCGTAATTGTTATCACATTTGGCTCAAAGGCTTTGGAAGAGATACTAGCGAAGACTTCCATTGCAACATCAATTTTACTTGCTCAACACAGTAGGTGATGAGGATATTGAAAATTTCAATATCAAGTTTTAAGTTGTTGGAATCCAATCTGTTCAAAAAATTTAAGGCTTCAATAGGGCACTTGTTTTCAAACAATCCAAGCATGTCAATGAGTATTTGTTATGCATCCACAAATCTTCCGGCATGACACAATCCAATTAGTAAGTCACCATAAGTAACAACGTTGGACACTAGTCCCTTTCGAGGCATTTCCTCAAAAAGTCTTATAACTTCATTTATTATTTTACTTCGACAATAACCATTGATCAATGTAGTCTAGGTAACAACATTGGGCTCCTGATCCCTACTTGCCATGAATTCAAAGATTTTCATTACTTCATCCATTTGGCCCAACATGCAATATCCTCCTCACCTTTTAATCATTATCTCTAATAATTTGCGTGCATCCCCGACTCTCCCTTCTTTATAGAAAGTACCCATCAAAATGTTGAATGTTACGACATCAGGTGAAATTCGTCGATCCATCATTTCCGTGAATAATCTTGTGGCTTCTCTCCAATTGTCAACACTACATTGTCCTTGAATCAGAGTATTATAAGTGATGACATTTGGTAAAATTTCTCTATCACCCATTTCCTTGAAATATCCCATTGCTTCTTCCCATTGCCCTGAATTGCAAAAGCCATAAATTAGAGAATTATAAGTGACAACATTTGGAGAGACCCCATAACAAGAAAGAGAGCTTGTGCATCCTCCATTCTACCAACTTTACACATTCCACTCGATAGACTATTGTAGGTGACAACATTTGGAGAAATGCTTCCATGAATCATTTCATCAAACAGTTTACGTGCTTGATTAGATCCCAATTTGCAAAGACAACTAATAATAGTGTTTTATGTTTTTACATCAGGCTTACAATTCCATACAACCATTTGCTTGTGCAATTCAAGAGCCATACCGGTGTTGCCCGTATGGCAAAGCCCTTTAATGAGAGTATTGAATGTGACGACATTAGGTTCACAACCCATCTCAAGCATTTCCTCAAACAATTCAGATGCTTGCGCAATATGATCTACCGATCTCATCTCACATAGACTATCGATAACTATATTGTACGTGACCACATCAGGCTTACACTTACCTCGAGCCATTTGCTTGAGAAAATCAAGAGCCACATCCATGTTCCTCATTCTGCAAAGCCCTTTAATTAAAGTATTGTATGTGATAACATCAGGTGCACAACCCCTCTCATGCATTTTCTCAAGCAAATCAAGAGCCCCATCGAGGTCGCCCATTCTGCAAAGCTCTTTAATTAGAGTAGTGTAAGTAACGACATTCGGCGAACAACCCCTCTCACGCATTTTCGCAAACAACTCAAATCCAATACCAATCTTATCCAAACTACAAAGCCCTTTGATGAGGGAGTTGTATGTGACAACATTAGGCGCACAACCCATCTCAAGCATTTTCTCAAACAACTCGGTTGCTTGAGCAATATGATCTACTGATCCCATCCCACAGAGACCATCGATAACTGTACTGTACGTGACCACATTAGGCTTACACTTCCCTCGAGCCATTTGCTTGAGCAACTCGAAAGCCACATCCGTGTTCCCCGTTCTGCAAAGCCCTTTAATTAAACTAGAGTATGTGACAACATCAGGCGCACAACCCCTCTCATGCATTTTCTCAAACAACTCGGCTGCTTGAGCCAACCGATCCACTGATCCCATACTACAAAGACCATCAATAACTATGGTGTATGTGACCACATCAGGCACACATTTTCCTCTAACCATTTTCTCGAGTAAATCAAGAGCCCCATCGAGGTTGCCCATTCTGCAAAGCCCTTTAATTAGAGTATTATAAGTAACGATATTCGGTGAACAACCACTCTCACGCATTTTCTCAAACAACTCACATGCATTACCCATCTTATCCAAACTACAAAGCCCTTTGATGAGGGAGTTGTATGTGACAACATTAGGCACACAACCCATCTCAAGCATTTTCTCAAACAATTCGGCTGCTTGAGCAATATGATCTATTGATCCCATCTCACAGAGACCATCGATAACGATATTGTATGTGACCACATTAGGCTTACACTTCCCTCGAGCCATTTGCTTGAGCAGATCAAGAGCCACATCCATGTTCCCCATTCTGCAAAGCCCTTTAATTAAAGTAGTGTATGTGAAAACATTGGGAGCACAACCCATCTCAAGCATTTTATCGAACAACTCAGATGCTTGAGCAAACCGACCCACTGATCCTATACTACAAAGACCATCAATAACTGTGCTGTATGTGACTACATCAGGCACACAATTCCCTCTAACCATTTTCTCGACCAAATGGAGGGCCCCGTCGATGTTTCCCGAACTGCAAAACCCTTTAATTAGAGTACTGTAAGTAACAACATTAGGCAAATAACCCCTCGCAGGCATTTTATCAAACAACTCAACTGCATTACCAATCTTATCCAATCTACAAAGCCCCTTAATCAAATTAGTCAAAATTACAGTGTTGGGTTCGTAACCCCTTTTCAGCATTTCTCCGAGAATAGCAAACCCGTAATCGACGCAATTCATTTGACAATAACAATTAATTAACATCGCCAGTTGATAGTAATCTGGTGGGACTCCAATGGAGTTCATCTTCTTATAGAGAGATAAGACTATGGAATGCTCTCTCATTTTGACAATTGACCCCAACAAGGAATTAAATGTATGGATGGAGGGTGTGGGCTGCTGCTTATCAACCATAAGATTAAAATATGTCAAAGCATTTTGAAGATCAATGGTGCCTGATCGACACTGATTAATAACAAAAATTTCAAATTGTTTAAGGTTACGGAACGATTTAGTTGAAGTTTTAGAAAGAGAAACAGTAATTATACCATTTCTTGTAGTCGTCGAACAAAACGAAGAAGAAGTTGGAGAGCGTAATAAAGCTGAAGTCTTCCTTGCTAGTTTCATGGTTTCTTCTTAGACTTGGTAACCGTTTTCTCTGACTACTTTTAAGGGAGTAATAGCAATCTATAGGCGCGTTACGCTTGCTCACATGACCACTTTAGGAATCCAATATGTCCAGTCTACAAGAAGACATAATAAAAATAATAATATGGTGTATGCCAAAAGGGAGCCACTACTTTGACACGTTTATCAAGTGATTGAACCGATTTTACTATGGTGTATGCCAATTACCAAAAACTTGGCCATACTAAAAATAATGGGCAATGGTCAGGTCCTCCCAAGTAGAATCAGATTTTCAGTCCTACCCTATTTGTTTCCCTTGGAAATAAGAGAATCTTGATTTTCTTGGTTTTTACTTTTTATAGTATGACGTGCAGTTAAGATTCTCCCATTTCCAAGGATAACAGATGGGGTAGAACTGAAAATCTGGTTCTACTTGATAGGATCTAACCATTGCCGTAAACATAATAATATGGTGTATGCCAAAAACTCCGCCAACTCCATCCTCCATAAATGTAGATGTAATAACAATACACTTAAGGACTAACTCTCCTGGCCGTTCATTTTAACGCCAATTTGGATTTTAAATGATCACACACCATTAATGGTTGAGTATGTGAGAAATATACACCGACAAAGTGATAGATCATACGCTAAAGGGCAATGGGTCCAAAAATCAAGCTTTTTGAGTGATTGAATCATCCGATCAGTTGACTATAATACCAACCATTATTTTTAGTTTGAAGGGCTGATATCAAAGTTTATCAATCGGATGGTTTATATTGAAGTCACTAGAGAGAAAAAAGGAATTATTTTAGGAAGGGTTCATATCTGAGATGGATTCTTCATTGCAAAGGAAGAACCAATTGTGTATAGATTCTATCCTTGGGATGGACTCTACTAGGCACAAAAAAGGTTTTTCTTATTCGCAGTCTACCAAATAGGCTTAGTATAGGTATATAAATAATTATTTTTAATATAATAATAATAATAATAATAATAATAATAATAATAATAAATTCAAATGTGGGTACGTGTAGGCATCTGCCTACACTCGCACACACCTAACTATGTCCTTGATTATATTCCCAACTAAAAAAATTAGGGTTTTACAAAAAATGATAGAGAGAGTTGAACCAGCCGCTGCCCATCTAAAAAAATAAAATTGTAGCAAAGCTGAGAGAGAGAGAGAGAGAGAGAGAGAGAGAGAGAGAGAGAGAGAGAGAGAGAGAGAGAGAGAGAGATTTATCACTTTATTTCTCGCCTATTTTTTGAGGGGGTCATAATCTATTTTGGAGTTTTGTGGTAAAGAGGGGTAATCTATGAACCACCTTTAAAAAATACCCAAACAACTTAATTTATGGTAAAACATTTACCATACCATATTTTATCACATTTTCCCTATATCCATATAGGCTCTTAGCCTCTTAAAAACGTGGCACACCTAATTATTTACACGAGGGCACCCACTTTTTCCCATTATTGTTTTTCCTTATCTCCAGCAAGTCGTACAACTCCGGTGAGTCATGCTAACCCACCCGAAATCCACTTGAAACTCACCCGAAATCAACCCGAAACCCTCTTGATACACTCTTGATACCTACCCAAAACCATCTTGAAACCCTCTTGGAACCGATTGGAAATCCAACTGAAACCTCCTGAAACTCACCTGAAACCCTCTTGAAATCTACCTAAAACCCACTTGAAACTGTCATTACCATCGTCAACGCGACTTGCCGGAGCTAAGAAAGAAAGAAGTTGTCATCATTATCAGCGGATTACAAGTGGGTATGAAGAGGGTTTTCGGTTTAGGGTTTCGATTTGAGGAGGAAAAGAAGTGGGTGTTCTCCTTTTGTTTAGTGTTAAAAAAAGGGGGAAAAACTTTAAAAAATAAGTGGGTGTCCTTCTATAATTTCTATAATATGTGGGTGCTTTCTGTAAGTGTGCATTTTTCAGTAAAGCGATGGGCGCTAATGGAGGTGCCCTCAATATTGGGATACCTATGTTCACGCTGCATGATTACTGAAAAGCGTCTAGGTCCCCACTGAAACTCATTGACTTATTGGAATCAGGAGATGGATATCGTTTTTACATTACCATCAGACAGTCAGTTATTCGACATGACACATATCCCAAAAAAATTGCCTTAAAATTATGTTTGAGTGTGATGTGTGTCATGTGATTTTAGGGCTACTTTTTGGGATCTATGCCACATGGAATAAAAACATGTGGAATAAAAAACAGGAGGCATTAATTGCATATAGTTTCTCTATCCTCGCACCATTTTTTTAAAAAAATCTTCTTTTTTAATTTATCAAAATGACCACGGTATATATTAAATTTTGCCAACTAGAATGCGCCAAAGGCGGGAAGCTCTAGTAACCCTAGCAATCCCGATCTTGAGGTCGAGATGAGGCTACACTCCAACTAGTTACGAAAGTTGAACTCATGGATCAAAATTTCAGCCGAAATCATTTCAGCCAAAACGCATTGGTTTTGGACCCAACTAAAATGAAATCCCCAAAATTTTGGGTAAAATATCGACTTAGCAAATTATCGGCCGATAATTTGCTAAGTCGATATTTTGGTGTTTATTTCGGGCGGGAGAGCGAAATGAGAATATGAAATTTTCGGGCACTCTTAGTGGGGGGCGAAATTATCGGCTAAAATTAGCTAAAGTTTAATCGCTAAACTCTTGCTATTATTGAGCACTTTATATGGGGAGCAAAATTGTAGGCTAAACTCTTGCAATCTTGTTATTATCGGCTAACCTCTTTATATGGGGAGCGATATTGTAGGCTAAACTCTTACAGCCACTAAACTCTTGCTAAAGTGATCGGAGTTTGATTTTACATGGTCAGATTTAGGCTTATTTTAAATGGCACAACTCCCGAAAAGTGATCGGAGAATCATGTTTGGTATACGCTCTGATCATCCTCATTTTTTGATATGTGTGCCGTGTGAAATAAAAATCTGATCGTCTAATGGTAGGCCTATGATGTCAAAGATCCGTAAATTGGGTTAAAAAGTCATCTCTATCATGTAAGTCACTTGAATCACAACGCGCCGTTGGTCCATGAGACTACAAATCTAAACTTCTGATTTCCTTTGGGAAGAGGGCTTTTTGGACTTTTCCTGTTTTAGGGTTTTAAGATTTTTGATAAAAGTGTTTTCAAAATAGGAGGGAAAATTAAACAAGCTAAAAGAGTTTCTTCCTCCTTAAGCTAAAAATCCTAGAACTTCACCTTCTTCAACCTTTGAAACTATTGTTGTGTTTGCAAAAAGATTTTAACTCAAATGTTTTCTTTCTTCTTCACCTTCAACTTACTTTGCTTTGCTCAAGTGTGTTGAGTGTTGTTGAACTCTAGAGATTAGGGTGTGATTGATAGCCTTGTGGATCTCAAGGTGGATCATTGTGCGTTCATCAATGGTAAAGGTGTGCATCAAAATCGAAAAGCTATGGAGGCGACCCGTGATGGGAAGTTGGTTTCCAAGGGGGTTGATAGGGCATGCGTTTTTGTCAGTATATCATTCAAAACTCCTTGTACTCATTCATTTCATAGTAGATTTGGTGTGTGGACTTCGGTCTCGTGATTTTTTTCAGTGATTGGGTTTCCACGTATATCTCGTATTTTGGGTGATTGTTGGCGTTACTATGTAATCACTAGTTTAATTAGAAATAATCGAATAGACCATTCAAATTCCGTAGATCGATGAAAGTTCAATTGGTATCAAAGCCGGTTTGCTCATTTTGATTCTTTTCGAATCGAGCGTCTATGTCGTATTCGGGAAGTTCTGATTTACCTAGAGAGGGCATTTCCACAACACGACCTCCATTGTTTGATGGTCATAATTATCCGTATTGGAAGGTTAGAATGAGGATTTTTCTTAGATCTATAGAAATCATGGTTTGGTCTGCTGTTGAGACTGGGTGGTCTCTGCCTCAAGAAATTGTATATTTAGATGAAATTGAGAAAATTACTATTAAACTCGCTAACCGTTACAATAATCAAGAAAAACAGGTTGCTAATGATAATTCTAAAGCCTTGTATGCCATTTTTAGAGCTGTAACGGCTTTTGAGTTTAAGAGGATTTATAATTGTGAGGTGGCTAGAGAAGCCTGATTGATCTTAGAGACCACCCTTGAGAGGACTCCACGAGTAAAGATTAACAAATTGCAAATGCTAACGATGCAACTTGAAAATCTTAGTATGGATGATGATGAGAAGTTTACGGGCTTCTATACCAAATTGAATAATATTGTCAATGAGTCTTTCTACCTTGGCGAAGAGATACCATCTTATAAAATTGTCAGAAAAGTTTTAAGATCCTTACCTGAAAGATTTAGACCAAAAGTGACTGCTATCTCTAAAAGTAAGAACATTGACAAGATCAACATTGATGAACTTGTAAGATCTCTTCAAATATATGAATAAGAGATTCAAGTCAACCAAAAGCAAAAAGGTGTTGCTTTCCGATCCTCTAAGAAAAAGATTGAAGATGAGGATGGTGAAAGTGGTGATGATGAGGACCTTGCCTTGTTTGCTAAAAAATTTAAGAAATTTTTAAAAAATAAACAGAGTGGTGGCAAGTCCTACGAGAAACCTAAGGTTTCCATAAAAAATTCTTATAAGGAGTCATTTGAAGAATCACAATGCTTCAAATGCCGTGGCTATGGGCATTTTGCTTATGATTATTGCAACAAGAAGAAAAATGTTAGAAAATCTAAAGCCATGACTGCGGCAAAAGAAGATGACACTAGTGACGAGAACTCCTCTGATGAGTCATGTGCTTCTCATGGGTTTCAGGCTTTTGTTGCCTCCATTCATGAGGAGACTCATGTTGTTTCTCCTACTAGTCCTATTGTTTTGGATAAAGATGATGATGAAGTGGACAAATTTGAGGTTTACGATGAGCTCTATCTTGTAAGTGTTAAATTGAACAAAGAAAAGATATAGTTAGTCAATGATGTGTCATCTCTCACGTCCTCATGTGTTCTTAAAAATGTTGAGTATAATTTGTTGGTTGAAAATGTTGCAATCGTGGAAAATGAGGTGACAAGTTTAAGAGATAAAGTTAAATTTTTGGAATTTGAGGGAGCTGAGTATTATTCTAAATATAACAGTCTCTACATTGAAAATGAAAGGCTCAAGAAGGAGCTCTCATATGAAAAGGTCACCCTTGAAAAATTACAAACTGCTAGGTTTGACACTCAAAGAGCATAGGATAGTGGCAAAAGTTGGAACGATAAAATCAGTTTGGGTTTTAAGGAGGCTAATCACCATGTCTTTGGGGACAAAGGGAAAGGAATAAAAAAATTGAATCTACATCCATCTCTCCTCTTTTGCCCACCCCTTCTCATACTAGAATGGCTAGTGGCAAAAAGGGTCCAATCTGTTTCTACTGTGGAAGAAAATGACACATAAATCTCTCGTGTTCTGTTAGGAAAATTGATCTCTTTCGCCAAAAGCATGACACGATAGTTTTCTATCGATTGAGGGGTTTTGAAAATTTGATGGAATGGAAATGGGTGAAGAAAATTTTTGAAAATATTTTGGTTGCACACACTGCAAGCTTTTGAGCCATCTACGTGGTTTCTAGACAGTGGGTACTCAAAACATATGACTGAAAATATGTTATACTTTCATCTCTTAAAAAATGTGACTCTGATTCTGTCACCTTTGGAAATGGGGGTTGTTCCAAAATTATTGAAAAATGAGTGGTCGATGCTCTTGGATGTCCTAAACTCTCTGAAGTTTTGTATGTTGATGGGTTGAAGGCAAATCTGATCAGCATCAGTCAGCTGTGTGATGAAGGGATGAACATCACTTTTACTACGACTAGGTGTTCTATTGTTGATAGATCTGGAAATATTTTTCTAAGTGAAATTAGATCTTCTAATAATTGTTACACATTTCATGTGCAACCTGATCCCACTTTCCTGTTGACCTCCAGTGATGAGTTTGAACTGTGACATCGTTGTCTCGATCACATGAATATAAAGGCCCTTGTGAAAATTGCTAATGAAGAAATTGTCAAAGGGCTACCAAAACTAAGAAAAATATCTGACTCGGTTTGTGGTGCATGTCAGTTGGACAAGCAAACTCGAGCTCCTCATACGAAACTCTTCAGTATTGTTACTTCCAAGGTTCTTGATTTTATTAATTTTGATCTTGTTGGACCAATGAAAGTTAGCAGTATTAGAGGAAAGAGATATATCTTAGTTATGGTTGATAATTTCTCTCGATATTCTTAGATTGCCTTTTTGAGAGAGAAATCAAGTGCCTTTGATGAATTTGTCATTATTGTTAAACGATGTCAGGTGAAGAAAGATTTTAATGTCAAACGTATCAGGAGTGATAGAGGTGGTGACTTTAGTAATTTCAAGTTTGATGATTACAATTCCCTAAGAATCATGCAAGAGTTCTCCTCACCTCACACTCCTTAGCAAAATGGAGTGGCTGAAAGAAAAAATCGTGTGCTTCAAGAGATGACTCGTGCCATATTGAATGTTAAAGATTTGGCCCAATATTTTTGGGCTGAAGCTATCTTTACGATATATGCCGGCGGTTTAAAAGATGCCGTTAATCTAAGCTACCAGCCGGTGATTTAGTTGGTGCCGGCAGTTTGAAACCGCTACCGATGATGTTCTAATTAAATGCAATACAAAATGCCGGCGGTTTCAAACTGCCGGTAAGCTTATTATATTTTTTTTTTGGGCAGCTCTGTTCACACCCCACCCTTTATTACAAAACTGACTGGCTTGAATAAGGTGAGATTAGTTTTGCATCCCAAAGGATCTTTAGGCCATGTATGTGCCATTAAATGGTCAGATTTTCCCTCAATGGTACAGTCATGATCTAAAGAGCCAAATGAGAAAAAAACCAATCTCCATCTTATTGAAATCAGTCAAATCGTATTTTCCACATTACACGCTCTCTGTAATTAGGTAAGAGCGAATAGAGCTACCCTTTTTACCTAAAAAATTTGATTAACACTCTTCATATATACATTACATGTAAAGAATAATATATATATATATATATATATGAAAAGTAGCATTTATCATGCTCGTCTACTGAGATTGGTCCGTCAATGAGGCCTTCTTGAAGAGGCATGATCTGCACCATTTCTGCCGCATGTGAGCTTAAGAATGCTTCCAAAAGCTTAAGCGAACTATAAGGCCCTACATCCCCGTGAAGCCACTGTTCTAAGATCTCGTTGTCGACGTACTCGTAAACAAGCATCCTAACAAGTAGACCAAAAAAAAAATTTTAATCACAATTCAAGGTAAACATCAAGAATCAAAACTTTTCAATCACAAGAAAAATTTTACATCCATACATTACAGCAATTTGGACCCGTCATTTTTATCTCTTACTAAGATCATAGGAGGCCGAAAGATCTAACTTATTTTACTGCCATTGACACCAGCATTTTTAGCAATTAGCTTCAATGCATACCTCAAAGCCCTTTTAACGATGTCTGCTCCAACCTGCTTAACAACAGGAAGACCTGCAGATCACAAAGCATGCAAAAATGATTGAACATAGTATCATAAGAACCCCTTCAGTCTGGAATCTAAAAAACTAATTTAGTGATGATTACAAAAAAAAATAAGGAGTGCATGAGCAGATACTTATAAGAAAAGAAACAGAACCTCATCTCAAATGTCTCGCCAACCTTGGTGACTAGCTGTTGAGGAACTTGATGCCCATCTATATCAAAGAGAGCTATCACTATCAATAAAAATGGGATGAATTTAGCTCTCAACAAAATTTTCATTCTCATTTTGGTGAGAAATTGATGGAAACTTGTGCTATAGTTACAACCCAAAAAGGCTGCCCATCCCAATTTGCCAATGAGATGATTTGGTTTTCATCTGATCTTGGAAAATGAAATGAAAATTGTGCTCATCTAAACTGCTGATCTGAAGCATGGACCACTACTATGCCAGAAACATGTTTTGTTTTAAAGGTTTAAGAGTAATATCAGGTTAAAATCCTGGCATACCTGAGAGCATGGGAGGTACAGAAGTGAGAAATGCCATGATGCATGTCCACCGGAAAACCAAATGAGTAGTCGGTATTCACTCGGCCACCAAGTTTATCACGTGTCTCTAATAGAACACCTGTGAAATGACATATCAGATCTGGGTAAGCAACAACTTGTGTAAACTTTAGCATGAATTGCAACTGATTCAGTGATAGCTTATGTGTTTGGATAGAGTGTTCACAATGGTATGGATCTAAAATGAGTACAAACCTAGTAGGTTGACAATTTGGCTATAAATAATTGAGCTCCAACCTGTCAAAGGCAATTAAGATTGTTAGAAAGCAGATCAATATTTCTCGCATAAAGGTAATTGGCAGCCTACAAACTCCAACACTAACTGCAGCTACAAACTCCACTAGAGAGCATGTTGGAACATCAACACCGGATAGTAAATATGTATCCTACACACCCATAAAGATTCCACTTTCGAGCCTTCAATGCCCTTATGAAATCTAAAGCACTTCTTATTATCAGGTTATGAAACCTAAAGCACTTCTTATTAGCAGGTTATGAAACCTAAGATGATACTTTTCGGTATCAGCACCGATAGAAACTGAGATTTTAATCCATGACTAGACCAGCTAGCAGTTGGCAGTTGGCACTAAAAAACTGTTTTCTGGACCAGAATTCAAATAAAAAACCACCTTCCTCAATGCTGCTGAATGAATTGATCAGGACCCCATAAAATTCAACCATATAGCCAAAATGGGACTCCTGATCTCTCTAGTGCATCTGCATATGTATGACAAATTTCAAGAAATTCAATCCATACACATGGGCAACCATACACATGAAAGGCTGAGCAACTTGGTGTATCTGTGAAGAAAGCAACCTGTAAAATAAGATAAATAAATCATCAACTAACACTAGAACTTAGTATAAACACAGATGCACCCACCCACATATATGATGAAACTAACAAGAATGAAAGCAATATTATTGAAGCTGATTTGTATATTGCAGAAATTTTCTTTTCATTTTAATTTATCTATTTCTAAAATTAAAATGGCCAACATAACTAATCGAGAGGTGCACATTAGGGCGAGTTATGATGTATGGCTCAAATACTTGGGGTTAGGTATTTGAGCCCTTATCACTGTTTAATCTCGCTCAGACAATGGAGGTAGGATCTGTGGCAAAAAAAATCATAAAATGTTTTAATTTTTGCTGATCATGGGATTTTGGATAGTGATGATGGCAGAAGACTGAACATTAATGAATTCATGTTTGATTCAAACACCTTATTGCAGTTTTCCCAATAAATAAAGACCGCAATTGTTCTTAGAACTGGTGTAACAAAAAACTGGGGCTTCCCCTTACGTTTCAAAAGTGAAAAGTTGTCCTTTTTTTGCTCATTAGGTGATGAGTTCTCTTCTTACCCATCTACGAACTTTTAGTTATCATCTACTGCTAAGTTGCCGTATCCAAAGCCTCATTCTCAAGAAATTAATAAAGTCTAGAAGTGGTGGCCAAAGCCTTGTTCTCTTTTTTTATCTGTGCAGCAATATAATTAATTAATAAATAATGAGGATACAACAGATGGAAGAAGCCATGTACGGCCCGATTGAGTTGCCTTGACTTCAACCAGCTGAAGTTGCCTATCAATCTCTCTAAATTTTGCAATATGCTTCCACAGTGGTGTCTAATTACAAAGCTCTAATACGGACTGTAAATTTGTCTAGAGTACCATTCATCCATAATCAGACTTCCATAAGTCTAATACGGAACAGAAATAGAAGTTCATGAAAATGCCAAATAAATTGAAAGAGAAAAAGCAATTAATCTTGTTGAATCACATTTTCAATTTCATTCCTGCACAGGAACAAGAGATTATGGGAGAGACTCAATCCATACACATGGGCACTTCAATAAACTATATATATATATATATATATATATATATATACACACACACACACACATTAGAAAATTAAGGAATTCAAAACAACCATTTAATTGTTGAAGAAAAATACAACATGCTCAAGTACAAAGGGGGAGAATTAAGCAGCCCTTCTCCAATTTGACTTCTCTTTCAATTTTTACACTCAATTCTTTATATTGATTACAAATAACTCTTAACTAAAATAGAGATCAATAAAATAAGTTCGAATTACAGCAAAACAGGCAATTAGCTCTAGTTTTTAAATCAAATTTAGATGATAAATGCATGTACCTTGGTGGATTTGAACATGAGCTGGGCAGGGTAATTGAGAAAAGCTAATGACCCTTTGGTTAGTCCGTTAGATCCTATAAGAACCGCAGAAAGCTTCACATATGTGGGTTGATGGATTAACCATCTGCTTTGTGGTGAAACCTTGAGCACAAATGAGAAACAGATAGACAAAGCTCTGTACAAAGGTAAAGTACCAACCATAGCTGGAAAGATAATTTTACCAAATTCATCAAAATATTGTATTAGTAAAACAAAAATTTGGGATGCAGAGAAGAAGTAAGAACCTGAATTGCAACCGATTATACACGTATTCTTGAAAATGAGAGAAATAAAATCAGTTTCAGGTTTTAGCTATGAATTTGGTGGATTCAATCCTCACATGTAGGGCTGAAATTTGACCAATTTTCAATTTAAAATCCCATTTCTAAACCTCTGTTTTTCTTGGTCTCAATTTTGGTAAAATTCAGGTTTTAGTTCACTCAAAACAACACATAGAAAGCTGCCTTAGTATTTTAAGTGCCAAAACCCATAAAGGTATGCATGAATTGGGAGAAGACTTTGTATCCATTCCTTAAAATATGACTAATTGCTATTTATTGGTTGCAAAAAATAGAGGCAATGTGTATCAGGAGAAAAATCAGACCTCTATTAAGCTCTAAGTGGATTGTGAAGGCCATATTTGGGGCACTTTGACAGCTCTCCACAAATGGCTGCACAAGTAGGCATGCCCACCAGTTAGGTGTTTAGGGATAGATAGCTTGGGGAAAAAAAAGAGAGGATTAATGGGTCTATATCTACATTAGACTATTTAGTTGACGAAAAGCCTTTTATCTCAACAATCCTGACAAAAGCTGACTTCCCCAGATGTCAGGGTCCCTAGAAATCTGTACAAGACAGATTTCGACAGGATTCAATACCTACAAGGCATTCATCAACTTGATAATCAGTACGGCTAGTAAATTCCAATAAAAAAAGAAAGCCACTAAATGAAATATGCATACAGGTATAAAAATCAAAGAATCAAGATAAACACTCTTAAGAAATCATTTTTTTGTACACCCTCAAAAAACAAGAAAAGCATTTGAGACATAAATGAGTCAAATGCATATTCATGTTATATACCTTTAGTCTTGTTTCTTTCATATCAGCAACTTTAATGAAAGGCTCTCCATTTGAGGCATTTGAACTCCTTTGGGATTCCTCCATGTAAGCTGTTCTGTGAGAGGCTAAGGACTCTTAAACTGCCTACCTCTGCTAAACTTGAAGGGATTTGACCAACCAGACCTGGGTTTGATTTGATGACCAGTCGCTCTAAGGAAGAGAAGGTAGTAAAGAGAGTTGAAGGGAGAGTGACTCTTGATGTGATGAAGCAACTAAATATGGAGAGGGTCTTGAGGTAAGGCAACTTTAATAATGAATCTGACAGTTTAGCAGAAGTTTTGCAACCTGAAGTGGCAACATCTAGGCCAACATGTATCTTGGTGACATGAAGGACTGGATCTTGTTCTTGGCCTAGCTCAATTGGATACTAGGCCATGGTGTGTCCGTACATGGGTGTGGGTGCTCCAAGCATTTCTTGTTGCAATCCCTCTCTCATGAAAAACTTGAGAAGGGTGCCCAGATTTCAGATTTATTCTCATTAATGAGAGGAAAAAGGCATATATTTCTATATATGATTATAGAAAGGTTTCTCAACCCTTTAGGTTTGTCTGTGGGTATTTGGATATTTTGGAATCCCGAGCCGTCCTCCTATGATTGCTTCATAAAAATTGATGTTTCTAAAAATGGCAGAAAAATGGCTACAAATACGCTTACCTCCTCTCAACAACGTTCTCATATTTTGTTGCATTCGATGCCTCGTCATCTTCACCGTGGGTTCTTAAATCTGCTAGCAGAACGAATAGATGCAAGATAAAATGAGCTCTTTGAATCACCAGCTTGGAGCACAAATGAGTAATCAACTTGGAGGAAGATGGGTTACCTTGTATTTGATATCATATGATAAAGGCACGCCATTCAGATTCAAACTCTAAAATAGTTATTGCTCATACACAGAGATAAGACAAGACATATAACTGAGATATAATACCCCATAAAAGCAAGTGAAGTTGGAGTCCCAAAAACATACTTAAAACATTCTCAAAACGGAAATCATAATTAAACAGTCCCAAAAGAGATCAAACATTTGTCTAATTCGATTTGTAAAAAAAAAATTCGACCACTACTAGTTGCATTCAAGATTATGGAGCAGGATTAGCATTGCCTCCAAGCTGCACAATATGAAAGAGATCTTGTCACTTAGATATCCTTGAACAAACTTAGAGAACATTTCAGCAATGAAAAACAAAAAAGTTATACATACCTGTCCCGACATGGCCTCAACTATGCTCATAAGTTTTGCCATGTCGGCTTCATTCTGCTTCAATTTCTCTGCAACTTCAACATCCTTTTGTTTATGTTGTTCATTATTTTACCTTAATTGCTCCTCTAACATGTGAACTTTATCCTTCACTGCAACAAATTCAGTAGAGGATGATGCACGTTTAGTTGAAGGACCCCACAAACTGGTGGGAATAGGGCCCAATCCTACACCTCGAACACGCCCGGGTTTTTCTTTCGCTCCAAACACTTTGGAGTACACATCATTGGGACCAGTGGAGTCCACCGAACCGTCTTTTGGTAAACGAGCCTTAATCTCTTGCTACAATCATTAATATTTTATTTATTATGCTAGTTATACAAGGTCAATATATAATTAAAGTCCAAATCTCATGAACTTACGATCTTCTTTGCAGCCAAATCATTCATAGGTGTTCCATCTTTGTGATAGTGTGTGATCACAAATACCTCTGCATGACTAGGCGGAGTAGAACTATCTCTCTTAAGTTGTTGTCAACCATGAATCTTTAGTTAGTAAATGGCAAAGATTGAAAAAAATTGGGGTATATAATAAATAAATTGAACAAAAACTTAAAATCCTACCTCTTAATGTCGTACTCTTGCGAAGCTTTTGGTACCGACTGTATAGTGCAATTTTTGACAAGACCGATTTCGCTTGTTTCTTTCAGTTCTTTTCTGGAATGCACGAATTGGTTGATGTTTACAAGTTTATTATGCAAAGTAAATAAATTATAAATATTCAATATAATAAAAATATACTTGTCCCTCCTTAGATTCCCAAAAATTTACAAGAATTTGCCAATCTTCCGATGACAGATCCTCAGGGCGATAATCGAATCGATCCTTGTCAGTTGGGCAACTGGTATAATACTTTGCTTTTAGATCATATTTATAATCTCTCCATTTTTTCCCAACGGATTGCATTATAACGCGACGCATTCCCTCGTCCAATACAACTTTGTCCTATACCATAGTTTAAATGAAATTATGTTAATATAATTATTTAAATCTGATATAGTGTTGAAAAATAATAATTAAATATCCATTGGTACCTTAATATGATCCCACACCCTTTGCTTTTCATCCTTAGCAACATGTCGTCACGTATTACGAGTGATGGGTAGTAATCGATTATCTCTTGCTATAGTGCCCAACCAAATTAAAAATTCATGAACATTATCTGATACCACTTGCCCAACATCGTCAATGGTTAGCTCTTTTTTCTCTCCCACATTCAATCCACTTGTGAACTTAGACTTTGTTCAACCTCTCTTGGTCTTTTTCTGTAAAGTTTCTGATGACCCTTGTGCGGGCGTCTCCGCATTAAGGGTTGTTTAAGTATGGTCGATCTGTGAAAAATAAGAACAAATTGTGTCTCGTAATTAGAAAAATAACCAACTAATATGCAAAATACGACTATCAAAAGAAAACATGTACATGCAAAAAGAAGACAATGAACATGTAAAAAAATAGAGAATTATAAATATCATAACATGGTAAATTATTATGACAATAATACATCGCTAAACAATAGTGTATATAATAAGAAAAGTGTTCTTAATTGAAATTATGACAACATTCAATTGAAGGCTATTGCTTCAAATTTGATCAACAATAAAAAATAAAATTCATCCATTCTTTAATTGGACTTTGATCCATCTTCATCATCAAAGAAATTGGTTGAAGGAACTTTCTGCGCATCATGCATCTGGTGAGGTGCATCAACAGTTAAGCCGACCATATCTTCTCGCACCCAATTGACATCATTATCATTTTTGACAGTAATGTTTGCTTCTTGGTTGCCATATGTACTACTATCCAACAATGCATCACCATCCCATCTCATATCAAATATGTGACAACCCGAATTTTCCCAACCTGAAATTTGAGACATATTTTATTTATTTATTTTTTTTTTTCAAACACGAATGGGAATACCCGGACCGTCAGGTCGTAGAACACGTTCCGAACACAGAATGCTTGGTACAAAACCTAGCATGCAAAAATCAAAGCAGATAATACATATGACATGAATAAATCTCTAATTCTAACATCTAATATCACAATAACTAACAATGGCCACCAGTGATGTACCAACGTCACGAAACAGTGGTGTATAAAATTATATACGAGTTCAAAGGGTACCAAGTCTGAACTCACCAATCTCCACAAAGTACTCAATCTACGACCCCGAATATCATAGCCCTCCTCAATTCCTCAATCTGCAAGTCTGGTGTCCACGTAGAAGCTATACCTGTGACGTATAGTCGAAGGGGTGAGCTACATCCTAGCTCAGTAGAGGAAATTTCAATACTCATTCACATCTTATCATAAGGAAACATAGATTCAATGTCACAATCAAACCTTTTCTTATTTAAAACTGAAACTCGTTTCAAAGGTACTTTTTCTTATCAACAAAGACTGATTTCAAAACTGACTTCCTTTTTCACATAAAACTGATTCAAAAGCTGATTTCCTTATCATACAAAACTGATTTCCTTTTTTTTTACACACAAAAGTGATTTCAAAACATTTATTTATCTTTCAAAACTGATTTCAAATCCGCCCCGGCGGCCCACATGGTACTTACACTCTGCCCATAGCGGTCCACGATAAGCATAATCCGCCAACAGCGGTCCACATACATATAATCCGCCCATAGCGGTCCACATGCACAATATCCGCCCATAGCGGTCCACTTTAATCTCACGACTTATGGTTTGATTTACGAAGTATAATCCAAAGAGTACATAAAATGCCGCAAAAGCGGTCCAAGGGCGTACATGACTACATCGAAATCCAAGGGTGTACGTAAATCCCGTAAAAACGGTCCAAGGGCGTACATGACTCAGCGGTGTCCAAAGGAGTGCGTAAAATCTCGCAAGCGTCCAAGCGTACATGAGCACAACGAGTCCGAGGGTGTCGTAAAATCCGTAAAAACAATCCAAAGGCGTACATATGAGCACAACAAGTCCAAAGGTGTCGTAAAATCCCGTAAAAAGCGGTCCAAAGGCGTACATGAGCACAAAAGTCCAAGGTTGTACGAAAATCCCGTAAAAACGGTCCAATGCATATAAGCACAACAAAAATCCTGTAAAAAACGGTCCCAAGGGCATATAAATCACGCCATAGCGGTCCAAGGGTATATATAAATCCGCCACAAATGTCCAAGGGTGTACATAATCCCGCCACAAATGTCCAAGGGTGTACCTTCTCACAAATCTACAAGACTCAAAGATTTCGAGTTCACATTCTAGTTCAGATTTCTAAATCACGATCCAAAGCTCATATTCTTGCTTAAAAGGTTTTAAAACTCACCATTTAAAAATCAAGTTTAAAAATCGAATACTATAGTACAATTTCTAGGTTAAGTTCACAGTTCAAAATTCACCATTTTCGACTCACGGATTTTAAATTTCTATTTTGCAAGGAGTTCAAGTTATAATTCAAATATCTATCAAACTAACATCAAAATACATCAAGAAAACTTATCATTTTTTTCATATAAATACCTCAAAGAAACCATGAATCAAAGTTAAACATGCAAGTTTGTGTTGAAGTTCCCCTACACGTCCAGTTAGATTCAAGCATCGATTTTAAATAACAAAACTTCAAATCACACTTATCATTTTCATTTGATTAAATCAAGGCAGATATGAATCAATTTCAAAAATATAATCAAATATTAAATTTCCCCTACCTTAACCTCGAAGCAAGCAAGGTCCTATCGATGGCCGTCCACTCTTAATCTACATCACAAGCACACAATGATGCATCAAGGATTAACCCCAACCACTAATAACTTAGACTATTTAAGTGTTTTCTAAAAAAATCGAGTCGGAACGGGCAAGTTCGCGCCAACACAGAAATTGATGTAACCTTTCTCCTAAATTTTTATCATTAAAAATTTAGATTCATAAGTTGGTCAAAACACAAACATTGTATATCTCTTTGTTATCTTTCCAACGCCTCAAGAATCGCATCAATCGGAGGTCGGAGTAGAAAGTTATGGTCAACATACTAAAGCAGTACTGGCAACTCAGACAAAATCGACTAATCGATTTTCAAAATCGATTAATCGATTTTCCAAAGTCGATTGATCGATTTTCTCTCGATTGATTGATTTTCAAAGAGCCAAAAATATTTTTTACTATTTGAGACCAGTCGATTAATCGACCCAATTTCGATTAATCGAAATTCAAAAATCGATTAATCGATTTTACTCGATTAATCGGTTTCGTTTCTCGACAAAATTAGAAATTTACCTAACTTATTACTAAATTTTGACCTTTAAAACGATTGATTCACAAGTTGGTCAATTCATGAAAGTTGTAGGACTTTCTGTCTTCTTTCCAACGCAATAAGAATCACGTCAATCCGAATTCGGCACAAAACGTTATGGCTGAAATACTACTGTAGTGTCAGTAAGCCCAGGCAAACTCGATTAATCGATTTTCAAAATCGATTAATCGAATTTCAAAATCGATTAATCGAAATTCTCTTCGATTAATCGATTTTGTGAAGTTCCTCTCGAATTTCTCTCTTGTCAAAAACTCGATTAATCGAGTTTCAAAATCGATTAATCGATTTTGGCGCTCGAAACTTCTCGGGTTTGAACCTTGAAACCCATTTTTTTCATCAAAATTCAATCATTTTGATCCTAATCTTTTGCACACATCTAACCAACATATATTTAATTAAATACATGGAAGAATTGCGTTATTTACCTCTTTAAATCGGTGATTTGCTCGTAGATCGGATCGTCTTCTTCGTTAAACAACAAGGGTTTCTAAACCCACCTCAATCATCTCCGTGCTCCAAGATCACAACCAAACCCACGAAATTAACGGCAATCCTTCCACACACACTTCACGCAAACTCACGCTACGATTTGCGGATCAAAACTCATGATCTCTTTGCAAGAAGAGGGTTTCGAAACCCCCAAACGGCTCCAAAACCCATAAAACCACAACCAAACATCGAAATCGACGGCGATCTTCCCCTTAGACGATCTCACAAATGTTTTTCGCGCAAATCTAAGGCTCGGCACTCATGGATTCAAGACGTTCATTTCATCTCCTCCTTTCTCTTCCTTCTCTCCTCAAAACCCAAAACCTAAAACAAAACCTTGTGCAAACCGGGTGTTAGCTCCCAAAAGAAGAAATTGCCTTCTTTAACTAAAATGGGATCGTTCTACACAAAACACATATACTTGTCTTGGGCTTATTAGTTCTCATCTAAGGATCTAGCTCCCGTGTGAGACGAACGTACCTATTTAGGTGTTATCTCATAACAAAATAGTTTTCTTTGATTAGGTGTGGGCCTACACACCCAAACCATCCACTAATCGGACCCGGTGTTGAGCCCATACACCAAAGCTTGGTGCATAAGAAACCACCTAATGCTCAACACACAATCTAAATCCGTCTTTTTCCACTCAAGACCAAACCCAATTTAACTTACGTAAGTAATTTTATAAAATCGAGCACGTGACCAGTCGGGCACGCACATCGAGGTACACTGTTCAAAGTCGGGCATACATCCCGGGATACACTATTCAAAGTCAAAATTTTCAGGCTGTTACAAAATAAGTCTCTGGGCTTAGTCTTTACAATCACATGCCATCTTGGTTTAGTTGGATCTTGAACATAGAAAACTTGAACACACTGAGATGCCAAAACGTATGGTTCATCCGACAATTGTTGATCTGTGAACAATAATTGCGTGAAATTCACAAGTGTGAACCCCAACTCATCAATTTTTATTCCTCTACCCTGTGTTGTCATGTCAACCCAATCACACTTGAATAATATAAATTTTAGCCGGTCAGAATATGTTAATTCGATTATGTTCGTTAAACGTCCATAATAAGTTATTTCTCCTATGATGGGCCTTCTATCCTTTGCACTTGCATAACTCGTAGTAGTTGCAGTGACCGCAACACCACTGCTCTGGGTTTTAGCCCTCATCTCCTTATTAGCAGTTCGAAATTTATATCCATTAACAGTATAACTGGTGAGTCTTCTTGCTTCAGAGAATGGCCCTTCAGCGAGCAAATGAATCTCTTTCGATATTGAATTATTTAGATTTTTTCGTAACCTTCGAATCTGTTAGGAGCGCGTAAGTAGGTCAAAATACTAGCAATTTTATTAAAATAAAATTGTCTATTGATTTATTAAAATAAATTTAACTTACATGATTCTCAAACCATTCAACAAATTGTCCATTTTGAATTTTTTGCCTTTCATGGGGACTTGCTCTTGGATATGACATTATCAACTCTCCATCATGATGCTTGCAGGAAATAAATGTTGTATGAGCATCAGGCATTGAGTGGGTACATAAAAGACCTTTATGAATGTGTGAAGTCTTACTTTAAATAGGGTGCGATATTCTCATGGTTAAATACTATATAGCGTTGTGCTTGTGTCCATTCTAGAGCACTAAGTTTGAATTGTGTGGCATTCCCATCACAACAACGTCAGGGTTCCTTGGGGGTCGGTTGAACCTCGTTTCAACATTGTTAAAATAGCGAGAACAGAATGGTAGACATTCTTCTGCAAGGTACCCTTCTGCAATAGACCCCTCGGGTATAATTTCAATGTATACAAATACCTAAATACCAAAACAAAATTGACCTACGTGAGTGAAATCCTAAAAAGTGTGATAAACAATTAAACAACATATACTGTTGCGGCATCATACCTTTCAATGGGATATATCCAACGATAATGAACGGGTCCGCCTAGTAATGCCTCTGATGCCAAGTGTATGGGCAAGTGCACCATAATGTCAAAGAATGCTGGTGGAAAAATTCGCTCGAAGTGGTAAAGGACCAAAGCAATCCGCTCTTCAAGACGTTGCAAATCATCAATTCGACCTACTTTGGAGCATAATTCATGAAAGAATGTGCTCAACTTTATTATTGTAGAAGCTACGTTCTTGGGCAACGTCTTTCGAATAGCCAGAGGTAAAAATTGCTGCATTATGACATGTGAATCATGACTTTTTAATCCAGATATTTTGCGCTCTCTAACATTAACGCATCTTCCAATGTTAGAAGAGTAACCATCTGGAATTTTTACACTCTTCAAAATTTTACAGAATATCTCTTTCTCATTTTTATCCATTGAGTAGCACGCAGCTGGCAGATATGCTCGATTTTTTTCAGCATCTATTTGAGAGTGAAGAGCATGTCTCACATTCATTTCTTTTAGGTCAAGAAGCGACTTTAAATAATCTTTTGTTTTCCCATCAATATCCAGGAGAGTTCCAAGCAAATAATCACAAACATTCTTTTCAATATGCATGACATCCAAATTGTGTCTGAGTAAATTACGCTCCCAATATGGCAATTCAAAGAAAACACTCTTCTTCTTCCAATTATATGGCATGTCAACATGCTTCGTAGTTCTTGATCTTTTTCTCACGGGTTGCTTTCCATAAATATGAGTAACATTATCTAACTCAATTAATATATTTGACGCAGACATTGGAATTGGAGTTGGTCTGGCTTCTACTGTTCCGTCAAAAGATTATTTCTGCTTTCGAAATATATGATTTGAAGGTAAGAATTGACGATGGCCCATATAACAATGCTTTCTACCATTTCGCAAGTACTACTGCATGTGTCTCCGTTGCAAGAAGGACATGCCAACTTCCCTTTCGTACTCCAACCTGATAGCATAGCATACTCTGGAAAGTCACTGATGGTCCATAGCAAGGTTGTATTCAATTTAAATGTCTCCCTCCTTGAAGCATCATATGTCTCAACCCCAAACTCCCATAATTCTTTCAGCTCCTCTATCAATGGCTTCAAGTAAATGTCGATGTCATTGCCTGGCCTAGATGGTCCAGGTATAAGCAACGCAAGTATCATGTTCAGTTGCTTCATGCACATCCATGGTGGCAAGTTGTATGGAATCAATATCACAGACTATGGACAATACTCATTGTCCTAAAAGGATTAAAACCATCACTTGCTAACCCAAGTCTAACACTGCGTGAGTCTGTTGCGAATCCTGGATTGACGAGGTCAAAATGTTTCCAAGCCGGAGAATCGGCAAGATGACGTAACATCCCATCTTTAGTGTGACCCTTGTCATGCCATCTCATGTCAGATGCAATTTTTGAGGACATATACAACCTTTGAAGACGTGGTATTATAGAAAAGTGACACAGGATTTTTGCCGGACTCTTCTTCTTAATGCCTTCTAAATGCTCCTCTTGATACTTCCATCTTGAGGTGCCACAAACATCACATACTTGTTTGTGTGCGGACTCTTTCCAATACAACATACAATCATTTGGGCAAGCGTCAATTTTGTTGTAACTTAGTCCTAAGTCCGAAATAATCTTCTTACCTTGTGAAAAACTTTCAGGTAATGTCGATCCCTTAGGGAGTACCTCTTTTAATAAATTAAGCAATATGGTAAACGATTTATTGCTCCATCCTCCAAGGCATTTGATATGCCATAGCCTAACAAGGAAAGACAACCTTGAGTGTGACTTACATCCGGGGTATAGGTCTTGATCAACATCATGTGCCAATTTATAAAATTTGGCAGCACTGGTTTCGGGTAAATGATCTATTTCAGGTTCAATACCATCTGAAGCTACATCTGGGAGTTGTACTCCAAATGCATCATGCAACATATGGCTTATGTCATCACCCGTATCAGGCTCATCAGCTTCACTATCAAGAATATTATCCCTTGCAGAACTTGATTGAGGTGGTTCCTCCCCATGGTAAAACCAATTGATGTAAGTTCGAACAATCTCGTGGCATATCAAATGGTCTTCTACCATCTTTGTATCATGATATCGTCCATTATGCCATTTAACGCAAGGACACTTCAACCTCCCATTAATAGAGGCTCCACGAGCTATAGCTAGGTTGATGAATTCTTTCACGCCTCTACCGTACTCTCCAGAAACCCTATTTCAAAAATATAGTAAATAATTTATTTAAGTAATCCACGCCTTAATTAAAATTTACCCATAATTAATGCATCTAATCGTTAAAGAATTATATACCTATTCTTCTCAATCCAACTCTTATCCGTCATATCGAATATCCGATTTATAGTCCCAAACCTCCTCGATTAAACTTCACAAAAATCCTAGAAGTCGCATTTAAGTAATATCATTGAAAATAGAAAGCCCAAACGTCATGCCATACATAATGTTGGATAAAAGAATATAATAAATTTCTATAACCATTCTAAATTAATGTCATAGAAAAAATAAAAATGAAAGTGACATAGAGGTGAAGGGCTTCACAAAGACTAATCATCTGATTGGAACCTAGTTGTTGTCACTTCTAGGTCACCATTGCTACCAAGCTTGCTTTAATCCTCCACGAACTATAAACTATTTTAGCAACCTCATTAACTAATTTAGGCCATTTCTCTTAATTTCATTATAATGTAGTGAATCATGAACCAGGCAAAACGAACTGACCATGGACTAGGTAACTATGTTTGTCTCCTTTAGCTATATATCTCATAGGGGTAATAATGAACTATATTGTATAATGGGTTCAGAAGTACAAAATGTTACATATGAAAGGTTATGAGACAAATTGTAAATGAGAATCCCATTTGAAAGAAATCAGCTTAAAAATTCCCTGGCAATCAAATTAATTGAACTTTTAGTCTCTCTAAAATAAATAATCTTAATGTGTGAGCTTTGTGTGCATTGTGAAAGTGTATCTCAGCTCCCAAGTCCCAATGCACAGAAAGAAAAAATTGTAAGCAAATCAACATTGTAAATTGCACATGCATGCGGACTAGGCTTATAGATTCTGTAATTCCATACATTCAAACTTATACATTCTTTTCTCATTTCCAAATAAATTGTGTTTCACCTCGATATTCCACACAATAGATCTTGAGATCATATTGTACTTATCAGACGGTTAGTTTTTTATTCCATGTGTCATAGATCACCAAAAACTGGCTCCACAATCACGTTTGAGTGTGATGTGTGCCATGGGATTCAAGGTGCATTTTCTTGAGATCTGTGAAATGTGGAATAAAAAACTGACCGTCTGATAGGTACTACATGATCTCAAGCAATTCTGTGGAAGATCAGGGTGAAACAAGATCACCATCATCTGATCTTCAGCAATCAATGGTTTTGAAGGGGTTACCATCGTGGGCGCTATTATATAGATGTACCTTTAGAAGTTTCATTTACAAACTGACCATTGAGGGCACAGTTTTCGGGTGTAAGCAATGGTACCCCTTCAACTATTGTGATTCCAGGGTTCTAACTTTTAATAAAAATATTATAAAAAGATTTATGGAGTCCTCACTTATTTCATTATAACAAAATATGATATCCTAGATTCATAACCTCCCTCGAGCAAGAGAAAATTTGCATAGAGGGTTGGAGAAGGTGATTTAATCGGCTGTTGTACTCTTAATTTCTTCAACGACAATTATTTATTTATTTATTCTTCATCATTTTTTTTAAATAACTTTTGGGAAAGGATAAATAAAGATTCCTGCAAAGGTACATTTTTTGAGAAAGATAAAGATGAAAGAGATTGGATCATCATCATTTCTTTATATTCAGGGAATGCTTTTAAATATCGGCCATTTCCGAAATATGTGTCCGGTAATTAGCCTCCATTCCATTGGGATATGAACCCTAGTTATTTTATATAAGGTCAAATATTATGTCAAATTGGTCAAATATCTGCCTATATTGGGTTGTATCAGCCCACATATATCATATATGACTTGGACAAAATACCAAAAAAGACATTTCTTAAATTTTTTATATTACATTAAAAATAAAACAGGTGCTTCATCGAATATCGGCTGAATTGGCAGATATGCATCGAATATATATATTGGATACGTATCGGCTGGGGGTCCCAGCAGATATATATTAAATCCCTGATTTGGTGTTAAACTCTCTCACTTGCAATCTGCAAGATCATTTCTCACTTCCTAAGTTACCAAATAGGAATTCAGGAAAATTTTGGCAAGTCAAAACAAAAAACCGAGAAAAGTAGGTAAAATTCAGGTATGTCTTATTTGATCAATCTTTCATATGGGTCTATTTACGGTTTCTGATGTGGCATGTTCAATCTATCTCAATTCTCAATAGATATTTTGTAATTTTTTAATGTTATTATTTTTAAATTCTCTTATATTTATTCCTAATTTCATCATTGTTCCATTCATCTTATATGAGAATGGCCGCGCATTTCGGCTACCCCAAATAATATATAACAATCCTTATTAGGATGGCATAGATTGGACAATTCAAATGATCCCATCAATGATTGTTTAGTTTGCCTGTTTTTCAGTCAACTTCATGGTTTAAAATTTGCATCTTTATATGTTGAATATGAACAGTGGCCTATATTAAGGAGAATGGATCATATGCTTCAAAAACCTCTGATGAGCACGCTAAAAATATTAAAAAATATATAGAATACACAAAAAATAGCCAATCAAACAAATAAAGAAAAAATTGCATAAACAACATATCAATTGAAACAAATAAAGAAAAAATTGCATAAACAACGCTTTGCGTTATGAGCACAATGACATTAATGATGAGCATAAAAGATTAATATATAAAATTATTAAAAAATTTAAAAAAAAAAAATTATAAAATGAATAAAAAAGAAAGATAAAATTCCTGATTAAGGCAATGTTAGAAAATTCAGGCAGGTAGGGCAACTTGTGTACACAGATCTTGATTCAAAATTAGAATCTACAAGAAAATGGGGCTTTTGCTTCCGATTCCCTGAGATTGGACGGCTGAGATTGGGTGGTTGTTGCTGATAAAGAAACCACCATTAGGTGTTCTCATGGCAGAAAAAGTTCAAAATATAATTTTCTTTTCTCTAATTTACTTGAAGAGAGATTTCATAGTTTTAGCATCTTCTCTGATTGAGTTGAGGTCGAGCAGAGACGATCTACTCTAGGGTTGTGGCAAGGAAGTTGTCACGCCCCGAAATCCGATACATGATCCATTTCGGCACATGAACGCATTCAATAATCAAATTTCAAATAAAGGAAACATAACGGTCCATTCTCATTAATAAAATTCAAATTACAGTTATTTTCAATTACAACGTTTAAACACTTCCTAACCAAGACTAAACCAACAAGTCTTCTAGGGTCTCCTCCTGAAGTGCAGCTTCTGAACCACGAGGTTCGGTTTCTGAAATTAAATAGCAACGGGGTGGGATAAACTCAACAAGTAACCCCCAATAATAATATAACTCTTTTGTTACTTTTATCAGTTTCAAATTGAGAATTTCATATCAATAGAAATAACATCAGCTATACCATCTAATGATTCAATATAAAGAAAAATAACTTAATTTACAATTGTACGATTGTTAATCAATAGCACCGATCCAAGTGCATTTGCATTCACATCATCATTTATCATTCATCATGGATACCAGTCACAAGGAGGGCTCCATACTTTCATCAATCCCACTGTCAACCGTGCCAATCTGGTTTGACGGGTTTACTTCGTATTACGGAAGTACACAAATGGATCCGTTCATCCAATACTACCATGCGGCCCCATGGGAATCTTAACCAAAATCATATCATAATCATCTTTACGATATTCATCATTTCTTCATTTATTCATATCAGTTTCTTTTGTAAAACTTATTCAAAAGGTTTTACCCATTCTCATTCTAAAACAGTGTGATAATTCAATGTAAACAACATCATATGATAGATAAATCGAATATACTATGCTTGCGACATTTATATTTTTCTAACATGATGGAATAATCATAATTGAACCAGACAAGTATAGAAATATTCATACAATCATTAACCATTCAATCATTTACTTATCAATATGATAGTATATGCTATGTAAGAATAAAAACATAATTATCTAATAAGGTATGTGTGTAAAGCATGCAATGGGATAGGTCACTTGTCTCAGACGTCAGATTCAAAGGTCTTGTGAAGGTGGTGTGAAGTTTCACGGTTTTAGGTAGTTATCTGGGCACAAGGGAAACTCGGTTAAGAAAAAAGAACGAACTAGGGTAGGTTATCGATGTAAAGTTGGATTCTAACTAGTTATTTCAAATCCTTATTTAATATCTAAAATTCTTAATTTTAAAACAACTTTATAAATTAGTTTTAAAACCCTTGATTTAATATTAAGCAATTACTTAAATTCTTTTTAATCTCAGAATTTGATTTCATATAATTATATTTTAATATAAAACCAGCATATAAATAGACTATATGTATATAAAGTCGGATTATAAAAATAAAAACATAGTATAATCTAAAATAGAAACCGAACGAAAAAATCATATTATATAACAGAATATAAAATCAGATTATATAATAAGACGGATTATAAAAATCAGATTTACAAATCTAGGATGAATTTCCTGTTTTAAGACAAGTTATAAAACAGATTATAAAAATCAATTTATAAAAATGAGATTTGTAAAACAGATTATATAAAAATTAGATTTTTAAAGCAGCTTATAAAAATCAGGTTATAAATCCAGATTTGTAAAATAGGTTATGATATCATATTTGTAAAACAGATTATGAAATCAAATTAAATACAGAATATTAATTTAATATAATTCCAGAATATATATAAAAACACAGAATATAAATCAGATTAAACAGAATATAATTTCAAATTGAAATATATTTTCAGAGATTTAATGTGTAAAATTAGTGTTTAAAAATACAATATTAGGATAAAAATTAGAATAAAAACTAGAAGTTCCTGTTTTAAAATTATAAAACCAGAATATCAGCTTAAAAAAAAAAAACCAAATTTAACATATCAATAAGATATCAAGATATAAAACCAAAATATAAAATATTCATATATAAAACCAGATCTTTAAAATATAAAATTAGAATATAGAAATCAGAATATACAATTTTTAGTTTATAAAATCAGAATATACAATATTAAAATATAACACCAATTTTCTAATATATAGAAAGTTGGAAAATCAGAATATAAAATTATTAGTTTATAAAACCAGAACATAAAATTTTAAAACACCAGATCTCTAAAATATAAGAACCAAAGTCTAAAAATCAGAGAATATAAAACTAAAGAAAATAACCTAATGTCGTAAACCTAAAATGAAACATAATAGAAAATCAATTTATAAAAACAGAATATATTTTCCAATATGAAACCCATAATTTAAAAATCAGAGTTTACCTAAATTAAACCAATTTTACCGACATTAAACAAATTTATAATATCAGAAATTTAACTAAAAACTACAAAACTAAATTATAAAATTTAACTAAAGGAAAACATACCTCAAGGGAATTAGGGAATTAGAGAACTTGAAGGAAGCTTGGTGTGGAAAAGAGAGGAGAAAGAGCTCTACTTATAGGCTCGGTGAAGTGACGTTTGCAATTGAAATGAATTTGTGAGTAATGGTAGGTGTTATCGAATTGAAGAAGAAGGAAAACTGCTCATCTGTTACGGATGGGTTTTGATTTGGGATTTAAGTTGTAATGGAAATGGTTAAGGTGCATGACATATACAGGTTAGAGTGTGTGTGTGTGTTTTGGTTCGAATCGGGTCGGGTCGGGTCTGGTCGAGTTAGGGTTTGGGTTGTAAATGTTTGGGTCGTCACATTCTCCCCCCCTAAAAAGAATTTCGTCCTCGAAATTTACCTTAAGCATTTTCAAAAAGAATTTCGTTCTCGAAATTTACCTTAAGCATTTTTGGAACATTCTTCCCCCCTAAAAAGAATTTCGTCCTCGAAATTTACCTTAAGCAGTGTCAAACAGATGTGGGTATATCTGGCATATTTCATCTTCACGTTCCCATGTTGCATCGTCTCCGGAGTGATGTTGCCATAGAACTTTTACTCTAGGAATTCTTTTGCTTCTATTACCGTGAGTTTTCCAATCGATGATTTGCGTTGGGGCCTCCACGAAAGACAGATCTTCTTGTACTTCTAAAGGTGCAGGGTCTAACACATGTGTGGGATCAAATTTATAATCTCGCAGCATCGATACGTGGAAGACGTTATGTACGTTGGCTAGTGAAGGAGGTAAAGCTAGTTGGTAAGCAACTTTTCCAATCTTCTTGAGAACTTTGAATGACCCGATGAATCTTGGACTGAGCTTTCCTTTCTTTCCGAATCGTAAAACTCCTTTTGTTGGTGATACCTTCAGGAATACGTGATCTCCAACTTCGTATTGACGTTCTCGGCGATCTTGGTCAGCATAACTCTTTTGGCGATTCTGAGCACCAATGAGACGTTCTCGAATAATTTAAATATTTTCCGTTGTTTCTTTTACCAGTTCTGGTCCGAGCAGATTTCGATCTCCGACTTCCTCCCAACACACAGGCGATCGACAAGACCTTCCGTAGAGTGCCTTGAAGGGTGCCATTTGGATACTTGCTTGATAGCTGTTGTTGTAGGCGAACTCGATCAATGGAAAATGATCGTCCCAATTCCCTTTGAAGTCTAACGTGCAAGCTCGTAACATATCTTCTAACTTGCCAATTGTCCTTTCAGCTTGTCTGTCGGTTTCTGGATGAAAAGCAATACTGTACAGTAGTTTGGTGCCCAACTTTTCCTGTAATTTCCTCCAAAGTCTTGACGTAAGCTTTGAGTCCCGGTCTGACACGATCTTCACTGGTACTCCGTGCAATTGGACAATCTCCTGAATATATACCTTCGCGAGACTTTCCACTATTTGGGTAATCTTAACTGGTAAGAAGTGCGCGCTTTTGGTAAGTCCATCTACTATTACCCAAATCGAATCGTGACCGTGCTTTGTTCTTGGCAGCCCAGTGACGTCCATATTGATCCGCTCCCATTTCCATTCCGATACTGGAAAAGGTTGTAACAATCCTGTTGGCTTCTTATTTTCGGCTTTAATTTGCTGACAGGATAAACATCTTGATACATATTCAGCAAGTTCTCTCTTCATGTTGTTCCACCAGAAGTGTCGCTTTAAGTCTTGGTACATCTTCATACTCCCCGGATGTATGGTATATCGAGACTTGTGGGCTTCATCCAATAGTTCCTTCTTTAGCTTTAGATTGTTTGGTACGCATAACCGGTCCTGATATCGCAACGAACCATCCGCATATATCCTGAATTCTGGCTTTTCTCCGTTTTTCATGTTATCCATCAACTCTATTATCTAAGGATAAATTGCTTGATTTTCTTTTATCTTCTCTACGATGGTCGATTGAATGCTTAGATTAGCACATAAGAACTTCGATCCTTCCTCTCGAATGGTTGCCCCCAGATTCCCAAAATCTTCGTGTAGTCTCCACTTGTTGACCATGAGTGTGGCGAGTGTCCCTGAGGATTTTCGACTCAACGCGTCTGCTACTACGTTCACCTTGCCGGGATGATACTGAATAGTGCAGTCGTAATCTTTTAGAAACTCCATCCATCTTCGTTGGCGCATGTTCAAATCCTTTTGTGTAAAGAGGTATTTTAAGCTTTTGTGATCGGTGAAGATTTCGAACTTCTCTCCGTACAAATAATGCCTCCAAATCTTTAAAGCAAAGATAATCGCTGCCAGCTCCAGATCGTGAGCTGGGTAGTTTGTTCATGAGACTTCAGCTGTCTCGAAGCATAGGCAATGACCTTCTTGTGCTGCATAAGTACATAGCCTAAACCTCTTCCCGATGCTTCGCTGCAAACTTGAAATCCACCGTTTCCTGATGGAATTGCCAAGATTGGTGCTGATGTCAACCGTTTCTTTAATTCTTGAAAACTTTTTTCGCATTCGTCCGTCCAAATGAACTTGGCGCCTTTTCTAGTGAGTTTAGTCATTGGAAGTGCGATCCTTGAGAAATCCTTCACAAATCGTCGGTAGTACCCTGCCAGGCCTAAGAAACTTCTGATGTCTGTTACATTCTGCGACTTCTCCCAATTTACGACGGCTTCAATCTTGGTTGGGTCGACAGATACTCCTTCTCCAGAAACGACGTGGCCTAAGAATGAGACCTTATTTAACCAGAAGTCGCATTTACTCAGCTTCCCGTAAAGGTTATGCTCTCGCAACGTCTCCAGAACTTTCTTTAGATGCTCCTCGTGCTCCTCACGATTCTTTGAGTAGACCAAAATATCGTCGATAAATACAATGACGAATTTATCTAAGAAAGGTTTGAAAACTCTATTCATCAAATCCATGAATGCAGCTGGGGCGTTTGTTAGACCAAAAGGCATTACTAAAAACTCGTAATGGCCATAACGCGTTTGAAAAGCAGATTTTGCTATATCTTTGTCGTTAATTCTCAACTGATGATAACCCGATCTCAGGTCAATCTTCAAAAAGACTGAAGTGCCTTGTAATTGATCGAAAAGGTCGTCGACACGAGGTAGAGGATACTTATTCTTAATAGTTACTTGGTTCAATTGACGGTAGTCAATGCACATCCGCATAGTCCCATCTTTCTTCTTCACGAACAGAACAGGAGTGCCCCAAGGTGAAACACTTGGTCGAATAAAACCCATCTCTAATAATTCTTCTAACTGTTTCTTCAATTCTTGTAATTTTGCTGGTGCCATGCGATATGGAGCCTTTGATATTGGAGCTGTTCCTGGTGGTAAATTGATGGTGAAATCAATCTTGCGCGAGGGAGGTAACCCCGATAGATCATTAGGAAAGACATTGGGAAACTTAGAAACTATGGGAATACTAGAAATTTTGGACTCTTTCTTCGTTTCTTCACTCAAAACATAAGCTAGAAAACCCTGACAACCTTTATTAAGAAATCTTTTTGCCTTGATGGCGGAAATTGCAGGAAATTTAGAATTCATAACTATTCCTTGAAAAGAGAATCTGGGTTGACCTTTAATACTAAAACTGACTCGTTTTCTAAAGCAATCGATAGTAGCATCGTAAGCAGAGAGCCAATCCACACCCAAGATAACATCGAAGTCAGACATATCAAGCATAATTAAGTTGACTGAAAGGTTTTTACCTTCTAAGTTGACTGTACATTCCCTATATATCGTGTTGGTAACTAATGAATCCCCAAGTGGTGTGTATACGGAGAATGAAAAATCTAATTGTTGTGACACAGATTTCAAGTGTTTAGCAAATGCAGGTGAAGTAAAAGAATGACTTGAACCAGAATCAATCAAGACTTTAGCAAGGTTCTCGGAAATGATTAAGGTACCTTGAATAAAGTTCTCCGAGGTTTCTGCCTCCTTTTGAGTTAAGGCGAATACTTGTCCTCGAACGTTTGGACGTTGCTGTGGAGTGAATCGCTGCTGAGTTCCTTGGCGCGGTTGGTACTGCACCAATTGTTGTTACCTTTATTGTTGTTGTTGTTGTTGTTGCGGGTACTGCCGCTGCTGAGAATACGACTGCTGTTGCGGGTATTGCTGCCGAATTGGTTGAGCGTTCCTCATCACTTCGCAATATTTCTGTATATGCCCCACTTTTTTACACCCATTGCAGGTCTTCTTTAGTTTTGAACATGTTCGAGTCACATGTCCAGATTCTCCACAGTTGAAGCAAGTTGCATTCACCATTCTGCAAAGCGTGGTACCATGTTGCCTTCCACAGATTGTGCATGAGGGCCTAGGAAGAGCAATGGCCTGCGAACCTTCGAATTGCGGTCGTTTGAAGTTATGGTTTGGCGTAACTGATGCCTTCCCATTAATGCCTAACGACTCCCTCTTCTTCATCTGGAATTCGCAGAGATCTTGACAATCTTTCTCTGCCTTTAGGGCTCGTCGAACAGACAAGGCGTAATCCTCCGAAAAGTATGTAGAAATACGAGTACGAATATCGGGCCTAAGACCCCTATCAAACTTGTCGGCTCTTTCTGCATTGGATAGAGTGTGCCGATAAAATCTTTCTAAGTCCACAAACTTAGCTTCATAATTAGCGACACTCAGATTCTCCTGCTTCAACGTAAGAAATTCACTTTCCTTCCTTTGTTGAATATGCTTTGGAAAGTACTTCTCGAAGAATAGTTTAGTAAACTTCTCCCACACTATCACCTCGTGGTTCTCCACCTGAGATCTCAGCATCATCTTCCAACATCGCTTAGCTTCCCCAGCCAGCAAGAAAACAACGTAGGTAGCCTTCATTTCTTCAGTACATTTCATCACTAAAAAGATATTTTCAATATCTTCGATCCATTGCTCGGCTTCTAACGAATTAGTTGATCCCTTAAATATCGGAGGGTTCATCTTCTTTAGTCTTTTGAGTCCTGCTCCAGCGTCGTGATCAGAGGAGGCGAAATTTGTTCCTTTCTGGGCCATGGTTGCTAGAACTGCTTGCATTCCCTCCAATACTTTTTCGACATTAGTCGAGTCAGTGGCAGGTGTAGTAATACGTGGAGTAACATTTTCTTCAGCCATCTAATAATAATAAAATGACATAGTAATTACTAATTGCAAAAAGGTTGTAAAAATACTTCATAAATTTCTCACCCAATTTATTTATCGAAGAGCAATTACATGGATTATAAAAAAAAAACAAATGACAACTTAAACTTTGACTTAATTTATTATAGGTATTACTAATCTATTCATCATCTGAGATATCTATTATCTTAGGCTCGACTGGGTCATGATTCTCTATTTCCTCAGGTTCAACTTCATTTTGTTCTTCGTTCTCAGAAGAAGCCTCCGGGTTGTACTCAGATGATTCTTCCGTGTCCATCGGTTCTAAGCCGTCCTCTACATCATCATCATCAGAGAGTATGATATATTCAGACGGTGTAAACTTCGACGTCTTCATCGTCGGAAATGTCTATCACTTCTACGGGTCCTGGTATATAGTAAGGTTCGTTAGAAGACTCAGACGAAGATGGGTAACTAACATCATTCCATTCTTGAAACGGTGCACGTGAATATCTATCGCAACTTTCCCTAGCAGTGTGACACATTCTCACCATTTCCTGATAACCAGGGAAATGCCCAATTCAATTTCTATAAGTAATATTCTATTTATTTCTAACCTATGGGTTCACAACCTAAGGTCACCTAAGGTTTCGCTAAACTTGGGCTTTGATACCAAATTGTCACGCCCCGAAATCCGATACATGATCCATTTCGGCACATGAACGCATTCAATAATCAAATTTCAAATAAAAGAAACATAACGGTCCATTCGCATTAATAAAATTCAAATTATAGTTATTTTCAATAACGACGTTTAAACACTTCCTAACCAAGGCTAAACCAACAAGTCTTCTAGGGTCTCCTCCTGAAGTGCAGCTTCTGAACCACGAGGTCTGATTTATGAAATTAAATAGCAACGGGGTGAGATAAACTCAACAAGTAACCCTCAATAATAATATAGCTCTTTTGTCACTTTTATCAGTTTCAAATTGAGAATTTCATATCAATAGAAATAACATCAGCTATACCATCTAATGATTCAATATAAAGAAAAATAACTTAATTTACAATTGTACTTCATATATTGTACGATTGTTAATCAATAGCACCGATCCAAGTGCATTTGCATTCACATCATCATTCATCATTCATCATGGATACTAGTCACAAGGAGGGCTCCATACTTTCATCAATCTCATTGTCAACCGTGCCGATCCGGTTTGACGGGTTTACTTCGTATTACGGAAGTACACAAATGGATCCGTTCATCCAATACTACCATGCGGCCCCATGGGGATCTTAACCAAAATCATATCATAATCATCTTTACGATATTTATCATTTTTTCATTTATTCATATCAGTTTCTTTTGTAAAACTTATTCAACAGGTTTTACCCATTCTCATTCTAAAACAGTGTGATAATTCAATGTAAACAACATCATATGATAGATAAATCGAATATACCATGCTTGCGACATTTATATTTTTCTAACATGATGGAATAATCATAATTGAACCAGACAAGTATAGAAATATTCATACAATCATTAACCATTCAATCATTTACTTATCAATATGATAGTATATGCTATGTAAGAATAAAAACATCATTATCTAATAAGGTATGTGTGTAAAACATGCTATGGGATAGGTCACTTGCCTCAGACGTCAGATTCAAAGGTCTTGTGAAGGTGGTGTGAAGTTTCACGATTTTAGGTAGTTATCTGGGCACAAGGGAAATTCGGTCAAGAAGAAAGAACGAACTAGGATAGGTTATCGATGTAAAGTTTGATTCTAACTAGTTATTTCAAATCTTTATTTAATATCTAAAATTCTTAATTTTAAAACAACTTTATAAATTAGTTTTAAAACCCTTGATTTAATATTAAGCAATTACTTAAATTCTTTTTAATCTCAAAATTTTATTTCATATAATTATATTTTAATATAAAATCGGCATATAAATAGACTATATGTATATAAAGTCGGATATCATTGATGGTTTGGAATTATGGTATTGGATGTATGATTTTGGTTGGTTGTTTTGCAGGTGATTGATCAAGACCCATCTTGGCTTAAGATAGATATAGATTTAGGGGGAGATCTTTAAGTCCATGTATTTTCCTTTCTTTTTGCATCTTCATATAGATCAATGTATAGGATTAGTGGAGATATTTTGATGTAATATATTTTGAAATGATGTAAACATAATTTTTGCCGTAAAATGTGACAAAGGGGGAGATTGTTAGATCATGTTTGTCACGATCTACTCTGAAAACCGTGTCGATCTCTTTTAGGATATGTGTGTTCCAAGATGGATGAGGTCAAGCTTAATGATACAAGGTTATCAGTCACATTCTCTTTTAGTCCTTAAAATGTTCTTTTAAAAGTAATTTTAAAAATACCAGAATGAAGGTCTGCTGCGCGCTTTTGTAACAGTGCGCTGTCACTTGAATCACAGCGTGCCGTTGGTCCACGAGACTACAACTCTGAACTTCTGGTTTCCTTTGTGAAGAGGGCTTTTTGGACTTTTCCTATTTTAGGGTTTTAGGATTTTTGATAAAAGTGTTTTCAAAATAGGAGGGAAGATTAATCAATTTAAAAGAGCTTCTTCCTCCTTGAGCCAAAAACCCTATAACTTCACCTTCTTCAACCTTTGAAACTATTGTTGTGTTTGCAAAAAGATTTTAACTCAAAGACTTTCTTTTTTCTTCTCCTTCAAGTTACTTTGCTTTTCTCAAGTGTGTTGAGTGTTGTTGAACCCTAGAGATTAGGATGTGATTGATAGCCTTGTGGATCTCAAGGTGGATCATTGTGCGTCCATCAACGATAAAGGAGTGCATCAAAATCAGGAAGCAATGGAGGCGACCCGTGACGGAAAGTTGGATTACAAGGGAGTTTGATAGGGCATGTGCATTTGTCGGTATATCATTCGAAACTCCTTGTACTCATTCATTTCATAGTGGATTTGGTGTGTGGACTAAGGTCCCGTGGTTTTTCCCAGTGATTGGGTTTCCACGTATATCTCGTGTTGTGGGTGATTGTTGGTGTTATTGTGTAATCACTAGTTTAATTAGAAATAATCAAATAGGCCATTCAAATTTCGTAGATCGATGAAATTTCACGATTACTCAGCAAGATTCCTAGAAGAATCGAATCCCCTCCCCCCCTTGAGGCCACCCTAGGGATTTATATCCTGTGCTGACCCGACATGTGCTGAATTTGAGGTGCGCATGTGCCCCTGAGATTAGGCGGGTGCTCTAAGAGGCCTAGATACCCAGGTTATATATATAAAAAAAGATTCCTAGAAGAAAGTCGAAGTTCTAAGCCCAAACACTTAGAATTCAACTTAGTTCTAGTTCGGAATCTCAGAGCCAACCTCGAAAGTTTCAAAGAGAAAAAGCCAATGAATGATGTGTGGAGATAGGTTCAACCAATTATACGCTGGGAGTTTAGTGTATAATTCAGAATTATACATTGGAAGTCCGGTGTATATTCCCGATTATACACTAGGAATCCAGCGTATAATGAATTATACGATGTGGTTCTAACATATAATTTAGGCGATTTTGAGGACGTCGGTCTAGGCGACCGATTGAGAGTCCGAATGAAACTCTTTTGAATTATATGTTGTGGATACAACGTATAATCAAGAGTTTGGATAAGCCATGGCTCATTGAGCCGACTTAAAAGCTATTAGGTTCTTATTGGGTCTCCTGGTCCGTGAGGATTAATTATATGTTGGGAGTCCAGCGTATAATCAATTATACGCTATGACTCCAGCGTATTATTGGGGAACAAACCGGCACCGGGTCGGGTTCAATTATATGTTGGGAGTCCAACGGATAATCAATTATATGATGGTAATCTCATGGTCTAAAGAAATTGTGTATAGAAGATGAGCATGAAAACCGATCTCCATAGTCCGATTCAAACCGATCTCTCAGTTTAATTGGGTAGGTGCGCGCGAATGAGGGTATATATGGAATCTTTGGTACCTTACCGACTCATCATGTGACCGTTGTATATTGGATCACAGAAAATACCCTTCATTATATTTATTTATAGCAAGCAAATAAGGGTATTTATGTAATCACTGACTACTACTGCTTTAAAGGGTACCCATTCTCATATCTCTTTAGTTGTGCATGGCATAACTCTCTGCTAGCCCCTGCCATAGTATAGTTCCTCTGTTTTAGTTGGTTCCCATTCTCTTTTCTAACTCTCTGCAAAGGAGGATTTACCTGCTCTAGCAGCAAACTCCCTGCTGTCTATCAACTTCCTATCAGAGCAAATAAAATCTGCTCTAGCTAAGAGTGAGTAGAGAGGAGGGTAGAACTGTTGAACACATAAATCTTGCTATGCAAGAAGTTATCAAGGAGAAGGGGTACTTGTTAAAGCAGGTAACAAGATGTTAGTGACGAGGATGGGAACCTGTTAAAGCAGGTGGCCTCTGCCATGGCAGGGGCTAGTAGAGATCTATGCCATACACAACCTAGTGTTCATAATATATGATTCATTTAGAAGTGATTTTACAAGATCGAAACGTCTCGTGCTAAAAATTATCTATCTGCCCCAAATATATGTGAATCTCCTGATGTTGGTCGAGTGCGATTGACCCATGCACTGCTCTTTGTGGGTGGAGAGAGAGAGAGAGAGAGAGAGAGAGAGAGATTTTTAGAGATTTTATAAGAGGGAAAAGGATCGCATTTATTTTGTTGTAAAATTGATAGTACCATCTTTCAACAGGACACTGAAGTAGTGCATTTCATACTTTTTTAAGGATTTCGGGTATGTTTGGCCTAGCTTCTGGGGCATGAATGCGACTCTTGAGCTCTAGCGTGGTTCCCTTAGGTTCCGAGCTAATTTGGGAAGCTAGCTCCCTGTTGCATTTGTATTGGTGTAGAGCTGTTTTAAGTGGAAAACGAGCTCCCCAACCTGCTTTGGCGGGGAGGGGGAGTTGGAGTGCACTGGCATAGAACTTGTCCAAATTGGTGGTCCCATAAATCTGAACCGTTGATGAACTGCCTACCGTCACTTGGCCGCTGAGGGAAGTGTCATGAGGTTAGTGATCGCCTTGAGCTGTGATTTTCTCCCTACCATCTTGATTCAACATTTTCAACCCTTAGAAGTAGGAGAATCTTGACTTTCATGATTTCACTTTTATAAGATGACGCGTAGTCAAGATTCTCCTATTTCCAAGGGTCGTAGAAGTGGTTGAACTTGAAATCTGATTCAACTTGGGTGGTCCTGACCATTGCCTGTTTGAATAACACCTTAAAATACTGTTCCGTTAACTATCATCTTTAAAAAAGTAAAGTGCACTTATCACCTACATTCTTTTTTTCTTGTGTTAGAAATACTTTTTCTGACGTCAATTTGCATTTTTAGAGAGGGGAGTTAACTAAACAACTCCTCAAGGTGTTATTTAAACACAAAATTGCAAATTAGGAGTTCTTTTTTAGTAATTGAAACATGGGTTGACATTAATAAATATGCCAAAACAAAGAGGGTATATGCAAAAATACCCTAGACTTAGAAGCCAATACATAGAGGCACCACTAGTAGTCAAATCTAAAAAACTCGTTAATATTAGCCCATAAAGACCTTTAGGGATGCAAGTTCGGTGTACTGAATCGAACCGAACCGATACCGATTTTTTTGGTGTTTGATTTGGTACACCCTAGACCCAAACTGAACCGAAATGAATTGGCTTCGGTTCGTTTTTTTCTTCTTTTTTTGTGAAACCGATATTGAACCGAAAGCAAAATATTTCAGTTTTTTCGATTCGATTTTTTTTTGTGAAACCGCTATCGAACTGAAAGCGGAATATTTCAGTTTTTTCTTTTCGGTTTCTGTACTTTTTACTATTTTTTTTGCAAAAAATTTGTAATGTATTTTCTCGGTTTTTTTGGGTTTTCTCATCCTACCTCCACCAGTTTTCAGTTTTTGCCACCCTAAATCGAAACCGAACCGAACTAAATCGGAATCGGTTTGATTCGGGCCGGTTCGATATAGTTGGTTTTTGGTCTGGTTCTCTTCAAAACTTGCATCCCTAGTTGTAGTCATGCTTTCATATCATGCTACCTTCGACCCAGTTGGGGGCTTGGGGGCTAGGACAACATGCCTAAGGTCAAAATCAGGTATCATCTGAGAAAGACAATAATATAAAAGGATAAGTTTTTACTTTTGAAATTTGACTTAAAAGTATGAATTGGGACAACCCCACCCCAAGCGGGGCGACACTAAAATCCTAGGAAACTGACTGAACCCTTAGATTCTGTCGTGTAACACGTGATCATATGTCACGTGGAGCATGATCTAGTAGTCAAAGGTAGCATCTTTTAGGGTCCAATGATATTTATTATTGAAATCTCAATTTATTTATTATTTTATTTATTTATTATTATTATTTTTTGTGTGCAGAAAACATAAATCCTTGAAAATTGGACGACCAAAAATGGATAAAAATTGAGGGAAAGGATTCTTTGACTCAGATTCCTCTATTTAATTCCTCTATGCGCAATTGACCATTGCATCTAGTGATGTGAGTGATTTCCTGATTATTGTATGTGGTCTGGGACCATTGTGACTTAGACTACAAAAAAAGGTGTCTGCTGTCGCATTGGTGCAATCAGGACCATCCATTTGATAGTCAATCTTTTAGGGTAGTTTTAATCGGGCTCACGTGTTCTCTGAAACCCCTAAAATATGATCCTAAAATTATGTTTGAGCGTGATGTGTGCCATTGCACAGAAGGGGCATGTTATGGGGATATGTGGCATGTGAGATAAAAAAATTGATCATTTGATAGCTGCGAAATGATCTCAAGATCTATTGTGTGGAAGATCGGGATGAAACAAAATCTCCATTATTAAATCCGTCGCAATCTATGAATTTTAAGAGGCTACACATGTGGGCACTTTCAGGGAACGTGTCAGCGCCAATAGAGCTACCCAATCTCTTAACTGCTGTAATTAGATAATCATACCAATCCAATGGCACCTATGTGCACCATTGCTCAGAACAGCTTTATTGACCACCCACAAGATTAAACAGTTGTTCAGATAATTGGATAATTAAGGTCATCAAACGCATATTCAACGATCCGAACCGTCTAATCGAAAGATCCTATCAAGAATTGAAGAATGATCAAATGCCAAAAAAATGAATGGTTATCATGTAACCTGTTTTATCCATTACTTTTTAAAGCATTTAACCGTTCTTACCACACTACTTTTGCTCTTTTGAGGAAATCGTGGATACCATTGATCTCAATGTAGGGCTATCAAATGGACAGATCGACTTGATACCCGACCGATCCGACCCGATTGTTTTTATTGGGTCGAGCAAACTCCTGACCGTCACGTCGGGTCAGTCATATACCTTTAACCTTTAGGGTCAGTGATGCGAAATTGAAGCCTATACATCGAAATTGTGTTCGGATAAAAAAGAGACAACATAATAGAAAGTGAACCTACAAATGAGTTTTTAAAAGACGCATTAACAATGAGTTGAAGACTTGCGTGAACATTATTTTGGCAATTTTTATCGAAATTTAATTTCCTTTTATATTAAGATTCTTTTAATAAGTGGTTTGTTTTAAGATTAGTTTCCTGATTTGAATTGTTAAAGGTATATGATATGTGACTGTTAATTTCGTCACTTTCAGTACAATCTTCAGAAAAATGGTCACAAGTCTATTAATACATTTTGAAATTCGGGTATTCTTGTCTTTTTGGAAAGATACTTTGATAAGCTTTCAAACAAGATTAATTTCGCATCAATCAGATATCGTTTGATCATTCAAAAGTGATCGCATAATAAAAAATAAGATTAGTGGTGAAATTAATAGTGACCGTTAGATTAGAGAATTTTAATGATTATTTTAGGAGTTTTATTTTTAGTAGTATTCTTAGAGTTTCTTTGCTTTATAAAGACATTTTAATTTTTTTTGAGAAAAAAATTAATGATCTTTGAGAGTTCGTTAAAAATTTTCGTCTTCTCCGAGTTTAGGGTTTAATGTGAGGTCAATATTTTCGTTGATAAAATTCTAGTGATTTTTTATATCTTCTTCTTATTTCTCTATTTTTATTTTTATTTTATCCCGAAAAGATCAAAATTATAATCCTATCGTGCGGGATTTACGCTACTTTAGGGTTAGCGCCTTCTCGTCCCGCATCAATTTGGTATCAGAGCGAAGTTCAACACTCGGCACGTGGAGTTCCACCATGAGTAAAGATCAGTTTATTGAGGTCTTTCGCGAGTTGAATGATGAGTTTGATGCATGACTACACTCTAAAGCCTTAGTATGTAATTTTTCTGAAATTAAAGTGAGATTAAACAATAATAAATAAAATTTGGATTAGATTCGCCTAGAACAATTGCGGAATGCAAGGAAGGAGAATCGTAATGCCCGAATCAAGTGTTAGGTCCGACGCGATAGTCCATGCAGAATTAGATCGGAGTTCTCAAAATAGAACTTAACTTCTCTCTAGCCTAGGGCATCAAACAACTAACCATGATGGTGTCTTTCGATTCCATTTTAGGATTTCAATGAAATATGATAAAAATAAGGATGTATAGAATTAAAAGAAATAATTTTATGATAATTCTAATAATCAAACAGATAAAATTAATTAATTAAATACTTGGCAAAGATGGATAAGATGATACAAGATTGGAGATAAGAAGAAAGAAGTTTCAATGACCAAAATTTCGTCACTGAAATTTCAGTGATTTTCTATATTTTCTTTTTATTTCTCTACTTTTATTTTTATTTTATCTCGGAGATCAAAACCCCAATCCTATTGTGCGGGATTACTCTACTTTAGGTTAAGCGCCTTTCCGTCCTGCATCAATTTGGTATTAAAGCGAAGTTCAACACTTGGCACGTGGAGTTCAATCATGAGTCAAGATCAGTTTATCGAGGACTTTTGTGAGTTGAATGATCAGATGATTAGCACGGGATCATTCGTGGATCGGCGAAAGAAACTCGATTTGCGTCAGAAAGTTATTGAGGTGGGAAAAATATGGGAGGAAGTGAAAGCTCGGTCGATGAATCTGAGGCGCTTGAAGTTAACTAATTAATATGAGTTAGTTTTTGATAATCGGGCATTTATTATTGACATTTTACGAGAGTTGAAATTTCACATCGGATAGCAGATGCGTTAAGTGAAAGTTTTGTTCGACAATTTCTTAGGAATTTTCTTCACAAACTATAAAAAGAAATCATATCGGCGAGACTTGAAGCTTTAAGATTAAAGCTTACAAATTTCGTGCCCGTCAACCCAACCTAGTCACCAATCATTTATTTTTAACCTATAACCGTTGTTCACCCCATTATTGTCGTAACACCTATACCAGTTACAAATTCCATTATCGATCTAAAATCTAAGCCGGTTGTAGATCCCTTAACAATTCACAGACCAGAGCTCGTTCAAGAAATCAAGTCTGTAATCGTTGTTACCCTAGCCGAACCCATCTCACCCAAAGTTGTTATCTATCTTGTACCCGAACCCATGATAGCACCATAATCAGTTGAAAATTTCATACCGGTTGATGAAAATCTTTTTACGATTAATATTCGTACTGATCTCGAAACTGTTGAAGAGCATGTTTTCGCAATAAGTCCTACTGAGCCCAAAATCGTCGAAGAGCAAGTATCCGCGATATAGTCTATCGATCTCCTGACCCACAGGTCTCAAGATCGTATTGGTCATGTGTCAATGCAAATTCATATCAGCGTAATAAAGTTGAATCAGCTCTTGCTCGAGTTAAATCCGTTTTATTCGTCTAAGCCGTATCAAATCATGATTCCCACAATATTATTATTGATTTCTCCATAGAAGGATGACTTTGATGAAAGTTTGAGGTCAAACTTTTTGAAAGAAGGGGGAATGATGTGAATTTGAAGCTTACACTTTGAGATCAGATAAGGAAGAGACAACTGAAAAGAAAGTGGACCCGCAAATGAGTTTTTAAAAGACTCATTAAAAATGACTTGAAGGCTCGTGTGCATGTTATTTTAGGTAATTTTATTTAGGTTTAGTTTCATTTTCTATTAGGATTCTGTTAATAAGTTATTTGTTTTAGAATTAGTTTCCTTATTTGAATTATTCAGGGGTTAGACACACATATATGTGATATGTGACTATTACTTCCGTCACATTCATTACAATAATCGAAAAAATGGTCATAAGTCTATCAATATATGTCATAATTACGTAATTCTTGTCTTGTTGGAAAGCCAATTTGATAAGCTTTCAAACAAGACTAACTTTGCATCAATCGGACCTCGTTTGAACCTTTAAAAGTGGTTGCGTAACAAAAAAAAATTAGTGGTGAAATTAATAGTGACTATTAGGTTAAAAAATTTTAATGATTATTTTAGAAGTTTTATTTTTTGTAATATTCTTAGAGTTTATTTGCTTTATAAAAGTATTGCAATGGCTTTTGCGAAAAAAAAAATAATGATGAATATTGAAATTTGATTGCTTTGTGCTATTTTTGAAAGGTTGTTGAGAATTTTCCTCTTTCTCAAGTTTAGGGTTTGGTGTGAGGCCAATATTATCGCTGGTAAAATTCCAGTGATTTTCTATATCTTCTTCTTATTTATCTATTTTTAATTTTATTTTATCCCGGAGATCAAAATCCTAATCCTATCGAATGAGATTTACTCTTTAGGGTTAGCTCCTTTTCGTCCTGCATCAATTGGGCAAGGTCGGGTTGAGTGCACCAGCAGGCCAAGTCGATTTGGCCCAAACCGACTCTTTGAAGGCCCTATCTAACTGCCACATTTACAAAATTGAGACCGTACGATAATCAAGATTGTAGACACCAAAAACAGTTTCTTAAGATTCATCCAAGTACAGCTTTCTAACTTAGCTTTATGCATCCATTCACTTGTCAACCTGATCCGACTGGATACAGTTTATCCTCAATCGGAACCCAACCCGGCCCGACTATTTAAGGCCTCAATCCCAACCTAACCAAACCAAACCTGATTAGCAGAAACTCGGGTTGAGTCTAGCGGGTTGGGCCAGTTTGGGTTAGGAGTTGGGTCAGATCAAGTCGGATTGGGATTCGGGTTAACAACTTACGACCCCTAGCCAACCGATTCAAATAAACAGGTCAAGATCTCCAACTCGACCTGATGGGAGCACTACCCATGGCGGGTCAAGTTACTAAACCTGTCAGCTCAACCTAACCCATTTGCAGCCGATACACGAGATTTTTTGACTATCCTAAATTCCGACGTTTACTGATTGGGCTAAATCGTCAGGCCCGAGTCCATGCCAAAATGGTAATGGGCCTAAATGTTAGGTGTTCAAAATAATATCTTTGACCAAGCCCGGCTCGCCAGGCCATAACCTTTTAACTCACCCAGCCCAATAAGGGCCCAGCCCGTTGACAACCCCATCAACAAGTGCACATGAACCAAATCGTGAGTACAGAGGAACCATGGTGACAACAAACATCCAATAATTCCTCATATAAGAATCTCCGGCCAACTTGCCTTTATATGAGACATAAAAATTCAAAAAGAAATGAATAAAGCTGAGAGGTATAAGCTTTGAACTAACCGAACTATAGAATAAGCTAAAATCAAACTCTCTTAGGCAAAAAAAATTTCCCAGGCCAATTTTCCGGATATACCCGAATATGTGTGTACCGAAGATGTTGTCGTGGATCCCCACCCTTTCGCCATTATCAATCGTCAGATGAATTTCCATTAATAATAGTAGCAGGTGTCTCTGAAATTGCCCAATTCTGTCAATTTATGTAATCTTAATTTCCATTTCTATAATTTTTTGAGTCCTTTGTTATGTAGATTATCTTTTTGAACCTGTCATCGAGCTTTGAACACCATTTGTCTTCTGTTTTATGGTAATTGGAGCATTTTTGAATTGGGTATTGATCAGTAGCTTTGATTTTAAGCAATTTGATTTTCTTGAGTTTTTGGGTCGAAATTTCTGGAGCTGTTTTTTAAATTGGGTATTGATCAGTAGCTCTGATTTTAAGACAATTTGATCTTTGGATAACAACTCAAGTGTGGTTTCTAAGAAATTTTTTTCTTGAGTTTTCGGCTCGAAATTTTGGGAGCTGTTTTTGAAATTGGGTATTGATCAGTAGCTCTGAGTTTAAGCCAATTTGATCTTTGAAGAACACCCCAAGTATGGTTTCTGAGAAAATTTTGTCTTGAGCTTTTGGCTCCAAATTCCTGGAGTTGTTTTTGCAATTGGGCATTGATAAACAGCTCTGATTCTAAGCCAATTTGACATTTTCTGAGTTTCCTTTCTTGGATTCAGAGCAATCATACCTACTAACCAGTAACTGGCAATTGGTTTACAAGTAGAGCTTTCTTCATATAATCAAACCAAAAATTCCTTGCCTTGCCTTTTGGTTCATAGAACAATTTTAGAGAGAGAGAGAGAGAGAGCAATTCTTACACCCTTCTGAAACTTATGGCATTTTGTGTTTGAATATATATATATATATATATAGAGTCCGAAAATTAACCACGACCATCATTTGTGATTATCTAATCAACCCATTCAAATCTGTTGTCCAAAATCTTTGTTTCATTCAAATCTCTATTCAAGTTTTTCCTTAACTCGATTTTTGTTTTAAAAATATCCGTTAGCCAAAACTTTTGATGTCTTGAGTTTTTAAACATCTATCGATACAATTTTACAGTATCAACAGATACTGGTGCAAACATCTTCGATCGGACGCATCATGTCTGCAGCGGCTCAAAGGGTAGTGGTGATCCAGGATGCATCACGAGAAGTCAGTTCAAGAGCGATCAAATGGGCCTTGGATGGCTTACAACTCAAGCCAGGAGATAGTCTCACTCTCCTGGCAATTCTTCACCAGGTTAATACTTGTAGCATGTTTCCTTTCAAAGGAGGAAAGAAAATGAGTAATAATTTTATGCTTTTTTCATTTTTTGAAAAACTGGTAGGAGTTCAGGACGGAGAAAGTAGTGGAAAATTTCAAGTAGGAGTCCATGGCCTATCCGTTTTTACTGCTCTCTTTGTTCCTTTTTTCCCCTTGTTCTCAGTGGATTATAAGAGCAGGGTGGATTCGAATTCGATGCTCGGAGCAAATCAGAAGATCATCAAATAAGAACTTGATCGGAAGAAGGAAGACTATCGTAACAGCCCGGAGATGTTGCAGATCCGTGAACAATATGAAGCGCACATGGTCATTAATCCTCTGTTTTGTTGTTGTATATATATTTTTTGGTGAAGATGAAAATCCATACAAAGAAAGGCGGCACTGAGCGACGAACTCATCAAAAACCCCCCAAAACGGGAAGAAGAACCAAACAGAAAACGAAAAAAAATAAATTTGTTTCCTTTTGCCAATGTGTGAGTACTGATTTCCAATCTCTTCATACGGTGTCTACTTCCTCGATAAATGGATATATAGAATGATTTGTACCATTCAATACAAAAGAAGTCGGTTAGGATCCTTACCAAACCTATGTACCATGTTTCCAAGTGGTAAAAATGCCTACATCTTGTTGAAGTTTAGTCACATTAGGTATTCAGAGCCTTGGCTCTTATAAGATCCTTGGCCCCTACACTCGCTGCCAATTGGTTTTGAGATGGATGCCCAAATTTATCATGGTATTAGAGCAGACCTTTCTCCACTCCACGTTACCTAGTTCAATTGTCCACGTGATTTAGCTCAGTCCCGCCGGGGTGTGTTGAAGTTTAGTCCCACATCAACTCACTGCCAATTGATTTTGAGATGGATGCCCTAACCATGGATCAAAATGCCGGAAAACCGGTACGTATCATCCGGCCGTAAAACCGGTACGTATCGGACGATACGTATCGGTACCGGTCCGTATCGAGCGATACATTGAATGTATCGTTCAATACATTCCATACAATTGAATGTATCGAACGATACATTCAATGTATCGTTCACGTCCAATACCGATCCGATACGTATTGGTATCGGACGATATTTTGATCCATGGCCCTAACATCTCACCCTTTTAGTTACCTTTTTACAGACTCATTGCCAATAATAAGTAGCAGTAAAAAAATTGTGGGTGTACTGCTTGTAGTGCCTGTTACAATGCATTCTTGTCCATTGGCTAATTAAAATTCTAACGTGGTTACATGTGGACATGTCAGATTGATCTCGATATATCGGTGGTGGCTGCAGCTTCCCCCAAAGTAGCTGCTCTGGAAGCGGCCACAAGATTGAGGGCGACATGGATAATTCTTGACTGGTTTGTCAAAAACAACAGGGAGTAGTCTTTTTTTAATTTTCTCAGCTGCTTTGATACCTCATTAGCAGAAGAGTGACACAAAGCTGATTCTGTGTTTTGAAAAACTTGGCCAAGTCAACTAAGAACTTGTGCATGGTTGATTTTTAGTCATCCAAATTTTCAAAGAAAATGGTAGTTCTTTTCTCTGAACATAACACAAAAGCTGAACCCCGAACTCGATCCAACGACCAATACACAATGAATTGAAGTTTCCGAAAACTTGGACAAGTCGAATTGGAAATTTGCACAATCAATTTCTACATCGTTCAAGTTTTTACACTATGGTATCAAATTGAACAATTGTAATGGTATCATCGTCATCATCGTCGTCATCACCACAGCTTTATCTCATCTATTTGGTTTCAGCTTTGAGGGTCATATTTCTCCACTCCTTTTTGATCGGCACTAAGCTGTTTGTAACTTAGCAATCCTTCATATCCCTTCTCACGACTTCCCTCTAGGTCTAAAGATCCAATGTCATGCTCACATGAAAGGAGTTGATCATCAACCATTCAGAAAATGAAAAAAAAGTGATTTACCGTCATTGATTTTTTAGTCAAAGTTGAAACTTAATGGAAAAAAGTGATTTCCTCTTCTACTTCGCTTTGCTTGAAGCGTCTCAACTCTTCGTACAAGATTTGCTTCCTGCCTTTGATGAACATGCCCCAACCACCTCAAATGGAAAACCATAATTTTTTGATCTCTTAAATTGTCATCTCTTGACAAAGGTAATAATAATGCGCCCCCCCCTCCTTGATCAATCACCTTCCAAAGATAAAAAGAAAACTTCTTGCAACTATCAAATATATACAAAGAAAGGACATATAATAAAATAGTCGCGAGAAATTTTCTTTTTTATTTTCTGAAACTTGAATACATAAAAGATCGAGTGGCTTAACGATTTTGTTCTACAAACAAGACACCCTTTTTTAAAAAAATTTGTATCCCACGGCATGCCTTTTCAAGGTTATTTTATAAATCGGGGGTGTTACAGGCAGATGAAGAAAGATAAGAAGTACTTCATGGAGAGACTCTCATGTGGGATCCATCGCACAAAGGTTGTGCAGCACTTTTCCCCTCCGACACAGTTGATCGATCGTAAGAATTTTCCTCTTGAACAGCGTCCACGCGAAAAACTTGACCTTTGGGGGGATGGCTGCCTTCCACACTCCAGCCCCTTGGAATTTGATTAAGGGCCGGTTCGAGAGCCTCCGAAAGTAGTACTTGACACTGAAGATGCCGTCTTTGCTAGGATTTCAATATCGGGAATCCAGTCTACAGGCGTTCCTCCTCAACTGGTGCGGTAAGGCTAACAACCGAGCGTAGGAAGCCTCCTCATCATGCCTAAAGCGCCTTCTAGTGGCCACCTCCCACAACACTCCCCTTTCAGCTTCGGAGAAAAAGTCTGCTACCAACCCGTCAGGTTCCCTGGCTATGCTAAAAATATCCGAAAAAGCAAGCTTGAGCGGCCCACTCTCCACCCATCTGTCATCCCAGAACTGTATTCGAGTACCATCTACCCAGTTGTACCTTAACCTTTGGCATAAAAAGTCCAAGTTCCGCAAATCCCTTTCCACCACGCAGAGAAGCCATTATTGTTGGCGACGTTGATGCCCCAACTGTTGTTCAGAGTACCATACTTATCCTCCAGCACTGCCTGCCATAGGCTCTCCCTTTTTGGGTCCAGGCCAGCCCTCCAGAACCATTTCCCCATAAGCACAATGCTCACCCATCTCAAACTACGGATCCCTAGACCACCACAGCTCATGGGCAACTTACAAGTGTCCCAATTAACAAGGTGATATCGTTTATCAAATCCCGATCCCTCTTATAAGAAATTCCTTTGAATTTGCTCAAGTTTAAGGATCACTCCCATCGGGCACTTGAACATCGACATATCGAAGATAGGTAAGCTGGAGAGAACCGACTTAACCAAGAGTAACCGACCCCCACTGCTAAGGGGTTTTCCTTTCCACGAAGACAGTCTTTGCTCAAATCTTTGAATAACTGGGTCCCAGCCCCTAGCGAAGGGCTGCCTCAGCCTGAGGGGGAGCCGAAGATACTTAATAGGGAATTTCTCCACCACGCAATTGACCGTCTCCGCTAACTCCTTCAACAGCTGATCTCCATCCCAATCCCCGTAATAGCCGATTTTTGCAAGTTAATCCTTTGACCTGACACAACTTCATATATAGCTAAGACATCCGCCAAAGATCTGAACTCCTCCACGACCGCCTTTCCGAATAATATGGTGTCGTTCGCATATTGGAGGTGCAAGATGAATCGGCCCTGCGATCCTACTTGGATACCGGAAATCAAGTGTAGCTGTCTCGCCCGCGTGATAAGCGCAACCCACCATATTAAATAGGAAGGGAGAGAGGGGGTCGCCCTACCGAATCCCTCTAGTGCTTTTGAAGTATCCCGCAAGGGATCCATTGACCAATACCGAGAACCAGGCTGAAGAGTAACATGCCCTCATCCACCCCCTCCACCTAGTTCCAAAACCAAGTCTACTGAGCATATAGTCCACTCGATCGTAAGCCTTCTCCATGTCCACTTTCCATAGGGTTGCGGGATATCGAGTACGGTGTGCTGAGTGCACCACCTCATGGGCCACAACCACCAAGTCAACCAACTGTCTCCCTTGAACAAACGCCCATCAACGGTTTGATTCGATTGGCTAGCACCTTCGATAAGATCTTGTAAAGACAGTTAAGCAAACAGATTGGGCAGAAGTCTGAAAGCTCCGCTGCTCCGTCTTTCTTAGGGATACGTGTGATGAACGTAGAGTTAAGGCATTGCCCTATGAAACTGTTGGCATGGAACTCATGCAGAACCTCCATAATTTCAGCTTTGAGAGTAGGCCATAAGTGTCGGTAAAATTCCAATGTAAACCCATCGGGACCCGGAGCTTTGTTCTTCCAACTTTGCTTGATAGCCAGCTACACTTCCTCTTCTCTAAAGGGCGATTCCGCCTCAGCCTTGTCGGTATCCGAGATGGTTTGGAACAGCAAATCGTCCAACTCTGGGCGAGCACGACCTTCATCAGAGGATAGATTTTTGTAGACCTTGACGACGTGGGACTTTATCAATTCCGGATCGGAGAAAACCTCGCCCACCACCGAGATTTGGCCGAGGTAGTTGATTTTATTCCTTGTGTTGGCCACCGCATGAAAGTACTTGGTGTTATTGTCCCCCGCTTTAAGCCACTGTACCTTTGCTTTTTGTCTCCAACACACCTCTTCAGCAAAGCATTTGTCATTGAATTCTAATTTCTTCTGTGTTCTCTCCCCTTTTTCCGCTTTTGAAAGGTTTCGATTCTCCTCAAGATCATCCAACTCCTTCAAACGGCGAAGCAACTCCTCTTTCGCGATATGAACTAGCCCGTACACCTCCCTATTCCACGCCTTTATTCGACCCTTTAGCCATTGCAGTTTTGAAACAAATCAGAATGCAGCCGTCCCCTATGGGGAGTGTTCGTTCCACCACAATGGAACCGAATCCTGGAAAGTGGCGTCGAGCAGCCACATGTTTTCAAAAAGGAAAGGAGTTGGCCCTTTCTCCCTAGAGTCACACCGGAGTAGTAAAGGCATATGGTCTGAAATAGCCCGGGCCATGCCTTCCACTCTAGCGGAAGGAAAGATGTCGACCCAATCAAAAGAGCAGAGAAATCTGTCGAGATGACTCAAAGACGGAACATCGTGTAGGCTGGACCAAATAAATCTCATACCTGAGGATGGAAGGTCTATGAGCTTCCAATCGGTTATGAACGAGTTAAACGCGCGCATCACCGCCGAATGAGGAGAACCACCTTGTTTCTCATGAGGCCATCTAATGGCATTAAAATGTCCTCCCAAGCAAATCGGGAAGTCCCATCTAGCCGCGATAACGACCAATTCGAATTAGAAATCTCCTCGGTTCTTGTCATCCGAAGGCCCGTAGATGCCTGACAATGTCCAAACCTTCCCGTTGTCCTTATTTTGGAGCGCCACTGAAGCCGTGTATTGTCCCACTTCTTCATCAATTTTTTCGAAAAGAGAGGTTCCAGGTTACCGGTATGCCCCATGAGGTACCAATAGAGTTGACCCCGACCCACCCCCAACGGTTGCCCCCAAGAACTGACACGACCTTTCTATTATTGCAGCATCCCCACTTTGTTTCTTAAAGCGAAATAATTGCCGGATTGGCAATAGCGATGTTTCTCTTCACAACAGCTCTCTTAGTAACGTCGCAAATCCCCCTCACGTTCCACGAGAACATCTTCATCTAGAAACGGTGCGATTCCCGCCCAATAATGACACCTGATTGCTACGCCCCCCCGGATCCCCTTCCGTCCGACATACCCCACTGCAATCTCGCCAATTCTCGAGGTTTGGATCTCCTCTTCATCCCCGGTCTTCAGATTCCCGGCTAATCAGAATTGAACTGAACACTTTCTTGAGGGCAACATCAGACCCTTTAACGGACATCCCAAGGTCTCGGCCCACACAAACAAGCCTGTCGACCTCATTCAGGCCGCTAGATTTGTCACCGATGTCACCCCTGGCGGTCAAACTGGAGCGCGTCGAACCAGTGTCCCTAGAATGCGTGAAGGAGCATTGAACCCAACATCTTGAGTCATCCCGCCGTAGTGATTGAATCGGGAGGATCTCCGCTGACGATGAAGTAGACGAGGAGAGAGAATCAGAGGAAGACGACTCAGTGGACATTGAAGTCTCCATTGACGCATGAATTCGAGGTTGAATCCCAAAGATACGCTGTGATTCTGGGACGTGAGGACTCTTCCCATTCAATAAGAGAGTCGGTTCCATCGAGAAAGACCTAGTTGCAGTCCCCCAACAACTATTAGCCAAAACCGAGTCGGCCATCCCCCAGACCCCATGGTCTAGCATCGCTTAGGCCCACAATCGGAAGCCAAAGAGACCCAGACCTGATATCCTGCGAGAAATTGATCTGGTGGGCCCCCGTTCCGTTTCCTCCACCGTAGTCAAGTACACCGACCCGATGTCTGCCCAGAAGAGCGTCCAAACCACCTGATGGCCTCTAAGACCACCCGTTCCACGTGTCGCACCCACCTCATTTCCCACTAAAACATCTGCAAAAACCGTCAAGTCCTCCACAAAAGTTACTTGGTAGTCGTTATTATCTCCAATAGCCTCCTGTTGTGCATTGTCATATCTACATGTCCCTTTAGTATACGCATTAATAGAGGGGAAATTTACCTGACCGGCCCTGTCAGGTACGCCTTTTACGTCAGAAGCCCTATAGTTTCACTTTTACCCAGACAAACCAGCTCCAAGCCTAGCCGACCCTAAGGAGAGTAAAAGGTCCAAATTACCCCCTTCTAAGACCTTCTTTAACCAACAAAGCATCGTCTTCTTCCTCATTTTAACCTGCAAAAAAGTTAGAGGTGTAAAACCCTAGACGGAGTGTCCTTACTTAGTCTGATCTGCTATTTCGAAGAAGAAAATAGAGGCTTGGAAGAAGAAGGCCCTGCATTTCTTCATTGTGGCAAAAATACCCTGAACTTTGTCCTTGCGACTAGAGGTATCATACTTAACCCCATTTTCAGTTTATCAGTTTATCATACCCAAAACCCACTTGAAACTATCATTGCCATCGCCAACGCGACTTGCTGGAGCTAAGAAAGAAATAGAAGTTGTCGTCATCATTGTCAGCAGATTACAAGTGGGTATGAAGAGGGGTTTTCGGTTTGAGGAGGAAAAGAAGTGGGTGCTCTCTTTTTTTTTTTAGTGTTAAAAAAAGGGGGAAAAATATGAAAAAATTAGTGGGTGTCCTTCGATAATTTCTAATTAAGATGTGGGTGCTTTCTGCAAGTGGGCACTTTTCAATAAAGCATTGGGGGCTAGCGGAGGTACCCTCAATATTGGGATACCTATGTTCACGCCTTTAAAGCATCTACGTCCCCGCTAAAACTCATTGACTTATTGGAATCAGGAGATGGATATCATTTTTCACCCCCAATCTTCCCCCCCCAAGAGATCTTGAGACTGTGATATTACGATTAGACAATCAGTTATTCGACATGACACATATCCCCAAAAAGTTGCCTTAAAATCATGTTTGAGTGTGATGTGTCATGTGATTTTAGGGCTACTTTTTGGGATCTATGCCACATGGAATAAAAAACACGTGGGATAAAAAACAAGAGGCATTAATTTGCATACAGTTTCCTTGTCCTCGCACCGTTTTTTAAAAAAAATCTTATTTTTTAATTTATCAAAATGACCACGATATATATTAAATTTTGCAAACTAGAATGCGCCAAAGACGGGAAGCTCCAGTAACCCTAGCAATCTTGATCTTGAGGTCGAGATGAGGCTACACTCTAGCAAGTTTATGACATTTGAACTCATGGATCAAAATTTGGGCCGAAATCCCAAGATTTCGGCCGAAACGCATCGGTTTCGTACCCAACCAAAACGAAATCCCCAAAATTTTGGGTAAAATATCGACTTAGCCAATTATCGGCCAATAATTTGCTAAGTCAATATTTTCGTGTCTATTTCGGGTGGGAGTATGATCAGCCACATAATTTATCATTTTATCACCCTTTACTTAGTGATGCTAGGACTTAGTTTGCTACTAACAAGTTGATGTGCAGAACTTAAAGATAACCAATAAAAGAGAACCAAAGTGCTAATCTTTATCAAAATGAACCCAAAAGAGCAATAAAAGGCGATTAAGCGTAAAAGATATTTCGCTGTGTCACATGGTAACTTTTTTTTTCGACGCTCGTGCGGCGCCTCGCTACCGCTACAGCGAGGCCAACCTGTCTCAGATACCAGTTGACACGAGGCACAACCTCACACTGGCTATAACACTCGTGCAACGCCTCACTATCGCATACAGTGAGGCCAACTTATCCAATCATCACTCTAATACCATCCGCCTAGAGGACGGGAACTCCCGTTCATGGTTGCCTTCACCGAGGCAAACCATTTCAACGCAATGTGTCTACTCACGACACACATGCCAGCACCTTTATGCCTCGCTTGGCATGCCCAACTTCACCCTGTGTCTGACACTAGTTCCTCGCCCGCGACAGTAGCATGCAGCGCCACATGATGTTCGCTTCCATACATGTCTTGCTAACATACTGAACCAAGCCCATCATCGTGTGTGGCCCACACGACCAGCACATATCCGCTTCAGGCCCTCAGCTAACATGCACCACAGTGTCCCACGTAGCCCTCGAGTACCCAAGAAAAGTTGCCAACCCATGTACACTGCGACGCGTAGCTCGGGTCATATGGTAACCTCGCCTAGGGTGGCACATGGCATTGCCGCAGCGACGTCCTAGGCCCACCCTTAACCTATGAAACTCATGCGCTCGTCCCGCAACGCAGGGCCCCATGTGTGGGAGAATAGCTCCACAACTCCCTTCTCCCAAGTCTGGTCTAAATACTAACTTTAGCTATCCAGCAGGAGAACCTCAAACCTATTGGTTTGACATACCACCATGGCACCCGACCCTCTGCCTGTTGTACACACCTTCCAAGGTAGTGTTTTGGCATTAATTGTGACACACGAACCTCTGTCCGTGGCACACAATGCCACCTTCCACACCCACACGCCTTGTGAGGTCACACATTAGTGTCACATGCGACCGTGTCGTGTTTGCATCGCGATCCGCGTCGCGAGGCCCTCATGCCCACATAGCACTATGTCGCGACCATGTTGCGTCCGTGTCGCAAGGCTCTTATGGCCTCATGTCGCGTGCCCTCGTGGCACCACATGGCGGACCCTCGTGGCACTGCATCACGTCCGAGTCGTGACTGTGTCTCGTGCTCACTCGACACTATATCGTGTTCGTCATTGCACCCGGATGCCGCGTGCCCTCTTGGCACCACATCGCGTGCCCTCATGGCAGCCAGATGTCGCGTGCCTCCTTGGCACCATATCGTGTGTCTCATAGCACTAGGATGTTGTGTGCCCTCTTGGCACCACACCACTTGTCGTACAAGCTAGATGTCGCGTGCCCTCTTGGTACCACATCGCGTGTCATCATGGCACCACTTCACGCACCTTATGGCACTAGGACGTCGCGTGCCCTTACGCGGAGCACCGCATCACGTGCCTTATAGCACCGGGACGTCGCGTACCCTCTTAACACCACGTCGCATGCCCCTACGTGGAGCACCGCATTCCAAGCCTATCACGCGTCTAGTTACCACACTAGATCCAGCTTAGCTCGAGTCATCGTCGCATCATACATAAGGGGAACACGCACGCCCCTCCAAGCGATATGCCTCCACGCATATTGGCTACATAGCTAGCTCCAAGGTTCGCTCGCCTTCTTGCCAGCTAAATGCCCAGCTCCAAGGTCTCCAGGCCTTTATGCTGGCGCCTAGATTAATGAGGCCGTCACAGTCGGCTGTTGAAGAATAGAAAAATCGTGTTTTACGATTTTACAGATGATAGAGCGTTACAAATGAAGAGTTATAAAAAATCGTAATTTACGATTCTTCAGAGAAAGAGTATAGAAGAAAGGCGAAGAATTGTAATTTAGTGAATCGTCCAGTAAGGAAGCTATGAAAAATAGAAAATCGTGATTTACGATTTTCTAAGGAAGAGAAGAAAAAGATAATTATTATCTACGGTTAGGATTATAGAAGCTTTCTTATTGTTACATCTGTTGCTGATCATGTGACAATTTCCACCACCAAGAACAGAACTAGAAGAACTCTGAAATTAGAAGTTTGACTGATCACAGATATGGGAGATTGACAAGGAAGAATATTAAAAGGACTCTATTGCTGCTATTAAGGAAAGAAATCTGAAACACATCAAATATCCAAGAGCAAGGAAGAATAAAATTAGAATTAGAGTTATATTAGGATAGTTTAGTTTCTTTTATTAGAATTAGAAGTCTTGTAAACCGACTCCTTATGATCTATAAATAGGAGGGCTCGGTATAGGAATAAATCATCAAAGAAATTCTCAGCATCAACTGACGACTGAGGTTGGTTTTTTTTTTTATCAAATTAGAGTAGATTTTTATTGCTTTATAGATTAGATATCAGAGATTTTTCAAGAGAAATTGACGACTGCTATTGGGTGCTGAAGATTAGTGTGGATATCTGTAGTTTCTCAAAAGCAATTGATGACTGCGGCTGAGGGGTGAAGGATATATTTAATTTACTTTCTAGATTAGATTTTATTTTCTTTTATTTATTGCTTTGTAAATATCTTCAAATTTTGATTTGAATTGATGACTCAGGTTGAAGTTTGCAAATTAGTGTAACAATTTTTACTTTTCCATCTTCAATTTTCTAGAATTTGATTGATGCCCAAATTTTAGGAGATTATTGATTAGATTAAATCTGTATTGAAGAATTTTAGTTTTTAATTGACGACCAAATTCTGAAAGACTACTATATGGTGTAATGGTATTTTAAATTTGTAAACATCCGATAGCTGAAGATTGAGATTGACAATCTTAATCTGAAGGAGGATTATGATTTATTTTTATGCAAAATTAGATTAAAGAAATATTCTTTTATTCATATTTCTCCAGTAGTTTAGGACTTAAAAGATAAAGATAATTTTTGAAATAGGAATATAAAAATCTATAATAAGGTAAACATTTCTTCGTGGGATCGATCCTATCGCTAAACTATAATTTTCATTGTGCGCTTACAATAGGTTAAGGCTTGATTTTAATTTAAATATATATATACTATAAGTCGGTCAAGTTTTTGGCGTCGTTGCCGGTGAAGTGATTTATCTTTTATTTTTGTTTATATTTCCGTTGTGACAGCCCAGATTTCGGCACCCTGAAACCCGTGCCATCAGCACGACCCTCAAGGCCGTGTCCTGTGATTCTTTACGAAGCATTGGTATATACAAGCCAAAAAATGTAATTAAGGCACATGCATCTACTCTAAATAAGTACTCATATATTTAAAATAAATAAGGTCTCTAAAGGCAGTTCTTGTCTCATGCCAATTCATGGGCATAAGAACTTATCCAATCCGTTGATGATAACAGTTCATCCCAGAAGGTTTGTCAAAAGAATAACGGTATTTAATTACATTCAAATAAAGAGGCTTGACATACCAAGCCGTACCTAATACTCTCAACTCTCTCTCAAAGTGCGCAATGGGTCTCCTAGAAGAATTCCTCAGGAGGAGGCTCTGACTCTTCTGTGGGCACGTAATCAGAATCCCCTGGATCAACGTCTTCAGAAGTCTCCGCTGCCATTAGTCCTGGACCTGCGACGTATAGTCTAAGGGGTGAGCTACATCCTAGCTCAATAGGGAAACAAAATAAACATATAAATTAAATCTCACATATATGTTAGCAGTTTTAAAAGCATAATTTATCGGATATCACTTTTAGGACAACAATTAAAGTAACTGGAATAAAATGATGGATACGGCTGTTACTTTGCATGATCTTTGTTTGTTCTCACCTTACTGGTTTAGTTGTGAATTCGGCCTAATCACTTAAATCTTAACTTAAGTCCCCGAGCAATATAGCATCGAGCCCCGATGGAATACCCACCATCGTCGTCTAACTAGACAGTTGTTATGTATATTCCCTGGGAATACTGCCCACGCCCCTTTCTCATAGGTGGCGGGGTCCATTCTCAAATCTACATCCCTGGGATATTCTATAAGTGTACGGATTGGCCGCCGTACCGATCACGGATATCCTGCCGAGTCAGTCGTGGGTATCCCGCCACGTTGGTGGGGTTTGAAGAAGAAACCCTAAAATCTTGAAAGTTGCTTGTGTGACTTAGAGTTGCTCACGCGAGAGAAGCTTTAAGAATAGGCAAGAAATTGTGTTTGAACAGTCGCTCGCACAACTGAGAAAAATTGGAGAAATCGCTCCCGTGACATCAATCTCGCTCATACGACTGTCTCAGGTCATGAGCTCAAGAGAGATAGACAAGCCACAGTCGCTCGAGCAAGCTCACACAACTTTGAGGTGCCATATAACTTGCCCGTGTGCTAATCAAACTTTAAATAATAAAAATATCGAATGTGCTCTACATATAGTTATTCACCGTGATTGTGCTAATTTTATTACATTAGGCCTTATCATTTTACTTCAGTTTCACTGTCAATTTTCATCTGCATCCCTGGGATGCCACTAATTCAAATGCATCATCTAGATGTCCACTTTACAATTCTACGTCCCCTGGGGACCTCATGATTTTCACTTTTGAAACTTACACACGCACCATTTTTCTTAATGATCATGCAATACTCGACTATTTAATTGAAATACACTACATATATGAGTTGATGAAATAATGTACATGTTTTCAAGAATATTTCCTACCTCAAAGCAAATCCAAAGCAGTCCTCTCTCGTAGCGGTGACACACAACGATCCCCACGTCAATCTACATTGCATGCGTTAAGAACATGCTTAGAATGGTCACTAGGGCCTTTGGAGCACACAGCTCCCATGAACTGTGCTAAAATTTAATAAAACCCGCATAATCCCTCGCACGAGCGAACATTATTCCTCGCTCGAGCGGTCACTTAGCATCGCTCGAGCGAGCACTTAATCTCGCGCGAGCGATTAAAATGAGGTACCAACTCTCGCACGAGCGAGTACCTTTCATCGCTCGAGCGGTTAGAACAAGGTCGCTCGAACGATTAAAACGAGCTACATAAAGCCTCGCTCGAGCGATCTTCCCACACACTATAGGTCTCGCTCGAGCGAGCCCAGCACGAAAAATACTCAGGTTTATATTCTATCCTCGCTCGAGCGAACCAAATAGGTCGCTCGAGCGAGCCACGATAGATACAAGCACTCGATCCATTCGAGAAAAATCATTCCTTCTTTAACCAATGTCTTATTAGCATTAAATAACACAAAAAGACCTTTTGACAATTCCTTCCTACATTATCTAATCACCATAACGCATTTAAATCATACCTCGATCGATGTATTTGATGTAAACTTGATTCAAGTTTCAACTAGATGAAAAGCTCTTCATGGTTCCTCATCTAGCCCTCCTCAAAATATTCTACGGCTTAAACCAACGAACCTAACCTCCTTTTACAATTTCCTCTCTTCTTTCTCTCTCTTTTCCTTTTTCTTAAGGCTAAAATTAGGTTACGTATAGGGCTCCTCTCTTCTTTCTTTTTACTTATATACATATTAGTGAAAGTTTGAGTGTTTCTCACATACACACATAGCGTATACATGTTATTTTTTTATTTCCTTGTGAACCACACATACGCGTGCATGGTATAAGATGTGCATGGTTCCCAAAAATCTGGGGTCATGACATTCACCCTACCTTATAAGATTTTCATCCTCGAAAATCGATGTTATCGTAGAAAGTGGAGTACTCTAGAACAACCCACAATCATATAATCCAATGACTCATAGTTTAGCCTGCATTAGGCAATTATTCACACCTATCTTATAGTATCACCTAACCATACACTTATCGTAGTAAATCTAAACGGTAAAGAAAAGTCGACAAGAAATATTGATAATAAGGTACTTACTATCAAAAGTTTCCACAGTCATAATAGTAATTGACCACATGTAAAGTATACGCAATGCTATTACAAAGTTAACCATCAATGTTTTGTGACAACCATGCCACGATAGTTTATAGAACAATAAAACACACCATCAAAATGATCACAACTAAAGCATTACAACAAAATATCACAACCAAATTTCATTACCGTTTCCAAAAGAAAATATGACTACTTAATCATCATCCTCCTCATACTCGTCATCGTCGTTGCCGGAGCCATCATATCGTCTTAGTTCTCGTCATCCTCATCCTCGTCAACCTCTCTGGCAGTAGTGGTACCCGCCGTAGTGCTCCTCGTAGCTGGGCCCGAGCTAGATGCTCCGAAAATAGCACCTCTCATAGCACCGACGCGCTCCCTGTATGACTGTGGGTACGCATGGCTCATGAGGTCTATGAGTAGCGCCTCCTGAAACCTCTGATGTAACCTGATCTCCCGCCCCTGCTGGAGGATCTCTCGCATCATGCCGGTATCAGTGGTAGGTAGGGGCTGTGAAGATGAAGTAGAGGGAGCAGTCAGTCCCGGCGGTGCTTGTTGCGTGGCTTGTCGGGAAAATTGGCGGTCTCTCTTCTTATTGACACTAGTTTGAAGGCTCTTTAAATTTCGGCTCAAGTCTTGGGCTAAATAGGGGAAGACGTTATTGGTAAAGGATAACTCATTGGCTCGGATCTTGAATCCTTCTTTCCCATTACGTGCATCGAGGAGTCGGGATATCAACCGTGCATATGGTAGGCGGTTGATAGGTGGAGGAACAACGCCCCTGACATTTCTCCTATAGGCATGCACCATGCCTTTGATGACTACCATGGGTGCACTAAATCACCTGTTGTGAAAGGCTGAGTGCAAGGCTCACAAGAATGCATCTCGGCGCTCTTGATTATGGCCGGTAGGGTGCAAATTCTTCTTAAAAATAATATCTAAAAGCCACATTGTGGCGGTAGCTGGGATCGGGTGATTGATTGACCCGATGCGGACATGCCGCCAGTAATATCTGAAATGATAGTTGGGAATTCTACGTTCCTGGTAAAAGGTGGTTGAGTGTGTGGGCTCGGGGCGTAGGTATTAGGGCAGTTCATGGTGGTGGAAACATCGCCACTTCCAAAAGTTAACTCTTTTTCGTCGATTATGATGAGGATGGTGTCCTCATTCACATTCGTATTGAGAGTTTGATAAAACAATTTTACGAGCCTCGGGTAGTACCGAGCTCCGAACGGTGTTAGCAATGGTCGTAGGTGGTTGTTTGTTAGAAAATCCGAAGTCCATTTGGTGGACGTTGGATCGACAAAACAAGAGGGATGAATTTCCGATTCAGCTTCCATGATCTTGGCTCCCCACCAATCATTTAATTGGATAAGGGTGGTTGATGGGCATGGTGGTGGTGGTGGTTGTGGGTGTGGTGCCTTGTTGCGCGATGATGGTGATCGAATCGCCGTTCATTTCCTTGGTTGGGGATTAGGGCTTGAAGAAGCCATTAGATCTCTATAGAACTTTTTGAACACAAATAAAATTGGAAAAGGGTAGATTTTACCTTACAAAATGTTTTTGACGGATCGGATCGTCCGAATCCGACTCGAATCGATCGGAAAAGCGTGAAGATCGAAAACTCTAAACCCTCGCTCGGCTCGGATCTCTTACTTGAAGATGAAATGAACGTTTAACCTTCCGTCTGCAATATATAGTCTGTCCTCGCTCGAGCGAGCTCAGAATGATGACTGATATAAATTCACGGCCTCGCTCGAGCGGTCACTAGCCTTCGCTCGAGCGATTATATTATTTTATTTGGTTCGTGCGCGCGAGCATAAAATCTCGCTCGAGCGAGCCCAAAACGTCTTTCTGGCTTCCTTAAGCTTATATTTTCGCTTGATCTGTTTTAAAGTTGAGGACATCATTTGTTCCTGATTTCCTTTATGGACATTTGAGATTTTTATTCACATGAACCGATCTTCCTGGCAAAATTTTTTAACTAAATGCTCAAATTTTCAATCTCATTCGTTCACTAGTTTCAAATAGAAATCCATATACTGTCAAAATATCACATAGCATCATATTTAAGAAAATAACTAGTTAACATTCTCAAACAAGTTGGGGTGTTGTTCTTTGACATCTGCCTCTCTCTCCCACGTTGCTTCCTCAGCCGGATGGTTATTCCAGTGCACAAGCACTAAAGGAATGACTTTGGTGCGTAGCACTTGTACCTTTTTATCCAAAATCTCCCCCGGTTCTTCTATCATACTCATGCCCTCATACATCTTCAAAGGTTGTCCTCCCAAGATGTGGGAAGGATCGTTCACGTACTTCCTGAGCATAGATATGTGGAAGACGTTATGTACCCGATCAAATTGTGGCGGTAAGCCAACACGATACGCAACCTCCCCTACTCGACCCAAAACCTCGAAAGGTCCAAGATAACGGGGACTCAACTTGCCTCTCTTTCCAAATCTCATTACGCCTTTCATCGGCGACACTTTTACAAACACGTGTTCACCCACTTTATAGTTCACGCTTGTCCGCTTGATATCGGCGTAGCTTTTCTCTACTTTGAGCCGCCTTTAGTCTTTCTCTGATCATGCGGACAATAGCGGCGTTATCTTCAAGTAACTCGAGTCCCAAAACAAATTTCTCACCAGTTTCCTTCCAATTGATTGGCGATTTACATCGCCTTTCGTACAAGGCTTCATACGGTGCCATCACAATGCTCGTCTAAAAACTGTTGTTATATGCAAACTCAACCAATGGTAGGTGTTGATCCCACGATCCTTGTAATTTCAACATACATGCCCTAAGCATGTCTTCAATGATTTGATTGACCCTCTCAGTCTATCCGTCGGTTTGTGGGTGGAACGCCGTACTGAAATCTAGTCTCCTTCCTATTCCTTCTTGAAATTTCTTCCAAAACTTTGATGTATACAATGGGTCCCGATCTGAAACAATACTACTCGGAATCCCATGCAAACGAACGATTTCTTTTGTATACAGCTCTGCCAGTCTTCTCGTCGTGTACAACATGTGGTAAGGCAAGAAGTGTGCTGACTTGGTCAATCGATCGACCACTACCCAAATGGCATTGTACTTCTTTGCAGTTTGTGGTAGACCGACTATGAAGTCCATGGAGATTGAATCCCACTTCCATTTCGGTATAGGTAGGGGTTGCAATAGGCCTGCGGGGTGTCTATGATCAATCTTCACTTGTTGGCACGTCAAACACCGCGACACGTACTCTGCCACGCCTTGCTTCAAACCTCTCCACCAATAATTCTTTTTCAGATCTTGATACATCTTCGTGCTCCTCGGGTGGATAGCATTGCTTGACTTGTGGGATTCATCAAGATTCGTTCATCTTAAATCGGCATTGTCCATAATACAGAGACGACCCTTAAACAATAAGGAGCCATCCTCCTTAATTGAAAAGTCAGATCTAATGCCCTTAATTACATCTTGACGTATCTTGGTCAGTACTGGGTCTTCTACCTGAAGTTCTCGTATATGTTCGAATATCACCGGTTTCACTGATATGTTGGCCAAAAAGGCTCCTGTAGTTTGTGACTTGATGTCCGCACCATATAGTGCTAGATCTTCCAACAGCTTCCATCGGTGTATACCCAAAATTAGACTAGCCAACTGAGCTGAATTCTTCCGACTCAAGACATCGGCCACTACGTTAGCCTTGCCTGGATGGTACTGTGTGGAACAATCATAGTCTTTGAGGAACTCCATCCATCTGTGCTGCCTCATATTTAGTTCCTTCTGTGTAAACAGATATCTGAGGCTCTTATGGTCAGTGAAGATTTCAAACGTCTCTCCGTATAAATAATGTCGCCATATCTTCAAAGTGAATATGACCGCTGCTAGTTCCAGATCATGCGTCGGATAGTTCTTCTCGTGCTCTTTCAACTGTCTTGACCCGTAAGCTATTACCTTTTTATGTTGATTGAGCATGCAACCCAAACCATTATATGAAGCATCACTGTCGACCGCGAATCCCCCACTGCCTGACGGAATGGCTACTAATACTGGAACTGAGGTGAGTCTCTTCTTGAGTTCTTGAAAGCTCTTCTCGCATGCTTCACTCTACTCAAATCTTGAATCCTTTCTTGTAAGCCTCGTAAGAGGTCCCGATATCTTCGAAAACCCCTCAACGAAACGTCGATAATAACCTGCTAGTCCAAGGAAACTTCGGACGTTTGTCACGGTCTTTGGTTGCTCCCAGTTCACTACTGCCTCGATCTTAGTGGGATCTACTGTGACACCCTGGTTTGAGACGACATGTCCCAAAAAGCTAACCTCTTCTAACCAGAATTCACATTTGCTGAGCTTGGCGTACAATAGGTGTTCACGCAAAGTTTGTAGAGCGACCCATAAGTGTTCTTCATTCTCCGTCCTCGATTTTGAGTAAATCAGGATGTCGTCAACAAACACGACAACATAGGAGTCTAGTTGTGGTTTAAACACCCGATTCATTAAGTCCATAAACGACGCCGATGCGTTTGTCAATCCGAACGGCATCACCAAAAATTCATAGTGTCCATACTATATTCTGAATGCCATTTTTTGAATGTCCTCGGCCTTGACTCTTAACTGTGGTATCCAGATCTCAGATTGATTTTGAATAAGTACTTCGCTCCTTGCAGCTGATCGAACAAGTCATCTATTCTTGGCAAAGGGTATCGATTCTTCACAATGAGTTTGTTCAATTGTCGATAGTCAATGCACAGCCGCATCGACCCATCTTTCTTTTTCACAAACAAAACTAGTGCTCCCCATAGAGACACACTTAGTCTTATGAACCCTTTATCCATGAGCTCTTGAAACTGTTCTTTCAATTCTTTCAACTTAGCGGGAGCCATCCTGTATGGTGCTTTTGAAACAGGCTCCGTTCCCGGTGCTAAGTCGATAGCGAATTCTACTTCTCTCTCTAGAGGTAATCCTGGCAATTCTTCTGGAAATACGTCTTCGAATTCTCGCACTACTGCTATCTCGGAGATAACATTCTTTTCTTCTTTATCTCCCTTCAGAAATGCCAAATAATCGCTACACCCCTTTTTGATTAAACGTTCTGCTCTGACTGCAGAGATGAGTGGCACCTATATCGATCTCTCTCCTCGAAATCGAAACGATCTCCTCGCGTTAGGTCGGAAAATAACAACCTTGTTCTTGCAATCCACTGTTGCACAATGATGGGACAGCCAATCCATGCCAAGGATCACGTCGAATCTTTGCATGTCCAACAATATTAATTGTGCATCTAATTCGTAGACAACGTCATCCCGGATGCTCACTACTACCGATTTGCAGACTAACTCTGTGTCCATAAATTTTCCCGTTGGGATAGACATTGATAACACAAAGTCCAGTGACTCCGAAACAATCTTCATTTTCTTTGCAAATCTAGGGGTGATGAAGGAGTCGGTAGACCCTGGGTCTATCAACACTCGTGCGTCACGTGCTACATAGCACCCTTTTTCATAGACTTGTAACATACCTACAACACATACATATACATATATAACACATACTTTATTTAGAATCGTTTAACGTACAAACACGAGTCTACACACTATTCTAATGAATGCACCTTCTCTATCTAAAATTTTATTAAGTTGAAATTCTTTATTTAAAAGGAATCTCACCTTGAATGATGTTGCGTACACTCCCTGCTTCTTGGGCGGTAACTGCGTAGGCTCTCCCTTGAACAACTGGCTTCCGTGATTGAATAGGTCATGGCATGGAAGCTGGGGCCGTCTTCTCCTTAATTGCCTCAGGGCAATCTCTAATTACGTGGCCTATTTTGCCACATTTAAAATAGCCTCGCATTCCTTACCTGCAATCCGCCGTTTTGTGGGACTTGCCACACTTAGCACAAGTCTCTCTTGGTGTTGAAGAAGTAGCTCTTGAAAAACCTTGTGTAATTGTAGCTCCAGTGGAAATAGCAGGACCCTCATACCTCATCGGTCTCCTTGATGCTAGCAATGAGAATCTTTGATGAGTAGTTTGTTGTGCGGCTCTCCCATACCCTGCCTGGAACGGTTGCCTATGATTCGGTGCTACGAACCTCGACTTCTTATTCATTGATTCATAACTCCCAGTCCTGTTTTGATCTATGCTTCCTCTTCCCTGTTGTTCCTCTGACGGTATCAGTTATTATTTTCTTCTTCAACCACTAATGCCTTACTCATGACATCTCCATAGGTTTTCAGCTGAAATGGCGCAACCCCTCCTCGGATGTCCGACCTTAGACCCTGTTGGAACCTCTTCGCTTTCATCACATCAGAAATTACGTAGTCTGGAGCGAAACGAGCCAGTCTCATAAATTCTACTCCGTACTCTCTCACGGTCATCCTTCCTTGCATTAGTTGCAAAAATTGAGTTTCCATCTGATTTCTCACAACCTCCAAAAAATACTTCTTATTGAACTCTTCAACGAATTCATCCCAAGTCCAGGGCATATCTGGAGTTTCTTGAGCTCTAGTTCGTGAAACAGATTTCCTCCAAGGTCCAGCTTCTCCATCTAGCATATACGTTGCCCAAAGGACACTCTCGTCCTCTGTGCATGTTAGTACACTAAATACCTTCTCCTTTTCACCCAGCCAATTTTTGGCTGCCATGGTGTCTGCCTGCCCTGAAAAGCTAGGAGGTCTCATCCTCCTGAATTCGGTAAATGCTGAAGCCACTGGTAGTGTAGGTCCTACTGGGGGCGTAGGTGTCTGATGTGGTTCTGGGGCGGCATGTGCTGCCAAGGATGCTGCCTGTTGTGCCATGGCAGTTGCCATGGTTTTCATAGTATGCATCATCCTCTGACGCTCATCTCTTTCTTCATTTCTTTCCCTCACTCTATCTTGTTCCCTCTTATCTCGATCCTGACGGTCTCGATCCTGATTTTTAGCTTGATTTTGGTTCTCTCCTTGGCCATTGCCCTCGGGAACCTCCCTATTTCCTAATGGTACCCTGTTGGTAGGCGAGACGAACCCATCTCTACTGCGCAAATTCCTATCATGACCACCCCTAGGTCGGCCTCTTCCTCTAGGAAACATAATGGTCTGCATGAGAAACTACGGTTTCGTTAGCAGTAGTCCCTATGTTCTGACCACAGATTGTCAGAGACTGAAAAAAAGGCTTTGATACCAACTGTGACAACCCAAATTTTGGCACCCTGAAACTTGTGCCATCAGCACGACCCTCAAGGTCGTGCCCTGTGATTCTTTATGAAGCATTGGTATATACAAGCCAAAAACTACAATTAAGGCACATGTATCTACTCTAAACAAGTACTCATATATTTAAAATAAATAGGGTCTCTAAAGGCAGTTCTTGTCCCATGCCAAATCATGGGCATAAGAACTTACCCAAACCGTTGATGATAACAGTTCATCCCAGACGATTTGTCAAAAGAATAACGGTATTTAATTACATTCAAATAAAGAGGCTTGACATACCAAGCCGTACCTAATACTCTCAACTCTTTCTCAAAGTGCGCAATGAGTCTCCTAGAAGAATTCCTCAGGAGGAGGCTCTGACTCTTCTGTGGGCACATAATCAGAATCCCCTGAATCAACGTCTCCAGAAGTCTCCGCTGCCGCTAGTCCTGGACCTGCAACGTATAGTCTAAGGGGTGAGCTACATCCTAGCTCAATGGGGAAACAAAATAAAGATATAGATTAAATCTCACATATATGTTAGCAGTTTTAAAAGCACAATTTATCGGATATCACTTTTAGGACAACAATTGAAGTAACTGGAATAAAATGATGGATACAGCTGTTACTTTGCATGGTCTTTGTTTGTTCTCACCTTACTGGTTTAGTTGTGAATTCGGCCTAATCACTTAAATCTTAACTTAAGTAGTCCCCGAGCAATATAGCATCGAGCCCCGATGGAATACCCACCATCGTCGTCTAACTAGACAGTTGTTATGTGTATTCACAGAATCCCCGCCTTTCTCATAGGTGGCGGGGTCCATTCTCAAATCTACATCCCTGGGATGTGCTATAAGTGTACGGATTGGCCGTCGTACCGGTCACGGATATCCTGCCGAGTCAGTCGTGGGTATCCCGCCACGTCGGTGGGGTATTCTAATCAAACTTTAAATAATAAAAATATCGAATGTGCTCTATATATAGTTATTCACCGTGATTGTGCTAATTTTATTACATTAGGCCTTATCATTTTACTTCAGTTTCACTGTCAGTTTTCATCTGCATCCCTGGGATGCCACTGATTCAAATGCATCATCTAGATGTCCACTTTACAATTCTATGTCCCCTGGGGACCTCATGATTTTCACTTTTGAAACTTACACACGCACCCTTTTTCTTAATGATCATGCAATACTCGACTATTTAATTGAAATACACTGCATATATGAGTTGACGAAATAATGTACATGTTTTCAAGAATATTCCCTACCTCAAAGCAAATCCAAAGCAGTCCTCTCTCGTAGCGGTGATACGCAATGATCCCCACGTCAATCTACATTGCATGCGTTAAGAACATGCTTAGAATGGTCACTAGGGCCTTTGGAGCACACAGCTCCCATGAACTGTGCTAAAATTTAATAAAACCCGCGTAATCCCTCGCGCAGCGAGCATTATCCCTCGCTCGAGCGGTCACTTAGCATCGCTCGAGCGAGCACTTAATCTCACGCGAGCGGTTAAAACTAGGTACCAACCATCGCGCAAGCGAGTACCTTTTATTGCTTGAGCGGTTAGAACGAGGTCGCTCGAGCGGTTAAAACGAGCTACATAAAGCCTCGCTTGAGCGATTTTCCCACATACTATAGGTCTCGCTCGAGCGAGCCCAGCACGAAAAATACTCAGGTTTATATTCTATCCTCGCTCGAGCGAACCAAATAGGTCGCTCGAGCGAGCCACGATAGATACAAGCGCTCGATCCATTCGAGAAAAATCATTCCTTCTTTAACCAATGTCTTATTAGCATTAAATAATACAAAAAGACCTTTTGACAATTCCTTCCTACATTATCTAATCATCATAACACATTTAAATCATTCCTCGATCGATATATTTGATGTAAACTTGATCCAAGTTTCAACTAGATGAAAAGCTCTTCATGGTTCCTTATCTAGCCCTCCTCAAAATCTTCTATGGCTTAAACCAACGAACCTAACCTCCTTTTACAATTTCCTCTCTTCTTTCTCTCTCTTTTCCTTTTTCTCAAGGCTAAAATTAGGTTACGTATAGGGCTCCTCTCTTCTTTCTTTTTACTTATATACATATTATTGAAAGTTTGTATGTTTCTCACATACACACATAGCATATACATGTTATTTTTTTATTTCCTTGTGAACCACACATACGCGTGCATGGTTCCCAAAAATCTGGGGTCATGACATCCGTTTTAAAAATAAATATTTATCTTTCTCTTTTTATGTTTCTTTATATTTTTAACTTTCTTTGATCACTTCTTAATCTTTCTCAGTTTCATTCGGAGCGACGACTCAGAGTCTCAACTTCCCCTAATCAGCGAAACTCGAGGCTTAGATTTGTTCTCTCTCCCTTCCTTCTAGAATAAAAAAAATTGATAAATTTAAAGATATTAAAAATAGGGTTTCCTTTTCTTCATCACACCCCATCTCGAAGTCTAGATTTCTTCGAGTGTGATCCAGAAATTGAAATGATTCTCTGATGAAATTTGACAGCAAACCGAATTTCTACAGGAGAATCCTTAATAATGGCTGACGATTTATCCATCCAGGAACATTTCAACCCCATAGCGTTGACCGAGCCCTCTTGTATAGTTCTGCCAGAGGTGCCTACGGGTCAAAATTACAAAATCAAGCTCCATATACTTTAATTTGTACCGACCTTTCATGGGCTTGATCGAGAAGATCCCTACCAGCATCTAAGGAACTTCATAGAACTTTGCACAGTATTGCAAACATCGACTGCTAACAAGGAGGCCGTAAAACTACGTCTGTTTCCTTTCTCTCTCAAGGACATGGCGAAGGCATGATTAATCTCGTTACCTGCCAGAAGTATTACCACCTGGGAGGAAATGCAGTCCAAATTCTTGGGTGAGTACTTCCCAATTGGTAAAACTAACCAAATTTGCCAGACAATTCAAGACTTCAGGCAAAAGCTAGGAGAATTATTTCACGAGAGTTGGGAACGGATGAAGGATCTGTTATGGAGGTGTCCTCATCACGAGGTACCAAATTGGTCGATAGCGTAAAGTTTCTATCAAGGGTTGACTGAGACCAACCAGTCTACAGTCGATGTCGTAAGTGGAGGAGCCTTTATGGCTCAAAATGGTCAACAGTTCTGCAATTTATTCAAAAAACTAGCCAACAACTCAAAACAAAAACATGCTCTGCTTAGATCTAATCCTGATGTTACTCGCCACACCCCGCTCGCGAGGGGTGGACTTTACGATATCCCTAAAGATAAAGTAAATAAGGAGGACATGAGTGAAAATTTCAGCTCTGAAGCAACAAATTGCAACATTAATGACAACCAAATATAACACTCCAGACAGTTCTATAGTAGGCTACTCTAATAGCCAGACTCATAATTTTACTGAAAACCTAGCTACGCCACCATACCATGAGGTAATGGAAAATGAACAAGTAATGGCTTTTCAGAGGGGAGATTATGGGAACACCTATAACCCATCGTGGAGGAACCACCCTGGATTTAATTATGGTTCCACAGGAGGAGCATAACTAGCACCAACAGCTGTGCAGCCCAGATTTCCCCAGACTCAAATTTTCCAACAAAAATTTCAATTATCGGTCGCACAGCCCCAATATGGACCACAGAGCAATGCACCTGATGCCAAGATTGTTCAAATCCTTCGAGATTTACAGTAGCAATCGCATCAGCATTCAAAAGACTTATATCAGCTTGCTCAGTTCTCCCAAATATTTAATTCACACACAGTCCATAACGAAGTTAGAAAGCCAGATAAGCCAGCTAGCTTCTCAAGAGTAAGGAGAGAAAGTGGTCAATTGCCTACGCAGCTAGTGAATAATCCTAGAGAACAAGTATTTTCGAGGGAGACATCGCCTCCCCAAAATTAAACATAAAAACCTCTTGGATTGTCGAGCTACCGACTCATCCGTAGTACCAATTATAAACTATGTAAACTATTTTTTTTTTAGTTAATGTAAGTATTATAATACTACCCATCTCATTAAAAAATAATAGATCGTAATTCATACCTACTATATATTATAATGGACAATCGTAGGGATTTACGATTGATCGTAGTTATGTTTGTTTAGAAACGCAGTGATTGCGATTCTTATTCACTGAAGGCTAGAATCAACTTACGATTCTAGGTTAAAACATAGTGATGACCGGCTCAGCAAGTCTTCACTGAAGGCGAGATCTACATATTTGTAAAAAGGATATGTCGGTCCCATTTTCAAAAATCTTCCAAGTTTTCTCCTCCTACCTTCCATCTCTTTTTCAAATCGTCCGTAATCTTAACCGTTCTTCCACCCAACCTAACCGTTTATTTTCTTAAACCCTTACTTCCTTTGTTTTATTCTGAAGAACCCTACGAACATTTTATTCTATAATTACAAATTAGGGTTTCAATCTTTAAAGAGGTAAGGCGACGATTCTAATTGTAAAAAGGAGATTTTATTTAATACATGGAGATTGAGTTTAATTAATAGTATTGATATTAGTTTTTGTAGAAAATCGAGTGGAAGTATGACGAACGAAACAGACAAACGACAAAGGGAAGAAGAAGAAGGTAATGATTTTGATAACACCCCAATCATTCATTGTATCGCACAGTCTGCTGCCCCTAAGGCCAAATCAAAAGCAGCAGACCCACCTAAGAAGAAACTCAAAATGTTTGGGGTAGTTATTAGCGAAACCTCTAAAGCCATAACTGGGACAGAGTTTGTGTCTGTCCCTAAAAAGGGGTTAAAATTAGATAAAGGAAAAAAGCCAGTGTCCTCTGCTATGCCAGTAGATAAAATCCCTACTTCAATGAAACATCATATTGTGGATGCTAAAATTGCAGTGGATGTTGAATCCTTAGAAAAATTAGAAATGGATGGAGAAGCTATTAAATATTTTAAGGATGTTGGGCTGACCTATTTCTTGGAGCCATGAGTCACACCAGTCTATCCTAGACTTGTGAGGCTGTTTTACAAAAATATGATTGAAGGCAACCAAGGACTACCCCCTACTCTCTCCACCAGTATTGATGGACTTCCAATCAAAATTTCAAAGGAAATGATTGCCAGGGTTATGAATGCACCCCTAGAGATACAACAATTGTCCCAAGATAACCTAAAGGCCAACCTTTTGAGGATGCCATCAGATACCCTCCCCAACTTTCCCCAAATAGCAACAGAATTATTAGAAAAAACTCTACGGGACAGGTCCTTTTTTCTTAGAAAGGATCTAGAAGCAAGGAGTTTATCACTTCACTTTTTCGATGTACTTATCCATAGGACTATTCACCCCATGGGACATGAAACACAGAGAAGAGCATTATTTGCCAAGGCATTGTACCTAATGGTAAATTCCTATTGGTTCAATGTGTCCTCTTACCTTTTTGAGGTAATCATTGTCGTGAGGGAGAAGCTGAATCAAGAAAAATATCAGATGAAAAGTTGACCCTGTCATTTGGAGGACTTATTAGGAATCTGCTAATGAATGTGGGGTATAGTACAGACCCCAAAGAAAAATCTTTACCAAGACTAGAAGAAGGCTTAACAGTTTTAGCCTATAGGAGAACTTTAGGTGCTGAAAATAAGAAGAAAATCCCATTAGCTCCTCGCACCAAAAGTACCCCTCTGTACCACAAGTCCCCCAAATTTATGAGGAAAGAGCGGAGACTGATATAGAACATACAACAAAATTTGCGGGGCCAAAAGAAGCAGTCATGGAAGAAGGTGTAAGTACTTCTACTCCACCCCATAAGAGAGCAGAGATCAACTCTCTAATATCTGAAAGAATAACCGAACTAAGAACCTCAGTTGCAGACCAAGCCAGTTTGTATGACCCTGCTTTCAACTCACCAGTAGGGCCTGCTATGCCCCTTCAACAGAGGCAGACACACTGCCGATCATCATGAAAGCAGACCCTGTGAGCCCAATTCACGAAAGATAAGAAGAAATTCCTTTCGCAATTAATCAACAGGTTGTTGGAATGGCTACTTCTAGCCATACCCCTGTATCAGCAAACCTTGTTGCTCAACCTATACTTGCAGCCAATACCAAGCAAACTCTCATAGCCCAAGCAGTGAAAGTAGATCAAAACTCAGAGTTATCAAGAGGGAGCTTTACAGAATTGCTACATGGAAAAGAAGCATCTCCTGAGGACCCTCCAGTCAGCACCACTTCACTGGACGAGATAGAAAGGAGAATGAGGGCAATAGAGCAATGACAACTCAGGCATGAATCAAACTTATTGCCACTGCCTAAAGTCCTAAGAAGGGTGAGGAAATTGGAGCAATGGATCTCTACAAATGCCCCACCAGTAATGCAATTGCCAAGTATAGTAAAAAAGTGGATGGACTTCCAAAATTTAAAACAGAGAGTCCATGATACAACCTTGACAACTCAAGAACGAGTAGAAATAATGGACAACTTGCGACGAAAAGTTGTACAAGAGCAAGGTGCGAGATGGGCAGCAGAGACAGAAAAGAGAGTTCAAGATGCTACCTCATCCCTTCAAGCCCAACTAGTGCAACAGACTACAGAAATGAATGAAAAATAACAAGCTTGGGAAGAAGAGAACAGAGTATATGAAGAAAAATTGCCAATATCCTTGAACAGTTTGGAGGCTTGATGGTAATTCCTGATGATGTAGAAACTGCCAGAGAAAAAGCCCTTAAGGATTACTAGAAAATGCTCCAGCAACAGCTAAGAGAGAAGACTCACTTACTGACTGTAATAGAAGGGAAAGTATGACAACTGCAAGAGGATAGAGATTCCTTATGCTCAGACAATGATAGACAGGTAAAAATGATTGAGTCCCAAACTAAGAATTACCTCTTCGCATTAGCAAAAGAAAAGGTCAAGGGAGAGAAGCTGAGGACAAAAATTCAACTAAATATGCCATAATTAAAAAGCTAACTATGGTTCTCAAGGAAAAAGAAAAGGCTAATAAAGAAAAACAGTGCCCAAAAGGTACTTCTTGTCTAAGGCTGGTGGAAGAAGGACATACAGATGAGGTTGAATTGGCAACACATGGGGATTCAACTGCAGATAAAGATAAATATGGTTATTCTATAGCTGAGATGTTAGATGGGGAAGATGAACCCACTGATTCCACCCTTGTATCATATTCTACCAGTGAGTAAAAATACTACAGAAAATTACATACCCCACAGGTATGATCTACATAGATTTTTCCTAAGTTTTTTTCCTTAGATTTTTTTTATTTTTCCTTTGTGTTCATTGTAAATATTCCGCTATATATAAAATTTTTCTTCTACTAACTCTGTAATTTTTTTTTTTACTAACAGTGTGTGTTACTAACATTACTAACATTTTGGTTATTGATACTCCGAGAATAAGCCGCGGATATTTTCTCTCAAGTTTGGGAGAGAGTATATATCTAATAACAAAAAAAATTTTGGTAAATAATCAGTATATCAATAAATTTTTATTTTTATTTTTTGTGTCCCCTGTTTTTGTGCCAATGAGGGCATTTTCCAATTTAAGTTTGGGGGGATACACAATATAGTAGTTTTATTTTTATAACAGTAGTTAGTTTTAGTTTTTGAACTTTTTTTTTCTAATCAGTACATAAGAATTATGATAGAAGAAATTACAAATCCTGAAAATTTACAATTCATTATAATAGAAGTTAATAATTAGAATTTAGAACAATTATAATTCATGTTTGGCTCATTAAAACATTATATTAGAATGAATATTTGAAATAATAGATTGATCTAAACTGTAAAAAATTAGACTATAGTTTTAAAATTATAAACCAGTGAGTTTATGAGCCATATTTCCTCTTTTATTTTGAGAGAGACTGTTTCTATTCAAAATCGAAAATTTCTTTGAACTTCTATATTGATAGGAAATCTCATATCGCTGAATTTAGAATCGAATTATTCTATGAATATGATAAACTGATTTTTTGTCTAGAACTATCTCTTAGAAATATCAAAGCAATAAGGCATCTATGCAAGTAAATTGTAAAGATGATCTAACGCCATCTTTTGTTTAAACCAGAGCCAAAAAGTTAAAATCTCAAAATATTTTATCCTTTGAACCCATATTAGAAGCCTAAAATAAAATTTCTTTGTACCGAAATTTTATAAACCTTTAACTATATGTACTACCCAAAGCTTTCCACCTTTAACTCTTATAACTTATGAGAATTTAGAACGTAAAGAAGGGAAGAAGAGGGAGTGAAAGGAGTAAGAATGAAACAGAAAAGGAATGCTAGAAAAAAGGTACAAAAGAAGAAAAAAAAAAAGAGAAAAGAAAATATGGGAAAGGAGTGAAAAAATCATAAGAAAAAGATTACGATTTAGCAAAAAGCTGTGAAAAAGAAAATCGTAAAAAGCGATTTTATAGCTGAAGAACTGGGATGTATAAAAAAGAAAAAGATAGAAAAGTATATGGGAAGAAGTTATCCAATTATGGATACTTACTGAAGTAGAATAGTAGAAGAAGATAGGAAAAAGAAGAGCTAAATTCCTTGATACCTTATGAAACCCAAAACCTCATTACAACCTAAAGGAAAGACCTTTCTGATTTACGATTTGTAAAGGCATAAGCCTAGTAGAGATAAGGATAAAAGATATTATGGATTGTACAGAGAATCATAAGAATATGATAAGATTATCTTTTCTGTGATATTCATTTTTGCAATTATCTTTGACTGAATTCTTGTGAAAATTATACTGAGAGAATCCAAAAGTTTCGATATCTTTTTGAGAGTATGTCAATAGTGAGTTTTTGAATGAAAATATTTTTTAAATTTTCAGTTTAGAAAAATTTATGAAGAATAAATTGTTCACTAGTGCATATACAACTTATTGTTAATTGAAATTGCTGGAGTTCTAATCAAAGATAACTATTGCAATGGAAAGTAAGAATAAAGGATTGGTAATTTTAAGACAATCGTGATAAACTATGTATTGACCAAATTGACCAAATTAGTTTAGATTTTTAAAGTTTGCTTTCTTTTCATTTTTGAAGAAATATTTTAAAAAACTCCAAAAATATTTGAAGTTTGTAGGTAACTTCACTGAAAACCTTCAGGAGACTACAACTCCTCCACTAGGGATCACTTAGGGGTTTAAAGGCTTGTTGCATCCGCTACATGCAATCGTGCTCCCTACGAAAGTGACATTAAATTCCTTAGTTTATATTTCCTTGTTTGTTAGGGACTAGCAAAATGTAAGTTTGGGGGTGTGATCAATCACATAATTTATCATTTTATCACCCTTAACTTAGTGATGCTAGGACTTAGTTTGCTACTAACAAATTGATGATGTGTAGATATTAAAGATAACCAGTAAAAGATAATCAAAGTATTAATCTTTGTCAAAATGAACTCAAAAGAGAAATAAAAAGACGTTTAAGCGTAAAAGACATTTCGTCGGCTATTGAAGAATAGAAAAATCGTATTTTACGATTTTATAGACGATAGAGTGTTACTAATGAAGAGCTATAGAAAATTATAATTTACGATTCTTCAGAGAAAGAGTATACAAGAAAGGCGAAGAATTGTAATTTAGATAATCGTCCAACAAGGAAGCTATGAAAAATAGAAAATCGTGATTTACAATTTTCTAAGAAAGAGAAGAAAAAGATAATTGTTATCTACGATTACGATTACAAAAGCTTTCTTATTGTTACATCTATTGCTGATCACGTGAGAATTTCCATCGCCAAGAACAGAATTAGAACTCTGGAATTAGAAGTTTGACTGATCACAGATCTGGGAGATTGATGAGGAAGAATATTAAAAGGACTCTGTTGCTGCTATTAAGAAAAGAAATTCGAAATACATCAAATATCCAAGAGAAAGGAAGAATAAAATTAGAATTAGAGTTATATTAGAATAGTTTAGTTTCTTTTGTTAGAATTAGAAGTCTTGTAAACCGACTTCTTATGATCTATAAATAAGAGGGTCCGATATAGGAATAAACCATAAAAGATATTCTCAGTATCAAATGACGACTGAGGTTGGGTTTTTTTTTTTATCAAATTAGAGTAGATTTTTATTGTTTTGTAGATTAGGTATCAGAGGTTTCTTAAGAGTAATTAACGACTACTATTGGGTACTGAAGATTAGTGTAGATATCTGTAGTTTCTCAGAAGCAATTGACGATGGTGGCTGAGGGGTGAAGGATATATTTATTTTGCTTTCTTTTATTTATTGCGACTGTAGTTTCTCAGTCATGCAGCCGTATTATTCAATTGAAGCACCAACTTCAAACTACAAAACAAGGAGATCTGTCCATCTTGGATTATGTTGACAAGATGAAACACATTGCCGGCAGCCTTGCTCTTGCTGAAAAACCTGTCGATGATGGGGACTTTCTAACCTTACTCATGAATGGAGTTGAACCTCTGTACGAAGCCACTATCAATTCTGCTCTTGCATGTCATACTCCAATTACTCTTGACAATCTTATTGGTTTCTTGCTTAGCACTGAGATGCGACATGAAGATCACCATGTGATTCAAAATGGAGATCACTATGTCATTCAAAATGATGCTCCTATTAATGCTTTGTATGCACCTAAAACAAAGCAAAACTTTTGTGGGAAAAGCTCCTCCTTCAAACCTCAACAAAATCGAGGAACTAACAAGATGTCTAGTATGAAGACTTCATCATCTTCTTCGTCGGAATCCCTGAGCACTCAAAAATCCAATCGCATTCAATGTTAGATCTGTGGCCGTTCAAGGCATTTTGCTATTGACTGCTACCATCGTATGAACCATGCATATGAAGGGCGCCCTTCATATGCAAGGTTGTTCAGACATGAGGTTGTTGTAGTGGACGATCTCAACGCCGCTGAGGGCAAATTTGATGCGTTTAGAGCAACTAGGGTTTTGTAGAGAGAGAGAGAGAGAGAGAGGAAGAGATGCGTGAGGATCACTGATGCAAGGATCGCGATGATCTCTAATACGTGAAGAGCAGCTATGGTTTTGGAGAGAGAGAGAGATCTTAGTCCCAGTGATTGCAGAGATTTGAAGAAGGAGAAGAGTCGTGCGAGCTAGGGTTCCCATGGATTCGTTTGTCGAAATGGTTCAAAGAAGAGGTTGTATTTATAGTTTGCAAAATCTCTATTTTACCCCTTTAAAACAATTGCTTTAAGCTGTTGTTTCTTATTAAACGACTGCGATTCATTTATTACAACTTTCGACAATCGTTTATTATTTAGTTCTGTAGTCGTTTTACCCTTTTTGACGTAGTGGGCGAGTTCCTAACAAATTAGGAGATTGTGCCAACATAAAAAGAGGAGGCAAATCAAGAAATCTTATCAAGCCAAATTAAGAAATCTTATCTTTAGCATCTTCTGTGGACTTGGTCAAATGGGATGAGTTAGCATGGGTTGAGGATTGATTTGGTGTGTGTCTATTTACCAAGTCCACAGAAGATGCTAAAGATAAGAATTTTGTTTTACCTTACTTTTTCATTAAGGAATACATGAGTATAAATAATCAAAATCAAATCAGATGAATCCCTTAATTATTAGTGGGAGCCAACCAAGTGTACATATACAAGGGAGGAAAAAGTTTAAAATCCTAACAAATTAGGAGATTGTGCCAACCTCAAAAGAGGAGGCAAATCAAGAAATCTTATCATGCCAAATGAAGCCAAATCAAGAAATCTTATCTTTACCATCTTCTGTGGACTTGGTCAAATGGGATGAGTCAGCATGGGTAGAGGATTGATTTGGTGTGTGTCTATTACAATCTTGTTTTTATCTGCTAAACACTTTATATGGGGAGCGATATTGTAAGCTAAACTCTTGCAGCCGCTAAACTCTTGCTAAAGTGATCGGAATTTGATTTCACATGGTCAGATTTGCGCTTATTTTAAATGGCACAACTCCCGAAAAGTGATCAGAGAACCATGTTTGGTATACGCTCATAATCATCTTCATTTTTTGATATGTGTGCCATGTGAAATAAAAATCTAACCGTCTAATGATAGGCCCATGATGTCAAGATGAAAATTGGGCTGAAAACTAATCTCTATCATATAAGTCAAAGAAGTCAACACTAAGCCTATAAAACTTAGGTTGAGAAGAATCTTGGATTGTAAATACAAGTACCCCTTTTTATATTTTTTTTCAACCCAACCAATTTTTTTTGTTTATTACAAAAAAAAATTGTTACCGAAATTCCGGCCCATCCTGAAATTGTTAGCCGAAATTTTGGTTTCCGCCAATCCCAAACTGAAAACGAAACTGACATTTTGATCCTTGGTTGAACTAGCTCCTGAGAAGGGAGACTCGTCATCTTCGTAGATCATCATATGAGATACCGTGCAAGGCTCTCTCTTTGCCAATCGGCCCATCGCCAAGAGGGTTTCTGGCGACTTTGGTCAGGTCAAAAGTGGAGAGTGGATGAGGAGGAAGGAATCCAAGGTGGTATGGGGTCTGGTGGCGGTAAGCATTTACCAAAAAATGGGAAGAAAATGGCTCCTTTTACTATATTTTATGCTTTTATGTTTCATGATTTTAGCATTTTTATGGTGCCATTTTCGACTAGCAGAATGTCCGGCGACGACAAAGTCGGTTGGGGATAGATGGGCGATAGGCCAAGTGTTTGGTGGTGGTGGACAAATGGGTCTAGGTCTGGCCTTACTCATAAGTGGTTGAAAAACTAGGCTTAGGGCTGCTTTTTCCAGGATACATATTGGCTGATTTTCATCTGATTTGGATATCGGGGAAGAGTCAGATGACCTGATTTTGATTGAGAATAGTTAGGAAAAATCTGGGGTTTTAAAATAGTGTTTTGTTGTGTACAAGATTTCTGGGCTTTGAGTTATATGTTCAAGCTTTGGCTCAATTCTTGCATTCTTCATCCAGTGGGCATCGAATTTTGTGGTTTCTACCGCCATGCCTTTTATCAGGCACACATGCACGCCCGCGAGCCAAGCCGAGTCGAGACGGGCATGAGCACGTGCACTTGTACGTGGCGTGGCGGTGCGGTGCATTTAGTTATTAATTTTTTGGACAAAAATGTAACCGTTTGATTTATTATCGTTTAATTTTGAAACCGTTCTTTTGTAACTGTTGTGTCTAAACAGATATCTTTTGTAACCGTTGTGTCCATTCGGTTACTTTAATCGTTGGGTCCAATTGGTGAGGTCGCAACTCTTATTTTCTATAAAAGGAACCCGTGACCACCATTTTTATTACTGCGTTTTTCTTATCCTTTCTCTTTTCGCTTTTAGAGATTGTTCTCGGAGTTCCTCCTAATTTGGTGTTTTGGTAGCGTGATTAGATTCGCCAAATCTGATCACACAAACACACAGCCGGTTCGTTATATCCTGAAACCATTTTGCTGGTAACCTGTTGATGACCACTTGATTGAAGTGGTGGGGCAAAATTTGGCTTAAAGACAACGAAATTCCTCGTACCTCGAATCAGATCTGTCTTTTCTTCCTGCAATATGTACCAATTTTTTCCAACAATTTTATGGCCTAGATTACAGCCTCGACTAATCATCCTGCGCTGCCCAACAATATTCATAAGTTGGATATTGTTGATGGTTCGAACTTCAAAAGGTGGTAACAAAAATTACATTTTCTGTTGACCTCGTTGAAAGTTGTGTACGTTCTCATAAATCCGTGTCCGACTGTTACCGAATCATCAACTCTCAATGAAAGTCGTAAAAAGCAGGAATGAGAAGAAGACGACTACACTTGCAAGAGCTACATTCTCAATGCATTATCAGATTCGTTGTTCAATGTCTACCGCGCTTACAACACTTCGAAGGAACTCTAGGACGCACTTGAGAAGAAATACAAACTGAAGATGCAGAGTATAATTTTTATATTACCAGTCAAATTTTTAATTTTAAGATGGTCGATGATAAACCTATTCTTAGCCAAGTGCATAATTTTCAAGTTGATGAGGTGTGAAATATGATCATATGTCACACCCTAAAACCTACATTTAGCCACTCGATAAAGGCAATCTGACGGCTATTGTACGGTTTTTGTGGTTTCAGGTGTTCGTGACCATTGAATCTTGCAGGAGCATAATTGAGCATAATTAAAGACTACATGGGAGCATTTAACCTTGAAGCCAACGGAAGCACTGAAAATCGTGAAGGAACCGATTGATTCAGTCAAAGATAAGGAGAACTATAATTATCACATGTCAAAATCAATTGATTGAGTCTTTGATAACTGTTTGCCGCTCAAGATTTGAATTTAAACTTAATCGATTGAAATCTGAAAATCAATCAATTGATTTTTGAATTCAAATGAAGCTACCATTTTCATAATTTGAATTCAATCGATTAACCTTTATTTGGCAAATTTTCTGTCCGAGCCCTGTTTAAATAAAGGAGCGTTTAGGGTTCAGCGGTCTCTCCCTTTAGGGAGCTTTTATTTTCCCTAGCATTTTTTAGTTTTTTTTAAGCTTTTCCCTTTTCTTTTTCAAGTATTGTTCCTTTTATTTTTATGTTTAGTTTTTAGATTAATTTATTTTTCTGCATTCAAGAAAGGATTGTACGTGTTGAATTACAGCTTCGTAGATTTTTGTGGACCATCTATTACGGTATTTTAATATTATTATCTGTTTTCATTTCAACCATATTCTTAGTTAATTTAATCATGCATAGCTAAATCCTTTTGAGGATGAGGATCTAATGAATCTCATCCGAGGTATTCATTTATTATAATATAGATCTAAGGTTGAGATATTAGCTTGTCATGAGTGCCTTATTTTTAATTGCGCTGATGTTATTATGATGTTGTAAAATCTGATTGCTATCTGCGATGTGGATGCTAATCATGCTCTATGATCTTGGATCTGTAATGATTATTTTACTCTAATCTTTTTTTATATTGCTCTTTCCCATCCCAGGGTAAATTCTGGTTGCCATCTAAAGTATGGATGCTAATCATATATTCATGGGGTGTTAATCATACATCTCCACGACCTCAGATCTGTAATATATGTTAAATTTATGTATTAAATTTTGGTTGCCATCTAAGGTATAAATGTTAATTATACATTCATAGGGTATTAATCATATATCTCAAAGATCTTAGTTCGGCAAGGTGGGATTTACAAGAATCTAAGGTATGAATGTTAATCATACATTCATGGGGTGCTAATCATGCACCCCCATAGTCTCAAATTTATGTATGATTGAGCTCAATATTCATGTATTATGCATTTTACAATAATATTATATTTCAACAAATAGATCTATATTTCGTAAATGATAAACCAACGTTGGGAGGATTTAGTATCCTAATCCTCGTCTTTTAATATCTGTTTAAATTTTATTTTATTGCTTAGTTTTTATTTTATCCATCAAACTTTCAGAATCACAAATTAGTTTAAATATTATGTTAGATCTGTGATAGTTATTTTAGTTAATTGTGGAAACGATATTGTATTTCGCACCCACTAACTATAATCTGATTCGTGCGCTTGTGAGTTTAAAACACATTTAAAATTACAACACAAGTTATTAATTATATGATTGCTAATGGTTCTTATTTCAATGAAGATTTTTTGGTTGGTGCGGTAATCGCCAAATTGCCTCCATCTTGAAAAGATTATCGAAAAATCCTTAAACGTGATAATGAGAAGATTTCTATGGAAGATCTTCTTCTTCATTTACGTATTGAGAAAGAATCTCGAGTTGGAGAAAAATTAAAGATCACGTTGATATGACATCAAAGACACACTTGATTGAATCTAAGGTTGTTAGTGGATCGTCAAAGAAGAAGAAAAGAGGGTATTTTCACTCTAAGGAGAACAAGAAATTCACCAAGACTATAGTACCGAAGAATGATGGATGCTACCACTGTGGGAAACCCAATCATTTCAAATGAGATTGTCGCATCTTCAAGAAATTGAAGAATCAAACGAATTTAGTGGAAGAGAAAAATAACTTTGTAACAATTCTCTCGGAAGTCAATATGATTGGTGACATCAATGAATGGTGGATCGACACGGGTGCTACAAAGCATGCGTGTAATAATCGTGATATGTTTGTGACGTATGAAAAAACTTACAATGATCAAGATCTCTTCATGGGAAACTCATCTACGACAAAGATCATAAGGAGTGCAAAAGTGAAATTAAACTTCACGTCCGAAAAAGTCGTGACACTTACTGATGTGCTTCATGTACCCGAAATTCGCAAGAAACTTGTAGCGGGTGGTTTATTAACCAAGTATGCTTTCAATCTTATATTTGAATCGGATAAGTTTATCTTATCCAAGAATGGTGAATTTGTTGAAAAAAAGATATGTCATGGGAGGCATGTTATATTGAATGTAATTGATCATATCAATAAAATCTCTCCTTCTTACTCAGTCTATCTTTCAAATTTATGACATGATAGATTTGGACATGTTAATTGTAGATCTATGGGATGATAGATTAGGACATTAATTTTTTTATAGTGGTGCTTGTAGTGTATATGCTAAAATTAAGATTACTAGAAAGTCTCTTCCTAGTGTTATGAGAAATTTGTGTTTATTAGATCTAATACACAGTAATATTTGTGATTTAAACAATGTTCCTACTAGAGGAGGGAAGTGATATTTTATTACTTTTATAGACGATTGTTCAAGATATACTCATATATATATATATATATATATATATATATATATATATATATATATATATTTATTAAATACTAAAAATGAAGTTTTTGAAAATTTTAAAATTTATAAAATTTTAGTAGAAAATCAATTAAATAAAAGAATAAAAGTCACTAAATCTGATAGGGGTGGAAAATACATATCATATGAGTTCTTCGAATTCGATGAAGTACATGGAATTCGTCATGAGGTGAAACCCAGTTCACACCACAACAAAATGGAGTTATCAAAAGAGAAATTAAGATATTAGTAGAAATGACTAATGCAATGTTAGTCAACGCTAATTTAAATAAAAATTTATGGGGTGAAGCGTTATTAATCGCTACTCATATTCTGAACAGAATTTCACATAAGAAAACTCTACCTACACCTTATAAATATTAGAAAAATAGAAAATCTACTCTAACCTATTTTAAAGTTTGGGGGTGTAGGGCACTTGCTAGATTAGTAGATCCTAAAAGACCTAAAATAAGTCTTAAAACTATTGAGTGTGTATTTGTTGGTTATGCACAAAATAGTAAGACCTACAGATTTTTAGTTATGAAATATAATGATAGTATAGATAAAAATAATATAATAAAATCTAGAGATGCTATATTCTAGGAATCTAAGTTTATTACTTTGAAATTTAAACTTACAAATTCTGTGCCCATCAACCTAACCCCGCCACCATATATCCATTTTCAGCCTATAATCGTTGTTCACCCCATTACTGTCGTAACCCCTATATCATTACAGATTTTATTATCGGTCTAAAATCTATGCCGGTTGTAGTTCTCGTAACAATTCACAACTCAGAGCCCGTTCAAGAGATCAAGCTCGTAACAGTTGTGACCCTTGCCAAACCCATCTCACTCAAAATTGTTATCTATCCTCCACCCGAACCTGTGATAGCACCAAAATTGGTTGAAGATTTCATACTGATTGATGAAAACTATCTTACGATTAATATTCGTACTAATCCTGAAACCATTGAAGAGCCCAAAATCGTTGACTAACAAGTTTCCGCAATAAGTCCTATTGAGTCCAAGATTGTCGAAGACAAGTATCGGCGATATAGTCTATCGATCCTATGACCCACAGGTCCCAGGATCATATTGGTCATTTGTCGACGTAAATTCAGATCAACGTAATAGAGTTGAATCAGATCTCGCCCGAGTTAAATCCGTTTTATTCATCCAAATCTCATCCGATCATGATTCCTATAGTTTTATTATTGACTTCTCCGTAAAAAGATAACTTTGATGAAAGTTTGAGGTCAAACTTTTTTAAAAGAGGGAATTATGAGGAATTAAAGCCTACACGACGAGATCGTGACCGGATAAAGAGAAGACAACATAAGAGAAAGTGGATCGGCAAATGAGTTTTTAAAAGGCCCATTAAAAATGAGTTGAAAGCCCGCGTGCATGTTATTTTAGGGGATTTTATCTAGGTTTAGTTTCTTTTATCATTAAGATTATTTTAATAAGTGATTTGTTTTAGGATTAGTTTTCTTATTTGAATTATTTAGGGGTCAAACACATATATGTGACTGTTAATTTCGTCTTTTAGCACAATCATCGGAAAAGTGGTCATAAGTCTATCAATTGTGAGAATTGCGTGATTTTTGTTTTGTTGGAAAGCCAATTCGATAAGCTTTTAAATAAGACTAATTTCATATCAATCAGACCCCATTTGAACCTTCAAAAATTGTTGCGTAACTAAAAAAATGGATTAGTGGGAAAATTAGTAGTAGCTTAGAAAATTTTAATGATTATTTTAGGAGTTTTATTTTTACTTGAATTCTTAGAGTTTCTTTGCTTTTATAAATGCATTGAAATTTCTTTTGCAAAAGAAATTAATGATAAATATTGAAATTTGATTGCTTTATTATCTTTGAGAGTTCGCTGAGAATTTTCGTCTTCCCCGAATTTAGGATTTGGTGTGAGGCCAATATTTTTGCCAGCAAAATTTCATTGATTTTCTATATCTTCTTCTTATTTCTCTATTTTTATTTTTATTTTTATTTTATGCTGAATATCAAAATCCTAATCCTATCGTATGAGATTTATGCTACTTTTTGGTTAGGGCCTTCCCGTCTTGCATTAGTTGGGCAGGTCGGGTGGAGTGCACCATCAGGTCAAATCGGTTCGGCCCTAACTAACTCTTTGAAGGCCCATCTAAATGGCACATGTCCAAAATTGAGACCGTCGGATAATCAAGGTTATAGACACCAAAATCAGTGTCTTAAGATTCATCCAAGTCCAGCTTTCAACTTAACTTTATGCATCCATTCACTTGTCTTGCTCTTAATATTATATATTTGACTCCTACCCAATCATTAAATAGAGAAATCAATCACATAACCATCACCTATAATAGTCTTCTCAAACGCTTATTTTTATGGAAAGTAAATTTAAGGTAACTCCTTAAGACATCAAGGTTGGTGATGCTCCACAACTCACCCGATGAACGGGTGCAAGTGTCAATCGATCCAAACCGTTCAATCAATAAATCACCTCTTAATGGGCATACGGCAAAAAATTATACCTCAATCGAATGGTCTGAATTCCCCTTTTTCAGATGGTCAAAACAACTATGTCTTGTGGTCCACAACGAATTTCGTTGATCAAATGGTTAGGATTAGGATCAACCTGATCCGATTGGATACAGTTTATCCTCAATCGGAACCCAACACGGCCCGACTATTTAAGGCCTCAATCCCAACCTAACCAAACCCGATTAGCAGAAACTCAGGTCAAGTCTGGCTGGTTGGGCCAGTTTGGGTTACGAGTTGGGTCAGATCAACCCGGATTGAGATTTGAGTAAATAACTTTTGACCCCTAGCTAACCCGTTTAAATAAACAGGTCAAGATTTACAACTCCACCCGATGGGAGCACTGCCCGCGGCGGGTCAGGTGACTCAACCTGTCAGCTCAACCCAACCCATTTGCAATGCTACTTAGTAGACTATGATACACGAGATTTTTTTACTATCATAAATTCCGACGTTTACCGATTGGGCTAAATCGTCAGGCCAAAATGGTAATGGGCCGAAATGTTAAGCGTTCAAAATATTATCTTTGACCAAGCCTGGATCGCCAACTCACCCGGCCCACTAAGGGCCCAGCCCGTTGACAATCCCATCAACAAGTGCACACGAACCAATTCGTGAGTACAGAGGAACCATGGTGACAACAAACATCCAATAATTCCTCATATAAGAATCTCCCGCCAATTTAAATCCCCACACATTTTTTTTTTTTTAATACTCAAATCAAAGCATCAATAAACATTGTAGTATTCGATTTACACAAAGTTGCTTCAGAGTTGGCAAGAATTTCGTGCAGGGTAGAGCCGTATTTAACTATAACTTTAATGGTGGGAGATGGGAGAGAAGCTTTTCAGAGTCCAGATTTCGCTTCTGTACTAACATTTTTCCAGGTCCAACCTCCCAATAATCGACCGTGCGATCGGTCTTCGAGCTTCCATTGATTGTCTTTGCCGTCTTTGCCGCCGTCTTCGTCTTCGTACAAATCATGATGTGTCTTTTCAAATTGAAGAGTCTTTCCAAAGTGGTGTCTTTTTAAAATAAAGGGTCATTTCAAAGTGGTGTTTCTTCTGAAGGGATGTGTATTCCACCTTTTCATAAGAAAATAGTGCATTAACACACCACTTAATTTTTATTTAAGAAATTTAAAATTATTATTTTATATATCAGAATGCAGTATTTTTTCTTCTCTCTTGTTATGTCTTTAAAGATCTTTATCAGAGCGCTCTTACATTATTTGGTGTTCGGATAACGTGAACGGATTAATCAAATCCTTCACAAGAATACACAGTCGGTTCGTTGTATCCTGGAACCAATTTGTCAGTAATCTGTTAGTGACCACTTTGTCGAAGTGGTGGGACAAATATTGATTTAAAAATAGCGATATTTCTCGTGCCTCAGACCAGTTCCCTATATTATTTCGGATTAACATTTTAATTTTTTACAACAATTTTAAACCAATATTTGTCACCACCACTTCGTCAAAGTGGTCATCAACAGATTACCGACAAATTAGTTCCAGGATTTCGATTTTGTACTAACATTTTTTCAGGTCTAACCTCCCAATAATTGATCGAGCAATCGGTCTCCGAGCTTCCATTGATCGTCTTTGTATGCATCATCTTCCCTTCTATTTACCGATTTTGGGTTTTTTAGATCGTAGTAGTCAATAAAAATTTTAGATCTTTTCAAGAATCTACTTCGAAGAGATCTTCAATGGAGTACGACCATTTGACTCACAATGCCATGAACTCAGATCGCTGAGGCCTCCGACCGGTAGAAAACCCAGTCACAGAAGTGGGAAAACAAGAGCGCCCACCCCTGTCTTCTACGAGCTTTGCCAGCCAGCTGTGGTTATAGTAGTAACCATGGATCAAAATCTTAGTTTCGGTTTTGTTTATAACCCGAATCGTAAATTGGTCAAAATTTTGATCAAATTTTTAGTAAATTTTGAATTTTTTTGAAGATATGCTCCAAACAACTTTATTTTATTAGTTTTTTTAAACATTGTTAGAATAAATATTTACACTAGTGAAACTAATTTTCGATCACACAACGGATCTTGAGCTCATACAAACCACATGGTCAAATTTTGATTTCACATTGAATAGATCTCAAAAGTGACTCGTGAACCCTTCTCATGATACGCTCATGATCAGGTCACTTTGGGGATGTATGCCACGTGGAATCAAGATCTGACTGTCTACTAGTTGGGGTATGATCTTAAGATCTATTGTGTGAAATATTGCGTACCTTTCTATATATATGGGTACCTCTATTACCGCTCACACAATCTTTGAAAGTGCCCATATGTTCAACCCCTTTAAACTCATTGATTGCTTCTTATTGGGAGCCATTACTTGCACACACTTTTCAAGTGATTGCACCGGGTTGCACTGAATTTAAAAGAAACACTTGCAAGTTTGGCAACCTCTACTATGTAAAGACACCATCTAAGCCATTTGATCGCTATTATATAATTCAACAGTTGACTACAATAAATCATATGACAAGTTTCGTGTTTTGCTCAAATTTTATATACCAGAGATCTATTGATCATGAACTTCAAATTAAATAGCCCAAATTGCATTTTTATATATCACATGTCCCTAAAATATCAAGTCTTTCTTTAAATTCAATGCAATCACTTGAAAAACGAGTGCAAATAATGGCTCCCCTTCTTATTATATTTAGGAAGCCATTACTTTTTCTTTTCTTTTTTTGATACGGCCATTTAGGCCGAGTCAGCCTTGAGAACCAAAGAGCAGGCACGCATATACATATGACAGTTGGGGAGCAGCGTGAGGGAGCACCAACTACTTGAACTTGCTTTTTTAGTGATTGCACCAAGGTTAAAAAAGACTTTTGATTTTAGGAACATGTGATATGTGAAAATGCATTTTGAGCCGTTTGATTTTTAAAGTTCATGATCTATAGATCCTTAGTGAATAAGACTGACACGAAATATAATCTTCATCATGTGATTATATATAGTCAAAGGCTATTATTTGATTCAACGATTGACAACAATAGATTATATGATAAATATTGTGTTTTGCTCCAATCTTATCCACCAAGGATCTATAGATCATGAGCTTTATATCAGACGGTCTAGATTGCGTATTCACATGTCACATGTCCCTAAAATAATATTGAGCCGTTTGATTTAAAGTTCATGATCTATAGATCTTTAGTGAATAAGACTGACACAAAATATAATCTTTATCATGTGATTAAATGTAGTCAAAAGCTATTATCTAATTCAACGATTGACAACAATAAATCATATGATAAATATTGTGTTTTGCTCCAATCTTATCCACCAAGGATCTATAGATCATGAGCTTTATATCAGACGGTCTAGATTGCGTATTCACATGTCACATGTCCCTAAAATAATACTGAGCCGTTTGATTTAAAGTTCATGATCTATAGATCCTTAGTGAATAGGACTGACACGAAATATAATCTTCATCATGTGATTAAATGTAGTCAAAGGCTATTATTTGATTCAACGATTGACAACAATAGATCATATGATAAATATTGTGTTTTGCTCCAATCTTATCCACCAAGGATCTATAGATCATAAGCTTTATATCAGACGGTCTAGATTACGTATTCACATGTCACATGTCCCTAAAATAAAAAAGTCTTTTTTTCACCTCGGTTCAATCACTTAAAACGCGTGTGCAAGTAATGGCTCTCTTATTTACTCTTCAACTTACTTTTTAAGGAAAAGATCCACTTAAACCCTCTTCTCATATTATCATCTTCTTTTCTTCTATTAAAATCCACAAAACCCAAACCCATATCTCTCTCTCTCTCTCTCTCTCTCTCTCTCTCTCGTCTACCAGACCCTCCTCACATTCGCAAAAACAAAAGGAGAAGAGAAGAAGAAGAAGAAGAAAGGAAGGAAAAAAAAAAAAAAAACAGTCAAGTAGCTCCTCATCCTTTTTTGTTGCCCTTTCTTCTTCTTCTCCTCAAATTTTTTATTTTTCTGGATTAAAGAAGCAAGCAAGGGAAAAAATGGAGAGAAGAAGAAAGGAAAAAAGATAGGGATTTTTTTTTTTGCAAAAATTGGGTTTAAACTCTATTAAAAAAAATTCAAAACTCAAATGATCAATCTCGGCCGATAATTTTGAATTTTCAGGGATAGGCGATAAAATGCATTTTTTCGCCTCGATTTTGACGGAAACCGAGACGTCCCGACCGAAAATTTGAAATTTCGGCCGAGATTTTGACCCATGTTGTAAGTCAAGAGGTTGAAGATTGATGTGACCTAACAACAGTTATCGTGAGGGGCCATATGTACAAAAAAAGCGTAGTCAAAGGGGTGAGAAATAAATATGAATAACACGGGGTGGAGTGTAATTTCCTAATAACATAGGAGGCTAAATGCAAAAATCCCAAATTCAAAAAGAAATGAGCAAAGCTGAGAGGGTATAAGCTTTGAGGGCGCTTCTCAAAAAGAGGATTTATCATTATAAAGTTTCTCACTATTATACTCAAATATAAAGTTTTTCAGAATCAAGACGCACCGATTTTCGGGGTCTTTGAAATCAGTGAAATGTAAATTGTACACATGACTTAGATTACTATTATGCCCTTTTTCATAAACACCCATCTTCCACCTTTTCCCTTACCATTCTTTACCTCCCGTCATCCCATCCGCGACAAAGAGATAGGCGGCGACTGCTCAGGCGAGGGATCTGGCGGGTACTTCGGCGAATATAGGGAAAACTATTATCATAAGGTATGTTTCTATCTTCCAGCTCCATTCTCTTTGATTAAACAGTTTAAAAAGGGGATGCAAATTCTGTAAATATCCCATTGTTTCAGTCTTTCGATAGGTCTTCTGTGAATGTCGACGGTTCCGTTTTCTTCTCCGGCGAAATACTCGAAGAACGGTGCTCGGATAACTCGATCAGAGAAGAAGAAGCCCTCAACGATCACAATGGCGCCCCTAAATGCGCAGAGAGCAAGATCTTGAGTTCGTTTTCCATTTTTTCAGTGCTGTGATCCACAGATCTGGTTCGTTTTCCATTTTTTCAGTGGCTTTGATCCACAGATCTGGTCTTAGTTAGATCTTCTTCTCAAGTGTTTCTCCATAATAATGCCTTATATATTTATATCTTTTTTTAGACTTTGATTTTAATGATTTATTTGAACAAGTGAGGTGATTTTTGAATGAAACGGCAGGCTCTACAGCGGCAACAGCAGGAGCACCTATCGTTGAAGTTGCTTGATGCGCGGGATGGATGGTCGACGTTTTTGCTCTGGCTGACATCCCTTTTGCATCGACATTGTAAGTATTTTTGTAAGAGATACTTAGCATGATTTTTCTTTTTTGGTGGGTACATTTTGTTTTCATGTAAGTGTTGGGTATATGGAGTCTATATGTTCGATGAAATGCCTAACCAAAATGTAGTTTTTTAGTTTTTAGTTTTTTCTTTCTAATCTATTGAGAAAACAAGAAAAATCCAAACCAAAAGGGCCACTTTAATACTGTTTGGTCCATTCAAATTTGAAAACATAGTCGCCAAAAATCAAACACTAATTTTACAAAGCTGTAAAAGTTACAATTGGCCTAAACTTGATGCTCAAGCTTCTTGTTTCGCAATATATAGACTGACCATTTGGATGCCATCAATTAATAAAAAGACCCTTTTGAAGAATCACAACCAAAAGACTTCAAATCATACCCAATTGAGCTCATATTCTCCCCTCTTAAAATCAGTTTATTGAAGCCCAAGGTGTCCTGTTTTAATGAATAATAAAATAAACCAAAATCCAAAACAATTATGAATTTTTTAATTAATTAGAATGGGTTGAGGTGGAATTTGATGCTTCTAGTAAGGATGTATTTGATGATATAAAGATGAGGGATTGAAATTGCAGGCTGGATTTTACTTTTTGTCAGCTTTTTGGTTTGATAGAGGGGTATGTGGAGTTACAGAGAGACTTTAATGGATTAGGGCCCTCCTTGGGTTGGCCCCATCCCAAGATTTTTCATCTTGAAGGGTTTTTTGCATTTACCCCAGAGATGTCTTATTTACACTCCGCCCCCGGGTTTCACCTATTTATACTGCAGCCTTTGCTTTTTTGTTTCTTTTACTCATTGCCCTTAATGGTGAAGAATCAGCCATTGATTATTAGATAACTAACTTTTGACTGGTTTGAATTAGACGACATGGCGATCATTTTTCACCATTATAGCCTTTCCTTTTTATATGGGGTTGGCTTTGAGAGCGCCCTAGTTCTATGTTTGTTCCTAATCAACACTAAGCTCTCTACAACTTTACGATCCTTCTTATCTCTTCCCACTGCTTTCCTGCAAGTCTTCATTTTTTTCTCCTACTTCTTTGAACTTGTAGCATCTCAATCTCAGCCTTACACACGGGGTCTATTCTTAGCCTCCGATGACCTTGTCCAAACCCCCTTATGCAAGCGACCTCCAATCATTTTATTTATTTATTATATTGTCACTCTTAAAATTCCTCTTATGTGCTTGTTTAGAATTTTATGCTTTCTTGTTACTACACAGCATGGTTCAAAATTTCGGTTTCGGTCGGCACCGAAACGATAACATAGTGTTATCGTTTCGGTTGGTGCCAAAACGAAATACTAAATTATCGTTTCGGTAGGGCCAAAATATTGGAAATTCAAATTATCGGCCGATAATTTGCTAATCACCAAGTTATCGGCCGATAATTTCAAGACCATATTTAGAGTCTTTTGAAAAAAATTCTTATATTGTACTTCTAGTAGAAGCTATATTTTGTCCACTGGTTGTAGAAGCCCTATTTTGTGCTTTTTGTTGTAAATGGTCTACTTAGTGATGTGTTTTTTGTTATAAACTGCAGAACAAGCAAGTCTCGATAGAGGAAGGAGAGGCCAAAACCCCTATTCTCAATGTTATGTTCATCGAGACAAGTGCCAGAGTAGGCTTCAACATAAAGGTGCATCTCTCACTTTAATATTTCCTTGTATGCATTAGGGAACAAATAGTTTCAATTCAAAAACCTACTGTTGGATAGGATTTTGGGGTTGTGTTTGAGACTGCTTGTTGGAGGCAAAGAGCAACCCACATAAAAAAGCAGGTTTAAATTGCTCTTTTAAAGAGAAGCGAATTTAGCTCTTTTACTCTACAAAAGAACTAAGAGCACTTAGAACCAAACATTGGCCCATTCTAAAGATCTCTGTGCCAGAGTAGGGAGCTGCTCTTTGCCTCCAAAGAGCAATCCCAAACACAGTCTAGGTATTTTGATTGGCTACTCAAAAACAAACATGGATTTGAATTTGGATTCGGCAGCCATATGTACAATGAATCATAAGCTTTTGTTGAACAAAATCAACTCTTTTAACCTCCTAGTGATTTCCTCAATCACATAGGCATAGTAATATTTCTACCTCGAATAATTAATATTTATGACACAATTTAGGAATAACTGAATCGGATACCATGAACAAGCAAAAAATGATAACAACAAGGAACACCAGAGCGGAGATTAGGGCACTTCATAAAACGTAGATGTGGCCCTTTGTTACAATTGAATGGTTAGAATCGTTGCATTGGTGTGTTGCTTATTTAGTGGCACCTAGGGGAGACGCCCACATTTGATCTTTCGACTACCATGGAAAAACATGAGGAGCATTAATCACATGTGATTTACATGTACAATGCAAATCAGGCCCAAAGCACATCCTCATCTTCCATCTCCCCAAAAAATTAATATGATTGACAGACTTGTAGCCGCTGGTGCTCCACTATCTGAGGAAAACATTGTCTTCTTCACTCTTCATGGATTACCCCATGAATACTCCTCATTCAAATGTACCATCCGTACTCGAGTTGAGTCTATTAAATGTTGGATATTTACCAAATAAATATTTATTACTTTAATAATATTTATCTATTATTAATTTAATAATATTTATTTATTTTTAAATGGTTCCTTAAAGTGATTGGTTCCATATTAAAAGGATGCTTTTAACCTTCAAGTCAAAATTACTTGAATTTTGCATTAATATTGGAGGGAAATTTTTTCCACCATAAGTTTAAAAGTGTTGTAAATGTTTTGTCCCACCTCACTATTTTACAAGAAATATTCATGGCTTATATATGGAAACTTACCTTCCATATTGTTTGGCTTAATTAAGCACAAATGTCTTGATGTGCGAATGGCGCAATTGCGCTTTTAAGGCGCACTTTGCACTTCGCAATTTGCCGATATCCCGTTGCATATAGGGGCAAATATTGTCTTAAAGATAGCGATCTAATCGCGCCTTGAAGCAATTTTCCGGTCTATTTTCTGTCAATCTTTGTGCAATACACTAACAATTTTAAGACAATAATACTATGGCACAACAGATGATGGAACTCTCCAACACGAAGATCACGAAACTCGAGTGCTTTAATGGCACCAATTTCAAACGATGGCAATCAAAAGTATATTTTTTACCCACAACTTTGAAAGTCGCATATGTTCTCACTATGGACTCACCATCATTGGAGAAAGAAGATGAAACGCTTGAAGAAGGTAGAATCCGTACGAAATGGGAAAGCGACAATTACACATGCAAAGGCTATATTCTCAACGCTCTTGCCGATTCTCTTTTTGACGTCTATCAAATTTATAAAACTGCAAAGGAGATATGGGAGGCTCTTGAACGTAAGTACAAAGTAGAAGAGGCCGACGTGCGCACATACTTAGTAAGTGAGTTATTTAATTTTAAGATGTATGATTCTAAACCTATTTTAGAGCAGATGCGATTATCTTCAACAATCTTGGATGAAGGAAGCACAATAGACGAAGGTTTTCAAGTCTCGCGGTTATTGTAAATTACCGTTGGGATGGAAAGATTACCGTAAGAGTTTGAAACATACGAAGGAAGATCGTACTATGGAGGAACTCTTGACTCATCTTAGATAGAAGAAGAGGCTCGTCTACGTGACAAGGAAGAGGAGAAAATCGAACTGTCTCCAATGCGATATTGTTGAAGATGCATCCACATCGAAGAAGAAGAACAAAGGATGAACTTTAAACCGGTCGAATAAGAAGGATTTCAAGAGAGACAATACAAGGAAAAAGTAAAGAAGGGTACTTGTTTTTATTGAATAAACCCGCCATTTCAAACGTGATTGTTTAGAACTTTTGAAAATAAAAATCGTGCAAACATTGTGGGTGAAGAAGATCTCGCGGTGATCTCCGAAGTCAATATGGTAGATGGTGGAAATGAATGGTGGCTCGATTCTGGAGCTACTAGGCATGTTACTTCTGATAGGAATAATTTTATATCCTATGAGGAGGCTCATGATGGACATGAATTGTTCATGGGAAATTCCACTACTGCCAAAGTGGTAGGTCAAGGCAAAGTTGTTCTACACTTTACTTCGGGAAAATCTGTTACCCTGAATGATGTCCTTCATGTTCGAACCGGGAAAAATCTCGGCTTGTATTCTGAACAAACATGGATTCAAAATTGTGATCGAATCCGATTCCATTGTACTTTCTAAGAAAGGGATGTTTGTAGGCAAGGGGTATGCCTCTTGTGGAATGTTTAAGTTCAATATCAATGGAAAATCTGTTTCTTCGGTTTATATGTGTGACTCAATTTATTTATGGCATAATAGATTAGGGCATTTAAATTTACGGTCTATGGATAATATGATTAAATTAGAACTTCTTCCTAAAATACATATAAATTATGGTAAAGATAGATGTAGCATATGCGTCCAATCTAAAATGACTAAAAAACCATTTAAAAGTGTTGAAAGACAATCTAAACTATTAGATTTAATTCATACTGATTTATGTAGTTTAAATAATATTACTACTAGAGGAGGGAAAAGATATTTCATCACTTTTATTGATGATTGTTCTCGATTTACATATGTTTTTCTTCTTCAATTAAAAGATGAAGCATTTAGTAAATTTATCTCCTATAAGGCCTTAGTGGAAAATCAATTAGATTTTAAAATTAAGGCATTACGATCGGATAGGGGAGGTGAATACATGTCACATGAATTTTCTGAATTTTGTGACAAGTATGGAATTTTTCATGAAGTCACCGCTCCATATTCTCCTCAATCAAATGGAATTGCCGAAAGGAAAAATCGGACTCTAGTAGAAATGGTAAATTCTATGTTAACAAATTTTGGTTTGAATTCAAATTTATGGGGAGAAGCATTGCTTACTGTGTAATATCCCTGATATTTTCGGCATATTTTCGTTTACCTCGGTAAGCGTGCCCGAAAAATACTGTAGAATATTTTTGGACTTTTGGTAAGCTAAGGCTATGGTAAGACTAATGGCCAAAGGAGTTGGTCTCGAGAGGTGTGCAAGTCATGAAATCGATAACTTATACTATTGGATTGGTGTTGGTGGTTAACACCAGATATGTTCTCAACTTAAGTGGATAAGTTACAAATACAAAAAATCTAGATATTATAGTTGCTTAGGTTTGGTTATAAGAGAGAGAGAGTGCAAGAGAAGATTAACTCTCCCACTCTCTTTGGAATTTAAGCTTCTAAAGACCTTGCTCGTTTGATCCTAGATCTAGAGAGATTGAGACCTCCTCTTCACATCTCAACCATTGATTAGCTTTGAAATTGTCTTAGGATCAGTTTGATATATTAAAAGAGAAGAGTGATGTGGAGTGAGAAAAATCAGGTGTGATCTAATGGTCGTGGTCGCTTTCTTTATGATGGATCAAGTGAAAATCTGAACCATGGAACTTGGAGCTTGGAGCTTGGAATCAACGGTTTAAACTACAAGAGGTAGGTCGATGAAACCTCCTTGTGTTATTTTGTTTATGTTTTGTTTAGAATTAAAGAAGACATGGCTTTGGTTCAATCTAAAATTGATGGCCACAGACTGATGTGCAGATTTTTCCCATTTTTGGGACTGTTTAGAAAATCTGTGTGATCTGATGGCTGTGGTTCAATCTAAAATCTGATGGCCACAGACTGATGTGCAGATTTTTCCCATTTTGGGATTTTTAGAAAATCTGTGGATCGATGGTCGTGGTTCAATCTAAAATCTGATGGCCACGGTGATGTGCGAGATTTTTCCCATTTTGGATCGATGTGCGATTTTGAATTCAAGGGTGAAATTGAATTCGACCATCGAATTTCAGATTTGACCCACAAATTCTTTTACATCTGTTTTGGCATTCGTAATTTTTATTGGATTTTAATCTGCAAGTTTTAGTTTGATTTTTTGTCTTATATTAACTGAAAGTGTTAATATATGTAGTTTTATTTGCTGGGAGTCCTTGGTGAGGACTGTTATGCGTGATTTTGAAGCTCTTTGTTAAGGTAGGGAACCCTACACATTATTTGTATTCTATTATAAGTAGGGACTGTTTTGACTATTTCTCTTGAGAAGCATGTATTTGAAATCTGTTATTAACATCAGCATGTATTTGAAATCTGTTATGGACATTAGAACCTCAGCATGGATACTTTGCTAAAATTAAGAACTTTGTAATTCAAACCTCAGAACCTCAGTTAATCTTTGAATCAGACCTTTGAATCAGAACTTTGAAAAATCAGTATATGATATGAATAATAAGCCTTGATATGTGTTAGCAATTGCATTTGATTTGAGGTACGCCGTAAGCGATGCCCTAGATTCTACCAACCGTGTTGACGGTATAACTTTGGCGCAAGTTTCCCTCATTGCGTAGGGGCTTGTTGCATTCAGAAAAAGGGTTCATGAACGACGATGGTCAGTAGGGTCTTCCCATCGGTATACACTTTGCTCTCATGCTATAGGAATTTGAGAGATATAATTAAGTTATAAATTTACGACAAAAAGCATACTAATTCAGAAGATTTTCGAACACATCAGATTTATGTATTCAGTTTTAACTCAAGATTAGAACTGGAGATTTCGTTTGCAAAGCATCATTTGAAAACCATATTTGATCCGAATTGCCTTTTGAAAACCTTTACTTATAATGAAATACAAACAGATTTGTTTCCTCTATTGGGCTTTGCTGTTAGCTCACCCTCGACTATACGTCACAGGTGCTGAGACTGATTTGGGATCTGAGGATTTGGAGGATTCTGATTATATTCCTGAGGAGGAATTAGACTTGCCTGCTGAGGAGTTCTTCTCTTGACCTTTAGATCCTGTATTTTGGTATTTTGTCTGAATATTGTTTTGAATATTGGGCCCTAGGCCTTATTTTGTTCTTTTTGATATCACTTGAGGAACCATCATCGTGAACCATTAGTTTAGGTGTTGGATTGGCCATCACCGGTGGTTCCTTTTGGTTCCTCATCGTGATAGATTTGTTATTACAAGCTTTTGAATTATGAATTATCTCTGCTTTGCCTCTGTTTTAGATCATTGTTATGTGCCGGCCTCTGTTTGAATACGGCTTATTGAGAAATCAATAAGTTGATGAACCGGCCTTTCCTATACCGTAAGGATTGGAAAAGTCGGGTCGTCACATACTGCATGTTATATTTTAAATCGGATACCTTTTAAAAAATCTTCTAAAATTCCATATGAAATTTGGAAGAACAAACCTCCCAAATTACACTATTTAAAAGTATGGGGTTGTAGAGCATTAGTTAGGGTACCCGATTATAAACGTACAAAATTAGGTCCTAAAGCCATTGAATGTATTTTTGTAGGATATTCTATTAATAATCCTATATACAGATTTTTAGTATGTGAGCATAATAATATTTTTGAAAAGGATTCAATTTTTGAATCTAGAGATGCAGTATTTTATGAGAATACTTTCTCTACTATTTCTAAACCTCTTGCATCCTCAAAATTAGATGAATCTTCTGATTCTCTTCATCTCTCTAGTAGTGAAGATGAAAAGATGGAACCTAGAAGAAGTAAGAGACCTAGGAAAGCCACCAATTTTGGGTCAGATTTCTATGTGTATCTTGTAGAAGGAACCAGAAATGAGAAAACTAAGAAAATGAAGTTTGTTTTTAATATCGATGAAGATCCTCAAACTTTTGATGAAACTGTTAAGTCTATTGATTCTGCTTTTTGGAAAGAAGCTATAAATGATGAAATGGATTCTATCATGTCCAATAATACTTGGGAATTAGTAGACTTACCACAGGGATCTAAACCTATAGGTTGTAAGTGGATATTTAAAAGAAAACTTAATCCTAATGGCACTATAAACAAGTTTAAGGCTAGACTTGTTGCCAAAGGTTTTAGACAAAAGCATGGTATTGATTATTTTAATACCAATGCTCCAGTAGCTAGGATTTCTTCCATAAGGATCTTATTTGCTCTTGCTTCTATATATAAACTTCAAGTTTATCAAATGGATGTTAAGACCGCCTTTTTAAATGGTGAACTTGAAGAGGAAGTATATATGGATCAACCAGAGGGTTTTATCATGCAAGGACATGAAAATAAAGTTTGTAAACTTATTAGGTCCCTATATGGTCTAAAACAGGCTCCTAAACAGTGGCATGAAAAATTTGATAGTATTATTTTATCATATGGATTCAAGATTAATGAATCAGATAAATGCATTTATAGTAAGATATCAAAGGGTAAAAGAATAATTATTTGTCTCTATGTGGATGACCTCTTAATTTTGGCATGCAGACTTAGAAAGTATTATAAATACAAAAAGTTTTTTGGCTTCAAAATTTGATATGAAAGACATGGGTGAAGCCGATGTAATTCTTGGAATAAAATTATTTAAGCAAGATAATAATATTATTTTATCTCAGTCACACTATATAGAAAAAGTGCTAAAGAAATTTAAACATAATGGAAAATTAGCACCAACACCTTTTGATCCAAGTATAAAATTAAAACCCAACGATAATAGAAGTGTATCTCAATTAGACTTTTCTAGAGTAATTAGTAGTTTGATGTATGCTACTCATTGCACTAGACCTGATATTGCTTATGCGGTAGGGAAATTAAGTAGATATACTAGTAATCCTAGTCATGAACATTGGAAAGCAATTAGTAGAGTATTAAGTTATCTTAATAAAACTAAGGATTATGCTTTACATTATGTTGGTTATCCCATGCTTGAGGGATACATGATGCTAGTTGGAACAATGATACAGATGAGTCAAGGTCTACTAGTGGATGGGTATTTACACTTGGAGGTGCCGCAGTTTCTTGGGGATCAAAGAAACAAACATGCATAACACATGCAACTATGGAATCAAAATTTATTGCTCTTGCGGCAGGGAGCAAGGAAGCAGAGTGGTTAAGGAATTTACTATTAGAAATTCCTATTTAGCCAAAGCCTATGCCACCAATCTCTTTATTCTGTGATAGTGAAGCTGCGCTATCTAAAGCTTATAACAAAATTTATAATGGAAAGTCTAGACATATAAGTTTAAGATACAGTTATGTTAGTCAATTACTCCGTGAAGGAGTAATTACTCCGAAAGTTATAAATAGAGGCCAGAGGAGGGATTCTAAACACTTGCAATTTCCGAATCTTACATCTGAGCCCTCAAAATTCGTGTGCAAACCAAAGCATTCTGCGTCTTCGTTTCGTTGGGTCGCACACTACAGTGCAACGTAGTGTGTGACAGATCGGTTCTTCACCGAGGCTTCATTGTATCCTGGAGGCGAATTTGTCGATATCCCGTTGCATATAGGGGGCAAATATTGTCTTAAAGACAGCGATCTAATCGCGCCTTGAAGCAATTTTCCGGTCTATTTTATGTCAATCTTTGTGCAATACACTAACATTAAAGCCCATGAACTCAACTCTCTGCTTGGCTCTGAGGAGGCCCATAAGTGCATTATGATTTGTATTAAATGGATGGTTATGGTTGAGAGTGAATGTAGGTTGGTTAGTTCTATTATAAATGATCTTCAAGTCACTGTTAAATAAGTATGATTAAGTACCATCTTTGGAACAAGAAAAAGGTACTCTTTGATGATAAGTTTTTAATTCTTTTGTAGCTCTTCAACATGCTGGTGTAGACTACATCTTACATCACCTCTTGTGATTTTGTTGTCTTTCATTCTCTCCGTTGGCATGTATCTTTTAGTTATTTTTGACAATTTTTTGTTATTCGTCAAAATAACAAAAAATAACCAAGGCACCCAAAACATTCGACCAAATAACCAAAATTACTCGAAATATTGGACCCAGTACTTGAAAAAATCAGATCAAGATTTATCTTTCTAGACTGGAAAATTCTGTTGGTGTACTCAATTGAGTTTCCAGCTTAGCTTGGACTAGGTCCTCACGACCTCGAGTCATGTTTTGAGGTTTGACTTGTCCTTATTATGATTATCTTAAAAATTAGCATTAGCAAAGTATTAATATGGACGTATGGAAAATTTGAACCCCCTATATTGATTGATGGATTTTATCTGTTACAGGAATTCAAAGAAAGCAGATGCGAAAAACAACAACAATTCAAAGAGATAGTCGGCGTAATCGGGTGTCCTGGTGAAACATGTGTACTAGCCGAGTTTCTAGGAACTGGGGGGTCTTTGATGGGTTCTCGTTGGTTCCTTTAGCTTGAGAAGAAACCCAGCCAAGATGGCCATATCTTTGAAGTAACCGACTGGTGAGCTTGCATCCAGCATAATGTAAAATTTCACATAATAATGTGAAATTTGAAGGGTTTGTTTTTGGGCACTTCTCAAAAAGAGGACTCATTAGTATAAAGTTTCTCACTATTATACTCAACCATAAAGTTTTTCAGAATCAGGATGCACCAATTTTCAGGGTCCTTGAAATCAGTGAAATGTAAATTTTACACATAATTAGATTACTATTATACCCATCTTCCACCTTTTCCCTCACCAGTCTTTACCTCCCATCATCCCATCCGTGACAAAAGATCTAAGAATCGCTCGAGGGCTCCATGGATATAGGGGAAACTATTATCAGAAGGTATGTTTCTATCTTCCAGCTCCATTCTCTTTGATTAAATAGTTTAAAAAGGGGATGCAGATTCGGTTTACGGAATCGATCCAAATCAAAAAATGTCGAATCTCCGTTTTCCTTCGATTTTTTTTGTTTTGAAACCAAATATGGACTGAAACCCTAATATTTTTGCTTTTTTCGGTTCACTTTTGGTTCGGTTTAGGTTTTTGGAGTTCCTTTTGGATGATTTTGGAGTTCCTTTTGGATCCAATTTACATGAGTCCTCTTTTAGTCTCTTTGTTTGCTGCTGTCTTCTGAAGTTCTGAGTATTTATATATATATATTTTATGGGAAAAGTTCTGAGTATTAAAACTGCTGTAGATCTAAGTTTATTCACTTGTGGTTTGGGAAATATTGGTGTTATTTTATTTATTTTTTAAATATTAATTATGTATTTCGATTGATTTTCTTTGAGGAACTAAATAGATATTGTATTTATGGGTGATTTTATTTGTTGTTCTCTGGACAATAGATTGTGCAATTTGATTTATAAATATTGGACGTGAATAAGGTTCATGTTCACTTCTTTATTTTACTGGTTAATGAGTTCATGAATTCTAGTTTAAGTTTTGGAGTTTCTTTTAGGAATTTCACCAAAACTACAATGCAGGAATCATGGGGAAGGTCAACCATCCACCGAGTGCTCAAAAGTGCCTAGTGTTTTCTTCTTGAGAAATCTACTTGGTCCTCATTTGCACTTATACAATACCTGGTATGAAGAAAATAATTTATAGTAAGGTGGAATACATGTGAATATATCCTAAAAGATAGATAACTCCAAGGAATTGTAAATTGCACCGTGGATATGGGAAATCTTCAAAGTTTGTCTAAGATTCTAGATCTTTTTGTTTTGGTTCCGGCTTTGCCTGGTATTACCAACCCTTATAGAGAGGGTTTATGAGGTGTTTTTGGAGGTGGGTTTTGGTGATGATTGGCTTGGTTTTTGGAGGTGGGTTCTAGTTAAAATTTTGTTCACCATCCGAGATGAATGAGCCTTATCTAGTACCAAATGTTTGGATTTTGATGTGAAATAGACTACTGAAAAAATAAATCAACTTTTCTCAAAGCCTCCTTTATATTTAAGAAGATCCACCTCGAAACTAGTTTAAAAAGGTGGGACTACCAACCATAAAAACTGTCAAAAAACCTGTAAGTAAATATTGTTTGTGGATTCGAGTTAGGTTCAACTATGCTTGGAGTTCATCCAAACCCTATCAATTTGCTAATTGGATCTGGGTTGAGTCTTAAGTTAGGAGACTCATGACCAAACCTGTTTCATAATTGGCTCTATATCTTAGATTTGAATCCTTTATTAATAGATACTGGCTGGATTGACTTGACGCTTTTTACATCCTTCCTTGTAAGGGAAGATGATCGTATCTAATATAATTTTAAGAAAAGTAGAAGGTGATTGTATCTAATTTTTTGTTTAAGAAAATTACATGTTCATCCTTGTTTAGCAAGTACTTTCTGGAAGTTTCCAAATGACACAATTAACATATGACCAACTTTCTGTAGTCATCTAGGATCAATATGCGTTTCATTTAATAATCTGTTAATATGCAATAATTCTATGATAATTATGCAAAATTGATTCAAAGTGAATAATCTCATTAGTGTTAGTAGTAGTATAGTTTATTAGTATTAGTGTGGGTTTGTCGTACTTAAAAATTTGAGTATTAGAGCAAGGTCCGACCCTAGACCCATCACCCAGTGTTCTGATACAGAGATCTGGTTGGGTCTTAGTTAAATCTTCTTCTCAAGTGAAGAAGATTGGGTTATTAGCTGATTAATGAGTATAAAAGTGGATTATTTTGGTTGTTCAAGTATCATAGGTTTAATCCCATTTGTGGGAAGAATTATCCTGTTTCAGGTTGAATTTTTGTTCTTTGGATTTATTTGATACTTCTTGGAGGTGTGACTATCATCTTTTTTATTTTCTGTAATTTTGAGTACTGAATCATCCCGCCACCCCAAAAATAAAATTAATTAGATATATTTTTTTAATGCTCGATATGTTGATGCAAAATGGTTGTATATCTAAACAGCTGAGCTTACCTAAATATATGCACTACAAAGAACATAAAATAAAATAAAATAAGTAAGAATGCATATAATATTAGTCTTTTTATAATTTCCTCACCAAAAATCTGAGTGCTAGTTGCAGTAGACCTCAGAATTATCATAAATTGTTGAAGTGTGGAAAAAGAAGGTGCCTTCCAAATCAAGTATCTTAGATAGAGTGTGAGATGGGTAGGATTCTCACTATAGATCAGATTCTTAAAAGAGGTATAAGATTGCAGAATAGTTGCGTCATGTGTCTCCAAGAAGAAGACGACTTGTATCATCTATTTCTTCATTGCTGGGCAGCTAGAAATATTTGGGGCATTATCTTGAAATTCTTCAATACAAATGGGTATCATTTTGTGTCCCTATCGGTGTTGCGTCTAGTTTTATTTTTCCTTTGTGTCATAATAGCCTAGGATATATTTGTGCTTCTTGTTCGAAATATATCATCTTAATTGGTATATCCAGAAATTCTTTTGTATAAACATTTTTTATTACAAGGATTGTAAACTGGTGAGACGCTCGATCCATCCATTTATCTTTAGTGAGATTACTTCAATTGCTCCTTTTGATCTTGATCACTTCGTTGTTTGGTGTTGCCACTCTTATATATGAGGGAAAATCTTTTTACTGTTTTATTGTTGTTGTTAATTATTCACATTTTTGGTCGACTTATTCGATGGATCACAAATTTGAGTTACCAAAATTATATACTTAGTTTGTTGTGATGACTCACTCTCTGCCAAGCTGTAAGTGTTTTACTAGCGCTGGATTTTACTGTCGATGCTTTTCGTGCGACAGGTACAGTATTCTTAAATGGTCTAATCCCCACACACTGTTGTTGCACTTCTCGCAGGACCCAGACCACTAAAAATATTTTTTTTGAAGATTTTCTTGCAATTTTGAAATATTTTAAACAATGTAGAATTCTTTAGACAGATTTCAAGTTGTTATTGTTGTATTTCTTTGACAGTGCGAGATATGCAGTTAGTATTATAATTGTAATTTGCACTAATATGAAGTCAGAAAACTGATTCATATCTAATGGGCCCATATCAGCTAAAAAGAAAACTTTGCCAATGCCCTTGGACCAGTCCACCTTTGAGTGAAAGATTGCAGAGCCTCTAAATAGCTCCCTTTCTCGTTTATAATTTTCGTTCTCCCTGCCTTTACATTTTGTACTTTCGAAGCCTTACTACTTTGTTTTTTTGCTACTAATATGTAACTTTATCTAATTTGTTGCCTAGTTATAAGAATTGCACCCAAAATGTTTTGCATATCCCCCTCCCCTCAAGCCTTCAGCTTGATAGGTTTACTATTGTAATTCAAATGTCCTTTACGGAGAGCAAAGAGCATTTTAGTATGGACTGTGTGTGGTTGTTAGTTCTCAATAGTATGGACTGTGTTAATCGTTTAGTTTCTAAAACATTTGGGCTTTGCTTGCAATTTTTATCTGGCAGGTACTGTGAAACGATGAATGACAACACCCTATCAATGATATATTGTTACGATGGATATATCGAGTACGATAATAAATTTAGTTCCTACCATGGGGGGAAACGAAAAAGCAGGAGTGTCAGAAGAGACATATCATAAGACGATTTCGTTAAGGATATGTGTGACGTAAGCAAATGGACGGGTGACCATTCCATACCTATGTTTCAATACTCATACTACATAGAAGGTAAGCGAAACATGGTCCTCGATCTAGAGAGTCCTGACGATCTTCAGCAGATGATTGAAACAGTCCCAAATGATTGTCTATGTATTATTATGTACTTCATCAAAAAACCCCAACGGACTCCGAGTCTATTGTCGGCATTAACCGTGAAGGAATACGCAGAGCAAAGTCAAAGCGGAGCATTCAGCTCTCATCATCTATATCCAGTAGGTATGTCGTTATTGTAGTTTATTTTGTCCGAGCTTTTAATATTTAATAGGTAACAACAACGACTGATGTATGATTACAAGAGGCGAAATATTTATAGATTTGGAGCTCTCTATTCTGAGTATAGTAGCTATCATTTGAAAGACCATTCGAATAGAGAGCCTCTAGAGCATCCGTTGGACACATAAACTTGGGCACATAAACTTGATCCGTCAGTTCGAGTAAGGCATGAAGCATCCAACCTAACCTTTGGGGTCAAGCAAAATTCGAGTAAGGTCAGGGCAACCCAACCTGATCCAATATTTATATAGATTATAAAAGGATTCGAGCGGTTTAGGGAATTTTGAATTGGGTCATTCCCGATCAGTTTTTTAGGTCAAGTCAGGCATATACCCTTGAACCATCAGTTTGGGTCACCGTCATGTCGAGTCTTTAGCCCGAAAAGCTAACCCAAACGCAGCCTAAGCTTGATTTTGATAGAATTGCATAAGATGCATGAGACATTTGTATCCTATGGGCTATAATTATTTGAGAGGAAACTTCTAAACTTACTTGAGAACCTAGTAAAAGTTGCAGTCATCATTAATGTTTCAAATGCAAAAGCTGAAGCACCAGGCTAATGGTTGCATTACTAGAATTTTTCACTAAAATTCTCTGCTTTGAACTCTGAAAATGTTCTTTTTCATGTTTATTAATTTGATCATAGGATGACAGTTGTAATCTTCAAACAATTAAGGCCTGTTTTGTAGGTCAAGATGATGTCAGAGTCTCCCACATTTAGATGGGAGCTATTTAATTGTATATCATGTGGTTTATAGAGCCAAGCATGGGTGACTACAAAAGTTTATCGCACCTAAGATTTTGACTACAAAGTTATAAATACTTATTAAGATAAATTTTATGAACCTCAGTCAAACATAACATATCCTGATTCTTCTAGAAATTGCATTTTGTTGTTCATGCCAGTTAACAAAAATAAATTGCAATAAGGTTGAACCTGCTCTATAGTATGTTGGACTGGTGAGTGTTGTTTCCTCCGTCACAACTGTATTCAACATTCTGCAAAGGAGCACCCATGAATGTGCATTGTTGCATTCTCTGCAACTTTACTTCTGAAAAGGAATGTTCTTGGCTACGACTCTAACATGGCCTATCATTTTCCTGCGCTTTTTTACAGCTCTCTTTCAGAGTTTGGTGTCTTTGGATTTGAATTGGGTTATTCGATGGAGAATCCAAATTCATTGGTATTTTGGGCTTGTTGTGTTACTTCCTCATAGTTATGATGGCCAGGGACCTGAACATTCAAGTGCACGACTGGAGCATTTCCTCCGGGTAATGTTTAACGGCTAATTTGTTATGCAATGTTACTGGTGGATGTTTTTTAAACATCTCATGGTCGTTTTTTTTTATTGATAAATACAAATTCCCCTTGAACAAGAAAAGATGCAATGAAAATAGTAAAAAGAAAAACAAAATTAGTGGAAAAAGGAAAGGAGCAAGCCTTGGATATGTCTTGGCCCTCCCTCCATCTGTACACAAACAATGGAGATATTTAAACTTGAGGGGAATAATGAAGAATAAAGATAAAGAACCTATATCTTATCGTGGTAAAAGCTTGAGACATTTTCTACTCCGACAAGAGCAGACTTCTTGTGAGGAATTTAGCACAGAAAGCAATCTCCACAGTAAGTTACATATGTTTCCCTTCAAATTAGACCTGTTTCTTTTCCGAAGTGTATCATGACTTTCAAGAGTTCACACCATGCATAGACCCAAAGGTATTCCGAAATTTTACTTCAATAGCAGATGCCCAAAATTTGTAATTCACTACACACTATGCTTGCTACATATATCATTTGAATGTATCCATTTTCTTTCTTAGATATATACCTGTACTGATATACCTTATATTATATTCTCATATTATATATATTGGTGTCAGGCCTATGTAGTACTTACTGATACATAGTGTCAAATTGATGCTTATTTTTATTTATTTATTTTATTATTTTTGGCTTTTTGCACAGATGGAAGAAATATGGTCACCAATTTGATCTGCTATTGTAATCTAAATGTTATTAGATAGCTTCGTTATGCTGATTGAGTTTCAAGCTGTTTGGAGAAATCTTTATTTTATTTTATTTCTATATCATTATTATTATTGGTAAGTTGGGATGGAAACTGTGACCTCAAGGTTGTGATATTGTCAACCTTCCAGTTGAGCTACAGGCCCAACCCTGACTAGACAATATATTACTTCTTAATAATTGGTCTTTCTTGAAATTTGTAGAAAGCCTTAAAATATACTGAACTTATGTGGCAGTGAAAAGGTGAGAAGAGGGGATATTTTCACATATGAGGGTATACAGCAAGTATAACTTCTTTTTCTCAATTATTTTATTTTATTTTATTTTTTTTATTTGGTGGTTTTTTAGCATTATTTACCTATAGATGATATAGCTTTATTGTGGTTTTATGTATCTGGATAATTTTTTATATTTTCTGTATGCTATTTTAATGTGTTTCTATTATTACAATAATTTTTTAAAGAATCTCTCTATGTTATCCTGTAATGCATGAGTAAAGATGGGAGTGTTTCAATAATTCTTGTTGGGTTGGAATGGGGAGAAGGGAGAGTTTAAGAATGCTGCATTTCAGCTCGGCAATGCCCCTTATCCAATCTATATCTATATATAAATTCACACACACACATATACACACATATATATCCTGCAGAAATTCTATATTTGCTCTCTTTGTTCTCGAAAAAAATCTGGACATCATATTCTACAGCTCTTCTCAGAACTGGCAATGTGTAGGGATTTGAGGTGGTGTTACTGGATAAAGCGACAATGGAGCATATTGTAATTCCAGCCATCAAAGCATTTGACCAAAAAGGACATGAAAGGAGCAAGAAATCTCTTAAGAATAGCATTACAAGTGCTTCTGGCGAGAGCTAAGAACACTATCAAGCCATATTTATTGTGATATTTTAGAACAGTATTAGGGTTAGCCTTTCTTGTGATATTTTAGAAGTTTGTTGGGTATTGTATGTGAAATGTACATGTAAAATGAAGGATATGTAATGGTCAAGCCATATTTATTTATTGTTGTATCAATGAAATTTTATTTATAAATCACAGAGCAAATTTCGGCATATCTGAATTATGACCCTATCTAGTTTTCTACATGGCCGAGGATTTCTAACATCCTGGTGTGATATCTCCCCTTTGGATCCACTGTAAAATAATGCTGGAATTTGAGTTTTTCAGGCCTTTCCCTTACTATTATTATCTTAATTTGCAGCCTCTGATTTACCTGTTGTTGTGGTCTATTCACAAGCTGCTGCTCGCCTCTGTTTGAACCTAGACCCCTACCCTCGAGTGTAATTTTTTTTTGCTTAACATTTTTATTTTGTGTAGTTCTATAACCAATTCAAAGGTGATCTTTTGGTGCCACATTTGTATTGTTTACTTGGAAACGGTAAATTACTGCTATCTTTTACAGTGGCAGATGTTACAGATTTTTGTCATATTTTTGAAGTAAGAGATGATTTTACGCCAATATTTTGAACCTTCAATAAAGCTTGATTTCTATATTATATTTAAACTGTAGGTTTGATTCTTTGTGCATATGCTTGATCTCTGGGTTGATTTGGCTCTCAAATTAACACTGGCCAGTTGATAACAATAACAATATTGATCTAAGATTGACAGATTAATCCGATTGTTATACCCGTGCGGTGTCTCGCTGCTACAACAAACTTCATGCCACTAATCAATCCTTCAAAGGGTTGGTTAATAGTTTTTAATTTTACTAAGACATGACCGATTCTGTACACTCTAGCGACTTACGGGCAATTGTCCATTTGTCCTGTCCAATAGATTGAAGTGTTGAACCAAGGGCTGGCAATGGGTCAGGCTTCAGCCCGAGCCCTGATGCACCCAAGCTGAGTCCATCTTGATTTTTGCACCTGGGCTGTGTTTGGGCCAGTTTTGACCCTAAGTTTTGAGGCAAAAATAATCAAGCTGATCAAAGCCTAACCGAAATCCAACCCAACATGGCCCAATTACATTAAGAGAGGGCAGTGCTGACTAATCTGGCCATGCCTAAATCTGATTCAAGACATGTTTGGGCTTAAATAAAAATCATGAGCCCTAATGCAGCCAGGCTGTGCCCAGCAGGATCGATTTGTATCTGGACGGGTTGAAGCATAAATTTTTAAGTTAAACATAATCAGGCCTATCAAAAGCCCAGCCTGATCCAGCAGTTTGACAGCCGTAATTGTAACTTTATACCATTTTCAACTTAGGACCTTCTAATGGAAAGGGAATTTGACACAGTACATTCATATCAACCTATGAAATGACAATCATAAAAGTCAAGATTCCCTTGTATCCAAAGGCTTTTAAACGGATTGAACCCCACATGGATTCAATTGTCACATCTCTTGTCCCTCGCTTTCAGAAACTCCCATCACTCGGGCCAGGCGATTGCCTCTCACCACCTTCTTAAGATATCACTTCGACTGTCCCACTTTTAAGGCTGCCACATCGCACAAATTTCTGGTCCAAGTCATCCAAATTTTTGGATGCCCATTAAAATTTCTCTGCCATCAACTTTGAGCACATCAATGAGGAATGCACATTTGATAATGATCTATATTAAAGTGCACAAATCGAATGGTTCGAATATCCTAATGGGCATGTCCATATTCAAACAAAGTTCAATCATTTGAACGGTTTGAATTTATGCTATAGCCTAAATTGTGGAATGGTGAGGGTGCTATCTTAATAAGCTCCCATCAACTCTATTTGAAAATGAGGGAAGATCGATGAGCCCACTCAACTAAAAGTGAGTATAATACTTCATGATCCTTCAAATTATGAAACAATTCATATATACTACTACCAGAAGAACTAACAAAATTCCTAAAGTGGGCGAAGGTAATAGTAGAATGAAGCAAAAGATACAAGATTTTTTAATTTTTGTTCAAATTTCATTCATTTGGTCGAATTTCCTTCATTTGTTTGCGGGGGGCTCGGATTGAGTCTACACTCCTCCGGATCTCTAGTCCCACTTTGTTTCTTGTATTTAGTTGGGTCACCACAGTGTGAGCAAGTCGACTGAATGCTAAAAGGAGGAACCCCAGTACCACCTGCCAACATATAGTCTAAAGAACAATATCAATAATATGCTTGAATCCTTAAGATATGGGTACTAAATTAAGGATTACAAGCCAATGAATAATTCAAAAAGCAACAGAAATCGACATTTAGAGGGGAAAAAATAAAGAGGCAGTAGTGGCTCCTTTTAACAGTCTAAATCGCAAGAGTAACAAGGTTAAGATGTAAAACCAAAAAACACAATATAGACAATTGTCCATCCCCTTTCAATGAATTCCAAATCCAAATTTAATTCCTAAAAGCAGGTTTCTTAGTCTCTTAAGAGATCAATGATCAGTGTGGGTCGTAAATAGTACAACCATTTTGTTGTCCATGAATCACAAATAAGAGTTTGAGGCCCCATTCCATTTTGTGCCCAGAACATGTGTTCATTCTAATTTTGTTTGATAACCCAACAAACCACACAACAGTAAAGAGTTCTTTCATTGTACAAAGACCTGTAGCAGCCCTAGATAGCAACAACTAAGTACAAAGACCTGCAGCAGTCCTAGATAGCAACAACTAAGCATTAAACCCTACAGCAGTCCTAGATAACAACAACTAAGTATAAAGACCTGCAGCAGTCATAGATAACAACAACTAAGCATTAAACCCTGCAGCAATCCTAGATAGCAACAACTAAGCATTAAACCCTGCAGCAGTCCTAGATGGCAACAACTAAGTACAAAGACCTGCAGCAGTCCTAGATAGCAACAACTAAGCATTAAACCCTGCAACAGTCCTAGATAGCAAGAACTAAGCATTAAACCCTGCAGCAATCCTAGATAGCAACAACTAAGCATTAAACCCTACAGCAGTCCTAGATATTACTCTACATCATCATCGAAGGTATTTAATGGGATTAAAAGCAGGATGATCCAATTTTGGATCCTCTTGGAGCGACCCGGATCACTGCATAATGCCAATTACGCTAAATGGGCCTTCCTATTGAACAGAAGTTTTTATTTATATAAAATAATCATGAAAGGATATCATCACTTGAATCTCGTCAAAATGTGAACTCAACTCAGCCGAGAACCATTGGCTGCATTGAATTAGACAATGGAGTTCGCATCTTGTTCTAAGTTTTCACATAACAGATCTTGACGTTATAGGGTCACCATGAGATGGTCAGATTCTAACTTCACATGACATACATTATAAAAAATGACCCAAAAATCATGTGCCACTTATCATGTAGAGATATGATTTTAGAGTCATTTTTTGCGATGTGCGCAATGTAAACTAAAAAGTGGCAGTCTAATGTTGTGCACATAATCTCATAACCTATTAAGTGACAGATTGTAATGAAAACCGGAATCCCTCATCTGATTCAAAGCAAAGTCAACTGTGAGATTGCCTCTTCGGCTCGAGCTAGGTTACATATTTCATGGGTGGAAATAATCGGACCCTTCTTAAAACGACTAGCTCATCGAGCTCCAATTTATGAATTTAAATGATAAATTTGCCTTAAAACCACCAGGCTTATTGACAACCAGCAAAGTGGACTTAATAGCTAAAATAGCTTCTTTGCCCATGTCTCATTAGTTGGGAAAAAAACCAAAAAAATGGAAACATCAAAGCCATCAACAGATCACCCAAAAGATGCAACCAGCAAAGTCCACCAACTGGTCAACTTTCACTGAAGGAAGTAGGTCATATAGTTCTGCAAAAGGTTTTATTTTTCAGAGGTACTCATTTAACTATGTACGAACTTCGGGAGACTTCCTCTCTAAGTGTCTACAACTAAAGAACCAAATGCTTCTGCAAAATAGCCTAAACCTTTTTCAGAACGACTCATTGATGTATTATGCTGGTTCCAAAGTTTATATAAATAAATTTATATGCCATACAATGACATGTCACGCGACCAAAATTCAAAACCTCTTTACTGCCTAGTAAAATTACTGTTTGCTAATACCTTCCAAGTCATCAGTATAGAATGACCTAATTGAGGTTCTATTATAATCAAACTATAGACATATAATGGAAATCAATGTCTATCACACTGGAAACTCCAATAAATTTGTAAAATATTTATTAGCCAAACAATCATTAAAGACTTTACGGAAGTTTTTTTTGTAAAATTATAGACGTAATTAATCGAAGGAAAATATAGCAGACCAAGGCAGGGGCTGCGAGATCATACCTTTCTGTACAATTGATCCCTGAGATTCCTCAAGTGTCTGTATGCTTTTTGCCGGATACCATCGGCATCTCTAAACTGAGCTTGCATTTCCCTTAAGTTTTCACACTCATCATGGTGTTTCTTCTTAGCAGCTGTAGTGATACCTTGAGTTTGCAAAACCTCTTTTCTGAGGGAATCAAGCTCCTGCTTCGAAAGCTAATTAGAAAGATCGTATCAGTGTCACGAAAACAATTGTAATTGTGAAACAATGACAATATTTTTCATATATTAATACCTTCAGCCGCAATTCAATACCGTCCCTTTGTTCCAATGCCTCCTGAAGTTCGGCATGTGTAGCCATATTAGCTAAAAGAACCCCACGAGCATTCTTCAATTGCTTGATCTCACGCATTAATTTTTTTTCTTCTTCCAAGGGCATAGTTTCATGCTGTATCATATGATCCATATCATGCATCTGTTTCCAAGTCATAAAGTCAATAAAGTTTAATCGTGTGTAAATATATCAAGTAAACACGATTACAGTAGACAAAAACCACAAAATCTTCTTTAAGAACAAAAACCCATATGGATTCTTACCTTGACATCTATCTCATCGATGGAAATCACTTTCTTCATTTTGTTAATCAAAGATAGCACAGAATCAATTTCACGCCGTTCGGTATTGACCGCATTTCGCGCTGCCCTTTCTTCAGATAATGAAGCTTCAAATTTCTCCCAATATGCATCACAAATAACCTGAATAGTAAACAATAAACAAAATAAACCAATCATAAAAGATAATACAACAAAAATAGAAACTAGAAACTTCAAACTAGTAGCAGTTCTCATAAGGATAAAGAGGGAACCTTGACATCTTGGCCTCCAACTCCTTAATTGAAAATATTTTTGAAGAACTGGACACCGGAGTACAATGTGCCACATCAAGCACATGACAAGATCAGAATTAGATCAGAAGGCTGAAAATAGATATCCCACAAAAATTCAGGTATTACAAAAACAACTAAGCCAACATTAGATACTAATTAAACATAGAAGAGTAACTTTGCTCGAAGATAAAGTTATGTGAGAGGAGTTAAGAAGTTAAGTGGCCACCCAATTTCCATACAACAAAACTATTGTCTGATTTTATACATTCCGAAATGTTTAAGTCTATTTTTTCGTATTAAAATACGACAACATTATAATCACTCCAAAGAAGAAAATTGAAAGGAAGATAATCTCCTTTCTTTGTTTCTTCAACATAGTTATTTCCCGTTTCAAAAATTGTACTTCTATAAATTTTGCTTCGCAGATTCGAAGGCTCTCTTGAAGATCCTTGTGCAGGTCCTCATCACAGCATTCGAAATAGGGGCATCGCTTCTTCTCCTACACATAATTGAAGAGGGTACGTTACTGGTAATTTATGAATGACAGCGATCGCATAAAAAAAAGCATTTAATGAGGGTCATACCTCCAGTGGGCAGCGAAAGAACCAACTATTGGAGTAATCAGTAGATTTCAACCTAACAATTGCACATGCCCCTGCACCGCAAGTGTACAAATAATGGCATGTTTATAGATGTCATCGATCCGTTTCGTGAAGCACATTCCATGTGGCACAATCCAAATCAAATTACCAACTCAAGTGTACAAATAATGGCATGTTTATATCATTCTTACCCAAATTCAACAGTCTTTTAATGTTTTCTAATGTTGGATCGATGACATCTATCAATCCCATGACCCATGAAGCATCATCAACCACTTCTGTCCGCTGCACATAAAACGGTGATAATTACATTCTATTTCGGGAAAGGCTTTCTTTTATAAAGGAAGTGCTTATTCACATAAGAGAACAGTTTAAATTTGTAAACTAACTGAGGGCGATGTGACAGGGGCAGGTCTAGAAACGGCGACTTGACAGGAGCAAGGCTAGTACCATCGCCTAGTCACGTCATGTTAGATGGAGATGATTACCCGCGAGGCTTGAAATGTATACTACTGGAGTTAGCATATCTAGGACAGCACTATACTGTCCTATCATGTACGCTAGAACTTGCTTCGGATTGGAATTGCACAACGGGTCTCGGCAATGCACGTGATTATTATAATGTAAAGAAATGAGAGGGGCTTCAACACATTATGCTATAAATAGAGGGACTACATCTCTCGCAAACACCACTGAGGCATCACTACTTGGCATAGAACTAATGTCTTTTAAGAATAGCTCCGACTCTATCCCATCCCCTCCTCGTATGGACTTTGATTCGCCCCCGCGCGAAAACCCCAAAAAGCCACGACCTTCTCGACCACCACCAGGACATAGTCGATCGTCATACAGCCGCTATAAGCGTAGCTGTGCTTACATCACTCGCCAGCTTCAAGCGGAGTTCCCACCAAAGGCCTCCGACGAAAATTACCCAATTGTCCCGATGGACGTAGACCCTCTGGTTGATGCAGTTGTAGCTGCAGCTGTAGATGAAAGCGAGAGAGAGGAGCCTCCGAGTCAACATTTAGCTCTTCCAGTGCCGCCCGGTATGACGGAAGCTGTGCCAATCGTCATTTTTTCCTCCACCGAAGAGGTTGACGATGACGACTCAGATGATGTGATCGAAATCAATACTTCAATTGGGAATGATGACATTTGAAAGAGGTATTGGGCCTGGTTTCGTTTACGTTGGTTTCGTTTAGTCAGAATATCTATTTAGTAGGTTTCGTTTGAAATAGTCACCTATGCCTAGTTTGCGTAGAAGACGTAATAGGATGTAGCAAATTTCACTTTCAAGAAAAAGTACTAGTCACTTACGCCTAGTATTAGATTACAAACCACTAAGAGTTGTAGCGAAGAATTCATCGAAGATTCATATCTTTAAGGACTTGGTTAAACAGTATTTCTTTTTCTTTTTCTTTTTTAATCGGTCAATAAATATTTATTAGAAATGGAACAAACAAATACAAGCCCGAAAGAAGCTAATAGCAGACACTAGGGAGTAAAAAAAAAACCAAGGAAACTTCCACCCAACGGGAAAATCCCAAAGAGAGGAAAAGAGGGCTAAATGTTGAGACTATCCCAAGCACCACCTTGATTATGACCATCCAAACTTCCACCCAACTTAGCCAAGTGAATCCACTCCCAAAAGAAATCCTTGACAACCTTTATGATCAAATCAAAGGGTTTTCTAGCCCTTCTAAAATTTCGGGAGTTTCTTTCAGTCCAAATTTACCATAATTTATTTCTTGTTTACATCAGTCTTGTTTAAAACATCAATGATTTACCACAAGTTTCTAGTTCTATTGTTTTAAGCCATTTTATTTCTTATGTTTTAAATTCATTTACTCATAATCGAGTAGACAATAAATGTACACTAAAGCCGACCGTTTACATGAGGCACCAAGGGCACGGCTACAGGTGTCAACATCAATGATTTACGTAGCATTTCATTGCATAATATCAAGGGTCCAACTAGTAATCAACTGGACCAACAACTCTAAGTGTCTCTGTGAGACATCTCTATCTCGGAGTGGTCTGAGACAACTCTAAAATCCTAGATTTCAAGTCATGAACATTAAGCATATTCACATTTTCTCAAAAACATAAAAACAAACACTTGATAGACACATATCAAAGTAAAGAAAATTCATATATACTAAACCCATATCCTTTCATTTCCTTTCACAAAAACATAAAAGCGAACACGTGATAGTCATAACAAAAAATAAAGTAAATTTGATTTTATTAAAAGTAGAAAAACCCATATGCGAAAAAGAGCATAAAATTGAAAAATGAAAAGAACCCATCAAATTTCACCACTTTAAACATACAAGTGTACAAATAATGACATGTTTATATCTATCATTACTTTTACCCAATTTTCATAAGGTAAAAAAAGAAAAATACGAATATGAATATGTAAATAAATATACCTTAAAAGGAGCAGTTTTTTTCCTTCAGTTTTTTTCTTGGATCAAAGGAACGAGGTAGGATCACAATTATATGATATCCCGTTGTTAAGCAGGGAAAATAATGCAAAAGTAGAGAGAGAAAGTGATGGAAGCCACCTAACCACAGCTGCAATTGCAATGGCCTTTTAAGACTTCAAAAAACCTCAAAATTTTGCACCAAAATAAAATAACAACGCTGAAACTTACCTCTCAAAACCTCAAAAAATTGGAGAAGAAATCAGTCCCAAAATCCATCAATCTTGGAAAAGGATGAAAGAAAAACCATTAGTTATTTTATTTCAATTTAAAATAAGATCCATTTATATACAAAATGCATAACCATAAAAAGCCTTAAAAAATCAACATTAACTGTGGAGATAATATGACAAAGAACCTTAGAAGATCGGTGGTTGAAAGAGAGAACTAGAGAGAGGTAGAGCTTGAAGGATTTTAGTTTGGGAGAAAGAAGTGGATTTGGTGTTGTTCTAAAAAATTTGAAGAAATTTCATATTGCAAGTTCGGGAAAACATGTGTGGCTAGGCGGGAAAACCATTTTTAGCTTTTGATTTTCAATTTTAGATTTTGAATCTAGAAAAATCGGGAGATTTATTAGAAGGGAGCCTCTATTCCCGCCCAAGCATTCTCTGAAAGCACCCACATCCCATACCAATTTAAAACCATTGCTTGCTTAGGAACAAATGTTGTAGATTGTGTTACACCCCGATCTTCCCTGCAATAGATTGTTGAACTAATGATAAGGGAATGATGATGATGTTGAATTTCATGTCAAACTGATAGATTGTATAATAATTACAATCAATAAAAATGATTTCATCATTATCTCGTGAACATAATTGAGCAGCCAAATACACACACATAGATTGTAGATAGAGACACTTGCTAAGTATTCCTTTTCTGTTAGTTTGCTTCTATGTGACAAGTCAATTACTCAAATTCAGTTTGTGGAAAGGATACACGTGTGTATGCATAAACCACCCCAAAATAGTCATTGGACTCAACTTCAACAGGAACCTATCAAGCATGACCTATCTCAATGGAGAGAGTGTAGATGGAATAGGTCCTTAACAAGAACCTATCAAGCATAAAGAGACAATCTAGTGAGCGTTTTTTAGCATTCGGAACCTGTATTAGGATCTGGAGACATTTCTTCCATTATGTGAGCTCAAGTGTTGTGGAAGGAGCCAAAGATCTCTATAGATATTTCCCCCTTGCGTTCAAGAGTAGTTGGAGTACTATTCGGCTGAAATTGGATTCAAATATCACGTTTTGAAAATCAAGGAATGTAAAAAGTAACCCCGTTGATGATAGTCCCAAGCCTGGATGAAGGAGAGTTAACATCTGGTTGACTACTTGCTGTAAAAACTAAAAAAATATCAAATCTCCCCCACCGAATCTGGTCCCAAGCCCATATAGAAAAGAGGGTTTAGATTGATAGCTGACTGTAAAGATCATGTTAAATCCTCCTATGACAGGCCATATTACAAATCCACGTTAAGATAGGTCATGGTTTAATATAAGTGGAGATGCCAAAAAGAAGCTCGGCTGAATTGAAACAAAGAGTGTTGTTGTCCTATTTTTTAAGGTGCATAGAAGAAATACACAATAACAAAAGAAGCAATTAATTGGCGCAGAAAATGGACTATTTAAATTATCTAATAAACTACTCTGCCAAAATGATTTTCATGTGGTAAAACCCTTTTCAAAGAACATCCACGAGACCTAGTCCAAACATACAAATCCACTCTCACTGTCTCTCATCAATATGTTGTTTTCTACCAACCAACCCATATTGATATTGTGGCTTTTATCCCGAAGAGGTGACTGATATACAATAATGCCAAGTGTGCGGCCAATTACCTAATCCCACTTCTTACAACTGACCACTCAAATGCAACTTTTTATCAACAAAGATCTTTAGATCATGTCGTACCCATAAAAAATAACGCCTTCAAATGCAATTTACAAGCCTAAAATTCCACCAAATATCTGAAACTGAACCCTAATCCAAAGATAACTATAAAAAATAAATAAATTGAAAAGAAATCTAAGCTAAATGAGGCAGAGCAGCAAGAGAGGTTTGATGGTGATGGACGCCGATTTTGCTGCAGTCGGATTGGGTATACTGATCACAAGTATATAATTTGTTTTAATCAAATAACAGGGAATATCTCGTACAATGGTTTCAGATTAGATGAGTTTGTTCCTCAGAAAACGTCTGCATACATAAGCCAATATGACCTGCACATACCTAAGATACTGTGAGGGAAACACTTGATTTTTCAGCGCGGTGTCAGGGTGTTGGAAACAAAGCTGGTGAGCCTCTCTTCTTACTCACTACTTTTCATTTCTGTTGACACTTGTCATTGTGTGACTGATACTTGTTGCTTCTGTGTCTAGAAATTATGACGGAAGTGAGTATAAGGGAGAAGGAAGTGGGAATTGTCCCTGACTCGAATATACACTTACATGAAGGTAGCGACTGAAACATGAACAATTTAGAAATAGCCTAGTGGTATGGAGGTCATGGGTTCAAATCCTCTTACCCTCCTTTTTAAGCACAATCATCAAATTCTCCAAATTTTGAAATAATTCGCGAATTTGAGATTTTGTAAGTTAATCATGAATTATTCTCAAATTTTGAATAATTCGTGTTTAAAGAATTTGTGAAGTTTATGAATAATTCATGTTTTTTTCGATAAATTGTGATTTTAACTTTTTTTATACTTTTAAATCTTCTTTTATTTATTTACTTTTTTGCTCCAAATATTTCCTGAGCTTGCCGAATTTTCCCAGATTTTAACATCGCCGAATTATTTCAAAACCCCGACTTGGTGACTACGTTTTTAAGGGATTTAGCCTGGAGCTCAACTAGAAGGTTGACAGTATTGTAATCTCAAGGTCGCAGCTTACCCATCAAACCAAAACAAACAAAAAGGAATGGAAATTGTGCTTATTTTTCCCTCTAAATAATCTGAGGAATCAGATACATTTTATAATAGTGATCTATGGTGAAAATCACCATTATAACATAGTCATGATTTGTACCACCATTCGATGAAATCTGATGCTGGTACGATGATTGTGCAACATAATGTGATGGTGCAGATCATGGATCAAAATATCGTCCGATACCGATACGTATCGGTTTTGGACCTCACCGATACGATACAATGGGTTTTTATCGCCCCCCTGAAAAAACAGTCAAATTATCGTTCAATGTATCGTTCGTATCATCTGTATCGTTCAATGTATCGTTCGTATCAGACGATAATTTCAAATTATTGGTTTTAATGTTTTTTTTTTTTTTTTTTTGGGGAAAAAATCGGAGAGTATCGTCCGGAACCGATACGTATCGAAAAAACAAGATTTTGATCCTTGGTGCAGATCACCATAAAAAATTTGCATGTCACACAATGAAAGGAACCTAGTGCATATTTTTCTCTTAAGTGGGCCTAGGTGATGGAAACTGTGCTTATTTTCGTTCCCTCTATACAATCCTGTGGAAATAGATACACATTGTTACAGTGGTAGATGGTGAAGATCACCCAAGGATTTAAACACCAATACATATCAGCATATCGGCATATCGGCTGGGTCCCAACTCCCAAGCTTATATGTATCTGATATGGGAATTATTTAGCATGGTGGTCTTCCAAATGAACCAAACCTTCCACATCGGAAGGCAATACCCATGGAGATTGTGCTGCCTGTGATCTTTGGAAAGAAGGGGAAACACCAGAATTTTAGAAAAGAAGAATTACAGTGATACCTCACACCAAAGCATTTCACTGAAACCTGGTGACTAACTATATGATAACACAATCAATTAAAAATGTCGTATATGTCGTCAGGGATCAATTACCCAAAACAACCCGACTGAGTTACCCCAACAGGGATCAATTAAGGTGATTCGGATCCATTGGGATCGAGATGGTTTGGGCATACTTAGCCAGATTTTGAAATCAGAATAATATCATTTTTATATATGCTAGATTTTGAAATCATAACAATATCATTTTTATATAGGCATCAAAATGTTTGTAGCGTATTCTTTTTGCCCCAAAGAAACAAAGAACCCATTGATTTATCAGTCATGTGTTAGATCAGCACCTTCAAATTAATTTACCCTTTATTTACAGTGGGAGCTACAAGTCGTACCCCAGATTTGTACCAGCATTTAATGTCTAAAAGGAAGGCTAGATATTTTTGAAATCTGTCATAGGGAACACTATCTGAACCCTTTGAGAACAACCTTTTTTTTTATTGATAGGAAAACAACCCTTTACAATCTAAAACTTGAGAACCTCCCACAATAATTACCTATAAAGCTAACTACTCAAGGTAAATTACATTGCAAACACAAGGGAAATAGATCAAAGAACAATCAAATCTCTTCAAAGCATTTTATCAAATAGCTGCTATACAACCTCTGCTCAATTGAATAATAAAAAATTCAAACAAAGAAAGAAAGATTATGTGATAATTTCGTCAAGAACTCACTGGAATCATAAAATTGATCTGAATCACTTATTGCACTTCACAATGTACAACAATACTGAAGCTGCTCTTCAGTTTTGCAAATAATTATCCAAAACAGTCAACATCCCCTTAGATATATACATCTAAACCTCTCTCTCTCTCTCAACATTTGTACATATAAACTATAAGCAGTTATATAAACTATGCTTCAGTAGATAATATCAAGATTTCAAAGCATCTCCACACACCCCACAAACACCATTCAAGATCGCAAAAATACGAGAACCAAATAAGCATTAGGTGCCGTAGGTTGCTATCCATTTCGCTTCATACCAAACCTCAGCTTTGTGTTTGATACTCTTTTCACGTCCCTGTCCCTGCCCCTGCCGAAGTGGACATAGGAATCCTCAGCACCCTCTCCCAAGGGAATAGGTTCAAAGTTTTGGCAAGGCAATTGTTGTAGGCGAGATTCATTGTATATCAGAAAATCCTGCCGGCATATAAGCCAAGAAAAATAATAAATTAGCTTTTGTGTAGTAGCTTCACAAGTGCCTCTATACAAAGCAACCAATAATAAATTTGCACTTGTTAATACTAAGAGTCTATTTGGATATAAGGAAAACAGAGGAATCATAAGGGTCGGATTCTGAAATCTGACAAAATCCACTTTTGAGATGTGAATTAAGGCTTCGAAAAATGTGTCAAAAAATTCTTCAATTTCCGAGAGAAAATAATGAGGGTACCTCATATTTTCATTTTAAGAGCTCTCGGAAAATCAAATAACTAGTCCAGCGGTGTAGGGTTTATTAAACGCTTCTATGTTGTTTTTTCATTTATGCAGCTCATCTTCTCCATTATCCTGTGGATTCCTGCAGCAACTCAATTTATCCAAACACTGGAAAATGAAGGAATCCTACGGATTCTTACAAGCTTAGAATCCACTCAATTTATCCAAACAATGGAAAATGAAGGAATCCTACGGATTCTTACAATCTTAGAATCCACGAGAATTCATGGGATCCATAAATCCAAATCCGTAGTGTTCCAGGATTTTATTCAAAATTTCAACGACCGTAAAGAAATGAGATGCAGCCATCTTCTCAAAGTAGGTCTTTCGATGGGCATTTGGAAACAATTCCTCAATGTCATTTGTTGTGAAATCAAGGGCATTGTCATATTATCGAGGATCGCCAACTAACATAAATAATATAGCTAATAAAACATTGACCTTTTAAATTGTTGTCCTTTTCTTTTCTGTAATTCCTTCTGTTATAAACAGAATCTACAAAAAATTGGTTTTATTTGTGGTAATTTATCATTAAATTTTGTCAATTAGTTCAGGAGCGTGGATTATTAAAAAGAACTTAGGAACAAACACTTTCACTGATAGAGTTAAATAGTACTCCTTTATTTGTATCTGTTTTTCAAAAGGATCCCCTGTAATTACTTTGTTCCCCTTCATTTGAGTTACTTTTCAGACATATTTTTGTAAATTTCCTTAATTTGATGCCAAAGAAAATTAATATTTCCCAAAGAGCCTTCCTTTAAATCTAACAAACAAGGCCTGCTCCAATCTTTAAAGACATCGGGTTTTTCTAAAACATGCATTCGGCTAAACCAATTTTACCAGCTTTACGCACATTTCAACATAGAAGTTTTCACATTAAAAAAAGGTTATTAATCCAATCTTACTAATCAGTTTATTTAGCTCAAAACTTACCTTAACTAGATCATCTGTAAGAGGGAGTTCAAAAGCTTGAGGACATCTGATGGGTTTAACAGCGCGGTTGAGTTGGCAATTACCTGCAAGCCGATATCATATCGAAAATTAGGAGATGGACATCAGCACTATAAATATGATCATCAAACACAAGAAATATGGTTGCTACATAGGTGGCATAATTTATATCATCAGATTGTTAACAATTATGCCATAAGTCTAATGACTCTACTGTTCCAGATTTCTAGTATGCTAATGCTGCTCATTCCCTAAGTTCATAATCTGCAATGGCAAATGGTAAATATTAAGAAGACATAACAGATTGCGAAAAGCCGGAAACTAAATAGTCAAAATAAAATAATGGACCTTTTCGTCTTGTGTGTACAAGCAGTCTAACAATAGTGCACGGTCATCAGCATGCAGTGTCTACTTGAGCAAAACATAAACTGAATCTGCACTCAGAGGTTTTGTCTCAGAAGAGACCACTTGCTTTGTTGGGCACTTAGATTTATCGGCATCAAGTATGTTTAGACTAGCAAGCTTCTCACCCATGGTCGGCTCATTCGCATCATAGTCGAGACGATCCATAGCCACTAGATGACCTATCCAAGACAATGGAAAAGGTTAATTATCAAGTGGTGGCCTTCCAATTATATTGGCGTCAAGGTTAATTATCAAAAGGTTAATTATCAAGTTCCAACTACTTAAGTAGGTCTTACGAGATGGTGTGCAATGCAAGAAGGAAGGCAAAGAATAATAATGAAGTAAATGTAACGAAGCAAAAGAAGAAAACTAACAGTGTTACAGAAGAGATACACTATAAGATATAAAAATGTCAAAAACTAATTCATATGAGTAATTTTGTAATACTAACTGAATAACAAAAGATAGGATGATCTGAAGAGAGAAAATTTCTTTAGAAAAAAATGTGGCTTCTTATGCCAATTCCAACATTCATCATCAGTATATTCAAGGAAAGCAAAAGTATACATAACTGTCAAACTCTATCAAGTGCTTAGAAGATTAGTGTTTTTTGCTCCTTGGCAGTTGCAGAGCATAGAAAGAGCAAGCATACTCAGAAAAGCTACTGTTAGCAATATAGTAACTAAAGCAACAACACAATAAAAAAATTAAAATAAATAATCACATGGTAACATCCACTTACCAGCGTCAATACTATTATCTTCATTTGCAAGATCTAGATTAGATTCCAGACTTCTCTTTTTCACTCTTTTTTCCTGGCTTGGAGCATCTATCAGCTCTAACTCGGAATTAAGGTGGCCCATGCCAGTCTTTGCTGCAATAAAACACAACACAATCACTAGGAGGAAAATACGCCCCAAGACAATGGCTTATACCTATGTACAATGGCATGAAAAATATTAGATATTTTAACACGAAAATACAGCAAAAACAGCTAATAAATGCAAAAATAAGGAAGCAGAATGATGCCGGCACAAGACCTTTGAGAGAAATCACTTCTCTAGAGGAAGAATAGCTCCACAATAATTTTCATTCAAAGAAACTTCAATAATATATTAATAATTTAGGTATAGAGACCTGCAGAGTACTATTAATTTAGCATAACTGAACAAGAAAAGTTTAAACTACCCTTAAAACTTATAACCGACTACCTAGTTTTTAAACAACTTAAAGGGAACTGCCCAAACCACTCTTAAATTATTTATCCACTCATTAATGAATAGAAAATCTTTATATGATACGAAATCCAAGACCATCAACAATTCTCTGAGTTGTTCCCCTAGCTTGGCCTTATGCCATGCCCGAGAAGACCAAGTCAGACTGGAGGTGGGGAAGGGTTCACCATGCTTTTCTTCCTGTATTGACTCCACTGACACCCAGTGTGCCCCTATGTTGTAAAATTGGTTCTTCGTGCTTTATTCATGTCCTGATCCAGTTGACAATTATTTGATACTGCTGTCTATACCTCTCAATAACACCATCCTATGCTCATAATGATCTAAGGATGCATCAACTATGTATCAACAAATACATATAGTAGACACAATTGGATACCGCTCTAAGTTTTTTTTTCACTACGGGTGTTTTCAAAGTAAGTTGTCCTACACCCCACACCTGCAGTGTCACCATGTTGTTGTGCCGAAGTACAAGGAAAATTTGGATATGTGAATGACTGAATGCATGTAACATTTATTTGATTTGGATTGACCTAGAAGTCAACAAAAAGGCCCCATTGCTTATAAAATAACATTCCTACCAATGCTGCATTATGATTTATGGCATGTAAATCATCACAGAAATATAGTTGCCTTTTAATAACTCAATACGACACTATAAAAGAAAAAAAAATATGCGTATACCTGTGGTTCCACTATCATCTTCTGCTTGAGTACTGCCCATAATGATCCCATGATCAAACATTTCATCGAAAGCGGTAACATAAATGTCCTCCCCGGGAACAGGCACCTCCAGAACAGTAAACTGTGGACAGGTAACTGAACCATAGGCGATGAGGACTAAAGCCCGTCCATCCTTTTCTAAACCATGTAGACTTGATGGAGCAGCTTTTGGTGCCAACTTTGGGTTCCCAAGTTGTTCTTATCTCCAAACAAACAAGACAAATTTACACACTCTTTTGGTGTTTAGAATACACATGTTGTGAACTAATCACATCCCTACTAATTCATAGCCAAATATATTTTTTTAAATGCTAGTGTTTGCATAAGGGTGTTGTCTGAAGTCCAAACTCCACACACTTTCATTTCCAAAATGAGAATGATGCTGTTTAAAAATGGTGTCATCTATTTTAATGACAGTCCAACAGGCCCCAAGACATTGAAAGGCACGCATCTTTCACAAAAACAAAATTCTACAATATCATTCTAATGCCTTAGGAGAAAAGGACATTAATTTTGGGCAATGCTGTTAGTAATATACTTTGCACAGTGAACTGTGGAAGTATCAATCAGATTTACCATAAATCAACATTTTCTGAAAAAGAATTTTGTTCCTAACAGTATACACGCAGATATAGTGCAATTTGACTTTTGAATAAGAAAATCCATTTTAATAACAGTGAGCAGGCTATCAAAGATATATTTTGATGCCACTTACTCGATAGTTATGCAACTGGCAAAAGTAATCAGGTTCTCAAACTTTGATAATTTTCATAGGGATCCATAGAGATTTTTCATAGGAATTTAATAATTTACCATGGGTAATTTTTGGGTATAAAAAAACTTGTATGGTTCTTGTGATTGAGAGGTCCAGAGCTGCCCAATATATATGTAGGAAGCCAAGACTCCACGATGTGGTCATGAAGTTGAATGCTACAACAGTGTTATTTGAGGGCCACGTGGCACCCAAACACATGTTTGCGTGCTGCGTGAACCTGTGCAAAAGGTAGATCAATGACCATTCAAAGAAATTAAAATTTTCATTTTAATCATCATTGACCACAATGTTCAATGATTGTTAAAATGGACGGTGACTTGAAAAATTAGGTCACCTTTAATTTTCACACCATTAGATCAAGGCCCTAAAATTAATTTCTTTTTTTGCTAAAACCCCTAGGGACGGGTGAACGGGTGCTAGATGGCATTTGGTTGTCACAAGGCATCCCAAAAGGGCACCGTCCTAGGGTTCTATCTCTAAGACCACATCGTAGAAAACCCAAGAAAAGAGTTTCTTTTGTTACATTGCAAGGTCGGTGTGTCTGCATTTTTCAAGTTCCTTTACATGCAAATGATAAGAACAGAATAAAAAGAACAACTTGGGTTTTGGCTTCATCACAAATGTGAGCTAAGCAAAACCGCACCATAAACCAACAAAAAGATGATGCTCCTATAATTTTCTAAGGAAAATATCTGCAAAATAGGACAGTGACCATTCACTACGTGAAAAAGCCAAAAAAATCATTGCCTTAAACAATGATTTTTTCAAAAAACCGCTACTCTAAACAGTTGAAAAAAAAGGAGTGATTTTTTTTTACCACTATACAAGACAGTGGTTTATGAACTTCAACAACGACTGCTCTTAACAGTCATAGAAAAAACCACGGCTTTTGACAGTGGTTTTTTATGCAATTTTTTTTAAAAAAAAATACTATTTAAAAAAAAAAACAAATTTACATCGACAATTTTTTATGCAATTTTTTTTTAAAAAAATACTATTTTTTTTAATGCAATTTTTTTTAATATATATTTTTTTTAATACGTTTTTTTAAAATGCTTTTTTTAATGCAATTTTTTTAAAAAATATTAGAGATAGAGAAAAAGATACTCTTGGTATCTTTTTTAATGCAATTTTTTTATTGCTTTTTTTTTGCAAGTTTGTTCCGCCCGATGCATATGCTCTTGATATTGGTATTAAACATACATATTGGAATACCGAGATTTTAACCATGGCCATAACCACTACAACTTAAAAGGCAAAGAACTTTCAAGTTTCAAGGGATTTATAAAATCTTCTGTCACAAAAGAAAGCACCATTAAACTCATGACTCGACTGATCAAAAAAAAAAAAAAAAAGCACCGTTAAGAATTACACCATGAAAACTATAAAACATACATCTAAAACACATATAATATATACAATATATTAGCCTTGTCCTGAACTACTTCTGTTCTAAGAGACCATCCAATGCTAAGAAATGAGATACATGTGACCCAAATCCTCCAATTGAGCCTTCCTCCACCGTAATTAGGATCTCATCGATGCCGTTGGATTTAAGATTGTTTGCAGCTTCGAAACATGTCTGGGTTACAGACCCAAATCCGAAAATAGCAACTCCATTGCCTTCCATTAGAATTCTTCCCTTTCCAATATGTTAAAATTCATCAAAAAATTCAACTGAAAAATTCACACTTATCCATGATAAACAAAAAATTCACACTTTTGGAAAGTATTGCCTAAATTGGTTTTAGCCTAAAAATAAACTCCTTGATTAAAAAGTGTCAAAGAAACTGAAAAATGATAGCCCATGATTATTTTTGAAAGTATTTATCAACTTATATGATCAATTTGGCAATTCAATCAAACTGCCCTAATCATTTGACAATTAAGAACCACCCATGATTATTTTTAGGTACAAAAAAATGATCATTCTTAATAACTCTGCTGGGATGACCCTCTCATAGCATTCCTGATTGTATTTATTAAAAAAAAAACCAAAAATAAATAAAACCATTTTAATAAGATGTTATAAAATAAAAAGAAAGCCCAAATGATTCGAACCATTTGATATTTTTTTAAACTGAAAGTATTGAGCAAACTTAGACAAACCATTTTAGCGTTCTTGATTTTATCTATGGACAGTCATGAGGTCATTTAGCAATGTATATGTAGCCATGCCTCATGTCTAGGCTGAATGAGACAAGGAATTGAGCATAAAGGAGAAAAAAATGAAAATGATAAAATATAAGAAAAATATTTCACAAAAGGTTAAATTCTTCTCACCAGCAAATCTTAGACAAATTGGATATGGGCACCTACATCGAAAGGCAGACTTTCAAATTTCAATAGCTTATTTTTTAAAATGCAATGTGCTATGAGAAATTTCAGTTACCTGGTGGGTAAAAGCAGCAGATAGCTATCATAAGGTCAATAGACCACTTTTAACTGATTAACACAAATAAAGAGACATCGAAAGCCTATGAGCATAAATACTAAAATTTCTGACAAAATTAAACTTTATTATAAATTGAACTATATACCTTTTGGGGACCTAGAACTATCTAAAATCTGAACAGAAATTCCTCAAGCCCTATTACTCTCAATTGAATTTTTTATTTATTACTCTCAATTGAATTTTTTATTTCCTAAGCGAAGAAAACTTCAAAATTAACATCAGCCAATGCTCCCACCCTGGCTTAAAAGAAAATTCTAATTAAAAGTGACGAAGAAAGAAAGAAACTGTAACTTTATTTTAAGGACAGTAGCTTCTTCTTTCTTGCCTCAGCTTTCTTTAGCAGCCCATGAAAACCTATCAAAATCAGCAAAAAAGATCAAACGCCTCTAATGACGTTAAGTCAAAGGCTGCTTTTGAATTGCCTCTCATCATCAATCACATGAATGAACCCCTTATTTAACCCAAATTCGACATGAAAATAAGGGAAGTCATTCGGGATCGAAGCACGCAATCCCTTTACTCTCATGCCTATGAGGTTCTTCGCGTTGTGCTGGCTCCACTCATCTTCAGCTTCATCAATTGCCTGAAAAAAAATCATGTCTAATTCAAGAAATTTGATTATAACTGGCACAAAACTCTCCAAATTAAAAAATTTCTCCAAAAGTTAACAAAACACAAAATAAATGCCTAAACAAAATGGCCAAATAGAAGTTGAAAACGCGTCTTACGTGTATAGGCACAGAATGGGCAATCATGATGAGTGCCCTCCAATGTTTTTTGGTAATTCTAAAGACTCTAGATAATGCAGGTCGATCTTCAGTTTCCATAAGGGGGACAATGAGTCAGGCTCGGGCAAAAAATCCTATTATAAACAGGCTGGGCTGGGCTTGGGCTGGGTCACCTATTAAAAAATCATATAATTAAAGCCCATGCTCAATATTGCCACCCCTAGGTTTCACTCCATAGGATGTCAATAGTCTTTTTGGCATCCAGAAGTATATCACGAGCCATTAGAGTCTTCAGCATGAAAGTAATGCCTCCCAGCTACTGAATCCTAGAGAAAGTTGACTGCTACTGATTTTGAGGCCCATAGAACCTGTATGAATACATGTGTCTTTGACATGACAATCTATTTTTCGAAAAAGGACTGATGCTTCTCTACAGATCAGAGCCTAATTTAGGCGGAACACCACTATTATCATCTTTATGTGGTTTATATGGAGATATGTTGTTTCTCCTTGGAATTGAACTAGTTTTCGAAACTTTGACAGGAGAAGAGAGATTGTAATCGTGATTCGAAGAATACCTTTGGCTGTGGCTTAGCGGGCTGATATACCTCACAGAATCTGGAGTTTTCGGCCTATCGGAAACTACAGCTCTTGGCCTTCGATGATTATCGTTATTTAGGTCTTGCCACGAACTTTCTTGCCACTCGGATTCAGTATCGGATGGTTCGTAGCCACTTTCCCTCTGTTTTAAAGAGGAAAGAAGCTGAGGAGCTCTGTTGTATCTGGAGGAAATCTCCATTGCATGCATTAGGGGGAAAACTTTTTCAGATGGAATAAAAGTGATTCTTGGTCGCCAACCCAATGAACCATTTCTCACACCCACTGATATTTGAGAATATAAAGGCTGCAACAAAAGACAATTTTGATTCCCATTTTTTTGTTTTAGAAAACTGCAAGTGGGATTTTTATGTTCAAACACAATGAAAAAAATCTATGAATATGCCTTCAAATACAAAATTTGTCGATATGCCACAAATAAATCATCTAGAAAAATTATTTGATCTCTATATTAGTTTAGTAGCTCTATCATTGTAACACACTTTAGGCTGGTCAACTCAAGTTTTACTTGGTTTTGGCTTGATTTGAACAAACTTAGAAAATTGGTCCAGAACTCAAACAAAACAGAAAAAATCAATCAAGAACTAATTTATGATTTGGATAAACAAAGGGCAGCAGGAAAAGCATAATAAATCCATAACAAACTGAAAAACCAACTGATCTTTTTCCTGGCTCAAACAAGTTTGTCTTCACCAGACCAAGGCATGCCAAGTTCTTATAAAGCGATAAGCATATATCTGAGTCAAGAGATACAAAGCAACAGAAAACAAATAAACCTACACAGAAAAGTCTGAGAGGCAATTTAGTACGGATTAAAACTCTCACACGACGTGAGCGCTTGTCTTCACCATACAAATTCAAGGCATGCCAACATATAAATAGTATTCACAAGTAGCATTAGGCATGAGAACAAACTCATATAAATCAACATTCTTCACAAATTATAGGCCTTCGTTTATCATTTGGTGCTAAGGTTCTCTCCCTATATTCTATAGATAGACTAAAGGAATATTGACCCCTATTAAAGGAGGGAGCTCTGCAAACCACACTGCCTAATGTTATGACCAGTTTACTCTAGCCTGTATACTGTCACATTAAGTATTTCCCATGAAAGTAGGAAGACCTGTTCTGTGGGCCATAGCACAATAACCTGCTTTATACAGTCAATAAAGATTATCAATGAAGATCATTTCAAAGAATAATAAAAAGAGTAAAACTATAAAACAGTTAAATGTACAGGCAACCTTAACAAAGATGCGGTTAACCGAACCTGAAATTTTTGTTTTTTGGTTCAGTTCAGCCTTAACCGAAATTGAACCAAAACTGGACAAGTTATTCGGTTTTGATTTTTTCAAATTTTTATTCGTTTTTCTTCAGTTTTTTTTTTTGGGGGCCAGTTTTCAAAACCTACCCAACCGATTTTCGGTTTCAGCCACCTGAAACCAAACCGATTGGGAATCGGTTTCGGTTTTTTCAGTACGGCGGACAGGTTTTTCGGTCAGTTTCGGTTTTCAGTTCAAATCTTGCACCCCTATGTAATCATAGTTATATATACGTAGCCTTTAAGTTACTTATAAATTAAAAGTTACATGAGATGTAATTTTTTCTCTCTTAAATTATAGTTACTTGCGCTTCATCAATTTTTGAAATGTATTGACATTTTAGTATTATTTTGAGGTAGAAATTGTGTTTGCTCTTAAGGTTTTTTATTGACTTTTATACTTGTTTATAGATTTCTTCAAGGCTTCCTTTCAAGATGGATATTACTTTTGTATCTGGAACTGGCTTTAGGGGTTCAAGAGTTGAAGAGCGTGTTACAGGTGTTTTCATCAACTGTAAAAATCTCAGAATACTTTTTTTTTTTCTTAAGGATGAATATATATCGTTACTAGGATGTTTCTCTAGATTGATCATGTCCCCTCAGAGGGTATTTTAGAGCTAATATACAACTTAGAAATAAGAAAATAATGGTCAACCAGAACAGCGGCACTGAGCAGAGCACTTTATGGTCTCACTCGTTGCCCAAAGTCGTCCGGTAACACTCATCGTTATGATCGAGTGGCTGTTCAGTCCTGACTTTGCCTGTACCACCATAATCTGGTGGTTTCACCTGAGCTCTGGGATATGACATTTCTTCATAGTTATAAACTTTCCACAACATATATTCTCTGGGAGGGTCTCCTTCAATCCAAGCTGGTGCATAAGTTGGAGGATCAATTCTCTTCAGTAAAGGTTCTAGGCATCTGCATGTTGTGGGGTAACCTGGATGCTTCCCGTATTCATCAAAGTGAATAGCATCGCTTATAACCCTGCCAATTATTTATCTAAATGGTTGATATGCCAAATGGGTGAAAGGTCATTGCCACCTTTACGAGCATTTTAATTTTATATGCTCGATCTCATTATGTGCTTTATCTTGCTAGGAAATAACAACTTACTCATGCCTTTTGAATTGAGAAAGAAGCAACAAATATTGTAATTCGTATATCATGTAAAACTTACAGGATAATTTATGTACTTCCTGAAACACCATAAAAAATTTATAAACCTGATGACATTTCTTACATCTATAATAATCAATCTGAAAAAAAAATTCTCAAATGGACTATCTTAGTATGATTTTTTCAATATCTTTTCAACTCTTAGTTTTTAAAGATATTGTTGAATGAAGATAATGAATGGATGTCCTATCCATATCATTAAAGATGGTAGGGGCTCACATATTGATAGTAGATCAAGATTGGTCAGAGCCGATTAATAGACTAAAAATCCCTTGTAGGGAGATTACTGTACATCTTTCTCGCAAACAAGCTTGATATTATTTTATTTTATTGCAACTGCAATTTTCCTTTGTAGGCTATGAAGAGAAGGTTTGGTATGTCTTTCAAAGATTAAAGGAGAGGGTTATACAAGCAAGCTCAACATGCAAAAAGAATGTGAGGGCAGCAACTGGAGGAACGAACGACCCAGCAATCCTTCCTCAACCATGACAAAAAGAAAAGAACAATAGCAAGGAGGCAGTGATCGCAAGTTGGAAAGAAAAGGAAGGCACTACAGCAATTCCATGAGCGTAGTGCCATGGATTATTTGCGGTGATAATCATGAGATTGAAATTTTTGATAATCATGCCCTTGCTTCCCACCATTCTAGTGACTAAGCGTTATCCCAAGAATATGCAAGTGGGTGCCAAGGCAACCATTCTTCTTATAAAAGATATTAAGAAATGATATAACTCTCCAACAACGAAGCATCAAAATCCAGATGCCCATTATGAGGAATTCTAAGTCAACCTCCAACCAAATAAAACATGATCATCTACAGAAGACAGAATGAAGTCCTAAAATATGATGCAAAAGGTTATCTTGCTCCACACATTCAATGGAACACAAGGATCAATGATAACAATAACTCCAAGTCATCACATTTCTGCATAGATGAAAATTCATGTCATTCAGCATCAAATAAACTAGCACAGAATTTAGAATTTAATTCCAAGTAATTTCACTTTCAGAAGAAAGAAAAAAGGTCATGCGAGGGTTAATGATGTCAACATGATCTAGAGGTGAAATTTCTCTCTTGAGAACTCATGTTTTGAAATAAGAAGTAGGTTCTTTAAGTAATTTAAAGATGGCTTAAAATTTCACTTTCAATCACTATTTAGCCTCATTGCTGTAAGTGTAATATCCTTTATTTCTTAGGATTAATATACCTGCTAAACGTGTATAACCAACACCTTAGATGTACCTAAAAATTTGCAGTATACTAGTATGACAAAAGCAGAATTGGTATTTTCAGAATTACCAAGGGTAGAAATATATTTCTACCATAAGAACAGATTGGATATTTTTAAAATTGACAAGGGTAAAATTGTACTAGTTTCTGTTATATTGTTAGTTTAACTTGTAAGAGTACTTTATTAATGAAATGAAAGTTAATTTTAGTTTTAAAATTTTTGTTATTTACTTTGCTTACTATTACCCTTTATTCCTTCCCCAATCCTGTTGTCATGTCCTTATAATATTACAGAAGTCGCACCCCGAAATATGCATAGGTATTTTGGGGCATGATAGCTTGGTATCATAACATGTTTCTGGCAACCGTCAGTATAACACATGACGATTGGGTTAGGATTGCAGTTGGAATCGTTAGGATCTTAAAACCCTGAAGACATTACGTGAGGTATGAATGTATGATGAATGACTAGAAATTTTTTAGACTCAAGGAAATCAAAATGCCGAAAGGCTTTTTGAGACTCAAGGGAATCAAAATGCCGAAAGGCGGTACATCTTTGACAACTTCCAACAGAATTAAAAGGCAATACTATTATTATATGGGAAAGGGCTCTCAAAGCACGCTACATAAAGTTTGATATCAGTGAATCTAAGATTCTTTCACCAAACAGTGCCAGTAACTAACAGAGGCTGTCCCTCACATCTAACATACAGTTCGATTGCAAAAATTGATGGTATTAGATTCGGTTATACCTTAGCAAAGTCGATTCGACCTGAAGAACAGTGTTCTGAAACAAAAATATGAATCAAAAGCGAGATCACAAAGAGCACATACAGTGAAAGAGATGCTTAGAAAGAGTATCATTAGGCATGTACTGCTGCAAAAAGCCGCTCATCCCTTCAAAGACAAGAACTCATCGATTCACCAATCTCCTATGCCAACTTTTCTTTCCGAGACCGCCTCCTAAATCATCAATAAATAAAATTAAATAAAAAGAAACAGAATCACTGTCTTTATACAAAACAGATTACACTAAAATGCAAAAAATAAATAAATATAATATAATTAAAAAAAAACAAAAGAAAACAAAACTAACAGTAACTGCTTGAAACAGTGAAACAGATTATTACACTAAAATGCAAAAACAATAGATAAAATAAATAACCAAATCTCACAATGAACTGCTGAGAGTCAGGCCACGATTGTTTCGAAAACCATTTGACGGCAACCAATCTATTGTTCTCCAACTTTCCTCTGTAAACAACATTGGGAGCTTTCTCTCCACTCTTCGACACAATGAAATAGGAGTTGAAACCCTTCGTCGCAGTTCGAAGCTCAGCTAGATCGAATTCTTTAAATGCCGGTACTTTATCTTGCTCAGCTGGATCTGCATCAGCTTCAAAATTATAACAAAAACAAAAATTAAATCCAAAATCATAATCTAAAAACCAATACATATATCAGAGATCAAAATACCTAGATCAGGTTTCTCCGCTTGTAACGATTCTTCTTCAAGAGACTGAACATTGCTCGTCTTCGACTATAAACAGCCCATACCGACACAAAATGCGAAACCCTAGAACAAACCGGAACCCGATATTTCCAAAGCTTTGATTCAAAATCTAGGGTTGATTGAGAGAGAGGTTAGGGTTTGTCGAGATCTCGAGAGAGAGAGGCTACGGTTTGTCGATCGATCGATCGAGAGAGGTTAGGGTTTGTCGAGAGAGAGAGAGAGAGAGAGGGTAGGGTTTCGATGGGAAGAAGACGGGTTGAGAGAGGCATGCGAAATGAGAGGGCGGGGCATTCTTAGTGATATAAACTGAAATGAGAGGGTGGTGGTTGGGGTCGACGATATGGCACGTGAGCATTTAATGATAGTCACGTGATAGGAGGATTTATTTAAACCACTGATTTAATTTTTAAAAAAACTATTTTAGACAGTGGTATATTGCACCACTATTTTAAGCAGTGGCTTATTTTAATACTGCTTTAGTGGTTTTTTCCCCATTTTGATGTAGTGATTGCTTGACTTAAAAATTTCTGCATGTGTCACTATACATACCTCTAACCCACGTAATGCCCCATATATTGTATTTGCCTGCAAAGAAACAAAATATGCTTAAACCCAAAGCAAGAAGTGGTTGGATAATAAAAATGCACATAAATTAGTTGGATAACAAGGAAAAGCAGATTAATAGATCAGCACATTGAGGAAATGGCATATCTGAATTGCTAAATTCTACTGGTAACAACCAATGTCTAATACTTTTCAAACATAAGAACCTCAAGCATAGTATCAGCTATAGAGAAATTTACTCAATCTATCTAATTCACATCAATTCTTGAAATAAAAGTTTAACTTACTTTACTTTTAGTGTCTAGTGGACTGAATGTATGTTATATGTCTACACATTTAAATGAAAGATTTAAACCTATAATAATGCAATACATAGTAATAGTAACAATAAAAAGATCCTGTTTAGACCCCAATGGGGTAAGGTAAGCGTACCCAAGGTTCCACGTGAAGCTCCATGTGGCACTTAAAACACTATTATTTGGGATGTAGAGCTCGCGTACATTGTATAGATCAACGTTAAAAAATAGAATAAGAACATATTTTTAAAAGGTGGAAGTCAAACATTGACTGATTTCAATGTTCAAGATTTCAAGCCTCAAAAAATACACAGTGGAGAAGAAGTTTTGGAGCTTTTTTCTAAAAGATAATCTATAAACAACAGAACCTTGCTCCATGTGGCACCCAAAACATGTTGAGTGCCACATGGTACCTTGGGGTACCCCCCACCCCGCCTCTTTCCCACATACACGTGTGTGTATATATATATATATATATATATGGGAAAGGTGAAGGTACTCCAGGTGGAGTACCCTCACCGTACTCCAACGTCCACATGGAGGTCCACGTGGCCACCCAAATACTGTTTTGGTGCCACATCGAGCTTCAGAAGCCTATATAGATAAAAAAAAATTTTTACAAATGAATTCAAAACTAAGTTTTAAATTAAAAAATCCAATTTTGACTTTGATTCAAGGATCTAGATTTTATGACCCAAAAAATACATGGTGGAGAGGTTGTTTTAGATTTTTCTTTCTCAGAAATGATCTAAACAGTATTACCTTGCTCCACGTGACACCCAAAATATGCTTTGACTGGCACGTGGACCTCCATGTTGATGTTAGAGTACGGTGAGGGTATTCCAACTGGAGTACCTTTCCGGCTCCCTGTATATGTATATCAAACAATATAAAGGAGAGTTTGCGGAAGGGGAAAAGATCTTAGATGAGGCAATTATTGCTCATGAATGCACTCACTGAATGTACAGATCAGACAAGCAGGAGTTATTTACTAAATTAATGTGGAGAAATCCTATGATCAGTTTAACTAGAATTGCTTGAAATCATGTGGCGAAGTCTTATGAGATTCAGTAGTGCTACCAGTTGAAAGAAAGCTGGTTGCTTGGAAGAGCCCCCTCTTATCTCTAGGAGTGGTCATATCTCTCTTATTAATACATGCACTGAGCTATTAATCAGAAAACAAAAGCACTGAGCTGTATTTCAATCTGCTACAAATCATTGTTTTGCTGTCTGGCAAGTGTTATACGTCACCACAAAAAGCTAATGGAACATTTTGTATAATATTGAGGTAGAGCTGAAGAAATCAATTTTCAAACCTCAGTTTTCCGGTTACATATCGCCCAACTCCAAAACCGATATGTATCGGACAATACATATTGGTTTTGGACGATACATTGATACAAACTAATATATGGGTTGACATATTTGAATGTCTCGAACTTGTCTATGTATCGGTTTCAGGGAATATTAAACCATGGAGGAAATATCACTTGCTCAATTGGAAGACTTTCTGCAAAATGAAACAAGGAAGACTTGGGGTAAAAAATTGACCAGAATTGAATAGACTGCTATTGGGCAAGTGGCTTTGGACTGTAGGAGGAAAAGATGTTTTGTGGCCTACTCGGTAAGAGTGGGAAATTATCCCACTTCGTAGGGACACGAACTCAGTATTTTAAACATGAATAAAGTGCACATTGAATTTTATGGCCGATTTTAAATGGCCTAGATCAATTTGAACTTTTTGAAATAGAACATTATAGGCAAAAGATAATTCAACTACTATATCTAGTGTTAGAATTTGAGATTTTGTGTATAGATTTATGAAGTATTCATTATAGTTTTCATTCTTTTCTCTAGTACTGAACTATGAAATGGGAATTTTGATGATGAAATTTTGAAAAGTTATATGCGGGGTAACTTCTATGAACCATCAAGTTCCACAAATTCATCATATGAATGAAGAAAAAACAGAACATTAGTAAATAATCGGGGAAAAAACGAAGCAAAAAAATAGAACATTATAGGCAATATATCGAACATCTGATGGGCAATTTTAATACTACTAATTGAAAACAACCAAAGAGGAGAGGGATCGAACCAGAGAGGTGTTTAATAGCAAAAATTTATTGTTCTCGTTTCGTTATTTAGATCATTCAAACCAGATCTGCAAACAAAATAAAAGATTCAGGAAAAAATTCACAGATAAGAACACTGACAAATCGAGAACTTATACAAAAAACCATCATGGAAATCGACGACTTGTTTTATAATCGGCAAATGGAGAACACACAAGTTCTACCAAAACACGAAAATCAAAGAGCGTTTCTTTTGTGTCTCTGCAACTTTGAAAGAAACATGGAGAAAGGGGGAAGCCTATAGGAGTCTTTGGAACTCCTCCAGATCTGAAACTTCAAACAGAATAAAAAAAAAAGAACAAAACTTCAAACGGATTAGAATTTTCAAAAACCCTAGCTGATTCCATCTCAAATCCTCCGCTCCACAAGATCAAAGCCATAAAACATACCTAGATCAGCATTCACCGGCTCCCGATCTCGTGCAACTTGAATCGAAATCTACCATCGATATCAAACTGCAGCTTGAATCCGTTAGTACTTCGCCGGAGCAAAAAGATCCCTCCCGAACTTCGCCGGACCACCCTAAACCCTAAACCCTCCCGAACTTCGCCGGAGCACTCGCCGGAGAAGGCACTCTCATGTTTGGGTCGCGGGTGGGAGCAAGTACGAAGGAAAAGGGCTATAATAAAGCGGGGTATAACAGTCAATTCACTAAAATGTACAGACTGATATTCACAGATTTCCAAGACACCGAAATAGGGTGCATCCTGATCTTGAGAAACTTTATGTTTCTGTATATTACTGAGAAACTTTTTCTTCCCAATCCTGTTTGTGTAATTATCTCAAGCTTTGAACTATAGAATAAGCTAAAATCAAACTCTCTTGGGCCAAAAATAATTCCCAGGCCAATTTTCCGGAAATACTTGGATATGTGCGAACCAGAGATGTTATCGTGGATCTGCTGCCACCCTTTCGCCACTATCAATCGTCAAATGAATTTCCATTAATACTAGTAGCAGGTGTCTCTGAAATCGCTCAATTCTGTCAATTTATGTAATCTTAATTTCCATTTCTATAATTTTTTGAATCCTTTGTTATGTAGATTATCTTTTTGAACCTGTCATCGAGCTTTGAACACCATTTGTTCTGTTTTATGGTAATTGGAGCATTTTTTGGAATTGGGTATTGATCAATAGCTTTGATTTTAAGCAATTTGATTTTCTTGAGTTTTCGGGTCGAAATTTCTGGAGCTGTTTTTCAAATTGTGTATTTATCAGTAGCTCTGATTTTAAGCCAATTTGATCTTTGGATAACAACCCCAAGTGTGGTTTATAAGAAATTTTTTTCTTGAGTTTTCGGCTCGAAATTTTGGGAGCTGTTTTTTAAATTGGGTATTGATCAGTAGCTCTGAGTTTGAGCAAATTTTGTTGGAAAAATGTAAATGTTGACCCGAAATAATACAGGAACCGGTCCGAGGCTCGAGAAATATCGTTGTCTTTAAATCAATATTTGCCCCCACCACTTCGACAAAGTGATCACCAACAAGTTACCGGTAAACTGGTTCCAGGATACAACGAACCGATTGTGTATTCTTGTGAAGGATTTGGCAAATCCGATCACGCTATCCGAACACCAAATATTGCAAGAACGCTCTGATAAAAACTTTTAAAGACATAACAAGAGCGAAGAAAAAAACTATTGTGGTGTATAAAATAATGATTTTAGGTTCCTTAAATAGAAATCAAGTAGTGTGTTAATGCACCATTTTCCTGTGAAAAGGTGCTACACGCATCCCTTCGGAAAAGACACACCACTTAGGAAATATACCTCTTTTGAAAAGACACCACTTTGGATAGACACTTCTTTTGAAATGACACATAACTTTGAAAATACACACCTCTTTGAAAAGACATAAGTTTTAAAACTTTTAAATATCTAACAATCTCCCATTATTTAAAAGTTTTAAATATCTAACAAATTTGATCTTTGAAGAACAGCCCAAGTATGGTTTCCGAGAAAATTTTGTCTTGAGTTTTTGGCTCCAAATTCCTGGAGTTGTTTTTGCAAATGGGCATTGATCAACAGCTCTGATTCTAAGCCAATTTGACATTTTCTGAGTTTCCTTTCTTGGATTCAGAGCAATCACAGCTACTAACCAGTAACTCGCAATTGGTTTACAAGTAGAGCTTTCTTCATATAATCAAACCAAAAATTCCTTGCCTAGTCCTTTGGTTCGGTTTTTCATAGAACAATTTTAGAGAGAGAGAGAGAGAGTAATTCTTACACCCTTTTGAAACTCTTGGCATTTTGTGTTTGAATATATTAAAAAAAATTAGTCCAAAAATTAACCATGACCATCATTTGTGATTATCTAATCAACCCATTCAAAACTGTTGTCCAAAATCTTTGTTTCATTCAAATCTCTATTCAAGTTTCCCCTAAACTCGATTTTGATTTTTAAAATCTCCGTTAGCCGAAACTTTTGATACAATTTTACAGTATAAACAGATACTGGTGCAAACATCTTCGATTGGACGCATCATGTCTGCAGCGGCTCAAAGGGTGGTGGTGATCCAGGATGCATCAAGAGAAGTCAGTTTGAGCGCGATCAAGTGGGCCTTGGATGGCTTACAACTCAAGCAAGGAGATAGTCTCACTCTCCGGGCAATTCTTCACCAGGTTAATACTCCTAGTACGTTTCCTTTCAAAGGAGGAAAGAAAATGAGTAAGAATTTTATGCTTTTTTCGTTTTTTGAAAAGCTGGTAGGAGTTCAGGACGAAGAAAGTGGCGGAAAATTTCAAGTAGGAGTCCATGGCCCATCCATATTAATTGCTCTCTTTTTTCCTTTTTTCCCCTTGTTCTCAGTGGGTTATAAGAGCAGGGTGGATTCAAATTCGATGATTGGAGCAAACCAGAAGATCATCAAAGAAGAGCTTGATCGGAAGAAGGAAGACTATAGTAACAGCCTGGAGATGTTGCAGATCCGTGAACAATATGAAACACACAAGGTCATTAATACTCTGTTTTGTTGTTGTATATATTTTTTTCTTTGATTGGTGAAGATGAAAATCCATACAAAGATAGGCGGCACTGAGCGAGGAGCTCATCGGGAACCACCCAAAACAGGAAGAAGCACCAAACAGAAAACGAAAAAAAATAAATTTGTTTCCTTTTGCCAATGTGTGAGTACTGATTTCCAATCTCTTCATACCTTGTCTACTTCCTCGATAGATGGATAGAATGATTTGTATCATTTAATACAAAAGAAGTCGGTTAGGATCCCTACCAAACCTATGCACCATGTTTCCAAGTAAAAATGCTTGCATCTTGTTGAAGTTTAGTACTGCATTGGGTATTCATAGCCTTGTCTCTTATAAGATCCTGGGCCCCTACACTCGCTGCCAATTAGTTTTGAGACAGATGCCCAAATTTATCATGGTATCAGAGTAGGCCTTTCTCCACTCCACGTTACCTAGTTCAATTGTCCACGTGATTTAGCTCAGTCCCACCAGGGTGTGTTGAAGTTTAGTCCCACATACACTCACTGCCAATTGATTTTGAGATGGATGCCCTAACATCTCATCCTTTTAGTTTCCTTTTTACAGACTCATTGCCAATAATAAGTAGCAGTAAAAAAATTGTGGGTGTACTGCTTATAGTGCCTGTAACGATGCATCCTTGTCCATTGGCTAATTAAAATTCTAACGTGGTTACATGTGGACATGCCAGATTGATCTCGATATATCGGTGGTGGCTGCATCGTTCCCGAAAGTAGCTGCTCGGGAAGCGGCGACAAGATTGAGGGCGATATGGATAATTCTCGACAGGTTTGTCAAAAACGACAGGGAGTAGTACTCTTTGTTTAATTTTCTCAGTTTTCTGATGCTGCTTTGATACCTTTTTCGCAGAAGAGTGACACAGAGCTGATTCTGTGTTTTGAAAAACTTGGCCAAGTCAACTAAGAACGTGTGCATGGTTGATTTTGAGTCTTCCAAATTTTCAAAGAAATGGTAGTTCTTTTCTCTGAACAGAGCATAAAAGCTGAACACGGAACTCGATCCGACGACCAATACATAATGAATTGAAGTTTCCAAAAACTTGGACAAGTCGAATTGGAAATTTGCACAATCAATTTCTACGTCGTTCAAGTTTTTAAACTATGGTATCAAATTGAACAATTGTAATGATATCATCATCATTATCATTGTCATCACCACGGCTTTCTCGCATCTATTTGGCTTCACCTTTGAGGGTCCTATTTCTCCACTCCTTTTTATCGGCACTAAGCTGTCTGTAACTTAGCAATGCTTATCCCTTCTCACGGTTTCCCTCCAGGTCTAAAGATCCAATGTCATGCTCACATGAAAGGGGTTGATTCATCAAGCATTCAGAAAATGAAAAAAAAAAAGTGATTTACTGTCATTGATTTTTTAGTCAAAGTATTTAATGGAAAAAAGTGATTTCCTCTTCTACTTCGCTTTGCTTGAAGCGTCTCAACTCTTCGTACAAGATCTGCTTCCTACCTCCGATGAACATGTCCCAACCACCTCAAATGGCAAACCATAATTTTTTGATCTCTTAAATTGTCATCTCTCGACAAAGGTAATAATAATGCCCCCTCCTCCCCCCCTTGATCAATCACCTTCCAAAGATTAAAAAAAAAAAAACTTCTTGCAACTATCAAATATCAACAAAAACCTAGATAATAAAATAGTTGTGAGAAATTTTTTCTTTTTAGTTTATGAAACTTGAATACATAAAAAGACCGAGTGGCTTAACAATTTTGTTCTAAAAACAAGACACCCGTATTTTCAAATTTTTGTCTCCCACGGCCTACCTTTTCAAGGTTATTTTATAAATCAGGTGTGTTACAGGCAGATGAAGAAAGATAAGAAGTACTTCATGGAGAGACTCTCATGTGGGATCTCAAGAATGAAGAGCAACAACACGGTTGAAAGGTTTCGAGGGTCGAGCAACAATGTCGTTGAAAAGTTTAGGGGGCCGAGCAACAATGCTGTTGAAATGTTTAAGGGGTCGAAATCAAAAGAAAGCAAATGGATATCAAATATTGGATGCCGGATGAGCCTCGTAAGTCGTAACGTATGATGAGATGTTACCCAAGGATCAAGATCTTTTCAGCTTGGAAATCTTTCCTAAGAGTAAGTCATTGGTCATCTCAGGTTGTGTGCTCTTTGCTGTTGCAAATGAATATGGGGAGAGAGAGAAGAATTGGAGGGATATAAAAGGGGAGGCTGCTCTTTGAAACAAGAAAAGCATCCCTCTTTAAAAGAGCATGAACAATCATGCTATTTTAAAGATGGCTGTTTTTCCTATTTCAAAGAGCAACCTCCTTTTATCTTCTTCCAATCCTTCTCTCTCCCCACATTCATTTGCAATAACAAAGAGCAGCTGCTACTCTTTTCTACCCTCCCAAAGCACAATGCCAAACACAGTCCTCAATTTCCAAGAAATGTTGATAAGCTTTTTGTCATATTTTTTATGCTTTTTTTATGTTTATAATCAATCATCAGATGTTTCTTTTAGATTTCTTGGTAGTTCAATTTTTTGATGGGGTGGATCAACACAATCTATATTTTTTTATTCTCCCAATCTATATTTTTTTATTCTAATCGTATCCACACACCCTATTCATCCGGGTTGCTAACTCAAAGATGGAGTACTTGGCTTTTACGTGTGGCTATTCGTTTTTTACACATTTGATCATCAAATGTTACTTTTTACGCTCGGCATATAAGTGTCCTATCAATAGAGAACTTTGAGAATACTTCTTCTTTACCAGATCGGTAAAAATAGGGGAAAAATAAATGAATAATCAATTTATAGATCGGTAAAAATAGGGGAATAAGAAATGAATAATCAGTGGACCTCAGGAATTGATTAAAAACAGAATTTACGACACATATAACATCAATCACAAGCATCAAAATTTCTTTCCAGCACAAACTGGTAAAGACAACCGAAACAACATGAAACATCAGAATCCTAAGTATTACTTTTAGATATGGAATTTGAATAAATGAATATCCACATCATTGTCACAAGCAAAATTTATAAACAACAATCTTAAAATATATTTTAAGTAGAAAAAGAACAATATGACTAATAAATTCAAAAGGGGTAAAACGACTAAATACTCTTAAGGTCTACCAACCTGAACTTTTGAAATCGGGTGTCATGCCCCATCCGGCACTTTAACAATACACAATTGACATGTTGTATATCCAACATGCTTTAACAATAACCATTGATCAGTGTAGTGTAGGAAACAACATTGGGCTCCTGACCCCTACTTGCCATGCATTCCAAGATTTTCATTACTTCATCCATTTGACCCAACAGACGATATCCTCCTCACTTCTTTTAATCATTATCTCAAATAATTTGCGTGCATCCTCTACTCTCCCTTCTTTACAGAGAGTACCCATCAAAATGTTGAATGTTACGATAACTGTACTGTACGTGACCACATTAGGCTTACACTTCCCTCGAGCCATTTGCTTGAGCAAATCAAGAGCCACATCCATGTTCCCCATTCTGCAAAACCCTTTAATTAAAGTAGTGTATGTGATAACATCAGGCGCACAACCCCTCTCATGCATTTTCTCAAACAACTCGGCTACTTGAGCCAACCGATCCACTGATCCCATACTACAAAGACCATCAATAACTGTGGTGTATGTGACCACATCAGGCACACAAATCCCTCTAACCATTTTCTCAAGCAAATCAAGAGCCCCATTGAGGTCGCCCATTTTGCAAAGCCCTTTAATTAGAGTAGTGTAAGTAATGGCATTCGATGAACAACCTCTCTCACGCATTTTCTCAAACAGCTCAACTGCATTACCAATCTTATCCAAACTACAAAGCCCTTTGATGAGGGAGTTGTATGTGAAAACATTAGGCTCACAACCCATCTCAAGCATTTTCTCAAATAATTCGGCTGCTTGAGCAATATGGTCAACCGATCCCATCTCACAGAGACCATCGATAATTGTACTGTACGTGACCACATTAGGCTTACACTTCTCTTGAGCCATTTGCTTGAACAAATCAAGAGCGACATCCATGTTCCCCATTCTACAAGATAGCATCTGGCGCGCAACCCCTCTCATGCATTTTCTCAAACGACTCAGCTGCTTGAGCCAACCGATCCACTGTTCTCATACTACAAAGACTATCAATAACTGTGGTGTATGTGATCACATTAGGTACACAATTCCCTCTAACCATTTTCTAGAGTAAATCAAGAGCCCCATCGAGGTCGCCCATTTTGCAAAGCCCTTTAATTAGAGTAGTGTAAGTAATGGCATTCGGCGAATAACCCCTCTCATGCATTTTCTCAAACAACTCAACTGCATTACCAATCTTATTCAAACTACACAGCCCTTTGATGAGGGAGTTGTATGTGATAACATTAGGCTCACAACCCATCTCAGGTATTTTCTCAAACAATTTGGCTGCTTGAGCAATATGATCTACCGATCCCATCTCACAGAAACCATCGATAACTGTACTGTACGTGACCACATTAGGCCTACACTTCCCCCGAGCCATTTGCTTGAGCAAATCAAGAGCCACATCCATGTTCCCCATTCTGCAAAGCCCTTTAATTAAACTAGAGTATGTGATAGCATCCGGCGCACAACCCCTCTCATGCATTTTCTCAAACAACTCGGCTGCTTGAGCCAACCGATCCACTGATCCCATACTACAAAGACCATCAATAATTGTGGTGTATGTGACCACATCACGCACACAATTTCCTCTAACCATTTTCTCGAGCAAATCAAGAGCCCCATCGAGGTCGCCCATTCTGCAAAGCCCTTTCATTAGAGTATTGTAAATAACGACATCCACCGAACAACCCCTCTCACACATTTTCTCAAACAACTCAAATGCATTACCAATCATATCCAAACTACAAATCCCCTTAATCAAAGTAGTCAAAATTACAGTGTTGGGTTCGTAACCCCTTTTCAGCATTTCTCCGAGAATTGCAAACCCGTAATGGACGCAATTCATTTGACAATGACAATTAATTAACATCGCTAGTTGATAGTAATCTGGTGGGACTCCAATGGAGTTCATCTTCTTACAGAGAGATAAGACTATGGAATGTTGTTTCATTTTGACAATTGACCCCAACAAGGAATTAAGTGTATGGATGGAGGGCGTGGGCTGCTGCTTATCGACCATAAGATTAAAATATGTCAAAGCATTTTGAAGATCAATGGTGCCTGATCGACACTGATTAACAACAAAAATTTCAAATTGTTTGAGGTTAGGGAACGATTTAGTTGAAGTTTTAGAAAGAGAAATAGTAATTATACCATTTCTTGTAGTCGTCGAACAAAAAGAAGAAGAAGAAGAAGAAGTTGGAGAGCGTAATAAAGCTGAAGTCTTCTTTTTCATGGTTTCTTCTTAGACTTGGTTACCGTTTTCTCAGTCTACTTTTAAGGGAGTAATGGCAATCTATAGGTCGGTTACATTCTTAGACTTGGTTCCCGTTTTCTCGCATGACCACTCCAAAAAGTTTCCTTATGTGTATGAAAATAATAATATGCTCACATAATAAAAATAATATTATGGTGTATGCCAAAAAACTCGACATGGAAGAACGCCCACAGTCAACTCCATCCTCCATAAATGCAGACGTAATAACAATACACTTCAGGACCAACTCTCCTGACCGTTCATTTCAACACCCATTTGAATTTTAAATGATCACACACCATTAATGGTTGAGCATGTGAGTAATACACACCGGCAAAGTGATAGATTATACATTAAAGGCAATGGGTCCAAAAATCAAGTTTTTTTAGTTGACTATAATACCAACCATTATTTTTAGTTTGAAGGGCTGATATCAAAGCTCATTGATAGGAAGGTTCATATCGAAATCGCTAGAGAGAAAGAAGAAATTCTTCATTGCAAAGGAAGAAACGATTTGGGATAGAGTCCATCTTTGAGATGAACTCTACTAAGATACAAACAAAAAAAGATTTTTCTTATTCCCCGTCTACCGAACAGGCTTAATATAAGTATGGTATATAAATTATTATTTTTAATAGAGCTTGTCCAAATGGTTGTCCCATAATTCTGAGCTGTTGATGAACTGCCTACCGTCACTTGACTATCGAGGGAAGTGTCACAAGGTTAGTGATTGCCTTGAGCCATGATTTTCTCCCAACCATCTTGAACTAACATTTTTACCGGTGGATCCTTGAGTACCATTATGTTTTTCATCAAATCGATGATATAGATGGTTTGGATTTACTCATAGTCACAAACTTCGCCGAATATTTGAAAATTTTACGAATAATTTACGAATTTAAGGTCCTTAGAATTAATCCCGAATTAATGGCGAATTTTTTGAAAATTCGCCAAATCACCAAACTTCGTGAATAATTCGCGAATTATTCCTGAAATTTTCAAAAAAATTGTGACAAACTAATTTTTTTAATATATATATATATATATTAAATTTTAAATCTTTTTATTTATTTATTATTTTTTTTTTTTTCACCGATTTTTCCTCTTAATATTTCCCCAAACTTTCCGATTTTACCGGATTTTTCCGAATTTTAACCTCACTGAACTATTGCCGAACTTCGATTTTCTGACTATAGATTTACCTATTAATGCTCAAGGTGAAACGGTCCCCATTATTCATGTAATGACCAGGATTAATATTAATAATTAATTACATTGTAAATTGATTTTCTCTATGATAACATAGTAATTATGAGGAATCATGGCCACATGTAAAACGCAACATAGAGTTTGTTTAATCCTAAGTTTTGCCTGAATAATGATCAGGCTAAAATTTTATTGTGTTGGCTTGCTACTTGTCTCATCTTATGAACTTGTTTGAAATTTGACAAAAGTAGCATTATCACCACTTGGGAATTGGCACCGTCAAAGTGTCAGAGCCAAAGAGTCCCTTTGTTAATATCTACTAACCAATAAACTAGTGTTAATAAATAGAAACTTAATTTAATTTAATAGTAGATAAATAAATAGAAACTTAAAAATAAATTAATGGGTATAACCGTAGTGACAAAATTCTCCAACATTCACCAAAATAGAGGTCGAACAAAACTTTCAGCGAAATTTCGGTGATTTCTTCGAAATGCATAAATTTCATTAATTTTGGCAAAATTTCAATAATTTCATTGAAATTAATATATATATAATTTTAGCTATTTTTAATTAATAATATTTTTTCTATAAATATTAAATATAATTCTTATATTTTGTTTTGTATTGCTTGAAATTTTCTCAAAACTTTTTTGAATTTTTCTCGAAATTTATTCGAAATGAACTAAAATGACTCCCTGCCGAAATATTGTCGAAGATGAAATTTGTCACTATGGAGTATGGACATAACAATGAGGAAGCAAATGACCGATAAAGATTTAGAGGGTTTGAATATTTCTCGAAATTTATTCGAAGTAAACTAAAATGACTCTCTATTGAAATAATGCTGAAAACAAATTTGCCACTATGGGTATAACGAAGAAGAAGCAAAAGACCAATAAAGATTTAGAGGAGACTGGGAATAGGCACGATGATCAAATAGGGAATGGCTATGGCAAGGGATAAACCTTTTGTGGAGGTCCAACCATTTCAGGCCTAATTAAATGTGGCCCATTTGTAAGAGAATTTTTGTACCTTTGCCCTAGTGGCGATGTCCTCAACTGTGTAGCCTTGAGGTCAGCGGTTCAAATCCCATGCTTATCTAGTAGAAAAAGTGTTTTTTTTTTTTTTTTTTTTTTGCATATGTCACCTCATGTTTCACTTATTTATAAATAACCCCCTAATTTGCAGTTTGAATAAGGCAAGGGTCAGGTCCAACCAGGTTGAACCCAATTTCTAGTCCAACCACATTTGCAACCCTTGGATATAGGAGAATCTTGACTTTCATGATTTTCACTTTTATAAGATGACATGCAGTCAAGATTCTCCTATCTCCAAAAGCCGCATAAGTGGTTGAACCTGAAATCCGATTCAACCTGGTTGGTCCTGACCATTGCCCATTTGAATAACTCCTTAAGATACTGCTCCGTTAACTATCATCTCTAAAAAAAGTAAAGTGCACTTATCACCTACATTTTTTTTTTCTCGTGTTAGATATACTTTTATGATGTCAATTTACTTTTTTAGAGATAAGAGTTAACTAAACAATTCCTCAATGTGTTATTTAAATACAAAAATGCAAATTAGGAGTTGTTTATTAGTATGTGAAACATGGGAATATAGGATGACATTTATAAATATGCCAAAACAAAGGGGGTATACTTCTTAGTTGCTCGATCAGGACCCAACGCTTTATTCCGAGCCAAAAACCTCACTGAACAATATGCGATTTTCAACAATCGTTTGATTAAGCGTAACAATCGGCCAATGCATAGAGGCATATCCACTAGTAGTCATATCTAAAAAACTCGTTAATATTAGCCCATAAAAACCCAAGAATATCAGTTACAATTAGGGATGCAAGATCGGTGTACTGAATCGAACTGAATCGTAACCCAATTTTTTGGTGTTCGATTTGGTACACCCCAGACCCAAACCGAACCGAAATGAATTAGGTTTGGTTTTTTTTTTTTTTTTTTTTTTTTTGTGAAACTGATATTAAACTGAAAGCGAAACATTTTAGTTTTTTCGATTCGATTTTTTGTTGTGAAACCGCTAGATGAAATGAGGGTGTGATGATGATGATGATAATTGGGTGACAAACTTGTCAAAAGTCTATATTATGTGAAGATCATAATTTTGTTGATGTGGTACTATTTTTCATCAAAAGTGGTATCACCTGATGCAAAACAACAAATGTTTAGATCAGCACCGTCGAAAGATCCCATCCAGAAATGAAGAATGATCAAATGCCATAAAAATGAATGGTTATCATGTAACCTGTTTTATCCATTCCTTTTTTTAAAGCATTTAACCGTTCTCGCCACACTAATTTTGCTCTTTTGAAGAAACCATGGATACCATTGATCTTAATTTAGGGCTATCAAATGGACAGATCGACTCAATACCCAACCCGCCCGACCCGAATTTTTAATTGGGTCGAGCAAACTCCTGGCCTTCACGTCGGGTCAATGACTAAGAGTTCAGGTCGGTCATATTTACCTTTGGCCTATAGGATAGGTTACGCATAAATGAAACCTACATGTCGAGATCATGGCCGGATAAAGAAGAGATAATAGAAGATAAAGTAGACCCGCAAACGAGTGTTTAAAAGGCCCATTAAAGATGAGTTGAAGGCCCGTGTACACATTATTTTAGGTTTAGTTTCATTTTCATTAGGATTCTTTTAATACGTGATTTGGTTTAGGATTAGTTTCTTTTTTTGAATTATTTAGGGGTCAAACAAATATATGTGATATGTGACTGTTAATTTTATCATTTTCAGCATAACCATCGGAAAAATGGGCATAAATTTACCAACATAGTGACAAATTTCGTTTTCGACAATATTTTAGTAGGGGGTCATTTCGGCTCATTTCAAATAAATTTCGAGAAAAAATCGAAAAGTTTCGGAAAAATTTTGGGGAGTACAAAAAATATTAAATATAAATTATATTTAAACTTCAGAAAAATTTTATTTATTATTTAAAAAATGACAAAAGTTAGAAAAGATTTATTAATTTCGGTGAAATTTCACCGATATTAATGAAATTTTAGCGATTTCGGAGAAATCATCGAAATTTTGCTGAAAGTTTCGCCCTACCCTTGTTTCGGTAAATTTCAAAGAAATTTCGGAGAGTTTCGAAAATTGGGTGATTTCTGAAAATTTCACCATGCTTACCAATATATATTGAAATTGGGTGATTCATGTCTTGTTGGAAAGTTACTTCGATAAGCTTTCAAACAAGACTAATTTCGTATTAATCAGACATTATTTGAACCTTCAAAAGTGGTCGCATAATAAAAATGAGATTAGTGGTGAAATTAATAGTAACTGTTAGATTAGAAAATTTTAATGAATATTTTAAGAGTTTTATTTTTGGTAGTATTCTTAGAGTTTCTTAGCCTTATAAAGGCATTGCAATCTCTTTTGAGAAAAAAATTAATAATATTTGAGAGTTCGTTGAGAATTTTTCGTCTTCCCCGAGTTTAGGGTTTGTTGTGAGGCCAATATTTTTGTTGACGAAATTCCAGTGATTTCCTATATTTTCTTCTTATTTCTTTTGTTTTATTTTATCCCAAAGATAAAAATCATAATCCTATCATGCATGATTTATGCTACTTTATGATTAGTCCATTTTCATCCTGCATCAATTTAGTATCATAGTAGAGTTCAACACTAGGCAGTGGAGTTCCACCATGAGTAAAGATAAGCTTATCGAGGCCTTTCGCGAGTTGAATGATCAGTTTGATGCAGGATTACTATAACAACTCGAAATTTCATGCTGAAAATTTAGAATATCAAGCCGTTAATTTCGTGATTTGAGCTTGCAAGGCATCTAATCCTAAGTTTGATGGCAACATCCTTCATAAAACATAAGTTTTTATTTATTTTTATTGATAACTCATACGAAAATAAAAATATCTAAAAGATGTGTCTTTTCATATGAGCAATACTATTTATCACACAGAATAAACATCTAACTATTTATTTAACCATCAACACACATTGTCTTATCTATTTACAATAAAATATTAACCATGTGTCTTGTAACCCTAGTATCATTCATCCATAACAAAAATGAGACAGTGACTAATGCTATCAAAATAGTATCTCCTAATACCCATAAGGAGAATAATATGAATCCTACGGGTAGAAATCTTTTGATTGGACGTTCGCTTATTCAGGAAAATACTTTGGATCATCTTCCTTGGCTTCCCCGGTCTTCGGAAGCTCAAGGTCAATATGATATGTGACACAAAGTGGCGGAGTAAGCACAAAATACCCACGGTGCTTAGTAGGGAGACATTAATTACCCTTCATGCCTCAAAACATTTAACCAATAAGCATGCATGTAATAGTTATTATTCGATTACATAATAATGATTTTAAGATAGAAAATTTATAGTAAAATATAACAATTCTTGTGAAATTAGTCGATTTCATTATATTAAAAGCTTGAATCTTTCATATTCAATGAAACGTGCATATGAACAATTATTTTGTCTTGGCATCACATGTCTTGAAATTCTTAAATGACTTAAATTTAACTTAAAATATTCTCAGTATATAAATAGGTGTCAGATCTCTAATACTTATATATACCGATGAGAATCTTGTCAATCGTCACCCATGGATAATTTTCTTGATTAGCTGTAGCCCCTGCTAAGTGAGGTGGCTCGTGCACCGTATCTTGTCTTGTCATGAATGGATTCTTTAAATATTATAAATCATTCATGTATAGAGTCGCTTGCCTTCTTAGCGTATAACTAATAATAGTGTTTGTCTTGTCTTTACGTACAATAATAATAGTCATTGCCTTATCATAAATTCATGCCATATCTTTTCTTATTCTTTCATGTACATTTAATTATATCTTGAAATTCTTTGGACTTATTAAACCCTTGACTATTTTGTGTTTTACATTTCTTGCTTAATAATCATATATGAATGACCATGATTCGATAGTGTTATAAATTACATCGAACATGGTGCTATGAGACCATTGCAAAAAATCTGTTGCCAATGGCATCCCATACCAATATGACTTTCACAACTCATGATGGGCCCATGACAAAGGTCCAATGTGATTCGCAATAATACTGAATCATGACGAAAACGTATCTTATCTTGCTATCATATTTTTTTACATTTTCTATACATTCTGTAACAATCATATCATGTAATATCATAACCAATGAAACATAAGTATTAAGCATGTACACCCACATTGACATAAGTATTCGATATTAAGTCTAATTTCAATCACTATAATATAAATGTCAAACATAAACTATACAAAATGAATATTTGATTGGATCGAATATATCAAAATATATGTTTCATACAATTAATTAAATGATTAATGAATTCGAATAAAAAAATCATAGTGCAATAAGAATAACATAAATATTCAGAACTTGTCGGAACAATTATGACCCTATCATCATAGGAAAATGAGACCTACATGTGCATGTAATAATTCTGAAATTACATTGCAATCCGACTGAATTGTATGAAATAATTAGTAAAAAATTTAGGTTTTATAATTCTTGTAAGGTCGTCAGATATGAAGATCACTAAAAGTTGTGAGAGATTGACCATAATGAAAATTTTCTGATTTCACTCACATGGGTGTTTGATCAAAGGTCAAAAGTACATTCAAAGCATAAACAAAAATCAGATGTAGGAATTTACTGTGTAGATTTTAAATGGAGCATTTTGGAGTCAATTTTTGAGATGATTAGAGAATGATCTAGCCTTAGATATACGAATAGCTTTGGTAGAAGGCACTGTCATCTACATTAACTTTTTGACGGTTCGCCCAATAAAGGTCTCTAAAAGATTATACGGTTGAATGAAGGAAAAATTTCAAACAGATTAAAGTTAAAATTTCAGTATCTACTACTAATTTACATGCTAAATCACATTGCCAAAGGAATAAGTGACATAATAAAATATCATCAATAGAAATTTACATACATGTCCCAGTACATAATTAATTAATTATTTAAATAAATTATAAATTGTGAAATAGAAATCAGTGAAGGTAATTTATTCACACATGATTAGTTAAATAAGTGGGCTAAAGGTAGGACATAATGGATTAAAGAATAATTTCTTATTTATACACCACGAATTAGTCAAATGAATCAATCAAAGAATAAATAATTAAAAATTTTCTACCTCAAGTCCTAATGTCACAATGGATTGATGTAACTATTTCAATCATTTGACCGAATAATTTAGATTCTACACCGACGGTCGATCTCCTTCATTTGTACAACGGTAATCTTCACTGAAACCCGTGAGTAATCTCACCAATAAAATATATAAATATTAAATAAATTGCAAGGTGGTTGAGATTTTGAGGTATTTTAAGATAAGAAAAGAAATTGGGGGTGCATGAAATAGATTTTAGAGAAAATATAGAGAAAAAGAAGATGATGGCCTACCTAATTTGGTGGAGGTTTACATGATTTTAGTAATCTGCTAAGAGTGGAGAGCTAAGAGATTTACGATTGTCTCTGAAAGAAAATAGGAGGAATAATATTGAGGTGAGTTGGCTTGGCGATTATAGTTGTGAGATGTGCTTGGGCTCGAAGGAAAGGTTGTGTGCCACGTGAAGAGGGGAATGAAGCATGTGTACCAGGTGATGTGAGAAGTTGTGCAAGAGTTTCACATAATTTAAAGGTGTAGCATGTGTGCCATGTGGATGTTGAAGATTGAAAATATTTTGTACGTAATATTTTTAGGGGTTGTTTGGGTTGGGATAGCCACACAAGGTAAAGTCTAATATTGACTTGGTTATGAACGGAAGGAGTAGATTCTATCAAAATTCTCTTAGGTTTGATACCTCAACCTCAGAGACAAACTTAAAGCTCACAACCACTAGGCTAATTTATAACTTATGAAATTGATAACAAACAATAATATATATTTTCTATTGAACCTATGTATTCAAAAAAAGTTATTACTTAAAATCATATATAGAAAGATCATGAAGATCAGGCTTGAAGAGGAGTAAGATCACGATTGATCGTGACCTTGGACAATTGTAAGATAAGCAAAATTATATACTCTAAAGAAGAAAGTTTGATCAATCGTGATCTGCGATTGTACAAAATTATAGTCACGATTGATCGTGAAAATAAATAAAAAAATATAAAGTTTTCAGAGAAAAGGGCCCTTGAAATCGTAAGTCACGATTGATTAGGAAAAAATAAGATTGCATGAAATTAGAGTCACGAAAAGCAAGATTGCATGAAATTAGAGTCACGATTGATCGTAAAAGGTCACATACACTCATGACGAAATATATGTAGGTAACATTTTATACATATTCATAAAAATAAAAGTAACAAAAAAAATATTTATTCCACTTCAATAATGATGGAAAAGTCGGGTTGTTACAACTACACTCTAAAATCGTAATATGTAATTTTGCTTAAATTAAAGTGCAATTAAAAGACCAATAATAAATAAAATTCAGATTAGATTCGCCTAAAACAATCACAGAATTCAAGGAAGGAGAATCGTAATGTCCGAATCAAGTGTTAGGCCTGACACGATAGTCCACACAAAATTAGATCGGGGTTCCCATGATAGAACTTGACTTACCTCTAGCCTAGGGCATCGAACAATTAATCATGATGGCGTCTTTCGATTCCATTATAGGATTTCAACGAAATAGGATAAAAATAAGGATGTAGAATTAAAAGAAATAATTTTATGAGTTTTCAAATAATTCTAACCAAACAAATAAACTTAATTAACTAAATACTTTGGCAACGATAGATAAGAAGATAGAGGATTGGAGATACGAAGATAGAAGTTTTAATCACCAAAATTTTGCCAGCGAAATTTCAGTGATTTTCTATATCTTCTTCTTATTTATCTATTTTTATTTTTATTTTATCTTGGAGATCAAAACCCTAATCCTATTGTGCGGGATTTAATCTACTTTAGGGTTAGCGTCTTTCCGTCCTAGATTAATTTGATATCAAAGCGAAGTTCAACACTCGGCACGTGGAGTTCCACCGTGAGTAAAGATCAGTTTATCGAGAACTTTTGTGAGTTGAATGATCAGATGATTTGCGCGGGATTATTCGTGTATCAGCGAAAGAGACTTGTTTTGCATCAGAAAGTTATGAAGGTGGAAAAAATATGGGAGGAAGTAAAAGCTCGGTTGATGAATCTGAGGCGTTAGATAATCGGGCGTTTCTTGTTGAGATTTTACGAGAGTGAAAATTTTCACATCGGATAGCGAATACGTTAAGCGAAAGTTTTGTTCGGCAATTTCTTAGAGATTTTCTTTACAAACTACAAAAAGAAATCATATCGGGGAAACTTGAAGGTTTAAGCTTTAAGCTTACAAATTACATGCCCGTCAATCCAACTCCATCACCAATCATCCGTTTTCAGTCTATAACCATTGTTCACTCCATTACTGTCGTAACACTTATACCTGTTACGAATTCCATTATCAGTCTAAAATTTATACCGGTTGTAGACCCAGTAACAATTCACAAACCAAAGCCCATTCAAGAAATCAAGCCCGTAACTGTTGTTACCCTAGCCGAACCCATCTCACCCAAAGTTGTTATCTATCCTCTACCCGAACCCGTGATAGAACCAAAATTAGTTTAAGATTCTATACTGGTTGATGAAAATTATCTTACGATTAATATTCGTACTAATCCCGAAACCGTTGAAGAGTCGGAAATCGTTGAAGAGCACGTTTCCACAATAAGTCCAACTGAGCCCAAGTGTGACAGCCTGACATTTCCCAGTCTCTCAACTAGGAAAGGTCGCGCCATCGAATCACCTGATATGATCCTTTCATCAAGGGGTTCCTTATTTTTCATCACAGTGTTATAAAATACGGAAGCAATGTATTTAAACTCTGATAAATAATAATGATGGCAAAATAACTGCTAAATAGAACTAAAATATGCGATAAACAGAAGTCACGTATCTGATGCATAGCTTTTCACCGATGACGGCCACCCGTAATCAAAATAGTGAAAAGAAACCTATACATCCTAAGAACATCCCATCAGAAATCTAAAACCAACATATATCATTTATATAGACCAAAAATATCTTTATCCTTTTTCCCTCTCTCTCTCTATCCCAATGCCCCATATCCCAAGCTACAAACCTAACTACGGGAAGAACTCTTCTGGGACGTCGTCTTCCTCGTCGTCGTCGTCGTCTTCCTCCTCCTCCTCCTCCTCCACGTATGTAGGGTCAACCACGTGCTCAAGGTCAGGGTCTGCAGCTAAGACAATTAAGTCGAGGAATGAGCTATCATCCAAAGCTCAGTAGAGAATATTGTATTATTATTTTACATTGACAGTTTATCACTTTTTTATAGAGAAGCATTAAATAACATATGAATAACATGATGAAATGCTGACATTATGCATGGTATAACAAGTGTGAGAAGCAAACTGAACGGAAAATACATGCTGGCGAAAGCAGGAAATCAACAAGGTCAAGCTCCCGAGTTAGCGGGATCACTTGGACTAGAATATGTCAAGCTCCCGAGTTAGCGGGATCACTTGGACTAGAATATGTCAAGCTCCCGAGTTAATGGGATCACTTGTCAAGCTCCCGAGTTAGCGGGATCACTTGATTTAAGAATTTCAAGCTCCTGAGTTAGCGGGATCACTTGATTTACACAGGAGTAATAACGTATCAAAAACATTGAAGTTAACAGAATCTGAGTACTGAATAACGCAGATTGACCAAGAAATGCATTTGCATGTATGACTTTATGATGCATTAATTTGTTAACTTGCTTTACCAGATGCTCATGATACTCACTGATGTTAAATATCTACTACTTCTTTTCTTATCAGGTTACTAGCAATTCAATCTTATCCGTTTGAATACAAAATAAATCAGGTTTTTCTTCTATTATGTTGATAAGTGCGTACATGCATACTTATCAAAGTTTCTATGAAACTAAGTGACATGTTTGCATCATTATAAAATAGCAATACAGATTCCCTACCTGTATACGTTGAATCTTACGAGCATTGTCGTCGATGCATGTTCAAGCGTCATATAGTCTTATTTCTTCAAAATTATTCAACATGTTTAAGTGCTCCATGTGGCACCTAATCTAGGAAAAGAATTTTAGTTGTATTTTAATACACTACTTAACAGTATCAAGATGGCTTAATAATATCAAAACCCATGTATACACACATATGAACCTATTATAGACCTGGTGTCCGAAATGTACCAGCACAGCCCAAAACTCAGTGCTGGGGAAGGTTGCCGCGGCAACCCTTTGAGGTTGCTGCGACAAGCCACTCAGCAGAGTTTCTTGCCGCGGCAAGCCTGGCTTGCCGGCTTCTGGTGGTCTTCTTCCTGGCCCTTTTTTATTTGCTGTCTCCCTGTTTCCCTTCCCCTTATGCTTATAGATATATTTGATATATTCTTAGATATATATATATATATATATATATATATATATATATATATATATATATATATATATATATATATATATATATATCTATAGATTCCTTATAGATTTTTAAATCTATCTCTACAGATTTACTACACAGATCTGAAGTGCAGAAATCTGTACTTCAGTTCATGTTGAGGCTTCCCTTTTTTTATTATTCTTGGTTGATGTTGGGCCTTTGCTATACAATATAGGTTATATATATATACCTAGATATAACATATATAGATAGAATTATATAGAGTTTATAAATTTGAGATATATATATATATATAGCTAGTTTATCAACCACAAATCTTCACTGATCTTCAATGAAGATCAGAGTGCAGAAATTTGTCCTCAAGTTCATGGTGAGATTACTTTCTGAGCTGCAACTTCATGTAGTTAATAAAATAAACACTAACTAACCTTTTTGATGAATTCGTGGTGTACTTTGCATGGAAGAAGAATTGCTTGCTGATTTCGTAGCCGGAACAGAGCTAAGCAAGATGCTTTAATATTTCACACGGTTTGTTGATTTTGATAAAATTTTCTCTAATTTAATTACCTCTGGTTTTAACCAAAAATCTAAGGAACGAAAAGAAGTTTTGATTTATAAGAGCGGTTATCGACCTTGCGTGCATGGGGGTGCTTAATAACTCAGTGGAGTTGTGTTCCAAAATTTACATGCAAGTAGCTTACAAGCTACTTAAGATAAACTTCCATGCAAACCAGTATACTTGGATAAGAGTATTATATAAAACAAAACAGTAATTAGAACAAAATAGCAAATAAAACAAAACAACAAGGCTCTTGTTATATAATTTACAATTAGCCTATCCAGCTTTCCTTTATTATTATTATTATTATTTTAAACGGATTTAGGCTATATGCTATTGAGTTGAGGAGATATTTTGGGCTGAGATACTATGTAGTCCTCACAGGGTTTCGGTCTTGCATAGGCAGATAAAACAAAACAAGTATATACCACTGCCGGTATATATATAAAACTGATTATTGCTAACGTGGTTTAATATTTTAATTTAATATGGTTGTGTCTAGTTAAAGTCAAATTTCTCAGATTGAAGGTCTAACTTAGTAAGGTCCTTAGGGTTTAGGTGGGGATCGTTACATTCTCCCCTATTTTAGAAATTTTCGTCCTTGAAAATAAATCGGGACTATCTGGGTAACAGGTGAACGTCACCATCAATGTTCATTCTATATGTGATATGTTTTTACCAAATCTGTCATAAGACAAGATGAATCGACAAAACAAAAATCAACGCTACATCTGTGAGAAAAACTGAACTTTTGGAATTAACCACTCATGTGGCACCTGACTTCATGTGCCTTAATGAACATGTTACTATCTATTCTGTGTGGCACCTAATGAGGAGTAAATCAGTATGTATTTTGAAATGAAAATATACCATTCACACACAACATATAAAATATCATTTAAACTTTATGCAAACCCAATTGAACTACTCCTAAATCATTAATCATTATTCAAGACAAAATTCAAATGAAAAATAGAGAATTGTATTTTAAGATTTACATAACCATAGGCAATATTAGGAACAATTTGTTCAATTGAAACAAAACATATAGTATCTCAAACATCAGAATTTCTACAATCATTAAACATTAGATATAACTAATTTGTCATAAATAGGCATGCTTTATTTGAGATTAATTCAAGTAAATATAACTATAATGTAGTACATAAACTATGATTTTACCAGGCTGAGGATTTGTTTGTTGTTGGCCCGCTGAGGATGTACCGGCTTCCTGTTGTTGTTGTTCGAAGTCTTGCTGGAACTCCGGAATCAATAACACTGCGTTTCGAGTGTATTGGGAGATGTAGTTGCGCACCCGCCCAATGTAAGGGTTTGCAGCAGTTTGGAAAGTATGCTCCATCATGATATTAGTCGCTTCTTCAACATAATCGATACGTTGATGGAGTATGTAATGGTTTCGATATAAGTTATAGAATTGCAGGAGGGTTTGCTCATGATTTTCACGTATGAGCTGAAAAGGTCGGCAGTGGTGTAGGTCCCTTGAGCCGGAGGGACCGAACCGGGTTGAGGTTGGGGTTGTGGTTGAGGAGGGACAGAGATTTCTTGGGGTATATCTTGTTGGACTTGGGGAGGACGACGAATTTGTTTTGCTTGACGGTTATTTACCCCCTGAAAAGAGCGTTGGTAAATATTTCTCCAAATTGCTGGGCTAAAGACCCGCATGTTATCGGTGCGGACCTCTTCGCCAATCGAAATTTGAAAAGGGATGAGATTGACACTATCAAAGTGTCCTTCAAACATGCGAGAGATCAATCTAGGGTAGGGACATGAGGGCATAGGAGGTGAAGCATTGCTTTGTAGATGCTCATTAGCATACTTGATGCCTTCCTAAACCACCCTAGGAGCATTTATCCATCGTCCTTCATGGACGGCAAAAAGAGCTTGCAAGAGAGCATCTCGGCGCTCTCTTTCATGCTGCATGGGGTACAAATTATATTGAAATATACAATCCAAAAACCACATCCGTTGTGGTAACTAGCTGCGACGTACGACAAGACTATGGTCAGAAGTGGTCTGACCATTAGTCATTTTCGAGGTGATGTGGTGAAATTTCACATCCCTCTGCCGGGGTATTTGTAGTCCAGAAGTGACGTCATAGTCAGCACTACAGTCCATCGCTTGGGCTATGTGCAGGATATTGAAATAAAATTTACGACCATCAATTTCGGTCTATAATTGACTGACAGTAGGGGTGACGACCAGATTTTGATAAAACAAATGGACTAAACGAGGGTAAAATTGATTATGGAACGGCTGATACAAGGCGCTTAATTGCGCCTGTTCTATATAGCGAATGGACCATGCGGTTTGGTCATTCGGGGTCAAAAGTTTATCATCTACGATCCATTCCGGTTTCATTGCTTTTGCAGCCCACCACGGGATGGGCTGTTCATGTTCTTCCGGTGGATCGATTGGCTCGCGTAAGGAAGAAGAAGGGCCTTTGCCCTTTTCTTGAGCCGAGGACTTTGGGGGTTTAGACACTCCCGTTTTTCTAGGAGGCATTGTGTAATCTAAAAGACAAGAAAAACAAGAGGAATGAGTTCTGATTGTTTTACCTCTCAAAGCTTCAAAAATCAGTCTGAAATGAGAGTAAAATCAGCAATAGAGTGATTCTTTGAGTAGCTCATGAACATGCAACGGCTGTGGATCGGATTAGGAGGTGTACATGTAAAGATACGAGCGTAGGAGGTTGAAGAAAACAACAATATTCACTTTCTATAATAGAAAACCGAAGTGGAAATAAACTAGAATGGGTTTCGGACCCACCATATGCCAACAGAGTTGCCGCGGCAACACTTTAAGCTTGCCGCGGCAACACTTAGTCCTTGCCGCGGCAAGGTGGTCCAGATGTGTATGGCCCGGATTTCGGGGCTCCCGATATGTGGTGTGAGATTATTTATACTTATGTGATCTTAACAGATAGGGGGTCTATAGAAAAATATTGGTTGTAATATTTGATGTATTTTGCTATGTTAAATTTTTTTATTTCGATGGAATTTGATCCATTTTGCAGTATTGTGTATAAAATTATTATAAAAATATTATATTTGGCCATCAATGGCCCTTGGATTAGTCACTTGGGATAGGTGGCAGTAATTTGGGATACACCTGTGCTTAGGTGTCCCATAGGTGTCACCATATACATTATTTTTCATCATTTTATATAATTTATTTTTATAATTTAATTGTATTTTAGTGTTAACATAAAATAATGCTATTTTTGAGGTTCAAGATTTATGACACTTAATTCATATACTACGTTGGATGTGATTCTTATATACTGGTGCAGGGCACATTAACAATAATTTTAAAACAAGATAAACTCATAATGGAAACAAGTTAAATTCATTTGACTATGTATTATGTATAATGTAAGGGGATTTTCAGTACGTACCCTATGTAAATAATCGAGGGTACTGAGCACGAATATCAGCTTCGTGTTCCCAAGTAGCTTCATGCGACCCATGATTCTTCCATTGGATTAACACGAGTGGAATTCGTTTTGTTCTCAGAATTTGATCTCTGCAGTCCAAAATCTGACTTGGTTCTTCGGTCACCGTTAGATCTTCTTGGATGTCCAACGGTTGAAAATCCAACACATGCGTCGGGTCACTGACGTATTTTCTCAGCATCGATACGTGAAATACGTCAGAATGCCTGCTAGATGCGGAGGTAACGCGAGTCGATATGCTACTTCTCCTACTCTGCCCAATATAGGGAATGGTTCAACATAACGAGGACTTAGCTTGCCTCGTTTCCCGAATCGTATCATACCTTTTGTCAGAGAAATTTTGATAAAGACGTGCTTGCCAATCTGTATATTATCTCATCAGACTAATAATATAGTTTGAATCAATTGATAAAAGGTTTATCAGGATCAAATATTACCTTAAAATCAACACTTGTTCTTTTGAGATTAGCGTAACTCTTTTGTCGACTCTGAGCACTCTTCAATCGTTTCCGAATAACGTGAACAACTGCATTGGTGCTTTCTATTAGGTCAGGGCCTAAAATCAATCACTCTCCAGCTTCTTCCCAGTTAATCGGAGATTTACATCGGCGTTCATACAGTGCCTCGAATGGTGCCATTCCGATGCTTGACTGAAAACTGTTATTGTATGCGAATTCGATCAGGGGTAAGTGTTTATCCCATGAGCCTTGAAAATCGAGCATACAGGCCCTTAACATGTCTTCAATCACTTGATTAACCATCTCTGTCTGCCTGTCGGTCTGAGGATGAAATACTGTACTGAAGTCTAACTTGGAACCCATACCTTCTTAAAAACTTTGCCAGAATTAAGAAGTATACAAAGGATCGCGATCCGACACGATGTATCAAATAATAATATGTTACTGGAGGAATTTAGAATGTAATATTCCTAATTTACGATATGCACCTTCTCTATCTAAAATGATCATTAATTGTAAATTGTTAATGTAAAATAATGGGCAATCATACCTTGAATGATATCATGACTAGTTCTCGCATCTTTTGCAGTAACAGCATAAGCTCGGCCTTGTATCGTAGGCCGTGTCGATCGTAACACTGGTCCTGCCTTTGTCGCTATTCCGACCATTTCCGGGCATTCTCTGATCCGATGTCCTATCTTGCCACATCGAAAATATGCACCAGAAGCTTTACAACACTCATCGGTTTTGTGTGCCTTCCCACATTTCCCACAAATATCTTTGAAGGCAACTGATGAAGCCGTATAAGATCCCGTGTGAGATCCTGTCGGTCGTGCATGAGAAAACCCAGATGTACTTCGAGCCGCTGAAAAAGATGGATTCTGAACACGTGGAATCCTTGGTGGTGCGGAGAACATCGATGGATTATAAGGCCGTGCAGATGCTCCTGCAGCTGGTTGAAAAGTGGCTTGTCCTTGGAATTATGGTCGCTTATTAATTTGACCGGCACTATAGGACTGTGGAGGAGCTTTTTTGGCCTTCTGCTTTTCGTCTCTCCTTTTGAACATGGTGTCCACATCAGTTTCTGCTATTAATGCCAATTTCATCACGTGGGCATAGGTCGTTGCCTGAAACAATGAAATGCGCTCTTTGATAAGAGGTTTCAAACCCCTTTCAAACTTTTGGGTTTTCATCAGCTCGGTGGCTACTAGCAATGGTGCGAAGCGAGAAAGACGAGCAAATTTTGATTCATATTCTCTAACGGTCATTTGCCCTTGTACCAAGGTTGCAAACTGTACCTCAAGCTTATACCTCTCAGGCGCTGGAAAATATTTTTCATTAAAGGCCTCAGTGAATTCTGCTCATGTCCATGGTACACCAGGCATCCGTGTTCTTTCAACAGACTGCCACCATGGCTCTGCCTCACTCTCTAGTTTGTACGCTGCCCAGCTCACTTTCTCTTCTTTGGTACAAGTGACTCTTTGCAACACTTTCTCGATATGTGTTAACCGTAGAAACTTGGTGGTCGAAGTGAGCTGGGCAGGCTAACCGTAGAAACTTGGTGGTCGAAGTCGAATAAAGTCCGTAAAACCCTCGGGACGTCGAACAACAAGCATGGCTATAGTGTTTACCATGGTCTCCATCAACTGCGGATGGTGTCCCGCATTTTGTTCCACACCATGAACACTTCCCATCGGTGGAGTATTTATAACTGGCGGAGTTTGCTCTGGCGGAGGATGCTCTGCAGCATTCTCCATTGTCGTTCGACTTTCAGCCAGATGGACATTTTCACCACTTCCCGAAGCAATGTCATGCTCGTATCCATCTACCAGAATAGCATTTGGCCCAGTACGATGAGACAACGGTGGTCTACCTCTGCCTCTTCCACGACGCGGAGGCATCGTTACCTATTTCAGATAAAAAGTTAATCAAACCTACAACTCAATCTAACTCCAATCTCGATTCTATTAACAAATATTTTACCATATTTGTATATGTCAGAGTTCAATCTCCAATGACTTAACACCGGGAGCTTTGATACTACCTGTGACAGCCCGACGTTTCCCAGTCTCTCAACTAGGAAAGGTCGCGCCATCGGATCACCTGATATGATCCTTTCATCAAGGGGTTCCTTATTTTTCATCAAAGTATTACAAAATGCGGAAGCAATGTATTTAAACTCTGATAAATAACAATGATGGCAAAATAACTGCTAAATAGAACTAAAATATGCGATAAACAAAAGTCACGTATCTGATGTATAGCTTTTCACCGATGACGGCCACCCGTCATCAAAACAGTGAAAAGAAACCTATACATCCTAAGAACATCCCATCAGAAATCTAAAACCAACATATATCATTTATACAGACCAAAAATATCTTTTTCCTTTTTCTCTCTCTCTCTCTCTCTATCCCAATGCCCCATATCCCAAGCTATAAACCTAACTACGGGAAGAACTCCTCTGGGTCGTCGTCTTCCTCATCGTCGTCATCGCGTGCTCAGGGTTAGGGTCTGCAGCTAAGACAATTAAGTCGAGAAATGAGCTATCATCCAAAGCTCAGTAGAGAATATTGCATTGTTATTTTACATTGACAGTTTATCACTTTTTCATAGAGAAGCATTAAATAACATATGAATAACATGATGAAATGTTGACATTATGCATGGTATAACAAGTGTGAGAAGTAAACTGAATGGAAAATACATGCTGGCGAAAGCAGGAAATCAACAAGGTCAAGCTCCTGAGTTAGCGGGATCACTTGTCAAGCTCCCGAATTAGAGGGATCACTTGGACTAGAATATGTCAAGCTCCCGAGTTAGCGGGATCACTTGTCAAGCTCCCGAGTTAGCGGGATCACTTGATTTAAGAATTTCAAGCTCTCGAGTTAGCGGGATCACTTGATTTACACAGGAGCAATAACGTATAAAAAACATTGAAGTTAACAGAATCTAAGTACTGAATCATGTAGATTGACCAAGAAATGCATTTGCATGCATGACTTTATGATGCATTAATTTGTTAACTTGCTTTATCAGATGCTCATGATACTCACTGATGTTAAATATCTACTATTTCTTTTCTTATCAGGTTACTAGTAATTCAAGCTTATCCGTTTGAATACAAAACAAATCAGATTTTTCCTCTATTATGCTGATTAGTGCGTACATGCATACTTATCAAAGTTTCTATGAAACTAAGTGACATGCTTGTATCATTATAAAATAGCAATACAGATTCCCTACCTGTATACGTTGAATCTTACGAGCGTTGTTGTCGATGCATGTTCAAACGTCATATAGTCTTATTTCTTCAAAATTCTTCAACATGTTTAAGTGCTCCATGTGGCACCTAATCTAGGAAAAGAATTTTAGTTGTATTTTAATACACTACTTAATAGTATCAAGATGGCTTAATAATATCAAGACCCATGTATACACACATCTGAACCTATCAAGACCCATGTATACCAGCACAACAACTCGAACTTTGGGGAAGGTTGCTGCAACCCTTTGAGGTTCTTCTGCGACAAGCCACTCAAATGAGTTTCTTGCAGCAGCAAGCTGGCTTCCCGGCTTCCAGTCGTGGTCTTCTTCCGCCCTTTTTATTTCTTTGCCTCCTTATGCTTATAGATATATTTGATATATTCTTTTATATATATATATATATATATATATATATATATATATATATTCCTTATAGATTTTTAAATCTATCTCTACAGATTTACTACACAGATCTGAAGTGCAGAAATCTGTACTTCAGTTCATGCTGAGGCTTCCCATTTTTTATTATTCTTGGTTGATGTTGGGCCTTTGCTATACAATATAGGTTATATATATATACCTAGATATAACATATATAGTTCGACCCGGTGTTCGAAATGTACAATTCAAAACTCAAGTCGGGAAGGTTGTCATGACAACATAGTGCTTGCCCAACCTTGAGGTTGCCACGCAAGCCACTCACAGATTTCTTCTTGGCTTCTGGTGGTCTTCTTCCTGACCCTTTTTTATTTGCTGTCTCCCTGTTTCCCTTCCCCTTATGCTTATAGATATATTTGATATATTCTTAGATATATATATATATATATATATATATATATATATATATATATATATAGAGAGAGAGAGAGAGAGAGAGAGAGATTCCTTATAGATTTTTAAATCTATCTCTACAGATTTACTACACAGATCTGAAGTGCAAAAATCTGCACTTCAGTTCATGCTGAGGCTTCCCTTTTTTTTTTATTCTTGGTTGCTGTTGGGCCTTTGCTATACAATATAGGTTATATATATATATATCAAGATATAACATATATAGATAGAATTATATAGAGTTTATAAATTTGAGATATATATATAGCTAGTTTATCAACCACAGATCTTCTCTGATCTTCATTACCACAGATCTTCACTGATCTTCAATGAAGATCAGAGTCAATCATCCTCAAGTTCATCTTTGAGATTACTTTACATGAACTTCATGTAGTTAATAAAATAAACACTAACCTTTTTGATGAATTCATGGTGTACTTTGCATGGAAGAAGAATTGCTTGCTGATTTCATAGCCGAAACATAACTAAGCAAGATGCTTTAATATTTCACACGGGTTGTTGATTTTGATAAAATTTTCTCTGATTTAATTACCTCTGGTTTTAACCAAAAATCTAAGGAACGAAAAGAAGTTTTGATTTATAAGAGCGGTTATCGACCTTGCGTGCATGGGGGTGCTTAATGACTCAGTGGAGTCGTGTTCCAAAATTTACATGCAAGTAGCTTACAAGCTACTTAAGATAAACTTCCATGCAAACCAGTATACTTGGATAAGAGTATTATATAAAACAAAACAGCAATTAGAACAAAATAACAAATAAAACAAAACAACAAGGCTCTTGTTATATAATTTACAATTAGCCTATCCAGCTTTCCTTTATTATTATTATTTTTTTAAACGGATTTAAGCTATATGCTATTGAGTTGAGGAGATATTTTAGGCTGAGATACTATGTAGTCCTCACAGGGTTTCGGTCTTGCATAGGCAGATAAAACAAAACAAGTATATATCACTGCTGGTATATATATAAAATTGATTATTGCTAACGTGGTTTAATATTTTAATTTAATATGACTATGTCTAGTTAAAGTCAAATTTCTCAGATTGAAGGTCTAACTTAGTAAGGTCCTTAGGGTTTAGGTGGGGATCGTTACACCAAGATCGTCGAAGAGCAAATATCTGCGATATAGTCTATCGATCCCATGACCCATAGGTCCCAGGATCGTATTGGTAATGTGTCGATGCAAATTTAGATCAATGTAATAAAGTCAAATAAAATATCGCCCGAGTTAAACTTGTTTTATTCGTTCAAGCCGCACCTGATCATGATTCCCACAATATTATTATTGGCTTCTCCGTAGAAGCATGCCTTTGATGAAAGTTCGAGGTCAAACTTTTGTACAGAAGGGGGGAATGATGTGAAATTGAAGTCTACAGGTTGAGATTGTGGCCGGATAAAGAGGAGAGACAACATAAGAGAAAGTAGACCCGCAAATGAGTTTTTAAAAGGCCCATTAAAAATGAGTTGAAGGCCCGTGTGCATGTTATTTTAGACAATTTTATTTATGTTTAATTTCCTTTTCCATTAGGATTCTTTTAATAAGTGATTTGTTTTTGGATTAGTTTCCTTATTTGAATTATTTAGGGGTCAGACACATATATGTGATATGTGACTGTTAATTTTGTCACTTTCATCATAATCATAGAAAAAGTGGCCATAAGTCTATTAGTATATGTCGGAATTGCATGATTCTTGTCTTATTGGAAAGCCAATTCGATAAGTTTTCAAACAAGACTAATTTCGCATGACCTCGTTTGAACCTTTAAAAGTGGTCGTGTAATAAAAAAAATTAGTGGTAAATTAATAGTGACTGTTAGATTAATAAATTTTAATGATTATTTTTAGTAGTATTCTTAGAGTTTTTTTGTTTTATAAAGACATTGTAATTTCTTTTGCGAAAAAAATTAATAATGAATATTGAAATTTGATTTCTTTGTGCTATCTTTGAGAGTTTGATGAGAATTTTCGTCTTCCTTGAGTTTAAAGTTTGGTGAGGCCAATACTTTTACTGGCGAAATTCCAGTGATTTTCTATATTTTCTTATTTCTCTATTTCTATTTTTATTTTATCCTGGAGATCAAAACTCTAATCCTATCGTATGGGATTTACTTTACTTTAGGGTTAGTGCCTTTCCGTCTTGCATTAGTAGGACAAGGTCGGGTTGAGTGCATCATCAAGTTAAGTTGGTTCGGCCCAAACCGACTCTTTGAAGGCCCTATCTAAATGCCACATGTACAAAATTGAGACCGTCGGATAATCAAGATCATAGACACGTGTCTGTGCATTTTTTGGAACGAATCGACCAAACCGACCGAACCGCCGGGCTTGGTCCGGTTTGAACGGGTACTGATTTGAGTTTGGTTTGAAAAAAAGGAAAACTGAAAAGTTTGGTTTGATTTCGATTCCAAGCTTCCCAAGCCGAAACCGATTAAACCGAATGTAGTTCGTAAGTATATATATATATATATATATATATATATATATATATATAGGCGGGAGTTTTAATTAATTTTAAAGGACATTTAAATAAAATGCACAATTTTTATATAAAACGCTATCTTTATCTCTAGTCTAACTTAACTTTATGCATCCATTCACTTGTCTTGCTATTAATATTGTAGATTTGACTGCTACTCAATCATTAAATAGAGAAATCAATCACATAACCATCGCCGATAATAGCCGTCTCAAACGCTTATTTTTATGGAAAGTAAATTTAAGGTAACTCCTTAAGACCATCAAGGTTGGTGATGCTCCACAACTCACCCGATGAACGGGTGCAAGTGTCAATCGATCCAAACCGTTCAATCAATAAATCACCTCTTAATGGGCATACTGCAAAAAATTGAACCTCAATCGAATGGTCCGAATTCCCCTTTTCAGATGATCAAAACAGCCATGTCCAATGGTCCACAATGAATTTCGTTGATCAAATGGTTAGGATTAGGGTCAACCTGATCCGACTGGATAAAGTTTATCCTCAATCGGAACCCAACCCGGCCCTACTATTTAAGGCCTCAATCCCAACCTAAGCAAACCAAACTTGCTTAGCAGAAACTCAAGTCGAGCCTGGCGGGTTGGGCCAGTTTGGGTAAGGAGTTGGGTCAGATCAAGTCGGATTGAGATTCGAGTAAAATACTTATGACCCCTAGCCAACCCGTTTAAATAAACATGTCAAGATTTCCAACTCGACCCGATGGGAGCACTACCCATGGTGGGTCAGGTGACTCAACCTGTCAGTTCAACCCAACCAATTTGCAGCCCTACTTAGTAGACTATGGTACACGAGATTTTTTGACTATCCTAAATTCCGACGTTTACTGATTGGGTTAAACCGTCAGGCCCGAGTCCATGGCAAAATGGTAATGGGCCTAAATGTTAAGTGTTCAAAATATTATCTTTGACCAAGCCTGGCTCGCCAGACCATAACCTTTTAACTCACCCGGCCCACTAAGGGCCCAGCCCGTTGACAACCCCATCAACAAGTGCACATGAACCAACTCGTGAGTACAGAGGAACCATGGTGACAACAAACATCCAACAATTCCTCATATTAGAATCTCCCGCCAACTTGTCTTTATATGAGACATAAAAATTCAAAAAGAAATGAACAAAGCTGACAGGGTATAAGCTTTGAAGTAACCGAACTATAGAATAAGCTAAAATCAAACTCTCTTAAGCCAAAAATAATTCCCAGGCCAATTTTCCGGATATACCCGAATATGCGTGAACCGGAGATGTTATTGTGGATCCGCCGCCACCCTTTCGCCACTATCAATGGTCAGATGAATTTCCATTAATCCTAGTAGCAGGTGTCTCTGAAATTGCTCAATTCTGTCAATTTCTGTAATCTTAATTTCCATTCTATAATTTTTTGAGTCCTTTGTTATATAGATTATCTTTTTGAACCTGTCATCGAGCTTTGAACACCATTTGTCTTCTGTTTTATGGTAATTGGAGCTTTTTTTGGAGTTGGGTATTGATCAGTAGCTTTGATTTTAAGCAATTTGATTTTCTTGAGTTTTCGGGTCGAAATTTCTGGAGCTGTTTTTGAAATTGGGTATTGATCAGGAGCTCTGATTTTAAGCCAATTTGATCTTTGGATAACAGCCCAAGTGTGGTTTCCAAGAACCTTTTTTTCTTGAGTTTTCGGCTCGAAATTTTGGGAGCTGTTTTTGAAATTGGGTATTGATCAGTAGCTCTGAGTTTGAGCCAATTTGATCTTTGAAGAACAGCCCAAGTATGGTTTCCGAGAAAATTTTGTCTTCGAGTTTTTGGCTCCAAATTACTGGAGTTGTTTTTGCAATTGGGCATAGATCAGCAGCCCTGATTCTAAGCCCATTTGACATGTTCTGAGTTTCCTTTCTTGGATTCAGAGCAATCATAGCTGCTAACCAGTAACTCGCAATTGGTTTACAAGTAGAGCTTTCTTTTTCTTCATATTATCAAACCAAAAATTCCTTGCCTTGTCCTTTGGTTCGGTTTTTCATAGAACAATTTGAGAGAGAGAGAGAGAGAGAGAGAGAGAGAGAGAGAGAGAGAGAGCAGTTCTTACACCTTTCTGAAACTCATGGCATTTTGTGTTTGAATATATATATAAAAAAAATAGTCCGAAAATTAACCACCACCATCATTTGTGATTATCTAATCAACCCATTCAAAACTGTTGTCCAAAATCTTTGTTTCATTCAAATCTCTATTCAACTTTTCCCTTAACTCGATTTTGATTTTAAAAATCTCCGGTAACCGAAACTTTTGATGTCTTGAGTTTTTAAACATCGACTGATACAATTTTACAGTATAAACAGATACTGGTGCAAACATCTTCGATCGGTTGCATCATGTCTGCAGCGGCTCAAAGGGTGGTGGTGATCCAGGATGCATCCCGAGAAGTCAGTTCGAGCGCAATCAAATGGGCCTTGGATGGCTTACAACTCAAGCCAGGAGATAGTCTCACTCTCCTGGCAATTCTTCACCAGGTTAATACTCCTAGTACGTTTCCTTTCAAAGCAGGAAAGAAAATGAGTAAGAATTTTATGCCTTTTTCGTTTTTTGAAAAACTGGTAGGAGTTCAGGACAGAGAAAGTGGTGGAAAATTTCAAGTAGGAGTCCATGGCCTATCCATATTACAGTTCACTTATTTCCTTTTTTCCCCTTGTTCTCAGTGGGTTATAAGAGCAGGGTGGATTCGAATTCGGTGCTCGGAGCAAACCAGAAGATCATCAAAGAAGAACTTGATCGGAAGAAGGAAGACTATAGTAAGAGCCCCGATATGTTGTAGATCCGTGAGCAATATGAAGCGCACAAGGTCATTAATACTTTGTTTTGTTGTTGTATATATTTTTTTCTTTGATTGGTGAAGATGAAAATCCATACAAAGAAAGGCGGCACTGAGCGAGGAGCTCATCAGGGACCCCCCAAAAACAGGAAGAAGCACCAAACAGAAAACGAAAAAAAATAAATTTGTTTCCTTTTGCCAATGTGTTAGTGCTGATTTCCAATCTCTTCATACCGTGTCTACTTCCTCGATAGATGGATAGAATGGTTTGTATCATTCAATACAAAAGAAGTCGGTTAGGATCCCTACCAAACCTATGCGCCATGTTTCCAAGTAAAAATGCCTGCATCTTGTTGAAGTTTAGTCCCACAATGGGTATTCATAGCCTGGTCTCTTATATGATCCTGGGCCCCTACACTCGCTGCCAATTGGTTTTGAGAAGGATGCCCAAATTTATCACGGTGTCAGAGCAAGCCTTTCTACACACTCCACGTTACCTAGTTCAATTGTCCACGTGATTTAGCTCAGTTCCACCAGGGTGTGTTGAAGTTTCGTCCCACATCAAATCACTGCCAATTGATTTTGAGATGGATGCCCTAACATCTCACCCTTTTAGTTACCTTTTTACAAACTCATTGCCAATAATAAGTAGCAGTAAAAAACTTGTGGGTGTACTGCTTATAGTGCCTGTAACGATGCATCCTTGTCCATTGGCTAATTAAAATTCTAACGTGGTTACATGTGGACATGCCAGATTGATCTCGATATATCGGTGGTGGCTGCATCTTCCCCGAAAGTAGCTGCTCTGGAAGTGGCGACAAGATTGAGGGCAACATGGATAATTCTCAACAGGTTTGTCAAAAACAACAGGGAGTAGTCTTTTTTTTAATTTTCTCAGTTTTCTGATGCTGCTTTGATACCTTATTAGCAGAAGAGTGACACAGAGCTGATTCTCTGTTTTGAAAAACTTGGCCAAGTCAACTACGAACTTGTGCATGATTGGTTTTGAGTCATTCAAAATTTCAAAGAAATGGTAGTTCTTTTCTCTGAACATAGCATAAAAGCTGAACCCAGGACTCGATCCAACGACCAATACATAATGAATTGAAGTTTCCAAAAACTTGGACATGTCGAATTGGAAATTCGCACAATCAATTTCTATGTCGTTCAAGTTTTTAAAATATGGTATCAAATTGAACAATAGTAATGATATCATCATCATCATCATTGTCATCACTACAACTTTATCTTGTCTATTTGGCTTCAGCTTTGAGGGCCCTATTTCTCCACTCCTATTTGGTCGGCACTAAGCTGCCTGTAACTTAGCAATCCTTCATGTCCCTTCGCAAGGCTTCCCTCCAGGTCTAAATATCCAATGTCATACTCACATGAAAGGGGTTGATTATCAACCATTCAGAAAATGAAAAAAAAGTGATTTACCGTCATTTATTTTTTAGTCAAAGTTGAAATTTAATGGAAAAAAGTGATTTCCTCTTCTACTTCGCTTTGCTTGAAGTGTCTCAACTCTTCGTACAAGATTTGCTTCCGGCCTCCGATGAACATGTCCCAACCACCTCAAATGGCAAACCATAATTTTTTTCACTTAAATTGTCATCTCTTGACAAAGGTAATAATAATGCCCCCTCCTCCCCCTCTTGATCAATCACCTTCCAAAGATTAAAAAAAAAGCTTCTTGCAACTATCATATATCAACAAAAAAAGGACAGATAATAAAATAGTAGCGAGAAATTTTTTCTTTTTATTTTCTGAAACTTGAATACATAAAAGATCGAGTTGCTTAACGATTTTGTTCTGAAAACAAGATACCCTTTTTTTTAAAATTTTGTATCCCACGGCCTACCTTTTCAAGGTTATTTTATAAATCGGGTGTGTTACAGGCAGATGAAGAAAGATAAGAAGTACTTCGTGGAGAGACTGATGCGAACTTTAGATCTGCTTGTTTGAATCATGGTCGGATAAAGAGGAGACGTCAAAATAGAAAGTGGACCCATGAATGAGTTTTTAAAAAAAGGCCCGTTAAAGACCCGTTTGATAAAAACGAAGAAAATCTCAAATTTATTAGGGTCTTCAACTTTTAATCCCGTCACTTTTATGTTTGGCCTATTTTGAAGTGTCAAACGAAGTCGGATTGATACGAAATTGGTCATATTTAAAAGCTTATCGAAGTAGCTTTCCAATGAGCCAAAATTTGAGCAATTCCGACAAGTATTGAAGAAGTTATGATTAGTTTTCGGAATCTAGATATAAAGTGACGAATTTCAAGAATCCTAATTGAATTAGGATTAATATCTTTTATTATTTTATTTTAGAAAGTAAGAGTTGTTTCTTTTATTAGAAATATGATTAGTTTCCTTATTGTTTAGGACTTTATTGTTTTAGAAGAATTATGATATTTCTTTTATTTGAATTAGGAATTAGAGTTATACTAGGATTTCTAATTTTATGCATTAGTTAGCTTATTTAAAGGCTTGTAAACACTTTTATTATTACTTTTTGGTTAATGAAAATTGCTTATGCAAAATTGAGAGTTTTTAACTTTCGTGAGGTTGTGATTCTCTTAAAACGGAGAGCGATTCTTCGATTCCCGCTTGCGGTTTGGTGCGAGGCCAACTCTTCTTTCATCTCTATTTTCTTTAGATCTACGGTTTGCCCCTAACATTGCATTTAGTAAGTTCTCGCATCAAATTGGTATCAAAGCGCAAGTTCAACTCTCGGCACATAAAATCCATCATGAGTAAGAACAATTTATCGAAGCCTTGCACGAGTTGAATGGATTCATGATGGCTAGAATGGGATTGTTCGTGGATCAGCGAAAGCTCGTTAATTTGTATAAGATAATTGATACGATTAGACAAGCATGGGAGGCAGTGAAAACTAGATCGCAGAGTCTGAGGTATTTGAATTCAACACCTCGATATTGGCTAGCTTTATATAATCGAGCGTTTACTCTTGAGATTAGACGTGAGTTAATAAATACACGACAGATAGCGGAGACAGTAAACGAGGGTCTCGTTCAAGAATTTCTTGAGGATTTTCTTCACAAACTACAAGAGAAAATCATATCGGTGAGACATGAAGCTTTAAGATTTAAGCTTTCAAATCCCGTGTCCGTTAACCCAACCGCATCACCAACAGCCCGTTCTAATCCCATAACAATTTCTCATCCCATAACTGTTGTGAAACCTATACCCGTTACGGAATCCATTAACGATGTAAACTCTATGCCGGTTGCAACCCCCGTAACAACTTACAACCCAAAGCCCATTCAAGAAATCAAACCCGTCACCGTCGTTACCCTAGCCGACCTTATCTCACCTAAAATTGTTGTTGATCCTCTTTTTGAACCCGTGATAGCCCCAAAATCAGTCGAAGAGTCGGAACTGGTTGATGAGAACCCTCTTCCGGTCAATATCTGTACTAATCCCAACACCGTTGAGGAGCTCGAGACTATTGAAGAGCAAGTTGCCGCAATCAATCCTCTCGAGTCCGAGATTGTCGAAGCACAATTATTTGAAATGAAGACTATCGCACTCACGATTCACAGATCCCAAGATAATGTTGGTTGTATGTTGATGTCCATTTCCGTTGGTGAATCGAAGATCAAACAGATCAAGCCCGAGTGGAATCCTGTTTACTTGTTCAATCCGCTTCCGATCGAGGTTCCCTATATATTGTTTGTGATCGCAATCGTGAAGATCCATGCTAACCAAAGTTCGAGGTCGAACTTTTTCAAAGTACAGGGGATTGATGCGAACTTTAGATCCGCTTGTTTGAATCATGGTCGGATAAAGAGGAGACGTCAAAAGAGAAAGTGGACCTGTGAGTGGGTTTTTAAAAAAAAGCCCGTTAAAAACCCGTTTGATAAAAACGAAGAAAATTCAAAATTTATTAGGGTCTACAACTTTTAATCCCGTCACTTTTATGTTTGGCCTATTTTGAAGTGTCAAACGAAGTCAGATTGATACGAAATTAGTCATATTTGAAAGCTTATCGAAGTAGCTTTCCAACGAGCCAAAATTTGAGCAATTCCGACAAGTATTGAAGAAGTTATGATCAATTTTCGGAAGCTGGACATAAAGTGACGAATTTCAAGAATCCTAATTGAATTAGAATTAATATCTTTTATTATTTTATTTTAGAAAGTAAGAGTTGTTTCTTTTATTAGAAATATGATTAGTTTCCTTATTGTTTAGGACTTTATTGTTTTAGAAGAATTAAGATATTTCTTTCATTTGAATTAGGAATTAGAGTTATACTAAGATTTCTAATTTTATGCATTGGTTAGCTTATTTAAAGGCTTGTAAACACTTTTATTATTACTTTTTGGTTAATGAAAATTGCTTATGCAAAATTGAGAGTTTTTAAACTTTCGTGAGGGTGTGATTTTCTCAAAACGGAGAGCGATTCTTCGATTCCCGCTTGCTGTTTGGTGCGAGGTCAACTCTTCTTTCATCTCTATCTTCTTTAGATCTACCGTTTGCCCCTAACATTGCATTTAGTAAGTTCCCACATCAGAGATTCATGTGGGATCTCAAGAATGAAGAATAACAACACGGTTGAAAAGTTTCGAGGGCCGAGCAACAATGCCGTTGAAAAGTTTAGGGGGCCAAGCAACAATGCTTTTGAAAAATTTAAGGGGCCGAAATCAAAAGAAAACAAATGGATATCAAATAATGGATGCCGGACGAGCCTCGTAACGTATGATGAGATGTTACCGGGACCACCCGATGACGAAGATCTTTTCAGCTTGGAAATCTTTCCTAAGAGTAAGTCATTGGTCATCTTAGGCTGTGTTTGGCATTGCTCTTTAGAAGAGTAGAAAAGAGGAGCTGCTGCTCTTTGCTGTTGCAAATGAAAATGGGGAGAGAGAAGAAATGGAGGGAGATAAAAGGGGAGGCTGCTATTTGAAACATGAAAAACATCCCTCTTTAAAAGAGCATGAAAAATCATTCTATTTGATAGAGGGTTGTTTTTCCTATTTCAAAGAGCAGCCTCCCTTTGATCTTCTTCTTCCAGTCCTCTCTCTCTGCACATTCATTTGCAATAACAAAGCGCAGCTGCTGCTCTTTTCTACTCTCCCAAAGTGCAATGCCAAGCACAGCCCTCAATTCCCAAGAAGTGTTGATAAGCTTTTTGTTGCGACTTTTTAGTTTTTTTTTTTGTTTATAATCGATCATCATATGTTTCTTTTAGATTTCTTGGTAGTTCAATTTTTTGACGGAGTGGGGCAACCCAATCTATATTTTTTTATTCTGATCGTATCCACACACCCTATTCATTCGGGTTGCTAACTCAACGATGGAGTACTCAGCTTTTACGTGTGGCTATTCTTTTTTACACATTTGATCATCAAATGCTACCTTTACACTGGGCATATAAGTGCCCTATCAATAGAGAACTCTGAGAATACTTCTTCTTTCTTTACTGGATTAGTAAAAGTAGGGGGAAAAATAAATGAATAATCAATTTATAGATTGGTAAAAATAGGGGAATAAGAAATGAATAATCAGTTGGCCTCAGGATTTGATTAAAAACAGAATTTAAGACACGTGTAACATCAATCACAAGCATCAAAATTTCTTTCCGACATAAACTGGAAAAGACAATTGAAACAACATGAAACATCAGAATCCTCAGTATAATTTTTAGATATGGAATTTGAATAAATGAATATCCACATCATTGTCACGAGCAAAATTTATAAACAACAATCTAAAAATATATTTTAAGTAGAAAAAGAACAGTATGACTAATCATGGGTCAAAATATCGTCCGATACCGATACGTATCGGACGATACGTATCGGTTTTAAGGGTCAGCGGTACGATACATACCCTATGAATCGTACCATGATTTAAATGAGTAAATTATCGTCCGATACGGACAAAATATCGTCCGTATCGTCCGTATCGGACGATAATTTCAAATTATCGGACGATAAATTCAAATTATCGTCTGATAATATGGTTAAAATCTGAAAACTAAAAAAAACTTTAAATTATCGTCCGATAATTTGAAATTATCGGTGGGCCCCACCAATAGACCCGACTTTTTAGTCGGGTAACTCTTTTTTTTCTTCCTTCTTCTTCCTCTCTTCTTCCTTCTTCTTCCTTTCTAATTTTTCGATTATCTACACCCTAAATCGGCGCCAAATCGCACAAAAAATCACGGGATCAACGTGGAAGGTACATGTATTTCATTTTACTATCGTTTTATTTCATTTTAAATACTAAAATAAGGTAGATCTACCCTTATTTAAGGGTAGATCTACACTTATTTAGTGTAGATCTACACTAAATAAGTGTAGATCTACCTTATTTAAGTGTAGATCTACACTAAATAAGTGTAGATCTACCCTTATTGAAGGTAGATCTACCCTAAATAAGTGTAGATCTACACTAAATAAGTGTAAATCTATCCTAAATAAGGATAGATCTACACTTATTTAAGGTAGATCTATACTAAATAAGTGTAGATCTACCCTTATTTAAGGTAGATCTACACTAAATAAGTGTAGATCTACACTTATTTAGTGTAGATCTACCTTAATATTAATTAATATTATAGGTAAATTTATCATTTACCTATAATATTAATTATTTAAATTATTTAAAATAATTAATATTATTTAAAATAATTAATATTATTTAAAATAATTTAAAATATTTAAATTAATTAAAAATAATATAAATAATGGGTCAAAAATAATAGGATGAGTTAAAAATAATTATATGTGACCCCATTTAAAATATTTAAATTGATAGGTCAAAAATAATATAAATAATTATAATTAAGGGTCACATGTAATCAATATGGGTCACATATAATATGGGTCACATATCATATGAGTCACATATAATTAATAAAATAATAAGGTCAATATGGGTCACATATAATTTAAACTTAAAATTAATATGAGTCACATATAATTAAATTTATGGGTCACATATTAAATTATATGTGACCCATATTAATTTTAATAATAAATTTAATTATATGTGACCCATATTGATTATATGTAACTGTCACATATAATTAAAATAATTAATATTATGGGATATGTCCCATAAAATATTAGAATAATATGAAATAAATTTCAAATAAATTTTTAAAAATTAAAATAATATCAAATAAATATTCATAAATTAAAATAATATCAAATAAATATTCAAAAATTAAAATAATATCAAATAAATATTCAAAAATTAAAATAATATCAAATAAATATTCAAAAATTAAAATAATATCAAATAAATATTCAAAAATTAAAATAATATCAAATAAACATTAAAAAATTATAATAATATCAAATAAACATTCATAAATTATAATAATATCAAATAAATATTCATAAATTAAAATAATATCAAATAAACATTCATAAATTATAATAATATCAAATAAATATTCATAAATTAAAATAATATCAAATAAACATTCATAAATTATAATAATATCAAATAAATATTCAAAAATTATAATAATATCAAATAAATTTGATAAAATATAATTTGATATTTTTAAAATAGCAATAATTAAAAAATAAATTTTATTTTCAAGTGTAAATTAGATGTTTACTCTTGTAAATTTTATTTTCAAGTGTAAATTAGATGTTTATTTTCAATCGTTTGCTCATTCATGCAGGTGAAATAAATAAATATGGTACGTTCGACAGATCCAGCGTGGCAATATGGTACAGCAATAGATGGTAATAGACTCCAGATTCAATGTAATCTTTGTGGAAAAAAACTGCTGGGAGGAGGTATCACACGATTAAAGGAGCATCTGGCTTATGTAAAGGGAGAGACAAGAGGGTATCCTAGTGTACCCAGAGAGGTAAAAGAAAATATCAGAGCTAGTTTACAAGCGGCAAAGGGAAAGAAAAAAGCTGAAGCCGATCGTGATAGGGAAATGTATGAGAGAATCAGGAGGCCAGATCCAGAGTTTACATCAGGTGCACCTGAGGATGATGAGGATGAGCAGATAGCGAGAGCTATGAGAGAGAGTGCTAGGGAAGCACAACAGCGGCGAGATCAGGAAGAAGCCGATTATCGATTTCGGTCCAGGTTGAGGGGTCCATCCATGCCTGCTACTGGTGGTGGATCTAGTCATAGGCCACATGTTATTGATGTTGATGAGGTTGCGTGAGGCGACATCTGGGGAGGGATTATAGGTCCTACTAGAGTCAGACAACCCCCATGGATCCATTCATGTATCGCACTGAAAGCTCCAAACAAACCAAATTGAGTGCAATCTCACTTGCAAAAATGGGGAAGAAGCTTGAAAAATCCATTGCCAAGTTTTTTATATACAACCACATTCCGAGTCAAGTAGCAGACTCGCCGTACTTCAAAATATGATTGATACAAGTGCAGAAGTTGGTCCAGGAGTTAAAAAGCCTTCTCCATATGAGATATCTGGGCCCTTACTAACAGATGAGTACGATGAGATAACCGCCATGTATGAGCTTTGAGGATGTATGGGATGAGAGAAGTTGCACAATTATGTATGCGATGGATGGAGTCCCACAAAGAAGAGCTTGATAAACTTTTTGGTTTCTGACGATCTTGGAATGAGATTTTGAAATCGATTGATGCTTCAGACACGTAAAGACTGGCCGACTACCTCTTTAAACTAATGGATATGGTAGTTCATGAGGTTGATGGTCAGTGGTAATGCATAATGCGCAAACTACAAAGTCATGGATTAAAACTAATGGCGAAGAGACATCACTCGACCCGTGTGCCACATTGCGTGGACCTCATTCTTGAGGATTTAGGAAAGAGAAGCAAGGCATGCATAACTATTCAAAAGGGAAGAACGACATTACTTCCTACGCATAATGCTGACAAGTGGTCAATTTAATGAGAGCCTTCACGAATGACCAAGGACATATCGCTTTAAACACACGCTTTTAGCCCTACAGAGTTTGGCTAGATATAGGCGTGAGCTGAAAAGTATGGTGTCGTCGGAAGAATGGAATCAACATGAAATAGGACTCCCACGAGCGAAGAGACTAGCTTGCACTGAAGTTGCTGACCTGATCTACAGCACGCAGTTTTGGGCAGATGTCGACCACTTGATCGCTGTCACTACCCCGTTGGTGCAAGTGTTGAGATTGGTTGATGGTGATGATAAACTAACAATGGGGTACGTTTATGAGTCAATGGATAAGGCAAAATTGGCTATAAAAACCAAATGCCCTACAAAATATAAACGATACTGGGCAATTATCGACAAGAGGTGGGATGCACAATTTCACCAGTACTTGCATGCAGCAGGTATAACATGTTGCACAATTATGTAGTGATTTTTATTTATTTATTCATTATTTTTATATACTGATGAAATTGCTCATATTTGATGTGTAGCACACTACTTGAATCCAACCTTTCAATATACGCGACGCTTCGAGTTGAGCGACACTGATGAAGTGTATACCGGTTTGTTCAATGTAATCCAAAGAATGCTCCCTGAGTTGGCGAACCAAGGCCAAGCCATAAGAGATGTGAGTGATCATAGTATCATACCTTATAAGTAATAAGTCAAATGTCATGTGATATTATCATCTATTTATTGATATGTGCCTTACTGTGTTTCATCTTTATAGATTGACATGTTTCGCAAGAGACATGGGTCATTTGGGACCCCGTTGGCGCAATCCCAAATTAAACACGACAAACCCGCTGATTGGTGGATGCATTATGGAGGTGATGGTCCGATATTGAGGCGGGTAGCAATGAGGGTATTGTCGCAAACGTGTTCCTCGTCTAATCATGAGCTTTTAATTGGAGCACTTTTCTCTCATTCATACTAAGACAAGGAATAGACTAACTATGGACCGATTGAAAAAGTTAGTCTACTGCCACTCCAACATGCGATTAAGGGTCAGGAATATACAGAGGACCAACCGTGGTAAGCAATTACATGAAGTCTTAGATCCTCAATTATATGAAGTCTTACTTACATATTATACTAATTCATTTATCATATTCTACCTTGCAGACGGTGATTATTTTGATCCCATCCAGTTGGATTATATATTCGAGGAGGATGACCCTTTGAATGAATGGATCGAAGAGAGAGAAGAGGCAGTCTTGGATAGTGAGAGCAATCAATGGTCGGACAATGCCGAAGAGAAGTAGCAAGAAGCTTCCCAACCACCGAGGCGGAAAAGAAGATTGAATCGTCATTCAGTGGTTGGATCTGATGACGAAACGTAGCCCGGTAGTGATGATGGGAATGGTGAGGATGATGGTGGAGGGTATGATGGTGGAGGGGATATTGGCACTAGTGGTGGAGGGGAGGAAGCTGGTACCTCTGATCCTTATAGAGATATTGCGGCATGGGACGATGACTCGACGCCGTTAATACAGTTCGACACTCCTACATTTAGAATGGGAGGGGTTGAAGGAAGAGGAGCGTCGGGATCATATCAAACACCACCACCACCACCACCACCACCACAAGATGATACGGATATGGGTTATATGACTTCTAGCTTCGGGGGATTCAGTTTGCAAAATACCGAAGATTCAGCAACTAGTAACCCATACTACCAGCCACAACAAACCTATTCGGTGCCATATGACTTCGTTGGTCAGATTTTTGGAGGACCGGCCTTTACGTACTACACTGAGCCTCAGTTTCAAGGGGGCACATATAATCATGGGTATCAATATGGGCAACATTATAGGCAAAGGCCGGAAAGCTCGCGCACCGATGATGACGATGATCATGAGGGCCAAGAACCACCACGAAATTCAATGTGGCTCTAAAGTAAGTTTTTCATGTACAATTAAACTTATTTTTATCAACATAGCTATTATTTTTGACAATATATAATTTATTTTTGTCAATATATATTGTAATTTACTTTATGCGTGTCTGCGTCGATCAAATTATGAAATATTGTTAATAAAATAGGCATGTGATCAGCTGATCGAACATAATGTTAGAAGATCTATTACATTAAGTCAAAAATGTGATCTTAAGACAAAAATAAGTTACAAAATAGGCATGTGACTTGGGTTAAGTTACAAAATAGGCATCTTACTTATATATTCATCTAAATAATGCATCAAATAAGTCAAAAATAAAAGCAAAAATAGTTGAAATAAATACAAAATAAATAAATATAATTTTTCAGATTTTTTGGGATTTTCTGGGATTTTATTGGGATTTAAAAAAAAAAAAAACGATTTTTTGAATGTATCAAACCGATACATTCAATGTATCGCCGATACATTGAATGTATCGGACGATACCCGGTACTTATCGTCCGAGAGGTCAGGACGATACGTACCGGAAAACCGGTATTTTGACCCTTGTGACTAATAACTTCAAAAGGGGTAAAACGACTAAAATACTCTTAAGATCTACCAATCCGAACTTTTCAAATCGGGTGTCATGCCCTCGTCTGGCACTTTAACAATACACAACTGACATATTGTATATCCATATCATACTCAAGTATGGTATCAATACTCAGCCGATGCCACTTATTGGTTTCGCCGAGAACCAATACCGTTACCACCTTGATACATATCTCATGGTGGTCTCAGTATCGGACGGATAAGTGTCAGTATCGACAAACTTTTTTTTTTGTAACTTTTTTCAAAAAAAGTAAAATAAAATCGACGATACAGTATTACCGATATCGTATCCATAACGGCCAATACGTATACCCGATATTGATACTGACACCTTACACTCAAGTAATAGGCCTTGTAAAATGTATTTGTATGTATGCGGGCCGTGTACCTGCACATATCATGATGGATAAATCACTACTGACAACCTGGTCAAATATGTAAAATTTTAGATTCTTGGATGCTCTAAATCTTCTTTCATTCACTTCGGAAGAGTTGACTGGTTTTGGCAGTGTGATTGGTCCATGCAGGCTCAGGTAGGTACAGAGCCTGTTTACCTAATACCAGCTCTCATAAAATTTACAAATATATGGTAAGATAGTATATTCTAAATTGAAATTTTCAGTAATCAAAGCATCTATGAATCCTTTTTCAGTTTCCAAAGTATTTTATATATAATATTTACGCATATTAAAAATTTACAATATTAGCCAGATCATGTTCTAGATGAAAATACGAAAACCCGTACATTCATTTGAACTACTATACAAGTAACTTATTATAGTTATTACAAAATGGACTGTTTTTTGTTCTATTGAGAAATTTGGGAATCCATTTTAAAACCAATTGGCTATAAGGGGACTAAAGTTCAACACTATGGACCTGTTTGCAGTCCTCTGTGGTTCTTAAAGAACAACATAAATTTTTAAAATTTTTGTTCACTTTGTCTAGAATGAACATAGTATTTGCTATGGCCAGATTAGTAATTTTCTGCAAAGTCAATGTTCAAATAAGTAATTAATTTTATTTAAATTCAATTTTCAGGGAAGCCCTGTCAATGTAAGTTGTATATTGGCTGTGTTCCAAATGCATGTAGTGGTTCTTTAGCAACTTCATTTAGTCCGAGTTTAGTAGGTTTAGAGAGAAAGAATTGCATAGGTATGTGAAATGTATTTCATACTTTTCAATTCCTTTCATCTTCATTTAGAAAATTTTTTTGTTTAATTATTTGGTTTATTTTTGTGGGGGCTTGCATTTACCCCCTTGGGATATGTCTTATTTACAATCTGTGCCCCGTGTTTCACCTATTTACACCCTGCCACCTTGCTTTTGTGTTTACTTATTGCCCCTACAGTGAAGGATCAGCCATCGACTGTTAGAGAACTAACCTTTGACTGCTTCGAATCAGCCAATAGAGATCGTTTTTTCACCACAATCTTTCATCTAATGAATCTTGAAATTGGGAGCCTACCAACAAGTGGTCAGTTTTTTATTGTAGAAACCCAAAAAGTTAACATGATCATGGTTGTATGGTCCTTGGATCACTTTTCGAGATGTGTGCCATGTGACTTAAAATCTAACTGTTTAATTGTAGGCCCATGATCTCATGATCCATTATGTCAAAGCTTGGGGCGAAAAACAATCACCATTGTCTGATTTATAGTCAAAATTTATTTTATCAGAGCGTTTTGTCATTGTAGGGGGTAATAAGTAAAGGAAATACGAAAGCATGGGCCGCATAGTAGATAGGTGAAACAGGGGTAAATGCGAAAAACCTTTAGTTTTTAGGCTGTGATTGAGCTTGTGAGTTGTGACCTTATGATTGCAACTGGAGGGTTTGGTTACTTTTAGTCTACCAAAAAAACAAAAGATTGATTTTGATATGAGCTGTTAGTTTACGTTCTATAGTCTACGAAACAAAAAATCAATTTTTAGTTAGTTTTCCCTTTTCTGATATTATAGTAAGCATCTTCCTTAAGCAATCTTTTGTTTTTTTTCTACTTTGCTAATAAATTTTATTAACAATAAAAATAAATAAATTTTGTGTTCCTTTTTTCAGGAACCCAGAGCCCTCCCAAGAACAACTCAGACCCAGAGCCAAGAAATGATAGTGACAGAGCACCCCCATGGATTACTACGACAACCCATTCACATACTAAATCCATATCTAGTGAGCATCTCTCATCGGGTCCGAGTTCAAGCCTTCGAAAATCTGAGGCGTCATCAAGTACAACTAGTTAAAAAAATGCGCTAAAAGATGAAGAAGCCAATGGAATTGTGACTCGAGATCAAGAAGACACTGCCGATGTATTCGAGAATTCTGTTTGTTCAAAGTGTCAGAATGGACGGCCAAAGATCGAATGGAGGGGGGAGTTCAGTTATGCCGAACTCGCGGCCGCTATGGATGGGTTTTCCGATATCAATTTTTTGTCGGAGGGTGGATTTGGTTCTGTTTACAAAGGGACGCTGAAAGATGGGCAGAAGGTTGCTGTGAAGCAATATAAGAATGCGAGTTTACAGGGAGAGAAGGAATTTAACTCAGAGGTTTATGTACTCAGAAAGGCTAGACACAAGAATGTGGTCATGTTGCTGGGTTCGTGTTCGGAACGAGATCACAGGTTGCTTGTTTACGAGTTCATATGCAATGGATCACTAGACAAACATCTCTCAAGTATGATGCACTCTGATTTGCTAGTAGTCTTTTTTTCTTTTTCTTTTTCCTACTTCCTAATTGTTACCATACCGCATGTATCGTAATGATAAAATATAAAATAAAAGAAAATAAAGATAAGAATATGGCTGATTCGATGTAGCCAGACCTCCTTTGGTCTACTTGAAAAGATCACTCTCCTTAGACTTCCACTATTTTCTTCATTCCTTTACAATTTGATTACATGTTCAAAATATTTATAGATTTTCAATACAATTTGAACATAAATATTTTAAATTCAAATTCGAATTCAAACTAAATTAAAGATCTGTTGAAATAGTTACTCAAAATAGCAAAAGGAAGAATTCAATGTAAATCATGGACACTGTAGTTGGGTATATTGCAATTAGGGAACGTATCGAATCTACTTGTTTAGACCCAAATCTATATGAAACCCAGATATAAACATGGTTACTTGGAACAGTGCTGATTCTACTCCATATTTCCAACAGGGATAACAGGGAATTAGAGCATAGTCACAAAAGTCTTCACTTTGACAAAAAATCGGAAAAAGTTGGCGACTTGTAGTTATCCCAACTTTATCGCCTATTAATTGGTGATGTTTATGACGTCGTCCAATTTTATTATTATTTATTTATTTTTAATTTCTTTTTCATTTCTTATACTTAAGGGAAGAAAAGAACCTTTAGGTTTTGTTCTACTTTGTTCAATTTATTCATAAAATCTTTAGGTTTTGCCTATTTTGTTCATTAAAATGATTATTTATAACTTGAAATATATTATGGTATATTTTTTTATTTTTTTGATTATTTTTCCTGATTTTTTTCGACTTTGATCGACTTTAAATGATTTTTGCCGATTTCTCTCAACTTAGACCCCTGCCGATTTATTGCTGACTGCCGACTTTGTGACTAGGAGCTAGAGTTGTACTCAATTTTAGAAACAGACTATCTATCTTTTAGCAGAGAAATCCATTGAAAACTTTTCAATCATATATCCGGATTCATGGAATGTATGACTCCATGGATACCATTGGAGGAAGCAAGATTCTAGCTCATCTTGGTTGGATTGTACACAATTTATGCATTGATCTATCATTAGAAAGACTACTAAGAGATCAATCACCTTTCTAGAAATAAGATGAACTCTTTTGAATTGAAAAAAAACACAAAATGGCTTCTTCTCAAACATATTTTCAATGCATTAACCATTAAACATATTCATTTTCTGTAATTTTGAGGCATCTAATGAAATTTTCTAAAAATGATGCAGTTTCCAATCCAGAACCTTTGAGTTGGACAGATAGGATAAAATTAGTAGTGGAAGCTGCTGAAGGTCTAAATAATTTGTATCGAAACAACATCATCCACTGCGACATGAGGCCAAGCAACATTCTCGTAACCCATGACTATGTCCCGTTAGTATTTTTCTACGAAAATGAAAGCTAAATTCTTCTAAAATTAGTTCAAAAGTGTCAATTGGGAAGGTTTTATATTGATTTTGATTTTACTTTTAATGTGATATAGCTCGGAGATTTTGGACTTGCTATGACTCAACATGATGACTTAGATCATTCGAAAACGACCGTCGTTGGAACTGTAGGGTACTTAGCTCCTGAATATGCCAGAAAGTGGGAAGGTTTCAACTAAGACCGATGTTTACTCCTTCGGTGTAGTTATGTTGCAGTTGATCACTGGTAGGAGTACTGTAGACGAGGCTCTTGGGGAAAAAAGTCTCGTGGGATGGGTAATAATCATGTCAATTTGACATCCAATCAAGGAATAAAATTTTTCTTTTGGTCTCGGAATCGGTCTAGGCTGATACTGAGACGTATCTGTTGGATTTGTCCCACATCGACTGTGGGCTGGCTCTCCTTGGGCTATTTATATCTTGGGCAAACCTCACCTTACAAGCCGGTTTTGTGAGGTTGAGTTACGCCCGTTGGATTTCTTACATGGTATCAGAGCCGTTCTTTCTCCCCACGTCACCCATTTCTTGTCCACGTGATTTGGTTCAATCCCGCCAACACGTGTGTGGGCGTGTTGGATTTGTCCCACATCGGTTGGGGGCTGGCCCTCCTTGGGCTATTTATATCTTGGGCAAACCTCACCTTACAAGCTGGTTTTGTGAGGTTGAGTTAGGCCCGTTGGATTTCTTACAGTATCATCTCAGGTATCGGTGATACAATATACTACATGTATCAAGTGATAAGCGAGATGACAAATTTATCTTGGTCGCTTTGATACCGAGGCGTATTGCCGATATCGTTCGATACTTTGATCTACTGATTGAATCGATCATTCCAGCTCGGTATCATCCAAGATTTTGATGTATGCATTGAATTTAGCATTCAACTATTGACGTTTTAAATTTTTTGGTTGCCTTAGTTTCCTGGCGCCTTTGTTTAATGAATTTAACTATTTTTTTTTATAGGCGAGACCGTTTTGAAGGAGAGGAAATACCCGGAGCTAATTGACGCTCGCATTGTAGACTCGCATGCTGTCCTCCAACTCACTCGCAATGATGTCCTCCAACTCTTTTGGATGGTTCGGGTGGTCTAAAAATGCTTGACTAATGATCCCGAAAAAAGATGGTCCTTGGAAATGGTAAGTCTTAAGTCCAGTGATTTTCCTGAGAAGAAATTAAGACGAAAACTACTTGTAATCGAAAAATTCCAATTGAGGAAATGAGCTATGGATTTATCATTTGCATCATTAGAAAATGGTATGGTAATAACACCAGCCTATATACAAACCTTGAAGAACGATGACAACAATGATTCAATGTTGATTACTTCACCTTTTGTTCGCTGCTCCTAGTGATGGAAACTTAGGAAGCAATGTCATAAATTTGTAACATTGACCCTCTTTTGACATCAAGTCTACTAATCTGGAAGTAGTAGATTCATCTGGCTGCCATTTCTTGAAGAAGTTCAATCGCCTTATTAATCTCATTCTTTTGGAGACAACATCGAACAATGATATTAAATGTGACGGAATTTGGAAGTTGACCATTATCCTCCATTTGGGAGAACAATTCATAAGCCTCTTCGACAAACCCTTCTTTCACAAGGCCATTGATAATTGTCGTTATTGTTATCATATTTGAGTCAAAGCCTTCGGAAGAGATACTAGCGATGACTTTCATTGCAACTTCAATTTTACCTGCTCGACACAACACGTGGATGAAGATATTGAAAATTTCAATATCAAGTTTTAAGTTGTTGGAATCCAATATGTTTCAAAAGGTTTAATGTTTCATCGGGGCGCTTGTTTTCACACAATCCAAGCATGTCAATGAATATTTGTTGTGCATTCACAAATCTTTCGGCACGACACAATCCGATTAGTAAGGCACCATAAGTAACAACATTGGGCATTAGTCCCTTTCGAGGGATTTCCTCAAAAAGTCTCATAGCTTCATTTGTCATTTTGCTTCGACAATAACCATTGATCAATGTAGTGTAGGTAACAGCACTGGGCTCCTGACCCCTACTTGCCATGCATTCAAAGATTTTCATTGCTTCATCCATTTGTATGGAAAATATATCAAGTTCCTCACCTCTTTTAATCATTATCTCTAATAATTTGCGTGCATCCCCGACTCTCCCTTTTTTACAGAGAGTACCCATCAGGTGAAATTCGTCGATCTATCATTTCCGTGAATAATCTTGTGGCTTCTCTCCAATTGACAACACTACATTGTCCTTGGATCAGAGTATTATAAGTGTTGACATTTGATAAAATTCCTCTATCACCTATTTCCTTGAAATATCCCATTGCTTCTTCCCATTGCCCTGAATTGCAAAAGCCATAAATTAGAGAATTATAAGCGACAACATTTGGAGAGACCCCTTGATCCACCATAGCAAGAAAGAGAGCTTGTGCATCCTCCATTCTACCAACCTTACACATTCCACTCATTAGACTACTATAGGTGACAACATCTGGAGAAATGCTTCCATGAATCATTTCATCAAACAATTTAAGTGCTTGATTTATAGATCCCAATTTGCAAAGACAACTAATAATCGTGTTATACGTTACCACATTAGGCTGACAATCCCCAACAACCATTTGCCTATGCAATTCAAGAGCCATACCGGTGTTGCCCGTATGGAAAAGCCCTTTAATGAGAGTAGTGAATGTGACAACATTGGGCTCACAACCCATCTCAAGCATTTTCTCAAACAATTCAGCTGCTTGAGCAATATGATCTACTGATCCCATTTCACAGAGACCATCGATAACGGTACTGTATGTGACCACATCAGGCTTACACTTCCCTCGAGCCATTTGCTTGAGCAAATCAAGAGCCACATCCATGTTCCCCATTCTGCAAAGCCCTTTAATTAAGGTATTGTATGTGACAACATCAGGCGCACAACCCCTCTCACGCATTTTCTCAAACAACTCGGCTGCTTGAGCCAACCGATCCACTGATTCCATACTACAAAGACCATGAATAACTGTGCTGTATGTGACCACATCAGGCACACAACTCCCTCTAACCATTTTCTCGAGCAAATGGAGAGCCCCGTCGATGTTTCCTGTGCTGCAAAACCTTTTAATTAGAGTATTGTAAATAACCACATTCGGCGAACAACCCCTTGCAAGCATTTTATCAAACAACTCAACTGCATTACCAATCTTATCCAAACTACAAAGCCCCTTAATCACAGTAGTCAAAATTACAGTGTTGGGTTTGTAACCCCTTTTCAACATTTCTCCGAGAATGGCAAACCCGTAATCGGCGCAATTCATTTGACAATAACAATTAATTAACATCGTCAGTTGATGGTAATCTGGTGGGAGATAAGACTATGGAATGCTTTTTCAATTTGACAATTGACCCCAACAAAGAATTAAATGTATGGATGGAGGGCGTGGGCTGCTGGTTATCGACCATAAGATTAAAATATGTCAATGCATTTTGAAGATCAATGGTGCCTGATCGACACTGATTAATAACAAAAATTTCAAATTATTTGAGGTTAGGGAACGATATAGTTGACGTTTTAGAGAGAGAAATAGTAATTATACCATTTCTTGTAGTCGTCGAACAAGAAGAAGAAGTTGGAGAGCGTAATAAAGCTGAAGTCTTCTTTAGTAGTTCCATGGTTTCTTCTTAGACTTGGTTACCGTTTTCTCAGACTACTTTTAAGGGAGTAATAGCAATCTATAAGTCGATAAGAAATCTGCAGCCCCGACCCGACCCGATTCTATACTCAAGCGGACCCGGCACTCGACTGAAAACCCGAGCCTATAGAAAATTCCTATTTTAATAATTTTCTAGGTATAGGATAAAGGGACGGGACCCGACTCGACCCAACCCGACCTGAAGGTCGGGTCAGATGTCTCATGCCCGACCAGACAGATCAACTTTTCGCACTGAACAGTGGCTCTCGGGTCGACCCGACTTGTTGACAGCCCTACTAAAAGGGCATTATTTTTCTTTACCGAGGGCCCTTACGCTGAAAATTCATTGATTGTGTTGAATCGGATGATGGCGTTCATTTTTTATTCTAATCTTCTACACAAGTGATCTTGACATCATGGGAGTGCTATCAGACGGCCGTGGTATAGATGCTCAAAAATTGACCCTTAAATCACATGACACTCATCATACTTCAAAATGGTTTTAGTTTCACTTTTTGGGATATATGCCACGGAAATTAAAAAAACTTGACCATCTTTTGGCACACCTATGGTCTCACGATCCATTGTGTGGAAGATTGAAATAAAAGAAGATCGCTCTTTAATCCTCGTTGACCATCTTAAAACTTGACCATCCTGGTTGCCATGAGTCATGTATGTGTTAAGGTAAATATACCCAATAAAAAATGGGCTGGTCGGGCCTGTTAAGTAAGTCGGCCGGGTATATACTGGTTCTAAGAGCCCATTTAATCCAAGCAGATCCCACCCTGACTGAATTAATAGAGACTCCGTTACATGATACGGTCTCCGTTACATAATATGGTATGGACATAGAAGAACGCCCACAGTCAACTCCATCCTCCATGAATGCACATGTGATAACAATACACTTAAGGTGCAACTCTCCTGACCCGTTCATTTCAACACCAATTTGGATTTTAAGTGATCACACACCATTAATGGTTGAGTATGTGATTAATACACACAGACAAGTTATAGATCATATATTAAAGGGCAATTGGTCCAAAAATTAAGTTTTTTTGGGTGGTTCAATCATCCGATCAATTGACTATAATACCAACCATTATTTTTAGTTTGAAGGGCTGATATTAAAGTTCATCCATCAGATGGTTCATATCGAAGTCACTAAAGAGAAAGGAGTTATTTTAGGAAGGGTGACATTGGAACTACTTTATTAACTAGAGTTATAGTTTTAAAATATTTTAAAAGTTAAATATCCTTTCAGCCGTCATTTTTGATTTTTTTAGAAGTTTTTTTAAAATCCCTATCTTTTCTCTCTCTTCTCTCCATCTTTTTAACGAAGTGTCAGATTTATTTTTCCAGGTATATTTTACTTAAAAAAAATGAGCGCTCGATAGTGAAGCGCTACCACTTCTGCAGAGAAGCGCCAATGCTTCATTTAGGGGTGCCGACGCTTCGATTAATTTTTTTTTTTTATGGAAGCACCAACCCCCTTAAAACGAAGCGCTAAAGCTTCGAGAATTTTTTTCTTTTTTTATGGAAGCGCCAGCGCCCCTAAAAAGAAAGCGCCGCTAGCGATTCGAGGAAATTATTTATTTATTATTTTTTTTATGGAAGTGCCAGCGCCCCTAAACGAAGCGCGATAATTTTTATTTTATTTTTTTCAAAGCGCCGGCGCCCCTAAACGAAGCGTCGATGTCTCGTTTTAGGGGAGTCGGTGCTTCGTTTTAAGGGCGTTGGCGTTTCGTTTCGGGGTGTTGGCACTTCACTCCTGAAGTGCTAGTGCTTTACTAACGGGTGTCATATTTTTTGTATAAAATATGCATGAAAAAGTAAGTCTGATACTTTTTTGAAAAAATAGAGAAAAGAAAGAAACTTTAAAAAAGTCAAGAATGACGGCTGGAAGAGTATTTAACTTTTAAAGTGTAACCCTAGTTAGTAAAGTGGGCTTCATGCCACCCATCACTTCACAAAAAAGATGCTACGTGTCCCGCTCATATCAATTGGCGTAGAGATATCTCTATGTGCGAGCACATATCCCCGGGCCTCATAAATATAATAATAATAATAATAATAATAATAATAATAATAATAATAAAAATAAATTCAAAGGTGAGTGTAGGCATTTGATACACTCGCCCACACTTGGGTACGTCCTTGATTATATCCTCCAACTAAAAAAATTAGAGTTTTGCAAAAAATGATGAGAGAGAAAGAGATGAACCAGCCACTGCCCATCTAAAAAAATAAAATTGCAGCATAGCAGAGAGAGAGAGAGAGAGAGAGAGAGAGAGAGGGAGATATTTATCACTTCATTTCTCGCCTATTTTGAGGGGGTTGTAATTGATTTTAGAGTTTTGTGGTAAAGAACGGTAATCTATGAACCACCCTTAAAAAATACCCAAACAACTTAATTTATGGTAAAACATTTATCATACCATATTTTATCACGTTTTCCCTATATCCATAGGACCCTTAGCCTCTTAAAAATGTGGCACGCCTAATTATTTACATGAGGGCACCCACTTTTTTCAGACATTTCTACCTAAAACCACATATAATTTATTTTCTTGTTATTGACAAAGAAACAAGTTCATAGAGAATTTATAAGTTTTGACTTAATTTTATTGGTACATCTACCAATGGACCTTAAGTCACTTCATTTCGCTACCTATTTCCATTCAAGCAACGCATTTAATGAGATTTATAGACACCCTTCATTAGAGGAATATCATCTTCAAGTGATTTAGATTATTAAATCCTAACCCATTATCTTTTTAAGATATTCAAACAAAATCATTCGATCATCTCTACATGATCCTAGCAATCTTTTCATAACAAGTCGAAGTTGCCAAAAGTTTATGGCCAAATCATTGATAATGATTCGAAGCCATGCCCACTCGATCAAGGGTACTCAATTCCTATATGATTGAGGCCTAATCAACTGATTAATCGTAGCATATATCCATGTCCATTTGATTAATGCTATCCAATGACCCTACGATCAAGTCCGATCAATTGATCTATTATGGGCACATAGTCATGTCCATTTAACGGAACCCATTTCAATCAATGCCATTAATTTTGAACTTATGCCTACTGTTGAGTGGTGAAAAATGTCACTTTACACCCTCTAACCTGACCTTTCATGGACCTGCAAGCATACTAATAAGCCTCAGTTGAGTGCATTTTATAGATAGCAGGGAAATCAGGTAATAATGCACCAAACTACTTAAGAATGCCCACAAAGAAGTCATCTCTCAGCACCATGTAGACCCAACAACAGATCAAGGTGAAGGAAGTGAGAATATGTTGAAAACGTCCTATCGATTGGTCGCCTGAAGAGCTCGATAGGAGTTGAAAGCATTGAAAGGAAGGAATTCGTGCAGTTGAGAAGGGTTCGACAGGATCAGAAAGCATAAAAAGGAAGAATTCGTGCAGAAGTGAAGTATTCGATAGGATCCAAGAACCTATCGAGCAGTTGAAAGAGAAAGAGAATTCCACCTATCAAAACCTAGCTTGAGGTGTAGAGGAGACCTATCGAAAGGTTCCTTGAACCTATCGAATGGTCCGTTGAACCTATCGAAATAGAAGTGTTGAAACAACACCTATCACAAAATGATTTGAACATTTCGATAGGAACAAAGGTCATCCGATTGAAGCGATAGAATGTGAATCCTCAACCTATCGAATTACTCTTTCAACCTGTCGAAAGCCCCAGATCAAGTGCAGTGAAGCTGAAGCATCTAAGCCCAACCTATTAGAACCTATCGAAAGAGGCTACAAGTTTATTCTCAACCTATCGGAAGCTTCTCCAACCTGTTAAAATCGTGCGCTGAACTTTTCAGAAATTATGTCTTGCACACGCTGTGACTTGGTGACCTGCTGCACGTAAATTGAGACATTTTGGTGATCGATGCGACGTTCTAGAAGATGCCCTAGGAAACCCTAACCGACCCACGTACTCTAATAGAACTCTAACAAACTCTGACGACCTTGTAGAAGAGATTTTTGGCGGGAAAAACAGAGGAGAAAACTATATATAGAGATCCCCAATTACCATTGGGGGGGGATCAAAATTCTGAGCAATTTTCCAGAGATCAGAGCTTGCAGCGAGATTCCATTTTCTCTCCTTTAGCCCAACCATGGTTGGTTAAATCCCTAGGAGCAGCGAGGAGTGAGTTAGATCTGTAATTGGGTAAGGTTAAGAGTGTTGCTGGGGTTAATTGTTGCATATACTACATATCTGAGAGCATTCCATTGTAAGAGTGACATTGTTTGTAATGTAAATGTTGTTTTGAATGTTTTAATTAGATCTAAAGCTCTTTTGATTCCTCTTGGTGCTCGATCAGATTTGTATAGAGGAGTTGCTTGATCAGCTCACTCACTTAACTGGTAGACCTCTTGGATATCATCTGAATTCCTTGGATCTGATATCCCTGTAATTTCCTGCATCCGTGACTTGAAAATTGCAGTATTTGTAGTAGTTTTAATTATTCTAATTGAGGGCCTGGCTTTGTAGGAGATCTCTAGGATGGTCTGTGACCATTAAAGTGGACACATCATAACCTTAAGGTAAATCTGAGCTCAGGCCTCAATTGGATTTATCTGTTGTAATCTATAGATTCGATAAAGCCTCTAAGATGGTCTGTGACTATTAAAGTGGACAGATCATAGCCTTAAGGCCAGGTGGATCCTGTGATTTGAAGTGAAATTTATACCCTGCAGCTGTACTTGCAGGCAGTGCCTGTGGCCAGTTGAGGGACTTATGTGCTATTGAATCCTTGTAATATGCTTAGCTCAACCTAATTGCAGTGAAGACAATCTTCGAGCTGTTCTTCTCCATTTTCTGAGTTTTAAAACCTTCCATCTGCAAGATCTGAGGCTCCAGATTCGATCCAAAACAATCTACATTTTATTTGTAGTTTAGTTTAAGTGACAACTCATTTCAAACTCTCCCCTGTATTTTAACTAAAGTAGAGATAGCCAAGGGTGCCAGATCTCTCACAGATCTGGAGATTTACCATATTTCTAATCAGCTTCCCTATGGACATTCCCTTACTTACCAGTATTTTAAAGCTTGCTACAAAGGAACCTGTATCTTACAGGTCCAGGATATCTCAGATGTGTTGAATCCATCTCTGTTTTCTTTTGATCTTTACATCATAAATCAGCACACTAGAATTCCACAACAAGTTTTTGGCGTCGCTGCCGGGGAAGCAGTTTAGAAATTGATAGATCTAAGTTTTGATTATAGATTTATAGTTTTTGTTTGATTTTACTAACTGTATTTGTGAGTTTTGCTGTTTTTCAGTATTCTTTGTGTCCATTTCACCAGATCTAAGTATAGATTGAGAGAACTGTGCTGAAGGCTGCTCTATAGTTTGCATCTCTTCTCCCCTGTTTATTTTCAGATCTGTTGATTAGTTAATCAATTGTGTGTTCCTATTTGTTGTGTGAAGATTTACTCTGCTTTCAGTTGTGAGAGTTGTATGTTTGGTAGGAGAACTCTTCAACCTGAGATTATTCCACTAAATCCAGACGTTAAAAGACTTTTCAGAACCAGACCAACTATATCCATAGCTGTTGAATTTGAATAAGTAGAAATGGGTGAGCAGCAGCAGCCTCGAACTCTCAAGGAATTCAATGCACCAGGGATCTACAATTCTCCCTTCTGTATTCAGTTCCTTGCTGCTCAAGAAAATTATGAGATCAAATCGTCCATCATTCAAATGTTGCCCTCATTTCATGGCCTGACCAAGGAGGATCCCTATAAGCATATAGATGAATTCTTCGGACTGTGCACCACCTTCAACATCACAGGTTTGGGGGAGGAGGCCACCAGGATGAGACTCTTTCCTTTTTCATTAAAGGACAGAGCCAGGACTTGGTTATCTCTACTTCCACCTAACAGTATACAGTCCTGGAGTGATCTCCAATGTCAGTTTTTGGCCAAATTCTTTCCTATGTCAAAGACCAGTCAGTTGAGGAAGGGTATCATCTCTTTTACCCAAGATCCATCTGAAGACTTTCATCAGTCCTTGGAGAGATTTAAAGAACTTCTTAAAAAATGCCCCCACCATCAAATCCCTGAATGACAACTGGTTCAAAGCTTTTACCAGGGAATTGATTCAAAGAGCAGGGACATGGTAGATGCCTCTTGTGGAGGCACTTATCTTCATAAAACTGCTGAGGAGGCATGGGAGCTCTTTGACATCATCAGTGAGAACTTTATGCAAAGGGAAACCTTAGCAAGAGATCTAGAGCCTCCTAAATTGATGAAAGAGAATACCTCTAGAGGAAAGATATATGAAGTGAGTGTGCCAAGTCAGTTGGAAAGAAAAGTGGACAGCTTAACTTTAAAATTTGATAGGCTGATGGGAGCAATACAGTCACCTGTGGCTGCTAGAGTGGAGGAGGCATGTGCTATATACCAATCCCCTGCTCACTCCTTAGATAAATGCCCATCAGCTGCCCAATTTTCAGATTTCGTAACAGAGCATGTGGTTGTAACTCAAGCCTATGGGTAGCAGCTTGCTGCTGGGTATCAATGGAGAAACCACCCCAATCTGAGGTGGAGATAAGATGGATACTCCAGCCAGCAGCAGTAGCAGCCTCAGCAGCCCATGCCCTATAGAAATGCCCAGCCCTACCGAGAAGGTTGTATCCCAAGACCTCAATATCAGCAAACCATGGCCCAACCTGTAGTTCCTCCTGTACAGCAAGCTGCACCTACTCCAGCTGTGAGAACACCATCTTTTGAGGAACAAGTTCTGTCTTCACTACAGAACTTGAACACCTTAACCCAAACTGTGCACTCTCACAATTAGAGCATAAAAAAGATAGAGGACCAGCTTGGTCAGTTGTCTGATGCTCTGACTAGGAGAGAAGGAGGAAGGCTACCTAGCCAACCACAGGATAACCCACGAAGACAGTTTGTAGTGGGTGAAATTTTCTCCACACAACTTTGAGAAGTGGTAGGTTGGTGGACAATCAGGTGGGCTGTGAGCCTGTGAGAAGTCTGAAGGAAGATAATGGAAGGAGTTTTCTAAGAACACAACAGAGGCCACCAGTGGTGGACTTGCAGGAACAACCCAGTATCAATAAAGAGGATGATATGAATCCTCAAGGAAAAGAAAAAATCAAAAAGAAAGAAGTCCCGTTGGCCAAGGCTGCAAATGAGGGAACAATTCCTCAGTTGCCATTTCCCAAAGCATTGTAAGGACCCTCCCCTTTTGATAAAGGGCAGGGCAAAATTGAGGAAATGATGGAGACTTTTAGACAAGTAAAGAACGAGCCTAGGGTAGTAATATTCGTGTAGTGGCTTCAAAAGATTACTGAGGCCCACATTTACTAGGTAGTTCCGAGCCCATTTGGTCTCACCCTCGACCTCGGAATCGGTAAACAAGGCCTCATCAATAATATACTCGTCTTCGAAGTTCTTTGCCGCCCACCACTCATTTGGTTGGGGCAATTGTCCGGGTGGTGGTGACGCTTCGCGTGAAGATGCGTCCGTCGAATCAGATGATGAATCTGATGAAGAAGGCGATGATGGGGGTGATGGTGAAGGTGGTGGTGGTGCGGTGTTCTTATGTCGTACAGGAAGCGTAGACGTCGATTGCTTCATAGTCAATTGAGTTCTAGGCGGCATTTTGATCAAAAAAATATTAAAACCTAGGGCTGTGATGGTCCAAACTGAAAAGAAATTTGAATTTAGGGTACTTGAGGGCTCGATCCGAATGGCTTAGGATTTTGATCCGAAATCGATCCAAGAACCCAAAACCCTAGCTGTTATGGCAGCAAAAGAGAAAGGAGAAAATGGCGCCCAAAAATAAAAACTAAACTGAATTTTGAATGGGAAGAAAAAATCCCAAAACTGGCTTATATAGGCATAAATCGATTGATCGACTTTAAAAATTGATTGATCGATTTCTGTAACTTAACTGAGCTGTGCAAAATCGATTAATCAATTTTTAAAAATCGATTGATCGATTTCCAAAATTGATTGATCGATTTGGAAATCGATTAATCAGTTTTGACAGATTTTCAGGTTTTCTGCCTCACTGGTGCGTGCTAGTTGTTCAATCGAAATTTAATCGAAATTTCGATTTTTAAATTTTGATTAATCGAAATTTAATGTGAATAAATTTTCAGGTTTTCTGCCTCACTGGCGCGTGCCAGTTGTTCAATCGAACAAAATCGATTGATCGATTTCCAAAATTGATTGATCGATTTAGAAATCGATTAATCAATTTTGACAGATTTTTCAAAAAAATTTCTGCTTTATTTTGCCTTCATTTTCTTGATATTTCTTTACCAGTTGGTTATTGGCTGTGGAGCATGCCTTGATCATTGCTTCCATGATGCGATCATCATTACGCCATACATTTTGATCGCCCTACGGTGCATTTAGAACTCACATTCGTCCCATTCATTCGTTAAATAGGTTGACATATACTTTCAACGCTTGGTTACATTAACGGTTCAAACTAAAAAGCATACGTGCGAATATAAAATTTGGCTCTCAATTCTCGGTAAACAAATCGGGGTATTGCTCTTTCACATCTGCTTCTCGTTCCCACGTAGCTTCCTCAATCGGATGATTCTTCCATCGAACAAGCACTAAAGGAATCACTTTGGTGCACAATACTTGCTCTTTTCTATCCAATATCTCAACCAGTTCCTCGATCATGCTCATATCTTCGTGCATCTCTAACGGTTAACCTTCCAAGATATGGGAAGGGTCACCCACATACTTCCTGAGCATAGAGACATGGAAGGTGTTATGTATCCGATCGAACCGTGGTGGCAATCCAACACGATATGCAACCTCTCCTACTCGACCCAAAACCTCAAAGGGTCTAAGAAAAGGGGGACTCAGCTTCCCTCTCTTTCCAAATCTCATAACGCCTTTCATAGGCGATACCTTCACAAACATATGTTCACCCACCTTGTAGTCTACACTCTTCATCTTGATATCGGCGTAGTTTTTCTGTCTGCTCTGAGCCGACCTAAGTCTTTCCCTGATCACACGAACAACGATAGTGTTATCTTCAAGTAACTCTAGTCTCAAAACAAACTTTTCATCGATTTCTTCCCAATTGATAGGCGATCTGCACTGCCTTCCATAGAGAGCTTCATATGGTACCATGCCAATGCTCGCTTGAAAACTGTTATTGTATGCAAATTCAATCAACGGTAGGTGTTGATCCCATGACCTTGCATTTCAAGCATACACGCTCTGAGCATGTCTTCTATGACTTGATTTGCTCGCTCCGTTTTCCCATCGGTTTGCGGATGAAATGCTGAACTGAAGTCCAATCGCGTTCCCATGCCTTCTTAAAACTTCTTCCAAAACTTTGAAGTGTATAACGGATCACGATCAGAAACAATGCTGCTTGGAATCCCGTGTAATTGCATGATCTCCTTCATATACAACTTAGCAAGTCTTCCTGCCGTGCACATCGTGTTGTAAGGCAATAAATGTGCTGACTTGGTCAATCGGTCAACAACTACCCAAATGGCATTGGATCTCTTTGCTATATGCAGTAGTCCAATGATGAAGTTCATAGAGATTGATTCCCACTTCCACTCTGGGATGGTAGAGGCTGTAATAATCCAGCAGGATGTCTATGATCGACTTTCACCTGCTGACATGTCAAACATCATGACAAATGCTTGGCCACGTCTTGCTTCAAACCTCTCCACCAGTAATTCTTCCTCAAGTCTTGATACATTTTAGTTCTACCAGGTGGATTGCATATTTTAACTTGTGAGCTTCATCAAGGATTGTTTGCCGCAGATTGGCATTGTCTGGAATACAAAGACGACCCTTGAACAATAAGGAACTATCTTCTTTCACTGAGAACTCCGGTTTGATGCCTTCAATCACGTCTTAGCGAATCTTGATCAACTCTGAGTCTTTCATCTGTAGCTCGTGGATATGCTCAAAGATTATTGGTCTCACTGATATGTTAGCTATGAAAGCTCCTATAGCTTGTACCTCAATATTTGCATCATAAAGTGAAAGGTCTTCAAACAATCTCCATGTATGCATTCCCAAAATCAAGCTAGCCAACTGAGCTGAACCCTTCTGACTCAAAGTATCGACTATTACATTAGCCTTGCCTGGATGATATTGTATGGAGCAATCGTAGTCCTTGAGGAACTCCATCTATCTGCGCTGCCTCATATTCAATTCCTTCTGTGTAAACAGATATCTGAGGCTCTTGTGGTCGGTGAAAATCTCAAAGGTCTCACCATACAAATCGTGTCTCCAGATCTTCAGCGCAAATATGACCGCTGCTAGTTATAGGTCATGTGTCGGGTAGTTCTTTTCATGCTCTTTCAACTATCTTGACCCGTAAGCTATCACCTTTTTTATGTTGGTTGAGCACGCAACCCAAACCATTATACGAAGCATCACTATATACCGCGAACCCTCCACTGCCTGAAGGAACTGCTAACACTGGAGCTGAAGTGAGTCTCTTCTTGAGTTCTTGAAAACTCTTCTCACATGCTTCACTCCACTCGAATCTCACATTCTTCCGTGTAAGTCTCGTAAGAGGTCTCGATATTTTAGAAAATCCCTCTACAAAACGTCTATAGTAGCTAGCTAGACCAAAAAAACTACAGACATCTGCTCCTGTCTTTATTTGTTCCCAATTCACCATTACTTCGATCTTAGCCGGATCTACTGTGACACCTTCCTTTGAGACGACATGTCCCAAAAAGCTAACTTCCTTAAGCTAAAACTCACACTTATTGAGCTTGGCGTATAGTTGGTGTTCACGTAGGGTTTGTAAGGCAAATCTTAAGTGTTCTTCATGCTCCTTCTTTGATTTGGAATAGATTAGAATATCGTCAATGAATACCACGACGCAGGAGTCCAGGTGTGGTTTAAACATCCGATTCATCAAATCCATAAACGATGCCAGTGCATTCGTCAACCCAAACGGCATCACTAAGAACTCGTAGTGTCAGTACCGTGTCCTGAATGCAGTTTTCTGAATGTCCTCTATCTTGACTTTCAACTGATGGTATCCAGATCTCAGATCGATCTTGGAAAAATTCCTCGCTCCTTACAGCTGATCGAATAAGTCGTCTATCCTAGGAAAGGATATCAGTTCTTTATGGTGAGTTTGTTTAACTGGCGATAGTCAATGCACAGTCGCATTGACCCATCCTTCTTCTTTACAAACAAGACCGATGCTCCCCATAGAGACACGCTCGGTCTTACAAACCCCTTGTCCATGAGCTCTTGTAACTACTCTTTCATCTCTTTCAATTCAGCAGGAGCCATTCTATATGGTGCTTTCGAAACAAGTTCCATCCCGGGTGCTAAGTCGATAGCAAACTCCACTTCTCTATCTGGAGGTAATCCTGGTAATTTCTCAGGAAACACATCCTCAAAATCTTGTACAACTGCTATCTCTGAGACAACGCTCTTCCCTTCCTTATCCACTTTCAAGAATGCCAAATAACCGCTGCACCCCTTTTTGATCAAGCGCTCGACCCTGACTGCAGAGATAAGTGGCAGATGTATCGATCTCTCTCCTCAAAATCGAAACGATCTCCTGGTGTTAGGTCTGAAGATGACGACCTTGTTCTTGCAATCTATCGTTGCACAGTGTTGTGACAACCAGTCCATGCCAAGGATCACGTCGAATCCTTGCATGTCTAACAAAAGTAAGTTTGCTGCCAATTCATAAACATCCCCATCATGAATACTCACTACTACTAATTTGCAAACTAATTCTATGTCAACCGATTCTCCAGTCAGAATGGACACTTCTAGAACAAAATCTAATGTCTCCGAAACAATCTTCATTTTCTTTGCAAACCTAGGAGTGACAAAGGAGTGGGTAGACCCTGGGTCTATCAACACTCTAGTGTTGTGTCCTTTACAACATCCCTTCGCGTATACTTCTAATGTACCTATAGCATACATACACACATATATGGCACATACTTACATATCAAATTTAATGCATAAGAATGAGTCTACGCTATTTCTAAATGGATGCACCTTCTCTATCTAAAATTTTATGAAATTGAAAATTTCTTTATTTAAAAGAAATTTCACCTTGGATAACGTCATGTACATTCAGTGCTTCCTGGGCAGTGACTGCGTAGGCTTTTCCTTACACGATCAGCTTCCTAGCTTGTATTGGTCGTGGCATTGAAGTAGAGACCGTCCTCTCCTTAGCCATCTCTGGACAGTCTTTTATCATGTGGCCTACCTTTCCGCACTTATAACAAGCCTGTGTTCCTTGCCTGCAATCCGCCGTCTTGTGAGACTTGCCACACTTGGCACAAGTATCCCTAAGTGTGGAAGAAGCAGTTCGTGAGAAACCCTGTGTAATTGCAGCTCCAGTGGTGATAGCAGGGCTCTCATATCTTATTGGCCTCCTCGATGCAAGCATTGGTAATCTCTGGTAGTTCGTCTGTTGCGTCGGTCTCACATACCCTACTTGGAATGGTTACCTCTGAATAGGCGCTATGAACCTTGGATTTTTGTTCACCGGTCGTAGTTCCCAACTCGATTTTGATCCATTCTTCCCTTGCCTACCTGATCCCTTCTCTTATATCTGTCTGTATTATCCTCCTCAATTACTAGGGCTTTGCTCATGACCTCTCCATAGGTCTTCAACTCGAACGCTGCTACCTTTCCCCTGATGTCCAGCTTCAAGCCACGTTGTAGTCATTTTGCTTTCATCAGATCTGTGACTACATACTCAGGAGCAAAGCAAGCAAGTCACATAAACTCAACCCCGTATTCTTTGATTGTCATCCTCCCCTGCTCAAGCTGTAAAAATCTTACTTCCATCTGATTTCTTACAACTTCAGGGAAGTACTGCTTATTGAATTCTTCTATGAATTCCTCCCATGTCTAGGGCAATCCTGGGGTCTCCTGAGTCCTAGTCCCAGAAACAGACTTCCACCAAGGCCCAACCTCCCCATCAAGCATGTAAGTTGCCTAACGGACACTCTCATCTTCGGTGCATGTCAGCAAGCTAAAAACTTTCTCCATTTCACTCAGCCAATTCTCAGCATCCATTGGCTTTGCCTGCCCTGAAAAATTAGGAGGATGCATCCTCCTAAACTTTGTAAATGCTGAGGCCACTAGCTGTGTCGGGCCTACTAGAGGTGTATGTGGAGTGTGCTGATCATTGGCATTGTGAGCTGCCAAGGATGTTGCTTGTTGAGCCATGGTGTTTGCCATGGTTTTCATTGTGTGCATCATCCTCTGACGCCCCTCTTTCCTCATTTCTTTTCCTTACTCTTTCTTTTTCCCTCTGATCTCTATCCTGACGATCTCTTTCTCTGCTCTCCTCATGATCTTGGCTCTCTTGGCCACTACTACCTGAAGCCCCTCTGCTTTCCATTGGTACTCTATTCGTAGGCAAGATGAAATCATCTCTACTATGCAAATTTCTTCCATGACTACCCCTGGGTCGGCCTCTTCCCCTAGAAGATATAATTGTCTGCACATGAAACCAAGGTTCCATTAGCAGAACTCCCTATGCTCTGACAAAACAAGAATTGTTAGAATTTCTAAAAGAAACTGCTTTGATACCAATTGTGACAGCTCAGATTTTGGCTCCTCGAAATCCCTTCCATCGGCACGACCCTCGAGGCCGTGCCCCATAAACCTACACGGAACATCGGTATAGCCAAGTGACAATAAAGCAAATAAAATATAAGGACTGAATTTAACTAAATCTCCAATGCATGAGTAGAAGAACCGACCCGAACCATCGATGATAAAGCAAGGTCACCCCAGATGGTTCGCCAAAAGAATATATCATAGTTAATTACATCATTCTTAAAAGGGCTTGACATACCAAGCCGTACAATTACGCTCTCAAAACTAAATCAAAGTGCGAAGGGGTCCTCTTGAAGAAGTCCTCAGGAGGGGGCTTAATATCCTCTCCAGGCATGTAATCCGAGTCTCTTGAGTCTACGTCACCCGAAACCTCAACTACAGCAAGCACAAGACCTACGATGTATAGTCTAAAGGGGTGAGCTACATCATAGCATAATAGGGAAACAAACTAAATGAACATATAAGTTAAACTCTCACATATATTCCATGATATTTAACAACATGACGTGTCAATGAATTTATTAGAAAAGCAGTTTAAATGGTTGAAAAGATGCACTAGATGCTACTAATTACTTTATATATTTTATTCGTTCTCAACTTGCTTGTATTAGACAATGATTCGGCCTAAACCCTTAAATCTTAACTTAAATATTCCCTGAATTACTATAGAATCGGGCACCCGATGGAATACCCTCCATCATCGTCTAATTGGTGTACGGATTGGCCACCGTACCGGTCACGGATATCCTGTCGAGTCAGTCGTGGGATCCCGTCACGTCGGCGGGGTATTCTGTTCAAATCTTAAATATCAATGTGTGCTATATATAGTTATTCACTGTGTGACTGTGCTAATTATAGTATATTAGGCCTTATCCATCTCATTTACTTTTCTTCACATGATCACTTACATTCCTGGGATGTCTATTTCAATGCATCGCGCAGATGCCTTTAACACATTCACATCCTCTGAGGATGTCACACTCTCATTTACTTTATTTATGCTCACACACACACACTAAGATTTCATTTAGATGCAAAATTTCTCCTTTCCATATCACTACATACATGCTCTTGCTCTTAAAATACATGTTCAAGGTGTTCCCTACCTCACGCGTCTGATTATCCAAGCATTAAGGTCCTATGCGATTTCCCATGCTTGTATTCACTCGTACTACCTATGGTACACCATAGCACAAGCAAAGCATCAAGAAAGATGTAATAAAGAAGGTACAAGACCCTTCCTGAACCTTAAAGTCTAAAACAAAGTCCAACTGAAACTGTCCAAATTGATTGATCGATTCCCAAAATCGATCAATCGAATTCCCAAAATCGATTAATTGATCCCAAATCAATTAATCTAAAATCCAAAATCGATTGATCGATTTTAAAATTGATCAATCGATTTTAAAATTGATCAATCGATTTTCCCAGCTCTCTATTTTCCAGTCACTAGTAGTGCCCAGACGATTAATCAATTTCAAATTGATTAATCGAATTTCACAAATTGATTGATCAATTTCAAATCGATCAATCGGTTTTGAGCAACTTTGCCTAGTTAACTTCCAGACCAAAATCGATTGATCGATTTTTGAAATCAATCGATCGATTTGGTCAGAATTTCAGCCCTTTCCGGGCATTTCTTCCAGCCTTCATTCCTTTCCATTTTCCTTCATTTATATTCTTTATTTTATCATTTAAACCTCCATTAAATAGACAACAACATGTTTATAGCAATCTAAATAGAACTCACCTTAAATCAACCCTTGGCTGATTCAATGGTTTGGCTTGAAGGCTAGGGCTCCTAGCTATAACTTCAACGATTCCAATCACGTTGAATCCATTGCTAAATGCTTAAGCCCGTCTTCAATTTGAAGTGTGCATTAACTCCCCCTTTAGCATTTACTCCTTCATATTCTCCCTCTCTCTCTTCTTAACTTCACACCAACCAAACAAGGAGAAATAACTTCTCCTAGCTATTAAACGCCTTTTTAACTCTCCTTCGGCTTTTGTGTAAAGTACATACACCAGAGATAGATGTACGTGACAATTAAACTAACACCTAACCCCATACTTACGACACATTCATATCACACTTAATAATTCCTTTTTAAGTCCTCTGTTTGACTCTCATTGGTCAAACCCTACGACCAGTCAGGCATGCATCCCGAGGACACTATTCATTGCTCAAATTTCGAGGATGTTACACTTCTCATTTCTTGGGAAATCTCAAATGTGAACTGGGGTTGTTGACATAACATGCTTGGCTTTCTTATCTATCTACTCAAGCTAAAATAGAGCATTCAGGGGCTCAATGGTAGTTGTCGAAAGGCGTATTCCATGCCGTGGATGCAAGTGATTCCGTCGTATATCGTGACCCGTTGTCATAGACAGTCGACAGGGGAAGTCAACGTATCCTAATCCGTGGGTGCAAGGGGCATCCCGTTGCACGGCGTGACCTGCTTCGAGTGACAGTCAAACGGAAAGGAGAATCATCAAATCCTAATATGTGGGTGGAAGGGGCATCCCGTTGCATGTCACGACCTGCTGTAAGGAGCAATCAAACAGAGAGATATGATGCAGTCGAGGTACCGGGGGGCATCATACGAATGTCTAGAGACCGAATAATAAGATAAAATATCATGTAATGTCGAAAGCTTTCGCAAGTCATGTCAGACCGGGAGCGTCATTACTCACACCAATGTGCGTCAAGCATTCCTTTTCCAATAGGCATTTGTAAGTTCTTAGGTTAAATACTTGTTGCTTTATTTCCCAAGGGGAATGGCTGGTTTGAGTATGTGGTGAATGAGATGAATTTTGGTAGGTAAGAGGTCTCTTTGTTTATTATTATTTTGGTTTCTTCTTTTATTTTTCTTTTTTTTTCTTGGAAGTAAGGGATTTTGAAAATTTAAGATTTTTAACTTAAGATCAATTCGGTGGTAAATCTTTAAAAAAAGTAACTTCCGAGACGTCACTGAGCAGATCCAGCGGTACAGGATTTGTGGACCCGACCGTTTATGTGGTTGTCAAGACGACACTTGACATGCCGGATACTCCGTCTAATCTTCTCGGTGAATACTGATGATTGTCTCTTATGGGAGGACTACAGTGATTCGCAAGTCGAGAGAGATGGGTTTGAAAATATTTTGACTTAATCATAGCTAACTATATATATCAGAAGCAATATCGAGTAAAAGAGAGGGTGATACTTACCTGAAGAGGTGATGCTTACCTGTGTAGCCCGTGATGGGATTGATTGGCTGTTGTGGTTATAATCGCACTGGGACATTCAGGGAGATTTCCCTCTGTCTCCATTTCATATTTGTTGTAGCAGGGGTGGATGGTTGCCGGTTTGATGAAATGTCTTGGGGAAGTGAGTGTTGCGATGGGACATGGTGGTCTTTCCCATTACGGTTGCGTGCTGGGATGGTCCCGATGGTTGCAGGTTGAGATGAGATGCGAGAAAGTCTTTTCTCTTCCTTCCTGCTGTAGCGGATCATAGATGTGATGGGACATTGGGGGTCTATGTTAAGATGCTAGGGGATTACTGGTCGTAATCCTAATAGGGGCATTTGGATCCTGGTGGAATTTTTTTGTGTTTGAGATGCGATGGGACGTGGGAGGAGTCCCGCTTCTTCTGTTGGAGTCTAGCGACTGCTGCGTAGCTAGGGATTTGGGAGGTAGGCTCTCTGCTTTCGTGATGGGACATTGGTTGAGCATAGTTAGTGATGGGACATTGGTTGAGCATAGTTAGCGATGAGACTTTTAGGAGGTTTGACTCTATGCAGTTTCATGATGAGGATTTAGGGTAGGTGTGATTGGTGTTGGGGCTGTAAGACAAGATGAAGTTGCTGTGTCACGATGGGACATGTGTGAAGCAACGTCGTAGTCGTATCACGAGGGGACATATTCATGAATGTGTGGCGGGGTTGTGTCTAGATGTTTTGGGTAGTGATGTTTGCGATGGGACGTGGGAGAAGGATCGTGATGGGATGAGGAAAGGTGACGGTATCACAATAAGGCATGCATGTCTTGTCGCAATGGGACCAGGGGCGCGGTCAATGTTTCCTGGAAGGCTACGCGATGGGACATGGGAGAAGAGTCTTGACTGAGATGGGATAAAAGGTATGAGGATGTAGATTCTGTGTAAAGCTGAGGATTGTGCGCCTGGTACTAGTCGCTTAATCTAATTACGCGCTTGGTTTTAGGCGTGTGATTGAAAGTTTGAAGGGGTTGTTTAAGCGTTTGGACGTGTGAGCGTGATTGGATTATGTGCTTATCTTAAGCGTGTAACTCAAACGTCACAAGGTAATTATGCGGGTGACCTTTGGGATTGCGCGGTGTGAGTGGGTCGTGTAATAGGATTGCGCGATTTATATTGGGCACATGATCAGAGCGTTGCGCCGTTCGCGTGGGTGATGGTTTTATTACACACACGTGTTGGTGCGCTTGATTTGGTTTCCACATTAAGTTCTTCGCGCTTAACTGAGTTGTGCGCCCATATCCTGGTGCGTGATTGAGTCTGTACTCTATATAAGAAGCAAAGTCTTCATTTCTTTTTCATCTCTCGGTTTAGTCTATGTTGGTGAGGTTTCTCCAATAGTCTTCTTCTTCGCTTGTCATCAAAAGCCAGTCCTCCTCAGTTGACTCCCGTTGTTCTTCATCTTTTAGGGTTGCGATATGGAAGTCCTCTTCATCAGTTGAATCCTAGTCTTCAATGTGTGGCCCACGTTTGGGAAACTCTTCTTTCACGGATTCCTCAGTATCGAATAATGACCTGACTCCCTTAAGTGGTTTGTCGATATCGTCATTTAGGTTCGTTAAATCAAAGAATGCTTTAGCCATTCGTTCGATCTCCGCTTCTTGGGATTTAGTGAAGGACACTTCCTTCTGCCTTGGTGTATCTGCTTTCTTAGTGGCCCCATAGATGACGTAGTCATATAGAGACCATTTTGGTAAGGTAGGGATCAAGTCGGCTTGTGGGCCGTCCGATTGGTAACCTAACCCTATGTGTTTACATATTTTCCTTGGGACGACAGACCCTACACGACCTTGCTTGTTTTTATCGAGTCCAGTGTGGGGGATGTATCCGAGCTGATACATAAGGTCCCCAGCCTTTTGTCGTGGTTGGGTTAATGTCGTAGAGTTTGGCGAGGTTTGGGCCAACCTCTCTTCTCGTTGATTTTTGTTGATGCATTGGGGGAGAACTAGGAGGGGTAGGGGGACGAACTTTTGCAATGGTTGCCTCATCGGGGATTCGGGTCTTCTGAATATGGCCCGCATTCAACACAGAATTATGGGCTGTTAGAATACTCGCCGTGTAATTAGTGTCCATCTCCTAGAGGGGTACATCAGTGTATATAAGGACAATGGAGTCCTCGTATAAAAATTTAACGCATTGGTGATATGTGGATGCAATGACCCTCATTGACTCTAACCAATTTCTTCCTAAAATAAGATTGTTAGTACTTGAGGAATCAGAAACATGAAAAGTGACGTCTTTTGTTACAGGTCCGAGACGAACCTGGAGTTTGATAGTTCCTTTGACGAAATGACGCGAGCCATCATAAGCTATAAGAGATAGTGCTAAGGGTCTAACATCCTGCTCGGTGTACTCAAGAGTCTTTAACATTGTGATAGGGCAAATATTGAGTCCTGCTCTTGTATTGACCAACACATGGGGTACGGAGAATCCTCTAATTATGACCGTAAGGTATATGGGAGCTGAACTTCCCCGGAGTGACTCCTTAGGGATGTCTGCGTTCGTGAAAGTGAGTGCCGGAGGTTGTGCCATGACCGAGGCGATTTGATGTAGCTCATCCAATATTGTGTCCTTGTCCACTCGTGTGTCTTCAAGCATCCTTATCTGTAGTTGGTGATGGTCAGGTGATTTCTTGATGAGTTCTAGTATTGATATCTGGGCCGGGATGTTTTAGAGATGTCACAGGAGATCATATTCTTGTCCTGGATTGAGTGCAATTTCTTTGCCTGGCCGATGAGCCTTGGGGACGGGTGGTTGGAGTGGTTGAGGTGCAGAGATTGGTGGAGGGATAATGTGAGGTGGGGGAGGTAAGTTAACTTCTTTTCCTCTCACGTTCCCCTCTTGTGGTTGTACGTTCATGGACTCCTTATTTCTAGGAAAAGGCAGAGGTGGATTATTAGTTCCTGACTTAAGGATCGGGCAAGTCAGTTGTGGACCGAGCCCGATGTTGTTCGACATTGATGTATTTGTGAAGTGAGTGAAATTTGAAGGAGCGCGTACTTACACTGTGCCGCTCCAAGGTGGGAGGTATTGTGTATAATCTTTCTTCTTCTCGAAAAGCAGAGACTAGGGTCTCGCAAGTGTCAGAATGTTCTTGTTCACACTCAATCCTTGTCTCATCTTCTTGGCTTGGGGTCTTTCGGATGATAGTGCGACGATTTGGGCTATGGTTTAAAGAACATGATCCCCATACTCAGGTTCTGAATCTGACGAGGGAAGCGAAAATGGTGTTGGGTCAAGATTTAGAGGGGTTAGAGGTTCTGATGGGTGACTATGGAGTAATGGTCTTCGGGCCCTAAAGGAGTGAACTCATATCTGAGTGAATTTTGGGTAAGGAGGTGGGCTCGACGGGGCGATTTGGGTGATCTAGGCCGAGGGGTGAGGGGGTGGAGGAGCTCCCATAGGGGTGGCAAAAGTGTTGGAAGGTTGGAGGCGAGTGATTAAGGTGGAGGGCCGGAAAGAGGATTGATCGAGGAGCTCCACGGTGGTGACCTGGGCTGGTGTTCTTTGGTTGTGGTTAGGCATGGGGTTATTAACATTTCCTAAGTTCTGTTGGGGTTGCCTATCATTAGGGTTAAGATTCCTGAGCGCTTCCCAGTCAATTTGGTTTCGGTCATTCATGCCATAGATTACATCCCGAAGGACCCAACAGTCTTCCAGATTGTGTCCCGCATACCGATGAAATGCGTAGAACTTGCTATAATCTAGATTTGTCGGTCATGGTCAGGGTCTTTCCTACAGGAATCGAAGGAGATTTTGAGTGTTAAGGAGACGAAAGATGTTGGGAATTGTATTAGGTAAAGGGGGATAGTGTTCCTGTCTCGACTGATAAGGGCCTCTAGTTTGGTTGAAATTTTGTGATGGGGGTACGTTATTGTAGCTCTGCGTGTGGATCAACCGATTCTGTGTTGTATTCTGATTCTGGTAAGCGTTGGGGTATTAGCTTCTGTTCTGATATTGGCCCTGATTTTGGTTCTGGCCTTGATTTTGATTCACATATCTTTGTTGATTCACGCCTTGATTTTGGTTTGCATACCGTTGCTGATTTTGATTTTGCCCGAAACTACTCGACTGGAAGTTTTCATTCTTGGAGCTCTGTCCTTGATTGAAAACGGTGTTGACCTGCTCGATTCCTAAGGCTTTCTTGCTATTTTTTTACTTTGATTCACTGAAAGAGCCCTCTCTCGACGTGACTATGGGTACGACGAGGCCTCCGCCTTTGATGTGTCGCGCTAGTCGGGATGCCTGGGAGTGGAGTGCAGTGAAGTCAGGACAGTCACTTATGGCGAGTGAGCTCTTTGATGGTTCCCTAGTGTTATTGATGATAATGTCGACTGAGTCCTTTTCTTTCATCGAGGTGTCTGTCCTGGCAGCGAGTTTCCTCCATCTGGCAACGAAGTTGGTGAACTCTTCATCGGGTCCTTGCTTTATCACCATTAGATCACTAAGGCTGACTATTTCTTAGACCAAGTGCTTGTATTGGTCCAGGAACTGATCGACTAAATCGTCAAATGTATCTATCTTATACAGCGGGAGTCCTGCAAACCAATTTAGAGCTTCTCCTTCTAATGAGCATTGAAAATAGTGGATGAGAAGTGTGACAACCCGGATTTCGGTACCCCGAAACCCGTGCCATCAGCACGATCCTTCAGACCGTGCCCCAAAGCTTAGCACGGAACATTGGTATAACAAGCATCACATGATAATTAAAGTAATAAATCTCATTAAAGCGGAAAACGTTAATATGCCCTACTGGCATATTCAAAAGACAGTTCTACCTTCATGCCACTGCATGAATAGAGACCGACCCGAACCATTGATGATACTCAGATCACCCCAGATGGTTCGCCAAAAGAATAATCTAGTTTAATTATATTTTTTCAAAAATAAAGGCTTGACATACCAAGCCGCACTACTCTGCTCACAAAACTGACTCTATCAAGGTGCTCAGCAGAGTCACCTAGAAGAAGTCCTCGGGAGGAGGCTCCAACTCGTCTCCAGGTACGTAATCCGAATCACCCGGATCCACGTCCCCTGAAGCCTCCGCTGCTGTTATCAATGGACCTGCGACGTATAGTCAAAAGGGTGAGCTACATCCTAGCTCAATAGGGAACAACACAATGAACATATAAGTCAAAACTCACATATATTCCATGATATTCAAAGCATGATGAATCTATGCATTCGTTAGAAAACCAATTAAAAATAGATGATTTATACTCAATTCACTGGTAAGTTGCATGTATTACTTTACTGTTGATTTAATCATGAATGACACTGAACATGCCTAAAGCAAAACTTAAATCTTCAACTTAAGTAATCCTCGAGCAATATAGCATCGAGCCCCGATAAGATACCCTTCATCGCCATCTAATTAGACAGTTGTAAAAACATGTATTCCCTGGGAATACGACCCAAGCCCCTTTCTCACTAGGCGGCGAGGTTAAATATCACATAACATCCCTGGGATGTACTTATGGTCACGGATAAACCTCCGTGCTGGTGTACGGATTCGTCGCCAGTCGTGGGTATCCCGCCACGTCGGTGGGGTATCCTCCAAACCTCAAATAACAAAAATATCATGTGCACTACATATAGTTATTCACCGTGTAATTGTGCTATCTTATATCAGTTAGGCCTCAACAGTAATGATTCAATCCTATGTATACATCCCTGGGATGTATACATACCCGCATCACACCTGATGCCTTTATTACTTTCTCATCCCCTGGGGATGTCTCAATCTCATTAGATTACTTATTCTTATTCAATTGCATCACACTGATGCCTTTATCAATTATTGGTGTCACACACGCACCCATTTTCACAAAGCTTTTAACTATTTAAAACAACTTCGAAATTTATAATTATATCACTACATACATGCTCTTGAAATTAAAGTACATGTTCAAGGTGTTCCCTACCTCAAGTCTTTGAAATTCCAAGCATCAAGGTCCCACGCGGCTCCTTGTGCTCATGCTCATACGTACCACCTATGGTACAACATAACACGTGTAACTCATCACTAAAGATGTAACAAAGAAGGTTCAAGACCCTCCCTGAATCTCAAAGTCAACTATGAAGTTTAATCAAAACTGTCAAAGTCGATTAATCGATTCCCAAAATCGATTAATCGATTCTCAAAATCGATTAATCGAGATTTAAATTCGATCCCTAATCGATTAATCGAGGTCTCCAACATAAAGCAGCCGATTCTTAAATCGAGTAGTCGAGATCTCAAAATCAATTAATCGATACCAAATCGATTAATCAAAATCCCAAATCGATTAATCAAAATTCCAATTCGATTAGTCGATTTTTCCAGGTTACTTTTCTCCAGTGGCTGGAGCTTCCCAGTCGATTAGTCGGTTTCCAAATCGATTAATTGAAATCCAAATCGATTAATCGAAATTTATTTCGATTAATCGAAATCGGGCTTCCATTACTTTTCAACTTCTCGGCCTAAATCGATTAATCGAAATCCAATTTCGATTAATCGATTTGGCCAGATTCAGCCCCCTTCCGGGCTGATCTTCCAATTCCTCTTCAACCTATTTTTCTTTCTTTTTCTAAGCCTTTATCCTATGATTTTAAGCATTTTTGACTACAATTAAACTCCTACAATCTATGCATTTAATTCAACAAAATTTACCTCAATCAAGTCCCAATTAAACTCCTTGCACAACAACCCCTCTTTACTTCTCTCCCTCTCTCTCTTTTCTTAACTCTTTCAACAACCAAACAAGAGTAAGTTAGGGTTCTTTAACCCTTTTATACTCATTTTCTATGTGTTGAGCACATACACCCTAGATGGTGTATGTGGTTCTAGATCTCACCTCACACTCCACACGTTTGCTTTAATTTCACATCGCATCCGTTCATCACTCCTCGGGTCAACTAGTGAATGCCTACTTGGTCAAACTTATGACCAATCGGGCATGGATCCCGAGGTCACTGTTTAATGCAAATTTTTTGGTTAATACAAAAAGTCCTTGATTATCGCGTATGGTTTGACAATCGTTACAGAAGAGGGCCCGGTGGTGGTTTGTATTTCCCGTGCCATTGTACTTGGCAAATTTTGGCGGTTTGAATCCCGTCGGTAAGTTAAATTTGACATCCCGACAAAACTTGTCGAATCCGAATGAGTGACCAGGGCGTTGCCTCTTGGCCATGTATTCATCGAGCATCTTGGGGAGATCTTCGATTTTGACGGTGCAATCTTTTGGAGCAACTTGAGAGGAAACCTTGTCTAGAGAATCACCATTGAAGAAATGTGTGAGCAGGTTGTCTCAATCATGAGGCGCGAGCTAACATTGTGCTCGGGGTAGGAGGCGGCCTCTCTTGTCATTCTTGTTTTTCTGAATCTTGTCGTGCCCTAATAGTCTCATATGCGGCAGTCAATCCTCGAAGCAATTCCTCGGCGTCATCATCTCCTCTTTGTACTCTCTGAACTCTGAGTTCTATAATTTTTCAAGCAGTGAGGTTTTGTCTGGTGTTACCATCTCTCCCGTTGTGGTTATTACCGGTGTGTAGGGTAGAAAAGGATTTTCCTGATTGTCAGCCATGCTAATCTCAGGTTGTCGTAGGCTGAAATTGTAAGGTGATTCTTCCTCATATACGGGGTTGTGGTGATATCTCCAAAATGGCGGATCTCCTAAACTCAGTCTTCGTATATTGGACATCTCGAGTCTTTGGCGAAGACTCATATATTCAAGGGAATTCGAAATGATGCGATGAAAAGAAAAAAAAGAAAGAAAATAAAAACTAACTATCTAAATAAGGAAGAGTTTGGTAAGAAAAAGTCCCATCGCGATCGCCAGTCTGTTGGTGCGCGCTTTTTTTGGGTTCCTTTCGGTCCCCGGGAATCAGTGGCTCAATTATGCCCTAAGCGGACTCTGGCAATACGGTGTTTTGAATGCTAAAAGGAAAGGGAGGATTTCTAGGGAGGTCCCTAGTTTATTGTGATCTCCAGCTGTAGATATTTAACGACGCTGCAACACGTCAGGGATCGCGCTTTGGAGTGGGTGTGGGTTACTTCTTTACTGAATCTTCGGCCTGCCAACGTCAGCAGCATTGGCTCTTCTTGAAGTTTAGATAGTTTAGTATATTTATTTGCTTTAGTTCTAATTGGGTTAAGTTTCTTAGTTCTACTATGAATCTAACTGCATGAACTTGTTGTGGTGAATTGATCTAATATTCTAGTATCCTAATCCTAGTGTAAGTCTACTTAGTTTAAATATTCTAATATTATAAGAAATCCAAATAGCTAGGAATCTAATTACTTTTGAACGCTCTACCTTTATTAGAGTTCTACTATGATTGGGTGTCTTCTTTCTACTGTGATTTTAAAAGGTTTCCTAACGCTACCAGAAGTCTAATTGATTTAGTCTCCCTAACTGTACTAGGAGTATAATTGCAAAAAGGGTCTCCTACTTTTACTAGGAGTCTAATTGGTCTGAATATTTTGGTCTTATTAGGAATCTAATTAATTATGTCTCTTAATCCTACTAGAAGTCTAATTAATTTAAATATCCTAATTATACTAGGGATGTAACTAATATTAGTCTCCTAATTATACTAGGAAGGTAATTAATTTGAATTCTACCGAAACTCTAACTAAAGCAAGTATACTAATTGTACGGAAATTCTAATTAAAGCAACTATACTAATTTTACTGGAATTATAATTAAAACAACTACACTAATTTTATTAAAAATTGAAAAAGGGGGTTTTGGCCCGCTATGCTAAGGAGGATAGGCCTCGTTCCCGAGTACCCTCCGTAAGCTCCTTTGGGCAAATCGGGTGGCTGAGATTAAAGCAAGTTGACTTTTGAATTACGAGATAGTATTTTTTAAAATTTTTAAAGTCAATAATTTTTTATTATACTTATGAATTAAATTTTGAAACTAGAAATTAAGAATTGAACTATAAATCGGGATTTTAAAAATCTTAAATTGAGAAATTAAGACTAAAATTTAAAATCTAAGGACTGAATTCGGGACCGAGATAAACAAATCAGACCGTATGATTAAGGACTGGTTCTAGAAACTAAGAACTAGAACCATAGATTAATAATAGGACTGGAGATTGAGATTTCAGAACAAAATTAAGATTTAAGGTCATGGATTAGGTGGTCTGATTAAGGACTGGTCCTAGATTCTGAGAACTGGAACTAGGTATTAAAAGTAACGGTCTAAAAAAAGGTGCTACGGTCTAAAACTGAAAATTTAATGCTAATAGTTAAAACAGAAAAATTTAAATCTAAGTATTAAAAACTAGGATCGAAAACTAAAAGCTTAAAGGAAAGTTTTACCTAAGGCCGGGGCTACAGAGAGGAATCTCGAAATTTGAAGCCTAACTGCGGAGGACTTGAAAATTCGATTGCTAGATGCGTGGTCCTCTCTTTCTCTCTGTGTGTTGGGTCGAGGTAAAAAAGTCTTTTTATAGGTTTTTTCCTAATTACACGTCCTGTGGAGTGCGTTTAATTGTCAATTACATGCCATGTTTCACGCGTTTAATTGAATTGCGCGCTAGTTAGCTGGCGTTTATTAAAGCTTTAGTGGGTCAGTCGGTTCTAATCACGTTAGGACTAATTGCGCGCTTCCTTTAGAGTGCGCAATCTGATTAAGTGCTTCATTTAAAGCGCTTGATCGTGGAATTTTGGCGGTCAAGGATTGTGAGACTAGGTCGGGCGTAGGCCAATTGCACGCCTGTGATGGAGCGCTCAATCCGATTGCGCGTGTTGATTAGGGTGTGCAATCGAGTCTCGAGGCGGTCTAGAGAAAGGAGGTTTGGTCTAGAAGGGACTGATTGCACGTTGTTAGTTGGCATGCGATCGAATTACGCTTGTGGTTTTAGGCGCGTAATTCGGGATTGTCTAGGTCCGAGTCGGGTTTGAAATGCCAGACTATTATTTCAGTCGGGATTTCAACTATTTACTATTGTTTCAGTATATGGTCTCTCTGCGTTGGGATCTGAGCCACAGAGCTATTGTTTCAGCCTACGTTCAGCCATGTACTATTATTTCAGTACAGGGTTCTTAGGTTAAGGTTAGGGGGCCTGAGCCACAGAGCTATTGTTTCAGCCTATGTCCATCTATGTACTATTATTTCAGTACATGGTCCTCGCATTAGGGTTAAGGGGTCTGAACCATAGAGCTATTGTTTCAGCTCGTGTTCAGCCATATACTATTGTTTCAGTATATGGTCCCTATATTTGGGTTGTGAAACTTTCAGAGAAGGTAAGTCCTTTTCAAAAAGTCACGGGCAAGGTCGAAGGTTGACCGAACAAATTTATATATTCCGAGAGGGCATATTTTCTATCCGAGCCCTATTTAAACAAAGGAGCGTTTAGGGTCCAGGGGTCTTCTTTTTGGGGGTCTCTCCCTTTGGGGAGCTTTTATTTTTTCCCTAGCATTTTTTAATTTTTTTAAGCTTTTCCCTTTTCTTTTTCAAGCATTGTTCCTTTAATTTTTAGGTTTAGTTTTAAGATTAGTTTATTTTTCTGCATTCAAGAAAGGATTATACGCCTTGGATTACAGTTTTGTATATTTTTATGGACCATCCATTACGGTATTTTAATGTTATTCTATGTTTTCATTTCAACCATATTTTTAGATAATTTAATCATATATAGCTAAATCTTTTTTAGGATGGGGATCTAATGAACCCCATCCGAGGTATTTATTTATTATAATATAGATTTAAGGTTGAGATATTAGCTTGTCATGGGTGCCTTGTTTTTTATTGCCTTGATGTTATTGTGATGTTGTAAAATCCAATTGCTATTTGCGATGAGAATGCAAATCAGGCTCCATGATCTTAGATCTGTAATGATTATTTTACTCTAATCTTCTTTTATACTGCTCTTGCCCATCCCAGGATAAATTCTAGTTGCCATCTAAGGTATGCATGTTAATCATGCATTTATGGGGTGTTAATCATACATCTCTATGACCTCAGATTAGTAATGTAAAATTTACCCGGGGATCAAATTCTGGTTGCCATCTAAGGTATGGATGTTAATCATACATTTATGGGGTGTTAATCATACATCTCCACGATCTTAGTTCGACAAGGTGAAATTTACATGAATCTAAGGTATGGATATTAATTATACATTCATGGGGTGCTAATCATGGACCCCCATGGTCTCAGATTTATGTAAGATTGGGCTCAATATTCATGTGTTGTGCATCTTATAGCAATATTATATTTCAACAAATAGATCTGTATTCCATAAATGATAAACCAAAGATGGGAGGATTTAGTATTCTAATCCTCGCCTTTTAATATCTGTTTAAATTTCATTTTATTACTTAGTTTTTATTTTATCCATCAAACTCTCAGAATCATAAACTAGTTTAAATATTATGTTAGATCTGTGATAGTTATTTTAGTTAATTATTATTTTCTTTTTTAATTTTTATGTCCAATCCTCATGGGAACGATCTCGTACACCGCACCTACTAACTACAATTTGATTCGTGCGCTTGAGAGTTTAAAATATATTTAAAATCACAACACAATTTATTAATTATGTGATTGCTAATGGTTCTCATTTCGATGAGAATTTTTTTGTTGGTGCGATAATTACCAAGTTTCCTCCATCTTGGAAAGATTATTGAAAAATCCTTAAGTGTACTAATGAGAAGATTTCTATGGAAGATCTTCTTCATTAACGTATTGAGGAAGAATCCTGAGTTAGGGATAAAATCAAAGATTACATTGATATGACATCAAAGACACACTTGGTTGAGTCTAAGGTTGTTAGTGGACCGTCAAAGAAGAGAAAGAGATGGTATTTTCACTCTAAGGAGAACAAGAAATTCGCCAAGACTATGGTACCGAAGAATGGTGGATGCTACCACTGTGGGAAATCTGAACATTTCAAATGAGATTGTCGCATCTTCAAGAAATTGGAAAATCAAACAATATAGTGGAAGAGAAAAACAACTTTGTAACAATTCTATCGGAAGTCAATATGATTGGTGACATCAATGAATGGTGGATCGACATGGGTGCTACAAAGCATGTGTGTAATAATTGTGAAATATTTGTGACGTGTGAAAAAGCTGACGATGATCAAGATCTTTTTAGGGGAAACTCATCTACGACAAAGATCATAGGGAGTGGAAAAGTAAAATTAAACTTCACGTCCGAAAAAGTCGTGACGCTTACTGATGTGCCCTATGTACCCGAAATTTGTAAGAATCTTGTATCGGATGGTTTACTAATCAAGCATGGTTTCAATCTTATATTTGAATCGGATAAGTTTATCTTATCCAAGAATGATGAGTTTTTTGGAAAAGGATATATCATAAGAGGCATGTTCAAATTGAATGTAATTGATCATATCAATAAAATCTCTCGGTCTATCTGTGAAATTTATGGCATGATAGATTTGTACATGTTGATTATAGATGTATGGGATGGTAGATTAGGACATGCATTTTTTATAGTGGTGCTTTTAGTGTATGTGCTAAAATTAAGATTACTAGAAAGTCTCTTCCTAGTGTTATGAAAAATTCATGTTTATTAGATCTAATACACAGTGATATTTGTGATTTAAACAATGTTCCTATTAGAAGAGGGAAATGATATTTTATTACTTTTATAGACGATTTTTTAAGATATGCTCATATATATTTATTAAATACGAAAAATAAAGATTTTGAAAAATTTAAGATTTATAAAGCTTTAGTAGAAAATTAATTAAATAAAAGAATAAAAGCCACTAGATCTGATAGGGGTGGAGAATACATATCAAATGAGTTCTCCGAATTCGGTGAAGTACATGTAATTCATCATGAGGTGACAACCCCTTTCATGCCACAACAAAATAGTTTTCAAATGAAAAAATAAGATATTTGTAGAAATGACTAATGCAATGTTGGTCAATGCTAATTTAAATAAAAATTTATGGGGTGAAGCGTTAGTAATCGCTACTCATATTTTGAATAGAATTCCACATAAGAAACTCTAACTACACCTTATATATATATTGAAAAAATAGAAAATCTAGTCTAACCTATTTTAAAGTGTGGGGGTGTAGGGCACTTGTTAGATTATTAGAACCTAAAAGACCTAAGAGAAGTCTTAGAACTATTGAGTGTGTATTTGTTGGTTATGCATAAAATAGTAAGACTTATAGATTTCTAGTTATGACATATAATGATAGTATATATAAAAAACTATAATAAAATCTAGAGATGCTATATTCTATGAATCTAAGTTTACTACTTTGGGAGTTAAGCTTACAAATTTTGTGCCCTTCAACCCAACCCCGCCACCAATTATCTATTTTCAGCCTATATTTGTTGTTCACTCCATTACTGTCCTATAACACCTATATCGTTACAGATTCTATTATCGGTCTAAAATCTATGCCGGTTGTAGTTCCCGTAACAATTTACAACCCAGAGCCAGTTCAAGAAATCATGCTCATAATAGTTGTTACCCTAGCTGAACCCATCTCACCCAAAGTTGTTATCTATCCTCTACCAGAACCTGTGATAGCACCAAAATTGGTCGAAGATTTCATACTAGTTGATGAAAACCATCTTACGATTAATATTCATACTGATCTTGAAACCGTTGATGAGCCCGAAATCGTTGAATAACAAGTTTTTGCAATAAGTCCTATTGAACCCAAGATTGTCGAAGAGCAAGTATCCGCGATATAGTCTATCGATCCCATGACCCACAAGTCCTAGGATCGTATTAGTCATTTGTCGACAAAAATTCAGATCAACGTAATAAAGTCGAATCAGATCTCGCTCGAGTTTAATCCGTTTTATTCGTCCAAACCGCATCCGATCATGATTCCTATAGTATTATTATTGACTTCTCCGTAAAAAGATAACTTTGATGAAAGTTCGAGGTCAAACTTTTTTAAAGGAGGGAATGATGTGGAATTGAAGCCTACACGTCGAGATCGTGGCCGGATAATGAGGAGACAACATAAGAGAAAGTGAACCGACAAATGAGTTTTTAAAAGGCCCAATAAAAATGAGTTGAAGGCTCGTGTGCACGCTATTTTAGGGGATTTTATCTAGGTTTGGTTTCTTTTTTCATTAAGATTATTTTAATAAGTAATTTGTTTTAGGATTAATTTTCTTATTTGAATTATTTAGGCGTCAAATACATATATGTGACTGTTAATTTCGTCACTTTTAGCGCCACCATCGGAAAAGTGGTCATAAGTCTATAAATATATGTGGGAATTGTGTGATTTTTATTTTGCTGGAAAGCCAATTCAATAAGCTTTTAAACAAGTCTAATTTCACATCAATCAGACCCTGTTTGAACCTTCAAAAATTGTCGCATAACTAAAAAATGGATTAGTGGTAAAATTAGTAGTAGATGAGAAAATTTTAATGATTATTTTAGGAGTTTTATTTTTAGTAGTATTCTTAGAGTTTCTTTGCTTTTAAAAATGCATTGTAATTTCTTTTGCGAAAAAAATTAATGATAAATATTGAAATTTGATTGCTTTGTGTCATCTTTGAGAGTTCTCTGAGAATTTTCGTCTTCCTCGAGTTTAGGGTTTGGTGTGAGGCCAATATTTTCGTTGACGAAATTCCAGTAATTGCTATATTTTCTTCTTATTTCTCTATTTTTATTTTATCCCGGAGATCAAAATCATAATCCTATCATGCGAGATTTATGCTACATTAGGATTAGTGCTTTTTCATCCTGCATCAATTTAGTATCAGAGTAGATTTCAACACTCGGCACGTGGAGTTCCACCATGAGTAAAGATAAGCTTATTGAGGCCTTTCGCGAGTTGAATGATCAGTTTGATGCAGGACTACTATAACAACCCAAAATTTTATGCTGAAAATTTAGAATATCAGGCCGTTAATTTCGTGACTTGAGCTTGCAAGACATCTAATCCTAAGTTTGATGGCAACATCCTTCATAAAACATGAGTTTTTTTTTTTATAACTCATACGAAAATAAAAATATCCAAAATATGTGTCTTTTCATATGAGTAATACTATTTATCACATAGAATAAACATCTAATTATTTATTTAACCATCAACACACATTGTCTTATCTATTTACAACAAAATATTAACCATGTGTTTCATAACCCTATTATCAATCATCCATAACAAAAATGAGACAGTGACTGATGCCATCAAAATAGTATCCCCTAATACCCACAAGGAGAATAACGTGAATCCTACGGGTTGAAATATTTTGGTTGGGCTTCTGCTTCTTCAGGAAAATACTCCAGATCATCTTCCTCGGCTTCCCCGGTCTTCGGAAACTCAGGGTCAATATGATCTGTGACACAAAGTGTCGGGGTAAGCACAAAATACCCAGGGTGCTTAGTAGGGAGACATTAATTATCTTTCATGTCTCAAAACATTTGACCAATAAGCATGCATGTAATAGTTATTATTTGATTAACATAATAACGATCTTATGATAGAAAATTTACAGCGAAATATAACAATTCTTGTGAAATTAGTCGATTTACATGCACATGAACAATTATCTTGTCTTAGCGTCACATGTCATGAAATTCTTAAATGAATTAAATTTAACTTAAAATATTCCCAGTACATAAATAGGTGTCAGAGGTCTAATACTTATATATACCGATGGGAATCTCGTCCATCGTCGTCTATGGACAATTTTCTTGATTAGCCATAGCCCCTGCTAAGTGAGGTGGCTCGTGCTTGGATCCTGTCCCGTCTTGTCATTAATGAATCTTTAAATATCATAAATCATTCATGCATAGAGTCACTTGCCTTCTTAGCATATAACTTATAATAGTGCTTTTCTTGTCTTTGCATACAATAATAATAGTCATTGTCTTGTCATAAATTCATGCCATATCTTTTTTTATTCTTTCATGTACATTTAATCATGTCTTGAAATTCTTTGGACTTATTAAACCCTTGACAATTTCGTGTCTTATATTTCTTGCTTAATAATCATATATAGATGATCATGATTCGATAATGTTATCAATCATATCAAACTCGGTGCTATGAGACCATCGCGAAGAATCTGCTGCCAATGGCGTTCCATACCACTATGACTTTCACAACTCATGATGGGCCCATGACAAGGGTCCAATGTGATTCGCAATAATACTGAATCATGACGAAGGTATTGCTTGTCTTGTTAGCATATTTTCTTAAATTCTCTATACATTCTTCAACAATCATATTATGTAATATCTTAACCAATGAAGCATTAGTATTAAGCATGCACACCCACATTGACATAAGTATTCGATATTAAGTCTAATTTCGATCACTATAATATAAATGTCAAACATAGACTATACAAAATGAATATTTGATTGGATCAAATATATCAAAATATATGTTTTATACAATTAACTAAATGATTAATGAATCTGAATACAAAACTCATAGTGAAATAAGAATAAAAATACATATTCACAACTTGTCGGAACAATTATGACCCTATCATCACAGGAAAATGAGGTCTACATGTGTATATAATAATTCTGAAATTACAATACAATCCGATAGAATTGTATGATCTAATTAGTAAAAAATTCAGGTTTTATAATTCCTATAAGAACCAGACGAATTCAACCGTCAGATATGAAGATCACTAAAAGTTGTGAGAGATTGACCATAATGAAAATTTCTTGATTTCACTCCCATGGGTGTTTGATCACAAGTCAAAAGTACATTCAAAGCACAAACAAAAATCAGATGTAGGAATTTATTGTGCATATTTTAAAGTGGACATTTTGGGGTCAATTTTTGAGATGACTAGAGAATGATCTAGCCTTAGATATAAGAATAGCTTTGGTAGAAGGCACTGCCATCTACATTACCTCTTTGACGGTTCACCCAATAAAGGTCTATAAAAGATTATAAGGTTGAATGAAGGAAAAAATCCAAACTGATTAGAGTTAAAATTTCAGTATCTACCACTAATTTACATGCTAAATCACATTGCCAAAGGAATAACTGACATAATAAAATATCATCAATAGAAATTTACATACATGTTCCAGTACACAATTAATTAATTATTTAAATAAATTATAAAATATGAAATAGAAATCAATGAAGGTAATCTATTCACACATGATTAATTAAATAAGTGGGCTAAAGGTAGGACATAATGGATTAAAGAGTAGTTTTTTATTTATACACCACTAGTTAGTCAAATGAATCTATCAAAGAATAAATAATTAAATTTCCCCTACCTTGGGTCCTAATGTCACAATGGATTGATGTAACTATTTCAAGCATTTAACTGAATAATTCGAATTCTACACCGACGGTCGACCTCCTTCATTTATGCAACAGTAATCTACACCGAAACCCGTGAGTAATCTCATCAATAAAATATATAAATATTAAATAACTTGCAAGGGGGTTGAGATCTTGAGGTATTTTAAGAAAAGAAGAGAAATTAGGGGTGCATGAAATAGATTTTAAAGAAAATATGGAGAAAAAGAAGATGATAGCCTGCCTATTTCGGTGGAGGTTTACATGATTTTAGTAATCTGCTAAGAGTGGAGAGCTAAGAGATTTACAGTTGTCTATGAGAGAAAATAGGAGGAATAATATTGAGGTGGGTTGGATTGGCGATTATAGTTGTGAGATATTCTTGGGCTCAAAGGAAAGGTTGTGTGCCATGTGAAGAGAGGAATGAAGCATGTGTACCAGGTGACGTGAGAAGTTGTGCATGAGTTTCACATAATTTTAAGGTGTAGCATGCGTGCCATGTGGATGTTGAAGATTGAAAATATTTTGTACGTAATATTTTTAGGGGTTGTTTGGGTTGGGATTGCTGGAGCACATTTTTTCTGGGTTCCTTTCGGTCTCCGAAAATCAGTGGCCCAATTTTTTCCTAAGCGGACTCTGGCAATGCGGTGTTTTGAATGCTAAAAAGAAAGGGGAGATTTCTAAGAAGGTCCCTAGTTTGTTGCGATCGTCAGCTGAAGATATTTAATGACGCTGCAACACGTTAGTGATCACGCTTTGGAGTGGGTGTGGGTTACTTCTTTACTGAATCGTCAGCCTGCCAACGTCAGTAGCACTGACTCTTCTTGAAGTTTAGATAGTTTAGTTTTCTTATTGTTGTTTTAGTTCTAATTGGGTTAAGTTCCCTAGTTCTACTATGAATCTAACTGCATGAACATGTTGTGGTGAACTGATCTAATATTCTAGTATCCTAATCCTAGTGTAAGTCTACTTGGTTTAAATATTCTAATGTTATCAGAAATCCAACTAACTAGGAATCAAATTACTTTTGAACATTCTACCTTTATTAGAGTTCTACAGTGATTGGGTGTCTTATTTCTACTGTGATTATAAAAGGTTTCCTAATGCTATCAGAAGTCTAATTGATTTTGTCTCCCAACAGTACTAGGAGTCTAATTGGAAAAAGGGTCTCTTACTTCTACTAGGAGTCTTATTAGTCAGAATATTTTAGTCTTATTAGGAATCTAATTAATTAAGTCTCTTAATCCTACTAGAAGTCTAATTAATTTAAATATCCTAATTATACTAGGGATCTAACTAATATTAGTCTCCTAATTATACTAGGAAGGCAATTAATTTGAATTCTACCGAAACTCTAACTAAAGCAAGTATATTAATTGTACTGAAATTCTAATTAAAGCAACTATACTAATTTTATTGGAATTCTAATTAAAACAACTATACTAATTTTGCTAAAAAATCGAAAAAGGGGGTTTTGGCCCGCTATGCTAAGGAGTATTGGCCTCGTTCCCGAGTACCCTCCGTAAGCTCCCATGGGCAAATTGGGTGGTTGAGATTAAAGCAAGTTGACTTTGGAATTACGAGATGGTATTTATTTAGATTTTTAAAGTCAATAATTTTTTATTATACTTATGAATTAAATTTTGAAACTAGAAATTAAAAACTGAACTATAAATCGGGATTTTAAAAATCTCAAATTGAGAAATTAAGACTAAAATTTAAAATCTAAGGACTGAATTCGAGATCAAGATCAGAAAATCAGACCGTATGATTAAGGAATGGATCTAGAATCTAAGAACTAGAATCAGAGACTAATAATAGGACCGAAGATTGAGATTTCATAATAAAATTAAGATTTTAGGTCAGGGATTTGGTGGTCTGATTAAGGACTGGTCCTAGATTTTCAGAACTGGAACCAAGTATTAAAAATAACGGTCTAAAAAAAGGGTGCTATGATCTAAAACTAAAAATTTAATGCTAATAGTTAAAATAGAAAAATCTAAATCTAAGAACTAAAAACTAGGATAAAAAAATAAAATCTAAAAGGGAAATTTTACCTAAGGCCGAGGCTACAGAGAGGAATCTCGAAATCTGAAGCCTAACTGCTAGAGAAAGGAGGTTTGGTCTAGAAGGGACTGATTGCACGTTGTAAGTTGGCATGCAATCGAATTGCATGTGTGGTTTTGGGCGAGTAATTCAGGGTTGTCTGGGTCCGGGTCGGGTTTGAAATACTAGACTATTATTTCAGTATATAGTATCCCTACATTGGGATCTGAGCCAGAGAGCTATTGTTTCAGCCTGCATTCAACCATGTACTGTTATTTCAGTACATGGTCCCTATGTTAGGGTTTGTGGTCTGAGCTACAGAGCTATTATTTCAGCCTGTGTCTAGCCATATACTATTATTTTAGTATATGGTCCCCGCATTAGGGTTAAGGGGTCTGAGCCACAGAACTATTGTTTCAGCCTGTGTTCAGCCATATACTATTGTTTCAGTATATTGTCCCAATATTAGGGTTGTGAAACTTTCAGAGAAGGTAAGTCCTTTCTGAAAAGTCACGGACAAGGTTAAAGATTGACCGAATAAATTTATATATTCTGAGAGGGTAAAATGGGGGTGTCTACAGATGCCCCTCTTCGGCGCGCTCTTGCGAAGTAAGAACGCGTCGAAGAAGTAGACACCCCTCATTCGAGGTGTCTTCTCGTTTCTTAGGAAATCACAAATGTGAAATGGGAATACTGACATGACATGCTTGGCTTTCTTATCTATCTACTCAAGCTAAAATAGAGCATTCGAGGTCCCAGTGGTAGTTGTCGAAAGGCGTATTTCATATCGTGGATGCAAGTGATCCCGTCGTATATCACAACTCGCTGTCATAGATAGATGTGGGAAGTCAACGTATCATAATTCACGGGTGAAAGGGGGATCCCGTCGCATGACATGACCTGCTGTGAGTGACAGTCAAACAGAAAGGAGAATTATCAAATCCTAATCTGTGGGTGCAAGGGACATCTCGCTGCATGTCGTGACCTGCTGTAAGGGGCAGTCAAACAGAAGGATATAATACAGTCGAGGTACCGGGGGGCGTTATACGAATGTCCAGAGACAAGGCCCAAAGACCAAATAATAGATAAAATATCATGTAATGTTGAAAGCTTTCACAAGTCATGTCAGATCGGGCACGTCATTACTCACACCAATGTGCATCAGGCGTTCCTTTTCCAATATGCATTTGTAAGTTCTTAGGTTAAATACTCATTGCTCGATTTCTCAAGGGGAATGGATGGTTTGGGTAAGTGGTGAATGAAGTAAATTTTGGTAGGTAAGAGGTCTCTTTGTTTATTATTATTTTGGTTTCTTCTTTTTATTGTTTTTATTTTTTTTTTCTTGGAAGTAAGGGGTTTTGAAAATTTGGGATTTTTAACTTAAGATTAATTCGGTGGTAAATCTTCAAAAAATGTGGCTTCCGAGACGTCACTGAGCAGATTCACCGGTATAGGATTTGTGGACCTGACCATTTATGTGGTTGTCAAGATGACACTTGGCATGCCGGATACTCCGTTTAATCTTCTCGGCGAATACTGATGATTGTCTCTTATGGGAGGACTACAGCGATTCGCGAGTCAAGAGAGATGGGTTTGAAAACATTTTGACTTAATCATAGCTAACTATATATATCAGAAGCAATATCGAGTAAAAGAGAGGGCGATACTTACCTGAAATGGTGATGCTTACCTGTGTAGCCAGTGATGGGATTGATTGGCTGTTGTGGTTATAATCGCGCTAGGACATTCGGGGAGATTTTCCTCCATCTCTATTTCATGTCTGCCGTAGCAGGGGTGGATGGTTGCCAGTTTGATGAAATGTCTTGGGGAAGTGAGTTTTGCGATGGGACATGGCGGTCTTTCCCGTTACGATTGCGTGCTGGGATGGGTCCTGGTGGTTGCTAGCTGAGATGAGACGCGAGAAAGTCTTTTCTGTTCCTTCCTGTTGTAGCAGATCATAGATGTGATGGGACATTGAGGGTCTGCGTTAAAATGCTGGGGGATTACTGGTCGTAAGTCTAATAGGGGCATTTGGATCCTGGTGGAATTTTTTTATGTTTGAGATGCGATGGGACGTGAGAGGAGTCCCGCTTCTTCTGTTGGAGTCTAGCGACTGCTGTGTAGCTAGGGATTTGGGAGGTAGGCTCTCTGCTTTCGTGATGGGACATTGGTTGAGCATAGTTAGCGATGGGACTTTTTGGAGGTTTGACTCTATGCAGTTTCATGATGAGGATTTAGGGTAGGTGTGATTGGTGTCGGGGCTGTAAGACAAGATGAAGTTGCTGTATCGCGATGGGACATGTGTGAAGCAACTCAGTCGTAGTCGTATCACGAGGGGACATATTCATGTTTGAATGGGCGATGGTTTTATTACACACACACGTGTTGGTGCGCTTGATTTGGTTTCCGCGCTAAGGTCTTAGCGCTTAACTGAGTTGTGCGCCCATATCCTGGTGCATGATTGAGTCTGTACTCTATATAAGAAGCAAAGTCTTCATTTCTTTTGCATCTCTCGGTTTAGTCTTGAGTTTTACCTTTTCTGAATCCTTTATGCTCAGATATTCGTGTTTCTGTGATATTGGGTGATCCGATTGTCTGATTGCAATATTGTTTCTTCCGATATTTGTAATTTCGCGTGATCTTCATCCTGAGGTGATGCTCGGGGATGGCATTATTCTGAGAATGGGCGGTATTAGGAAAGAGAAGATCGGTCTTCACATCGTTCCCTTATTAGGGAGCAGTGAAGGCAGCATTGAGGAGGCGGTGACGGAAGAAGTGAAGATGCCATAAGAGGAGGTGTTACAAGTGGAGGGATGTGTTTCTCAACCAATCCTCCCTGAAGCCTCCGATTGGATGGTCCGAGTCTGGTTTGCCCCTTGCTTTGTCTCCATTGCGGATTTGGTCTTCGTTTTAGGTTGTAGGTTAGAGTTTTACGTTTTCATTTTGGGTTGTAAATTCAGGAGGTATGCCTCCGGTGATATTGTGTAAAAATATTTATCAAATGAATAAAAGATGTTTGGTATTTGTTTAATTGGACTTGTGTGGAATTTTTCTTCTTTCTTTTGACTAACTTAGTTTGTTGGGATTCTTGTCTAGTTGAGTTTTAATTTAGAATCTTTATCTTAGGTTTTCTCAGGATTTTACTTGGGTTTAGATTTTATTTGTTAAAGTCGTTGGGACATTTTTTTTTTTTTTTACTAGACAATTATTCTAAAAGCTATTTTTTGTGGTCTAGAGGAGTCAAAGTTTTTTTTTTTTTTTAGGGATTCCTATGGTGAATCTTTATTTGTTTTGCTCAGGGTAAGGGTGTAAGTCTTATGTTTGGAGTTTAGTTTATTTGTTTTAGTCTCGTGTTTGGTTTTGGGGGTGACACTTGTTGGCATTGTGTGAACTTGGGGTTTAACTCAAAGCTTCTAGATGGGTGTTAGTGTTTCAATCCTATTGGTTCATCTATTTAGGGAGGATTTATATTTTGGAGGGGTAGTGTTGTGCTTTGGTTGGTTGATCTAGGCTTGTTATGGATTATGGTTCTTTTCTAGGGGGTATGTGCTTGGTTTAGATTTAATTAGATTGAAAGGGTTTAAAAATGTGACACCTGTCACTTTGTGGTTTAGGAGGTATAGTTTTTATAAATAACAGCCAAAGGCTTTGGGTTTTATTTTGAATTTTATTTCAAGTTTAGGATTAAAAGTTTGGGGTATTTTTTTTTTGAGATCTAAGGCATTTTTTTTGTTCATTAATGTCTTTTCTTCCTCTTTATTTTGTATCCCGGGTGTTGAACCCAAAGAATTATGATTTCGTTCAGGGTGTACTCCTTCTCCGGGCTTCTCCGAGATCTCTTGTTTCCCGAATAAATTCGGATTTGGGCACTGCATGAATGTGTTGGTTTTAAATTTCTTATTTTAAGTTGTATATTTAGAGGGTATGCCCTCGGTGTGATTTATAATTATATCTTTTATTTATGAAGCGATCATGTTTTTAATTTCATTTGTGGTTGCTTATATCTGGTGAATTTTTGGTTTGGTTTAGTTTGTGGCTTAGTTTAGGTGTATAAGTGATTTGCTTTGGGGATGTTAGGGGACACTTTTGGTTTTCGGAGTGTGTTTTCTAAGTTTGGAGTGTTTTCGGATTTGCCTTAGCAAGGGCGTAGTTTGGGTTAGTAATTAGTGTTTGAAATTTCCTGATTTTAGGTCTTGGGTCTGTTGTTTTGGGAATATTATTTTGTGTTTCTCCTAGGGAATTACGCACTTTAGACCGGGCGCATAACTAAATTGTGCGTCAACATGAGTGCGCACGTTTGAGGGGTTCGAAGGGCGCGTCACTGCTCCGTCGTTTAACCAAATTAAACGCGTTGTATGGGACGCGGGATTTGAGCGACACTTGGTCACTACGCGGGTGACCTTTGGCATTTACACGCCATGGTGCAGGTGCTTGATATAATTACGCGTCTGGTCTGCGACGCGCAACCGGGGAGTCGGGTTATTTTGAGTGGGCGATGATTTGTTTACGCGCTCAAGGTTGGGTGTGTAATAGGGATTAAGTGCGAATCTCATGGTGCGCAATTTTATTGAGCGCTTCAGTCCAAGCGCGCGATTTGACGGCGCTCTATATATACTTTGAAATTCTTTCATTCCTCCCAGCTATCTGTTTTGTTCTTGATTCTCCGTTTCCTTGTTTTCTTGCGCTTTGAGTTTCGTATTTTCGTGATATCTTGCGATCCAGTCGTCCATTTTAGACGACGCTTCTTTCATTCTTTCTAGTTTCTTGAGTTCTTTCTTCTGGGATGGAGTCCAAGGGTAGTCGTAGACCTGACTTTACAGCCTCTGAGTTGGAGGAGTTGACGATGGGGGCGATAGGTGAGGCTTCCAAGGCTCGAGCCGGTGTCAATGCCTTGGAGGAGGACGTTAGAGAGGAGATGGTTAGAGAGGAGGTACCAGAGGGTGACCAGGTGGTGGTCAGGGAGGAGGTACCTGAGATTGATCAGGGTGTAGTTGAGGATGAGGGCGGTGAGGATGAGGCTGAGAGAGCTGAGGATGAGGAGCGTCAGGCTTGCACACACATCCCGCTGGAGGATTTCTTCGCCCGAGGCCAGGTAGGTACCCGTAAGCAAGAGTTCCTTCGCTTTTCTAGGACTTTTAGGTTGTGACATAGACTTATTAGGATTTGGAAACCCTTTTAATTTATGTCAAACCTTCATCGATTATTGATTGCGTGCTCATTCACGCATCATGACTACATTTAATGATAGGTCACGTTTCTGTTTTGTTGTTCTTATCATGTTTTGTGTGCTTGTTAAGGACCGTTACTGTGTGTTTTCATATGCTTTATTTTCTTTTAGCTCTAGGTCTACATGTCTCTCTCGTTGTATGTATGTGTGTTAGTCTTATTATATTTTGTGCTTATTTTTCGTTCGGTAGGAGCCTCCGTAGCTGGCTATCAGCTCGGCATGGACTGAGTCTTATACTTGGTATCATGCCTTGCCGGAGTTTCAGTGGGCGCGATAAATGTCTTTCGGCTTTTGGTCGATCTTAGAGTTGGAGCCTTTTTAGGTCGATCGTGGTCTGATCGCGGCGATTCTGGAGAGGTGGAGGGAGAAGCATCATGCACTTCTCTTTTCGGTTGGTATGTTGCTGTCGAATCCAGAGGACTGGGTCCGCATCACTGGTCTTTGTTTCGAGGGTGAGCCGATTACGGGACGGATGGTAGGAGATTATCTGGGGGTGTGCGAGGAGATTTTGGGTGTGCCTTATAGATCTAGTGGATTGTGGCTAGGGGTAGTTCGAGTCACCTAGTTCTTTGACACATTTGCCACTGGCTTCGTCCCTCCAAGGTATCATTCGGAGCCAAGGGCATCTTTCGAGGCACGTTGCGTGGCGATGGTTGAGTTGCTGCACAATCAGTAGCAGGCTAGCCGGGAGGTAGAGGCCAGTCTGCAATTTGAGATTGATAGATTGGTAAGTGTCTACCTTGGTTTATTGATTGTTGGTATTTTGTGGATTCTTATTAGTCCTGGTGCATTTGTCGATGTTTGCAAGAGGCAAAGCTTTCCTCTACGGGGGCTTCTACTCAGGCATTTGATCCTTCCTCAGTTGCCTCTTCAAGTTGGGAGGACTCAACGATGGCTAAACTTCGGGCTGAGCTAGAGCACTGGATGAGTTTCTTGAATCTTTTAACCTGTCTGTATGATTATAGTAGTTCGTTGGGTGTTATTATTTCACTTTCTTAATAGCTTACTAATATCATGCGATATTTTAGCGTCAGGTCGCCGAGGACTTTCAGACGAGGGAGGCGACTGCTGCCTCTCTACTCCCCAAGAGTCAAGTATAGTTTCTGGTTTGGTGTAATTCAGTTTAGGTTATTTCATTTATTTTGTTCTGACATATCTTGTGTTGGTTTGTTTGGCTTTTGTGCAGGCTGTTCTGGACTCTGCTCCCGAGGCTCCTTCTCAGGTATGTTTTAGTTATTGTGGTTGTAGTTATTATATTAGTCATAATATTTTCTGATGTATCCACTTGTCTTTGCCGATCGTTGATCGTGACGGTTGAGCGCCTTCTTGGAGAGAGGGTGGATCTGGTATGATTCTCTTTTTTTCAAAAAATTTCTTTCTCAAATGTTCGCATATGTATATATTGGTTTTCTTTGACTCAGTGTGGTAACACAAGTTCGTCAGCTTGAGGAGGCGCGCTTAAAGGCAATGTGAGCGTGCGCCACTCCTTAGGCGAGACGAATCCTTGGAGATACGCAGAGTCGCGAGGACCTGCTTGTCAAAATGATTATGCGGGAGACTCAAGTTGAGGCATTAGAGGCGGCGCGCCGGACGATGGGGCAAAGATGCGACCATAGATCGGCTGCAGTATCGTCAGATGAGGAGTGAGCGGGGAGTGCGCGGGATGGCTGGTCATCTTGCTGGATCGAAGTTGAGGGCTACGGGTTCCTTGGTTGGGTAGCTCGTCGTACAACACATGATTGTGTCAGGGATTATCTTCATGAGGATTCTGTTATTCAGGAGTTTCTTGCTGGGTATCCTCCTCGTTCATGATCGAGGCGGTTTGCTAGTCAGGTGAGTGAGGGGGCTTCAATAGTGGGGCCTTCGATTTATCTATAGGTTCCACCAATTTCGAGTGTCGGGATTGTGATTTCGGAGGATCAGTCTACAGACCTCCGGGCTGATGATATTGGGGACAACGAAGATCGGCCATCCCAGCGGCAGTGCAGGGAGTAGAGGTGTATGTGTATTTTTTATGTTCATTGTATATGCAGGGGGTATGCCCCCGGTGATGGATGTAAAAGAAAATTTTCATGTATATATATATTTGGTTCATATGTACCTAATTCGGCTGTCCCTTTTGTGTTACCTCTTGTACTTTTCCGTTTGTATTTTGCGTCGTCCGCTGTCTTTGGGCGTGGTGGCTGCTTAAATTGTCTCGGTGATAGCTGAGAGTTGCTTTGTCTCTACACATGAGGAGTAAGGCTGTTAGTAATTTTTATTCTCCCCCTTGCTTGTTGCCAAGGGGGGATGTGTCTCAGACTGAGGTCTAGTAATAAAAGATGGATATATGCTCTCTTTTTTTTTTTTGCTTTTTTTTTTTTTAGAAATGAAAATCATGCAATAGGAAAAGAAAATAACTAAAATAATAATAAAAATATGCCCCAGTATAGGAGCGTGATAGGATCGGCAGTGTAGTATCTCCGGTAGTGTTCTCCGGATGGTGACTTCGTTATTCCGCATCTTCTTTATGGGCAAGTCGACGCTTCTAAGGTGATTCTCTTTCTGAAAAAAATGCTCCTGTGTTTAAGTGCAATGGATCTTTTTTTAGGTTTTTAGGTGGGCACTTTGGGTCTACGAGAAGCCATGGATATTTGGTGAGTTAGTTTTGAAGAAAAGTTCATCAGTGCTGTCGTCGACTTAGGGGAGGTCGTTTTGATTATGTCAGTTGTATACCAGGGTCTACCTTTGGGTGGTGGTCATCCTATGCCGTGGTCATTATCAGGGAGGGTGTGATAGATATGGTAAGTGATTGCATTAGTCGTCATTCACTAGTTTTTTGTTTCACTCCTAGGAGTATCCTGAAAGGCTTCCAATTTATCGCTCGAAAAGATAAAAAAAGCGGAAAAGGGGTAAGGCTCAGTGATGTAGGGAGTAGTTTGTACCTAACGCTTTCCAAAAGGGATGAGGAACAATCTTTTTCTCAAAGGGGATATGGGGTGCCATGATCTAGCTCTTCGTCATGTTTCGGTACCATCAAAATCTCACATTCTGTGGTTAGCAGGAGTTTGTTCTCCTGCCACCTTACGATGACATCTAGTAGTATGGGGACATCAGGGATGCCCTCGTTGCTTGCTTATATATTCCTAGTAAAGTTACTAGAGATGTCCCCACGACCTACTTATGCTTCCCTGAGCTCATTGACTGATTCATTCGTTGTATTGCTCTTTCTCATTTTTTGCATATGTATATTTTTTTCTGAAAGCAACCTGCTAACGCAAGAATGGTATGTTTTGATTAAACCTAGCATCTTCATTTTTTCTGCTCTAACGTCTCCTCCAATGGTGAGAGAAGGGAAATGAGGATCGGGTGTTACTTATGCTTTTGAAAGAGGTCAGGTGTGTCACTAGTCTCTTGATCAATTTGCCCAAATGAGAAAGTGGGTGATAAATTGGAGGTCTTAGGGATATTTCGGGGGTTAAAGACGTATGACCAACAAACGAGTCGTGGTGACTATGAGGGTGGTAAGTATAAGTATCTAACCACGGGATGTGATGATCACAGGGCTAAGGGTAATATTTTCTAAGGTACATGGTGTTCCAAGGGTTAGGGAGTTCTTCCTCGCCTTGGTTCGCCAGTTTGTATGCATTCTCAGGATATGCGGCCGCTATAACGTAAGGGCCTTCCCAGTTCGATTTTAGTTTTCCTTTTAGATGGGCCTGCTTGGAAGGCATGATCTTCTTCAAGACTAGTTCTCCAATATTAAAGGTTTATTCAAGGACTTTCTTATCATAAGCCTTGACCACTCTCCTCTGATATACCTGAGCGTGATCAGCTGCCCTTAGACGTGTTTCATCCAGTTATTCTAGCTGTGTGAGTAGGGTAATTCTCCTCTCCTCTAAGGATAACTCATCATCGAGTTGAATCCGTAAGGATGATACTTGTATCTCATATGGTAGGATTGCCTCCATCCCGTAGGTAGGGAGGTAGGGAGGTAGGGAGTTTAGCCAGTGGCCGTACGAATAGAGGTCCTATGGGCCCAGAGTGCTTCTGGTAGTCGTTCGGGCCAGTCGGCTCCATTGCTTTTCTCTACTGTGTGTTTCAGAATTTGAATCAGCATTTTGTTCGTAGCTTCTGCTTGCACATTGCCTTGAGGGTAGAACAGTGATGAGTGGCGTAGATCGATGTCGAACTTCTTGCATAACTTCTTCGTCTTCTCTGCGATGAACTATGGTCTATTGTCAGTGACAAACATCTTGGGTACTCTAAACCTGGTGATGATATTTTGAATGATAAACGTCACGAGTGTTGAAGCGGTGATTCTGATGTAAAATTTAGCTTCTGCCCATTTGGTGTAGTATTCGGTTGTCGTAAGTATGAACGCGTGCTTGCTAGTGTTCCCAACTGTGTCTGTAAAAGATCCGATGACATCGAAAGCCCACATCAAAAATAGCCACGGCGAGGTCATAGTGTTCAATGCAACTGATGGAGCTTTGATAAGTGCGGCGTGTTCTTAGCATTATTTTCATAATTGGACGTAGAGGTGGAAGTCTCTTATCATCGTCGGCCAGAAGTAGCCTTGTCGTATTATTTGATCGGTGAGTCTCTGTCTTCCGACATGGGTGCCGTAGGCACTAGCGTGTGCTTCTCAGATGATGTATTATCTTTTGGCGGTTGCGATGCATCGTAGTAGTACTCCTTTGGTGAAGGCTTCTTTGTATAATATTTCACTGAGTATGCAGAATCGAGTGCATCGATTCCTTACAGTCTTTCGTTCGATCTTCGTAGAGTATGGAGGAATGTGTTGGTGCTTTAGGAAGTTTCAAATGTCAAAATACCATGGTCGTCTGTCGTCAATTGGTGATTTTTCAGACCTAAATATAGCGACTACGGTTTTTGCCTTGACGTGATTTTTCAGAGTGATTGCTTCATTTGGTCTCGTGCTCATGGGGAGGACTGGTAATTCTCTCTTAACAGACCATGCTACCTCGTGGGCGGGTACTATCAGCTTTTCGATGAAGAAGGTCTTAGTACTTTGTTCAATGGGTATTTGGATGATTGAGGCTAACGTGGCAAGGGAATCCGCGAGCTCGTTTTCTAATCTAGGGATGTGCATAAAAGAGATTCTTTCAAATTTCTTTACCAAATATTGAGCGGTTTCTAGATATGCCATCAGTCTCCTTTCCTTGGTCTTCCATTCTCCTATAACTTGTGAGATTATGAGCTTGAAATCATTAATGATTTTCAACTGTTTAACGCCTAATTATAGTGTTGCTCGTAGTCCAGCTATGAAAGCTTCATATTTCATGACATTATTAGTCACAGAGAAGTCTAGTTGAAAAGTATTAGGTATGACAACTCCGTTTGGGGTTAGCTGGACTATCCCGATGCCTTTTCCTTTGTGATTTAGAGCACCGTCGAAATAAAGGGTCATTGCTCGGGAGTGAGAGATCTGCGAGGTAATCGGCGATTGCTTACCCTTTGATCGACTTCTATATGACTTAAGTGATGTCGAATTCTTGCAATAGCATATGCCAGCGAGCAATCTTTCCTAATGTTGTGGGCTTTTTGAATACGTACTTCATGGGGTCCATTCGGGCTAGTACTGGTATCTTATGTGCTCCAAAGTAGTACCGTAATTTGGTTGAGTCCCACACCAGTGTGAGGCAGGTCTTCTCCATTGAAGTGTTTTTTTATTTGTACTCGACCATTGCCATACTAAGATAGTAGATAGCCTTCTCTCTCTTACTGTCTTTTTCATATTATCTCAAAATTATTCCCATCGCTTTGTCGTTTACTGAGAGGTGGTCTTCTGGAGATTGGTGGTGATAGTAGTGGCGGGTTAAGGAGGTACTTCTTGATGTTGTCGAAGGCATGTTGACACTGGTCATTCCATTTGTACTCAGTTCCTCCTTTAAGTAGTCTGTAGAAAGGATCACATCTGTCTGAATGCTGGGAGATAAATCTCCTGATGAATTGAAATCTTCCTATCAGGCCTCGTAATTTTCTGATATTGCTGGGAGGTGGCATCTCAAGGATGGCTCTGACTTTCGCAGGGTTGACTTTGATTCCTCGCATGCTGACTATGAAACCGAGTAATTTTCTGGAGGTGACTCCGAAGACACATTTCTTTGCGTTCATTTTTAGCTGATACTTCCCAGCTCTTTGTAACACCAGTCGGAGTGCTTCAGCATGTCTTGCTCGTGTTTGAGACTTTACTAATATGTCATTGATATAGACTTCTACACATTTATGCATTATGTCGTGAAAAATAACCATTATGACGCATTGATACGTGGCTCCTGTGTTCTTGAGCCTGAAAGGCATGACGACGTAGCAGTAAGTTCCCCATGGTGTGGTGAAAGAAGTCTTCTCTTGGTCAGATTCTACTAATTTGATCTGATTATATCCAGAAAAACCGTCCATAAAGGATAACATCTCATGTCCAGCGGTGTTGTCGACTAGACTATCAATGTGCGAAAGTGGGAAGTTGTCTTTTGGGCATGCCTGGTTGAGGTTTCAAAAGTCAATGCAAACCCGTATTCTACCGTCCTTCTTAGTGACAGATACTATATTGGCGACTCATTTGGGGTAGAGGATGACTGGGATGAATTTGTCTTTGTGTAACCTGTCAACTTTCTCTTTAACTTGAAGGGCTATTTGTTGGTGCATCCTTCGGAGTTGCTGCTTAACAAGCTTTGCGTCGGGTTCCAAGACAAGATGATGTTCTACTAAACTTGGGTCTAGACTAGGCATATCTTCATAGGACTATGCAAAGGAGTCAAGGTGTTCTTACAGGACTTGTACGATTTGTTGACGTTCCTTGGAGTTGAGCGTTGCGCTAAATAGTAGCTTCTTGGGTTTCTCTTCAGTGCCAAAGTTGATTTCTTCTATAAGTTTCGCGACACCTTAGGTTTGCTCATTGAAATGCTTAATGACCCATTGGAAGTCGTGCGCCTCCTCGATGACTGGTATTCCTTCTTCATCCTTAGTAAGCTCGTACACTGTACAATTGCTACACTGGGGATTTGATTTTATGAAAGGTAGCCCTTCATCGGTACAATTTATGACTAAGACATCTTTGGTAAGGTGAAGGTCAAGGCTATCGATTATTTTCTCAAAGTCGTGAAGTATCTCATTTGGTATGATCACTGGTTTGTTGTTTCATCTGGATGCCTTACGTTTTCGTGTGGGAGAGGGGATAGAAGTCTTAGGAGAAAAGTCTCTTTGTTGGTCGCAAAATTAGTTCAAGACAAAGGGGTTCCCTTTCTTTTCTGAGGTTTTTTGGTTTTCTTGGATTTTGTATTTCTAAATTTTTAGGGTTTTCTATTTTTTCTATTTTTTTGATTTTTGATAGTAGATATGGTACAAAGTTGGTCGCCTTAAGAGGCACCGAGAGAGTTGCTTCCTCTAACTGAGGGAGCGAGACGGCTGCTGGAGCCGTTCGGGCAATTCTTTAGGAAATGTGGACTCGTTCTGAATTTGACATTTCTTTTTTGGAGTCCTCATCTGATGGGATCTTTTGAATATGCGACACTGGTGATAGTGGCACTGACGCTCGAATTTCCTTTATCACATTGATTGCCTCATCTTTGAAGAAGCTCTGGAGATCACAATCGGTCGAACTATCCTCTTCTGAGTTATAATGTAATTGCTCTCCCTGTCGAGGGTGACCTCCTTAGGGATCCTTAGGAGTAGTGAACTCTCTCCCTTGAACTTCATAGTATGTTAGGATGAATACGCATGTTTGGCAGCGAGGCTGGTAATGGTTAAAAATGCAGGGAGATTCCCAAGGGCATTCCCATCCTTCTGAGCTAGATTCAGGGATGGTATCGAACTCGTCTTCTTGATCTGACAATGCCTAAAGTCCTTGGTTGGCCTGCTCTGCTAACTCTAGTGCAGGGAGGTCTATCCAGTAGTCCTTGTCATCGCTCGGAGGGGGTTTCCACTCTTTCTCAAGAGATTTCTAAAATATTTGGAGTTGTGGTGCATCTGGGGATGGAGGAATGTCTAGTACGAGTTCTTCCTCGAATTCAATAAGAGCGATGTGATCATTATCCACTGTGGTGGTTTACCGAACTTCTTGTAAGAGAGCCCTTTTGCACCGTATCAAGATAGATGCACACAAGTTACAATACGACATTTCTGGATAAGGGCACCGGTGAGGGCACTGCCAGTGATGGAGTATAGGTCGATAATCGAATTCGCCGTCAGAATCTTGATTGGCATTCTAGGAGAGATTAACTTATTCAAGCAATTTCAGATGTTCTGCCCTAGGAGGTGTTCTAGTTCTATGTTGGTGAGGTTTCTCCAATAGTCTTCTTCTTCGCTTGTCATCGAAAGCCAGTCCTCCTCAGTTGACTCCCGTTGTTCTTCATCTTTTAGTGTTGCGATATGGAAATCCTCTTCATTGGTCAAATTCCAGTCTTCAATGTGTGGCCCAGGTTTGGGAAACTCTTCTTTCACGGATTCCTCAGTATCAAATAATGGCCTGACTCCCTCAAGTGGTTTTTTGATATCGTCATTTAGGTTCGTTAAATCAATGAATTCTTTAGCCATTCATTCGATCTCCGCTTCTTGGGATTTAGTGAAGCACACTTCCTTCTACCTTGGTATATCTGCTTTCTCAGTATTCCCGTAGATGAAGTGGTCATATAGAGACCATTTTGGTAAGGTAGGGAACAAGTCGGCTTGTGGGCCGTCCAATTGGTAACCTAACCCTATGTGTTTGCGTATTTTCCTTAGGACAACAGACCCTACACGGCCTTGCTTGTTTTTACCGAGTCTGGTGTGGGGGATGTATCCGAGCTGATGCATAAGGTCCCAGCCTTTTGCTGTGGTTGGGTTAATGTCGTAGAGTTTGGCTATGTCTGGGCCAACCTCTCTTCTCGTTAATTTTTGTTGACGCGTTAGGAGATAACTAGGAGGGGTAGGGGGACGGACTTCTGCAATGGTTGCCTCATCGGAGATTCGGGTCTTCTGAATATGGCCCTTGTTCAATACAGAATCATGGGCTGTCAAAATACTCGCCGTGTAATTAGTGTCCGTCTCCTGGAGGGATACATCAGTGTATATACGGACAATGGAGTCCTCGTACTGAAATTTGACGCATTGGTGATATGTGGATGTGATGACCCTCATTGACTCTAACCATTTTCTTCCTGAAATAAGATTGTAAGTACTTGAGGAATCAGAAACATGGAAAGTGGTGTCTTTTGTTACAGGTCTGAGGCAAACCTGGAGTTTGATAGTTCCTTTGATGAAATGATGCGAGCCATCATAAGCTATAAGAGATAGTGCTAAGGGTTTAACATCCTACTCCGTGTACTCAAGCGTCTTTAACGTTGTGATAGGGCAAATATTGAGTCCTGATCCTGTATCAACCAACACATGGGGTACGAAGAATCCTCTAATTATGATCGTAAGGTATATTACTTCCCCGGAGTGACTTCTTAGGCATGTCTGCGTCCGTGAAAGTGAGTGCCAGAGGTTGTGCCATGACCGAGGTGATTTGACGTAGCTCATCCAATGTTGTGTCCTTGTCCACTTATGTGTCTTCAAGCGTCCTTATCAGCAGTCGGTGATGGTCAGGCGATTTCTTGATGAGTTCTAGTATTGATATCTGGGCCAGGATCTTTTAGAGATGTCACACAAGATCATATTCTTGTCCTAGCTCGAGTGCAATTTCTTTGCCTAGCCGATGAGCCTTGGGGACGGGTGGTTGGAGTGGCTGAGGTGCAGGGATTGGTGGAGGGATAATGTGAGGTGGGGGAGGTAAGTTAACTTCTTTTCCTCTCACGTTCCCCTCTGGTGGTTGTACATTCATGAACTCCTTATTTTTAGGAAAAGGCAGAGATGGATTATTAGTTCCTGACTTAAGGATCGGGCAAGTCGGTTGTGGACGAAGCCCGATGTTGTTCGACATTGATGTATTTGTGAAGTGAGTGAAATTTGAAGACTGAGCGTGTACTGGCACTGTGCCGCTCCAAGGTGGGAGGTACTGTGTGTAATCTTTTTCTTCTCGAAAAGCAGAGACCAGTGTCTCGCAAGTGTCAGAATGTTCTTGTTCACACTCAATCCTTGTCTCGTCTTCTTAGCTTGGGGTCTTTCTGGTGACAGTGCAACGATTTAGGCTACGGTTTAAAGAACATGATCTCCATACTCTGGTTCTGAATATGAGGAGGGAAGCGACAATGGTGTTGGTTCGAGATTTGGAAAGGTTGGAGGTTCTGATGGGTGATTATGGAGTAATGGTCTTCGGGCCCTAAAGGAGTGAACTCATATATGAGTGAATTTTGGGTAAGGAGGTGGGCTCGGCGGGGCGATTAGGGTGATCTAGGCCGAGAGGTGCGAGGGTGGAGGAGCTCCCACAGGGGTGGAAAAAGTGTTGGAAGGTTGGAGGTGAGTGATTAAGGTGGAGGGCTGGAAAGAGGATTGACCGAGGAGATCCACGGTGGGGACATGGGCTGGTGTTCTTTGGTTGTGGTTGGGCATGGGGTTATTAACGATTCCTAAGTTCTGTTGGGGTTGACTATCATTAGCGTTAAGATTCTTGAGTGCTTTCCAGCCAATTTGGTTTTAGTCATTCATGTCATAGATTACATCCCGGAGGACCAGCAGTCTTCCAGATTGTGTCCCACATACCGATGAAATATGCAGAACTTGCTATAATCTAGATTTGTCGGCCATGGTCAGGGTCTTTCCTGCAGGAATCAAAGGAGATTCTGAGTGTTAAGGAGATGGAAGATGTTGGGGATTGTATTAGGTAAAGGGAAATAGTGTTCCTATCTCGACTGATAAGGGCCTCTAGTTTGGTTGAAATTTTATGGTGGGGGTACGTTATTATAGCTCTGCGTGTGGACCGATCAATTCTGTGTTGTATTCTGATTCTGATAAGTGTTGGGGTATTAGTTTCTATTCTGATATTGGCGCTGATTCTGGTTCTGGCCTTGATTCTGATTCGCATATCTTTGTTGATTCACGCCTTGATTTTAGTTTGCATATCGTTGCTGATTTTGATTTTGCCCAAAACTGCTCGACTGGAAGTTTTCGTTCTTGGAGCTCTGTCCTTGATTGACAACGGTGTTGACTTGCTCGATTCCTGAGACTTTCTTGCTATTTTTTTTACTTTGACTTACCGGAAGAGCCCGCTCTCGATGTGACTATGGATAGGGCGAGGTCTCCGCCTTTGATGTGTCGCGCTAGTCGGGATGCCCGAGAGTGGAGTGCAGTGAAGTCAGGACAGTCACTTATGGTGAGCGAGCTCTTTAATGGTTCCCTAGTGTTATCGATGATAATGTCGACTGAGTCCTTCTCTTTCATCGAGGTGTCTGTCCTGGCAGCGAGTTTCCTTCATCTGGCAATGAAGTTGGCGAACTCTTCATTGGGTCCTTGCTTCGTCACCATTAGATCATTGAGGCTGACTATTTCTTAGACCAAGTGCTTGTATTGGTCCAAGAACTGACCGACTAAATCGTCAAATATATCTATCTTATACAGCGGGAATCCTGCAAACCAATCTAGAGCTTCTCCTTTTAATGAGTGTTGGAAATAGTGGATGAGAAGTCCTTGATTATCGCGTATGGGTCAACAATCATTACAGAAGAGGGCCAGGTGATGGTTTGGATTTCCCGTGCCATTGTACTTGGTAAATTTTGATGATTTGAATCCTGTTGATAAGTTAAATTCAACATCCCGGCAAAACTTGTCGAATCCGAATGAGTGACCAGGGCATTGCTTCTTGGCCATGTATTCATCGAGCATCTTGGGGAGATCTTCAATTTTGACGGTGCAGTCTTTTGGAGAAACTCGCGAGCAAACCTTGTTTAGAGAATCATCATTGAAGAATGTGTGAGCAGGTTGTCTCAATGGTGAGGTGCGGGCTGACACTGTGCTCGGGGTAGGTGGCGGCCTCTCCTGCCATTTTTGTTCTTCTGAATCTTGTCGTGCCCTAATAGTCTCGTATGCGGCAATCAATCCTCGAAGTAATTCCTCGGCGTCATCATCTCCTCTTTGTATTCTCAGAACGCTAAGTTCTACAATTTTTCGAGCAGTGAGGTTTTGTCTGGTGTTACCATCTCTCCCGTTGTGGTTATTACAGGCGTGCGGGGTAGAAAAGGAATTTTCCTTATTGTCAGCCATGCTAATCTCAAGTTGTTGTAAGCTCGAATCGTAAGGTGATTCTTTCTCATATACGGGGTTGTCATGATATCCCCAAAATGGCGGGTCTCCTAAACTCAGTCTTCGTATACCGGGCATCTTGAGTCTTTGGCCAAGACTCATATATTCAAGGGAATTCGAAATGATGCGATGGAAAGAAAAAAAAGAAAGAAAATAAAAACTAACTATCTAAACAAGGAAGAGTTTGGCAAGAGAAAGTCCCATCGCGATCGTTAGTTTGTTGGTGCGCGCTTTTTCTGGGTTCCTTTTGGTCTCCGGGAATCAGTGGCTCAATTCTGTCCTATATGGACTCTGGCAATGGGGTGTTTTGAATGCTAAAATGAAAGGGAGGATTTCTAGGGAGGTCCCTAGTTTATTGCGATCTCCAGCTGAAGATATTTAACGACGCTGCAACACGTTAGTGATCATGCTTTGGAGCGGGTGTGGGTTACTTCTTTACTGAATCTTCGGCCTGCCAACGTTAGCAACACTGGCTCTTCTTGAAGTTTAGATAGTTTAGTTTTCTTATTATTGGTTTAGTTCTAATTGGGTTAAGTTTCCTAGTTCTACTATGAATCTAAGTGCATGAACCTGCTGTGGTGAATTGATCTAATATTCTAGTATCCTAATCCTAGTGTAAGTCTACTTGGTTTAAATATTCTAATATTATCAGAAATCCAAATAGCTAGGAGTTTAATTACTTTTGAATGTTCTACCTTTATTAGAGTTCTACTGTGATTGGGTGTCTTATTTCTACTGTGATTTTAAAAGGTTTCCTAATGCTACCAGAAGTCTAATTGATTTAGTCTCCCTAACTGTACTAGGAGTCTAATTGGAAAAAGGGTCTCCTACTTCTATTAGTAGTCTAATTGGTCTGAATATTTTAGTCTTATTAGGAATCTAATTAATTAAGTCTCTTAATCCTACTAGAAGTATAATGAATTTAAATATCCTAATTATACTAGGGTTCTAACTAATATTAGTCTCCTAATTATACTAGGAAGGCAATTAATTTGAATTCTACCGAAACTCTAACTAAAGCAAGTATACTAATTGTACGGAAATTCTAGTTAAAGCAACTATACTAATTTTACTGGAATTCTAATTAAAACAACTATACTAATTTTACTAAAAATTCGAAAAAGAGGGTTTTGACCAGCTATGCTAAGGAGGATTGGCCTCGTTCCCGAGTACCCTCCGTAAGCTCCCTTGGGCAAATCGGGTGGCTGAGATTAAAGCAAGTTGACTTTTGAATTACGAGATAGTATTTTTTTGGGATTTTAAAGTCAATAATTTTGGATTATACTTATGAATTAAATTTTGAAACTAGAAATGAAGAACTGAACTATAAATTGGGACTTTAAAAATCTCAAATTGAGAAGTTAAGACTAAAATTTAAAATCTAAGGACTGAATTCGGGACTGAGATAAAAAAATCAAACCGTATGATTAAGGACTGGTTCTAGAAACTAAGAACTAGAACCATAGATTAATAATAGGACTAGAGATTGAGATTTCAGAATAAAATTAAGATTTAAGGTAAGGGATTAGGTGGTCTAATTAAGGACTGGTCCCAGATTCTGAGAACTATAACCAGGTATTAAAAATAACGATTTAAAAAAGGGTGCTACGGTCTAAAACTGAAAATTTAATGCTAATAGTTAAAACAGAAAAATCTAAATCTAAGAACTAAAAACTAGGATCGAAAACTAAAAGCTAAAAGGGAAATTTTACCTAAGGTCGGGGCTGCAGAGAGGAATCTCAAAATTCAAAGCCTAACTGCGGAGGACTTGAAAATTCGATTGCTAGATGCGCGTGGTCCTCTCTTTCTCTTTGTGTGTTGGGTTGAGGTAAAAAAGTCTTTTTATAGGTTTTTCCTAATTACGAGCCTTGTGGGGTGCGTTTAATTTCAATTACATGCCATGTTTCACGCATTTAATTGAATTGCGCGCCAGTTAGCTGGCGCTTATTCGCTTTGAGTCTGTCACCGACTCAGTGAGTGACCTGCTGACTGGCTTAGCCGAGTTCCCTAGTTCTAATCACGTTAGGACTAATTGTGCACTTCCTTTGGAGTGCGCAATCTGATTAAGTGCTTCATTTAAAGCGCTTAATCGTGAAATTTTGGCGGTCAAGGACTGTGAGATTAGGTCAGGCATAGGCCAATTGCGCGCCTGTGATAGAGCACTCAAGGCAGTCTAGAGAAAGGAGGTTTGTCTAGAAGGGACTGATTGCACATTGTGAGTTGGCGTTCAATCGAATTGCGCACGCGATTTTAGATACGTATTTTGAGGTTGTCCGGGTCCGAGTCGGGTCTGAAACGCCAGACTATTGTTTCAGTCGGCATTTGAACTATATACTATTATTTCAGTATATAGTCTCTGTACGTTGGCATCTGAGCCACAAAGCTATTATTTCAGCCTACGTTCAGCCATGAACTATTATTTCAGTATATAGTCCCTACGTTAGGGTTAGGGGGCTTGAGCCATAGAACTATTGTTTCAGCCTATGTCCAGCCATGTACTATTATTTCAGTACATGGTCCCCGCATTAGGGTTAAGGGGTCTGAGCCATAGAGCTATTATTTCAGCCCGTGTTCAGCCATATATTATTGTCTCAGTATATAGTCCCAATATTAGGGTTGTGAAACTTTCAGAGAAAGTAAGTTCTTTCCGAAAAGTCACGGGCAAGGTCAAAGGTTGACTAAATAAATTTATATATTCGGAGAGGGCAAAATGGGGGTGTCTACAGGGATAGCCATACAAGGTAAAGTCCAATATTGACTTGGTTATGAACGGAAGGAGTAGATTCTATCAAAATTCTCTTAAGTTTGATACCTCAACCTCAGAGAAAACTTAAAGCTCACAACCACTAGGCTAATCTATAACTTATGAAATTGATAACAAATAATAATATATATTTTCTATTGAACCTATGTATTTAAAAAAAGTTATTACTTAAAGTCATATATAGAAAGATCATGAAGATCGGGATTGAAGAGGTGTAACATCACGATTGATTGTGACCTTGGACGATTGTAAGATAGGCAAAATTATATACTCCAGAGAAGAAAGCTCGATCAATTGTGATATGTGATTGCATGAAATTATAGTCACGATTGATTGTGATCATAAATAAATAAAATATATAATTTTCAGAGAAAATGGCCCTTGAAATCGTGAGTCATTATTGATCGGAAAAAAATAGGATTGCATGAAATTAGAGACACGATTGATCATGAAAGGTCACGATTGATCGTGAAAAGCAAGATTGCATGAAATTAAAATCACGATTGATCGTGAAAGGTCACATACACTCATGAAAAAATATATGTAGGTATCATTTTATACATATTCATGAAAATAAAAGTAACAAAAAAAAGTATTTATTCCACTTAAATAATGCTGAAAAAGTCGGGTTGTTACAACTCACTCTAAAATCCTAGTATGTAATTTTGCTGAAATTAAAGTGCAATTAAAGAGCAATAATAAATAAAATTCAGATTAGATTCGCCTAGAGCAATCGCAGAATTCAAGAAAGGAGAATCTTAATGTCCGAATCAAGTGTTAGGCCCGAAACGATAGTCCATGTGGAATTGGATCGGGGTTCTCATGATAGAACTTGACTTACCACTAGCCTAGGGCATCGAACAATTAAACATGATGGCGTCTTTCGATTCCATTATAGGATTTCAACGAAATAGGATAAAAATAAGGATGTAGAATTAAAAGAAATAATTTTATGGGTTTTCAAATAATTCTAACCAAACAAATAAACTTAATTAACTAAATACGTTGGCAGCAATGGATAAGAAGATAGAAGATTGGAGATGATATGAAGATAAAAGTTTCAATCACCGAAATTTCGCCAGCGAAATTCCAATGATTTTCTATATCTTCTTCTTATTTCTCTATTTTTATTTTTATTTTATCTTGAAGATCAAGACCCTAATCTTGTCGTGCGGGATTTAATCTACTTTAGGATTAGCGCCTTTCCGTCCTGCATCAATTTGGTATCAAAGAGAAGTTCAACACTCATCACATGGAGTTCCACCATGAATAAAGATCAGTTTATCGAGGACTTTCGTGAGTTGAATGATCAGATGGCTTGCACAGGATTGTTCGTATATCAGCGAAAGAGACTTGTTTTACGTTAGAAAGTTATTGAGGTGGAAAAAATATGGGAGGAAGTAAAAGCTCGGTTGATGAATCTGAGGTGTTAGATAATCGGGCGTTTACTGTTGAGATTTTACGAGAGTGAAAAATTTCACGTTGGATAGCGGAAGTTTCGTTTGAGAGTTTCTTAGAGATTTTCTTCACAAATTACAAGAAGAAATCATATCGGCGAAACTTGAAGGTTTAAGCTTTAAGCTTACAAATTTCATGCCTGTCAATCCAACCCCGTCACCAATCATCCATTTTCTTCCTATAACCGTTGTTCACTCCATTACTGTCGTAACACTTATACCCGTTACGGATTCCATTATCAGTCTAAAATTTATACCGGTTGTAGATCCAGTAACAATTCACAGATCAAAGCCCATTTAAGAAATCAAGCCCGTAACGGTTGTTACCTTAGTCGAACCGATCTCACCCAAAGTTGTTATCTATCCTCTACCCGAACCCATGATAGAACCAAAATTAGTTTAAGATTCCATACCGGTTGATGAAAATTATCTTACGGTTAATATTAGCACTGATCCCAAAACCGTTGAAGAGTCAGAAATCATTGAAGTGCAAGTTTCCGCAACAAGTCCAACTGAGCTCAAGATCGTCAAAGAGCAAGTATCTGCGATATAGTCTATCGATCCCATGACCATAGGTCCCAGGATCGTATTGGTCATGTGTTGACGCAAATTCAAATCAGTGTAATAAAGTCGAATCAAATATTGCCCGAGTTAAATCTGTTTTATTCGTTCAAGCCGCATCCGATCATGATTCCCACAATATTATTATTGACTTCTCTGTAGAAGCATGACTTTGATGAAAGTTTGAGGCCGAACTTTTGTACAAAAGGGGAGAATGATGTGAAATTGAAGTCTACAGGTTGAGTTCGTGGCCGGATAAAGAGGAGACAATAGAAGAGAAAGTAGACCCGTAATGACTTTTTAAAAGCCCATTAAAAATGAGTTGAAGGCTCGTGTGCACATTATTTTAGGTAATTTTATTTATGTTTAGTTTCTTTTTCCATTGTGATTCTTTTAATAAGTGATTTATTTTAGGATTAGTTTTCTTATTTGAATTATTTAGGGATCAGACACATATATATGATGTGTGACTGTTAATTTCGTCACTTTCATCATAATCATCGAAAAAGTGGTCATAAGTCTATCAATATATGTCGGAATTGCATGATTCTTGTCTTGTTGGAAAACTAATTCTATAAGTTTCCAAACAAGTCTAATTTAACATGACCTCATTTGAACCTTTAAAAGTGGTCGTGTAATAAAAAAAAAGTATTGGTAAATTAATAGTGACTGTTAGATTAAAAAATTTTAATGATTATTTTAGAAGTTTTATTTTTAGTAGTATTCTTAGAGTTTCTTGGCTTTATATAGGCATTGTAATTTATTTTGCATAAAAAATTAATGATGAATATTGAAATTTGATTGCTTTGTGCTATCTTTGAGAGTTTGTTGAGAATTTTCGTCTTCCCCGAGTTTAAGGTTTGGTGTGAAGCCAATATTTTTGCTGGCGAAATTCCAATGATATTCTATATCTTCTTATTTCTCTATTTTTATTTTTATTTTATCCCGGAGATCAAAAATCTAATCCTATCATACGGGATTTACTCTACTTTAGGATTAACGCCTTTTCGTCTTGCTTCAGTACGACAAGGTCGGGTTGAGTGCACCATCAGGTCAAGTCGGTTCGTCCCAAACCGACTCTTTGAAGGCCCTATCTAAATGCCACATGTATAAAATTGAGACCGTCAGATGATCAAGATTATAGACACTAGGGTTGTGCATTTTTTGGACCAAACCGATCGAACCGCCGAGTTTGGTCTGGTTTGGATGGGTACCGATTTGGGTTTGGTTTGAAAAAAATGAAAACCGAAAAGTTTGGTTTGGTTTCGGTTCCAAACTTCCCCAAGTCGAAACCAACCGAACCAAATGTAGTTTGTAAGAAATTATATATATATATATATATATATATATATGAGGCCCGGGGATATGCACTCGGGGCGTAGAGATATCTCTGCACATATTGATAGGAGCTCGACACGTAGCGCCTATGTCGCTGATGCAACAGTCCCTCCTTTTCCTAATATCACCGCGCTTTAACCATGGTTACCACAATGTCAGCAAGGAAAAATCAGAATAACAAAAATGTGGCGAGGCACTGGGAGTCCGTGCCTGACATCCTGATGTCTGATGTAATATCATTAATTAAAAGAGGCGTATGATATCGTAGTTTTCAATGGTGGTCATTACATTTCAAAATTACTCTTCGGTACGAAGTAAAAACACTTTCGAACGAAGGATTTAACACAACTAACCAAAGCGTTTGCGCTTCTAACCAAGGCGTTTTCACTCCCTATGTAAAATTAAAGACGACTTTCTTCTGACACGTAGCGCGTTCGACCTTACTTCATTTATTACCGTAGTCCGAACATTAAATGAGAAGTAGGGCATGACTTCATGGTTCTCAATGGTAATTATTACCATTTTAATTGAATGTCTGAGAGACCCCTTCGGGCACCCCTTAGGGGAGTCCATTAATTGACGGAATGTTGAATATTAATGGCTCTTCTGTCAGAGGAAGCTTCGCTCTCCATGAGAAGCGCTAGCACTCTGGTAAGAAGCGTTGGCGCTATCTCCTGTTAGCGAATCCACTATGACAAGGAAGCATTAGCGCTTCGTACATGATACGAAGCATCCCAAAATTTGGCACGTTGCACCATTATGTGTAAAGGATCCCCCAAACGTATTTCATTTATTACCATTTTCAGAACATTAAATAAGGAGCGGGCCGAGGCGGATGGGATTACTGCGCATGACATCGTGGTGTCAATGGCCATCATTCCCATTCGAGAAAAATATTTAAAGTAGCAATTTTGTGAATTACAAATTCACAAATTACTTTTCACCTTTGCCCTCCACATTTTCATCTTCTCGTAGAGCAGTAAGAAACACCAAAGCAGTGAAATCCTTTTCCTGCATCAGTAACAAGGTAAGTGTACTTTTATTTTTATTTCACTTTTAAAATACCAAATAGAAGTGCCATCCCTTCCATAGATGAAGCATCGGCACTCTAACATTTGCGGGCGGAGGCGCCTCCCCGCTGTGGCTTTTAGAGCGTCGGCACTTGAACATTTGAGGCACTTGCGCCTGTACATGGAAGTGATGCCTCTCCCATTATTAGTAGCTTCTTTTCTAAACTTCTCCTTTTTCTGTGTCACATATTTTGAAGATGATTCTCAAAACCCCAACGACTAAGTGCACCATCGCAAAGTACCAGGATATTTATGATGCGACATCTGAGGAGAGGAAAAATATGCTCAATGATTCGGTCTTTTGTGTATTCTTTGTGGCTCAAAAGGGCGTAAAAAGTATCAATAGCCTCCTGGATGCAATCATCAAGTTCTGAGACCATGGCAACGTCTGAAATTTTGGGACTGTCAAGTCTGGCATTATCAGATTTCTGGCCCTTGATTTTGTCTTGATAACTGGTCTTCGAATGACCCGCTCTCCCGTTTATCCTCCAAGGGAGAAGATTCCTGAAGAACGAACCATTAGACATAGGTTTTTTAGGGGCCTCAATGTGGTTAAAAGGTCACACATCGAAGCGACGATTTTGAGAGTTGAGCAGGATGCTGACGACTTTATGAAACTCTGTCTGTTGTTCATCCTCACCACTGTCCTCTTTCCAAACTCACATTAAACCCTCGACAAATCTCACCTCGGCCTCATTGATGATATCCCCAATTTCAACTTATATCCATGGGCCCGTCACATGTACACTAAACTTCTAGGGCGTGTGGAGAAAGCGAAGACGATGAGGAGTAGAGCTGAGAAAGCAAAGGCACCGCATGAATACAATATTTATGGCTGCACTATTACCCTGCAGGTAAATGTCGTCTCCCAGATAAGGTCCTATTTTATTTCTTACGAAGCGCTGACGATTACGAAAGTCGTATAATATTTATTTTATTTTTCTCAGATCTGGGCATATGAGATTAACTACAAGTGCGCCCCACACAAGGTTGTTGGCGCCGTCAGCTTCCCAAGGCTGCTGAAATGAGAAGCAAACGACCAAACGAGGTTTTCCTACATTACGGAATTCAAGCACAAGGTAAATTCAAAATGAGGCGATATCATATCCAAATATAGGCGTTATCGCTATAATGTAGAAGCACAATCGCTTCCAAATGAAGCGACGGCGACTCTGATAGGAGCACAATCGCTACGACATGAAGCGATGGCGCCTCTAATACGAGTGCAATCGCTACGAAATGAAGCGATGACGCCTCTAATACGAGTGCAATCGCTACTAAATGAAGCGATCCTACCTCTATAATGAGTGTAATCGCTTCTTAAGGAAGCAGAAGTGCATGCCCAAATTCTTAATCAGTCAAAAATAATATGGAATATCTATCATCTTGTAGGCCACTCGCATCCGGCAACTTGAGGCCACACGCGATGAAAGGGCCATCCTTGTGGTAGTAGCCGCAGTGAAAGCAGGGTAGAGACCAATGAAATCGGGTGAAGGATAATTGGTCCCTCCCATTATTGTGCGTAAGAAAAGAATGGACATTGATGTGATTAGCTTGTCGGACGAGGAAGAGGCAGAGGAGGAAGAAGAAGAGGCAGAGACAGAGGAAGAAGAAGAAGACGTAGAAGAAGAAGAAGAACCCATTCTTTGTAAGTCTGTGAAACTGCAGTTTGAGGAAAAATGGAAGCAGTCTGCCGATTCAAGAATTAGAGACTGTGAGAGGTCAATAGATGACCTTCGTGTAAAGGTTGTTCAGCTGGAACAAGAGAACCAGCAACTGAAAGCAAAGGTTCTTCAGCTGGAAAAGGAGAACCAACAACTAAAGGTATGCTTCTAAACTATGCTAGATAAATGCTGAGCTTACAGAAATCCAACGACGAAGTGATGACGCTTCCCTATGAAGTGTCGACGCTTTTCTATGAAGCGTCGACGCCTCCATATCTAGCATGACTTTTCTACAGGAGGCAACTACGCTTCTCTATGATGCGTCGATGCTTCGTATATGAAGCATGAACGCTTCTACATATTAACTATTTTTTAAACATGACCTAATATTCTTATCATATTACAGGCTTGCAGTGTGTCGAAAAGTTTGTTGGGCCTGGCTGGGGATAATCAGACATATGCCCCCCAACGCCACAGGTCTACCTCCACCTAAACTCCACCCACAACCCGATCCCAAGCCCAAGGCAAAGTCGAAGTCCAAGCCCCAGCCCAAGGACAAACCCCAACCCTAGCCTCAGCACAAGTCGAAGTCCAAGCCCCAGCTCAAACCCTAGCCCATGACCCACCCCAAGGCCCAGCCACCCTAGCCCATGACCCACCCAAAGGCCCAACCCAAGCCTCAGCACAAGCTGAAGCCGAAGCAAAATCCCCAGCCCAAGACCCACCCCAAGCCCTAGCCCAAGCCTCAGCACAAGCCGAAGCCCCAGCCCAAGACCCAGTCGAAGCCCTAGCCCAAGACCCAGCCCAAGCCGTAGCCACAATCAAAGCCAAAGCCGAAGTCCCAGCCTAAGACCCACCCTAAGCCCCATCCAAAAATCCATCCCAAGTCAACTGCAGCCGCAAGCCCGACCTAAGACCCACCCCAAGCCTCAGCCCAAGCCGAGGCCGAAGCCCCAGCCCCAACCACATTCAGACTCCGCGCCCCACCTAAACCCCATACTCCCTCCCAACTAAACCCTTTACCCAATCGAAAGTCCTGCTTCCACCACCACGATGGTCCACCCCCTACAAAGGAGAAACCCCAACGACAACCACCATCTCTGCCTCCACCACCACCACCACTGCCTACTGTGTCTCATGATGAACAGCTTGAGAAGCCTCTTACGCAACCATGCACCGAGGAGGGGTCTTCTGTGAGAGAAGAAGAAAAAGTGGAGGACCAAGTCCCATTATCTTTCAGGAGAAGTCAGAGGACCTGGGCTAAAGGCCTCACAATTCCTCCCTCACAAACTCACTCTAAAAGAAAGGGAGAGCTGGTCTCCCAAACCTGTAAAAAGAAGGCCAAAACGAAAGCGGTGGCTTTACTATCAGCCGCTGATGCACCACCTCAAGCCTATATGAATGCTATTTAGGCAATGCCCAATAGATAGAATGAGTAAGTATATTCCCTCCATACAATATTTAACAAGCCTTTCTAAGCGTCAATGTGTCATTTTCGAAGCGTCGTCGCCTTTACGTGAGAGCTCCAACGCTTTGTAAAATGAGTACTAACGCGTCTACTTCGAAGCACTAGAGACTGATCCACTTATATTTTAATTTGAACCTAGGACTCTCATCTCTACTGCTGGGTCCCAGCATATTGCCGTTGAGTTGATGCCCTGCCTGTGATCCAAACAGAAAATAGAAGACCCAGTAAGTATGAGTCCCTATTCAACCTTGTCGCTTCTCTGATTCTATATTGATATTTATACTTTCGTATGCAGATAATGATCACGTACTTTAGGGTCATGGACAAGCAGGAAGACATTGAGAAGAGGAATACTTTCCGAATGGTTGGCGTTGGACTCAATTGCATGAGCACGGATTTTAGAGATTTTAAGAAATACATTAAAACAAGTGGTCCACATGCGCCCCCTGACATGGCGGGTTGGAGCACATACTATGGCGATAGTTTTTTCGCACAACAAGGCACGCTGCCGTTGCTGCGTTTCTTCAGAAATAAAAATCGCGCCTTGAATGCGATTGAGTGTGAAATTTTTTTTATTCCGATTCACATCCCGAAGCCATCACACTGGGTGCTTGCTGTGGCGACCCCCTCAGCTCATAAAATCGATGTCCTTGACCCGTCCCAGATATTCCTGTGGTAAAGAAATTTGTCGAGGCGATAAAGACACTAGTAAGCTATGCTATATTACTCTCAAAAGTAACGCCAGAATCACTTATTGCTCTTAACGGAAGCATTGGTACGTTTAATATGGGGCGTAATCGCTTTGTTAATTGAGCGTCACCGCTTTGATAATGAGGTGTCAACTCTTTTAAAATGGGGCATCAACGCTTCCAAAATGGGTCATCAGTGCTTTGACATTTTGCTGTCAGCGCTATCACAATGAGACGTCAGCACTCAATGTATGTCAACAAATGTGTAACTGATATTTTTTATTTTTATTGGCAGACGCAATACCTCCCAACTCTGTTACATATTCACGGTGCCTCGACTTCCATTTTTAACAAATGGCCTTGAGACAGTAAGGTTGTCGACCCGCCGATCCAAAGAAATGATTCTGGCTACAAGGTTTTCATGATGAAATACATAGATTATTTAAGCAAGAAACTCCAGCCAGATTTCAAATAGGAAGGCATCGAAACTTTCTGGGTGGAGATCGGGCATGCCATCGATACCCACAAGGAAGATAATTGGGATGGCAGTGACGACGTCGAATTTCTTTTATAAATTTTTTATTGTATATAAATGTACATTTACATTTGTTGACATATATAGCATTGTACTGAAGATTATATGTACATTCACATTTTTTATTTTATGTAGGATAGATATACAATGTACACTAATCATATTACACGAGAATTTTTTAATATGCGAGATTTATTTACAGGATATATTTTTAATCTCCCAAAAGGTACGCTTCAATTGAGGCATCAATACTTAGGTAATGGGGCGTTAGCGCTTTGATAATGAGGCGTTAGCGATTTGATAATGGGGTGTCAGCGCTCTCACTACTGGGTGTCCCAGCCTCCATTTTCTAAATGCATTTGTAACTTACATTTTACGTATTTTTTAAAAGACGTATTATCCTATTGGTGAAATTAAATGAAAGAGTTTTAAAACTCGAAGCGTCATGGGAAAGGGTTAATGCTTCAATTTAGGAGCGTTGACGCTTGTTATAATTAACGTCTTATTCGAGTGCGGACGCTTGTAATAATAAACGTCTTATTCGAGCACTGATGCTTCCTTTATAAAGCGATAACACTTGTATTTAGAGATAATGCTTCAACCTAGAGGCATTATTATTTCCGAAATGATAAAAGGCGTTTTCATATTTTCTGAGAAAAAATATATTTTTATTGTGATACGAGCAATAATTAATGTTAGATATGACCACGCGAAAATACAATACAATCCGCTTTGAAAAAGAAGCGATGACGCGTCGTATTTACAACGATGACACTTCCAATATAAGCGATGACGCTCCAAATGGGAAGCGAAAGGATATGGTCAAAAGAATAAACAGACGGAATGCTAAAAGGCATTTTTAAATTTTCTAAGAAAAAATATTTTTTTATTGTGATACGAGCAATAATTAATGTTATAAGACAACGTAAAAATACAAAACAATCTGTCTCAAATTTAGAAGCGATGACACGTCGAATTTACAATGATGACACTTCGAACATAAGCGATGACGCTTCGAAAGCATAGATTGTATTAAATTAAACCACAACAACAGAGTTTGTATTAATGTATTCATATATTTAAAAAAAAAGTACAACAAAATTTATTGGGATACGAACAACCGCTGCAATAATTAATATTAGATAAGATCGGGCGAAAATAGAACAAAATCTATAATTTGAAGCTCCTCGAGAATCGTTTTTGAGACAGGGAGATGACGTGTCGAAATGAAGTCCCTGGGAAAAGACAGCATACCCGTCCATGGCGGAAGAAGACAAGAATCGCATTCAAAAATTTCCAATTGCCAACTACCCAAGCCTTAATACCTACACCTCGATATTCAATTCGAAGTGACGGTTTAGAACCGTTCCCTTCCCTATAAAACTAGACCTTCACCATTTCAAGCACTAATCTCATTCGTCTTCTAAGATCCATAACCATAAACCCTATGACGGAAGAGCATCACCCAAGTGATTTCAGCAAGATACTTGATAGAATCTTGAAAAAACATAGAGTCGAGCTCCTGACTGCAATCCAGAAAGTAGAAGATCTGGAGCGCCAGCGACCTATACATTATGTTGAATCATCCACCGAAACTAGCCTTCACCCTAAACCTAACCCAAAACCGAACCATATACCAAGAACCCATCTTCCCCCACTTCCTAACGTATCACCCATCACAACCCAGCCAGAATGCGACTTCCTATATAGTGAGGATGGGTTGTAATTTCCAAGGTCATCCTCCATCCTAAGGGTACTAGTGAGGATGCAAGAAAAAGAAGGGCACAGAGGAGTGTTCGACAGCTCTTGGAAGAGCGATCCCTTCTCCTCCCATTCTTCAAAGATGCTCCTCCCTTCATTCCCTTCTCCTTCTTCTGCCTCAGCCTCAAACTCCTCATCTCCACTGTCTCGACCCACTTTGGATTTAGATGACACATGATTTCCAATTCTTTTAAATGCCTACATGAAAAAAGAAGGTAGATGCACTAGTACTAAAGCCTACTTTCAAAAATTTCATAGGAAAGGTACTATCCTTGCTCCTACGAATGCTTGCAGTGACCTCATCAAGGGCTAAATCAGGGTCCGCTAGATCGTCCAATGCATCAGAACCATCATGAATTTCATTAGACCCATTTACGATAAATAGAGACAGTGTAAAGAAAGATTATGTAAAGAAATAGTTTTGAGTTATGAATGAAACTTTCGAATGCATGATTTATATTTTTTTATTTCATCTTATTTTATTCAGTGATGGTACGAGTAGTCTAACGCAAGTGTTAGCAATGTTAATAAGAAGCGACTACGCCCTAAATTTTAGGGTTAGCGCTTCGACCTGCGCTTTAGGCCCTTAACGGTTCGACTCAGGAGCGTTAGTGCTTCAATTTAGAAGCATTGACGCTTTAATAAACGTCTAATTTGAGCGTTGATGCTTGTAACTTGAAGTGCAGTCGTTCTTTGTAGCTGCATCAGCACTTCGTAATGAGGTGTAAGTGTCAACTTACACTTGTACGTTTATTGGGATACGAACATTCGCTGGAATAATTAATGTTGAATAAGCTCGAGCAAAATTACAACACAATCCTCGATTTAGAAGAGACTTCGTATTGATAACGCTTCGAGTTGGAAGCGAAGACGCGCCTTGCTTGAGAATTTATTGCGGTTGACACGAAATCTCCAACAAAAATGAAACCTAGGAAAAATTCTAACCGTCTAATAGTTGGCCCATGATCTCAAGATCCATCATGAGAAAGATTGTATCAATTTAAATGATAAAATTAGAGATTTTATTAATGTATTCATATACTAAAAAAATGAACAACAAACTGTACAAGACAAGAAAAAGAAAACAAAGAAAAGAAAAAGAAGAGACATCAGTAAAGCCGCCAGAGAAGCCATCATTTCGGGGTAGACGAATCCCCCTCAAACTTGCTAGAAATGTTTTCAATTGCGGCGGAAATGTCTTCAACCTCATCCTACAGCCTTTGAAACCGCGCCTGCGTCTCTGCCAGAAGCGCGAGCTATTGTTCCTGAACATCCACCTTCAAACATTCAATAATACGATCGAGGTCTCTAAAGCCTTCGATAATCTCGGAGTTGGTTTTTTCCGTCATGGTGGAGGGGGTCATGTTTAGGGAAAAAAGGCAAAAGAAGAGATATGGAGTGAACGTTAAACTGATGAAAGGCTAAAAGGCATTTTTACTTAGATAAGACCGAGCGAAAATATAATAAAATCTATCATTTGAAGCTCCTCGAGAATCGTTTTTACCGGGATACAAACAGTCACTGCAATAAATAATGTTAGAAAAGACTGCATGAAAAGACAACACAATCTACAATTTTAAAGTCCTCGAAATTCCTAATAAACGAAACCCCGCTTAGGTCAAGAAGCGTCACAGTTGGTGATTGAAGCGCTAACTCTTCGAATTAGAATCACTGACGCTGCTATGAACAAGTGCTGAGGGTAACATCAAATAGTGGCCCGGTATTCGAGAGAAGTTCCTTCACCGACCCTCGAAATTTATTTTGAAGTGACGTTTTAAACCCTAGCCATTTTCCCTATAAAGCCACGTCCCGTCACAAACTCTTCTCATTCCATACCCATCGTCTTTCTCCGTCTCCTAGCCCTAACCCCATGGCGGAAGAACCAGATCATGACAAATAAGTAGTAGGCTTGATCGAATCCTTGAAAAGCAAAGAGCCGAACTTCTGGCTACAATAAAGAGATTAGAAAAGTTGAAGCACTAGCGACCCATTCTAGTCGTCGAATCCTCTACCGAGACCCCCCGTTGTCATAAACCTTGTCCCAAACTGACCCTTTTTTCCAACTTCTCACCTTTCCCCACTTCTTCATGATGTCACCAACCTCACCATCAAACGTTGCATCGTTAGTGTGAGTTCCTCTACCAGGATGGTGGGTTGGAAATTTATAACAAGAGGGAGCCATCTCTCTTGATGGAGCCAAAATTGTAAGACCCCTTCCTTGCTCCTCCTTCCTTCATTCTCTTTCCTTAACCCATCCTCCTCAGCCTTCTCATCTCCACTTTCTCGGTGTATCTTTGGTTATAAGTCGTTGAAAGTGTAATCCTTGCTCCTACGAATTCTTGCGATCACCTTATCAATGGCTGAATGAGAGAGCCATCTTTCTTGACGGAGCAAAATATTTACAGCAAACTATGAGGATGGTGGGTTAGAAATTTACAGCAAGAGGGAGCCATCTTTCTTGACGGAGCAAAAAATTTGAAGACCTCGAGACAGATCTCCATTCCAAACTTTATCGTGTCAGTCATAGTCTAACTTTTTCCTAGGTTTATCTTTTATGTAATTAGCTTCTTTGTTTATTTTTCCTAGTTTTAAACAGAAGTTAATCTGTGTAAATATTTTTTTCCATATTAATTGAAATTTGCTTTTTGTGTATAACACATTCTTTTGTGTTGAATTTTCATCTTGGTGCTGATTTTTCTTCTCGACTTTCTTTGCATATAAAAAAACTTAGCCCAAAAGTTACAAATTTGAAACGACGACGCTTCGAGGTCCAAATGATTACGCTTTGTAATCAAAGCGATAACGCTTCGAGATTGAAGCGATAACTCTTGGTGATCGAAGCGATATCACTTCGAAGTCGAAACGATGATGATTCGAGATAGACCGGGCTTAAAGAAAGACTTTGTATTTTAGGGACATGTGACATGTGGAAACACAATCTAGGCCGTCCGATTTAACGTTCATGATCTATAGATCCTTAGTGGATAAGATTAGAGCAAAACACGATATTTATCATATGATCTATTGTTGTCAATCGTAGAATCAAATAATAGCATTTGCCTATATTTAATCACATGATGAAGATTATATTTCGTGTTAATCTAATCCACTAAGGATCTATAGATCATAAACTTTAGATTAGACGGCCTAGATTGCGTTTTCACATGCTCCCTTGTTTATTTGAGTAAAAAAGGGGTTCATATTGGGATACGATTATACAAATAGCTGCTTCGCACAAAAAAGGTGCTATGTGTTATTACTCCGATGAAGCTAGTAAATGAAGTATAGTCGATCATTGCTTCTCACAAAAAGGTGTAAGTGTCAACTTATACTTGTACGTTTATTGGGATACAAACATCCGCTGGAATAATTAATGTTGAATAAGACCGGATAAAATTACAACACAATTCTTGATTTAGAAGCGATTTTGTAGCGATAATGCTTCGATTTGAAAGCGACGAAGTGCCTTACTTAAGGATTTGTTGCGGTCGATACGAAATCTCCAACAAAAATAAGACCTAGGAAAAATTATAATCGTCTAATGGTAGGCCCATGATCTCAAGATCCATCGTGTGAAAGATTGGGAGGATAAACAATCTCCATCATCTAATTCTACTAAGTCAATGTGTTTCATCGTGGGTGAACTCAAAGATTTGGTGGGTAGATTTAAAGGTACTCAAATATGAAGATAGACATAAAAGGCATTTTTTTTTGGGATACGAACCGCAGCTTCGCACAGAAAGGTGCTACGTGTCATATCGCATGAAATAGGTACTACGTGTTAATACTCTGACGATGGTAATAAATGACAGGGAGATGACGTGTCGAACCGAAGTCCGCGGGAAAAGACAGCACACCCCTCTAAAATGGAACGCCACTGACACGCCGCTTGGAATCGGTGACATATGGCTTGGAAGCACATATTGTATTAATTTAAACGACAGAAGCAAAGTTTGTATTAATTTATTCCTACAGCAAGAGGGAGCCAGTTAATAGAGAATTTATTTTTGTCTCTCTTATCCCAAAAGTTGCAAATTTGTAAATATACAGTAACGCTCTAGTTAAAAATGATAACGCTTCGAGTTAGAAGCGATGATGCGTCAAAATGAAGAGAGCTGAATATTAAGGCTTGCTTTTTATTAGCGATATTGCTTGAGATTAGTAATAAACGAAACACCACTTGCATCAAGAAGAGACCTCGCCGTCAATCGAAGCGCCAACGCTTTAATTAAAAGCGATGACGCTTCCAATTAGAAGCAATGGCGCTTCCATTTAGAAAAGATAATGCTTCTAATTATTAGGGCATTATTATTAGCGGCATGATTATTAGGGCTACTAGCACATCGAAAAATAGAGATTGTATTAATTTATTCATATATTAAAAAAATAAACAACAAACTGTATAATTAAGAAACATTGTATTAATTTAAATTCGATACGGTTCGACTTATTTGACCGCTAACGCTTGTAACTTGAAGTGCAGTCGCTCTTTGTGGCCGCGTCAGTGCTTCACTTCGTTATGAGTCGATTTTTATTGGATAGTTGAGAGCCGGAAGCGGAAGTCTAAACGGTGCCTTGTATTGGAATACGAACAACACAGGGAGATAATGTGTCGAACCGAAGTCCGCGAGATTTCTTTAATATACAAGATTTATTAAGTTACGCCTCATTACCAAAGCGTTAGCGCTTTGGTAATGAGGCATCGGCGCTAAGGTAATGGGGAGTCAGCGCTTCAAGCTAGAGGCATTATTATTACTAGCATGATTATTAGGATACTTGCATATGAAGCAGCATGATTAAGGCGTTTTTATATTTTTCTGAGAAATAAGATATTTTTATTGGGATATGAACAGCCGCTGGAATAATTAATGTTGGATAAAATCGGGCGAAAATACAACAAAATCTACCATTTGAAGCTCCTCGAGAATCTTTTTTAGTGGGTGGGATACGAATAGTCACTGTAATAAATTATGTTGAAAAAGATTGCATGAAAAGATAACATAGTCTACAATTTCCAAGTCCTCAAAATTCCTAATAAACGAAGCCCCGCTTAGGTCAAGAAGTGTCACCGCTCGTGATTGAAGTGATGACGCTTCGAATTAGAAGTGATGATGTTGCTATTAACAAGTGCCATTGGTAACATCAAACAGCGGCCTAGTATTCGAGAGAAGTTCCTCTACCGACCCTCAAAATTTATTTCGAAGTGACGTTTCAAACCCTAGTCGTTTTCCCTATAAAGCCACGTCCCATCACAAACTCTTCTCATTCCAAACCCATCGTCTTTCTCCGTCTCCTAGCCCTAACCCCATGACAGAAGAACCAGATCATGATGAAGTAGTAGGCCTGATCGAATCCTTGAATAGCAAGAGCCAAACTTCTGGCTGTAATAAATAGACTAGAAAAGTTGAAGTGCTAACGACCCATTCCAGTCTCTGAATCCTCTACTGAGACTCCCTTGTTGCCGTAAACCTCGTCCCAAATTGACCCATTTTTCCAACTTCTCACCTTCCCTCATTTCTTCACGATGTCACCAACCTCAGCATCGAACATTGCGTCGTTTATGCAACTTCCCCTACCAGGATGGTGGGTTGGAAATTTATAACAATAAGGGAGCCATCTCTCTTGATGGAACCAAAATTGTAAGACCCCTTCCTTGCTCCTCCTCCCTTCATTCTCTTTCCTTAATCTATCCTCCTCCTCAGCTTACCCGTCTCCACTTTCTTGGCGTATCTTTGTTGTATGTCGTTGAAAGTGTAATCCTTGCTCCTACGGATCTTTGCGATTACCTCATCAATGGCTGAATGAGGAGTCATCTCTCTTCACGGAGCAAAAAATGGAAAAGGCTCCGACACAGATCTCCATCGTAAACCTTACCTCTTGAGGAATATTGTAATACATGAAGAAGCTCTTAGGAATGCCATTAAATTTAGAATGAACGTTTGCTTCTATGAATAGAGACAACCCAGGTTTAGAAGTGAAGATAACCATTATTTATAAATTTTTATTAATTTCATCTTATTTTATTCAGTGATGTCACAAGTAGTCCAACGAAAGTGCTAGCGCAATTAATAAGAAGCTACCTGCGCCTTGAGGCCCTTGAATATTAGTGGAAGCTGAGGTAGAGATTTCTATTGATATGAACGACAAAATTTGTGCGAAGCGCTAGCCCAAATTAGTCCCCCAAGCCAAAAGATTCAACCGTGAGTTTCTTGTACAATTTGTTGTTCTCTTTTTAAAAATATGAATACATTAATATAATCTTTGCTTTTGTATTACTAGCGCTCTGCTGATGTCTCTCCTTTCTCTTTCCGAAGTGCTGGTAGCTTTAATATATGAATACATTAATAATTACACCGCTAATAATAATGCCGATAAGTCGAAGCGTTAACCCTAAATAGAAGTCACCATCGCTTCTAAGTGGAAGCGTCATCACTTCTAATTGGAAGCATCATCGCCTCTTATTGTAAGCGTCGTCGCCTCTAATTGGAAGCGTCATCACATCTAAATTTCGTGGAATTATCTTGAGAAGCTAGAATTATCCCTCTTCATGAACTAAACGAAAGTGTTTGTATTCATACAAACTAAGACTAATTACATAATATAACTGTACAAGAAAGGGAAGAAAATCCGACGATAAAGGGGTTTTGGATACTGAAGTTGCTGCACTTACGATGTAAGCGTCGACGCTTCAGTTAATGAGCATGTCGAAAAGAGTTCCGCAAAAAAAGACAGCACACCCCTCAAAAATCGTAAGGCCACTGACACACCGTTTAGAGGCGATGACATGACGCTTGGAATACGAACAATCACTGCAATAAATTATGTTGGACAAGACTGCACGAAAAGAGCGCAGCTAAACTCAAGAAGCGTCCTCACCCGTAATTGAAGCGATAATGCTTCTAATTTGAAGCGATGACGCTTCAAATTTGGAGCGTCCATGACAAATTTTACCGTATCAGTCATTGACTAGATTTTTCCTAAGTTAATCTTTTATTTAATCAGCTTCTTTGTTTATCTCTGTAAATATTAACTTTCATATTAATCTCTGTAAATATTAACTTCCAAAAAATAAAGAAATCATATAAACAAGAGAAGCTCTGTAATGGCCTTCTCCCTTTCATTTAAATGAAAAGCTGTGAGAACGAATTCATATAAACGAAAGATATTTTATTCTTATAAAGTACTACTTACAAAAATATAGAGAAGAAGAAAGAAGAAGAAAACTTAAGAAAAATTTACAGAGATAGACACTAGCACAACTCAGCCACCTGAGACTTCAAGAGGGTGGAGAGGTAGACGACTCCCCCTTTGGACTGTGTCGTAATTCGCGTAGTCGATCCTCCAAAATGGGAGAAACCATTTCAATTATGGCCATCAAGGACTATCACATCCATCAAATTTTGAAACCTCCTTTTCTTTTGGGCGAGAAGGGCGAGAAGTTCCTCAATATCCCCGATCGTTGAACTTAGAAAGGTTCGATCAAGAAGATGAAACGCTTCCATAATCTCGGACGAAAACTCGAGTTACTCCGCCATGGTGAAGGGAGTTTGGTTTAGGGACGAAGGCAAAAGAAAGGATATGGAATAAAGATAAAAGTGAAGGAAGGCTAAAAGGTATTTTTGCAAGATACAAAGAGCCCAGCAATGAATTATGTTGGAAAATACTGTCCGAAAAGACAACACACTCCACGATTTGAAATCCTCGAAATTCAAAAAAATGAAATGCCGCTTACCGTCAAGAAGCGTCATTGCAGGTAATTGAAGCATTGACGCTTCTATTTAGAAGCAATGACAATTCTATTTAAGAGCGATGGCGCTTCTTATTAGAAGCGATGATGCGTCGACTTATCGATGATGTCACTTCTAACGATAAGCGCCATTGGTAACATAAAAAAGCTGTGTGCTTCTTATCGTATTTCGAGAGAAGTTCATGGATTATGCACGACCAACGTAATAAAGAAGAAGCGTAAAGATTTTCGAAATCTCTTTGTGGCGGCAGTACACTTACAATAGTCTATTTAATAAAGTTGCATGATAAATCGCTATTTAAAGGGTATCATAGCGCCCAATTTTTTTCATCTTTTGTATCTCCTTGGATTATCATTTCATCTTCCTCAGCCCAGACCAAAATGTGTCGTAATGTTTTGAGAAGCAGCCATCGTATCGCGCACCAGCGTTTTATCAGTTCCTACGATGGTTCTATTATCGACATCCCCGACGACAATGAACTGGTTGTCATCCTCGATGACAACGAACTGGTTGTCATCCCCGACAACGAGCATGTGGTTCCCCCTCCCCCTGAAGAAGTTATCGTCATTTCAGACAATGACGACCTTCAAGTTATGCTGTCAGTGGTGGGAGACCCCGAGCCCCTTCTTCTCCCACCTCCAGAGCCGGAGCTTCTTCTCCCAGCTTCGCAACCGGTTCTTCTTCTTCCGCCTCCACTCCTTCCTCTTCCACCCCAGCCACAACAATCGCCACCATATCCAACTCAACTTCATCATCCACCATCGCCAGCATAACAAACTCCCCACACCCGCCTATACCTCTACCTCCATTTCTGCCACCATTTATACCTCTACCTCCACCGCTACCTCCTCCACTTCCGCCTCCTCCATCACCGCCTTCACCGCGCGCGCGACCGTCTCGTCAACCCGTGACCCATCCCCAACCATCATCGCCAACATTTTCATAAAACGTGGCATCCTCCTCCAACCAACCAACCACCGCCATCAGAGTCTTATTCAATTCCATCCGACCCATTTACATTAGACCCATTTACGATAAAGAAATGCAGTATATAAGAAGACGGTGTATAGGAAGACAGTATATAGAAAGTATTTTGACGTAAAGAAATGATTTTGATTTATGAATGAAATCTTTTAGCATCAGTAGTAAATTATTTTCTATTTGATTCTAATTACAGTTTTAGTAAGATAAGCATATCGAAAATAAAGCATTGACGCAGAAAATACAATGTGACGCGCCAACGCTTCTTGAACGAAGCGACCAGGCTTCGATTGAGAGGCGCCTGCGCCTCCTACTAATCAAAGTGTTTATGCTTTTCATAATATTGATTCACTGTGAATCAATGATAACGCACTTTCCATCCTCCCTTGTTCTTTTTGTCTTTGTCCAGCGTTAGTAGGCATCAGACCCATGTTCAATTTCATCAGACCCATTTACGATAAAGAAAGATGATGTAAATGAGAGGCGATGCCACATAACTGGGAAGCACCTTTGCAGCAATCAAGAGGCGATAATGCTTCAACTAAGACGTGATGACGCTTCAGTTCTGATGCGATGATGCCTTGACAACAAGACCCATTTACGATAAAGAAAGACAATGTAAAGAAAGATGATGTAATGAAATAGATTTGATTTATGAATGAAAACTTTTGTACCCAGATTAGTAAATCCTTTTTCTTCATAAATAACTTTGAGTAGTAAGTAAAACTATGCTCTATGAGAAAAAGAAATTGTCAATCCATAGAAAACTGTTTATGAAAAGTTAATATTGTCAATGGTTCCAGGTTGAGTCGCAGGCGCTTCACTTGCCTGGGATCTAATAGGTGCATGAGATTAAAAACAAGCGCCAGCGCAGACGCTTCATTGACGAAGCTCTCACGCTTCAAAAACTTAGCGTCGTTGCTTCCTTCACGGCCGCAGTCGCTTCTCATATGTGATGTTGTTCCTTTTGAATGATGGTCACGAAACGTGAAAATCAATCCTTAAATCATCGAGAATGAACGCATCAAAAGAAAAAAAATTCAACACATGAACAAATTACCAAATGCTAGCCACATGACAACAAATACAATGTATCAAAGTGTCAGCGCATCGAAATAGAAGTGCCCACGCTTCATATACGAAGCGATGACACTTTGAATGGATGCGTTTGAGTTTCCTAATCCAAGCGATTGCGATTTTCAAGAAATTGAATCAGTGTGACTCGGTGAGACCGCACGCTCCCTCGTGTCTTCTTCTGTTTGGCTCTGTCTAGCGCTATCAGTCATCATCCTGACCTTCAGAAGCTCGTAAGTTGTGATTTTATATCCCAACTGACCACAACCCTTACAATGGCGTCTCTTCTTTTGTGATTGTTCAAAACCAACCTCGATTCTATACTTCATTCTGTCATTGTTGCTTGGCCTACCTTTAGTGGCACATCGTTTTAGATCTCGCACTATAATGTTGGCATGTTCTTGCAATGAAATTCCTTCACTAGGCTGGGAGGAGGCGCCCGGATAGGACGCGATGCTAGTCTCTCTTCCATTCTCCTCTTTCGTTCTAATGGCCTCTACACCTAATAGTTTCATCATCCCTTCCAACGTGTAATCCACCAAGCGATTCGATTTTATCTCCAACTGAATTAACTTCAGTCTAGCTTCTCTCACCTTCCATATTTTTATCCTAGAGATAAAGTTGAAATCCTCTTTGTCATTCACCCTCAAACTTACAGTACTGTATCTAGCATCTTTCGTCCATCGATGCAAAATATACTTAGAAAGAATTTAGTCTACCTCTTCCTTAAAGTAAACTTTGAAAATGTGAGAATACAACAAGCCCTCTATCTCGAAGTGCTTGCAGTTACAAGTGGTCGTGGCATCTCCACATTCGAAATGAACTTTGAATGTTCGACTGCTATTCTCCCTGGCATCCCCACCACTTTTACCACTTTCACAAACTTGGAATACAATAACTGCCCTGGCTTCCTCTTCGAGCACCGTTTGGGCCTTAAAAGAGGCAAACTTTCGAAACTCAGAGTGGAATCTATCGAACATGATTATCATAGACATAGCAGCGGCATGCCTCTCGATTGAATTTCCGAACAAGAGCACCGATGCCGTAGACATTGAAATGAGATCCTCCCTATTTTCTTTATCTCGACGAGATTGGACGAAAAGATCGTATTTCTTGACAAATTCTGTCAAACTCGTCAAGGCACTGACATAGATATTGAAGAAAGAATTTACACTTTTTCCGCATTGCATAGTGGTCATGCCGGCCCAAAAGGTATCACTCAAGTAGCATGGAATTCATATCCTTCTAAGAGCATACATTTGTTTAAACCACTCATTGTCTTGCAATTGAAACTCCTCGAATAGTTCTATCCATCTCCTTTCGAAATCATCAACCATTTTACTGAACTTGCACTGATTATACTTTCGTCCGAAATTCTCAAACTTTACTTTCAGCTGAGAGAGATGGTTCAATTCATTCCTCCCTATGTGCCATAAGCAGAGGCGATGCGTGGTCCCCGAAAGAACTTCAGAGATGACCTTGCTCATCTCGTTGCATTGATCGCTGATGATTACATTAGGTTTCTTATCACCCATGCACTTCAGCCACGTGTTAAACAACCAAACGAAGGTCTCCTCCGTCTCATCTGTGAGCAACGCACATCCAAAAAGTGTCGTCTGCCAATGATGGTTTACCCCTGTGAATGGGGCGCACGGTAGCATCAATTTGTTTGTTTTGTAAGTGGTGTCGAATACCACCGCATCACCTAACTGTTGATATGCCACCTGTGACCTGTGATCAGCCCAAAATATACTACGCATATGACATTCTTTGTCTAGTTCGGCTTCAAAGAAGAAACCATCTCCTTTATTCTACCTATCAATGAAGGATTTGATCACATTCATGCACATCGGATTAATGTAACTCTCATTTCTTATCTTCTTTAGGTAATCCCGAGTTTGTTGAGGGTTTACTGTCACTCTAACTTCTCCATCCAAACTCGACAAACATAATAGAAATCTTTGAAGGAGGAATTATGCTATCAAATGCTCCTATCAATGATTTATTATCCCGTTCAACTTATTATGGGATCGTAGTTCCTTCACCTTTGAAGGTGAATACAGCTGATGATTATGAGGCTCTCAAAATTTCATAACCTCCCACAACTTTCGCTCGGCGATTCTAATCTTCAACCTTGCCTCACATTCGCATCTGTTATCTCTTGAACAATTTATATTGGCGTGTAATTTACGCTTGTCAGGCAGCTTGAACCCTTCGAAAGAACATACATATTTTCTCTTTATAATCTCCCCCTTTGCGGATTTATAGGTGTTACTTTTCCTAATGCTGAAACCAACTTTCTTCGCATATAAATTATAGAAGTTATATGCCTCGTCTTCAGATTGGAATTTCAAGCCCATACATGGCTCCCATTCCTAGCTCGTATTCTCCGCACCTTCACAAGAATCTAACATTTCGATATCCCTATCACCACCAAGTGAAACTCCTGCAGAAGAAATCATCTTAGGGGAGAGATTTAAATCAACACCACTTACATTGAATCCTCCAATCGAGTTCATTACAGGGCCCTGCATTAAACAAAAAATGGGCTAATAAGGAAACAAATTACATAGAAAGCGATGACACTATCATACCAAGCGCAAGCGCTTCAATATGGAAGCGATGATGCTTCACAGTCTTTGCGCCATCGCTTTCTATCGCTTCAAATAAGAAGCGTGTGCTTATAAATTATATATTTTCGAATGCTTATAATTTTTTTTTTATCTCTTCCTTGTAAATAAGTGAAGGGGTCCATCAACTACGAGCAGATGAGGAAACTGATCCACAAGGAAGCGATGACGCGGTCATACAAAGCGCCAGCTCTTCAATATGAAAGTGATGGCGCTTCTAACTCGTAGTATCGTTGCTTCTTTGCGCTGTCACTTCCTATCGTTTCAAATAAGAAGTGTGTGCTTATAATTTATATATTTTCGAATGCTACTCAATCGTTACGCCGTCGCTTCTAACACGTAGCGCCGTCGCTTGTAATTCATAACGTCGTCGTTTCTCAATCGTTGCACCGTCGCTTCCTATCGCTTCAAATAAGAAGCGGTATCTCCACCTTGTAAATAAGTGAAGAGATTCATCAACTATGAGCAGATGAAGAAATTGATTCATATACGAAGTGTCGTCGCGTGGGCGCAGAAGCAACAATGCATCTGATGTCATATATATATTTGAATGTTCTGTAAGCTGAAAATAATACACAGGAAAAAGAATTAATACTTACCTCAAATGTCAATCGTTTGGTCTTCTATCCAGTACGTGCTCAAGAAAAAAGAGCAAGTTGTCTCTTCTGTGCTTTTATCCAGTACGTGCTCCAGAAAAATAGAGAAAGAGCTTTCTTCTGCACTACAAGTTGTCTCTTCTGCGCTTCTATCCAGTACGTGTTACAGAAAAATAGAGAAACTTGTCTCTTCTGGGCTTCTATCCAGTATGCGCTCGGGGATTTTCGTGAAAGTTGCCTCTTCTGCGCTTCTATCAAGTACGTCCCTCCACGAAAAAGGCGAAAGTTGTCTCTTTGCGCTTCTATCTAATCAGAGCTCCAAGAAAAACGAGAAAGTTGCAAGCCTCCAATCAGAGCTCCATGAAAAACGAGAAAGTTGCAAGCCTAAGAGAGGAAATAAAATAATAGAGATAATGAACCTTAATAAGGTGGGAAGGAACCTGTACTAATTTTAAAATAAATTTACCGCCATTACATTCGACAAGACCTTCCCCTTGGGAACAACGCTTCATTCCACGAGCCATCAGGTATAACCTTTCCTAATTCCCCTACTGCCTACTTTATCTACCATTGACACTAGGAAACTCCCGCTGTGGCAAATCCGGATTAGTGCAAAAGCACTTTCTACATGTTCGCTTCCCATTGAGGGAGCGTAGAGAAATCTCTACCCCTGAGCGTATTTTCCCTTTTCCCTATATATATATATATATATATATATAGAGAGAGAGAGAGAGAGAGAGAGAGAGAGAGAGAGAGAGAGAGAGAGAGAGGCGGGGGTTTTGATTAATTTTAAAGGGCATTTAAATAAAATGCATATTTTTATATAAAATCCTACCCTTGTCTTTAGCCTATTCCTAAATCTTAAAGCGGTAAAATAGAACTTCTAGGAAAATTGGATGAGAAGTTAGAGAAAATTTTGACGTGCAAGTAGAACTTATAAGAAAATCGAAATCAACCGAACTAAACCGAATCAAATCGAATCGGGTTAGTTTGGTTTAAGAGTTGGACGATTTGATTTGGTTTGAAAATATAGAAATCGATTAGGACTGATCTGATTTGATTTGTGATTTTGATCCAAAACCCATCAAACCGAACCAAATACACCCCTAATTGATACCAAAAATAGTTTGTTAAGATTCATCCAAGTCCAGCTTTCTAACTTAACTTTATGCATCCATTCACCTGTCTTGCTCTTAATATTATATATTTGACTGCTACCCAATCATTAAATAGAGAAATCAATCACATAACCATCGCCGATAATAGCCTTCCCAAACGCTTATTTTTATGGATAGTAAATTTAAGGTAACTCCTTAAGACCGTCAATGTTGGTGATGCTCCACAACTTACCCGATGAACGGGTGCAAGTGTCAATCGATCCAAACCGTTCAATCAATAAATCACCTCTTAATGGGCATATGGCAAAAAATTGAACCTCAATCGAATGGTCCGAATTCCCCTTTTCAGATGATCAAAACAGCTATGTTCAATGGTCCACAATGAATTTCGTTGATCAAATGGTTAGGATTAGGGTCAAATGATCCGACTGGATACAGTTTATCCTCAATCGGAACCCAACCCGGCCCTACTATTTAAGACCTCAATCCCAGCCTAACCAAACCAAACTTGCTTAGTAGAAACTCAAGTCGAACCTGGCGGGTTGGGCCAGTTTGGGTAAGGAGTTGGGTCAGATCAAGTCGGATTGAGATTCGAGTAAAATACTTACAACCCCTAGCCAACCCGTTTAAATAAACATGTCAAGATTTCCAACTCGACCCGATGGGAGCACTACCCATGGTGGGTCAGGTGACTCAACCTGTCAGTTCAACCCAACCAATTTGCAGCCCTACTTAGTAGGCTATGGCACACGAGATTTTTTGACTATCCTAAATTCCGACGTTTGCTGATTGGGTTAAACCGTCAGGCCCGAGTCCATGGCAAAATGGTAATGGGCCTAAATGTTAAGTGTTCAAAATATTGTCTTTGACCAAGCCCGGCTTGCCAGACCATAACCTTTTAACTCACCCGGCCCACTAAGGGCCCAGCCCGTTGACAACCCCGTCAACAAGTGCCCATGAACCAAATCGTGAGTACAGAGGAACCATGGTGACAACAAACATCCAATAATTCCTCATATAAGAATCTCCCGCCAACTTGTCTTTATATGAGACATAAAAAATTCAAAAAGAAATGAACAAAGCTGAGAGGATATAAGCTTTGAAGTAACCGAACTATAGAATAAGCTAAAATCAAACTCTCTTAAGCCAAAAATAATTCCCAGGCCAATTTTCCGGATATACCCGAATATGCGCGAACCAGAGATGTTATCGTGGATCCGCCGCCACCCTTTCGCCACTATCAATGGTCAGATGAATTTCCATTAATACTAGTAGCAGGTGTCTCTGAAATTGCTCAATTCTGTCAATTTCTGTAATCTTAATTTCCATTCTATAATTTTTTGAGTCCTTTGTTATATAGATTATCTTTTTGAATCTGTCATCGAGCTTTGAACACTATTTGTCTTCTGTTTTATGGTAATTGGAGCTTTTTTTGGAGTTGGGTATTGATCAGTAGCTTTGATTTTAAGCAATTTGATTTTCTTGAGTTTTCGGGTCGAAATTTCTGGAGCTTTTTTTGAAATTGGGTATTGATCAGGAGCTCTGATTTTAAGCCAATTTGATCTTTGGATAACGGCCCAAGTGTGGTTTCCAAGAATCTTTTTTTCTTGAGTTTTCGGCTCGAAATTTTGGGAGCTGTTTTTGAAATTGGGTGTTGATCAGTAGCTCTGAGTTTGAGCCAATTTGATCTTTGAAGAACAGCCCAAGTATGGTTTCCGAGAAAATTTTGTCTTGAGTTTTTGGCTCCAAATTACTGGAGTTGTTTTTGCAATTGGGCATAGATCAGCAGCTCTGATTCTAAGCCCATTTGACACGTTCTGAGTTTCCTTTCTTGGATTCAGAGCAATCATAGCTACTAACCAGTAACTCGCAATTGGTTTACAAGTAGAGCTTTCTTCATATTATCAAACCAAAAATTCCTTGCCTTGTCCTTTGGTTCGGTTTTTCATAGAACAATTTTAGAGAGAGAGAGAGAGAGAGAGAGAGAGAGAGAGAGAGAGAGAGAGAGAGAGAGAGCAATTCTTACACCTTTCTGAAACTCATGGCATTTTGTGTTTGAATATATATATAAAAAAAAATAGTTCGAAAATTAACCACGACCATCATTTGTGATTATCATATCAACCCATTCAAAACTATTGTCCAAAATCTCTGTTTCATTCAAATCTTTATTCAACTTTTCCCTTAACTCGATTTTGATTTTAAAAATCTCCGGTAACCGAAACTTTTGATGCCTTGAGTTTTCAAACATCGATCGATACAATTTTACAGTATAAACAGATACTGGTGCAAACATCTTCGATCGGTTGCATCATGTCTGCAGCGGCTCAAAGGGTGGTGGTGATCCAGGATGCATCCCGAGAAGTCAGTTTGAGCGCAATCAAATGGGCCTTGGATGGCTTACAACTAAAGCCAGGAGATAGTCTCACTCTCCTGGCAATTCTTCACCAGGTTAATACTCCTAGTACGTTTCCTTTCAAAGCAGGAAAGAAAATGAGTAAGAATTTTATGCCTTTTTCGTTTTTTGAAAAACTGGTAGGAGTTCAGGACAGAGAAAGTGGCGGAAAATTTCAAGTAGGAGTCCATGGCCTATCCATATTTACTGCTCTCTTTTTTCCTTTTTTCCCCTTGTTCTCAGTGGGTTATAAGAGCAGGGTGGATTCGAATTCGGTGCTCGGAGCAAACCAGAAGATCATCAAAGAAGAACTTGATCGGAAGAAGGAAGACTATAGTAACAGCCCCGATATGTTGCAGATCCGTGAGCAATATGAAGCGCACAAGGTTATTAATACTTTGTTTTGTTGTTGTATATATTTTTTTCTTTGATTGGTGAAGATGAAAATCCATACAAAGAAAGGCGGCACTGAGCGAGGAGCTCATCAGGAAACCCCTAAAAACAGGAAGAAGCACCAAACAGAAAGCGAAAAAAAATAAATTTGTTTCCTTTTGCCAATGTGTTAGTGCTGATTTCCAATCTCTTCATACCGTGTCTACTTCCTCGATAGATGGATAGAATGGTTTGTATCATTCAATACAATAGAAGTCGGTTAGGATCCCTACCAAACCTATGCGCCATGTTTCCAAGTAAAAATGCCTGCATCTTGTTGAAGTTTAGTCCCACATTGGGTATTCATAGCCTGGTCTCTTATAAGATCCTGGGCCCCTACAGTCGCTGCCAATTGGTTTTGAGAAGGATGCCCAAATTTATCATGGTGTCAAAGCAAGCCTTTCTACACTCCACGTTACCTAGTTCAATTGTCCACGTGATTTAGCTCAGTCCCACCGGGGTGTGTTGAAGTTTCGTCCCACATCAAATCACTGCCAATTGATTTTGAGATGGATGCCCTAACATCTCACCCTTTTAGTTACCTTTTTACAAACTCATTGCCAATAATAAGTAGCTGTAAAAAAATTGTGGGTGTACTGCTTATAGTGCCTGTAACGATGCATCCTTGTCCATTGGCTAATTAAAATTCTAACGTGGTTACATGTGGACATGCCAGATTGATCTCGATATATCGGTGGTGGCTGCATCTTCCCCGAAAGTAGCTGCTCTGGAAGCGGCGACAAGATTGAGGGCGACATGGATAATTCTCGACAGGTTTGTCAAAAACAACAGGGAGTAGTCTTTTTTTTAATTTTCTCAGTTTTCTGATGCTGCTTTGATACCTTATTAGCAGAAGAGTGACACAGAGCTGATTCTGTGTTTTGAAAAAGTTGGCCAAGTCAACTACGAACTTGTGCATGATTGGTTTTGAGTCATCCAAATTTTCAAAGAAATGGTAGTTCTTTTCTCTGAACATAGCATAAAAGCTGAACCCAGGACTCGATCCAACGGCCGATACATAATGAATTGAAGTTTCCAAAAACTTGGACATGTCGAATTGGAAATTCGCACAATCAATTTCTATGTCGTTCAAGTTTTTAAAATATGGTATCAAATTGAACAATAGTAATGATATCATCATCATCATCATTGTCATCACTACAGCTTTATCTTGTCTATTTGGCTTCAGCTTTGAGGGTCCTATTTCTCTACTCCTTTTTGGTCGGCACTAAGCTGCCTGTAACTTAGCAATCCTTCATATCCCTTCGCACGGCTTCCCTCCAGGTCTAAAGATCCAATGCCATACTCACATGAAAGGGGTTGATCATCAACCATTCAGCAAATGAAAAAAAAGTGATTTACCGTCATTTATTTTTTAGTCAAAGTTGAAATTTAATGGAAAAAAGTGATTTCCTCTTCTACTTCGCTTTGCTTGAAACGTCTCAACTCTTCGTACAAGATTTGCTTCCGGCCTCCGATGAACATGTCCCAACCACCTCAAATGGCAAACCATAATTTTTTTCTCTTAAATTGTCATCTCTTCACAAAGGTAATAATAATGCCCCCTCCTCCCCCTCTTGATCCATCACCTTCCAAAGATTAAAAAAAAAGCTTCTTGCAACTATCAAATATCAACAAAAAAAGGACAGATAATAAAATAGTAGCGAGAAATTTTTTCTTTTTATTTTCTGAAACTTGAATACATAAAAGATCGAGTTGCTTAAAGATTTTGTTCTGAAAACAAGACACCCTTTTTTTAAAAATTTTGTATCCCACGGCCTACCTTTTCAAGGTTATTTTATAAATCGGGTGTGTTACAGGCAGATGAAGAAAGATAAGAAGTACTTCATGGAGAGACTCTCATGTGGGATCTCAAGAATGAAGAGTAACAACACGGTTGAAAAGTTTCGAGGGCCGAGCAACAATGTCGTTGAAAAGTTTAGGGGGCCGAGCAACAATGCTGTTGAAAAGTTTAAGGGGCCGAAATCAAAAGAAAGCAAATGGATATCAAATAATGGATGCCGGACGAGCCTCGTAACGTATGATGAGATGTTACCGGGACCACCCGAGGACGAAGATCTTTTCAGCTTGGAAATCTTTCCTAAGAGTAAGTCATTGGTCATCTCAGGCTGTGTTTGGCATTGCTCTTTAGAAGAGTAGAAAAGAAGAGCTGCTGCTCTTTGTTGTTGCAAATGAAAATGGGGAGAGAGATAAAAGGGGAGGCTGCTCTTTGAAACATGAAAAACATCCCTCTTTAAAAGAGCATGAAAAATCATTCTATTTGAAAGACGGTTGTTTTTCCTATTTCAAAGAGCAGTCTCCCTTTGATCTTCTTCTTCTAATCCTTCTCTCTCTCTCCACATTCATTTGCAATAACAAAGAGCAGCTGCTGCTCTTTTCTACTCTCCCAAAGCGCAATGCCAAACACAGCCCTCAATTTCCAAGAAGTGTTGATAAGCTTTTTGTTGCGATTTTTTAGGTTTTTTTTTTTATGTTTATAATCGAGCATCAGATGTTTCTTTTAGATTTGTAGGTAGCTCAAAATTTTGACCCAATCTATATTTTTTTATTCTGATCGTATCCACACCCTATTCATCCGGGTTGCTAACTCAACGGTGGAGTACTCGGCTTTTACGTGTGGCTTTTCCTTTTTACACATTTGATCATCAAATGTTACTTTTTTACACTCGGCATATAAGTGTCCTATCAATAGAGAACTCTGAGAATACTTCTTTACCGGATCAATAAAAGTAGGGGAAAAATAAATGAATAATCAATTTATAAATCGGTAAAAATAGCGGAATAAGAAATGAATAATCAGTTGGGCCTCAGGATTTGATTAAAAACAGAATTTAAGACACGTATAACATCAATCACAAGCATCAAAATTTCTTTCCAACATAAACTGGTAAAGACAACTGAAACAACATGAAACATCAGAATCCTCAATATTATTTTTAGATATGGAATTTGAATAAATGAATATCCACATCATTGTCACGAGCAAAATTTATAAACAACAATCTAAAAATATATTTCAAGTAGAAAAAGAACAACATGACTAATAAATTCAAAAGGGGTAAAACGACTAAAATACTCTTAAGATCTACCAATCCAAACTTTTCAAATCGGGTGTCATGCCCTCGTCCGCACTTTAACAATACACAACTGGCATATTGTATATCCATATCATACTCAAAGTATGGTATCAATACTCAGCCGATGCCACTTATTGGTTTCGTCGAGAACCGATACTTATACCACCTTGATACCTATCTCAAGGTGGTCTCAGTATCGGACGGATAAGTGTCAGTGTCGACAAACCTTTTTTTTTTTTAACTTTTTTCAAAAAAAGTAAAATAAAATCGATGATACAGTATTATCGATATCGTATCCATATTGGCCGATACGTATACCCGATATTGATACTGACACCTTACACTCAAGTAATAGGCCTTGTAAAATGTATTTGTATGTACGCGGGCCGTGTACCTGCACATATCATGATGGATCAATCACTACTGACAACCTGGTCAAATATGTAAAATTTTAGATTCTTGGATGCTCTAAATCTTCTTTCATTCACTTCCGAAGAGTTGACTGGTTTTGGCAGTGTGATTGGTCCATGCAGGCTCAGGTAGGTACAGAGCCTGTTTACCTAACACCAGCTCTCATAAAATTTACAAATATATGGTAAGATAGTAGATTCTAAATTGAAATTTTCAGTAATTAAAGCGTATCTATGAATCCTTTTTCAGTTTCCATAGTATTTTACATATAATATTTACGCATATTAAAAATTTACAATATTAGCCAGATCATGTTCAAGATGAAAATAAGAAAACCCGTACATTCATATGGACTACTATACAAGTACCTTATTATAGTTATTACAAAATGGACTGTTTTTTGTTCTATTGAGAAATTTGGGAATCCATTTCAAAACCAATTGGCTATAAGGGGACAAAACTTCAACGCTATAGACCTCTTTGCAGTCCTCTGGTTCTTAAAGAACAACATAAATTTTTAAAATTTTTGTTCACTTTGTCTAGAATGAACATAGTATTTGCTATGGTCAGATTAGTAATTTTCTGCAAAGTCAATGTTCAAATAAGTAATTAATTTTATTTAAATTCAATTTTCAGGGAAGCCCTGTGAATGTAAGTTGTATATTGGCTGTGTTCCAAATGCATGTAGTGGTTCTTTAGCAACTTCATTTAGTCTGAGTTTAGTGGGTTTAGTGAGAAAGAATTGCATAGGTAAGTGAAATGTATTTCATACTTTTCATTTCCTTTCATCTTCATTTAGGAAGTTTTTATGTTTAATTATTTGGTTTATTTTTGTGGGGGCTTGCATTTACCCCCCTGGGATATATCTTATTTACAATCTGCGCCCCGCGTTTCACCTATTTACACCCAGCCACTTTGCTTTTGTGTTTACTTATTGCCCCTACAGTGAAGGATCAGCCATTGATTGTTAGAGAACTATCCTTTGACTGCTTTGAATCAGACGATAGAGATCGTTTTTTCACCACAATCTTTCATCTAATGAATCTTGAAATTGGGAGCCTACCATCAAGCCGTCAGTTTTTTATTGTAGAAACCCAAAAAGTTAACATGATCATGGTCATATGGTCCTTGGATCACTTTCGAGATGTGTGCCATGTGACTTAAAATCTAACTGTTTAATTGTAGGCCCATGATCTCATGATCCACTATGTTAAAGCTTGGGGGTGTAAAACAATCACCATTGTTTGATTTATAGTCAAAATTTATTTTATCAGTGTTTTGTCACTGTAGCGGGTAATAAGTAAAGGAAATACAAAAGCGTGGGCCGCACTGTAGATAGGTGAAACAAGGGGTAAAAGCGAAAAAACCCTTAGTTTTTAGGCTGTGATTGAGCTTGTGACCTTATTATGATTGCAACTGGAGGTTTTGTTTACTTTTAATCTACCAAAAAAAAAAAAGATTGATTTTGATATGAGCTGTTAGTTTACGTTCTATAGTCTACAAAACAAAAATCAATTTTTAGTTAGTTTTTCCTTTTCTCATATTATAGTAAGCATCTTCCTTAAGCACAATCTTTTGTTTTTTTTTCTACTTTGCTAATAAATTTTGTGTTCCTTTTTTCAGGAACCCAGAGCCCTCCCAAGAACAACTCAGACCCAGAGCCAAGAAATGACAGTGACAAAGCACCCCCATGGATAACTACGTCAACCCATTCACATACTAAATGCACATCTAGTGAGCATCTCTCATCGGGTTTGAGTTCAAGCCTTCAAAAATCCGAGGCGTCAAGTACTACTTGTTTAAAAAATGTGCTAAAAGATGAAGAAGCCGATAGAATTGTGACTCGAGATCAAGAAGACACCGCTGATGTATTCGAGAATTCTGTTTGTTCAAAGTGTCAGAACGGACGACCAAAGATTGGATGGAGGGGGGAGTTCAGTTACGCCGAACTAGCGGCCGCTACGGATGGGTTTTCCGATAACAATTTTTTGTCGGAGGGTGGATTTGGTTCTGTTTACAAAGGGACGCTGAAAGATGGGCAGAAGGTTGCTGTGAAGCAATATAAGAATGCGAGTTTACAGGGAGAGAAGGAATTTAAGTCGGAGGTTTATGTACTCAGAAAGGCTAGACACAAGAATGTTGTCATGTTGTTGGGTTCGTGTTCGGAAGGAGATCACAGGTTGCTCGTTTACGAGTTCGTTTGCAATGGATCACTAGACGAACATCTCTCAAGTATGATGCACTCTGATTTGCTAGTAGTCTTTTTTCTACTTCCTAATTGTTACCATACCGCATGTATCGTAGTGATAAAATATAAAATAAAAGAAAATAAAGATAAGAATATGGCTGATTCGATGTAGCCAGGCCTCCTTTGATCTATTCGAAAAGATCACTCTCCTTAGACTTCCACTATTTTCTTCATTCCTTTACAATTTGATTACATGTTCAAAATATTTATAGATTTTCAATACAATTCGAACTTAAATATTTTGAATTCAAATTCAAATTCAAAATATAAAATACAATATCCTATCTAGAGAATTTATGGAAATAACTAAATTAATGATCTGTTGAAATAGTTACTCAAAATAGCAAAAGGAAGAATTCAATGTAAATCATGGACACTGTAGTTGGGTGAATTGCAATTAGGGAACGTATCTAATCTACTTGTTTAGACCCAAATCTATATGATACCCAGATATAAACAGGGTTACTTGGAACAGTGCTGATTCTACTCCATATTTCCAACAGGGATAACAGGGAATTAGGACATAGTCACAAAAGTCTTCACTTTGACAAAAAATCGGAAAAAGTTGGCGACTTGCAGTTATCCCGACTTTATTGCCTATTAATTTGTGATGTTTATGATGTTGCCCAATTTTATTATTATTTGTTTATTTTTAATTTCTTTTTTCATTTCTTATACTTGAGGGAAGAAAAAAACCTTTAGGTTTTGTTCTACTTTGTTCAATTTATTCATAAAATCTGTAGGTTTTGCCTATTTTGTTCATTAAAATGATTATTTATAACTTGAAATATATTATGGTATATTTTTTTATTTTTTTGTATTATTTTTCCTGATTTTTTTCGACTTTGATCGACTTTAACTGATATTTGCCGATTTCTCTCAACTTAGACCCCTGCCGATTTATTGCTGACTGCCAACTTTGTGACTATGAGCTAGAGCTGTACTCAATTTTAGAAACGGACTCTATATCTTTTAGCAGAGAAATCCAGTGAAAACTTTTCAATCATATATCATCGGATTCATGGAATGCATGACTCCATGGATACCATTGGAGGAGGCAAGATTCTACCTCATCTTGGTTGGATTCTACACAATTTATGCATTTTGATCTATCCATTAGAAAGACTACTATGAGATCAATCACCTTTCTAGAAAAAAGATGAACTCTTTTGAATTGAAAAAAAAACACAAAATGGCTTCTTCTCAAACATATTTTCAATGCATTAACCATTAAACATATTCATTTTCTGTAATTTTGAGGCATCTAATGGAATTTTCTAAAAATGATGCAGATTCCAATCCAGAACCTTTGAGTTGGACAGATAGGATAAAATTAGCAGTGGAAGCTGCTGAAGGTTTAAATTATTTGCATCGAAACAACATCATCCACCGCGACATGAGGCCAAGCAACATTCTCGTAACCCATGACTATGTCCCGTTGGTATTTTTCTACGAAAACGAAAGCTAAATTCTTCTAAAATTAGTTCAAAAGTGTCAATTGGGAAGGTTTTATATTGATTTTGATTTTACTTTTAATGTGATATAGCTCGGAGATTTCGGACTGGCTACGACTCAACATGATGACTTAGATCATTCGAAGACGAGGGTCGTTGGAACTGTAGGGTACTTAGCTCCTGAATATGCAGAAAGTGGGAAGGTTTCAACTAAGACCGATGTTTACTCCTTCGGTGTAGTTATGTTACAGTTGATCACTGGTCGAAGTACAGTAGACAAGGATCTTGGGGAAAAAAGTCTCGTGGGATGGGTAATAATCATGCCAATTTGACATCCAATCAAGGAATACAATTTTTCTTTTGGTCTCGGTATCAGTCTGGGCTGATACCGAGACGTATCTGTTGGATTTGTCCCACATCGGCTGTGTGCTGGCCCTCTTTGGGCTATTTATATCTTAGGCAAACCTCACCTTACAAGCCGGTTTTGTGAGGTTGAGTTAGGCCCGTTGGATTTCTTACATGGTTAAAGAGCTATTCTTTCTCCCCACGTCACTCATTTCTTGTCTACGTGATTTGGCTCAATCCCGCCGACACGTGCGGGGGCGTGTTGGATTTTTCCCACATCGGCTGTGGGCTGGCCCACCTTAGGCTATTTATATCTTGGTCGCTTTGATACCGAGGCGTATTGCCGATATCGTCTGAGACTTTGATCTATGCATTGAATTGATCATTCAATCTCGGTATCATCCAAGATTTTGATGTATGCATTGAATTTAGCATTCAACTATTGGCGTTTAATACTTTTTGGTTGCCTTAGCTTCCTGGCGCCTTTGTTTAATGAGTTAAACCCTTTTTTTTTACAGGCGAGGCCGCTTTTGAAGGAGAGGAAATACCCGGAGCTAATTGACGCTCGCATTGTAGACTCGCATGATGTCCTCCAACTCTTTTGGATGGTTCGGGTGGCCGAAAAATGTTTGACTAATGATCCCGAAAAAAGATGGTCCATGGAAATGGTAAGTCTTAAGTCAAGTGATTTTCCTGAGGAGTAATTAAGACGAAAACTACTCGTAATCGAAAAAATCCAATTGAGTAAATGAGCTATGGATTTATCATTTGCATCATTAGAAAATTTTATGAATCTCATATCAATAATTACAATCTTACTACATATGGACAATTAGTAAAAAAACATGTTTTTTTCGAGAGATATACTATTTCACCAATCGAGTTGCAACTACTTGACATATTCATACCTAACGATTTTCCATTAATCGATGAGAAACATATAACTTGGACAAATCTTTCCATTTCTCAATTCGATCTTTTCCATTCCTTTGCAGAACTATTTTAATTGATCTCGCGTTTCTGGAGCACCTCTTTAGAGGAACACGGCTAATTTTGAAAGAACTTTACTGTAGCCTCTTTCAAATATGACTTCATTTGATTAAGAAGAATTCACATTGGCTTGGTTCACACTCCTTGTTTTGAGAAACATTTACTCGACAAGTTGTTAAGATGAAAAGCTATGAATTTTTCATTTGCATCATTAGAAAATTTAAGTATCTATAAGGGTTAAATATGAATTCATGAGCGTAGGTGATAGGATTGTTAATTGCAAACTTCCAAATAAGTGACCAGTGTTACTTAATTAGGCAGTTCTACTTTTTGGGATTTTTTTCCCTGTCTAACACTTGGTGGCACTTGGACACTCCTCAAAAAAATTAAGGTTTAGTACTTATAAAATAAAAAGCTTGGGTCCTTGAAAATGATTTGTATAATATAACCTACTTTTAGTTAGGTTCATGACATACATTATGTACTTTTCATTACATATCTCAATTGGCTCTCTAAGATTTCCCTTTGATATTTTTTCGCTATGTATTCTATGTTTATTTTTCTTAAGGTCGTGCTGTTATACTTGAATCTTTAGATATTAGCGTGCCAAACAGCTATGACATCTTGACACTTAACACTCGTGCAGCGTGCCTAGGCAACACTACAACTGACATTTGGCGCCCGTGCCTCATGTCTAGGTAACATCGTAAGTTTCAAGAGAATGAGAACAAGAAAACAACTCGTTTGAGATCAACAAGAGATCTCTCTATACGAATTCTAAAGAGAAGAAGCAAAACTATGATCAATCAATGAAGAAAAATAACTCAAAAACATAACAGTTGGGACTCTCTAGTAGATGACTTAAAACTTCTTTCATCCTAAAACTTGTGTTAGTTTGAATTTTTTCAGCTCATTCATTTTGAACTAAGATTCTACTATTCTCATTTGCTACAATTTAGGTGGAGAGCGGCTTAAAATGCATAATAGATGAGGAAACAGTTAGTGGTATCGAAGATTTCTCTCCAGCACACTCCGATAGCGTGCCAGATTCCACTGGATCACAAAGGGATGATGGAGCTTTTTTGCGTAGAAGCATCAGTTCCGAAGGATCACCAACTAGTACCAGGGGTCAATTTAGTGGGTTATTTTCTTCAGAAGCTACGGCAAATGCCTATTATACAAGATCGTCATCAAGCATGTCCCTCAATTCAGAAAGCTCATATTCCAGCGCTCGAAAGAGTTACAAAAAGAAGAGAGAAAAATCTCGAAGCCCACCAGTAGTATCTTATAATACGATGCATGGTTAATTTAGTATCCGAGGACCTCGTGTTTACCTGCTATGCAATTAATGTTCTGTAATTGTTAGAAAACAAAATAATCTGAAGAGGTAAACTTCGTATTCATTTACAAAAGTCTTCGTCTTCGAATTCAATTGTTGTTAGAGACCAACTCCGCTGATCGAAAGTACACTGATTACGGTCATTGCTGCACACTAAGACGCCATGTCGTGGATATCTTTGCTCAATCTAAGTAGTCCAACTGGCATCTCATAGTCAAACATATAAGATCTTTGGAATCATCTATCGGTGTATTTTTGTATCAATCACAACTGTCCAAATTAGAGTGCATAGATCAAAGGTTCAAATCCTGTAATGAGTGTGATCTTTGGATCATTTGTTGAATCAACAAACTCTAGAGAACCCAATACAGGCAACGAATACCTAATAAATTATAATAGGATAAGTTTTTGATAGAAGCATATATAAATATACATGTACACTCTACATATATAGGACAACGAAACGCTACATTAGCGTTGTAGCATTCAATGTTACATTAGTGTCATTTAGATGGCACGTGGCATCTAAAATATCCACACTTTCCTACCATTTGATGCTAGGGAAGGGTGCTCATTGAGGCGTCATGTGCCAGCTCACTGTCCATGTGGCATCTCTTCCCTCTAGGGTTCACTCATCCCTTTGGAATTTTAGATTAAAAAAAATTATTGTCAAGCGATGAAAATGAACAATTAATTGATATTTGGTCTCACCTTTCTTTTTTATATTATTCGATTGGCACTCCCCATGTTAAGTGAAGCAGACTTGAGATTAATTTATATAATCAATTGTTATGACCAGAAAGTAATAAGGAATTAACTTCTCGCTCCACTGATGTTGAGACATTTTTGGAGTACTGATTAGGACTTTTACAAATGGTATTATAGTCACCACCACGCCCTAAGTTCAGGTCACGGAAGGGGCAACCTGGGGACCTCAAAGGCACACTGGAGTGAGAGCCGGTAAAGAGTAGGTTGCTGCAGAGTCCTCGGAAGAGGCGACCTGAGGAAAGGGCTACTTGGGGACCCCAAAGAGGGTACTGGAGTGAGAGCCGTCACAGAGTGACTTGTCGAAGACGTCAGCTGCGAAGCGTGGTGGTGCGCTATGACCCCAAAGTAATAAGGAATTAACTTTTTGCTTGACTAACTGTAGACACCTCATTTTCGATCGTTTTAGAATATATGTGACGTCCAAACTATTATATTTTAGGCCTCAAGTCTTGTTGACTGAGAGTCAAAGGTTGAGCCAGAACCCTGACAATATATTTTCCATTTGGGAGCCCAGATGTAAACATTTTTTTACCAAACTTTAGTGTTTTAGAAATGCTTTGATATGATAGAATTTATGAGCTTTAAAGTTTTACAAAAAGATTTATCATTTGAAAGTTAGAAATTTGATCAAACAAAAATCGAATTTTATTTTTGAAATGGAAAGTTGACTTTTTATTCTTTCAGAATTTTGATCCGAGACTATTTTTATTGGATTCAAATAGGAAGTATTTCGTTATTTACATGTAATACCTTAAGTAGTATACATATAATTCAAAATTATACGCATAAGAATATGCGTATAATTGTAATTATACGCATGAGGTTATTCATATAATTCAATTATACGCATTAGGTTATTTGTATAATTCAATTATATGCATAACTTCATACATATAATTTTCGCCGACCCAATACCCAAACTCGGCTGAGCCAACAATTATAAGCATGTTTCCATGCATATAATTTATGGTTTCATGCGTATAAGTTGCCCAAGTCCCTCAGGAAGCCGGCTTATAGCCAGACTAGGAATAGCTCACGGAGCTGAGTTCCTAGCCGACCTTCTAATTATACGCTGGAATTTCAGTGTATAATTAGAAATATAGGCATACTTACAGGCATATAATTCGAATTGTAAGCTAGTTTTCTAGCATATAATTCAACCTATACCCTATATATTGCCCCCTCCAATTTTCGTTTCCATAACATTCACTCATTTACTCATTCTCTTTGAAATTTTCGAGGTTGGTTTTAAAATTTCGAATTAGAAAAAGTTGAACTTTAAACGTTCGAGTTTAGAACTTCAACTTCTTCTAAAAATTTCGCTGAGTAGGCGCTCTAGTTGGGATTGACCCTTCTACTCACATCTTCCAAACAGAGATAAGGCTAACCTTAGAGCCTTTCCCTTAGGATACCCTTTCCAAATTCTTAGCCTTAGATCCAAATAGGTTCACACCACTCTTGCATATTTCAAAACATCATAGCCTTTAAACAGATTTTCCCAAGGGAGCCAACAGAGGGTACTCGAACATGTTTGTTCCTTCCGCGCATAACGGGTCAACACACCCCTTTTTAGTTTAGAACTTTTAGATTTTATTTTTGAATTAGTTAAAATTAGGCTATCTTAGCCGCTAAAATTGGCAAACCGGTGTTTAGTAAAGAGTACAATCCACAATCCCCCTCATAAACCCCGCGATTAGTGACGTATTACGACGTCGATAAATATCCGTGGGTGGCGATCACATATTTGTTAGTAGATCCGTTTGCTACTAACACTTTTTTTATAGGATACGTTATTCGCTAGTGAGTCTGTTTGTCACTAACGTATTTTTTATAGGTTTGTTTGCTACATTATTATTAATATTTTGTCAAATGAGTTTGTTTGTCACCGACATTGATTTTGTAAGTTTGTGTGCTACATAACTCCTTATTTGAACGTTAATAAGTCTGTTAGTTATTAACGGTCGATTTGAAAAGTCTGTTTTTTGCTTAGCCTTTGAACTAAACAAGTTTGTTTGATGCTAGTTTACCTTCATCCTCTTATAAACCGAGTCTCAAGTGACCAACTTGGAGCATTTTTCCAAATCCTAGAGGTTCCCGAAAATCGTGTTCCAACACTAAAACCTAGGCATTTTTGGAGCATTAGTCAGGACCTTAACATCAGTCAAATTTCTTCAAGTTCGCATGTTCTATGAACCACGACACCTAGGAATGAATTTGTCTACAATGAGTGAACCACACATTTTTATAATATGATATGATGAGCCACGTGCTAGGTGGGCTATGGTTTAAAATCTTGAAAATGCAACTAGTTTTGGATGGGCCCGAGACAATTCTCACATCTTGGCGAGGTGTCTTAGCAAGATGGTGTGAAATGTATTAATTAATTGAAAAATAATTTTAAATAGTAAAAAAGTTGAATTTTTTTTATAAACTTGTACAATTTTTTTTGAAAATTGATGGAATTAACTTGAGAAAATAATAGGAATATGTAAACCCCATTCTCAAATTCAAGGATACTATACTTTAGTGGATATATATATATATATATATATATATATATATATATATATATATATATATGGAAAAGGTGTCCGTCCTCCATGGGAGGACGATCCCTGTCCTCCAAGCTTCCACGTGGAGCTCCACGTGGTACCCAAAATATTATTTCGATGCCACGTGGAGCTCGGGTGCATTGCTTAGATCATCTTTGAAAAAAAAAATGAAAACTTATCTCCACTGTGTGTTTTTTGAATCGTGAAATATGGACCAATGAAACCCGTCAAACTTTGACGGGTTTCATTGGTCCATATTTCAAAATTTTTTATTTTAATATTGATCTATACCATCCACCTGTGCTCCACGTGGCACCCAAATAGTATTTTGGGTGCCACGTGGAGCTCCATGTGTATCTTGGAGGATGGTCACCGTCCTCCATTGGAGGACCTAACCGTCTCCCTATATATATATATATATATATATATATATATATATATATATATATATATATATATACGATGTTACGGGTTCAATACTCTGGGTAGTAGCAAAAAGGCTTGTAGGCCTTGGAGCTAGTTGAATTGGCTAGCAAGAAGGTGTAAACCTTCGAGCTAGGTGTGGGACGAGCGAGCAAGAGGTGTGCAGGACTTGGGGCTAGATATATGAGGAGACTTTGCATGGGGTGAAGATGAAGGTCGAGAAATTGATGCATGGTATTGGGCGTCAGTGTAGGTGTTCAAATTATCAAGTTGGGAGGATGTGACGTGGTCATTCCCTTGGGATTATGACATCAACGAGGACGTTGACATTATGGAGTGGGGGAGGATGTGATGGGGTCAATACTCTTGGTATTAGCAGAAAGGCGTGTAAGCCTTGGAACTAGGTGGATTGACTAGCAAAAAAGTGTAAGTCTTGGAGCTAGGTGTCGACGCGCGAGTATACAGGTGTGCAAACCTTGCGTTATGTCACGTGCTCCTTTATGTGTGGCGAAGATGGCTAATTGAGCTGGATAGTGTGCTAGTGTCGTGACTAGACGAGTGTGGATATATATATATATATATATAAATTAAAGTTAAGCTAATCCAATATTAAATACCCCATAAGAGCATTGTTGGGGGTGTTCCAACCAAAAGAGTCAAACCTCAAGATGTGCACAATTATTTGTGAGCATTTAAACTAGTGATGGTGTGCTTCAGTGATATGGTACCAAGGTATAAAAAATCAGCTGATACCGATATGTATCGACGATACGTATCGGTTTTTGGCCAAACCGATACATATCGGTCCCCGATACATATAAAGTATCTGTGACAACTCGGCTTTCCCGTTTCCTAAATATTGTGAAGGACGGCTTGCCAACCTATCGATAAATCGATAAGTTGGAAAAAAAATCAAACATAAAATAGAGTATAACAAATAGATATTTATTTTTAAGCAAAAAGCAAGACAAAATAATGGTTCTAATTCGATGTGAAAATATATGAACAAAGAACCGAAACGAACCACTGGAGATGGCCGACCATCACCGAAACATGGTTCAAAAAAATATAATGATTACAAAACAAACAGGCCGGGCGTACCAAGCCCAAAACTAGTCTCTCAAAAAGTACACCATAAACAAAGCAGTATCCTGAACAGGGAATAATTCCTTAGGAGGAATCTCAGACTCTTCTTCTGGAATATAGTCCGGATCACTCTCATAACCCCGAGCCTCTGTATCTAAATCAGTACCTGTGACGTATAATCGGGGTGAGCTAACAGCTAAGCTCAGTAGAAGAAACTCAATTTATTACATTTTATTATAATTAGAGGTTTTCAAAGACTGAATCGAATCAGGTGTGTTTTCAAAACAAGTATTCATTTACTAAATTCCAGTTTTAAAATAATCAAGAGCTGTGTTATGAACGGGAAATCAAACAAATCCAAAGTTCATATGGTTTCAGATTCTGATTCATGCATGCTCCTTTATTAAATGACTTAAACCATAACTTAAAGTTCTTCTCAAGTTACTATATCATGAGAGTAGGAATAAAACCAATGGGAACCCCTAAATAACCATCGTTGTTTAATGAACCCTTATCAGGAAGTGTAACAAGCCCCTGCGTTATGAGGGTAACTTGTGCCATACATATACACCACCAAATAGGTTCATAGACAAATAAACGAATATCCTGCCGTGTTGGTCACGGATATCCAGCTGCGTTGGTTGGGATTCGTTCACGAGAACCTTAAATCAGATGCAGATGCTAATCATATTTTAATACATTTTTAGATTCGAGATTCATAGTTTCAAGATTCATATAAAATTTCAAGATGTAATCGGGATTCACGGTTCAGAGTTTATGCTAATCAAAATCATGGCAGGATCAAATCATATTCGGAGTTCATATAAAAAAATAGATTCATATTATTTTAGACAAGAATGCAATAAATATTAAGGTTCCCCTACCTTAAACTTGGATCCGCTTAAAAGTATCCAAGGTTCCTCACCAAAGGTTTCCCACACTTAACCTATTTTTAATTAACACCATACAACGTGTTAATAGAGTCTAAAATGGACAGACAAAAGTTCTCCAGAGTTTTCCCAAAGAAAAACACAAAGAGCCAGAAATAGGGGAAATTCGAACATTTGGTTTCATTTTCGAACGTTCGATTGCAAATTCGAACGTTTGATTTCTTCAAAAATAAAACTTGTTAGTCAGAGCCAAAATCGATCGTTCGATTCCTTCAGATTTCTGCTATTTACTGGTTTCTTTCTCAATACTTGATTTCCTTCAAAACTGAACTGATTTCTTTCCTATTCTCCCATACTAACAAGTCTAAATTTCTGTATAGTTCATACAATAGTAAACATAAATGAGGTAACCTTTCAAGGTTGATTTATTGGCTTCCAATGATTCTATCCCAAGTGTCGGATTGAATCTTGCAAAGCCTCAAGCCGGTAGATTCCAGAACCAGCTCTTCTTATCACATAGAGTATTTCATCTCTAATCGTGCCGATAACGTTACAGTTACACTCGGTTCACACACGATTGGCACGACTCTCCCTTAATACCTTCAATCAAATTAGTGGCGGATTACGAAGCTTCTCTACAGTTGAGATCGTGAGAGTGATCGAAAACTTTGGATCTTTGTGAGAAAAATGAAGAAAGCTTGCAATATTTCTCAAAGCTTGAACTCACGAGATAGAGGAGTGAAAGCTACTCCTCCCTCTTCTCTCTTTATAAAACCAAAATTATGCCAAAAAATATCATGATATTTTCCTTACCAATTCTATCCACTTGCTTTTAAGTAAATCTCGATGTTGAGCATGTGGACACGAGTCAGTGTATAAGTTATTGGCTAAAGGCCTTCACCAAGTCTAAATCAAATTTCTTTTCACCAATAACATTCTGTCGAGTTTACTTGCTCATACATCTAAAGTTATCGTGTGACTTTTTTGGGCATGCATATTGAGGTGATCGTGTTCGGGTTCAAACTTTTTGGGTTATTATATTCCCCCCTCAGAAATTTTGGTCCTAAAAAATGTTTACGGTGGGGTTTGGTAGAACGCGTTCTAAAATGGAATCTCAATGTTCAAGAGAATCCAACCCTTTAACAGGATTGAAATTTAAAGATGACTTATTTAAAAAGAAAACCATGCAAGGCCCACAATCACATAACATTCATGACTGCAAAACACATACAAGTCAATCCATGCCATCTAACATTGTGTAATCGATGGTTTTCAAATTGAGTAACTTCACTCGAATTTTAGTACGTATAGTTCAGGTCTACGGTTAATCCTCATCCTACACAAAATTTCCTAACCTAGTATATTTAATATAGTCATAGGTTTAAAAAGGATGAGTCATAGTGCGATAGGCTTCACCAATCACGCTTTTCAAGGGACGAGATCCGTAATAACCTAGATGTATTTCGTGTGGCATCCCATACTGTTATAGAGGAGTTGCATCCGTACATAGACGCCTACATTCCAAGTGCCACGAGCCTGAGAGAAAATACCCCACTGTGACTGATCGGTTTACTATGTGTATCTAATTAAGTCTTAACCTATTACAAACGCACAATGGAAATTGTAGAGCTAGTATAGGATCGTTCCCACGAAAAAGTTTATCTTAATGTAGAATTTATATTCTTATTCTAAAGTTACATTTATCTTTTAAGGTTCTAAACTACTGGAGAAATATGAATAAAAGAATGGGTTTTTAATCTAAAGTGTATAAAATACATCCTAATCCTCCTTCAGATTAAGGTCGTCAATCTTAATCTTCAGCTATCGGATATTTATAAAATAAATAATACCGTTACACCGTATTGTAGTTTTCTAGAATTTGGGCGTCAATCAAAAACTAAAATCCTTCAACACAGATTTAATCTAATCCACAGTCTCTTAAAATCTGGGCGCCAATCAAATTCAAGAAAATTGAAGATGGAAAAGTAAAAACCGTTACACTAATCTGCAAATTCTAACTCGAGTCGTCAATTCAAATTAAAACTAGGAGATGTTTACAAAACAGTAAATAAAGTAAATAAAATCTAATCTAGAAAGCAAAGTAAATATATCTTTCACCCCTCAGCCGCAGTCGTCAATTGCTTCTAAGAAACTAGGATATCTATACTAATCTTCAGCACCCAATAGCAGTCGTCAATTGCTCTCGAGAAACCTCTGATATGTAATCTACTCTAACTATTTTACACTACTGATCGGAAGAAAATCCAACATTAGTCATCAATTGATGCTGAAATTCTTCGATCCTTAGTCCTATGTCGAGCCCTCTTATTTATAGATCATAATGGGTCGATTTACAAAGATCTAATTCTAATAAAAGAAACTACTAAAATAAAAGTATCCTAATACATCTCTAATTCTTAATTTTATTCTGTCTTAGTTTCAAACTGTAGATATGCTTTTGGATTGTTCTCTTTTATTTTAGCAACTGAGATTTTCTAAGAGCTCATCTTCATCAATCTTCTCGGATCCATGATTCACCAACCTTCTAATTTCAGAGATCTTCTAATTCAGTACATGACGGTGATAATCTTCACTCACTTGATCAACAACAACAATATAGTAGAAAGAACTTGTATAATCGTAAAGTTCGATTGTTCTTTCTTTTTCTGGAGAATCGTAAATCACGATTTCAAATTTTTTCACAGCTTTCTGGACTATTTCCTAAGACGGACGATCACTTTCTCGTATTGCTTTTTACTCATTTTGTCGTTTTATGAAGAATTGTCTTTTGAAAAATCGTCAATTACGATTTCTTACCTTTCTATTTTTCTTGTTTTCAGCTTTAACGCACAATCGTAAATTACGATTTCTTAGCTTTCAGCAGCGACAAATCGTCTTCTTTCGCTTAATCGTCTTTTTACTGTCTTTTGAGTTTATTTTGATGAATATTAATATTTTGTCTCTCTTTTACTATTTTTTTTTAATATCTATACATCGGCAGCTTATTAGTAGCAAACTAAGTCCTAGCATCACTAAGGGTGATAAAATGGGATATAATGTAACTGATCTCACCCCCAAACTTAGGTTTTGCTAGTCCCTAGTAAACAAAGAAACATAAAATATCTAAACTATGAATTTAAATGCCACTTTCGTAGGGAGCATGATTGCATTCAGCAGATGCAACAAGCCTTTAAACCCCTAGGTGATCCCTAGTGGAGGAGTTGTATTCTCCTGAAGGTTGTCAGTGAAGTTACCTACAAACTTCAAATATTTTACAATTTTTCAAAATATTTTTTAGAAATAAAATCTATACTACTAATTAAATTAATCATCATATATTTAGTATGATTTTCAAAAATTCTAAATCCTTCACCTTTACTTTTCATCAGAGTAATCATCCTTGATCAAAAGTCAACAATTTCAATTCTATACAGTGTGGAGTGTGTGCATTCCAGTGAAAAGTTTATTCATCATAGATTTTCTAAACTGTAGTTTTAGAAAATATTTTCATCCAAACTCTCACTATTGGCATACTCTAAAAAAGATATTGAAATTTTTTGTTCTCTCGTTATATACAATAAATTTCAAAGGACAATCAACTAAGAAGGTAAATCTCATGGAATTGATAATCAATTCTAATCATATGATTTTTTCGTTCATTCATAGTATCTATTTCATACATCTCTACTACACTCATACTTTTACAAATTGTAAATCACAAAGGTCTTTCCTTAGGCTTGTAATGAGATTTTAGGTTAAAAGGTTTCAAAGAAAGGTAGATAAGATTCAAAAGGTTTCTGGGAATTTAGTTCTTCCTTCTCTATCTTCATTCCTTCTTTTCTGTCTCTACTTCAGTAAGTATCTAAAAAGTTGGATGACTCCTTCCCATTTTTTTTTCTCTCTCTCTCTTTTGTTTTTTTTGTAAATCCCATTTTCAGAGAATCGTATTTTATGATTTCTTCTAAATTTTTTTTTCTTGTAAATCGCCTTTTTACGATTTTCCTTTTCTTTCCCAATTTTTTCATACGATTGTATTTCTTCTCAATTGTACCATTTTCAACAGATCCTTTATCTGTTAAGTATATACTCCTTCCACTCCATCTTCTTCTCTTCTTTTATATTCTAAACTCTCAGAAATTATAAGGGTTAAAGGTAGAAAACTTTGGGTAGCACATATGGTTAAAGGTTTATAAAATTTTGGTACAAAAAAATTCTGTTTTAGGCTTCTAATATGGGTTCAAAGGATAAATTCTTTTCTGGGATTTTGGCTTTTTTGGCTCTGGTTAATCAAGAGATGGCCTTTGATCATTTTTCATGATTTACTAGTATGGATGTCTTATTGCTTTGATATATTCAACAGATAGTTCTAAAGAAACAAATCATCATAATCACATAATATATTTATTTTAATTTCAGCAATATGAGATTTCTCAGTAAAAGTTCAAAGAAAATTTCAAGCTTGAATGAAATAGTCTCTCTCAAAATAAAGAGAAAATATTAGCACAAGATCTCACTAGTTTATAATTTTGAAACTATAATCTAAATATTGCAGTTTAAATTAATCGTATAGTTTCAAACATTCATCTGATGCAGTGTTCAAAAGGTGCTATACAGGAATTGTAACTATTTTATTTTGATTGTTGAACTTTTGCTATGATGGATTGTAATGGTTTCATGGTCAAATTATTTTTTCTATCATACTTTGCATATCATGATTAATTCTAGACTAAAATTATTATTTTTTAAACTAAAAACAGAGAAACTAAATTTATTTTTTTTCGATTTCAAACTAAAACCAAATAAAAAATTGTTATCTTCTAAAATACAGATTTGTATATCCCCTCAAACTTAAATAGGAAAATGTCCTCATTGTGCAAAAAAAGGGACATATCTAAAAATTATTGATACTCTGATTATTTACCGAAAAAATCTGTTACTAGATATATACTCTCCCAAACTTAAGAGAAAATATCCACGGCTTGATCTCGGAGTGTCAATAACAGAAATGTTAGTAATGTTAATAACACATTGTTAGAAAAAGATGAAAGTAAAAAAAAAGAAAACTTTATATATTACTGAATATGTACAATGAACAATAAAGAGAAATTAAAATCTATTATAAGAAAAACTAACTACATAAATAAAATAAATCCAGGAAAAAATCTAGACACACACTAAACTAAGACACTGGCAGCAACGTCTGAGAATAAAGTTTGTCTTCGATAAAGATCGGTCCTCAGCTTCTAACCACCTACAATTAGAGTCTCTCATTCCTTCCTACTAATGGAGTATCCCCTCCTTGGCAGGCTCGCACCCTCTGTCTTCCAAGTCCCGCCGAACAATGCACGTCACATTTCTCCTTTTGGGAAGAAATGCAAGGCACTGTGGAAGTCCTATGAAGAGTGGGAAGTGAACATCTCTCTAATTCATCTTTTGCCTATACTGCTCCCTTGCGAAAACTACGTGAAGGGAATGTAGCGCAAGTGAAGGGAGAAGATAAGCAATGGATAAGGGTGGCGAGGAACGGCTCAACCCACTATCAACATATGGAAGTTTGCATTCAAGGTGGGTTGTGATGGTGTTAAGATTAGGAAGTGGGGGAAGATGGGCTCTTGGTATATGTTTTTGGATTTGGGTTAGGTTTAGGGTAAAGGGTAGTTTCGATGGATGATTTAGCATCTCGAGTAAGTCGCTTGCGTTTCAGATCTTCTACTTTCTGTTGTGCAGCCAGAAGTTCGGCCTTGAGTATCTCGAGGATGCTTACTGAAATCATTCTAGTTATGCTCTTCCGTCATTTGGTGTAGAGTTAGGGACGGAGGAAGAAAGGTTGTGGATTGGTTTTAGTTTATAGATGGGTATGGATTTATAGGGGAAAAGCTTGGCTTTGAACCGTCACTTCGAAGTAAATGTCGATGTGTAGGTTTCTAGGCTAGGGTAGTTGGGAAGTGGTGGTCTTGAATGCAAAATTTGTTTGTTTCCCATATGAATTTAATGGGTCTGAATTCCAATGTAACTGATAAGACAGACCACTGGAATTGCTTGTTCCCTAGAATTGTCGTTTACAATTCTCGCTATCAATAAACCGTTGAAAAGACTCTTCACTTGTTGACTTGTATTAGCTATGATTCAACATTCTTAATCGTGGTTTGCTCGTAAGTCCATACGTTCAAACACGATTATAAAAAGAAAGATATCCATATGGTTGGATGTATTTTTCACATTGTAAATTGTATGAAAGTTTTGAAAAGAATAAAAATAATAATGATATAAATATGTTACAAGATTTTTCTACAGATGAGTTGGTAGCTCGACGGGTCCATGAGGAATTCAATAAGAATTATGGGGAGTTGATGTGCCTCCCGTAAAAGTATTTCCTCCTGGGGTACCAACTGTCAGTGAGAACGAATAGTTACTTTCTCTCGTGTTAGTCATAGTTGCTAGTTGCTCAACCTGAGTTTCTAATTGTGTAATGGATTCCAGGAGATTGTTGAGTAACTACGTTTGAATCTGGCCATGCTACAACCAGCTTTCGGTTATCTGCATCAGGGCTTCCTCAGCGTCAGTATGGTCTCGGGCCTTTGTGGGGTAAAAAGGAGCGGTAGGACACTTTGGAGTTGTTTGAGTTGGGTTATGGTTAGGACCACAAGCTCCACCTTGTCCAGATGTTGGGTGCGATATACCCACTAGAGATTGAATTTTTCCTTTCTGAAGCTTCATCTTTGAAAGATTTTCCGTTATTGACTTTAATTTATATAATCCTCATTGCATAGGGGTGTATTCCTAGAAGTCTCCGAATCAATCTCATCTGGTGCATGTTGTTGCACCGTTTCCTTACTAAGGCTCTCGAAGAGTTCCTAAGCATCCATTGTTGTTAAATTACAAAATATACCACCATAGGCAACATCAATTTTATGCCTAGTTTGGTCATTTAATCCTTCATAGAAAGTGAGCACTATTTGCCATTTCACGACCCCATGATGAGGGCATATATAGAGAAGCTTCTCAAGGCGACTCCAACTCTCTTGAAGTGGTTCATCTGGGAATTGATGGAACATTAAAATAAGATGCCAGATTTTATTCGTTTTGCACATTGGGAAGTACTTCTCAAGGAATTCACGTTTCAATCCCTCCCAATCAGCAATCGAATTTCGGGGTAAAGAGTGCAACCACTGCTTTGCCCCATCCCTAAGAGAATATGAGAATAACCTTAAACGAACAGACACTCCTATCAGTTCTTTAATTTGAATAATGTTACACATTTCTATAAAATTATTTAAATGCCATTGGGGCCTTCCTCAATCAGCTCTTGAAAAGTAGGAAGTATTTGAAGCATATTTGGCGTGATTTCAAAAGCCTCATAACCGACAATAGGGGTTTGAATACATGGGGATAGTATAAGAGGTGTCAATGCATAGTATTCCCCCATCGTTTTAGCCTTACTTTCATTTATTCCTATCATATTCATATTGAGGCAGGTCGGCTAGAATGCAATATGTCTAGTTTTGGTTTGGTTTTATATGATTTTTATTCTAGAAAACAGGGACAGAAACAAATCTGAGCTTCTAATTTTCGTGGCCGACAGAAGTTGGAAACTTTCGATTCTCTGCTCCGAATAAACCTGCGAAAGATTAAGAAATGATCAAAGATATTTGAAAATATAAAGAAATATACAAAGAGAAAGATAAATATTTATTTTTAAAATAGAAATATAAACATAAAAATATAAAAAATTTCTAGGCAACGGCGCCAAAAACTTGATCGACTTACTATGTGTATCTAATTAAGTCTTAACTTATTGCAAGTGCACAACGGAAATTATAGAGCTAGTATATGATCGTTCCTATGAAGAAGTTTATCTTAATGTAGAATTTATATTCAAAGTTATATTTATCTTTTAAGGTTCTAAACTACTAGAGAAATATGAATAAAAGAATAGGTTTTTAATCTAAAGTGCATAAAATAAATCCTAATCCTCCTTCAGATTAAGGTCGTCAATCTTAATCTTCAGCTATCGAATATTTATAAAATAAACAATACCATTACACCATATTGTAGTTTTCTAGAATTTGGGCGTCAATCAAAAACTAAAATCCTTCAACACAGATTTAATCTAATCCACAGTTTCTTAAAATCTGGGTGCCAATCAAATTCAAGAAAACTGAAGATGGAAAAGTAAAAATCGTTACACTAATCTGCAAATTCCAACTCGAGTCGTCAATTCAAATTAAAACTTGGAGATATTTACAAAACAGTAAATAAAGTAAATAAAATCTAATCTAGAAAGCAAAGTAAATATATCTTCACCCCTCAGCCGAAGTCGTCAATTGCTTCTAAGAAACTAGGATATCTATACTAATCTTCAGCACCCAATAGCAGTCGTCAATTGCTCTTGAGAAACCTTTGTTATGTAATCTACTCTAACTATTTTACACTACTGATTGGAAGAAAATCCAACCTCAGTCGTCAATTGATGCTGAAATTCTTCGATCCTTAATCCTATGTCGAGCCCTCTTATTTATAGATCATAATGGGTCGATTTACAGAGATCTAATTTTAATAAAAGAAACTACTAAAATAAAAGTATCCTAATACAACTATAATTCCTAATTTTATTTTTCCTTGCTTTCAAACTGTAGATATGCTTCTGGATTATTTTCCTTTATTTCAGCAACCGAGATTTCCTAAGAGCTTATCTTCATCAATCTTCTCGGATCCATGATTCACCAAACTTCTAATTTCAGAGATTTTCTAATTCAGTACATAACGGCGATAGTCTTCACTCAGTTATCAACAACAAATATAACAGAGAGAAACTTGTACAATCGTAAAGTTCGATTATTCTTTCTTTTTCTGGAGAATCGTAAATCACGATTTCTCATTTTTCCACAGCTTTCTGGACTATTTCCTAAGATGGACGATCGCTTTCTTGTATCGCTTTTTACTCCTTTTGTCGTTTTATGAAGAATCATCTTTTGAAGAATCGTCAATTACGATTTCTTATCTTTTTATTTTTCTTGTCTTCGGCTTTAACGCACAATCGTAAATTATGATTTCTTGGCTTTCAGCAGTGGCAAATCGTCTTCTTTCTCTTAATCATCTTTTTACTGCTTTTTGAGTTCATTTTAATGAATATTAACACTTTGGCTCTCTTTTACTATTTTTCCTTAATATCTGCACATCTGTAGCTTATTAGTAGCAAACTAAGTCCTAGCATCACTAAGTTAAGGGTGATAAAATGGCATACAATGTGACTAATCAGTGACTCAAGTTTAACCATTACATATCTTATCGTATTTTTGTTTACTTATCAGACACCCACATACATTCTGAAATCAGTCAAGTATTTGCAAATCAATATAATAAGATAGGTGTTTTTTTAAAAATCAATATAACTTGCAGTATCACAAATAACCATTAGAACTATAAAATAGAAGTTCCCATACAGAGGCAAATTATAAAATTAATCAGCCACAGATAAAATAGCAAGACACATGCAAATTTAAACAAAATATCAAATATCCACACCGATCAAAGCATAACAGTCATAACTATTTGACATTTACAAGTTAATTATATAATAGCAAAAAGAAGTAGAACCACCAAGTTCTGATAATTCGGCAAACATTTAAATTTACATTTCCAAAAATTTTGAAACTCAAAAAGATTTTTCTTTTTTTTGTATGCTCTGTCAACTCCCTAATCCTCCAACTCAGTAGCTGGCCTAGCATCCTGATTGTCTACATCATCTCCAGCATCCTGATCTACAGCCTCTCCTGCTCCAAAAGTAGAAGCACAAGTCGTGGAAGCACGGATATCAGCCATGTAAGTAGCATAATCCGTAGGATATGCGTGATGCATCAGGTATGTCAACATACCCTCATGAACATCCAACCTGCTGTTCATCGTGGTAGTGTACTGAGTCAGCCTATGGATGTCTTGGTGCACTGCCATCATCTGCCTGGTGAACTATGATAAGGTAAGCACATCTGTATGTGTAGCCTATGGCTGGATAGGTGGTGGCATCTGAATTGGGGCATGATGTTGTGGCTGCTCTATAGGTGCGGGTGGTTTTGGCTCCCGAGCGACTTGTTCAACAACTTCTTGATCATCTGCTTCTTGATCAGCTACTTCTTGATCAGCGGCTTCCTGGGGAGCTTTCAGTAACTTCTTATAGCTTCTCCTCTAATCCTTCAATTTATATGTCTTGACATTGGCGGTGGACTTGGGTTCATCATTTGAAATTTTATATTTCTCCTCGCCATGGTAATACTAAATCATGAGAGATATCAATCGGGCATATGGAATTTCTTTATAGGGGCCTTTCTCATCTTACCCATTTTCTCGCGGGCCGTAATGATACCTCTGAACACAACCACCGGTGCGCTAAGCCATTTTTCTTGGAAAGCAGAAAATAAGGCTTGTTGAGTGATGCCTCTCCTTTCCGACTGGTGTCCGAACAGGTAAAGACTACACTTGAATATAACATCAAGCATCCACTTTATATCTGGCAATTGGGCTTGGGTTACCGATTGCCCAGATCCATGTAGTCCCTGAGTCATTATGGCACTGACATCGTGGAATCCCACTGGTTTGGGGTTTGGTGCCAATAAACCCATGGCTGGTGAATACTTGGTAGGACAAGCCATCGCTTCAGTGATATCATCGAGATCAAACTCGTAATCTCGCCCATCGATTTTAGTGTAAATCTTCTTCCAATCACCCTGACGCATGTGTTGGTAAAACAATCGTACCTGCCAGGGGTAAAAGTGGGAGTGAAAAGGTTGGAGTAGGGAACCCAACTCAGCTCTTTCTAAATAATCATGTGCCCACTGAGTGGTCGCATGTTGTTCAAAGAGCTTGGGGTTAAAGGATCACTCATTGTCAAAGTCTTTCTCGCTCCACCACTCATTTGGTTGTTCTCGTGGTGGAGGAGGTGGTGTTGGTTGTGGTGGTGGTGGCTGGTTAGAAGAACCGGCCTTCGATGTGGGCCATTTCGAAGTAGGGATTTTGGCAGCCGCTTGCTTCTTGGGCCCCATTTCAATCAAAAGGGAATCTCACAAAAAACCTAAAAATGCAAAATAACCAAGTAAGTTAGGGTTTTACCTCTTCAAGCGAGTTAAAATCCAATTTCGGCACCAAAATCTAGCTTGGATGGATCCCGGAGATAGAATGGTGAATGCGCATGAAGAAGGGAAGAAAGAAAACCCCCAAAAGTCTCGAATAGAAAACACAAATGAGGGAAATAACCCTCGAGTTTTAATTTAAGTCGATAAAATCGATCGTTCGATTTATAATTTGAACGTTCGATTTTGAATTCAAAAGTTTGATTTCTAATTTGAACGTTCGATTTTTATCCAAAAATTTCTCAGAAGCCTGACAGTTTTGAACGTTCAATTTTTATTTTGAACGTTCAATTTTTACAATAAAATTCAGTTTTGAATTTTCTTCTTTCCTTAAGAGTTTTGAGGATTTTAGCACCCCAAACTTGTATCGTCTACGTACCCTTAATGAGGTACATACTCATACATTAACCACATCATATACTCAAACTTTCAGCCCTTAAAAACTTATATACATTACGAAATTTGTATATAATACAGGTCACATTGAATGCAATCCAAAAGTAAAGTGCCATTACATTCCTTAAACAACAATTCTCCGTACCACTCAAATAAGTGTGGGAATTGTTTGCGGATTTCAACTTCTTGCTCCCATGTGGCTTCTTCGAAAGAATGATTTTGCCACTTCACAAGGGCTAAAGGAATCCGCTTAGTCCGTAAGATCTGTTCTTTGCGGTCCAAGATCTGTACTGGCTCCTCGACCAATGTTAGACTATCTTGAATCTCGATGGGTTGGTAGTCTAACACATGTGTCAGGTCTTTAATATACCTCCGCAACATGGACACGTGAAACACATTGTCCATGCTGGATAGTTGCAACGATAATGTCACTTTGTAGGCAACTTCACAAACTCGGCCCAGTATCTCAAAAGGCCCACCATAACGAGGACTCAACTTTCCTTGTTTGCCGAAACGCATCACGCCTTTCGAAGGCGAGATTTAATGTAACGACCGTGATTTCTACTGGTGTTGAATCGTTGACTTTCGACGATGATACAATTTGCTTTGATCTGTTTGACTTGGTCAAATTGTTGACGACTGTGATGTGGTCTTCGACCCATCGACCTCAAATTGGGTAAATGCACCCAATGAACAAATCTAAAAACCAATTTCTGATTCGAACACTAGATTTAAACTCGAACCCGTGTGCGAAGTATGTGTGTTGCACACAACTCAAGCCCTGGGATCGGACCAGGTTCGATTCCCCCTTTCAAGTGCTATAATTATAACACATGGGCTTAGTTAATTATTATTAAATTATAATTTAGAACGAGAGGGATGGCATGCGCGTGATCAAGGGCGATCAGGTGCACCTTAGGCATGAACCTAACCCGAGCCCAATGACCCAAACTAACAGATGTTTATAGGTATAGACGTGACACGCTGGAAATTTCGAAACCTTGTACACCAATTTAGTGTTCTGAATCAGGGGCGCCATGCGCCACGAATATTCCGATTTAATTGAATCCCAGAGAGTACGTGTAATTAAGGGTGAGAGTCATTACACAAGCGTGCAGGTCGGAGATCTAGTTTGTAAGTGAGAGGTCCAAGTATCGAAGCTTGTTATGTACACTAGGCCTTGTTTATTTTGGATTTTACAAAGGCCTTATTTTGGACTTTTTAGTAAGAGCCAATACACTATTTTTGGTGTAGCAGCTCAACACCATCCCAAACCCATTGTTATAAGAATTGTCATTTTAGTAAAAAAATCCAATTCAAACTGCATGACAAATTTGGTGGAGAGCAAGAGAGCCGAGAGTGCCGACTTCTCTTCATTTTCTTCATTTTCTTCTCTTCTTCATGCCTTCTTTTGAGAAATCCACGCCATTAATTTCCCGTAAAGATCACTGTGGTTCCAACTACAATAGAACGCTGATTCTGACACTGTAAAGCTCGAATAAGAGGAAGAGATCATCATCGGATGAATGGCAAGCCATGGGGTCAATCGTAGGCTTCGCATGCATGATTTAGGAAAGTAAATTCTGAAACCCTTCGCATGTGTGCGTAGATCGTAGGATGATTGTGGGTTTTGATTTTGATTAGTATGCATTTTTGAATTTGCGTGCAAGGTTTGGGAAATCCAAGGTTGGATGAGAGGTGGAGAGCTTCGACATCGATTTCCACAAATTCGACCATCGTAGATCCATATACTTCCTTTGAAAAGGTGAGATTTATTACTTTTGTTATAGGTCATGCTTAGATTTAGATCATATGTGATTAGAACATCTTGATTTTGGGATTTTTCGAACCCAAAAAGGGTCACATATGGTCGCCCACAGTCATCGCGGTGAGTGGAAACCTCGTTGCGGAGAGACCCTACCTGAAGCACTCGCTGCGGCGAGTGCTACATGGAAAAATAGGCAAAAAATGGCACTGTTCGTTCTCGCCGCGGCGAGCTATGGGTGCTTGAAGGACTCGCCGCAACGAGATACTGTTTCATTGCGCCAACGCCTGCTCGGTATTTCGGTCATAACTTTTGACTCCAAACTCCGATTGGCGCGATTCTTGAAGCATTGGAAAGGGGACAATAAGCCCTATAAGTTTAAATAATTGATAAATTCATGAATCTAATGTTTTAAAGATCAACATTTAGTAGCAAGTAGGGACAAGTTTCACATAATCCAAAGTTAACACGAACTTGTCCTTTTCGCCCTAGTTTTGAGAAAACTTTAGGAACTTTCAGATGTGTGATATTTAATTATTAACATCCAATTATACACATGCTTCATAATGTAGGTTAAGGTTTGGGAACGTCTGTGATAATTTTTCTCACCATTTTGCATGACCTTGTGTGATTTCACAACCGAGGTAGGGGAACTTCACTAATTAATTACATTTGTGTCTTGAATACATAGACTTGTATGATGAGTGTGATAAGCTATGATTTATTTTTGAAAATAAATTTTGAATCTTTGAAATCAGAATTTGAAATTTGAACTTTGATATTTGCATTTGAATTTGATACGAACATGAATCCGAACTTTGAAATACGAACATGACTTGAATTTTAAGCTTTGTATAAGAATCTGATTTGCATCTAGATATTTGAACTATGAATGAGTTTTGACTTATCTAATTCGAACACAAATTTTGAACTTGAATTACACTTGACACTTGAGCTTTGAATGTACACTTGAATTTGAACTACGAACTTTGAATTGGCTCACATTGAAATATCGAATCTGATTTGATAAAAATGTGTATTGAATTGAACCGACAAAGCGGGATATCCGTGAATTGAACTGGCACGATGGGATATCCGTGAATCGAACCGGCATGGCAGGATATCCGTTAATCGAACCGGCACGATGGGATATCCGTGAATCGAACCGGCATAGCGATTACACCCGTAAATCGAACCGGTGCGACGGGATATCTGTGAATTGAATCGGCACGGTGGGATATCTGTGAATCGAGTATGTAAGTCATGTAAATGAACCAAAAACATAAGTCAAATAACTAAAGTGGACCGCTATGGGCGAAATATTCGTACGATTGTGGACCGCTATGGGCGGAATATTTGTAAAATTGTAGACCGCTATGGGCGGAATATTTGTACACTGGTGGACCGCTATGGGCGGATTAAATATAATAAGAATCTACGTGATGCTTGAATCCGAATTGAAATCAACTTTTAAACCTTGTGAAACTCTTACGAAGACATGATTTTCAAGCTCATTTTGGCATGAGGAAAAGACTATATAATTTGTTTGACATGAAAATGACATGACTATTCTGAGATGAAAATGATCTTGAAACATGTCTTTGTTTTAAAAATGAAAATGCTTTTGAAAACTTGTATTTAAATCAATGTTTTTATGTGAAACTGCTTTGAAATTCTTGTCATTTAATCTATGCACGATATGATGAAATATAATTGTTCTTGAGTTTCCTCTACTGAGCTTGGAATGTAGCTCACCCCTCGACTATACGTCATAGGTGCAGGTCTTGAGTGAGAATCCGGAGCTTGACGCGAATCCTTTACCATAGACTGGTGGATTTGATCGCGATTTAGTTGTGGATTTTGAGATTTGGACTTGGTACGTGCAACCATCTTATATACTGGTCGAATTAGATTTTTGAATGTACATCTCTTGTGTATACACATTGTATACCACTGTTTAGGTGATGGTCGGTCATCACCGATGGTTTGTATTGTTAGCCTGCATTTTGTATAAGGATAGAATTTTCTATTTTTGCTATGTGTATCATATGCTTTGATTTTTCGCATGTGTGTGGATGTACCATCTATGTTTCTGTATTCGGATCGTGATCTGCGACCCAACGGTCCGGGTTTTTCCTTATTGGTAAAAAGAAAAAAAAAATGTGTCAAAAAAATTCAGGCTATCACAAGTGGTATCAAAGCATAGGCTTTTTATCTTCTAGGGACTCAAAGATATGACAGTAGGTTCTGTTTAGAGTATAGGTTGTGGGTCTTTGCGATCACGTTGAACTGAAATACTTGTTCAAGTGTGATCGAAATATGTTTTTAGGATCCGAGCTAGGATGTTAGACTTTGTCAAGACATGGGGCCACGATGGTCACCATCACTAGAAATTGAAACCTTTGTTTTATTTTGACAGATATATATGGCACTGCGCAAAAGTGCTAGGATCGCGCATGCCGGGGAGAATGATCATGAACAAACTAGGCAGCTACTGGAAACAATGGTCAGAATGATGGCCCAATAGACCAAGTTACTTGCAGCAATAGTGCAGCCCACTGCACGCACTTCTTTGCCTGTACTCGTTGAGTCATTCTCACAGTGTGGAAAGCAGCATAAGACAAAGAAATATAGGCGGGCCACAGGTGAGTGCTTCAGATGTGGCAGACTAGGACATTTGATAAAAGATTGTCCTACGGCGAAAATGAAGAAGACGACACCCGCATCTCAACAACCTGTTCAAGGTGTCTATCTGAAACCGACTATATCTACACCTTCAGAGGCGTTCCGACCCTTGAACCATACTACAACGGGAGCGTTCGGAGTTCCACAAACTTCACGTGCCTCTTCATCTATTCTAATAGCATTGTGAGCAAAGTGTGGGAAGCCGCATAAGACGGAGGAATGTAGGCGTGCTTCTGGGGCCTGCTTCAGGTGTGGCCTGTTAGGACATCGGGTAAAAGATTGTCCAGAAGCGAAAATGGAAAAGACGATGTCTGCATCTCCTCAGGAGCTCTCTCAGCCTACCATTCTCGGTCATAATCATGCATGCCATCTAGGCACAAGATGCCCACACATCAAACGGAGACATCCGAGGTATAATTTCATTACTAGTTATCGAATGTTACTTATTGCCAGTTGATAAATATCCTTGGAGTTTATTTTCATTTTTACATTTTAGGAATATCGCATTTGCCATATGCACACCTGATAAGTTCACATACATTAAGTTTAGGTACTCTTCACATGTACTTAGGTAACAACATCTGTCAATATAAGTCAGGTGCCTTGATAGACACTGAACACAGACACGGTTTACCGATAGGTTATTATCCTGGTTGAGGACACTTAGAAGATTGAGCCAGGGTTATTGAAAACAAAAAGTAGATGTCCATAAGAACAACTTAGTTAAAATGATTTTGATTGTGAGTATGATTATCTTTGACCTTATCTTAGATTGCAAGATTTCAAGGTAAGTTTCAATGTCAATGAGAAGCAATAAGGCCGAATCCTTTGGAATCTTAAGAGTCATTGATGCTTAGAAGAATTATCAATGCTTAGACGAAATAGTAGACTATAAGAGATTTATTTTCAAAGGTTAAATATTTTGAAGCCCAGGATAACACCCTACTGGCAGGAAATCTACTAATTCTAGGGGATTAGCCACTAGGATGATTGAATACTTAAGGGCAATCAGTCTGGGTAAGTCTGAATTAACTAAGGAGAACAATCATCGAATGTTATGGGCGATTAAAGTTGGACTAAGCGTGACAAATTATTTTGGTGATAAGAGACCTTTGGATTAATGGTTAAGTGATGCGTCGATGGTTTCAACCTTAAAGTGATGTCATGATTTGATGAAAGATTTAAATCTTCCGCGTGATAATGGCACACTTTGGTTAAATTACATATTCAATTATATATAAATTTTGGATATCTTCTAAATTGCGTATAGATGTGCCTTTTTACGATTGGTTATGGGAAGGATGGCTGATCAGTTGGGGGTAGATCGTAAATCTGGATGTGGATATGCCCTCTTGAGTAACTGGGAATCTATTCCAATTAGCTCTGTGTGTATTATATAAATCGTTGGACGATTGAATGGTTACTGACTTTCAATATCAAATGAAAATGATGAACGATTCGCGAGACGAACCATTGGAAATCCCCAAGTATTTTCAACGTATTGAATTTTGATGACAAACACCCACTATAATGGACACGCCGAGAGTCACACCATGAATATTCGAGGACGAAAATTCCATTAAGGAGGGGAGAATGTAATGACCCCGACTTTTCGAGGAGGCTAAACCATTAACTTTGGCGGAGAATATGATTATCGGTATTCGGGCTATCAACTCTCCATACCCTTCGTGTACGGCATGCCAATTTTCGAGGACGAAATTTTTTTAAGGAGGGTAGAATGTAACGACCTTGATTTTTATTAGTGTTGACTCGTTGACATTCGATGATGATACGATTTGCGTAGATTCGACCATCATAGACCTGTATACATGCTTTAAAAAGGTGAGATTTATTACTTTTATTAATAGGCATGCTTAGATTTAGAACGTATGTGATTAGAACATCACATACCTTTGATTTTGGGATTTTTTGAACCCAATAAGGTCACATATGGTCGCCCACAGTCGCCGCGGCGAGTGGAAGCCTCGCTGCGGCGAGACCCTACCTGAAGCACTCACCGCCGTGAGTGCTACATGGAAAAATAGGTAAAAAATGGCCCTGTTCGTTCTCGCTGTGGTGAGCTATGGGTGCCTGAAGGCCTCACCGCGGCGAGCTACATTCTCGCCGCGGTGAGATACTGTTTCACTGCGTCAACACTTGTTCGGTATTTCGGTCATAACTTTTGACCCCGAACTCCGATTGGTGTGATTCTTGAAGTGTTGGAAAGGGGACAATGAGACCTATAAGTTTTATGAATTAATAAATCATGAATCTAATATTTTAAAGATCAAAATTTAGTGGCAAGTAGGGACAAGTTTCACATAATCCAAAGTTAACGGGAACTTGTCCTTTTCGCCCTAGTTTGGAGAAAACTTTAGGAACTTCCACATGTGTGATATTTAATCATTAACATACAAGTATACACATGCTTCATAATGTAGGTTAAGGTTTGAGAACATTTGTGAGAATTTTAGGCACCGTTTTGCATGACCTTGCGTGATTTCGCAACCGAGGTAGAGGAACTTTCCTAATTAATTACAGTTGTGTCTTGAATACATAGACTTGTATGATGAATGTGATAAGCTATGATTTGTTTTTGAAAATAGACTTTGAATCTTTAAATTCAGAATTTGAAATTTGAACCTTGATATTTTGCATTTGAATATGATACGAACATGAATCCGAACTTCGAAATACGAACATGACTTGAATCATAAGCTTTGTATAAGAATCTGATTTGCATCTAGATATTTAAACTATGAATATGAGTTTTGATTTATCTAATTCAAATACGAATGTAGAACTTGAATTACACTTGACACCTAAACTTTGAATGCACACTTAAATTTGAATTACGAACTTTGAATTGGCTTGCAATGAAATATCAAATCTAATTTGATAAAAAAATTTACGTGAATTGATCGGGCACGACAGGATATTCGTGAATTAAACTGGCACGGCGGTTACACTTGTGAATCGAACCAGCATGGCGGGATATCTGTGAATCGAACTAGCACGGTGGTTACACCCGTAAATCGAACCGGCATGGCGAGATACCTGTGAATCGAACTGGCACGACGGGATATCCATGAATCGAATTGACACGGCGGTTACACCCGTGAATTGAATCGGCAAGATATCTTTAAATCGAATCGGCACGGCGGGATATCCGTGAATCGAGTATGTAAGCCATGTAAATGAACTGAAAATATAAGTCAAATAAACTAAAGTGGACCGCTATGGGCGGAAGATTCGTACGGTTGTGGACCGCTATGGGCGGAATATTTGTACAATGGTGGACCGCTATGTGCGGATTAAATATAATAAGAATCTACATATCCTTGAATCCGAATCACAATCAAATTTTGAACCTTGTGAAACTCTTCATAAGACATATGATTTTCAAGCTCATTTTGACATGAGAAAAAGACTTTGTGTGTTTTATTTGACATGAAAATGACATGACTGCTCTGAGATGAAAATGATCTTGAAAAATGTCCTTGTTTTAAAAATGAAAATGCTTTTGAAAACATGTATTTAAATCGGTGTTTTTATGCGAAACTACTTTGAAATTCTTGTCGTTTGATCTATGCACGATATGATGAAATGTAATTGTTCTTGAGTTTCCTCTACTGAGCTTGAACTGTAGCTCACCCCCGGACTATACGTCATAGGTGCAGGTCTTGAGTGAGAATTCAGAGCTTAAGGCGAATCCTTTACCATAGACTGGTGGATTTGATTTCGATTTAGTTATGGATTTTGAGGTTTGGACATGGTACATGTAACCATCTTATAGATTGGTAGAATTAGATTTTTGAATGTACATCTCGTGTAGACACATTGTACACCACTATTTAGGTGATGGTTGGCCATCACCGGTGGTTTGTGTTGTTAGCTTGCATTTTATATGAGGATGGAATTTTCTATTTCTGTCATGCGTATCATATGCTTTGATTGTTTGCATGTGTGTGGATATACTATGTATATTTATGCATTTGGATTGGGATTTGTGACCCGACGGTCTGAGTTTTTCATTATTGGTAAAAAATAAAATAAATAAAAGTGTCAAAAAAATCTGGGCTGTCACATTCGGATAAAGACATTGTCTCCAACCAGAAATGCAAGTATTAACTACTATCTCATAATTTAAGGGGGCGTAAGGTGATTAATACAATTAAGCTCACCTGAAAATCAACATGTCTCCTCTTGAGATTGGCGTAGCTCTTTTAGCGACTTTGAGCTACTCGTAATCATTCGTAGATCAACTGAATTATTTTGGTCTTTCTTTTCACAATCTTTGGGCCTAAAATGAGCTTGTCAACCACTTCTTCCCAGTTAAGCGGAGACCTACATCTCCGACCATACAAAGCCTCATAGGGAGCCATACCGATGCTAGCCTGGTAGCTATTATTATAAGCGAACTCAATTAGAGGTAAGTGTTAGTCCCATGACCCTTGGAAATCTAACATGCAAGTACGTAGTATGTCCTCTATGATTTGGTTCACCCGCTCAGTTTGCCCATCAGTTTGAGGGTGAAATGCCGAGCTGAAGTCAAGTCTAAAAGCCATCCCTTACTGAAATTGCTGCTAGAATTGAGACGTGTACAGTGAGTCTCTATCAGACACAATACTAATCGGTATACCATGCAGCCAGACTATCTCCTTGAGGTACAACTTTGCGAGTTTGCTGACAGTATACATCGTATTGTAAGGTAAGAAATGTGCGGATTTAGTTAACCGATCAACAATGACCCAGATTGCATTATTTTTTCTTAGAGTTCTAGGCAATCCTAGAAGAAAGTCCATAGAAATGACTTTCCATTTCCACTCCGGTACAGGTAATGGTTGTAATAACCTAGATGGGTTTCAATGATCAACCTTGACATGCTGACATACCAAACATCTTCATACGTACTCAGCCACATCTCTCTTCAAACCGCTCCACCAGAAAGTCTTTTTCAGATCTTGGTACATCTTGGTACTGCCCGAGTGGATAACATACATAGATTTGTGAGCCTCTTCTAAAATGGTGTCACGAAGCTCAGTATTGCTTGGTACGCATGCCCGGTCTCGAAACAACAAGGTCTCGTCTTCTCTAATAAAAAAATCCATCTTACTTCCACTAATCACATCCCGTCTGGTAGCCATGAGATCATCATCGGTCATCTGTAGCTGACGGATGTTCTCGAATAGTGTAGAATGAATGACAATATTAGCCATCAGAGCTCCCGAACCTCTAATGTCAAACCTCATGCTGCATAATGCCATATCTTCAAGTAACGCCCATCTATGCACTCTAGTGATGAGGTGTGACAACATAGTAGAAGACTTTTGACTCAGTGCATCTGCGACGACATTCGCCTTTCCTGGGTGATACTGGATAGAGCAATCATAGTCTTTCAGGAACTCCATCCATTGTCACTGCCTCATATTTAAGTCCTTTTGGGTGAAAAGGTACTTAAGGCTCTTATGATCGATGAATATATCGAATGTTTCACCGTAGAGGTAATGTCGCCAGATCTTTAGTGCAAAGATTATAGCTGCCAACTCCAGATCATGAGTTAGATAGTTCTTCTCATGGTCTTTGAGCTGCCGAGAGCCATACGTAATGACTTTGTCATTCTGATTAAGCACACAGCCTAACCCACTATATGAAGCATCACTGTATACTGTGAAACCTCCACTGCTTGAAGGTATGACAAGTACTGGCGCAGTAGTCAATCACCTCTTGAGCTCCAAAAAAATCTTCTCACATTGCTTCATCCAATCAAACTTAACATTCTTTTTTGTAAGCTGTGTAAGCGGACCTGAGATCTTGGAGAAACCCTCAATAAATCTCCTATAGTATCCCACCAAACAAAGGAAACTATGGATCTCTGTAATCATCTTTGGTTGTTCCCAGTTCACAACTGACTCAATCTTTACTGGATCAACTAATATGCAAGTCTCAGAGACGACATGTCCAAAGAAGTTGACCTGTTCAAGCCAAAACTCACACTTGCTGAGTTTTACATACAACTGGTGGTCTCTTAGTGTTTGAAGAGCCACTCATAAGTGTTGTTCGTGCTTTGCTCGTGTTCTCGAATAGATGAGAATGTCATCTATGAAAACCACCACTGATTTGTCTAGGTGTGGTTTGAATACTTGGTTCATCAAATCCATGAACGATGTTGGCCTGTTTGTTAGCCCAAAAGGCATAACCAGGAACTCATAGTGACCATACCTCGTGTAGAACACAGTCTTTGGAATATCTTCCACCTTAATCTTTAACTGATGGTAGCCTGACCTCAAATTGATCTTTGAAAAGAACCTTGCGCCTTATAGCTGATCAAAGAGGTCATCTATCCGCGAAGTGGGTAACGATTATTAATCATCAACTTGTTTAGCTGGCGGTAATCGATGCAAAGGCGCATCGATCCATCCTTCATTTTCACAAACAAAACTGGTGCTCCCTAAGGAGACACACTCGGTCTGATAAAGCCTTTATCTAACAACTCCTGAAGTTGTCCTGAAGTTGTTCCTTCAGTTCTTTCAACTTAGCAGGCGCCATATGATATGGAGCCTTCGACAAAGGTTCGGTACCTGACACTAACTCAATAGCGAACTCGATCTCCTGATCAAGTGGCAATCTAGACAGATCTTTAGGAAAGACATCCGGATACTCACATACAATCGTAATGTCAGTAATGTTCTTCTTCTCCTCCCGTTGATCTTGCAAGTAAGAAAGATATATGCAACATCCGCTCCTCATCATACTCTCTGCTCGGATAGCTGAAATGAATGGTGCGACACTGGATTTAACTCCACAAAATCGGAAGGATTTTCTCTTTGGAGGGCGAAAAGTCACAACTTTTCGAAGGCAATCTATGCTTGCATGATTCACAGATAACCAATTCATTCCTAGAATCACGTTGAACCCTTCCATACTTAATATAATCAAATCGGCTATCCTCTCGTGGTCTTCAATCATCACGATCAATACTTACACACAGTATCTGTGCTCACTGAGCTTCTCATAGAAATTTCTACTGCTAATATGAAGTCAAGGGACTTGGGAATGATGCCCAACATTTTAGAGAATAAAGGGGTAATAAAGGAGTGAGTAGACCCGGGGTCTATCAATACTCGTGCTTCAGTCTTGCATACGTCGTCATCACGAAACATAACAAGGGTACCTTGAATTGATACATAAGATTTAATTAATTGTGCATAATGGTTATGGTGTTCATGTAAGACTTAATAAAAGAATTTATAACCCTAAATCAACATAAATTAAAATAAAATTAACATATGAATTTTAATGATACCTTGAATCACGTCCTTCGACGTTTGGACATCCTGTGCTGTTACAACATGAGCTTGACCTTGAATTGTAGGTCGAGTCGATCTCTGTATAGAAGCCGAAGCGGTCCTTTCCTTGTCCTCCTTAGGACAATCATTGACCATATGTCCTATCTTTCCACACCGAAAGCACGCTTGAGTGTTCCTCCTACAGTCCTCAGTCTTGTGTAGTTTCCCACACCTTGTACACGAAGGGACCAGAGCGAAAGATGAAGCATGTGAGGATCCTTGTGCCACTGAAGCCCCACTCGCAGTAGTGCCTGATGGTCAGAAGGATCGTACAGGCGAAGACACTTATGGTCTCTGATATGATATCGACACAAAAGAAGCTGCAGGTCTCGAGTACGCCAATTGAATAGGATATCTTGGCGGCCTCATAAACTTAGGTCTTTTATTTGCCTGATCATAGGCACTTGTCTGGCCTGTCCAGCTCTCTGCTGGTCTCTCCTCTTGATGTCCCCCTCTCAGCTATCAGGGCTTTAGCCATTACTCCTGGATAGGTCTCCAGTTCAAGTACTGAGATCATCTCCTGAATGTCTAGCCTTAGGCCAAGTTGAAATTTCCTGGCCTTCATCAACTCGGTGGCCACATGCTGAGGTGTAAACCTCGAGAGTCTATCAAACTCAGCTCCATACTTGCGCACGGTCATCTTATTCTGCTCCAATTTTATAAACTGGATCTCTCACTGATGACGTATGATCCTCAGAAAGTATTGATCATTAAACATCTCTACAAATTCTGCCCAGGTCCATGGAGTATTAGGAATCTCCTGCTCCCTGGTTCTAGATACAGACTTCCACCATGAGTCAACCTCTCCGTCTAACTTGAAGGCTGCCCATCGAACCTTCTCGACTTTGGTACACTGCAGTACATTGAAGATCTTTTCCATCTCATTCAGCCAACCCTCTGCCTCAATCGGATCAGTCTGTCCCAAAAAATTAGGAGGGCGCATCCTCCTAAACTCTGCAAACTCGGAGGGTTGATGTCTGACTATAATCAACTCTGCTTACTGAGCTATAGCAGCAGTCTGTTGAGCCATAAAAGCTGTCTACTGAGCCTTGTTGTTGGCCAATGCCTCCAACACCTGCTCAACTTGTCCGTCACCACTTCCTCTTCCTGTTCCTATAGGAACAACATTAGAATCGAAAACGAACCCAATTCCCCTAGATGTACCGACACCCTCGGGAACATCCTGCAACAGAATTGTCCTTGGTCCGTCTCTACCTCTTCCTCTGCCTCTGCCTCGAAACCTTGGGGCCATGTTGATCTATCATTGTTAAACACAATAATATTTGATCAGTATTGATTGTAAAGACAATCATGCCCACCGTCCTATGACATCATGATCTAAAGCCATAGCTCCGATACCAACTGTGATGACCCGTCTTTCTCGTTTCTTAAATATCGGGAAGGACGACTCACCAACCTATCGATAAATCGATAAGTCAAAAAAAAAATCAAACATAAAACATAGTATAACAAAAAGATCTTCATTTCTACGCAAAAGGCAAGACAAAATAACGGTTCTAATTCCATGTGAAAACACATGAACAAAAGAACCGAAACAAACCACTGGTGATGGCCGACCATCACCGAAACATGGTTCACAAAAATATATAATAATTACAAAACAAACAGGCCGGACGTACCAAGCCCAAAACTAGTCTCTCAAAAAGTACACCAGAAATAATGCAGTATCCTAAACAGGGAAGAATTCCTTAGGAGGAATCTCATACTCTTCTTCCGGAATGTAGTCCGGGTCACTCTCGTAACCCCGAGCCTCTATATCTAAATCAGTACCTGTGACATATAGTCGGGGTGAGCTAATAGCTAAGCTCAGTAAAAGAAACTCAATTTATCACATTTTATCATAATTAGAGGTTTTCAAAGACTGAAATCGAATAAGGGATGTTTTCAAAACATGCATTAATTTACTAAATTCCAGTTCTAAAATAATCAAGAGCTGTGTTTTGAACAAGAAATCAAACAAATCTAGAGTTCATATGGTTTCATATTCTGATTCATGCATGCTCCTTTATTGAATGACTTAAAACATAACTTAAAGTTCTTCTCAAGTTACTATATCATGAGAGCAGGAATAAAATCGATGAGAACCCTTAACTAACCATCGTCGTTCAATGAGCCCTTATCAGGAAGTGCAACAAGCCCTTGCGTTATGAGGGTAACTTGTGCCATACAGATACACAGCCAAATGGGTTCATAGACAAATACACGGATATCCCGTCACGTCGGTTGGGATTCGTTTACGAGAACCTTAAATTAGATGTGGATCCTAATCATATAGTTCTACATATTTTAATACATTTTTAGATTCGGGATACATAGTTTCAAGATTCATATACAATTTTAAGATGTAATCGGGATTCATGGTTCAGAGTTTATGCTAATCAAAATCATGGCAGGATCAAATCATATTTGGAGTTCATATCGAAAAACAAAATCATATTATTTTAGATAGGAATGCAATAAATATTAAGGTTCCCCTACCTTAGACTTGGATCTGCTTAAATGTATCCAAGGTTCCTCACCAAAGGTTTCCCACACTTAACCTATTTTTAATTAACACCATACAACGTGTTAATAGAGTCTAAAATGGATAGACAAAAGTTCTCTAGAGTTTTCCCAAAGAAAAACACAAAAAGCCAGAAACAGGGGAAATTCGAGCATTCGGTTTCATTTTTGAACATTCGATTTTCAAATCGAGCGTTCAATTTCTTCATAATTCAAACTTGTCAGTCAGAGCCAAAATCAATCGTTCGATTCCATTGTTGAACGTTCGATTTCAAATTCAAACGTTCAATTCCTTCAGATTTCTGCTGTTTTCTGGTTTCTTTCTCAATACTTGATTTCCTTCAAAACTAAACTAATTTCTTTCCTATTCTCCCATACTAACAAGTCTAAATTTCTATATAGTTCATACAACAAGTAAACATAAATGAGCTAACCTTTTAAGGTTTATTTATTGGCTTCTGATGATTCTATCCCAAGTGTCGGATTGAATCTTGCGAAGCCTCAAGCCGGTGGATTCCAGAACCAACTCTTCTGAGCACATAGAGTATTTCATCTCTAATCATGCCGATAACGTAACAGTTACACTTGGTTCACACACAATTGGCACCACTCTCTATCTTTAAAGGAAAATGAAGAAAGCTTGCAATATTTCTCAAAGCTTGAACTCACGAGATAGAGGAGTGAGAGTTACTCCTCCCTCTTCTCTCTTTATAAAACCAAAATTATGCCAAAAAATATCATGATATTTTACTTACCAATTCTATCTACTTGCTTTTAAGTAAATCTCAGTGTTGAGCACGAGTACACGAGTTAGTGTATAAGTCATTGGCTAAAGGCCTTCACCAAGTCTAAATCAAATTTATTTTCACCAATAACATTCTATCGAGTTTACTTGCTCATACATTCAAAGTTATCATGTGACTTTTTCAGACACACATACCGAGGTGACCGTGTTCGAGTTCAAAATTTTCAGGTTATTACAGTATCACCGAAAATAAATGGGTGCAAACAAAGTTACCTCTAGTCACATTGGTTCCTTAGGCGCTTTATAAATGGTCTGAGACACTTTGCCCTTTCGTCCAATGCAATAAATGCGTCAGACTGTGAGAGATGCTTTGGCTACTACATTGGCTATTGTGCTTACTGCTTACTTTGTTCTCTGCCTTATAAAATATGGTAGCCTTTTACGTTGCTTTTTTGAGGTATTCAACTAAATTTATCCAGGTATTCAACTAAGTGGGATGCGATCATAGCCGCTGCCCTGGATAAATTTAATCTGATCTAAATTGGCCATGCGGACATGAACGAATTAAAAAAAAATCACTATTGGAGTGAACGCAATCAATGACTTTGTACATGTTAGTTTGTGCCACAATGTTTTGGGTCCATTGTTTGATGAGCATAAAATGGCAAACAATGTTCTAAACTCGCACATTATTTAGATTGTTCCATTAATGAAATTTGTCTCTTTTTTTCTTCCCCTCCATCTTCTAAATATTCTTCTCTCACCACCACATGAGGACCAACTGCTTGTGCGGGTATCACTATTTTCTTATATTTGTTGACGATTATTTTAAATATATGTGGCTTTATCCATTAGTTCATATATTTAAAACTTTTTCTTATTGCTTGCAATTTCAAATTAACTATTGAAAAATTATTTGATACTTTAATTAAATTTATTTTAATTTGGATGGTGGCAGTAAATTTGTAAATTAAAAATACATAGATATGCATGAGAAATCCATGTGAAAGAAGGATATTTCAGGAGTTATAGATGTTAGGAATTCTTCCCACTCTATTGAATTCCTTATCGCGATGAATGCAGAAAAAATAAGAAGATGCAGGCAAAAATCAATCACACTCACAACACAAAGATTTACGTGGTTCACCCAATTGAGGGCTACGTCCACGAGAGTATATGCACTATTTTGAATGTTCACAACGTACACACTCTCTTCTATCTAGTGCACTCTCAATCAATATCAAACACGATCTTATACAGCCAACACGCTGTAAAAACAAGGACGTAGTCCTTCAAATAACAGAGAAGAGATCTGTCGGAATATAATAACGATTCTGACACAATAACGGCTTCAATCAGATCATCAATCCCCAAGATTTTCTTCAATACTTTTCCTCACCAAGTATTCTCACAAGTTTTCTCTCTAGAAAACTTTCTCAAACCATTAATTGAACCCCTAGAGAAACTTTCTACAAATAGGCTCCAAACTCTTTTGAAAACATAACTCACAAATTTCCATAAAAAAAAAACTTAACTTACAAATCTTCTAAACTTTGCAAGTATTCAAAACACTTCCAAAAAAGAGTCAAAATTCAAACTTGCGGATCTGGATCCACCCAGAATCAATCGATTGATTTCTCAAACTAAATCGATTGATTTTCCCATACTCAATCGATTGACACCTGTGGTTGGGATTAAACCTTATTCAACAATCTCCACCAAGGTTTCATCCCCAACCACGTCACCGTCCCAACGAGCATCAATATTTTCGATAAATGTTAATCAAGTTTAGGCAATGCCTAAACTTATTCTGCGTAACCGGCTTGGTCAACATGCCCGCTGCATTTTCTTTCATATCGATCTTCTCAACCAATATTTCCTTATCTTCTATCATATCCCTGATAACATAATACCAGACATCTATATGCCTTGTTCTAGCATGAAAGACCCAATTCTTTGCTAGGTGAATGCATTCTGACTATCACAGAAGATAACGGTGCTCTCATCAACCTCACCAAATTCACTGACCAAACTTTTAAGTCACGAGGCTTCCTTAGCCGCTTTTACAGCTGCTATATACTCGACCTCTGTAGTTGACAGCACAACTATCCTTTGGAGCATAGACTTCCAACTAATCACTCTACTTGCCAAGACGAACATGTACCCCGTGATAGACCTTCTTCTATGAAGATCACCAGTATAGTCGAAATCGACATACCCGTAGAGATACAACTTGCTTGTATCTCCACCTTCAAACATCAAACCATGTTCAGCTATACCTTTTAGATATCTTAATATCCATTTCATTTCAAGACAATGTTCTTTACCCTGATTCGACATATACTTGCAAACTACACTCAAGGCTTGTGCTAAATCTGGACTTGTACTCACCATGACATACATCAAACTCCCAACGACATTTACATATGGAATATTTTTCATGTATTCCCTTTCTTCATATGTGGATGGACTCATCTTCTTTGTGAGTTTAAAATATTCTGCTAGAGGAATTGATACAGGTTTGACATCACTCATATTGTACTTCTCAATGAACTTTTGGATAAAGGTCCTTTGAGTTAACCAAAGCCACTTCTTCTCACGATTCCTCATGATTTCTATACCTAAGATCTAATTTGCAGAACCAAGATCCTTCATCTCAAACTTCTGGCTCAATGGTTAGTTTAGCTTGTTGATTTCAACCTTGCTTCTTGCTGCTATCAGCATATCATCTACATAGAGCATTAGGAAGATTCTCTCCCCTTTACCATACTCTTTCCAGTAGATACAACAATCATACTATCTCCTGTGATACCCTATGCCTAGCATATATGAATCAAACTTCCTGTACTACTGCCTGGTGGCAAGCTTGAGACCATACAAGGATTTCTTTAATCTACAAATAAGTGATTCTGGCCCTTCTGCTGTAAATCCTTTTAGTTGTCTCATATAAATCTCTTCCTGAAGATCTCCATGGAGAAAAACTATTTTCACATCCATCTATTCTAGTTCGAGATCTTTCTGAGCAACGATTGCCAACAATGTGAGAATCGATGTGTGTTTCATAATCGGAGAGAATATTTCATTATAATCAATACCCTCTTTCTGAGAAAACCCCTTTGCAACTAGCCTTACTTTAAACTTTAGAGTTTCACTCTTATCACCTTCTTTCTTTCGAAAGACCCATTTTCAATCGATGGCTCTCTTCCCTTTAAGAAGTTCCATGAGATCCCAAGTCTCATTCTTCAAAAGTGACTGCCACTCTTCTTCCATAGCTAACTGCCACTTTACTGCATCTGTATCCACCCGAGCTTCTGGAATTGTACTTGGTTCCCCATTATCTGCTACAAATGTAAGTGTTAAGGGAACCATATCCTTAAACTTTTCAGGACATTTCTTCATCCTCTCTGTACTTCTCAAGATAGTCTGAGCCGCTACCTAGGACTGCAAGTCTTGAGAAATTGCGCCATCATATTATTTCTCAGAGTCTTCATTATTTTTCTTATCTTGCTCATGCCTTTCAACATCAAATTGTACCTGAGGTTCATCAGATGACTGAGGTTTATCTTTCGTCTTTTTTATCGAAAATTCTTCTTTGTTGAAAGTAACGTCTCTTTCAACTATCACTTTGTGAGATTGTGTATCCCATAAAAGATAACCCTTGACTCCTTCGCCATAGCCAATCAAGACACTTTTTAGATTTTAGATCTAACTTGGATTGTTCATTTCCCTGAAGTAATGCATAAGCTGCACTATGATAGCCCAGATTTCTGCACCCAGAAACCCGTGCTATCAGGATCATACTCTGGATGATTCCTAAAACAAACCAAAGAGTGTCTGCTCCTCCAGCGAAAATCAGAGTAGACACTGCCCATTGTGGTATATCGAGTCATCATATAAGGCTCTAAAAGAAAGAAAAGTATAAAATAATGCATATATGTAAACCAAAAGAATATGCATTCTTAAAAAGGAACCAAGAAGAACCACTGGTGATGGATATCCATCACTCAAAATAATGGTTCCTAATAGTGGTTCCTATAGAATGTATACAAATATAAGTAAAACATCTATAGTAAATAAGTACAGAAAAGTGGCCACCAGGCACACAGATAATCCAAAAATATATGTCCAGATCCCAAAATAAAACTAATACCCGAGCTGCTAATAGAACTCGTCAGCATGGGTGTCAGTGTCCTCCTCTGCCTTAGCGTCCGGCTCCAGCTGATAATCGGGATCACTCTCTATGCTGGGAACCCTAGGCTCAGAACCTATTATATAGAAACAGGGTGAGCTATCCATCTAAGCTCAATAGAAGAAACTCAAATAAATTACATCTTAATTGTAAAACATGGTTTGTAGAATATAACTCAGATAGATAATTAAGGTAGAGTGTAGATAGAACAGGATAGATGCAGATAGATAATCAGATATGCAAAATAATCAGAATGCAAAACTTTTAATGGACAAGGCAGATATAGAATCGTCAGAACATACTTTACTTTCAAAGTTGTTAGATGCGTGCATACAGTATTAAGTTACTTAAATTCTATACTTAAATAACTCCCGTGAATATAGCGCGTGGTAGCCAGATGTGTGTCGATGGGTAACCCTGACCATCTTCGTTCAATGAATAATTGCAGATAACTGCATCAAGCCTTTACAAAGGAGAGCAACTTGTGTCGAGGGTTTACAAATCAGATACACGGATATCCCGTCGTGCCAGTCGTGGGTATCCTGCCACGTCAGGGGGATTCATCACATGAACTTTAAATCAATACACATAAAGACCTCAGAATCAGATAACAGAGATAGATGGCAGAATCAAATAACAAAACCTTTTAAACAGAAGAAATCAGATACAGATACTCAGAAAAACATGCAGTCAAAATCGGATACAAGTTAAGTTGAATTTCTCCTACCTCAGATCAAGTCTTTTTAAGCAAATCTAAAGCTTTTTAAGGTGTCCTGATCTTGACCTAGACCATACGTATTGTATACTACATATAAGAAGTGTCAGAATAATAACTCGTACAGAGTCCAGCCTTAAATTCCCCAGAAAATTAAAACAGGCAAAATAGGGAGTCCAACCAATCAAACTCCATATTTGATCGATCGGATTCACATATGATTGATCAACTCATCATTTGATCAATCGAATGTCACACTCTTAAACAGACAGATCAGAGAACATCTGATCGATCAATCTTCATTTGATCGATCATGTTCTCAAGTTGATCGATCAATTCCCATTTTTGATCGATCAAAACCAACCTTTCATCATTACAGAATAGAAGAAAATTTTGATTGATCAATCTCATAATTGATCGATCAAATCCTCAGTTTGACCGATCAATCCTTATGTTTGATCGATCGAATTTTCAAAAGTTAGAAATTAAAAAAAATAGGCCTCCTATTCTATATGTTATTTATAAAATTCGATTGATCAAATCCCCTATTTGATTGGTCAATTTCACAGTTTGATCGAGCAATTCTCAATTGATCGATTAGTTCACACTCGATCGATCACTTCTCAATTTGATCGATCAGTTCCAAATTTAATCGATCAAATCGCCAATTTAATCGATTGAGCATATCGGGCTCAACTTCTCAGAAAATCACCCTTCTATTTCAAATGGAGGTTATATAATTCGATCGATCAAATCTCAAATTTGATCGATCAGATGACCGATTGATCGATCAGATGACCGATTGATCGATCAAATATCCAATTTAATTGATCAAAAATGACAACAACTGTCATTAATGGGGTTCATTGATTCTTAACCCACTTCAACCCTAGCCTTTATGATTCTCCATGAATCATTCAAGCATTCATTAAATACACCCTTATGACATGTAAATCTCCTACTATTGCATAATAACTCACCTCCTTTTAGTTGATTCCTTGGTCCAAGGAATCCTTCGGTTCAAGGTGATTCTCCGGATCCGAAACTCGGGAGTTTGCCAAGTGAGTTCTCCGATGAACCTAAGTACGTCTCCATGCTAACACACAAGTGTGCTTTGCTCTCTCAGACAGATCGACGTACCCACGTCCAATCACTCACGTTCTAATCGGAGGTCCTGTAACCTAGGGTTCTTCTAACCTAGTTTCACCAAAGAACTTCAGAACTTAAATCTCATAGCTATAGCTTAGAAGAGGCAAGAGTGAATAGAGAAGAGGATTCTAATCCTCTTCCTTCCCTTATAAGCCATCTATCTAAATAGAAATATCTAGGATATTTCTATTTCCAAGCCTTTTGCTCCGATGTTGAGCGCACACACATTCTCACATGTGTAGACACCCAAATTTGGCCCAAGGCCAGATCGAAACACCTTTCAAGAGAGGTGCAATTCTGATCTTTTTGATGACATGTATGGAACTTTTAAGAACCCCCCTAGAACCTTTAGAATCCTTTCAAACCCTTAGGAATTACCCTAGATCCCTTAAGAACCTGCCCCGAACCATTAAAAATCAATCCCGACCCTTAGAACCCGTTCTGAACCTAAACCTAACCTCCCAAGCCTTGGAAAAAGGGGTGGTGCATCAAAACTAGCTATGGCTGTCTACTATGATCGAATCTCATACCATTAAAAAGTAGAAGTCGTCAGCTTTCCAACGGTTCAAGAATTGCCCCAATCGGAGGTGTGCATCAAAAGATATGGCAGTTCAAACCCGGAGGGTAGAAAAGTAATTTCGAGTGGGTCCCCTAGGGATTTGGTGCAACTAATAGTTGTACCAGTTATAACTTTGCCTGGTGCAACTATTAGTTGCGCCAGGCCACTTCTCTCAATTTTAAGCCTAGCGCAACTAATAGTTGCACCACTTTTAAAAGTGGACCCCACCCTCACGAGCCAACTTCCAAGCACTTTTCAGCACTGTTTTATTGTACATTTGCCCGGCACAACTATTAGTTGCACCAGACAAATAAATAGTAATCTCTGATTTTTACCTTGAAATTCGTGTCTGGGGTTTGACTTATTGACCACCTTGATCCTTGGGGGGTGTTTTGCTAGTTCTGTTGCACCCCTTCCATGCTTATTTGCAACCCCTTAAGTGGCTTAAGGCCTCACCCCATCATCCACTATTGGAGGACCTTCTCACACCTTTCTAGGCCCCAAAAATCCTAGGAATCTTTAGATTTGAGATTACCTAATTGCTAAACCCAATTAACACTTAAGTGGCCTCCTAATCCACCCATTTCCTATAAATAGAGACCCCCACCCCTAGGTTTAAGGGTTGAGAATTTCTACCTAAGAGAGAAAGAGCTTAAAGTGAGAAGATCTTTCTCCCTTTGGTGTACACTTCCCATACAAATTCCAAATTTCAAAAAGCTTCCTTAGACCTTAGCATTTCACTAAAAGCCTTTAGGTTAGGTGTGTGTAGTCCCTTAGCCTTCCCTCTTTATCTCTTAGCTTCAAGTCTTAGGAGTTAGAACCCCATTCCATACCATACAAAGCCTTCAAAAGCTCATCAAAGTAAGCTACGCAAGGCTCCTCTATGGTGCTACAAGCTCTCCCCTTTCTTCTCCTATCTCTTTTTGGCATTCCCTATCCTCTCATTTGTGTCGTTACGCCGCCGAATTTTTGGTAGGAACGGAGGGGCACAAATAGGATTGGAGAGCCATTTGGGCAAGAGGGAACCATTTTCCTTTCTTTCACTTCATTTTATTTTTGGCCATAAGTAGAAACCGCGTTAAGCTGGTTGATCGGGTGCCTAACACCTTCCCAATTGAAAACCGAAGCCCCTACCCAAGAGCCTTTGGTGTGGACTAGATTCAGATTCATATTTGTGGCATTTCAGTGCTTATAAAAATGATATAGGTTTCTCGGGACACCAAAAGCTCCGGGTGGCGACTCTATATTTTTTGCTAAGCGAGCGCATCACCGCGACGGGATCGTCACAAATCCCACGGTTGCACAGATGGCGACTCTACTGGGGATAGCTGGTAGAGCTTCTCCTTGAATTTTGGCCCTCTATTTTTTATTTTACTAATTATTTTTACTATTTTTTATTTTTTTCTCACCCCTACTTTTCCGTCATTTATGAGCCTTAGCCGATTTGCGGGCCTACATGCGCATTGTCTTTAAATTTTTCTTACTTTTCCGTCATTTTAGTGTCATAGCCGATTGGCGGGCCTACTTGAGTATTATCTTTTAATTTCTTTAATTTTCCATCATTTAAAGTGCGTTAGCCGATTGGTGGGCCTACTTGTGCACTCATATCCCAACAGTGGACGTCTGCCCATAGTGGCGGCACGGGGTCATCACCCCCAGTCTTTGAACTAAAGAAAGCTTTTAAAAAAGAGAAAAGCTTTGAAAACATTAAAATTGAACCAAGTTAGGGAGCTTAATTAATTTGTTTTTACGGGGTAGATTTTAAAAGGGTTGGGATTAGGCAAACACACAAACACCTAGGTCTTAGTATGGCGGCAGCCTCTAGTGGTGATGATCCAGAAAAGTCCCAGCCCACCTAGTATCTGAGAAGGCGCTTGCGCCAGAGGTATATCGGGTGGGTTCCCATTCCGAAGCTTAAAACTCGTGGAGAGCGCGCTAGCAAGTTATACCGGACTCAAACCCTTTAGGCGCGGTGAGGAGAGAATCTATCACCAAAAAATAGCTTAGTTCCCGAAAGCCTAGCTTCCACAAAAAACTAAAAAAGAGACTCATTTCGGGTGTTGGTGGCTATTATCATCAGTTTTGGAGCATCAGTTTTTGCCTGGCGTAAGTATTAGTTGCGCTAGTGTAAAAAACTGGAATTTATAACTGGCACAACTAATAGTGGCGCTAGGTTTAAAATCTAACTTTTTACCTTGGTGAAACTAATAGTTGCGCCAGTGTAAAAAAGGCCCCCTGCAACCTGGGCACATGTATTAGTTGCGCCAGGTCTGTTTAACACTACACCAGCCCGAATCTGTGGCCTTCTTCACCTCCCGAGTCCGCCGATCAGTGTGCTTAGTGCCTTGTTTAGGCCCCGCCATATCCGACACCCAATACGCCCTCGCCAGTCAAAAGAAGGCAACTTCTTTTTGGCTCATTCTGGGGGATTGGGTTGTTTGCCTCGATTTTCAGGCCTTTAATAGATCGAAGGTTCTCCTTCGATACTTTCGAAGTACGTCAAAATCGTCGCCACGGGTCTCGAATTAAGGTACGAGGGCCACCCGAAAAGGGAATTCTAAGGCCTCGGAACCTTTATTTTTCAAAACTTTTTCAAAAAATTCAAAAAAATATATAAATCAAAACCCAAAAAATATATAGTTTGTGGTGCTGGCAAAACGACATCATCTTGCCCTCCGCTATCCCGTAGGGGAAGAAGGAGGAAATATTTTGGGCCTTATCCAAGGCACCCATACCCAACTCGATACCGAGACACGTCGTGGGTAGTAGACTCGGCTTACGCCGATCTCGACTCATCCCCACCACATTCTCCAACCACTCCCGTTCAGGAGAAGTCTTTTCCACCATCCCCCTCACCCAACCCCCCTTTTTCGTTACCGGCCCGTTCGGCGTCCCTATCATCCCAACCACTACCCCCTAAAATATCCAAAGTCCAACCCCCCATTCTCCATCTTTTGCCCAAACCAAACCCATGCCAAACCCAACCCATTTCCCTTCCACATCCATACAAAACCCAAACCCATTCTCCCCATCCACATCCATGCCCCATTTCCCATCTTCCCCCTATAGACCCGATCCACCCACATTCACATACACCACCTCTGCCCTATCCAACGCCCCACAAATCCCCCCATAACTCGGGTCATGCCCATTTTTACCGGGGCCATGCCCAATTTTTTTCAAACATCCACACCCCACCAACCACTATCCCTAAACATCCCTAATCCCTCCCCATCCTTTCCCCCACCTCAACTCTCCAATCCACCCCATATCCCACCTCTTACCATGGTCATGCCCGATCATACCGGGGCCATGCCCAAGTTCCCCTCCATCCCATCTCCACCACCCACATCCAATCCTCCTTCCATGACCATGATGGAGGAGATGTTCCAAGCCTACTCCATGTGGAAGGTTTCTTAAAACACCCCCCTCCTTCACACCCCATGTCCCTAAACACATCTCACACCCTAGCCAATCTCCATGCCTCACTCCTCAATGACCCCCATCAACCCCTCATAATCCACACCATCCAAACTCCCATTACCCACATGCCCCAAGGCCCCATGGCCCAACCTCCCACTACTCATACACCAAGGCCAAATGGCCCAATCTCTAACCTCCCACATACCCCAAGGCCCATTGGCCCAAACCCTTTTTTTCGACATATCTCAGGGCCCCATGACCCAATACCCAACCACCCAAACCTACCCAGGGCCCATGGCCCAGACCTATCAAGGCCCCTTGGGCCAAACCCATCAAGGGCCCATGGCCCAAACCCATCAAGGACCCATGGCCCAGACCTTCCCAGGGCCCATGGCCCAAACTCGTCAGTGGCCCATAGCCCAAAATGACCAAGGCTTAATGGCCCAAACCCAAACCCCACACTCACACCTTCCACAATACCCCCTACATTTCACCCAACCTTCACAGCCGGGTCAAACCCATGCCATACCCCAAACCTAATTTTCCCATGGCTCCACACCCCAAGGCCATCTCCAAACCTTCCCCCATACCGAGTGGCCCCATCAGGCCCCACCTCAAGACCAAATTTCCATCACCCAACAAACCTTTCCTCATCCCCAATGGGCTCACCCAACCCCCACTCATGTCATTCCCATCCAACCCATGCAACACCCGCAAGAGAATCCCGCCCTCGCTGCACATTATGCCGACCAGCAGTATGAGGAGGACGAGATTAGGAATAGTGGGGCCTATGCTGGGGCATTGACCAACCTTAACCCTCCTCGCATAATTGCCCACCCCCTGGTGGCCCAGAGTGAAGTCCAACTAACGGCTGAGAATGCGGCCCCTGTATCGAAAGAGTCAGAGCAGCTGAAAGGGCAGTTGGACAAAATACAAAAGCAGCTGATGAAAATGGGTGGTGCTGAAATTCACGCCACGGACTTCACAGATTTCTGCTTGTTCACTGAGGTCCCCCTGCCCCCAAAATTTAAAATGCCTGCCTTCGATAAATATAATGGCACTGGCAATCCAATCGTGCACCTGAAGTCCTACTGTGGGGACATGTGCCAATACGGAGGGGACGAAAGACTACTAATAAAAGTCTTTCAGAAGAGTCTAACCAGTCCGGCTTTGAGATGGTTCACATCTTTAGAGCCTTCCATGATAAAAACGTGGAGGGACTTGACACACCTCTTTCAAGAACAATATGTCTACAACATAGACATTGAGCCACGTAAGTTAGACTTGGCCCATTTGAAACAGAACCAGAACGAGACCTTCAGCGACTACTTGGGAAGCTGGAGAGCACTGACAGCTCAAGTCAGAAACAGAATAGCTGATAATGAGTAGATAGAGATGATTTCAAAGAATACTCTGCCAGTGATCTCAAACTTTTTAGTGTACCAGCAACAATCCAACTTTATTGATCTGGTGAGAAATGCTAACTGATATGAGGATGCCATCAGGGAGGGCCGTCTGAGTAAGAACATGCCAAGTGGACCCAGTGGAGTTAGGAGGTTTTCAGAGCAAAGGAACGATAAGAGAATAGGGGGCAATGTCTAGAACATAGCCAATACCAGGCCCAATAACAATACTACCCTGTTTCAATTTCAGGCAGCCCCGCTAGCACCAGCTACGCCTGAGTAGATGCAGAGAATAGGGACAAGGGATGCAAATGACTCCGGAGCAGAGGAGAGCCCGTTACGACCGAGTTTTCACACCCCTAGGGCAATCGTTGAGTGTACTTCTACCTTTGTTAGTGGAAAAGGGATTAGTCACCATTCGTCAACCGCAACCTCCTCCCCATCCAATCCCAAAGAACTATGACCCGAATACTCATTGTAATTTTCATCAGGGTTCGAGTCACCCAACTGATCACTGCTTCCCATTGAAGCACGCGATCCAGGATTTGATCGATGCCGAGAAAATCATTCTCCCTGCACCTTCTCAGCACGCAAATATTCATCAGGTGCCACTACCCCCACATCCTACGGGAGGAGCAGGTCCCAGACCCATCGTTAGAATGATAGAAAATGAAGAGGAGTTTGAGTTTGATCCGTCCGATTACATCAGTGATCAGGAGAGTCATATAGCACCGTTGTCAAGAAACGTTGAAGAGAGGAATATCGGGGTAATTGAACCCTTGAATTTGTCAGAGTATTTTCCCAACCCGACCACGCAAATTGAACCGTTGGGTCTCAGGGTATACTTTCCATCCACCACACTGGTCAATTATGTACATATCAATACATACCAACCATACACCACCACCCCCATCAATTACCCAATGAGCCAACAGGCCCCCATTCCCACACCCGCACCCGCCAGTTATCAATGGCCTATGCCCACCCCATTTCCCCCAGTTCAACTACCGGCAAATTCTACCGCCCCCATCAACTACCTAATAAATCATCAGGCCCCCAATCCCACACCCACACCCGTCAATTATGAATGGCCTACACCCATCCCCTCACCCCAAGTTCAACCACCAGTTGACTCCACCACCTCGGTCAATTACCTAATGGCCCCTCAAACCCACCATCTCCCACCAGCACCTACCAGCTATTAATGGCCTACCTTTACCTCCTTCCCCCCAATACCACCACCCTCGAGTTTCACCATCCCCATTTGGCCCAATTTTTTCACCCAACCCGCTACCACCAAAGTAAATCAGGTGTTGCCCACACCTCCTGAGCCAGCAGTGCAAGTGCCCCAAGTGCCGGCAACCATACCTTTCCAGCTCTTGGGACCAACATATGATTCTCATCAGGTCCCGCTAAGCTACGAATAAATAGATGTCAACGCCGGCAGTAGCAGTAGAGAAGGGGCAGTGGACTTTGCCACATGATCTGGGAGGATATCGAAGCAGCCAGAAGCGCCGACAGTGGCACAAGCCCAATCAGAGGAGAAGAAAGATAGTGCTGTGAACTCCTTCAAAAAAATGAGTCGGGAACATATACAAGAGACTCAGTTGAGAAGAATGCCCGCCCATATAACCGTTTGGGATCTATTGATGATGTCCCCACTCTATTTTCAAGCATTAATGGTGGCATTAAAAAATGCGCATGTATCACTCCAAGTTAGCCCAGATGAAGTTGGGCAGATAATTAGGCAAGTGATGGCTCTGAATGCCATCTTGTTTTCTGATGTTGACCTACTTGAGGAAGGATGTAGCCACTCAAAATCCTTAAACATAACCGTTGAGTCTGGAAATATGGTCATTCCCCTGGTTTTGATTGATAATGGGTCCGCCTTGAATATATGCCCATTAAGAACCGCCACTAAGATCGGGGTCGATCCATGCATGTTAAGGCCCACCAGAACCAGCGCTAGAGGGTTTGACAATACCAGAAGAGCAATAATGGGAGAAGTTAATCTTGAGTTGTTGATAGGGCCAATGACCTTTTCCATCTTGTTTCAAGTAATGGATATCAAATCCTCGTTTAATCTATTGTTGGGATGCCCGTGGCTGCATGAGGTCGGAGCCATACCTTCCACTTTGCACCAGAAACTCAAGTTTGTGTCTAGGCACAAAATTATTACAATCATCAGCGAGGGGCACTGTGAGAAAGAAAAGGCCGCCAATAGCGTTGAAAAATCTAATGTGTTGGATATATCGCACACTGCTGAGAATGTTGACCTCCACAGTTTCGAATATGAGGTGTCGGCAACCTATTGAGGGCATCATGCCTAGAACGGGAGGTAGTATGGTAGTAGCAGTGGCTATGCTCCAGAAGTGGGGCTACCAGAAAGGCTGAGGACTCGGGCCTAAACTGCAAGGCAGAAGAGAGCCAGTTGTGGCTAAGGGACAGAAAGTAAGATTTGGGCTAGGATACAAGCCCACGAAGGAAGAGGTCTGAGAGGCCAAAGAGAAAGCCAGGGTTGTCGCAGTGGTAAGAGCTCGAGGAATCAACATAGAAGAGAAACCTCGCCCTAGGCCGCACATTAGGAAATCTTTCGTCAGTGCTGGGGTCATAAAAATCGACCGAAATGGGGTAACACATTTGCCACACAGACCCATAGTGCCAATCCATCACCAATCCCAGATCTCCCTTCCTAGCTTGGAGATAGATTTGGCCGCATTGTCCCTTTTCGAAGATCGACGGCCAATGTCTGAACAAACTCCCCTTATGGTAAATCACCACAAAACGGTATTAACGTTTGAGGAGATCATTTCAGATGAAATGGGGATCAATATGATGGAGGCTGACTCCAATGATCCATATCAGTTAGCACCCTCCATCCCAACAGGTAAAGGAGCGGCCCCTCAAATACGTAACTGGGCAACTTTGTCCCAAACACTGGAAGTAGGGAGTGGCCTGAAGTTTGGCACCTATTTCCCAAAAAAAATAACCTATAAAAAGTGAGATAAGCCCTTGGCAGGCAATACATTGTATATATAGAAGCCTGTCTTGCCAAGGGTCCGTCTCCGAAGAAAATAAAAATCTCAAAAACATGAAAAAAATACAAAATCTCAAAAACATGGAAAAAATATAAAATCCCAAAAACATTGAAAAAATCCAAAGTTCAAGAACATCGTCATTTAAAATTCCAGAAAAAGTCCCACAAAAGGATGTCTTAATCGAAATGTCCGTCCCACATAAAATCTACCCCTTTCCTGTAGAAATACAAGAAGAGGTAGGAGTTACGAGTTTGGACGAGGATATCACCTTGGAGGAGCTCCCCAATGAGCTCCTTGTCCAATTTGCTGACTTTGAGCATGGCCCTACCCCGATTGTCAAGAAAACTGAAGACGTCAATTTAGGGACTGAGGAGATTCCTAGGATAACCAAGATCGGAACATCGCTATCTCCCGAAGAAAGAAAAAGCATGATCACTTTCCTTTAGTCATACCAAGACATTTTTGCCTGGTTGTACAAGGACATGCCAGGTCTGGATACCGATTTGGTTGAGCATAAGTTACCCCTCTACCCCGATATGAAGCTAGTCAAGCAGAAGCTGAGATGTCTCCAACCCGAGTGGATGCTGAAAGTCAAGGATGAGGTCATCAAGTAATATGATGCAGGATTTCTCATGGTATCTAAATACCCGCAGTGGCCAGCCAATATCATACCTGTATCGAAGAAAGATGGAAAGGTCCGCATGTGTATCGATTTCCTTAATTTGAACAGAGCGAGCCCAAAAGATGATTTTCCATTGCCACACATCGACATCTTGGTCGATAACACTGCTAAGCATGGGATGCTTTCTTTCATGGATGGATTTTCAGAATATAATCAGATTAAGATGGCAAAGGTTGATCGTGAGAAGACAACGTTCATTACCCCTGGGGAACCTTTTGCTATAGAGTCATGCCATTTGGGCTGAAGAATGTCGGTGCAACGTACCAGAGAGTCATGACTGCATTGTTTCATGACATGATGTACCGAGAAATTGAAGTATATGTTGATGACATGATAGCCAAGTCACCGGAGCGAGGCGATCACTTGGTAAACCTTTAGAAGCTGTTTGAGAGGTTGAGAAAGTATCAACTACGTCTGAATCCACAGAAGTGCGCATTTAGTGCTATGTCCGAAAAACTATTAGGATTCATAGTCAGTAGGAGAGGGATCGAGGTCGACCCAGTCAAAGTTAAAGCTATCACTGAAGTGCCGCCACCATCTACCGAGAAAGAAGTCAGAGGGTTCCTGGGCAGAATACAATATATCAGTCGGTTCATTGCACAGCTAACTTTAATTTGAACGCCGATCTTCAAGCTACTAAGGAAGAACTCGGCCGTTGAATGGAACGACGATTGTCAGGCAACATTCGATAAACTCAAAGGCTACCTCTTTAATCCACCTATTTTGGTACCACTTGGGCTGGGGAGACTGCTCTTGATGTATTTCTCCACGACGAAAGTTTCTATGGGATGTGTCTTAGGGCAACATGATGAAACGGGAAGAAGAGAGCAGGCCATCTACTGTCTGAGCAAGAAATTTACTGATTATTAGATGCACTATTCTCATCTGGAAAAAGCATGCCTGGCTCTTGTATGGGCTACTCAGAGGCTCCGCCATTACTTACTGTCCCAGGCCGTTCTACTTTTGGCCCGAATGGACCCGTTGAAATACCTTTTTGAGAAGCCAGCTCTCACTGGGTAGACTGCACGATGGCAGTTGTTATTATTTGAGTTTGACATCACGTATGTCACTCAGAAGTCGATTAAGGGACAGGCACTTGCTGATCATCTTGCCGATAATCCTTTGCCAGATTATGAACCTTTAAGAACTGAGTTCCCTGATGAGGACATCCTGTTCATGACGAAAGACGATACTGAGGAAGCAGAGGAATCATGGGTAATGCACTTTGACGGGGCCGTAAATGCAGAAGGTCAGGGAGTTGGCGCCATTCTAATTTCACCGAAAGGATCCCATGTACCGGTCTCTATTAAGCTCAATTTCCCTTGCACTAGCAACATGGCTGAGTACGAAGCTTGTGTCGCTGGTCTGCAAGCGGCTCTCGATCTGAATGTAACTCGCCTTCGAGTTTTTGGTGATTCACAGCTAATCATATGCCAGACGAACGATGACTGGAAGATGAAAGATAAGAAATTGATCCCCTGTCATGAACACCTCGAGGATCTGATAGCTTGTTTCGAAGACGTGGCATTCTCCTATGTCCCATAGATAAGGAATCGCTTCGCCGATGCACTTGCAACGTTGGCATCAATGATAGAAATCCTGTACGGTGCTGAGATGAAGCCAATCATGATTGAGCAAAGGAATAAGCCGGCCTTCTGCCTCCAGATTGAGGAACCTATAAAACCTGATGATGAGCCACCTTGGTTCTCAGATATCAAGAATTTCCTTGAGACCCTAACTTTCCCTGAGGGTACATCCAAGACGAACCGATGAACCATTCAACCCCTAGCAACAGACTACGTCATTTGTGGAGAATGCCTGTACAAGTGATCGTACAATAACATCTTACTCAGATGCCTTACAGAAAGTGAAGCAGTCAATATCATGAAGGAGATCCATGAGGCAGTATGCGGAACACACGTCAGCGGTCACATGCTTGTTAAGAAAATTATGCGGCGGGGATACTTTTGGACCACTATGGAATCAGATTGCTGCAAACATGTTCAGAAATGCTACAAGTGTCAGGAACACTCCAGTCTTATACACGCTCCTATCATCGATCTTCACTGCATGACCACTCCTTGGCCATTTGCTACCTGGGCCCTTGATGTCGTCGGAATGATTAATCCGAAAGCATCAAATGGACATCGGTTCATCCTCGTCGCCATTGAATATTTTACCAAGTGGGTTGAAGCGGCATCATATGCCAACATCACTACTAGTCACGTCGAGAAATTCCTCAAGAATAATATTGTGTGCCAATTTGGAGTACCCAAAGACATCATCATGGACAACGACACAAATTTTGCAAATAAGCGCGTCCGGACCTTCTGTGAGCAATATAAGATCAAGCACTATCGCTCGTCATGTTATCAGCCACAAACTAATAGAGCCGTAGAAGCTGCGAACAAGACGATCGTCTGCATCCTTGAGAAGATGCTCGTCACTTACTGAGATTGGAGAGAGATGTTGCCATTTGCTTTGTGGGCCTATGGAACGTCAATCTGTACCGCTACAGGGGCAACACCATTCTCCCTCATGTATGAAACCGAGGTTGTCCTACCGGTAGAGGTTGAAGTACCCTCACTCCGAATCCTTATGGAATCAGGCTTACCCGAAGTAGAGAGAGAGATCCCACTTCGAATAATTAAACTTATTGGACGAGAAGAGACTCCTAGCCTTGTGCCATATTCAAGTTTACTAGGGGCGAATCGCGTGTGCTTATAATAAACATGCCCGCGGTCAAGATCTAAAGGTAGGAGACACTGTGCTGAAGAAGATCTTCCCATCCCTCCACGCCGATTCGAGAGGAAAGTTTAAGCCGAACTGGGAAGGACCTTACGTCATTCGAGAAGTACTGCTGGGATACACCATCCGCCTCGCCACCATGGACGGAGATCACCTTCCTGAGCCCATCAACGCTGGATACATCCGACGGTTCTACTCTTAGTCTATCACGATAAGGTAAGTATTGGTGAAACAGATGTGTGACTGCTTTAAGAATCACTCAAAAGAGGCCATCATTCTAAGCACAGTGCCAAAAAGCATCCCTAAAAATAATGATATCCTTTGCTACCCCATTTGAGCCTAGGCCTTTTTCTTTCAAATAACCCCTTTCCCAAAAATATATGTATGTACATGCACAAAAAAAGGGAAGTGAATTTACCATCAAAATTTTAAAAAAAATCAGAAAAGCAAAACCTCAAAAAGAGATTGCCTGAAATGGAGCAAAAAAAAAATGTAGAAGAATCACGGGGCATGTACAAAAAAAAACCCCAAGGAAGAAAGTATGTTGAGAAAATAGTAAGCCGTATTAAGAAAATCCTTTTAGCCTAGCATACCTTCAAATCCTAACCTAACCCATGGTCAAGCTACACCTTGAAGAAAGCCCTCTTTTAGGTTTACAAGCAGTCATAACATATGTTAAGTCAACACAAGCCGAGTTGTGAGACGACACCAGAGCCCCATCCAGCCGGCTATGATGGAATCGATGTCTATGTCATGGCTGTTGAAAAAAGAAACAATATAATAAAATAATAATAATAATACAAGCTCAAAGCAAGATGGACGTGGTGAAAACTCGAAAGGGTGCTACGGATAAAAACAACGAGTTTGTACAGACCAGGTGAAAACCCGAAAGGGCGCTTGGGGTAAGAGAGCTAAACCCATGGACGTGGTGAAAACCTGAAAGGGTGCCACAGGTAAAAAAGGGAGATAAATAAATAAATAAGAGAAGAAAAAGTGAAAGAAAAGAAAGGTTTGGTTTAAATGATTAGTGTTTAAAAAGCCCTATTGATTACTCTCCCTGGTCCCTTTTTTGGGGCCGTTCATGCTAGTTCAAATCGAGTCCCGACCAGAATTGTTTTCGTGAAACTGCTTTGTCAGACGTATGACTCAAGGTAAGGAGAAAGGGTTGACTCAATCCAAGGGGATGGATGTTCCGACCTTGGTAAGACTGTTGAAACTCTTTCAAAATCAACTTGTCAAAGAAGGATTCGACCATGCTCAAAAGAGAACCCGGGACATCACAAGGTTTCACCCAGTGATTAAGGCACCATAAAAAATACACAAAACAAAACCAAAAGACCAAAAGATCTATGTAGATAGGTATAATAAACTACCTTTCATTTACAAAATACACCGCTTACACCACATCCCAAAAAAATTAGTTGGTGCGATGACTAGCGTGCTTTCCCTTTTTACAAATAACAACAAAAACAAAAAAATAAAGAAAATATGTATACCAAAAATGTGTGTATCTGGAAAGGAGTTTTATGCCCCTTTTTTCTGTGTATCTGATCTGTGTAAAAAGTTACGTGTGCAGGAAGGAGTTAGCGGCCCAGCTCGTGCTTCAATGCACTAATCTCAGCATGAAGGCCATCTTCCCGGACATTTCGCTCAATCAGCCAGCGACCATGCAGGCTCTTATACCTCTTTCGAGAAGAGTCGGCATCTCCAAAAGCGATGCTCAGTGATCCCTTCAAACGGAGGACCTCACTCTCTGCGGTGTCTGCTGTAATTTTTTCTTGTACCAAAAGTTTTTGCAGGACCCTCTTCTCGTCCACAAGTAGCTCGATACGGGCTCGGAGTGCAGTCTCCTTCTTTAGCTAGGGGCCTCCAGTATCAACGATCTCTGTCGAATCTGGACCATCAGCAACAGGCCACTCAGTCAATAGCTAGGCCTCGTACTCAGGAGAAGTTCTAATCGAATCTCCCTGCTCGATATCACACATCAGCATCGATTGGCGCATCTCCCAAAGAGCAACAATCTGATCTATGTCTCCAGAGGACCCCCTAGAAAAGATCAAATCACATAGAGGGGGTTTGGCCTCGCAAGGCACCTGTTGAGGGCAGCCAAACTGACGTAATACCTGAAATGGGAAGTAGAAGGTGCTGCCAGTCAATCCTAGGAGGGTGATGCCCTCATGGTCTCTAGAGCGAACTACTGGGAAGGTTCAATCCAACCAAGGAAGCCTCCATGTCAGCTCGGCATCGGTCAACTAAAGTTTCAGAGCTGGCACATCGCCCTGTGGAAGCAAGTGGCACCTACCCAGAAAGCACTGAGCCGCCTCACCTTGAGCAATATAAAAGTGGGGCATAGGCCCCTAGATAGCGAGGTGCTCACCCAACCAGACCTGAAGCAACAAGGGGCACCCCCGAAGGCCTCCACCTTGCCCAAAGGAAATGAATCAAGGCCTCGATACAGCTTGGCGAGCACCAAATGCATCATGGATCGATCTGCCTCCAGCTCCATCAAAATATCGCAAATTACCAATGAGAAGCTCTTCCTCCCAGTAAAGAAGAGGATTTAGAAATGAGACCGAGTGCTGGAGCTTTCACGTTGAAAATATTCCTAACCGGCAATTTTCGGAGACTTTCATCACCAAAAAGTTCTTTGAGGAATTTTAGTGAACACCTTGTAGGCCCCCCAATGAGACTTTTCTCATACTCGAGTTTCTTCAAACCGAGAATAAGGTTGATGGATTTGGAGTAGCCCGACCGAGGCGTGACTCTTACAAGACCCATGTGAAGCTTTAGGCCGGACAGTTTGGACAGCTCCTCGAGGGTTGGGGTTAGCTCCCGCTTCCCAAAACAGAATACATGGAAATTCACATCCCAAAATGAAGCGACAGCATAAAGGAGTTCCCACCGTGGAGGAACCTCTAGAAAGGAAGGAAGGTGAGATAGCCCAAGACGCTCCAAGTCGGTAAGCTCACTCTCATTCAAGCTCCCAAACCAGGTTGTTTGAAATTTGGGCCCCAAGCCCAAGGAAGAGGGTAAATTGGCTCCAGGCCCTCCACATAAGGGAGGGTTAGAAAGCGGGTCCATAAACGTACAAAGATTTTTTGAGAAGATAAAAATCAGTGTATGGTGATGGACCCGCCTTGGAAAAGCAAGAGCAAAAAGAACCGGCAAAGAGGCCAAGTCAAATAAAAAAGAAGTGATTTTTGGACTAACTTGGGTATATAAGGACTCACTGCCCCCCAGGTTAAATAGGGTGCAACTATTAGTTGCGCCAATGTTTTCTTCCCCAGGTTAAGGGCGCAACTAAAATTTGCGCCAGTTTCTTTTTGCCCCCATTTTTGCCTGGCGCAACAATTAGTTGCGCTAGCACCAATTTCCTGGGATTTCAACTTGGCGCAACTAATAGTTGCGCCACACTATAGGTCCCCCCTCTTCAGCCATCTCGGGACCTAGCTGTAGGGACTTACACCCTTCTATTCTTTGGTTTTGTTTACACACTTCCTTTCATTAACAGTTGGGCAATTGCTTTGTTTATTCATGTACAGGATTGATCCTACATCAAAATGTGTGACCCAAAAAGTCACTTTCTGAGAGCATTTTGGGCAAACACATCTTGCAGAGAAACAAATCAGATACAAAGAAACCATGACATAAAATCAAAGCAGAAACACTAAAAATATTTTCCAAAAAATAATGATCAGAACTATCACATCAACCATCCCAAAAATGTTTAAACAAATCCAAATCAAATCCCAAAGAGTACTAAGTTTTCAAAGCTAAAACTAAGAGCCTAGTCCTTGCTTCCGCCCTTTGATTTCTGGCGACGACGAGAGGAGCTCTTGAAGGTCTGCATGTCCCCCACCCTGGACCACGCCTGCGAGATCCTACTAAGGAGCATGACTCCTTGGCATGGGTACACTGCAAGGCACGTTCGAACATCAAAAGTCAAGATCAGTTGAGGGGCAAATAATAATGAAGTAAATAAGAGGAGAAGAACAGCAAGGCACTCACCGTCTCCACCTTCCTAAGCTCTGCAAGGTGACGATGATACTCCGCATATTCCATGGCCAAGTTGAAGTCCTACCTTCAAAACGATAGAACATCAGTTGTCAGGGCAATCTTAAAAGCATGTGCAGAAGGAGACCGAAATGGAGAGAAATTGAGCGATCAGAAGACTTACCCCTGGAACCACCTCAGGAGGAGGAACACGGGCCACCTCAGCAGAAAGCCACGCCTGTCGATCTACATCAGCGTAGAGGCCTGAAAGGAAGCTATCATCCAGGCGCCAAAAGGTCCCATAGACCACGGGCGGATCACCACCAGGGATACCGACATGAGGGGTACCCGACGGACCAGCACCCGAAGAGCCCTCGCCTGAGGGACCCGTACCAAAAGGGCCAGCACCGGAGGGATCTACCCCTGATGTATCAACCGCACTTGACCCGCATTCACTGTCCGAATCATCCCCCAGAGTAAACTATGAACAAAATAAAGATCCGCTTAGAAGGGACGAGGGTCGAACCAAAGCATAAGGGAACTGATTCAAGCTGAGAGGAATTACCTGACTAAGTGGGTCACCGAATGTAAGAAAATTGACGCTAGGTACAAAGCGCGGCAGGATATATCGATACGGCAGGCACTCATACCAAAGATGATAGTCCCCAGGCACGTGGAGAGCATGGATGGGGAGCCCGTTATTGAGGAAGGCCGTAGTAAGCTCCTCGATACTGCCAACGGGATACCAAACATCTGTCGGAGGGTCCACAAGTATGGCATAGTAACCCTGGAACTGGTGCACCACTCGCTCTCTTAGATAATAGAATTTAGCCCATGCCCCATAAAAGAAAACAACGCGACAATTGTTAAATAGGCGAGAGGGGCCTACAGTTGCCCGATCCAAGAAGGGGGATGCAAGGTACGGGTCAGGGAGGATTGTCCAAGCCAAGAAGAATCCAAGCAAATAGCACATTAATCAAAGGGGATTTCCGAACTAAAGCAAATGAAGTTGAAAAAGAGTTTTACCTGCTCAAAAACCATTAGATCAAGTTAGGACATCAGGCCCATCTCCAAGTGCTTTAGGCCTATGTCATGGCGCCGGGCCTGATTCCAGTTACTGAGAAGAGGATAGGTGAGCTCCTCCGAGTGAAGAAGCCGGCGCCCAGGGTGAAAGTGATGATAGCCCCATACCTGAAAAGGGGAGCCATACAAAGGAGCAGGTCCGTAGCATGTAAAAATCACTCAAAGAAAATGACAAAGGCAAAGGAACGAGGAATTACCTCCAGGGTGGCCCAAAAACCAACAACAGACTTTGAATCCCCGGTTGTGACCCGAGCCAAGTTGTACATCAGCCATGCATACCCTGCCCCTCCCCAATCATACCTGTGGACGTCACCCCAGTTGTCCATCACACTCAGCAAGGCTAGGCTGACTCGGCCACCGCTCGCATTAGTGAAAAGGGTCTTACCAAGTAGGACCACGAGAGTAATGTGGGCTAGGACGATCGCCCGCTCTGGCGTGTTGTAGAGCACCCTGTCTGGCTGACCCAGATCCATTTCATTGTCGCATGTTCAGGTCCTTCTGGGTGAATAGATACTTAAGGCTCTTATGGTCGGTGAAGATATCAAACATCTCACTGTACAAATAGTGCCTCCAGATCTTCAAAGCAAAAATTATCGCTGCTAACTCCAGATAATGAGTGGGATAGTTCTTCTCGTGGTCCTTGAGTTGTTTGGAGCCGTAAGCGATAACCTTCTTGTGTTGATTAAGAATACAACCCAGTCCACTATAAGATGTGTCACTATATATAGCAAAACCTCCTCCACCAAAAGGTATAGCTAGCACTGGTGCTATAGTCAGACGCGTCTTGAGTTCGTGAAAACTCTTCTCACACTACTCTGTCCAATCAAACTTAGCATTCTTCTTTGTAAGTTGCATAAGTGGGCCTGAGAGTTTAGAGAACCCTTCCACAAACTGTCTATAGTATCCCACCAAGCTAAGAAAACTACAGACTTCTGTGACCGTTTTCGGTTGCTCCCAATTCACTGCAGATTCGATCTTTACAGGATCGACTATGATACCATCCTCAGAAACAACGTGGCCCAAGAAACTCACCCGATCAAGCAAAACTCGCACTTACTAAGCTTGACATACTATTGGTTGTCCTTGAGTGTTGGAAGAGCAACTCGTAAATGTTGAACGTGTTCCTCTCTTGTCTTTGAATATATGAGGATATCATCAACAAATACAACCACTAATTTATCGAGGTGTGGCTTGAACACCTGGTTCATCAAGTTCATGAACGATGCAGGTGCATTCGTTAGCCCAAATGGCATAACTAGGAACTTGTAATGACCATACCTCGTGCGGAAAGCAGTCTTAGAAACGTCATCCACCTTGATCTTCAATTGGTGGTAACCTGACCTTAGATCAATCTTTGAAAAGAACTTTGCACCTTGCAACTGATCAAAGAGGTCGTCAATCTGCGGCAATGGGTAACGATTCTTAATCGTCATTTTATTCAACTAACGGTAATCGATGCACAGTCGCATCGAACCATCCTTCTTCTTCACAAATAGTACCGGTGCTCCCCAAGGAGATACACTTGGCCTATTAAAGCACATGTCCAACAGTTCCTAAAGCTGCTCCTTCTGTTTCTTTAGCTCAGCAGGCGCCATTCTATACGGAGCCTTTGACAACGGTTCAGTACCCAGTGCTAAATCAATTACGAACTCGATCTCTCGATCAAGTGGCAATCCGAGTAATTCCTCAAGAAAGACATCAGGGTATTCACATGCAACAATGATAAGAGCGATGTAACTCTTCTTCTCCTGATGATCTTGCAAGTAAGCAAGATATCCACAGCATCCATTCTTCATCATGTGCTTCGCTCGAATAGTTGAAATGAACGGTGCGACCTTGGATTTAATTCCACAGAAGCGAAAGGACTTTCTCTTTGGAGGTCGAAAGGTTACAATCTTTCGAAGACAATCCACACTCGCATGGTATGCTGACAGCCAATCCATTCCAAGGATCACGTCGAATCCTTCATATCCAATGTGATCATATCCGTCATCATCTCATGATCCTCAATCATCACGATAACTGATTGACATACTGTATTCGTGCTGACTGAGCTTCCAGTAGGGACCGATACTATCAAGGAAAAATCAAGGGTCTTGGGCACGATGCCTAACCTCTCAAAGAACGACGGAGTGATAAATGAATGACTAGGCCCGGGGTCTATCAATACACGGGCATAAGCCTGACTCTTGTCGCCCTTACGACGCATGACAAGTGTACCTTTTATCGTATATTAAACAACAAGGTTAAGGGTGCAGTAATCACTAATATTCCTATGCATAAACTTATCAAAGCATTCTATATCACATGAATATCAAAGAATTAAATTACTCTCAAAGTATAAAGATACCTTGAATGACATCATTTGATGTCAGGGCATCCATTGCGGTGGCGGCATTGCTCGACCTTGAACAATAGGTCAAGATGATCTTTGAGTAGATACCGAACCAGCCCGCTCCTTGCTCTCCTTGCTCTCCTCAGGGCAATTCCTAACCATCTGGCCCATCTTGCCACACCTGAAGCAAGCTCCTGTATCTCTCTTACAGTCCTCTGTCTTGTGTGGTTTCCCACACTTGGCACATGCGGGAGCTGGAGTGAATAAAGAGACCCGTGAAGATTCTTGTGCGATAAAAGCTCCACTAACAGAAGAACCAAACGATCTGAATGGTCTGGATGATATAGGTTCTGCTAGCCTCTGATATGAACTCGAGCTTGAAAATATAGATGGCCTAGCATTCGTAGGGTATCTCGGAGGTCTAGAGAACCTAGCCCTCTTATTCTGATCAAGGTCTTGAAATTGTTCCTGAAACGACCTCTCTTTGTTTTGCCTATCTCTCCAGGCAAGCTGCTTCTGGTTCTCCTCTTCAGAAATGAGAGCCTTAGACATAACCGGCATACGTCTCTAACTCCCATAGGGCCACTTCTTTCTGCAAGTTTGGCCTCAAGCCAAGTTGAAACTTTCGAGCTCGCATTGACTCAGTGGCTACGTGCTGCGGAGTAAACCTTGATAATCTATCAAACTTCGCGCTATACTCGCGCACTGTCATAGCACCTTGTTTCAACTTGATAAACTTCACTTCCCACTGATGCCTCACTATCTTGGGAAAGTAATTGTCATTGAAAGTTTCAATGAACTCAGCCCACATCTAAGGAATATTGGGAAGTTCTTGCTCTCGGTGTCTTGATACTGATTTCCACCAAGGCCCTGCTTCCCCATCAAGTTTGAAGGTTGCCCAGCACACCTTCTCGATATCAGTGCATTGAAGCATCTCAAATACCTTCTCCATTTCCTCTATCCATCCCTCGGCCTTGATAGGATCTATCTGACCTAAGAAATTAGGAGGTCTCATTCTCCTAAACTCAGCAAAGCCGTCGGGTTGGTGAGGTTGTCTAGCTGCTTGTTGATTCATAGAAGCCATCTATTGAGCTACGTTGACAGCCAAAGCTTCCAACACCTACTCCATTCTGCTATCAACACCTCCTCTTCCTCCTCTTGGTCCTATCGAAATCGCATTTTCACCCGATAAGAACCCTAATCCCCTGGATGTACCAATAACATCGGGGATCTCTCGTAATGAAACCTCTCTCTGTCCTTCTCTTCCTCCACTACATCCGCCTCTGAACCTTGGGCCCATAATACTAGTCTGTCATTGTGAAAACAACAACATCGATCAGTATATAGATTGTAAAAACAATCAAACCTGAACCCGTGGTTCAACCTAAAGCCTAGGCTCTGATACCAACTGTGATAGCCCAAATTTCTGCACTCGGAAACCTGTGCCATCAGGATCATACTCTGGATGGTTCTCGGAACAAACCAAAGAGTGTCTGCTCATCTAGCAAAAATTAGAGCAGACATTGCCCATCGTGGCAGATAGAGTCATCATATAAGGCTCTAAAAGAAAGAAAAGTACAAAACAATACATATATGTAAACCAAAAGAATATACATCCTCAAAAAGGAACCAGGAAGAACCACTGGTGATGGACATCCATCACTCAAAACAATGGTTCCTAATAGTGGTTCCTATAGAATGTATACAAATATAAGTAAAATATCTATAATAAATAAGTACAGAAAAGTGGCCACCAGGCACACAGATAATCCAAAACTACATTCCAGATCCCAAAACAAAACTAATACCCAAGCTGCTAATAGAACTCGTCAGCAGGGGTGTCAGTGTCCTCCTCCTTTGCCTCAACCTCCGGCTCCAGCTGATAATTGGGATCACTCTCCGTGTCGGGAACCCTAGCCTCAGAACCTATTATATAGAAATAGGGTGATCTATCCATCTAAGCTCAATAGAAGAAACTCAAGTACATTATATCTTAATTGTAAAACATGGTTTGCATAATATAACTCAAACATATAATTAAGGTAGAGTGCAGACAGAACAGGATAGATGCAGACAGATAATCAGATATGCAGAATAATCAAAATGCAGAACTTTTAATGGACAGAGCAGATATAGAATCGTCAGAACAGACTTTACTTTCAGAGTTGTCAGATGCATGCATACAGTATTAAGTTACTTAAATTCTATAATTAAATAACTCCCGTGAATATAGCACGTGGTAACCAGATGTGTGCCGATGGATAACCCCAACCATCTTCCTTCAATGAATAATTGCAGATAACTGCATCAAGCCTCTACAACGGAGAGCAACTTGTGCTGAGGGTTTACAAATTAGATACACGGATATCTCGCCATGCCAGTCATGGGTATCCTGCCACGTCAGGGGGATTCATCACATGAACTTTAAATCAATACACATAAAGACCTCAGAATCATATAATAGAGACAGATGGTAGAATCAAATAATAAAGCCTTTTAAACAGAAGAAATAAGATACAGATACTCAGAAAAACATGCAGTCAAAATCGAATATAAGTTAAGTTGAATTCTCCTACCTTAGATCAAGTCTTTCTAAGCAAATCTAAAGCTTTTTAAGGTGTCCTAATCTTGACCTAGACCATACGTATAGTATACTATGTGTCAGAAGTGTCAGAACAGTAACTGGTATAGAGTCTAGCCTTATATTCTCTAGAAAACCAAAACAGGCAAAACAGGGAGTTCGATCGATCAATCTCCATATTTGATCGACTGGATTAACATATGATCGATCAACTCATCATTTGATCGATCGGATGCCTCACTCTTAAACAGACAGATCAGAGAACATCTGATTGATCGATCAGATTGTCAAGTTGTTCGATCAATTCCCATTTTTGATTTATCAAAACCAACCTTTCATCATTACAGAATAGAGGAAAAATTGATCTATCAATCTCATAATTGATAGATCGAATCCTCAGTTTGATCGATCAATCTCATAATTGATCGATCAAATCCTCTGTTTGATCAATCAATCCTTATGTTTGATCGATCGGATTTTCAAAAGTTAAAAATTCGTAAAAACAAGCCTCTTGTTCTATATATTATTTATAAATTCGATCGATCAAATCCCCTATTTGATCGATCAATTTCACAGTTTGATTGATCAATTCTCAATTGATCGATCAGTTCACACTCGATCGATCACTTCTCAATATGATCGATCAGTTCCAAAATTGATCGATCAAATTATCAATTTGATCGATCGAGAATATCGGGCTCTAACTTCTCAAAAAATCACCCTTTTGTTTCAAATAGAGTTTATACAATTCGATTGATCAAATCTCAAATTTGATCAATCAAATATCCAATTTGATCAATCGAATTATCGATTGATCGATCAAATATCCAATTTGATCGATCGGAAATGACAGCAGCTATCATTAATGGGGTTCATTGATTCTTAACCCATTTCAACCCTAGCCTTTATGATTCTCCACAAATCATTCAAGCATTCATTAAATGCACCCTTATGACATGTAAATCTCCTACTATTGCATAATAACTCACCTCCTTTCAGTTGATTCCTTGGTCCAAGTAATCCTTCGGTTCAAGGCAATTCTCTGGATCTGAAACTTGGGAGTTTGCCAAGTGATTTCTTTGATGAATCTAAGTAAATCTCCACGCTAACACACAGGTGTGTTTTTCTCTCAGACAAATCGACGTACTCATGTCCAATCACTCATGTTCTAATCGGAGGTCCCACAACCTAGGGTTCTTCTAACCTAGTTTCACCAAAGAGCTTTATAACTTAAATCTCATAGCTATAGCTTAGAAGAGGCAAGAGTGAATAGAGAAGAGGATTCTAATCCTCTTCCTTCCCTTATAAGCCATCTAAATAGAAATATTCAGGATAGTTTGATTTCCAAGCCTTTCGCTCCGGTGTTGAGCGCACACACATTCTCACATGGATGACATTCTACACAGGTCTAAATCAAATCTTGAATTTACGTCGTAAGTGACAAATCACTTTGCACGCCTACGGATTAAAGATCCCCATATTAATATTCTTTTATTTAAATTTTTGTAATTTGTCTCAATTTTTGTGCCAAGCACGGATACCAAAGCAGTCAAGTGTTCTCAAAATTTTAGAGTCATCACACACACATCCAAGCACCCTCAAGTGAGAGTAACTCTTGTGTCTTTCATACCAAACCTCATCTGCAGTTTTTGAGTTCAATGCCATTGAAGGCGACCGGTTGACCAAGTAATATGTCATGTTCACTGTCTCTGCCCAGAACCCACAACTCAAGTCGGAATGATTCAACATACATCATGCTTTTTCTAATAGTGTTCTGTTCATCCTCTCTGTTACACCATTTTTCAAAGAATTTTTAGGAACTGTTAAGTGCCTAACAATCCCTTGATTTTCATAGTAAGCTTTAAACTCAGATGACAAGTATTCCCCACCATTATCTAATCTAAGAATCTTCACCTTTCTATCGGTCTGCTTTTCAACCATACTCTGCGACTACCTGAATTTCTGAAAGTCATTCGAGATACTTTTAATCGGACACACCTATACTTTTCTGGAGTAGTCATCTATGAATGACAAAAAGTAGTTGGCTCTACCTACTGAAGTGACTTTAGCTGGTCCCCATACATCTGAATGTATATAAACAATCAGCCCCTTCGAAGTGTGTTTTTCAGTGGAGAAATTGACTTTCTTCTACTTCCCGAAGATACAATCTTCATAAAAATTCAGTTTACAAGTTTGAATTTTAGAAATCGCCTTATTCTTTATGAGCTTTGTCAACCCACGTTCGCTCATGTGACCAAGCCTCTTGTGCCACAAATCTGAAAAATCCTTAGAATCTTTTGTAGCTGCAACACCACGGCCGCTGATTGTATTGTCTACTACAGTATACAGATTTCCCATCTTTTTACTTTTCATCAAGGTCAGAACACCACGTACAATCTTTAATTTTTCGGATTCTAGGATGACTCGACATCCTATCTCATCCAATGCCCCCAACGAGATTAGATTTTTCTTCAGATCAGACACATGCCTAACCTCAGTAAGAGTGCGAATACAACCATTAAACATTTTTATTCTAATTGAACCGAAGCCCACTGCTTCACATGCACTGTCATTCCCCATCAAAATCGTCCCTCCATTGGTTACCTTGTACTAGTCAAACCAATCCCTGTACAGACACATGTGATACGATGCCCCTGAATCTAAGATCCATCTACCATCAAACTGACTGAAACTTAACAATGCACACAATAGGTCTTCATCGAAATCTGACTTAGCAACACTAGCCTGTTGCGAAGTCCCTTCATCACCCTTATTATTATTCAATCTCTGCTTGCAATATTTGCGAATATGTCCAGATTGCTTACAGAAGTAACATATAATATCCTTTTTGTCACCCCTAGATTTGGACCTGTTGTTTCTTCTCGTTGATTTATTGTCTCCTCTGGACTTGTCTCTTTTGCGATCATGGTTTCGACCCCTTTCGCTCAAGAGACTAATCCCTTCGGAGTTAGATTCGGGCTATTTTCTCAATTCGTCGAAAAGAAGTGCAGCAGTTTCTTCTTCGATAGCAATAGTATCTTCACCATAAATTAATGTAGTAATAAGGTACTCATAAGATGGTGGGAATGAGGTGAGTAAGAGAAGTGCGAGATCTTCTTCTTCAAGTTTCACCTCAATGCTCAATTATTCACTAACTATTTTATTAAAAGAATTCAAATGGTCATGAATACGCGTACCAGCCTTCATACGAAGGGTGTAAAGTTGCTTCTTCATGAAGAGTCTGTTGGAAAATTTTATCATGTAGAGAAATTTCATCTTCTTCTACAGGTCCACAGTCGTATTCTCTCGTGAAGAACATTGTACAGAACTTCATCGAACAAGCACAATCGGATAGTGCTTACAGCACTCTTATCAATAGAGTTTCACTCTTCATCGGACATCTTTGCCTTCTTTCCCATCTCCTTTCCAAGTAGAGCATCATCAGTGCCTTGTTGGATAAGGAGATTTGTGACCTTGACTTGCCACAGAGCGAAGTTATTCTTCTCAGAAAACTTCTCCACCTCGAATCGTGCATTCGAATCCTTCATCGTTATTGTAGCATAAACCATGCTTTGATACCACTTGTTAGGAATTCTACCCACTCTATCGAATTCCTTATCGTGATGAATGTAGAAAAAATAAGAAGATATAGGTAAAAAATAATCACACACAATACAAAGATTTACGTGGTTCACCCAATCAAGGGCTACATCCACGGGAGTATATATACTATTTTGATCGTTTACAATGCATACACTCTCTTCTCTCCAGTGCACTCTCAATCAAGATCAAACATGATCTTACACAACCAACACGCTATAAAAACAAGGATGTAGTCCCTCAAATAATAGAGAAGAGATCTGTCAGAATATAATAATGATTTCGATATAAGAACGACTTCAATCGGATCTTCAATCCCCAAGCTTTTCTTCAATACTTTTCTTCACCAAGTATTCTCACAAGTTTTCTCTCTAGAAAACTTTCTCAAACCATTCATGGAACCCCTAGAGAAACTTTCTGCAAATAGGCTCCAAACTCTTTTGGAAACATAACCCACAAATCTTCTAAACTTTGCAAGTATTTAAGGGTGCAGAGTTTGATTCATAAGTGTAATATCTCTGTTATGGTCATCTCGGAACCGTTTCAAAGCGTGGAGAAGCTGAAAAGATGGTCTCGTTCTATCAGGTTAACTAATTGCGCTTCTAATATGGGTGTAGGTGGCAAAATTTGAGTCTGCTGAAAATATGATGTGGTGATGGAGCTGGTTGGTATCTCAAATCAGTCCTTTACTGGTTTGTTATTTGCTAATGGTGTTGATTTGTTAGCGACATTTGTTTATGCGAAATGTTCTCAATTAGAGCAACATGACTTATGGAATCATTTGAGTGGTATCTCGAGTATGGGAGTGCCATGGGTGATCTTGGGAGACGTTAATATAATTAGATCAGATGAGGAGCGTATTGGAGGGAAGCCGAGGCCTATTGGTGCGATGGAAGAGTTTAATGAGTGTATCAGTAGTTGTGGTTTGGTTGATTTAAGGCTGTATGGCAAGCAGATGTCATGGTGTAACGGCCAAACAGGATTGGCGCGAAGTTGGGCAAAAATTGATCGTGTTCTAGTGAACAATTGGTTTCCTCCAAGTTTGGGGATGGCTCAGCAGAATTGCTAAGTCAAAAGATTTATGATCATTCGCCTACTATATTAAGGCTCGTTTCTAGGTTTTTGAGGTATGGTCCTGCTTCGTTCCAATGTCAAAATATGTGGATGACCCACACCGAATTTTTAAATATGGTTGAAGCCTCTTGGAAGGAGCCGACAGTGTGTTGTGGTAGATTTCTCGTCTTACCTGAAAAATTAAAGAGGCTAAAACATAAGCTTTGGGAATGGAATAAAAGGGTCTTTGGCAGAGTTTATGGAGTTATTAGGGAGTTGGAGGAAAGGATGGAGATGCTAGAAGGGGTGTTACAAGAAATATTCTCTGAAGAGGTGGAAGAGGAATTTTTAGTGACTAACGCGGAGCTGGAGAGTTTGGTCAAAAGGGAAGATATGCGGTTGGTGCAACAGGCCAAAGTTAAGTGGGGATTAGAAGGTGATCAAAATTCAAGGTTCTTTCACGCGATTATTGCGCAAAGTAGGAATAATTTTTATGTGAAGGATATGAGACTTTCCGATGGCCCAGTCCTAAAATCTGCAGAAAGTGTGCATGAGGCAACAGTGAGCTATTTTAAGAATATCCTCGCCCAGGAGGAAATGGATGAATTGCCAAACCCCACTCGCCTATTCCCTCCTCCTTTTGAAGCTGAAGATTTTTGAGAGTTGATGATGGAGCCATCGGAAGAAGAGGTAAAAATGGGTTTAAGATCCATTGGTGTGGACAACAACCCTAGTCCTGATAGCTTTGGGTCTTGTTTTTACCTAACTTGCTGGAATTGTGTGAAGAATGACATTATGGCTGATGTGAAGGAATTTTTCCAAGGCTTAGAGCTCCCGAGAGTTTACACAGCTTCGTTCCTTGTGCTAATTCCTAAGGTGAAAAATCCTCATAGCTTTGATAAATTCAGGCTTATAAGTCTTTGTAACCTTACTTATAAGGTGTTTTCTAAACGTCTGGTGAATCGTATGACTGGGTTGATTGGCAATATTATTTCGCCTAAACAAGGGGCTTTTGTGAAGGGCAGGAATATTTTTGACAATATTTCCCTTGCCCAAGAGATGACGGGTTTAGCACACAGGAAGGTTCAGGGGGGTAATATCATGTTAAAAATTGACATGAGTAAGGCATATGATCGAGTAGATTGGAGATTTGTAGATCATTTCCTTCAAATGATTGGATTCCCGGTTTCTTTTGGTAAGCTGATCAAGAATTGTGTCACTAATGTGTGGTTTTCCATCATGATGAATGGCACTTACCGAGGCTTTTTCATGTCAAAGCGTGGGCTGCGGCAGGGAGATCCGCTATCACCATACCTTTTTATTTATATGGAAGAGGTTTTCTTAAGATTGCTAAACTCAAGGTTGTTGGAGAGGCATATTCAGCCTTTGCCTCATCCCATGAATGCCCCATGAATAAATCATCTATTGTATGCAGATGATATGGTGGTCTTCGCAGATGGTAGCAGGAGGTCGATTAGATGTGTGATGGGTTCTCTAAAAGAGTATGGATGTTGGTCAAGGCAGAGGGTAAACTATGACAAGTCGGCAATTTTTTTCTCTAAACATTTGTCAGGTGGTAGAGCTCGAGAGATGATTAGTCACATAATATATAAATTTATCACCCTTAACTTAGTGATGCTAGGACTTAGTTTGTTACTAATAAGTTACTAATGTTCATATATTAAAGAAGAATAGAAAAAGAGAATCAAAATGATAATATTCGTCAAAATGAACTCATAAAGCAATAAAAAGATGATTGAACGAAAAGACAAATCTTTGCCTACTGAAAGGATGAAAAATCGTGCTTTACGATTTTGCGGAACGATGCAAAGCAAAGGAAGAAATAAGAAAATCGTAATTTACAATTCTTCAGAGAAAGTCGTTCAAAAGAAGAGCGATACATAAGAAGGCGATGAATCGTAAATGAAGAATCGTTCAATAGGAAGCTATATAGAGAGTAAAGAATAGAAAATCGTGATTTACGATTTTCCAAAAAGGAAGCTTTCTGAAGCCGCTGATCACGTGAGATTAACACCGCCATGCACAAAATTAGAAGAATTCTTCACTTAAAGGATCTGGGAAATTGACGAAGAAGACCTTTAAAGGACTCTGTTGTTGAAATAAAAGAAAGAAATCCAAAAGTACATCAACAAAATAAAAGCAAGGAAAGATTGGATTGGAAGTAGAGTTATATTAGGATAGTTTTATTTTAGAAATTTCTTTTATTAGAATTAGGAGTTTTGTAAACCGACCCCTTATGACCTATAAATAAGAGGGCCTGGTATAGGAATAACCATCGAAGAAATTCTCAGCATTAATTGACAATTGAGGTTGGGTTTTCTTTCAATCAAATTTTGAGTAGTTTAGTTTAGATATCCATAGTTTCTCAAAAGCAATTGACGTCTACGGTTGAGGGGTGAAGGATATATTTTGCTTTTGCTTTCTAGTTTAGATTTATTTTATTGCAATTTCCTACTTTGTAAATATCTCTGAATTTTAATTTGAATTGACGACTCAGCTTGAAGTTTGCAGATTAGTGTAATGGTTTTACTTTTCCATCTTCAATTTTCTTGAATTTGATTGACGCCCAAGTCTTAGGAGATTGTTGATTAGATTAAATCTGTATTGATAGAATTCTAGTTTTGATTGACGACTAATGCTAAGAGACTTGATATATAGTATAACGGTATTTTAATTTCTTAAATATATTAGAACAGAAGGAGACTGATTGACGACCAGGATCCAGAAGTTTGAGGATTTAGGATTTATTTTATGTAATTTAGATTAAGAAATAATTCTTTATTCATATTTCTCCAGTATTTTAGGAACTTAAAAGATAAGTATAAGTTTTTAAAAAATTAATAAATACATATATAAACCTTTCCTCGTGGGAACGATCCTATGCTATGCTATAATTTTCATTGTGCGCTTGCAATAGGTTAAGACTTTATTAGATGACACATATAAGCCGCTAACAGGAGATTAGGGATGAAACTGGTTTTTTTGAGAGGTTGTTTCCCTTTATATATCTGGGGGTGCCAATAGTGGATGGCAGATTAAAAATTAGGCACTTCTTGCCTTTGCTGGAGAGAGTGGAAAAAAAGTTATCGGGGTGGAAGAGTAAACTATTGTCTCAGGGGGGAGGCTAGTTTTGTTGAGGCATGTTCTTACGACTTTACTGCTTCACTTGCTTTCCGTTTTGCAGGATCCTAAAGTTGTAATCTTAAAGCTCAATGGTCTTTTTGCTAAAAAATTTCGGGGGGAGCAAGAGGGTAGAAGCAAGAGAGACATTGGAGAGCGTGGAACAAGATGTGCTTGCCCATAGAGGAAGGGGGTATTGGAGTGAGGAATCTAGAAGAGGTCCAAAGATCATCGTTTAAAAATTTTGGTTAGAACCTGCTGACCATGGAGACCCTTTGGACAAATTTTTTTAAATCTAAGTACGTTAAACATGGGCAAGTCGATTTTTCCACGGATGAAATTAAGGGCTCCAGGTTTTGGAGAAGGATAGTGGAGGGGATTCCTTTTCTGCTGTAACATTCTAATTGGAAGGTTCGTGTGGGTAACATATCTTTTCGGTATGATAAATTCCTAGATCAAGGGCCGCTGTGTGTAGGTGCTGCTCTGGTAGAGAACCTGAGCCTTAAAGTGAGTGACATGGTGGTAAATGATAGATGGGGTGTTGAGAAGCTTGAGTTGCTGGTGGGTATGCAAAGAGCAAGTGAGATTATGGGGCAAGTTGGAAGTTTAAGGAATGAGAAGGATGTCTTGATTTGGCTTCCTGAAAAGCAGGGTAATTTCTCAGTAAAGTCAGCATGGGAGGTTCTTAGGCTCAAGATGCCCAGATTTGAGTGTGCAAGGTGGAGTTGGCATAGAGATCTTTCGTAACAAATGTCAATTGTTATGTCGAAAGCATACTTCGGATGCTTAAGTGTGGATGAGCGAGTTCATCGGCTAGGAATTCCTATTGTGTCTCGGTGCAATTGCTGTGAGGAGGGGTAGGAGGAAGAGCTCGAACATGTTCTTGGAAGTGGTCAGTTTACCATGGAGCTCTGAAAAAAGGTGTCTACTGAAGTGGGGGTTCCTTTCTTGGCTCATCACCTTGGAAGGATAGGATTCAACTCTATTTTTCTAGAGCATCTAAAACCTCCCAGGTTGGTTCTATGTTTGGCTTAATCCCAGTAATTGTTACTTGGAGGGTGTGGAAAAGGCGATGTGCTGCTCAAATGGAAGGCATACTCGAGTGTTTTCAGCAAGTTTGGAATGCTATTAAATTTTGGTTGCAATCTATTGTAGCGAAAATAGCTAAGGTAATTGTTTTTTGCCTGCATCTTCTTATTTTTTCTGCATTCATCGCGATAAGGAATTTGATAGAGTGGGTAGAATTCCTAACAAGTGGTTTCAGAGCTAACAAGTCGTATCAAAGCGAGGTTTACGCTACAATGGCGATGAAGGTCTCTAATGCACGATTCGAGGTGGAGAAGTTTTCTGGGAAGAATAACTTCGCTCTGTGACAAGTCAAGGTCATAGATCTCCTTATCCAACAAGGCATTGATGATGCACTACTTGGAAAGGAGATGAGGAAGAAGGCAAAGATGACCAATGAAGAGCGAAACTCTATTGATAAGAGAGCCGTAAGCATGATCCGATTGTGCTTGTCCGATAAAGTTCTTCACGAGAAGACGACCGTGGATCTGTGGAAGAAGATGTAATCTCTCTACATGACAAAGTCGTTGTCCAACAGACTCTTCATGAAGAAGTAGCTCTACACCCTTCGTATGAAGGTTGGTACAGATATTCATGACCATTTGAATTCGTTTAATAAAATAGTTAGTGAACTATTGAACATTGAAGTGAAACTTGAAGAAGAAGATCTTGCACTTCTCTTGTTCACCTCATTGCCACCATCTTATGAGCACCTTGTTACCGCATTAATTTATAGTAAAGATACTATTGTCGTCGAAGAAGTGACTGTTGCACTTCTTTTCGACAAATTGAGAAAATAATCCGAATCTAACTCCGAAGGGATTAGTCTCTTGAGTGAAAGGGGTCAAAACCATGATAGCAAAAGAGACAAGTCCAGAGGAGACAATAAATCAATGAGAGGAAATAGCAGGTCCAAATCTAGGGGTGACAGAAAGGATATTATCTGTTACTTCTGTAAGCAATCTGGATATATTCACAAATATTGCAAGCAGAGATTGAATAATAATAAGGGTGATGAAGGGACTTTGCAACAGGCTAGTGTTGCTATGTCAGATTTTGATGAAGATCTATTGTGTGTATTATTGCTCCAATCAGTTTGATGATAGATAGATCCTAGATTCAGGGGCATCGTATCACATGTGTCCGTACATGGATTGGTTTAACCAGTACAAGGTAGCCAATGGTGGGACGGTTTTGATGGGGAATGATAGTGTATGTGAAGCCGTAGGTAGCGGTTATATCAGAATCAAGATGTTTGATGGTTGTGTTCGCACTCTTACTGAGGTTAGACATGTGCCTAATCTGAAAAAAAAAATTGATCTCGTTGGGGGCATTGTATGAGATAGGATGTCGAGTCATCCTAGAATCAGAAAAACTAAAAGTTGTACGTGGTGCTATGACCTTGATGAAAGGTAAAAAAATGGGGAATCTGTATAATTTAGTAGGTAAGACAATCAGTGGCAGTGGTGTTACAACTATAAAAGATTCCAATGATCTCTCAGATTTGTGACACAAGAGGCTTGGTCACATGAGTGAATGTGGGTTGACCGAGCTCATAATGAATAAGGCGATTTATGAAATTCAAACTTGTAAACTAGATTTTGTGAAGATTGTATCTTCGGGAAGCAGAAGAAAGTCAGTTTCTCCAAAGGAAAATATACTTCGAAGGGGCTGATTGATTACATACATTTAGATGTATGGGGACCGGCTAAAGTCACTTCAATAGGTGGAGCCAACTACTTCGTGTCATTTATAGATGACTACTCTAGGAAAGTTTGGGTGTATCCGATTAAAAATAAATTGGATGTGTTTCAGAAATTTAGGCAGTGACAGAGTCTGATTGAAAAGCAGACAAACATAAAGGAGAAAATTCTCAGATTAAATAATGGTGGGAAATACTTATCATCAAAGTTCAAAACTTACTGTGATAATCAAGGGATTGTTATGCATTTAACAGTTCCTGAAAATCCTCTGTAAAATGGTGTAGCGGAGAAGATAAACGGAACACTATTAGAAAAAGCACGGTGTATGTTAAACCATTCCGGCTTGAGTCATAGATTTTAGGCAGAGGCAGTGAACACGGCATGTTACTTGGTCAACCAGTCACCTTCAGCGGCATTAAACTTGAAAACTGCATATGAGGTTTGGTATGGAAGACACATGAGTTACTCTCACTTGACGGTGTTTGGATGTGCGGCTTATGCATTACTGCAAGGAAGTGAACGATCCAAGTTGGATCCAAAATCCAAAAAGTGTGTCATGATTGGCTAAGACGAAGGGTCAAGATTTATCATTTGTGGGATACATAGTCTCACAAAGTGATAGTTAAAAGAAACATTACTTTCAATGAAGATGAGTTTCCGATGAAAAAGGCGAAAGACAAACCTCAGTCATCTGATGAACCTTAGGTACAAGTTGATATTGAAAGCCATGAGTAAGATAAGAAAAATAATAAAGACTCTGAGATAAAGCATGCTGACACAATTTCTCAAGACTTGCAGTCCTCAATTCAAACTACCTTGAGGAGGTCAGAGAGGATGAAGAAACATCCTGAAAAATTTAAGGATATGGTTCCTTTAACACTTGCACTTATCAAAGAGAATGGGGAACCAAACACAATTCCAAAAGCTCAGGTGGATACAAATGCAGTAAAGTTGCAGTTAGCTATGGAAGAAGAATGGCAGTCACTTTTGAAGAATGAGACTTAGGATCTCATGGAACTTCCTACAGGGAAGAGAGTCATCGGTTGTAAATGGGTCTTTCGAAAGAAGGAAGGTGATAAGAGTGAAACTCTGAAGTATAAAGCAAGGCTAGTTACAAGGGGTTTTCTCAGAATGAGGGTATTGATTATAATGAAATATTCTCTCCGGTTGTGAAACACACATCGATTTGTACATTGTTGACAGTTATAGCTCAGAAAGATCTCGAACTAGAACAGATAGATGTGAAAATAGCTTTTCTCTATAGAGAACTTCAAGAAGAAATTTATATGAGACATCCAGAATGATTTAAAGTAGAAAGGTCAAAATCACTCATTTGCAGATTAAAGAAATCTTTGTATGGTCTCAAGCAGGCAACCAGGCAGTGGTACAGGAAGTTTGATTCATATATGTTGGGCATAGGGTATCACAGGGGACAATATGATTGTTGTATCTACTGGAAAGAGTATAGTAAAGGGAAGAGAATCTTCCTAACTCTCTATATAGATGATTTACTGATAGCAGCAAGAAGGAAGGTTGAAATCAACAAGCTAAAGCAATCATTGAGCCAGAAATTTGAGATGAAGAATCTTGGTTCCGTAAATAAGATCTTAGGTATGGAAATCATGAGGGATCGTGAGAAGAAGAGGCTTTGGCTTACTCAAAAGACCTTTATCCAAAAGCTCATTAAGAAGTACAATATGAGTGATGCCAAGCCTGTATCAACTCCTCTAGCAAAGCATTTTAAACTCACAAGGAAGATGAGTCTATCCACAGATGAAGAAAGGGAATACATGAAAAATATTTCGTATGTAAATACCATTGGAAGTTTGATATATGCCATGGTGAGTACACGTCTAGATTTATCACAGGCCTTGAGTGTGATTTGTAAGTATATGTCAAATCTGGGTAAAGAACATTGGCTTGCAGTGAAATGGATATTGAGATATCTGAAAGGTACAACTAAATATGGTTTGATGTTTGAAGGTGGAGAAGCAAGCAAGTTGGATCTCTACGGGTATGTCGATTCTGACTATGCTGGTGATCTTGATAGAAGAAGGTCTATCATGGGGTACGTGTTCATCTTGGCAGGTGGAGCGATTAGTTGGAAGGCTATGCTCCAAGGGATAGTTGCGTTGTCAACTACAGAGGCCGAGTATATAGCGGCTACTGAAGCGCCTAAGGAATCCTCGTGACTTAAAGGTTTGGTCAGTGAATTTGGTGAGGTTGATGAGAGCACCGATATCTTCTGTGACAGTCAGAGTGTCATTCACCTAGCAAAGAATCAGGTCTTTCATGCTACAACAAAGTATATAGATGTCAGGTATCATTTTATCAGAGATATAATAGAAAATGGAGATATATCAATTGAGAAGATAGATATGAAAGAAAATACAATGGACATGTTGACCAAGCTGGTTACGCAGAATAAGTTTAAGCATTGCCTAAACTTGATTAACATTTGTCGAAAATGTTGATGCCCGTTAGAGCGGTGACGTGGTTGGGGATGAAACCTTTGTGGACATTGTTGAATAAGGTTTAATCTCAACCATAGGTGTCAATCGATTGAGTTTGAGAAAATCAATCGATTGAGTTTGAGAAATCAATTGATTAATTCTGGGTGGATCCAGATCCGCAGGTTTGAATTTTGGCTCTTTTTTGGAAGTGTTTTGAATACTTACAAAGTTTAGAAGATTTGTGAGCTATGTTTCAAAAAGAGTTTGAAGCCTATTTGTAGAAAGTTTCTCTAGGGGTTCTAGGAATGGTTTGAAAAAGTTTTCTAGAGAGAAAACTGGTGAGAATACTTTGAGAGAAAAAGTATTGAAGAAAAGTTTGGGATTGAAGATCCGATTGAAGCGGTTCGTGTCGAAATCGTTATTATATTCCGGCAGATCTCTTCTCTGTTATTTGAAGGACTACCTCCTTGTTTTTATAACATGTTGACTGTGTAAGATCTTATTTGATCTTGATTGAGAGTGCCCTAGAGAGAAGAGAGTGCGTGCTTTGTAAACATTCATAAATAGTGCATATACTCCCATGGATGTAGCCCTCGATTGGGTGACCCATGTAAATCTTTGTGTTGTGTGTGTGATTATTTTTTACCTGCATCTGCTTATTTTTTCTCATCTTGCTCATGCCTTTCAACATCAACTTGTACCTGAGGTTCATCAAATGACTGAGGTTTGTCTTCCGCCTTTTTCATCGAAAACTCATCTTCGTTAAAAGTAACGTCTCTTTTCATACTCTATCTCAGAGTCTTCATTATTTTTCTCATCTTGCTCATACCTTTCAACTTCAACTTGTACCTGATGTTCATCAGATGGTTGAGGTTTGTCTTCCACCTTTTTCATCGTAAAGAGACTATCGGATGCTGATGTGCCGATTCTAATGAAGGTGGGGATCACTCATGCAGAGCCGGGGCCAAGTAAAGCTTTATGTGTTAGATGGTTGAAGCCTACGGTTGGAAGGTGGAAATGAAATTTAGATGACAGCTTGCTTGGAAATTCGAGACCTGGTGTGGGAGTTGGAGTTCTTCGGGACCATGAAGGGAGATTAGTTTTTGCTTTCTCTTCATTCTTTGGTGCTTGTACAAACAATGAAGCTGAACTTCGGGCTGTGATTGAGGGCTTAAGAATCTGCCATCAGTGGGGTTTTTCTTTCATCAATATTGAGTGTGATTCTTTGATTGTGGTTTCTTGGCTGAATTCTAAAGGTTGTACAGTGTGATATTTGTGGGACTTTTGGGATCGGGTGTTGCCCTTGTTGGAGGAGATTGATTCATCTATTAATCACTTTTATAGGGAAAGGAACAAAGTGGCTGATGAGCCGGCAAAGCTGGGAGCATTGGGGGAGGAGTTGCTTGTTTTTGAGTCTATAGAATTACCTCATGAGGTGAGAGGGTTATATAGGTTGGATTTATTGGGTACAACATATGTAAGGCACATATTTTAATTCATTGGGAGGCATTGTCAGTTTATTCGTTTGTGGGGTTTAGTTTGTTATGTTCTTGTTCTTCGGCTTCAGTGCTTTGGTTTCATTTGTTTAGGTATTCCTCCGCCATAAGTGAGGTTTTTTTGAAGAAAAATAAATAAATAAATAAAATCTTGCAATTTAGTTCTAAAGGCCATTTGAAAGTCTATTTTAATTGCCAACAATGTCATGGCTCCATGTATAGTCACATACACCCGAACATATTATCTCATCTAGAACCTTCAAATTTTGGGCAATTGTTTGACTGGCCTTATGATGGCTCATCGGATGGGTGATATCCAATCGCCTCCATTGGTAACGATCACTAGATCATCGCCATCGATGTTGGCCACAATTTATGCAATAATGTGAGGGGTGCTAGTCGAACTTCTGGAGGTGTCCTTACGGGTGAGAGATTTAGGGTGGGTGCCCTTAATGGTGCCACCCATCTATTGGTTTTAATGTGGATGCACTTTTGTAGGTGCATCAAGTAAAAGCTATGGGTGAGGGTGCCCTTAGTGGGTGCCTCACAAAATTTTAAAATAATAGGTGCCACCATTGTTGAGCTGCCCTTATTAAGTGCTTGGGTGCCCTATCTTAGGGAGCCCGGGCATCGGGTCATCCTTATAAGGCTTTTAAATGGGTCGAATGATTGTCAAATGGTTGACCAGTCCGAACTTTCAAGGGCAGATGTTACAATCTCAGTACATGACCACCTTTCTCATATATACCATCTGGAAACATGAAAAAGGTTGGCATCACTGTCAGAGTTCCGATGGAGATTCCGTCACTGAGAAAATTGCCCGATTGACCAGGCACAAGCATGCAATCTTTAACATAGAGGCTCGCGTAATGGCTAATTCTAATGAAATCCAATTTGTTCATTAATTTCTTTCTCTCCTCTGATGAAAATGTTGGTAATCTTGAACCCGAAATTTGGCACATTTTTGGAGGATAATCACCATAAATTATAGGATCCAAGAACCATGCACTCTCGAAAGCTAGAGCCCATTGAGCTACCGAGCAATCTGATGGAATATCTCTAAGTGCCAAGTGGTTCATACCAGTAGGAAGAGATCACCATCCCATTAGAACCTTCTTGTTTAGCCCGATACTTCCTCCTATAAATATCCGTTGCAGTCGCGTGTGACAATATTACATTGTGGGCTGCAATGTATGGCTCTATAGCGAAGTTGCCCGATGAACAATTTCCGTAGAGTTTGGAACAAAGGGATGGTGGGTATATCCCTGTGAGGTAACAGAATTTCACCATGAGGGTAGGTTCGTTGTCCAATATTAATTTTGACTCTATCACCAAAGGCCTTGAAACATACCTTGGCGAAATATCCAAAATCTTGCTGTATTTGAGAACTCAACTTCGTTCCATACCGATCTTCGAGTTCTTGAGGAATATCGAAATGATTCAATGTAACAAACGGTTGGATCCCTTGGAGCACGAGGGAGTCTATAAGGTTATTATAGAATGCGGTTCCAGCGGAGTTGATCTTTCCAAATGTATCCCTTGGGAGGATTCTTGACCACGAATTTGTAAGAATTAACTCCCGGGAATGAAATAACATAACTAGACGTGTTCCATGTAGAGATGGTAATGGTCATTGGCGGTAGTGAAGCATTGGCACCCCAGTAGCAAAGTGTTGGTACCCCAGGAGAGAAGCGTTGGCACCCTTGTAGCGAAGTGCTGACACCTCAGTAGTGAAGCACTTGCACTCCTTTAGCGAAAAAGAGTTAGGTTGGTGGAGTTCTGACACCCACGTGGTCAAGCAAAGGGTATTTCAAAAACGTTGGAGTTCTGACCCCCACATAGTCAAGCAAAGGGTATTTCAAAAAAGTTATCTACTTTTTTGAAAATAAAGGTAATCCTAGTTAAAACATAGTTAAATGATTATAAAACAACACCCGTCACTTCACAAAAAGATGCTACGTTTCGCACCCATATCAATAGGCGCAGAGATATCTCTATGCTCGGGTGCATTCTCCTGGCCTCTGTGTGTGTGTGTGTGTGTGTGTGTGTATATATATATATATATATATTCTCCCGACCTCTCTATCTATATGAGGGTCGGGGCTATGCACCCGGGCGTAGAGATATCTCTGCGCTCCTTAATTTGGGCATGACACGTAGCACCTTTTTGGCTGATTTTGTCCAAAGCGACAAGACATCCTTTTAATCATTTAACCCCACTTTAATCAGAGTTACCACTGATAGATTCTGAAAAGAAAAGTGGTACGAAGAGGCTGAGGATACGGCCCTTGACATTTGGGGTTGCAATGACCATTATTACCCTTCGAAAAGACTAATTGAGGTGGCAATTTTGTGAATTAAAAATTTACAAATTACTTTTCATCTTTGCCCTAATTTTACTCTTCTCAGAGTGCAGTAAAAAGACATACCGAAGCAACGACTTCCTTTCCCTTTTTCTGAATTAAGGCAAGTGTCCTTTTATTTTCCTTCAGCTTCAAATATGAAGCGCTAACGCCGCTCCCTTCCTTGATTGAGTGCTGAAGAAGCGTTAGCGCTCTATCAAGGAATGGATGGGGCCTACTCTATAGAGGCGTCGTCCTTCCTGGACGGAGCGCTAGCACTTCTTTCATGAAGCGTCAATGCTTCTATGAAGAGGCACTAGCGATGTGACGTGGAAGCGACGACACTCATTTTTTAATGTCTTCTTTAAACACCTTCTTTTTATGATTCACAGTTTTTAAGATAGTTCTCAAGACTCAATGACTAAGTGTACCATTGTGAAGTGCCAGTCGATCTACGATGAAGCAACTGAATATAGGAAAACTCTACTTTCGGAATCAGCCTTCATACATTTTTTTGGCACCGAAGGATGTGAAAAGCGGAACGACCTCCTGCTAGACTTCATCATCAAGTTATGGGTTGAGAAAAACGTCTGGAATTTTGGGAAGGGCACTATCACATTTCGCCCACTTGATTTTTGCTTAATAATTGGCCTTCGAATGATTGGCCTCGTTGGTACCCTCCCTCCAAGCTCCTTCATGAAGACTAGACGATCAAAAATAAGTATTTCAGGGGAATTAACCATGTAAAGATGGGACATATCCTCGACGCCATTAATGGCGTAGCTGAGGGTGCTAACGATGACTTCCTGAAACTCTGTTTATTGTTCGTTCTCAACATCGTCTCCTTCCTAAACCCAAAATACGTCCTCGACAACCCCTACCTCGTTCTCGTTAATAATCTCCCAAATTTCAATGAATATCCATAGGGTGATTTGGCGTACAAGCATCTACTGCAGTGTGTTAATAAAGTGAAGAAGAACCGGAAAATAGTAGAGAGGACAAACACTTCGTAAGAATATAATATTTACTATTGCACGATTGCCCTGCAGTTAGTGTCGCATGCTCTAATTTTGAGGGTAATATGACTGCTCTAATTTTAGGTTTTTTTTCCTATTAAGTCCATAAAAATCTCATCAATATGTTGTTCCTCAGATCTGGGCGTATGAAATCAACAGGAAGAGCACCTCAGTGATGACTAAAGGCCTCGCTCGCTTCCTAAGGTTGCAGAAATGGGAGGCGAATCAGAATACGAGAAAGTTCTACATTAAAGACTTTGAGAGTAAGGTAATTTCCAAACAAGGTGCAATCGTTTCACAGAAGAAGCGATGGCGCGACTATTCTGCGGTGCAATTGCTTCACAAAAGAATCGATGATGCGACTATTCTGAGGTGCAATTGCATCACATAAGAAGCGATGGGGCAACTATGCTGAGGTTCAATCGCTTCCTAATGAAGTGACATCGATTTTCTTAATTCTTTATCATTTGTCAATAATATGGAAGATCTATCTTCTTGTAGGCCTTCCAGGAACTCGAGTGCACACTCTATGAGGAGAGCCTGCTTGTGATAGAGGAATTTCTGCGAACATGGCCAAAATCGGTAGAAACAAGTGAAGGGTCTGTGGTCCCTCTCATTATCGTGCAAAGAAAGAGGTCGGACATTGACGTTATTGACCTAGAGGAAGAGGAAGAAGAGGAAGAAGAAGAAGACGAAGAAGAAGAGGAGGATGAAGAAGATGAATACGAGGAAGAAGAAGAGGCTCCCAAAGCCCATAAGTCAGCGAAAACTGCCCCAGTTGTCGTTAAGCACATGTCAGGGATGCGGATTGTTGAAAAATGGATGCAATATGCCGATGGAAGAATTGCAGACTTTGAGAGGTCAGTCAGAGAGTGAAGCACGGGCTTCGACGACCTTAGACTACAGGTTTTGAAGATGGAACTAGAGAACTAGAAACTGAAAGAACAGAATGCCCAGATCTTGAAGGAACAGGAAAATCTGAGGCGGCAAAACAACCTGATCCTAGCAGATCTGGTGCCTCTGAAGCTGGCCTTATCCAAAATCTTGCAGGTATATTATTTGTTTAATGCACTTCAAATATAAGAGCACTAGCGCTTCGTCTCAGAAGCGTCGTTGCTTCGATTCCGAGAATACTTAAACAACCACACAGGACAGAGCAATAGACAACCACACAGGAAAAAAAAAATACTTAAAAACCACACAGGACAGAGCAATAGATAAAAAATTGAAAATTATATTAACTATAAAAACATGTACAATGGGAATTACAAAAACAAAAAAAAAACTAATCGAAAATTGATGGTCTAATCTGAATCCGAATCTGTGTAGAAATCCCAGCCCATCTTTTTAGCATGTGCCCTAAGGGCAGCTTTGTCCTGTTTCTTCTTTTCTTCCCTTTTCTTTTTCTTTTCAGCTGGTGTTTTCTTGGCAGTTGGAGCTTTAGGTGCCCTCATCCGTACTTTTGGTTGCTTGGGGACATTTGGTTCCTTGAGTTCTTGAGGGGCTTTTCCTTTCTTCTTTGCAGGGGGGTGGCAGGGGATTTACCTTTCCCTTTGCCTTTGGCTTCCTCAGTGGGGACCACTGAGGATTTCCCTTTTGCTTGGGACTCAGGCTAGCCAGGGGAATGTGCCTCTTTAGACTGGGCAGCTGGCTCTTTGCCAATTTTTAATGGGGCAGCTTTGGGAGCAATCCTCTTAGCGGTGACTTTCCTCTGCTTAGGATAAGTTTACTCTTGTGGAGGTGTAGCAGAGGCCTTGGTAGGTGGAGGCTGCTCTGGAGGAGGTGATGGAGGAGGAGCAGTTGCAGCCTTCCCTTTGTCTTGCTAAGTCTTTGGTTGTGCCTCCTCAGACTGGGCAGCAATAGATGGAGTAGCTTTAGGGGCTGGGTTGGGCATTTGAACAGAGATTGGGGTAGGCTGCAGAGGAACATTTCTAGTAGCAGCCAATGTAGATTCCAATGAGGCAATATGAATTTGGTGTTTTAGGAGGTCAGTCTCATAGATATCTTTTTGGATGCTGAAGATTTCTTGGGCATTTTTAAGCCTCTTTTCAAACATTCTGGCCCGGGCCTTCTCCGTAGCAGCATTTGCTTTCTCCAACTCCCAATTCAACTCATGATAAGTAGTTGTAGCCTTGGCCTTCTGGTAGGCTTCCAAAATGTTAGTCCACCCCAAGGAGATGCCCAGAAGTTGCTTTCTGTGAGCCTCCTTCATTTCATTGATCTGCTCCAGGAGGGGGGCCTTAATGGACTGGCGAAGCTTGGCCATGTCCCTCAAGACATCCTTCCGAAGGTAAGCATTATCCCTCATATGATGGAGGATGGTGAGGTAGGAAGGGCTGTAAAAATAATATTTTGGTGCAATGGGCAGATCGGAAGTGGAAGGACCAAACTGTGATTGGTCCTGGGGGGAGAAGGTGGGGTAATAAGGGGTAAGTCTATTTATGGGGGAAGGGGGATAAGTTCTGGGTCAGTCTGTGTCTTTTTGTCAGTGTACGTTTGAGGTGGTAGGATAAGGGTGGGATGGAGGGTATAGGGGGAAAGAGGAAGGGGGTGGGCTGAGTGGGAGTAGGGGGTGATGGGGGAGGAAAAATGAGAATAATGAAAGGTATGAAAGGGAATGGGGGTGTAAAAGGTAATGGTGAGGGTGGGGGGTTGTGAGTCAGGAGGGAAGTCTGTTTGGGTTTCTTTGTCAGTGGACAGGATCAGGGGGGATGTAGTGGGTGTTGGAGGGATGCGTGGATTGGTTAAGGTGTGTAGGGTGGATTGAATGGAGGTGAGTTCAGTCTGCATCTGGTCCTATTTTTGGGTAGTGGTGGATAAATGGGGTTGGATGTCTTGGATAAGAGAGAGGATAAGGGTCAGTGTGTCAAGGCTAGGAGGTTGGGTCTGTGAAGAAGAGGGCACTGCTTGGAAAGGTGAGGAAGGTGCATGGTGGAATAAAAGGGGGAGTGGGCATGGAGAATGGAAACAGAGGGGGGTGAGAGATGGATGCAAGAGGGGTAGTGGATGCAGGAGTAAAAGGTGGAGGGGGAATGGGTGTTGTTGCAGCAATGGTGGCAGCATGCTCTGTGAGCACCTCCTTGGTAGCAGGGGTAGACCTTGTTCCAGCTGCCTCTTCTGCCTGTTTGGGCAGGGCCTGCGCCTCAGCTTTCTTTTTCTTTTGGGCCTCCCTCAGACTCCTGCTGATTCCACATTGCCTCTTGGCAAAAGTGGTAGGGGCAAGGGTAGTGGTCTGCTCAGTTCTTTCTATCTTGTATCCCCCCTTGAGTAGAAGCAAAGTAACGATCCTGGCATAAGGGAGTGTGTGAGGCTTCTTGTTTGTCCCTATCTTCTCCACTACGTCTTTCATTACTTCAAAAATTAGTTCGGCTGCATGGAAGCCATGGCCTAGGTGGAAGGAGTAGACAGCATCCGCAATGGGGGTTCTCCTCTCCTGCTGATGTCCTGAGCAGTATATGTTCTTTCGCAAGACTTGGTCAATGAACAGGAGTTTAGGTTCCAATTCTCTCCTTCTGATCGAGTCCCCTGTGGCCTTTAATCCTCTAGTTACGGCCCATGCAATTGTATCAATCGATGCACTCAGAGGGGGGCCATATCCACAGCTAGGGTCGAATGTGGCTGGGATGCCCAAAACTTCAACAATCACCTTGGGGCTCACTAACATATCAAAGTCGTCAATCAGCACCAGCAAGCACACTTGTCCATCTTTGTCCTTCTTGACCCTGATGTGCTGATAGAATAGTTGCACTAACCTAGGGTAGGCTAGTGCTGGAATGCCTCTCATCAATGGCATCAGGCCCGCTTTGCTCATAAATTGTACTGCAGGGGCAGAGAGAGGTTCCTTCTCAAAAAATGGTAGATCAAAGGCTGTCTAAGGCTCCAATGGAATTGACACTATGAGCTCAGAAGGAGCAGAGAACTTAGGGGTTGGTTTCGCCGCCTCCTCAACCACTTCCTTTCCTTTTTTGGGTGACTTTGAAGTCTTAGCCTTTTAGGGGTGGTCTCTGCAGGGTCCTTATCCTTCCCTTTTCTCTTCTGTGCACTCCTGGGAGCCATTCCAAACTCTATCTTCTAATGTGAGGAATGGAGAGGGAGATCTAGGTGCTTACCCTAAAATCCTAGGGTTAGGTTTGATCTGACGCACAGGACACCGCTAGACCTCTGAGCAGAGGGCAATGGATGGGGGTGATGCTAGGAACAACTTTGTAGATTTGTGGAGTGAATGATGAGCTGTAGGATTGATGCTGGAGGAGAGAGGAAGAAGAGTGCCAGAAGCTAGGGTTTCGCAGAGGGAAGAAGGAAGAAAATAATGGAAAAGGAACCAAGCGCGGGATTAAAATACTTATCGCGAAGCTCGGCGCGCTTTGGAGCATCTGGTCGCAGGGTTGGAAATGAACCTAGCAGAGGTGTTGATTCAATCTGGATTGCGTGACAATCTCCCAGGTTGACCTTGGTGCGCGCGACAGTGTAAGATGAATTCATGTGAATTGCACGAGTGGCTCCTAGGTCTCTAATTGGATTGCGCGAAAAGATTTGAGGGTCATTTTGAATCTCGCGACAGTAAATGAAGTATTTCTATTGAATTGCGCGAGAGTCTCCCAATTTACCTTCTGAACCTCGCGATAGTCTTGGAATCTCGCGATAACTAATGAATAGCTTTATGTGGATCGTGCGAGAGGTTCTCAGGTACACATGAATCTCAGCTATTGAATGTGTCCATGTGAACTACGCGAAATTCTCCCAGACTTCCATTTTGACCTTGCGACAGCTTTAGAATCTCGCGATAGCTGATGAAGTAAGCTGTCTGTAATGTGCGAGGGTCTCTCAGGCTTCATTTGGACCCAGCGACAGCAAAGTATAAAACAAAGAGCAAGTGCTCTCTGTTCTGTCCTTTTGCATATGTGCTATGGTTGGATCCTAGCCACGACTCTCCCCATGGATACTTCTAGACACATAAAAACTTAATCATTCAAGCAAAGATAATAAAAATCAACCTCCCACATTATGCATTCCAACAGAAACTACCAATTAAAGAGCAGGAAACATCAAACCAAGCTTCAAAAGTTTAAACCAGACAGGTCCAGAATCAAATTGGACCACTAACAATTCCTAGAGAATTTTCATAAAAGAAAGCAAGATAGATCTACCAAAATCAAAGTACATATGATATAGTGATGACACACCTGTGGATCAACATAAAGAAGGATCCCCCTGAAAGTGAATGGTGTCTATGAGTTCGGCAGGTTTTTCAAAACAAGGCTTAAGCCTCTGACCACTCACCTTCAAGGTTCTCCCAGACTTGGGATCCTTGATTTACACAGCACTAGATGAGGAAAAATACATGACAATGTAGGGACCTTCCCATCTGAATTTTAATTTGTCAGGAAAAAAATTTAGTTTGGAGTTAAACAACCAAACCTTGTCGCCAGCTATGAAACTCTTTCTCAACAGCCCTTTGTCAAAGAAAGCTTTGAACCTTTCCTTGTAGATCCTGGAATTAGCATACGCATCCATCCTTGGCTCCTCCAATTCGGACAACTGCAGCATCCTGTGATGACCAGCAGAAGTTAGCTCTAGATTTAAATGTTTGATGGCCCAATAGGCCCTGTGTTCTAACTCCACTGGGAGATGACAAGCCTTGCCATAGACCAGTCTGAAAGGGGACATACCAATGGGAGTCTTATAGGCAGTCCTATAAGCCCACAGGGCATCATTAAGCTTGTCAGCCCAATCTTTCCTATCAGTCCTCACCGTCTTCTCGAGGATGTGCTTGATCTCTCTATTTGAAATTTCAACTTGTCCACTGGTTTGTGGGTGGTAGGGAGTAGCAATCCTATGAGTAACAGAATATTTCTTGAGCAAGCTCTCGAAATTTCTATTGCAGAAATGGCTACCCCATCACTGATGATGGCTCTAGGGGTGTCAAATCTCGAGAAGATATTTTACTTTATAAACTTGAGGATAACCTGAATATCATTAGTTCTTGTGGCAATGGGTTCTACCCATTTGGAAACGCAATCTACTGCCACTAAGATGAAATGAAAACCATTTGAAGGAGGAAAGGGACCCATAAAATCAATACCCTATACATCAAACAGTTCTACAACAAGGATGGGCTGTAAAGGTATTGAATTTCGTTTGGACAGCCCTCCTAATTTTTGACATCTTTCACAGGTCTTGCAGTGTGTATTGGCATCTCTGAAAAGAGAAGGCCAATAGAACCCACACTACAACCCCTTGTCAGCTATTTTTCTCCCACTTAAATGACCCCCACAGGCATTTTCATGGCACATGGCCAGAATACTGGGGACATCACATTCGGGAACACATTTTCGAATGATTTGGTCTGCACAATACTTGTACAGGCAAGGTTCCTCCCAGAAAAAGAATTTGACCTGTGAGAAAAATAGGTCTTTGTCCATCTTTGTCCAATGGGCAGAAATCTTGCCTATAACTAGATAATTGACAATATGTGTATACCAAGGAACTAAAGATTGGATGGCAAACAGTTGCTCATCCGGGAAGACATCATTTGTAGCAAGGTCATCAACACCTTTCTCCAACATTATTTTGGACAAGTGGTCAGCCACCACATTTTCTACACCCTTCTTGTCCCTGATTTCGATGTCAAATTCTTGCAACAGGAGTATCCATCTAATCAATCTGGGCTTTGCATCCTTCTTAGACAATACGTACTTTAATGCTGAGTGGTCAGTGAAGATGACAGTTTTAGACCCAGGTAGGTAAGGTCTAAACTTGTCTACAGCAAAAACCATCGCCAGAAGCTCTTTCTCAGTAGTTGTGTAGTTCAGTTGAGCTTTAGCAAGTGATTTATTGAGATATGCAATGACAACAGGCAGCTTATCTTTTCTCTGGCCCAGGACAGCACCTATTGCCAAGTCGGATGCTTCACACATAAACTCAAAGGGCAGGATATAGTCAGGTGTTTGGAGTACAGGGGCAGAGGTGAGGTAGATTTTTAGAGTTTCAAAAGCCTCCAGACATTCAGCAGAAAAGTCAAAGGACACATCCTGGCAGAGCAGGTGGCACAATGGTTTAGCAATTTTACTGAGGTCTTTGATAAACCTCCTGTAGAATCCAGCATGTCCAAGGAAAGATCTGATTTAATTGACTGTTCTTGGAGGGGGCAAATTTACAATGAGGTCAACTTTGGCCTTGTCTACCTCAATTCTATCTCTAGAGACTACATGGCCCAACACAATTCCATGTGTTACCATGAAGTGGCTCTTTTCCCAACTTAAGACCAAATTGGTCTCCTCACATCTTTGTAAGACCTGATGGTGGTGTTGTAGACATTGGTCAAAGCTATCCCTATAAACCGAAAAATCATCCATAAAAATTTCCAAGAATTTGTCAATCATGTCAGAAAAAATTACATACATACACCTCTGAAAGGTGGCTGGGACATTACACAGTCCAAAAGGCATCCTTCTGTAAGCAAAGGTGCCAAAAGGACAAGTAAAAGTGATTTTTTCTTGATCAAGAGGGTGCACAGGGATCTGGTTGTACCCTGAGTACCCATCAAGAAAACAGTAAAAAGTTTTCCCAGCCAACTTGTTCAAAATTTGATCAATAAAGGGAAGAGGGAAGTGGTCTTTTCTGGTCTTGGAGTTGAGTTTGCGATAATCGATGCAAACTCTCCAGCCAGTGGTCTCCCTGGCTGGTCTCAACTCTCCAGACTCGGTTGTGATCACTGTTATGTCAGATTTTTTGGGTACCACTTGGATTGGTGCCACCCATTCAGAATCAGAGATGGGGTAAATTACCCCAGCATCCAGCAATTTAATGATTTCTTTCAGGTCCACTTCCTGCATGTGAGGATTCAGTTTCCTCTGCATTTCTCTGGAGGGTGTTGAGCCCTCCTCTAGATGAATCCTATGCATACAGATTGATGCATCAATTCCCCCTAAATCAGCAATGGTCCAGCCAATTGCTTTCTTGTGCTTTCTCAGAACTGTTAACAATTCCTCCTCTTGCTCACTGGTAAGAGAAGAGGAGATAATCACAGGAAGTTTCTCGTCTTTCTCGAGGAAAGCATATTTCAATGTCTCTGGAAGCTTCTTGAGCTCCAGATCAGGGGCTTGTTGGATGGATGGCAGGATTGGTGTATTATTGGTTGGAGGAAGGGGCAGCAATGTAGGTTTCCAATTGGAATGCTGCACTAAACCCATAGAAAACTTCAATAGGGACATGTCTTCTGGCATTAAAGCTAGGCTTCCTTCCTCCACCATGTTCCAAACTTCAGTTAAATCAGTGACAATGTTGCCCCACTCCAGCAGAGTGGACAGTTCTTCTTCAACAATTTCTTCTAATACATCCACTGCAAAGCATTCCTCATTGTCTAGCTGAGGGTACTTTGCACTGTTATACACATTAAGCTCAACTTTCGTATGTCCGAAAGTGACCTCCATAATCCCAGACCTGCATTGAATGCATGCATTGGCAGTGACCAAGAATGGTCTGTCTAAAATGACAGGTATTGAGGACGTACTCTTGTTGCAATCCATGTACAAAACAAGGAAGTCTGCAAGGTAGAAGAACTTGTCTACCCCTACTAGGACATCCTCAACCACTCCCATGGGTTTCCTCTCAGACCTATCAGCCATCAATAGAACAATAGGAGTGGGCTTCAGCTCCCTCAAACCTAGCTGCTGATACACACTGTATGGTAGCAAGTTAACACTGGCTCCAAGGTCTAAAAGGGCCCTTCCAATCGTGTGGTCTCCAATAATACTGGGAATAGTGGGTATCCCTGGGTCTTGCAACTTCTCAGGTATTGTCATAGTTAATACAGAATTAACTGTATCAGTTGCAAAGACCTTCTTGGACAAATGGCCCCTGGCCTTCCTTTTCTGAGTACAAAGGTCTTTCAGAAACTTTGCGTAGACTGGGACCTATCGGATTGCATCATGCAGGGGTAAATTTATCTTGACCTGCTTAAAGGTCTCCATCATTTCCTCGATCTGTGCCTGCCTCTTACCAAAAGGGGCAGGGCCACTCAAAGCTTGAGGAAATGGCAACTGAGATACTACCAGTTCCTCAGCTGTAAGCCTATGACTGAACTTTTGTTTTTTTCATTTTTCTATTTTTATCTCCTGCTGAGGCTCAACTATAGCCTCTTTATTTTTCCCTTGTTGAAGGGTAGCAGGCAGTTCATGACTCTGTGCTCTAACAAATTCTCTTTCACTATCACTTGACAGTTCCTTAGGAATAACCTCTCCTTGTTCCTTTCCCACTTGGTTGTCTACCAGCTTGCCAGACCTTAGGGTTGTGATGGCATTGGCCCCCCCAAAATTTGAGGAGCCTTCTCCGATGGAATACTGGCCCTTACGGTTGGCTACTAGCTGGCTTGGCAACCTGCCCTCTTCTCTTTTAGCCAAGACATTGGCTATTTGGCCAAACTGCTCTTCTATTTTCTTTATGCTCTGACTGTGAGAAGTCACAGTCTAATTCAAGGGACCAAGGCTTTGCAATTGGGCCAAACCTGTTCCTCGAAAGAAGCACTTCGGGGCTGAGGTGGGGGAACTACCAATTGATTTTGTTGCTGGTGTTGCTGTTGCTGCTGGATATTCGACCTTGGGGCATAACCTTGGTTGAACTGCTGTTGTGGCCTTTGAGGTAAGGCCAACATCTGTTGTGGCTGCATATAATTGTCTTGCCTCCACCTCAAACTTGGGTGGTCTCTCCATTGGTAACCAAAATTTTGGTGCTGGTATCCATATGATTGTTTATTGTAGCCACCAGATTATTGTTGTCCAAAAGATTGGGCAGTAGCAGCCTGTTCCATTACGTACTCAGGGTATTGCCCCGCAGATGGGCACTCTTCTACTGTGTGTTGTGGAGATTGGCATATCAGACATGCCTCCATCACTTGTGCATCCATTTTGGGCTGCACCACAGTCATAAGTTTCTCAAATCTTTCAGTAAGATTGGTCATCTACATTCTCAGGTCATCATTTCTCCTAACTTCATACATCTTTCCTTTAGAAGTCTCAGCAAGCCCCAACTTAGGAGAAGGCTCTTGAACAGTTCTAGATGAGGATATCTTCTAGAAAGCATTTTCACTTATGACCTCGAACAAGTCTCATGCCTCATCAGCTATTTTATGCATGTACGTTCCACCACAAGAGGCATCTACCATGTCTCTACTCTTCTCATCAATCCCATTGTAGAAGCTCTGGACAAGCTGCCAGTCAGGGATCTTGTGGTGGGGACATTGTTTGAGCATTTCCTTAAATCTGTCCCAGGCTTGGTTAAAATCTTCAATTAGGGATTGGGCAAAAGCAAGTATGCCTTTCCTCAACTTGCTGGTTTTGGTCTCGGGGAAAAATTTAGACAGAAATCTTGTTTTGAGGTTTTTTCAGGAAGTGATGCTGTTGTTTGGGAGAGTAGATAACCAGGTCATGGCCCTGTCCTTTAAGGAAAAAGGAAAGAGCCTTAACCTAGTGGCTTCTGGTCCCAAACCAGCAATGGAGAATGTCGTGCACAGGGCCAAGAACTGGTCAATGTGCTTGTAAGGGTCTTCCTTGCTAAGCCCATGGAAAGAGAGAAGCATTTGGATGATGGAAGTTTTGATCTCATAATTACCTTGAACATCTGGGAATTGAATGCTGAATGGAGAATTGTAATCATCCGGAGCATTTAGTTCCTTCAATGTTCTAGGTTGTTCTTCACCCATAATTGCTGTCTCAATTTCAATAGGGGGCTCGACTGTGATGTGTCTGTGCCTTCTCAGTTTTCTACCCCTTTTTATCTCAGGGTTAGCAGGCTCTAATGTAGGACTGAGGGATCTCCTTCCTAACATGCACACACACCAACAGCAGGGAAGACTATTCGCAAGCACATTGCACTTAACAAAAAAAAATTATAACTATCCTAATCAACTGCTATGGAATCTTCAAAGGAGAAATAAACTGAGGTTTTGAAGGTTAAAGAAGTGCAAACAGAGGTAGCTAGACTCTCAGTGCATTTCTACTCTCCTTCTCTGCTACGGTCCAGATCTGCAAGAAAAATTCCAAATGTAAATCAGCAGTATCAATTATTCACAAGTACAGCTACTAAAGAATAAAGAAAACAAAAATCTAGAGTCCACTATTAGATCAATTTCCCCGACAGCGGCGCCAAAAACTTGTTATGATAATTTTAGTGCTTGCTACTGACTTTATTGGAAATAGTGATAAGAATGGAGTGAATGAAAATTAATGAAAGGTGGATTGAGAATTACGAAGCAGCAAGCCTAAAATATGCATAGTCCTACAAGATACAGGGCATGTTGTAGCAAGTTTTGATAAGTAAGAGTTTGTCCTACAGGGAAGTTGATCTAAAGCTCCAAGGGAGCTATCTATAGTAGGCTCTCCAGATCTAACTACAGATCTGGCAATCCTAAATGGAAGGGGGTTAAAGGTCACTATAATCTAAATCCTAAGATAACTTAATATCTAAATTACAGAAAGGGTTAAGAGGAATGGTGGAGTGAGAAAATAAGTATAAAAGGGTGAGAAGTATGTTATTAGGTACAGATCTAATGGGTCTTTTAACTCAGACTCAGATCTTTTGCTATAGAAATCCTGTCCAATGGCTACATTATCACCAAAGAGGATAAAGAATCCAACTCACCCCTGTGCCATGATCCAATCCCTTAAGGCTATAACCTGTCCACTTAAATGGTCACAGACTATCCAATAGGGGAACCACAATCCAGAGATGGGTCAGAACAAGTTTATAATTATAGGCACTACTTCATCCAGATTACAAGCTCAAGAATCCATAGGAACCTCATCCTCTAAAGTTCTGTGTGTAGGGCTAGGCCTACAAAGTGCACGAGCCTGGACACACAGGACCAGCAAGAGTTTGAGTACTAGCTTTTAAGCATGGTTGTTCACTGCTTTAGAAAGACTGTAGTGATCCAGTCACAAGCCTACAATCTCTACAGCCAAATCAGATCTGCAATCTGATGGTGGGTTTATACAAATATAGGGGAGTCTGTCACTGCACAATCTCTCACAAGGCTACAAGCACAAGTGCAGAGAAGAAGAATCTGTCTTAATTCTGTGGATTGGCCTCACCCTAGGGCTATAATCTGTCCACTTGAATGGTCACAGACTATCCACAGAGGCTATCCTCCTCACAAAGGTCTAAGACAGAACAAGAACATTGCTGCCGCCACCATGTTCACAAGGCTACCATCGCAAGCTCCCATGAGAATTCAGATTTAGTGGATCTTGCGGTGGGGGAAGGCCTACAATGTGCCTAACCTGGACACACAGGTCACTTGGATCTAAATAAAACCTTAAAAATAATCCTCTATTGCTTACAAAATAACTTAGCAATGGAGGATCTCAAGGCAGCAGCCTTATACAGCACAACTCACAACAAAAATAACATCTCATACATGTAAAAGATCCTATTACAAAAACTCCATTAAAATCTATATCAAATAATTATACAAAAGGCATAGCCAGCAAGTGCTGAACTATGGAGAGAAAAAGGAAAAAGAAACTACCTAGAACATAACCTTAGCCTACTGAAATTTACAGCTTAATCGAGAAGACGAAATCTGAAAAAGTCTAAGTCTAAAGTCCATCCAAAGGTGCTTAAACCTAAGCTAGGCTTAGGCTTATATAGCAGTCGGCTGTGTGTGAATTAGGGTTAGAAAAACCCTGATTTCATCTTTTCAATTGCAGCCCATTCTTGTCCCTTGGATGCCTCAGGGTGTGTGCATGGAGATTAGAGCATTGGAGTGCGTGCCATAGTTACTGAAAGTTCTCAGATTACCCCTGCAAAAGTGGGGAGAAGTTAAGAATCCGATCCTCACTGAATAGAGAAGATTTATAGATCTTTCTGCGTGGTAGAATTGGCGTCGCGGGATTGAATTGACTTGAAGCTCATGCAGTCGTAGGATTGACATTTTGGTCATCGCGGGATACTAATGGTTGTCACGAGATTGCTCTTTCAGCTTTGAATGGCGCGAGAATTGCTCGCGCGGTTCGTCCCTTGGTGAATCTCGTGAAGAAGCCGTGTTCATGAGCCTATGGATCGCGCAAGCATTTCCTTGGAGGTTTGTATCCCGTGGCCAATGCGCGACAACTACGCGCGGGAGTGCCTGAAGCTCTCTCACTTTAGTGAATCGCGCGATGATTGAAGACTCCTTTCTTGAGATGTGTGAGCGCTTAAGACTGAGCCTCACGAGGACCTCGCGAAGTCTGCTTTTCAATTCTTTCTGGCACCAAACCGCGCGAGAACATTGCGAAGACTGCGCGATCAGTTTGTGTGCTGTCTTCAGAAGCTCGCGACAACTGTGCGAAGGCATTATCTCTGGTTCAATTGAACCCTGCGACATCTGCGCGAGGCATTATCTCTTGGTTTGTTTCTGCTTTGATGTGCCTGTGCAGCAGCCAACTCTCTGTCCGGGTTCATCCTTCATTCTGCTAAGGTAGTTCTGGGGCAACAGTGAGCTTCTTGACATGGTTAGGGGTTTATTTGTAGCTGCTACTTATTACCTACATAATAAACTCAAAACACACTTATTAAATGATTAAAGGTCTAACAGAGATTAAGTTAAGGGGTGAAAAGTAGTACTTTTCAGGTCTTAACAGCTACCTGCCTACCTTGTAACCTCTATCAGTAAGATATCTAAGGATATCTCTATTGTGGCTAACTGCGATTAGTGTCAAAGACACTTTCCACATGTCCGCTTCTCATTGGCGGGGCTCAGAGATATCTCTATGCCCGGGCGCATTATCCACTTTGCATATATATATATATATATATATATATAGAGAGAGAGAGAGAGAGAGAGAGAGAGGATTTGAAACATTAGACGGATCACACAAAAATGGCAAAGTCAGCATTTCGGCAAAGAAAATTATAAACGTTGTAGGCTTTTTTATAGACAATTTTGGAGACAGCTTATGTGGCACGACATGACTGTCTTCAGTGCTTGGACCCCACTGTTTGTGTAGCCAGTCATGTAGCGCCACATAAGCTGCCTGCAAAACTGTCTATAAAAAATTATCCACAATGTAAGCCTGTCCTTTCGGCAAAACTGCAGGTAAAGAGACGAACATCTTTGACTCATCATATTATTATGTTTCTATTTTTCAGTGAAAATGTACTCTATCTTCAATATATTATAGCTTATTGTATTTTGATAGCTTATTTAATATCTTATATACCGTATTATGGGTTAGGGTACCTGTTTGCGCCCGCGTGTTCTCTGAAAGCATCCACGTCCTAGATTTATTGATTGCTTCGGATCAGATGATGAAGATCGTTTTTTATCCTGATTTTCTACACAGTAGATCTTGAAATCATGACACACCTACTAGCTAGACTGTCAGTTTTTTATTTCATGCATCACAAATCCCCAAAAAATGGCCCATGTATCCTATGGCACACATTAGGGATTAGTGACATGAAATAAAAAATTGACCGCCTTATAGGTGCAACATGATTTCAAGTTCTATTATGTTAAAGATCAGAATGAAAAACGATCTCCTTCATCTTATCCAAAGAAATCAATGATTTTCAAAAGGTTTGGAACATGGATCAAAATATCGTCCCGATACGTATCGTCTAATACGTATCAGTCTTGGACCTGAACGATATGATCAATTGGGTATTTATCAGAACTCCTTAAAAACAGTCAAATTATCGATCAATTTATAATTTGTATCGTCTAATGTATCGTTCGTATCGGACGATAATTTGAAATTATCATTCGATAATTTCAAATTATCGTCGAGTGAGGTCCTCAGTTTTAAGTGCGACGAAAGGAAAATACCGGTATTTATCGTCTGGAACCGATACATATCGCCCGGTATGTATCGATTTTAGAGGACGATACATATCTATTTTAGAGCTGGATTTGGATCGTAGGCGCTTTCAGACAAAACATAAACATTGGTACCCGATAGCTTATGTGGCTCATTGGATTTTTCAGGTTATATCCCCAGTTGATTAAATGTCATCCGATCCGTTGGGTAAATGAACACGTGCCACTGACCATATATAGTCAAGCTTAGGCAGCGGAAAACATTAATGCTGCGTAAACACAATAAGATGACCTACGTATGGCCGAGAGTAAGTATTAAGTGGGCAATGGTTAGGTCCAACGGTTGAAATTTTGAGTTCAACCAATCTTTTCGATACGAAAAAATCTTGACTTTTATGATTTCTACATTTTATGTAGGATTACGTGCAATCAAGATTCTTCAATTTCCAGGGACAGCAAATGTGAATGAACTTGATTACAACGTGATCATTGCCCATTTTAAATAGCGGAAATGGCCCGTGCTCCGGATAGGACATCGGCATATGCACATGTAAAGAGCAATCTAGCTGGGATCAATATTAAAAAAAAAAGCTACCAACTGATCTCTTGACCGTCATTTAAACACAAAATGGTTTAAATGACCTTACACCATCAATGATTTAAGATGTGGGTGATCCGAATCGTCAAAGTTATAGATCATATATTGAAGTGTAATAGACCCAAAAATGGTGTTTTAGTTAGATTTAACCATCCTATTTGTAAACTATAATATCAACGATTGTTCTTAGTTTTAATGACTGATATTAATGTTCATCAATCAGATAGTTCACATCCACTTATCGACATGTTTCATTGGGGTGAGACATTTCATTGATAGATTGATTGCCAATTGGGCAATTATAATTGATCATATATGTGTGCCTCATGGCTTAGTGATAAATCAAAATTCAATGGTGTGAGATAAAAAAGTAACATTTTATTGGTGTAATATTTTTTAAACATCACGAGCCATTAAATTTAGTTTCTAATTTTTGCTGTTTGATAGCTATTTAAGGAGATGAAAATAAAATTAAGTCAGTCACGCATGGAAATTGAATTTCCATACACCAAATCATTTTAGGAGGAAAACATTTCAACCTTTTAATTAGCTGAAATTGAGTTTCCTACTAACAAAATATTAATTTTTTATTATTGCAAATCTAAAGTTACTTGTAAGAAATCTAAAATCAAAAAAAATTATTTTTTGACTAGTAAAAAATAACTTATCACTATGACCACAACATTATCTACATCATACTCTTTTCAGCTAATATTTAACTTTAATCAAAGTTTGAATTTTAATCAAAAGTTTTGACTTTTGATCAAACTTTGGCTACTCAAACATAATAATAAGTTATAAGTTAGTAATATATTATCAAATTTTTAGGAGTCAAATGATGACTTTAAGGTCAAACTTTGACTTTTAAATAAAATTTATTTTTTATTAAACTTTGACTCTAATAATTAGACGGCAAAAAATACATACTGTCGCGGGAATTGGAATCACTAAAAACATACTACCACAAGTTTATTAATATATAATTTAATATTAGATTCTCAATTGTATTAATTAATAGTTTAAGCTTTAGTCAAATTTTAACTTTTAATCAAACTTTGACTTTTAGTATAATTTTTTCTTAATCAAAATTTGACTTTTGGTCAAAATTTAATTTTTTATAAAATATTATAAATATTTATTATTGAAATATCCTTACTACTCTATAAAACTTTTCACCCATTTCAATAATATATATATAAATTTAAGATTAGCAGACGCGGGAATTGGAATCGCGAGAAGGGTAGCAACTTAGGGACATTTTAGGTTAAGATTTTTGAAAGATACAAAGAAAAATTAAATTTTCTCGCGACTCTAACTGAGGGATAAACATATCAAATGGTTTAAATCTGTCGAAAACTCATTCGCAAAAAAATAAAAATAAAAAATAAAAAAATCTGTCGAAAACTCATATCTTAAACACCTTTTGGGTTTAAGATGCCGGCCCAGTAATTAGATGGACGGCAGAGAATTAGAGGGGTGGTCCGTAAATCTGACGGTCTGGATCGAAAGAAAGAATAACGGACGGATCAGATCCTGGCTTGGTTCTCTTAAAAGAGAAGTAAAACGCACAGTATAATCAGAGTCGATCATGTGGGGAAAGGATCATCACTTCCATCAAAATCAATTATCAAAATTAAAAAACATAAAAAATAAAAATAAAAATAAAAACCCAGAAAAAAATGACCCTGACCGTTGAATATAGATCTGACGGTCTGGATTGAAAGAAAAAAGAATGGAGGGATCAGATCCTGGCTTGGTTCTCTGAAAAAGAGAAGTAAAACAGCTCAGTATAATCAGAGTCGATCATGTGGGGAAAGGATCATCACTTCCATCAAAATTAAACTATTAAAAAACAATGTAAAATTTCTCCATATCAGCTGAAAGGGCCCATCAAGGCTGTAGATTCTAGGGTTGCAGAAATGGAGATGTTGTAAATATGGCGTCGACTCATACGCAGCAATCACGAGGAATCAAGAGAACAGGTAATCAGTATGCGACGCACAACAAATCAGAAATTGAATTAAACTTAAAATTAAAAATTAAAATTTCTAAACCCTAAATCCTAAAACCTTGTTTAAAAATACCGTAGGATATGGAGAGAGAAGTTGAGTTATTTACAGTGAGAGAGAGCAGGATTATGAGGGGTTTAGAAACCCTAGAGCGTACGGCATCTAAACGTGGCACGTGGCGGCTGATGTTCAATACCTTTATTTTGTGCGCTTTAATTTTGAGTACCTTTAAATCCACTCACCAAATCTTTGTGTTCACCTACGCAAACACATTAACTTAGTGAAATCAGATGATGAATATTGTTTGTCCTCCCAATCTTTCACATTATGGATCTTGAGATCATGGGCCTACCATTAAACGGTCAATATTTTATTTCTCGAGACATACATCTCAAAAAAATAATCTTAACATCACATGCACGCTCAAAATTGATTTTAAGATCACTTTTTTAGGTGTGTATCACATGAAATAAAAAATTGACCGTCTGATAATACGATAATGTTCTTAAGATCCATCGTGTGAAAGATTGGGACGATAAACAATCTCCATTGTCCGAATCAATATAATCAATGTCTTTCAGCGTGAATAAACTCAAAGATTTGGTGAGTGGATTTAAAGGTACACATATAATTTTATGTGGACCTTTAAATCCACTCACCAAATCTTTGAGTTCACCCTTGAACACATTTACTGCATTGAATCAGATAAGAAATTGTTTATCGTTCTAAACTTTCACGCGATGGATCTTGAGATCATTGGCATACTATTATACGATTATTTTTTTATTTTCTTATTTCACCTGAGGTTCAACCCGGCCCTAATCTATTCGGGCCAGATTCTCAAAGTTTTCAGCTCGACTCTAACAGGGGCTATGATGTACTCAGCCCAAGCTCGGCTCCTATTGGGCTTAAGTCGGGCTTAGGCATTTGAATAAGCTTTTTTAGGACTATTTATTTCTAATAAATTTTGGTTAGGCTATTTTATTGGGACTATTTTTTTTTTCTAATAAAAGTTGAAAAATATTAAAAAATTAGTTAAATAATTATATTAACATTATAGAGGCTCAAGTACATGCTTTTATTTAAATATTTTATTTTAGTTTGTTGTACAATAATTATAACGAAGGATCAAAATAGGGGTTTTGTTTTCAGTTTTAGGCATAACCGAAAATGAAAATTTGAAATGAAATTTCGGCAAAAAATTTAAATTTCGGGCAATAATTTTCCCACCATATATATTTGGACCAAATTTTCGGTTGAAGTTATCGTTTCGATAGGGACCGAAACCGAAACAATTCAGCCGATAACTTGAGTTATCGACCAAAATTTTGAACCATGATTATAGTGGACAACGATTGCACAATGAAGACGTGAAATTTGTGAAAGCAGATGTTTGATATTAGCAATGGAATGAGATTAGGCCGTGCACCAAACTTGAACTCTTACGACAATGTCGACATACATAGAGAGAAATCTTTGGAGTCGTCCGATTAGAAAATTTCAATAGAAATTTAAAATGAATGGATCTTGACACTCAATATCAACTCAACTTAAAATAGGACAAGGAGTTTGTATTAGATACAGAGCCTGTATAGTTAATAATAAACTTGTGTTAGATATTAGGTGCCCAGTTGATCACAAGCATACGGCAGGAGAACCATACACAATGTGGACCTGAAGACCTATACGAATTTTAAGTGCACGAAGATCGGCTAACGTTCTAATGTCTGCTCGCACACACATTCTACAGTGGGCCCATAAAGCAATTATGGGAAATTTACCTGACCGGCCCTATCAGATACAGCTTTTACGTCAGAGGCCCTGTAGTTTCACCTTTACCTAAACCAACCAGCTCCAAGTCTAGCCGACCCTAAGGATAGCAAAAAATTCAAATTACCCCCTTTCTTTAACGCACAAAAATATCATCTTCTTCCTCATTTTAATGCTTTTAAAAATATGCGAAGGTATTCTTCTCCTCAATCAAACTATTCATGCTATTTGGATGACCAGATACCTTTTGTAGATGATTAGAATGAGGAAGAAGAGGATACACCTATATAATTTAAAATTTTAAATATTTACATTATTCTATATTTCGATGGAAACTATGCGTCAGTTGAAGGCTACAATATAAAATCGATAATTCTAAAGATAGATATGAGAAAAGCGATATCGACTCTGCATAGTCGGTCGATCATTTTAAGAGTCGCATCGACTCATAAAGTCGTCATCGACTCTATCTGTAGCCATCGATTATATTAAAAAAAAAAAATTTATATAATCGATGATGATTACATCGAGTCGATGCGACTCGATCGAGTCGATGGCGACTCTGCATGTAATCGTCATCGATTACATAATTTTATTTATTATTATTATTTTTTATTTATATATAATCGATGACGACTCAGATAGAGTCGATGACGATTTCTTTTGTAGTCGATGATTTAATTCTTAAATGATCGGTACCGACTATGTACAGAGTCGATATCGCCTTTTTCTCATATCTATCTTTGGAACTGTCGATGTTATATTGTAGCCTTCAAATCGATCCAAATAGCAATAAATCTCACATCAATGTAAATATTTAAAATTTTAAATTATATAGGTGTATCATCTTCTTCCTTATTCTAATATGCTATAGTCTCTGACGAAAAAGGTGTATCTAGGTCGATCCAAATAGCAGATCGGAATAGTTTGGATTGAGGAGAAGACGCCGTCACCTTTGCCACCTCTGACTTTTAAAAACTGTACCAAATTAAAATGAGGAAGAAGATGATGTTTTTGTGCGTTAAAGAAAAGGGGTAATTTGGGCATTTTGCTAACCTAAGGGTCGGCTAGGCTTGGAGCTGGTTGGTTTGGGTAAAGGTGAAACTACAGGGCTTCTGACGTAAAAGGCGTATCTGACAGGGCCGATCAGGTAAATTTCCCCAACAAATATAGACTCAGTGAAAAGGCTATTAGCCAGTGGGAAAATTATAAACAGTGGACAATTTTGCAAGCGCGCTATGTGATTCGCTATCATGGTTGGGCCCCACTATGTATGCAGCCAATCGTGTCGCACCACATAAGATGCCTATAAAATTGTCCATCAAAACTTGTCCAAGGTATAACACTGTCCTTAGCCAGTGGATATAGGGTGCTGGACTACTGGGTGGAGGTTCAGAATCGGTTAATCGAGACGAACCCAAACTGAAAATTTTGAACCATAATTGGATGGAAACAAATCGGTTCAGTTAAATTTTGAAAACTTTAAACTAAACCAAAAATTAAAAAATTCGATTTTATTTATTTATTTATTTATTTTGAGTTGGTTTTTAAAAACTGCTTCAGCTACCCAAAACTGAAATCGAACTGATTGGAAATTGGTGGAGTGGTTTTTTGGATCGGTTTCTTCTTAACTCCACACGAGCGATTTTTTCTTAACTTCGCATGAGCCGCCGATTTCCGAATAACCAGAGAATAGCGAATCATTCGGAAATTCGGCAAACTGTCGTTTGGTCGGCAGTTTATTTGTAAGGGGCCTAATTGGCCGAATATTTGTGATTATTCGGCCAATTTTGTGACAATGGGTGTGAGGGCTTTGGAGCTAAGTTGATTGAGCTTTGGTTAGCAAATTATAGGTGAAGACTTGGTTTCAAGGAACTATAATGATGCAAAGGAAGAGTGATGGTTCGTCAAGCCACTCATGAGTGAAGGTGTTGAGGAACTAAAGATGCAACCAAGGTTGACAACCAAGTGTGCATTCACAACTTATCTCCAGATCACCGACAACAAAAACCCTAAGTCTTCCAACAACATCTCCATACCTCCGGCCCCTACACCCACAAGTTACATCAAGTCATCAACAAAATCTCCCCCTCTTTTAAACCCAGTTATCTCACCAAAATCCTTATCACCAAATATAGAAACAACACCTATTTCAACTCCATCATCCATTTATCCATCTCTCTTCTCTTCTCTCTCTCTCTAAAAAAAAATTCTAAGAAAACCAAATAAAAAAACACTCTTAACCCAGAGGAGAGAGACGAGAGGCTCACCCACCGTACACGGGGAAGCATCCTATGCCTAGAAAATCCTGCATGTGGGCCCAACCAGTAGCGGAGCTAGGATTTTTCTGATGGGGGATCCCTTATAGTCATAAGATAGTAACAGTAGTAAAGAACACTTTAATTGTGTGAGATCAAAATTTCTAATTTAATGGTAGAAGATTGTTTAAACACTATTTGGTCTATGAACATCTGTCAAGAGTCATTATCCCAAAAAAGGCTTAGGAAACCGAGAGAGAATTTTGAGATGGGATTTGGGGAGAGAGACAGAAAAAAAAATAAAAAAAATTGGAGTAATATTTGGGAAGAGAGAGAGAGAGAGAGAGAGAATTTTGGGAGTCTATTTCTGTTAAAAAATTTGTGGATAAAAAAGTAAGTTTTTAAAATATCTTAAAAAGTTTGTTTTGGGATTTGGGGATCCTTATTAAAAAATCTTGCCCCTAAAAAGATGAAACTTAAAATATTTTAAAGAAAAAAAAACTTATGATGGGGGATCCTGGGACCCCCATTGAACAACATAGTTACGCCATTGGGCCCAACCCAATAGTTGCCCACATATCCATAGGTCCTGCTGAAGTATTTTTACACGTCTTTCATCCGCAACTATTCAAATCACAAAAAGAAAGAGCAAAGCTCGGTGTCTTCGATAATGCTGTTTACAAGTGTTATTGAATCTTTATTGAATTTGGAAATGTAAATTAGATGAATGGGTGGTATTAGATGTCATAACTCAAGAAAAAAATCTCGGCTACCCATAATTAGTATATAGCTCAGCAAAAGAAATCTCGGCCATCGGAGTGGGCCAAATCGGGTTTGACCCTACATAAGCTTTTAATTTTTACACGTAAAATAATAGAAAATTTATATTTTCGGCCCTATAAGTTTGCTTATTTGCATAAACAGTTTGAAACTATGCAAAATAGGGTCGGGCCGACCTTATAGTAAAATATTGAAAAATATATATTTTCGGCCCTACAAGTTTGCTTATTTGCAGAAATGGCCCTAGAAAATAAATGTATAATAATATATATAGGGTCAGGCCGGCCCTTGCATTATCTTAGTTCAGCCCTAAATTTGAGGGTCACAAGGTACTCTTTCCTTATTTTTAGCAACTTCAAAGAAACCCTCAAATCTAGTGGATGATTACTGGCCTCAAGAGTTATTCTCTTTCTTTCAATAGATTTTTGAAATAATAATTTTGCCATAAAGGTACTCTTTCCTTCCTTATTTTTAGCACCTATGTGGAAGATTGGGCTAAAAAATTATCTCCATCAACTAATACAAATAGTCAATGGTTTTTGCTAAAGGTGCCCTCTAAGATAACTCTATCTATGTGATTATTTTATATACAATTATATATATTTTTATTTTTTTATTATAATTTTAAATTATACATAATGAAGACATATGAAACAGAGTAATAAGAATTTTTTTTTTGTTTGTCTTTAATAAATCATAAAACATAGTAATGAACACTTGAAATACTATATTTTTTTTATGTTTAAATCATCCGATAGATGTCTAAAAATCAAGTTCAATCACTTAAAAGATCTAATGTTTACGTGCATTTGCATGTGCAATTTTACTAGTTATAATTAAAAATATCTGTCATTATTTTAATTTATAACTTGAAAATATATTGCCTCACTTTTATTAGTCAAAGTTTGACTTTTAGTCAAAATTTAATTTTTATTTAGATTTTGACTTCAGTCAAAATTTGATAAGTGTATCTTGACAGTAGATAGTGATTATTACTCTTGGTGTTTATATTTTGGTAATGCAAATTTTTATCAATCAAAGTTTGATATTTGGTCAAACTTTAACTTTTAAATACAATTTGACTTTTTTGAACTTCTATATCCCCAATAAAATTATCATTTTTTTAAATTTATTACTTTCTAGTACTTTATCAAATTTTATTTTACATTTTTTTACAATTGATCAAAGTTTGACTTTTTAAAAAATTGATATTTAGTCAAATTTTTTACTAGTGTAACCTAGCGATGGATATGAATACTGTTATGTTAATTTGTAGGTTAGTGGTAAATTGTCAAATTTTTTATTGTTCAAAGTTAAAAATTTTGGTCAAAGTTTGACTTTTTTTATAAAATTGAATTTTCTTTCAATTTTAAAAATTGAATTTTGTTTCAACATATAACCTTATAGTACATGCTAGCATTTACTATATAACTTTGTATTTTGGTTTTAAAATTTTTTATTAATCAAAGTTTTACGTTTGGTAAAAATTTGACTTTTATTAAAAGTGGATATTTGATCAAATTTTGACTAATGTAACCTAACGATGTATATGAATACTGTTATATTAATTTACAGTTAAATTTTTGTAACTTGTTGGTATATTGCAAAAAAATTTCTTGGTCAAAGTTTGACTTTTATAAAAATTTAATTTCATTTCAACGTATAAACTTATATTAAATACTAGCATTTACAACTTTGTTATTTAGCTTTACATATTTTTTTATCAAAATTTTAAGTTTAGTAATAAATAGTGATTACTATGGTATTAATTTGTAATGTAATAGAATATTATTAAAAAAATTATTGGTTAATATTTGACTTTAATTATGATTTTAATAATAAATGATCAAAACTTAAAAACTCATTTTCAAAATTATAGAACGCAGGGGATATGACATGAGTGCTGCATCCTGGTGCCTAATCATATGCTTCGTGGCATTTGACACCCAAACGACACCTGTTTTGGGATTTCCAATCATATAGAATGTTGGGATTTCCAATCATATAGAATGTCTTTTTTTTTTATTTTTATTTTTTTCTCTTTTTGGTCCTTGATTTCATGGATAAAAAATAAAAGTAACGCCCAAACAATATGGTGTATTGCATTTGGACACCTTTCACTATATTTTCAACGGTGGATATTTGACACTTGATCGATCTTTTTCAAATGGCCGTGGCACCCAATCCTCTTGATGGGTGCCTAATGATCGCATACTGGACCTGATCGTCCTTGAGAAAGTTATTGTGGCACTCGATCCCCTGGATGGTTGAATGTGGTTTGAACATAGAGATCATCCATGGTTTGAATGCGTGTGTGTGTGTATATATATATATATATATATATATATATATATATATATATATATATATATATATAAAAGAGGTGGATGAGGTGTGGGGCGCTATATGTTTGAGTGCAGTTTGGGGTGCTGCATTCGAGCCATTTGAGTACCATGTGGCACCCAATTCAAGGATTTGGTGCAATGATAACATGCTCAAGTTCGATCAAATACTTTGTAAAAACAACTAAAAAGAGTGACTTTTTTATCGTTAATCAATGATGAATTTTTTTTAATGCACCAAGTTTGAGTGGCAAACTGATAATGCACAATCTCGATCACAAGTTTCCACTCATCATATAACAGCTACAGATATGAAACTTAGTGAGGGTGTGTATGGCATAGCTCTCTGCTAATTCATGCCACCATAGAGTTCACGTGTTTTAATTAGTTTCCATTCTCTTTCTAATTCCCTTTGAAGGAGGATTTACCTACTCTAAGAGAAACCTCTGTGCTCTCTACTAACTCCCTACCAGAGCAAATAAAATCTACTCTGGCAAGGAGTGAGTAGAGAGGAGGATAAAACTGCTGAACAGGTAAATCTTACATAAAATCTTGCTATGTAAGGAGTTATCAAGGGGAGAGGGTACCTGCTAAACTTGTATACTCGTAGAAGAGTTAATATGTGAATCAAGTGGGACATTATTGGGGTTTTGTGATGTAAAGACCCGTATTTTGAACGCGAGTTAGACCGACCCTGTGTACGTGTTCGGCTCGGTGACGAGTGTCACTATGTGCCTTTGATTATTATTTAAATGTGATCGTGTAGACGGACTTTTATTTAGGGCTTGATCGGACCTTTGTGTGAAAGTCGTGCACCGACCTTCGGTGTGACCACTCAACACTGGACCTAAGTTGTTGGAATTAAAAGTTTAACACACTAAGGTGTGTGTGTACTTAATAATTGAGCAACCCTATTTTAAGAGGAATGGTATTTCCGTATGCTTTAGGTTAAGACTTTCTAAAATTTATTTGCTTAGAGAGAAAGAGGAGACGAGAGCCATACGCCGAAAAACCTAGCTGTGTTTTGATTCGTTTGATCATTACAAAACTTCGCCTTTATCGTGTACCGATTGTGAGATCTGTTTTGTGAAACCTTTTCGGTGTGAATCGTCGAAGAAATTTGCCGATTTCATTCCAAAACTCCGTTTGCGTGACTTGTTTCAAAACGTGGAATCCTTGATTAAAGGTATGATGTTTATTGAGTTTAAGGTTTAGAATCAATAACTTAAACTTGGGTTTTATTTTGGGAATGTGTGGGATTCTATTCTGGTGAAAACGAGGAGAAAAATCGCATCGCTCGAGCGAGGACAGAACTTGGTTTTTGTCTTTGTTTTCATTTTCTTTCCGATACTATCTTAATATTTTATCCGTAACTTTTTATTTGGAACTCTGATTAATATGATTCTTTTTGCGTTGGAAAATAACATCAAGATATACAACTTTTGTGTTTTGACTAACTCATGAATCAATCGTTTTGAAGGTCAAACAATTAGGGGAAGGTTACATTAAATTGTCTTCGTTTTCATTTTCTTTCCGATACTGTCTTAATATCATTACGTCAAAATCATGATAAAACTACTTTTGTGATATCCAAAACAACCACTGTTGTAGCAATAGTATAATAATTAACTGTTAAAAATAGCAGTTTAATGTATTAAAACAGTGGTTTAATTTATTAATCCTAATCCCACGCTATAAGGTATCGTGCCCAGCCAAACAACATTATTTCTATTTTTTACTATTCTGAAGCCGGCTCCTCCCCTCTCTGCCTCTCCTTCTTCGAAACCTAGCTTCTATCTCCCTCTTCTTCTCTCTAATGAAATCTGACACCGAAATCTTCAAATTCTCAGTGCCCTAAGAAGCCGATCTGGAGAGCGGCATGGTTCCGGCGACAACGAGAGTCTCGTCGAGGTCGTTGGAGGTTCTGTTTTCGCCGGAAAAGAAGAACAACAGAAGCCCTTCATCATCATCTCTACATCATCCCACTCTTCCATATACTTCAATATCTCACAGTCGAGCAAAGAAAAACTATAGAAGATCTCCTCTGCAAATCCTCAATGCTTGCGAGATCTGAACCTCTTCGATCCTCAACGCTTGCAAGATTTGGAACTCTTCAGATCCTCAACAGAGGGATCACCTTCTTAATCCACTGTTTGAGATTTTCATTGATTACAGGTTAGTGTAAAAAATCAAGGCATTTAATATCTTTGATGTGTTCTATAAACGTACTTTTTAAATTCCTTTTTAATGTGATTTTGAAGTAGATTTTCCCATCGAAGGTAATGTATTTGATTTTATTTTTTAGTTTTTATTAATTAGGGTTGTTAGGTCTTCGAAATGTTAGGTTTGAAGATCAGAGTTGTGTTTTAGGGTTTCAGGAAAATTATAAACGGTGGGTTTTTTTCTTAATTTTGCTGTTATACTCTAAATTTGGTAGCCCTTTTGAATTTGAATGAGTTTTTTGGTATCCCAGTTCGCTTCGAGGTACAATCACCTGATATTTTTGCATGATAATGGATCTGTGTGTTTTAGTTTTTTTTATAATTTTGGAAGAATGGCTCAAATTTTTAGAATTGAATTTCCATTTAGAACAGCTGATGCCTATAATAAGTTGAGCACTAGACCATCTTGTATTGCTGTTATATACTTGAGTTAGATTATGGTTACTTTAAAAAAACAGTCTTCTACTGTGACTGGGCTCGTATAGAAGATAAAAAAAATGGTTGTGTGGTTGACCCAGAAACTGGGTTAGTGTTTGTTAATCTTAGGAGATTTATGAGAATTTCACATGAAGATGATGAGCCGTTTATTCTTGCCTCTCAAGCCACTCAAGTCTTCTATTGTAAAGATCAAACTAGGGATGATTGGTATGTCGTATTGGATGCTCCAAAGAGATTAACTCGGGATGTAGATGCCTATGAAGATCCCTTAGCACTTGAAGGAAGACCAAAAGCAGATGCTTTAGCATTGGCATTAGCAACTGATGTTGTGGATGAGGACGAGGACGAAGATTAATCTAGTTCTTTCATATTGTTCACTTGAACCTTATTTCTTCTATCCAATAATTGTAACAAAAGAATTACTTATATTTCTTGTTGTTGATTTTCCTATTTTAATGTTGTTATAAGTTAGCTACAATTTTCAATTATCTTATTAATGCATTTTATATCCTTAAATGATAGTTTGATCAACAATTAGAGTTTGTCAATGTTTTCAGCAAAAGATAATGGCACAGTTTGGGTCAGAACCGAGTGGATCTGAATCAGTTGGAACTCAAGAGAGTGGTTAGTTTATTATTTTCTTTTGTTTGGTAAATGTTATTTACAAATTATTAATAATATTTTATTTATCCAGGTACGCGTTTGAAAATTCAGATGAATGAACATGGGCAGCCTATTGGAGATGCTTCAACTCAATTTGCCACATTTGTTGGTCGGATGACGAGGACTCATTGTCCACCTGCATATGAGTCTTGGAAAATTGTACCTGTTTCTATAAAAGAGAAAATATGGCTCTTTGTCTCAGTGAGTGTATGTTGTTCATGTAATTTTCATTTAGTTATTCTACAAATAATTTTGATATCGTTTTATTTTTACTATAGGATAAATATAATGTTCTAATTAGTCAAAAAAAGATGGTCTTAACGAAAGCGAATTTAACTTGGAAGCAATGGAAACATGACCTTCGCACCGTTTATGATAAATATGAAACGGACGTAGAGCGGATGAAGTATCGACCAAAGAATGTGAAGGGAGATGATTGGAGAGCATTTATTAAAATGTGCTCGACAGAGGAAGATAAAGTACTTAGAAAAGGGGAAGACTTGTAGGAAAATGATGATGAACCCACACACCACTGGTAGACGAGGATCAGCTAAGATGGCAGAAGAGATGGTAAAATCTACCACATAAATTTTTTAAATAAATTTGTTAGAATATTCACAATTGCTTATGACCTTATTATGCGAGAAAAGCGAGTTATTTGAGTACAAGGCGAGAACACAAATATTTTTAGCCTCTCATACTAAGAAGGATGGGACGTCCTTGGGCACACAAATTGTAAGATTATTTTAATTATTCATTTGTCATTGATAAATAATTAATATTGATCTTTAGGATCACTATATTTAACCATTATTTATTTTATTCAGGATGAAATTAGGAGGCTTGCCTTATCTGATCAATTCCTCGGAGAAAAAGATTTAGATAATGACCCTGTTGCTATGGTTTGTGGGCGTGATGGAAGGGGCAACATACGGGGTATGGGTACGGGTGTATCTAAGACCTCCATTCAAGCGTCCGCTCAGGCTAGGGAGATTGCTCACCAGGAAAAGATAGCACGTGAGAGCATTCAATCACAGGTTGATATGCTTAGACATGAGCTTGATGAGGAGCGTAGAGCACGCAAGATCCTTGAGGAAAAAGTGAATTTACTATCACTTCTAGCTCCTTCTAAAGGGACATCTATATCGACATCGGTTGACCAATTCGATTCTTATCAGGTATAAATTCAATGTTATGAAATAATAATCATTAGAGTTGTCATTGTCATATCTTATTGAAAGCACTTTTGCATTGTTGTTTTAGTCTCTCTTAAACTCTACAGTTTAAAGGCTATAATTTTTTTAGGAAACTCGACCGTCATCGGTTCAGCCTGAGATACTTGTGAACCAACCATCCATGCGCTGCCTATTGAAAAACTTAAAGAATAAAGCCATTGGACTAGGGCGAATGCATAGAGAGGCGACAACGTCAAGAGATTCATACGCCATCATAATTGATAATATTTTCGAGGTCAATACAGAATTATATGCGAGCGAAGGAACATTTGGCGATGTTACAATTGGTGATATTATTACTTGGCCCAAGGGACTTGTAGATTTTATTTGATCTTGTTTAGGGGTAAATTTGATTCTATTTTACTGAGTGATTTTATTTTCATAAATATGTTTATATTTCCATCTAGCCTACTCACATTTTCAATTATAAAATAAAGCAAAAGTTGAAGTTCTCACTTTTCTTGTTGTAGCCCAAGTCCCAAAAGGCAAAGGAAGAACAATAAAGATCAAATGAAGAACTGCGATCAAATGAGATGATTTAAGAACATCTGCGAATGGTCGGCTTTTAACATGCCATAGCTTTTCAGAGGATTTTTTTTTTTTTTTGTATTTGGAGAAAATTGAGAAGAAAAAAATCAGAACTCTGCACTTTTATTTCTTTTTTCAGACTTTTAAAAAAAAAAGCAATACATGAAATGAACTAGTTATCAATCTTTTTTGATAATAGGACATTAAGGTTTGTAATCTGCTATCACAGACCATTTGGCTCTGTGCTCTTTTACTTCAAAATTTTGTTATTCTGCTCTTCCCACGTACACTGTTGCACAAGTAGGATTGTACTCATATGTTACGGATCCAACTAGTCTTTCTTGCACAACAAGTTGACTCCGCAAGCTTTGGCATGGGCTGTATTTTGGGAAAGATCTTGAGCATGGGCTGTATTTTTCATCTTCAATGTTGGGTAAGTCCACAGGGGCGTCGAGTAAGGTTTTTAGTGTGTCATGCTATTATTATTATTATTTTGGGTTTTGATCTGTTCTGTCATCTTTTATTTGAACTATATGTTAGTATAGACAATTTTCTAATCTGTAGTGTTTCTTATCTGAAGTGATTAACCTCTAAGAGGGCTAACTCAACCTCACAAAATCGGCTATTCCAAGGATCAAAATTTCGGTTTCGGAGAAATTAAATATTCCATGCGCAGCTATCATTGGCGAAACTCTAAATATCTGCCACCTTACCCTTGGCATTGAGAGCAATATTATAAACTGCTGGAAATTCGTCTTTCGGAGAAATATTATAAACTGATGAATTTTATATTGTATATACCTATAAAAGGAAAATTTATTTATGGGAGTTAAACTCCATACCATTACAAGATTGCTATGTAATTGAATTTCCACATAAACTAAGGGTGGCAATGTAACATGTGGAAACAAAGGGGGGAATTTGACTGATGGATAATTGAAAAGAAAATTAAATGAATAAATAAAAAATAAAACTAAAAATTCAATGGGGTTGTCCAGGCCATTAACTCTTGACACCCTTAGCACAATGAAATAAGATTGCCTAGCCATGTCTTCTCGGTAGTGGTGGTAGTCACACATGGCCATGCGTTCTTATTGCTAGCAGCATGTGAGTTTTGTTTAGCCAGGATGCATTTATAATCTTCCATCGTAGTCATTAATTTGGCTGAGGGAATTATTGAGAATGGATTGCTTTCTAAAATTTCTTAATTCACTGCTACTAAATATTTCTGTGTTTTCTTGTTGCTCCTGAATCATTTAAATATTTTGTTGGCCATGAGAACAGGTTTTATGTGATGTGGAGTCTGGAAAGGAGTTCATATTGTTGGCCATGAGAACAGGTATTATGAAGGTGGAGTTTCGTCAGTATACATGTGGGAAGAGGATAATGAAGGCTTCATAGCCTGCTTTTTAATAAAGAAAGGTAAGCCTTTTACTATATCTTTTTTGTTTTTTAAAGAAAAGTTCTTATAATTTCCATGATATGATTGGGTTTTGGGGATGAAGATGGTTCCAAGTCAGGGCATGGTCGAAGAGGTTATTTGCAAGAAGGTTCATGGGATGCCATTCATGTTATTGAGGTGGGCATTTTTTTATGATAGTGTAAAAAAAGAATAAGGATTTGCTTCTTTGTTGCCTCAACTATTTACTTGCTTATGCGAAACCATATTTGATGGAAGATTTACCAATTGATTTTCTGACTAGGTTGGGGCAGAAGAAGAGGGTACTGCTCATTATTGCTTAACTAGTACTATCATGCTTGTTGGGATCAATCAGAAGACAGGTACACTCTCTTGAAAGACCGAAATAGTGATTGAAATCTTGCTATATTCAATTGTCAGTTCCATATTTGTGCTAATCCTCCACAGAGGCCTGTTTGGTTCATATTTTTTTCATTTATATGGATTACACTATTTATTTCTGATTTCCGAACTTTACCACCATCTCGAGTTGATTTTGAACCTAATGAAATGAATTGAAGCCATAATAGTAGCTGTAGTTGAAAAGGAGGCAATAACTGTAGCCATCTCTTGACTTCACTATGTGTATTTGACTATTTAGATGGTGAGGTAAAATATAATAATTTTTTGCTCAACTTGTAGTTTTTGATGTAGTTAGAACTAAGACCTGTTTAATGACTTCACTTTATTCATAACAGCTCACTGCTCAGTGTCTGTAACCTATAATGATAAAAGAAGAGGTACCTTCCTAGTTAATATGTAAATGATCAGGAATGTATGAAATTCTCGAGGTTACAGTGCGTACAGATGCCTCGCTTTTTGCAGTTCTTTTGCTATGATTAATGAGTTGATATTAGGTATCAATTCAAGCACCTGAAGCAGTTCTTGGTTCAATCTCCTTCTGTCCAAATGGTCAAGCCTTGGAAGTTCACTTTTGACCTTTCATCTATTTGGTACTCAAAATTATCAGCCCAAATATCAAAATTTGAAGCGGTTTGAGATTGACACTGACCTGTCCCTCGGCGCTCAGATTAGGTACCTTATACCAAGTTAGTAGTATTTTTATAGTATTGTACATATAATTGTTGAGCTTTTATTTTCCTATTTCTGACGACTTGATACGAACACGGTTTCACTATTTAAGCTCCTTTCATGCTTCATATTCCTTTTCTTCATTGCATCAAAGCTTTAAAACTAGTTTCCGACCTATGAAATAAATGGCGTGAAATTGTAATGTGCAATAGAAATGACATTTTTTATGGTGGGCGACTTACGTCTAAACCGTAACAACCCCACAGTGAGTTTCCTTAATCGCCCATGTTTGATTATCGACCGTATATTGAATCGCTTCTTTTGGTTACTTTTTATGGTAACTTAGTTCACAACTAATTCCGTCGGTTTGAGACCCGTTTTCTTGAGTTCAATGTTTTGAGAACTCGGGTCGATATTATCATTCGCGATCCATGAGTTGGAGTAGCGGTAATTGGGGTACAATAATTGGATGCCACGAAACATGAATGGGGTGAATGGATAATTTCGAGACAACCAACATCCTTGCAACATTTAAACTACGTAATCATGAAAAATGGTAGGTTGTCGGGTCATTACTTGAAGTAATATTAGGACAAACAATTAGGAGGAGTCTCGATAGAGTTTCGAAACACATTGCGTATCATTCCAATGCCACTTGTCACTAATGCTTGATCTGAAATTGAAACAAGTATTAGATGAAATCACCGAAACCCACCGTTTACTTTTTCCAACCAAGTTTAATCTTGAGATAAATTTTATATAGTGCATGAGTGCATGACAAAATGCACAACATTAGTGCATGATAAGCAATCACTATCGCCAGAACCAAAAGAAGTCAAGATATGTATATCATCATCATATCATAGTTTGAAAACTCTTTAACTTGACTCAACTCGACTACCGTAAATTGGGTCAATTAGACCTGGAACACGGTAGCCATTTCTAACTCAAGTGATTCACCAACACCAAGTCAACTTAAGAAACTCAACCGAGGTTTTTATGCAATTTATTTGACATAAATGAAGATTTTGAAGATTTTCAGAGTTTTCAAGCATATTTGTACATCATAAATGCAGGGATATTCATGCTACTTATACAAGGAATTTTTTATCATAAATATGGTTTTGTATTAAGTATGTTTACTAGGATTTAGTTGTTCTTCAACTCCATTCGATCTCAACTCTTGTTGTTAGAGTCCATTCTCTGAGGGCCATCAAGGCGTGTCCATCGGTTTCAAACAATTTTTCTTCTTATTATTAAATAGGTTACTCACTAGTAGTTTCTTTATGTTGATGCCTTAATTTTCAAAGGGAGGGTCTTTTCTCTTAAATATGGTTTTGTATTCGTTAGCATGGCGTTGGACCCTAAAACAAGGCAACTCGTCATTGGGTATCTATTTTTTCTAGGGATTGGAATGATGCTCCTGTTATTGTTTGTGGGGATTTCAATTGTATCGCAAAAGTAAGACTGATTCTATGGCTCTTCTGTCCTTATGTGAAGTATGTGTTTGAAATTTGTTATGTGCTTAGAGTATTATTTGTTTAATTCCTTAATATCATCAATATCTTAATTTAATTGCTTAATATTATAAATATTTAATTACGTTCTCCTTTCGATTTCAGGCAAAGCTTTTCGATTTGAAGCTCACCTCAAATGGATCACTAGGGGACGGGGATACTTGGCAGGAGAGGCGAAGCACATTTTTTTTTTTTTTTTTTAATTATGAAAATAGGTCATGTAGTCCTTAGATTGTTAACTCTCTTTCTTTTCTTCTTGTTTTTTGTTTGAATAAAAGGATTGAGTATGTAAAGTTTAAAATATTTGGTTGATTTGAAAGGTTGGATCATAAGTTGAGATGCAATCTTTTGCTTGAATAAAAAACTTGGGCATCTATTTTATTTATTGATGGCATTGAATGATATGCATTTGAGTTGAATGGATGTGTTTAAATATGAGATTAATAGTTTTTTTTCTTTATATAATTTTTTTTAAAGTATTTAAAAAAAAAAGCATTAAAAAATTGCATTAAAAAAAGTATTACAAAAAGCATAAAAAAAATTGCATTAAAAAAAAGCATAAAAAAATATTATTTTAAAAAATTTTGCATAAAAAATTGTCGACGTAATTTTTTTTTTAAAAAAATATATATATATTTAAAAAAATTTACATAAAAAAACCACTGCCCTAAACAGTTGTAAAAAAGGAGTGATTTTTTTTTACCACTATACAAGACAGTGGTTTATGAAGTTCATAAACCACTGTTTTGTATAGTGGTAAAAAAAAACCACTCCTTTTTTTACAATTGTATAGGGCAGTGGTTTTTTGAAAAAATCATTGTTTAAGGCAGTGGCTTTTTTGGCTTTTTCACGTAGTGTATTTTATCTGTAACTTTTTACTCAAACTCCTATTAATATGATTTTTTTTGCATTCGAAAGATAACATCAAGATTTACAACTTTTTTGTTTTGACTAACTCATAATCAATCATTTTGAAGGTAAACAAATTAGGGGAAGGTTATGTCAAGTTATCTTCGTTTTCGTTTTCTTTTCAATACTATCTTGGTATTTTATCCGTAACTTTTTACTCCGAACTTTGTTTGATATGATTCTATTTGTGTTAGAAATAGAACATCAAACTCTACAACTTTCATGTTTTGACCAACTCATGAATTTATCAGTTTATAGGTTAAAAAAAATTAGGGGAAGATTATGTCAAATTTTAAGATTGACACAAACTTGCCCGTTTTGACTTGTTTGTGAGGAAACACTTAAATAGGTTTAAATTATTAGTGATTAGAGTTAACTTTAATATATAATCGTATATTTGTGATGTAGATTAAGGGCGAGAGACCAACAATAGGATTTTTCTTGACTTCGCGTAACTCCAAGTTTTAGTAGGAGAATCTCATCTTTACGGTATTTTATTTTAATTCGCATGGATATTATGAATTAGAATCCTTGAACTTGCATATGCCATTGAAATCACATTTGTAAAACTAAAAATTTGATATCAACTTTGAAATCTAAATCTACTTGAATTCTGAAACCTGAATCTGCTTAAGCTCTCAAAAGCTGAAAATCTGAAATCAAGAATTTGAACTATGTATAAAAAACTTACATCTAATTTATATTAGTATCTGCATTTATTTTATGATTGACCTGAACGAACCCTCAAAAATTTTTAAACAACTTTCTGGCGCAAGTTACCCTCCGAGTGTAGGGGCTTGTTGCATCCTGAAAAAGGGGTTCATGAACGACGATGGTAGGTAGGGGTTCCCATCGACTATATTCCTGCTCTCGAGATATAGTTTACTCGGGAGGTATTTTAAGTTGAGGATTAAGCCATGAATTACTGAAATTTGTATATAAAAGTTAGAAATAATAAGACACTGAGACTCTGCATCTGTTCTTGAAACGGTTTCCACCTATTTAGAAATTAATCTTACATATGATTTCTGCACTTAAATTCAGTTTATTATCTGCATATATGTTTGACAAGCTATATTCCGATATTTATTTTGAAACCATGTTAGTTAAAATAAAATACCGTGGATGTCTTTTTTCTACTGAGCTTTGTTGGTTAGCTCACTCCGACTATACATCATAGGTCCAGGTACTGACGTGGTTGTTCAGGTCTGTGAGAGTGATCCTGATTACGTACCCGAGAAAGAGCCTGAGGTTCCTCCTGAGGAGTTTTTCCCAGTATAGGACTTATTTATTTTCTTACTTTTGATGAGAGTTAGACTCGGATTTGTGGGCCCATTTTAGTTGGATATCATAGTTTTATACTTGACTTTAATTTCTATATTGAGCCATGTTTTGATGATGGTTGGCCATCATCGGTGGTTCTTTACTTTTAATTACTTCCGCCTTTATTTTCTTAGCTTTGGATTATTTGTTGCGCTTTACTCTGATATGTGCTATGTTTGTCCGGCTTATTGTTTAAGCGATAGGTTGGCGAACCGTCCTTTCCTATACCTGAGGGATTGGAAAAGTTGGGTCGTCATAGTTGGTATCAGAGCAGGTTGTAGATTCTATAAGGACACAGAAAATCCAACTAGGTAGGTCTAGAACTACATGGGCTTGATTGTTTTTACAATTTGAATATTGACACATGTTGTTGTTTTCACAATGACAGATCAGCATGGCCCTAAGGTTCAGGGGTAGAGGCAGAGGTAGGGCGGTACCTTTAGAAGACATTCCCAAAGGTGTCGGTACATTGAGGGGAGTTGCCTTCGCAACCGGTTCTAATGCAGTTCCGATAGGAGCCGGAGTTGAAAGAGGTCAAGGGGAAAGAATGGAACAAGTGTCAAAAAATCTGGCCACCAACATAGCTCAGTAGACCGCATCTATGGCCCAGCAGACTGCTGCCATCGCCCAGCAAGCAGAGCTGATTTCTGCTGGGCAGCAACAACAATCATCAGGATTTGCCGAATTCAGGAGGATGAGACCTCCAAATTTTTCTGGACAGACCGACCCGATGGAAGTCGAAGGTTGGTTAGATGAGATGGAAAAGATCTTCGAGGTGCTTTAGTGCACCGATGTTGAGAAAGTCAGATGGGCAACCTTCAAACTAGACAGACAGGCTGGACCATGGTGGTAGTTCGTGGCTAGGCACAGGGAGCAGGAGTTTCCCAATACTCCTTGGACATGGGTTGAGTTTATCGAGGCATTTAATGATCAGTACTTTTCCAAGATCGTCAGGCATCAGATGGAAGTCCAGCTCATCTAGCTGAAGCAGGGGACAATATCAGTGCGTGAGTATGGAGATGAGTTCATGCGACTTTCGAGGTTTGCACCTCAGCATGTGGCCATCGATATGATGAAGGCCAAAAAATTTCAATTGGGTCTTAGGCCGAGTATACAAGAGAGCGTGGCTATGTGGGAAATGAAAACATATGGAGGAGTACTGTTAAAGGCCCTCATAGCTGAGGAAGAAATTCAGAAGCGGTTCTTGAGAAGGAGTCAGCCGAACAAGGACAGGGTTGTGCAAGGGCAATCAGGTGCTTATGAGAATAAGAGGGTCAAGTTTACGAAGCCGCCACTGAACCTTATTCAACCTGCATTTTCTAGACCAACATTTTCTTCTGGACCGACCCCTTATCAGATATCGGTAACATCATCACCTGTACAATCTGTACGACCAGCGGGTTCTACGGCTAGTGGAGTTTCAGTGGCACAGGGATCCTCTCGTGCGCCATCTTTTATTTTGGTCACTACGTGCCTAAGGTGTGAGAAACCATACAAGACTAAGGATTACAGGAGGAACACTGGAGTGTGTTTCCGATGTGGCGCAATCGGACACATGGTTAAGGATTATCCTCAGGAGGACAAGGGAAGAACTAGTTCGGCTTCTACTTAGAGATCAACCCGACCTACTGTTCAAGGTCGAGCCTATGCCGTGATTGCTCAGGAAGCCGGAACGTTGAATGACGTGATCCAAGGTATTATTAAAAGTTGAGATGTCTTCTTATTTTATTTTGTTATATATATATATAATTGCTTGGTATTTAATAAATTTTATTAATAAGTTATGGATGAACACGCATGCTTAGAAAATTTTAATTGAAACACTTGTCTAAACTAAGGTACTCTTTTTATGTGTCGGAAGAGCGACGTAAGCAAGACCGAAGCGCGAGTGTTGATAGACCCCGGGTCTACCCATTCTTTTGTCACTCCGTTGTTCGCTGAGAAGTTGGGCATTGTTCCCAAGGCCCTTGATTTCATCTTGGCAGTGTCAATTCCTATGGGTAACTCAGTGAGCACTGATATCATGTGTCAATCAGTGATTGTGATGATCAAAGACCACGAGATAGTAGCAGATTTGATCATTTTGAGCATGGAAGGGTTCGGCGTGATACTAGGGATGGATTGGTTATCCGCTTACCACACGAGCGTAGATTGTCTTCGAAAAATTGTGACATTCCGCCCGGTCGAAGAGAAAATCTTTCTGATATTGTGGAGTTAATCCTGCATGGCACCGTTCATCTCTGCTATACGAGCAGACCGTATGATGAGGAACGGGTGTTGTGGTTATCTGACATACTTACAAGATCATAAGGAGGAGAAGAAAAATATTATAGATTTTACGATTGCTTACGAGTATCTGGATATTTTTCCTGAAGATTTACCTGGATTACCACCTGACAGGGAGATTGAGTTTGCAATTGAGTTAGCGTCGGGTACCGAACCAGTGTCAAAAGCTCCATATTGAATGGTGCCTGTAGAATTGAAAGAGTTGAAGGAGCAACTTCAGGAATTTCTAGATAAAGGCTTTATCAGACCGAGTGTGTCACCCTGGGGAGCACCAATTTTATTTGTGAAGAAGAAAGATGGTTCAATACGGCTTTGCATTGATTACCGCCAACTAAATAAGTTGACGATTAAAAATCGTTATCCGCTTCTAAGAATTGATGATCTATTTGATCAGTTACAAGGAGCAAGGTTCTTCTCAAAGATTGACTTAAGGTCAGACTACCATCAGTTGAAAGTCAAATCTAAAGACATTCAGAAGACAACATTTAGGACTCGATATGGGCACTACGAGTTCTTGGTCATGCCATTTGCATTGACGAACGCACCTGCGTCATTTATAAACTTGATGAATCGAATATTCAAAGTACATTTAGATAAGTCTGTAGTAGTTTTTGTAGATGACATCCTCATCTATTCAAAGACGCGAGAAGAACATGAGCAGCACTTGCAAGTAGCTTTACAAACCCTTAGAGACCATCAGTTATACACAAAACTTAGTAAGTGTGAGTTTTGGCTTGAACAGGTCAGTTTCCTGGGCCATATTGTCTCTGAGATCGGTATCACGATTGATCTAGCAAAGATTGAGTCAGTGATTAATTGGGAACAGCCAAAGATGATTACAGAGGTTCGTAGTTCCTCGGTTTGGTAGGTTACTACTGAAGGTTTGTGGAGGGCTTCTTCAAGATATCAGGTCCACTCACACAATTTACAAAGAAGAACACTAAGTTTGATTGGACGGAGCAATGTGAGTAGAGTTTTCAAGAACTCAAGAAATGATTGAATACTGTGCTAGTACTTGCTATACCATCAGGCAGGGGAGGCTTTACAGTCTACAATGACGCATCGTATGGGGGTTTAGGCTGTGTGCTAAATCAAAATGAGAGAGTCATTGCTTATGGGTCTAGACAGCTAAAAGACCATGAGAAGAATTATGCTATTCATGATCTTGAGTTAGCAACAGTGATTTTTGCTCTAAAGATCTGGAGGCATTACCTTTATGTATTCACCGATCATAAGAGCCTCAAATATCTCTTCTCGCTGAAGGAGTTGAACATGAGATAACGTCGATGGATGGAGTTCTTGAAAGATTATGATTGTACCATCCAGTACCACCTCGAGAAAGCAAACGTAGTGGTAGATGCGTTAAGTCGAAAGTTCTCTGCTCATTTATCATATCTCACCGCAAGGGTGCGACAATGACATCTATTGGAAGATATGGCTCTAAGTAGCATGAGATTTGACGTAAAAGGTTCAGGTGCGTTAATGGCTACGCTAGTGATACGTTCTACTCTCTATGAGAACATTCACAGACTTCAGATGACGGATGATGAACTTATGACTATCAGACGTGATGTGATTGGGGGAGGTAAAATGGATTTTTCTATCAAAGATGATGGCACTTTGTTGTTTAGAGACCGGGTATGCGTACCAACTAGTACTGAACTTCGGGATACCATTTTGGAAGAGGCTCATAAGTCTATGTACACTATTCATTCTGCCAGTACTAAGATGTATCAGGACTTAAAGAAAAGCTTCTGGTGGAGAGGGTTAAAGAAAGATGTCGCTAAGTATGTCTCGAGATGTCTGGTGTGCCAGTAGGTCAAGGTTGATCACCGAAATTCGACAGGACTGTTGCAACCCCTACCAATACCGGAGTGGAAATGGGAAGCCATTTCTATGGACTTTATTTTGGGTTTGCCAAGGATATTGACGAAGCACAATGCCATCTGGGTCATTGTGGATCGATTGACTAAGTCTGTAGACTTCCTGCCTTATAATACGTCATATACCACCAGCAAACTCACAGAGTTATACATCAAAGAGATAGTTAGGCTGCATGGTATAACGATTAGTATTGTTTTAGATAGAGACCCACTGTACACATCACAATTTTGGCAGAGATTTCAAGAAGGGATGGGTTCCAAGCTTGATTACAGTACAACGTTTCATCCTCAGACCGATGGGCAGACTGAACGGGTGAATTAGATCATTGAGGATATGTTACGTGCTTGCATGCTGGACTTTTAGGATTCATGGGATCAACATTTACCGTTGATTGAATTTTCTTATAATAATAGCTACTAGGCAAGTATCGGAATGGCCCCCTATGAGGCCTTGTATGGACGGCGGTGCAGGTCTCCGCTTAATTGGGAAGAAGTGGGCGAGAAGCTCATTTTAGGCCCCGAGATCATGGAGAGTACGATCGAGACAGTTCAGTTAATCCGCGAGAGGCTAGGCGTTGCTTAAAGTCGTCAGAAGAGCTACGCTGATCTTAAAAGGAATCATGTTGAGTTTAAGGTAAGCAATAGAGTATGGTTCACTTTCTTGTTACGTCGAGAGAAGTAAACTATTTTGATAACTAATACCTGTGTTTTAGGTGGGAGATAATGTTTTTGTCAAAATCTCGCCTACAAAAGGCGTGATGCGTTTTGGAAAGCATGGGAAGCTGAGTCTGTGCTATGTTGGACCTTTTGAAGTATTGGACCAAGTTGGCGAGGTTGCTTACTAGTAGCCTTACCGTCGCAGCTATCGGGAATGCACAACGTATTTTATGTGTCCATGTTACAGAGTTATCTTAAGGACCCGACTCATGTATTGGACTACCAGCCCATTGAGCTCCGGGAAGACTTATCTTTAGTGGAGGAGCTGGTATAAATCTTGGATTGTAAAGAGCAGATCTTACGGACAAAGAGCATTCTCTTAGTATTTGTGAAGTGGCGGAACCACTCTTCCGAGGAAGCCACATGGGAGCATGAAGCAGAGATTCACGAGCAATTTTCATAACTTTTTGAATGAAGATAAATCATAAAATATATAGGTGTAAGAAAAATATAAGTACTTTTGATATTGAAAACTCTTTTTTTTTTTTCAAACAAACATTACTTATATCTATAACGATCACACAATAAAATCTTAACTATCATATTTATTTGTTCTTGGTTAGAACCATGTATCAGTTACAACCCGTGTCATCAGTTATAACATATATACCAGGCATGTGGTTACGCTTCTGAACAAGTATTTGATTCTGACATCTAAAATTTTTGCTCGAGTAATTACCGACATAGTGTATGTGGTCTAGCGAGAAAAGGGTGAGGTAGGTGTGTGTGCTAGGTTTGAGTCACGGTGAAGTATGTTTCCAGGCACGTAACACTCGGGAAGATATGCATCTATGTACGGATGTAATCCTCTATGGCAGTATGAGATGCCACACGCAGTACATCCAGGTTACTACGGATCTCGACTCTTGAAAAGCGTGCTTAGTGAATCTTATCACATCACGACCCATTCTCTTTAGACATCGGACTGTTTCGATTATGCATTGATAAGAACTGTGCTGGAATAAGGGCATACCGTAGACTTACTTAGGCTACCCATTATATTTTCGAGGATGAAAATTCCAAAGGAGGGTAGAATGTAAAGACCTGTATTTTGAACCCGAGTTAGACCAACCCTGTGTACGTGTTTAGCTCGATGACCAGTGTTGCTATGTGCCTTTGATTATTATTTAAATGTGATCGTGCGAACGGATTTTTATTTAGGGCTTGATCGAACCCTTGTGTGAAAGTCATACACTGACCTTCGATGTGACCACTCAACACTGAACCTAAGTTGTTGGAATTAAAAGTTTAACACACTAAGGTATGTGTGTACTTAACATATTGAGCAACCTTATTTTAAGAGGAATGATATTTCCGTATGCTTTAGGTTAAGGCTTTCTAAAATTTATTTGCTTAGAGAGAAAGAGGAGACAAGAGCCATACGTCGGAAAACCTTGCTGTGCTTTGATTCATTTGATTATTACAAAACTTTGCCTTTATCGTGCCATCGATTGTGAAATCTATTTTGTGAAACCTTTTCGGTGCGAATCGTCGAAGAAATCCACCGATTTTGTTTCGAAACTTTGTTTGCGTGACTCGTTTCAAAACGTGGAATCCTTGATTAAAGGTATGATGTTTATTGAATTTAAAGTTTAGAATCAATATATTAAACTTAGGTTTTATTTTGGGAATGTGTGGGATTTGATTCTGGTGAAAACGAGGCAAAAAATCGCATCGCTCGAGCGAGGACAGAACTTGGTTTTTGTCTTCGTTTTCCTTTTCTTTTCAATACTGTCTTGGTATTTTATATGTAATCTTTTATTCTAAACTCTTATTAATATGATTCTTTTTGAATTGGAAAGATAATATCAAGATCTACAACTTTCCTGTTTTGACTAACTCGTGAATCAATCATTTTGAAGGTAAAAAAATTAGGAGAAGGTTACGTCAAATTATCTTTGTTTTCGTTTTCTTTCCGATACGGTCTTAGTATTTTATCCGTAAATTTTTACTCTAAACTCCGATTAATATGATTCATTTTGTGTTGGAAATATAACATCAAGATATACAACTTTCATGTTTTGACTAACTTGTGAATTAATCATTTTGAAGGTTAACAAATTAGGAGACGGTTACGTCAAATTGTCTTCATTTTTGTTTTTTTTCAATACTATCTTGGTATTTTATCCGTAACTTTTTGCTCCAAACTCTGTTTGATATGATTATTTTTGTGTTGGAAAGAGAATAGTAAACTCTACAACTTTCATGTTTTGACTAACTCGTGAATCAATCGTTTTATAGGTAAAAAAAAAATTAGGGGAAGGTTACGTCAAATTTTAAGATTGGCACAAACTTGCCCGTTTCGACTCATTTGTGAGAAAAAACTTAAATAGGTTTAAATTATTAGTGATTAGAGTTAACCTTAATGTATAATCATATATTTGTGATATAGATTAAGGCGAGAGGCTATCAATAGGATTTTACTTAACTTTACGTAACTCTAAGTTTTAGTAGGAGAATCTCATCTTTACAGTATTTTATTTTAATTCGCATGGATATTTTGAATTAAAATCCTTGAACTTGCATATGCCATTGAAATCACATCTGTAAAATTGAAAATCTGATATAAACTCTGAAATCTAAATCTACCTGAATTCTGAAACCTGAATCTGCTTAAGCTCTCAAAAGCTGAAAATCCGAAATCAAGAATCTGAACTATGTATAAGAAACTTGCATCTGATTTATATTAGTATCTGCATTTGTTTTATGATTGACTTGAACGACCCCTCAAAAATTCCTGAACAACTTCCTAGCGCAAGTTACCCTCCGAGTGTAGGGGCTTGTTGCATCCTGAAAAAGGGTTCATGAATGACAATGGTAGGTAGGGGTTCCCATCCGCTATATTCTTGCTCTCGAGATATAGTTTACTCAGGAGGTATTTTAAGTTGAGGATTAAGTCATGAATTACTGAACTTTACATATAGAAGTTAGAAATAATAAAACACTGAGACTCTGCATCTATTCTTGAAACTATTTCCACCTATTTAGAAATTAATCTTACATATGATTTCCGCACTTAAATTCAGTTTATTATCTGCATATATGTTTGATAAGCTATATTCCGATATTTGTTTTGAAATCATGTTACTTAAAATAAAATGTTATGGATGTCTTTTTTCTACTGATCTTTGTTGGTTAGTTCACTCCGACTATACGTCACAGGTCTAGGTACTGACGTGCCTATTCAGGGCTGCGAGACTGATCCTGACTACATACCCGAGGAAGAGCCTGAGGTTCCTCTTGAGGAGTTTTTTCCAGTATAGGACTTATTTATTTTCTTACTTTTGGTGAGAGTTAGACTCGGATTTGTGGGCCCATTTTAGTTGGATATCATAGTTTTATACTTGATTTTGATTTCTGTCATGAGCCATGTTTCCATGATGGTCGGCTATCATCGGTGGTTCTTTACTTTTAATTGCTTCTGCATTTATTTTCTTAGCTTTGGATTATTTGTTGCGCTTTATTTTAATATGTGCTCTGTTTGCCCAGGTTATCGTTTAACCGATAGGTTGTCGAACCGTCCTTTCCTATACCTGAGGGATTGGAAAAGTTGGGTCGTCACATGTGATCCACACACTAAATCTTTCTGGAGATTTTAATTAAAATTGGATTAGACTTTGTTAACCGTACATATCTAGTGGAGATGAGGCAAAGAGTTTCTTATCTTAGAGTGATATGATTCAAAGAATCCTTAATGAGATCAAATTTAAGAATATCATATATATATATATATATATGAGATCAACATCTCCTACTCTCTCAACCTACCATTTACCCCATCAAAGACAAACCAAGAAGAAAAAGAGGCAGAGTAAACCCCAGCGTGCATGCTCTATGGCGTGATACGCCAATATCTATGAATTAAGGGAAAAGCTAAAAGGAAGGAGAACATCAAGAGGTATGCATTTATATTAATTAATTTTGATTGATTGATCGAGTCTAGATGTCATAACCCCAGATTTTTGGGAACCGTACACGTCATGAACCATGCACGGGTATGTGTGGTTCACAGGGGAACCAAAACTAATAGGTATACACTTTGTGTGTGTGTATGAAACACACTAACTTTCACTAGTTATATATAAGTGAATGAGGGGGGAGAGGGTTTCCCCAATACGTGACCTAATTAACTCATGATAGAGAAAAGGAAAAGAGAAAGAGAAGAGAGGGAATTAGAAAAGAGAATAGAGACTCGTTGTTCTAGGCCGATAGAAGATTGGAAGAGGGCTAGATGAGGAACCTTGATGAGTTTCTCATCTAGTTAGAACTTGGATCACGTTTACATCAAATACATCGATCGAGGTATGACTTTTAAATACGTATATGGGTGATTAGATAACGTAGGAAGCATTAACTGAAATGTTTTTCTTGGTTAATTAGTGCTAATAGGACTTTAGATGAAGAAGAGAAATAGTCTTCGAACTGAAGCGTTTTACGTCCATCGTGGCTTGCTCGAGCGAGGACAGGATTTGAAACTTGGGAAAACAAAATTAGTTCTGGGCTCGCCCGAGCGAGACCCAAAACAAAGGGCAAGCTCGCTCGAGTGAGGCCTCCAGTAAAGCTTCAGACGGTTCACTTTAACCGCTCGAGCGATCTCATCTAAACCGCTCGAGCGAGGTCAAGTGACCGCTCGAGCGAGGTCAAGTGACCGCTCGAGCGAGGTCAAGTGACCACTCGAGCGAGGAGTTGTGCTCGCTCGCGCGAGGCACATACAGAATTTTGATAGTTAGTGTAACACCTGGAGGTTATGTACTCCAACGATTCTAATGACCTTTCTAAACACATGAAATGTAGGTTTGACGTAAGATCGTGAAGTGTAAACCTCTACGAGAAAGTGTGCATTGGAATTGCGTTGAGGTAGGGAATATTCTTGAAACATGTGCATTATTTTGCCACTTCATATATGTAGTGTAATCAATTAAATAGTCAAGTACTGTATAATCACTATGATAAAGGGTGTGTGAGTAAAGTTTCAAATGTGATAGTCATAAGGTCCCTAGGGTACGTAAAAATTATAAAGTGGACATCTAAATGACACCTTGAACCAGTGGCATCCCAGGGATGCAGATGAAAACTAACAGTGAAACGAAAGTAAAGTGATAAGGCCTAATGTAATAAAATTAGCACAATCACAGTGAATAACTATATGTACAGCACACTCGATATTTTTGTTATTTGAGGTTGATTAGAATACCCCACCAATGTCGCGGGACACCCACGACTGACGCGGTAGGATATTCGTGACCGGTACGATGGCCAATCCGTATACCTATAGCACATCCCAGGGATGTAGATTTGATAATAGACCCCGCCACCTATGAGAAAGGGGCTTGGGCAATATTCCCTGGGAATACATATAACAATTGTCTAGTGGACGACGATGGCGGGTATTCCATCGGGGCTCGATGCTATATTGCTCGGGGATTATTTAAGTTAAAGGTTTAAGTGATTAGGCCGAATTCATAACTAAACTAGTAAGATGAGAACAAACACACCATGAAAGGAAATCAGCTGTATCCAGTTTATTTATTCCAGTTATATCAATTGTTCTGTTTAAAAGTGATATTTAGTAAATTGTGCTTTCAAAACTGCTAACATATATGTGAGATTTAATCTATATGTTCACTTTGTTTCCCTATTGAGCTAGGATGTAGCTCACTCCTTAGACTATACGTCGCAGGTCCAGGACTAGCGGCAGCGAGGACTTCTGGAGACTTTGATCTAGGGGATTCAGACTACGTGCCCACTGAGGAGTCAGAGCCTCCTCCTGAGGAATTCTTCTAGGAGATCCTTTGCGTACTTTGAGAGTGAGTGAGAGTATTAGGCACGACTTGGTATGTCAAGTCTCTTTTTTTGTAATTAAGTACCTTTATTCTTTTGGCAAACCGTCTGGGACAGACAGTTATCACCAACGGTTTGGGTCAGTTCTTATGCCCATGAATTGGCATGGGACAAGAACTGTCCTTAGAGACTCTTTTACCTTAAATGCATGGGTACTTGTTTAGAGTAGATGCATTATTTATTGTAGTCTTGTGTTTGTATATACTAATGCCTCGTAAAGAATCACAGGGCACGACCTTGAGGGTCGTGCTGATGGTGCGGGTTTTGGGGTGCCGAAATTCGGGCTGTCAAAGCATTCCTTTTAGTTTCTGGTAATCATCTCGCCAGAACATAGGGACTTCTGCTAACAAAACTGTGGTTTCTTATGCAGACCATTATGTTTCCTAGAGGAAGAGGCCGACCCAGGGGCGGTCACGATAGGAATCTGCGCAGTAGAGACGGATTCGTCTCGCCTACCAACAGGGTACCATTAGGAAATAGGGAGATTCCAGAGGGCAGTGGCCAAGGAGAAAATCAAAATCAAGCAGAAGATCAGGAATGCGATCGTCAGGATCGAGATCAAAGGGAACAAGATAGAGTGAGGGAGAGAAATGAGGAAAGAGAGGAGCTTCAGAGGATGATGCACATAATGGAAACCATGGCAACTGCCATGGCACAACAAGTAGCATCCTTGGCAGCACATGCAGCCCCAAAACCACAACGGACACCCACACCTCCAAGATGGGACCTACACCACCGGTTAAGCATTTCAGATGAGACCTCCTAACTTTTCAGGACAGGCAGACACCATGGCAGCCGAAAATTGGCTGGGTGAAATGGAGAAGGTGTTTAGTGTACTGACATGCACAGAGGACGAGAGCGTCTGTTGGGCAGCATATATGCTAGATGGAGAAGCTGGACCTTGTTGGAAATCCGTATCGCGGACTAGAGCACAAGAAACTCCAGATATGCCCTGGACTTGGGATGAATTCGTAGAAGAGTTCAATAAGCAATATTTTTCGGAGCTTGTGAGAAATCAGATGGAGACCCAAATTTTGCAACTAATGCAAGGAAGGATGACCGTGAGAGAGTACGGAGTAGAGTTTATGAGACTGGCTCGCTTCGCTCCAGACTACGTAATTTCGGATGTGATGAAAGCGAAGAGGTTCCAACAGGGTTTAAGGTCTGACATCCGAGGAGGGGTTGCACCCTTTCAACTGAAGTCCTACGGAGAGGTAATGAGTAAGGCATTAGTAGTCGAAGAAGAAAACAATACCCGATATTGTCAGAGGGAACAACAGGGAAGAGGAAGCGTAGATCCAAGCAGGACGGAGAGTTATGAATCAATAAATAAGAAGCTGAGGTTTGTAGCACCGAATCAGAGGCAACCGTTCCAGACAGGGTATGGGAGAGCCGCACAACAAACCACCCATCAAGGTTTTCCATTGCTGGCATCAGGGAGACCGATGAGGTATGAGGGTCCTGCTATTTCTAACAGAGCTACAGCTACACAAGGTTTTTCGAGAGCTGCTACTTCAACACCAAGGGAGACTTGTGCCAAGTGTGGCAAGTCCCACAAAACGGCGAATTGTAGGCAAGGAATGCGAGGCTGTTTTAAATGTGGCAAGATAGGCCATGTGATTAGAGATTTCCCTGAGGCAATTAAGGAAAAGACGGCCCCAGCTTCCATGCCACGACCTATTCAATCACGGAAGCCAATTGTTCAAGGGAGAGCCTACGCAGTTACCGCCCAGGAATTAGGGAGTGTACACGACGTCATTCAAGGTGAGATTCCTTTGAAATAAAGAATTTCAATTTAGTACAATTTTAGATAAAGAATGTGCATTCATTAGGACAAGTGTATATAACCGTGTTTATGTGTTAGAAAATTTCTAAATAAAGTATATGCTATGTACATATATGTATGCATTATAGGTACGTTACAAGTCTATGAAAAAGGGTGCTACGTAGCACATGACGCACGAGTGCTGATAGACCCAGGGTCTACCCACTCCTTCATCACCCCTAGATTTCCAAAGAAGATGAAGATTGTTTCGGAGACACTGGACTTTGTGTTATCAGTATCTATTCCAACGGGAGAATTAGTGGATATAGAGTTAGTCTGCATATCGGTAGTAGTAAGCGTTCGAGATCACGTTGTCTACGAACTAGATGCACATTTAATATTGTTAGACATGCAAGGATTCGACGTGATCCTTGGCATGGATTGGCTGTCCCATCATTGCGCAACAGTGGATTGCAAGAACAAGGTTGTTATTTTCCGACCTAACACAAGGAGATCATTTCGATTTTAAGGAGAGAGATCGACACAGGTGCCACTCATCTCTGCAGTCAGAGCAGAACGTTTAATCAGAAAGGGGTGTAGCGGTTATCTGGTATTCTGAAGGAAGATAAAGAAGAAAAGAATGTTATCTCAAAGATAGCAATAGTGCGAGAATTCGCAGACGTATTTCTAGAAGAATTGCCAAGATTACCCCCCAGAAAGAGAGGTGGAATTCGCTATCGACTTAGCACCAGGAACGGAGCTTGTTTCAAAGGCACCTTACAGGATGGCCCCTGCAGAGTTGAAAGAATTGAAAGAACAGTTGCAAGAGCACATGGATAAAGGGTTTATACGACCAAGCGTGTCTCCATGGGGAGCACCAGTTTTATTTGTGAAAAAGAAAGATGGGTCGATGCGGTTGTGCATTGACTACTGTCAATTAAACAAACTCACTGTGAAGAATCAATATCCGTTGCCAAGAATAGATGACTTGTTCGATCAGTTGCAAGGAGCGAAATATTTTTCCAAGATCGATCTGAGATCTGGATACCATCAGTTAAGAGTCAAGGCTGAGGACATTTAGAAAACGACATTTAAAACACGGTATGGACACTATGAATTTTTGGTGATGCCATTCGGATTGACGAACGCACCGGCATCGTTTATGGACTTAATGAATCGAGTGTTTAAACCACACCTAGACTCCTGCGTTGTCGTGTTTGTTGACGACATCCTGATTTACTCAAAATCGAAGATGGAGCATGAAGAACACTTACGAGTTGCTCTACAAACCTTACGTGAACACCAATTGTACGCCAAGCTCAGCAAATGTGAGTTCTAGCTAGAAGAGGTTAGCTTTTTGGGACATGTCATCTCAAAGCATGGTGTCACAGTAGATCCCGCTAAGATCGAGGCAGTAGTGAACTGGGAGCAACCAAAGACTGTGACAGACGTCCGAAGTTTCCTTGGACTGGCAGGTTATTATCGACGTTTCGTTGAGGGGTTTTCAAGGATATCACGACCTCTTACGAGGCTTACAAGGAAGGATTCAAGATTTGAGTGGAGTGAGGCATGCGAGAAGAGTTTTCAAGAACTCAAGAAGAGACTCACCTCAGCTCCAGTGTTAGCCATTCCATCAGGCAGTGGAGGATTCGCGGTCTACAGTGGTGCGATGTATAATGGGTTGGGTTGTGTACTAAATCAATATAAAAAGATAATAGCTTACGGGTCAAGACAGTTGAAAGAGCACGAGAAGAACTACCTAACACATGATCTGGAACTAGCAGCGGTCATATTCGCATTGAAGATATGGCGACATTATTTATACGGAGAAACATTTGAAATCTTCACTGACCATAAGAGCCTCAGATATCTGTTTACACAGAAGGAACTAAATATGAGGCAGCACAGATGGATGGAATTCCTCAAGGACTACGACTGTTCCATACAGTACCATCCAGGCAAAGCTAACGTAGTGGCCGATGCCTTGAGTCGAAAGAGTTCAGCTCAGTTGGCTAGTCTAATTTTGAGTATACATCGATGGAAACTATTGGAGGATCTAGCACTATGTGGTGCAGATATACAGCCACAAGCCACAGGAGCCTTCTTAGCCAACATATCAGTGAAACCAGTGATATTCAAACACATACGAGAACAATAGATGAAAGACCCAATTCTAACCAAGATACGTCAAGATGTAACTGAAGGTATTACATCTGAGTTTTCGATCAAGGAGGATGGTTCCTTAGTGTTCAAGGGCCGACTTTGCATTCCAGACAATGCCGATCTGCGACGAACAATTCTTGATGAATCTCATAAGTCAAGCTATGCTATCCACCCGGGAAGCACAAAGATGTATCAAGATTTGAAAAAGAATTACTGGTGGAGAGGCTTGAAATATGATGTGGCAGAGTACGTGTCGCGGTGTTTGACGTGCCAACAAGTGAAGATCGATCATAGGCACTCCGCAGGCCTATTACAACTCCTACCGATACCAGAATGGAAGTGGAAATCGATCTCCATGGACTTCATAGTCGGTCTACGGCGAACTGCAAAGAAGTACAATGCCATTTGGGTAGTGGTCGATCGATTGACTAAGTCAGCGCACTTCTTACCTTACAACATGATGTACATGGCGGGAAGACTAGCAGAGCTCTATATGAAGGAGATTGTCTGTTTACATGGGATTTCGAGTAGCATTGTTTCAGACTGTGACCCATTATATACATCAAAGTTTTGGAAGAAATTTAAAGAAGGAATGGGAACGAGACTAGATTTCAGTACGGCGTTTCATCCACAAACTGACGGATAGACTGAGAGGGTCAATCAAATCATTGAAGACATGCTTAGGGCATGTATGTTGGAATTACAAGGATCGTGGGATCAACATCTACAATTAATTGAGTTCGCATATAATAATAGTTTTCAGACGAGTATTGGGATGGCACCGTATGAAACCTTGTACGGAAGACGATGAAAATCACCAATCAATTGGGAGGAAATTGGCGAGAAATTTGTTTGGAACCGGAGTTACTTGAGGATAATGCGACTATTATCCGCATGATCAAAGAAAGACTAAAGGCGGCTCAAAGCAGATAGAAAAGCTACGCTGATATCAAGCGGACGAGCATGAACTTCAAGGTGGGAGAACATGTTTTCGTGAAAGTATCGCCTATGAAGGGCGTGATGAGGTTCGGAAAGAGAGGGAAGCTAAGTCCCCGCTACCTTGGACCGTTCGAAGTTTTGGGTCGAGTAGGGGAGGTAGCTTACCGCGTTGGACTGCCACCATTATTTGATCAGGTACACAACGTGTTCCACGTGTCGATGCTCAGGAAATATCTCAATGACCCTGATCACGTGCTGAGCGGCCAATCATTCGAAATGCATGAGGATATGACCATGATTGAAGAGCCGGTGGAAATTTTAGATCGAAAAGAACTAGTGTTACGCACCAAGGTAATACCCTTAGTACTTGTTCGATGGAAAAATCATCCGGCTGAGGAAGCAACGTGGGAACGAGAGGTTGACGTCAGAGAACAATACCCCAATTTGTTCGAGGACACTAGCTAGTTTTCTTTTTATTTATTATTATGATAAAATGTAAAAAAAATTCAGTCTATCAATTTATAGTTAAAACAAACCAAATGAGTGCAAGTACAATTCGAGCATAATAAATTATTCTTGCCTGAAGAAAAATTTCATGAGAATTAAATTTTAAATGAATAGTATACATAGTCATGCGTGAGAGGTGTTCTAAATACTAGGAGAGACTAGTAAAGATGTGAACTTGTGAGAACCAGAACAACGTCACTTGGCTCGCTCGAGCGATAAATTATAATCGCTCACGCGAGTCACATGAAATAATAAACAGGAAGTGTTCTGGCATCGCTCAAGCAAGGAGTAGTGACCGCTCGAGCGAGGTCTATTTGTCGCTCGAGCGATAGTTAACGACCGCTCGAGCGAGGACGAACTATATATAGCAGACGGAAGGCAAACGTCCATTTCATCTTCAAGCGAGGAGTTGGAGCCGAGCGAGGGTTTAGGGCTTTTCATCTTCAATCATTTTCCGTCCGATTCGATCCGTTAAAAACTTTTTTTTAGGTAAAATCTACCCCTTTCCAAATTTTTTTCTGTAATTCAAAAAGCTCTATAGATACCTAATGGCTTCTTCAAGCCCTAATCCACAACCTAAGAAGCGAATTGCGATTCGATCGCCGTCGGCGCGCAACAAAGCGCCGCAAGCTCCACAACCACCGCCAACTCCATCCCCCACCCCAATCGCACTAGACGATTGGTGGGGGGCCAAAATATTTGAAACTGAATGGGATATACAACCCTCTTGTTTTGGGGATCCAACGTCCACCCAATGGACATCAGATTTCCTCACCAACAACAACCTTAAACCTTTACTTACGCCGTTCGGAGATCGATATTACCCGAGACTCGTGAAACTATTTTACCAAACCCTTAATATGAACATGAATGAGGACGCCATCCTCGTCACGATCGATGGAAATGAATTAATTTTTAACTGTGCCGAAATTTCATCGGTTATGAAATGTCCCCACACCTATGCCCCTAGCCCACTCATCCTACCACCCTTTTCTGGGAACGTGGAATTCCCAACGATTATTTTCGACATCACTGGCAGCATGTTCGCTTCGGGTCAATCTATCACCCGATCACAGCTACCGCCACGTATGTGGCTTCTGAATGTTATTTTTAAGACGAATCTACACCCAATCGGCCATGACCAAGAACGCCGTGACACGTTTCTGCGGGCTTTACACACCGCATTCCATAATAGGTGGATTAACGCGCCTATGGTTATCATAAAAGGCATGGCACATGCCTATAAACGGAACGTAAGAGGTGCTGTTCCTCCACCCATCAACCGACTACCTTATGCTCGGTTGATTTCCCGACTCCTCGACCCACGAAATGGAAAAGGAGGATTCAAGATCCGGACCAACGAGTTATTTCTCACCGATAACGTCGTCCCCTATTTGGCCCAAGACTGGAGCCGAAACCTAAAGAGCCTTCAAACTAGCGTCAACAAGAAAAGAGACCGTCAAGTCTCCCGACAAGCCACGCAACAAGCGCCGGCAGGACCTACCGCTCCCTCTACCTCATTTTCATCGCCCCTACCTACTACCGACACTGCCATGATGCGGGAGATCCTTCAGCAGGGGCGGGAGATCAGATTGCACCAGAGATTCCAGGAGGCATTACTCATTGATCTCATGGGCGGGCTTACCATGATATACATGGAGCACGCTTGTGCTATGAGGCCTATCTTTGGAGCGTCTAACCTTCAGTGGTTGATGAGAATGAGGATGAGGATGACGAGGACTACGACGATGACGATGGCTCCGGCGACGAGGACGACGAGTATGAGGATTAGATAGTCATTTACTTTTCGTTGGAACGATAATGAATTTTGGTTGTAATATTTTTGTTGATAATATTTTGGATATAATCATTTTGATGGTGACGTGGCATTTTTGACTACATAAACTATTGTGACATGGTTGTCACAAATGTTTTGGAGATTGATATCATGATAGCAATTGTCTATAGTTTTATCTTATGATCAATTAGTAGCATGATGGTAGAAATACCTGAAAATATAAAAGTTTTTATCATCTTTATTCTTGACAATACGAGTGTAAGTTGATATGGTTTAACGCATGTCGTGACGAGATTAGACCATTTGTTAAATTACATGATGATGTATGAAGCTAGCCTATTCAAGGCCTAGTAGTAGTAGTAGAAGTAGTAGTAGTAGTACCTAATTACGCGAGTACCGTCGATTTTCGAGGATGAAAATCTTATAAGATGGGGTGAATGTCATAACCACAAATTTTTGGGAACCGTACATGTCATGAATCATGCACGGGTATGTGTGGTTCACAGGGGAACCAAAACTAATAGGTATACACTTTGTGTGTGTGTATGAAAAATACTAACTTTCACTAGTTATATATAAGTGAATGAGGGGGGAGAGGGTTTCCCCAATACATGACCTAATTAACTCTAGATAGAGAAAAGGAAAAGAGAAAGAGAAGAGAGGGAATTAGAAAAGAGAATAGAGACTCGTTGTTCTAGGCCGATAGAAGATTGGAAGAGGGCTAGATGAGGAACCTTGATGAGTTTCTCATCTAGTTAGAACTTGGATCACGTTTACATCAAATACATCGATCGAGGTATGACTTTTAAATATGTATATGGGTGATTGGATAACGTAGGAAGCATTAACTGAAATGTTTTTCTTGGTTAATTAGTGCTAATAGGACTTTAGATGAAGAAGGGAAATAGTCTTCGAACTGAAGTGTTTTACGTCCATCGTAGCTCGCTCGAGCGGTATAATTGGCTCGCTCGAGCGAGGACAGGATTGGAAACTTGGGAAAACAAAATTAGTTCTGGGCTCGCCCGAGCGAGACCCAAAACAAAGGGGAAGCTCGCTTGAGCGAGGCCTCCAGTAAATCTTCAGACATCTCGCTTTAACCGCTCGAGCGATCTCATCTAAACCGCTCGAGCGAGGTCAAGTGACCGCTCGAGCGAGGAGTTGTGCTCGCTCGCGTGAGGAACATACAGAATTTTGATAGTTAGTGTAACACCTGGAGGTTATGTGCTCCAACGATTCTAGTGACCTTTCTAAACATATTCTAAACACATGAAATGTAGGTTTGACGTAAGATCGTGAAGTGTAAACCTCTACGAGAAAGTGTGCATTGGAATTGCATTGAGGTAGGGAATATTCTTGAAACATGTACATTATTTCGCCACTTCATATATGTAGTGTAATCAATTAAATAGTCAAGTACTGTATAATCACTATGATAAAGAATGTGTGAGTAAAGTTTCAAATGTGATAGTCATAAGGTCCTCAGGGGACGTAAAAATTGTAAAGTGGACATCTAAATGACACCTTGAACCAGTGGCATCCCAGGGATGCAAATGAAAACTAACAGTGAAACGAAAGTAAAGTGATAAGGCCTAATGTAATAAAATTAGCACAATCACGGTGAATAACTATATGTACAATACATTCGATATTTTTGTTGTTTGAGGTTGATTAGAATACCCCACCGACGTGGCGGGATACCCACGACTGACGCGGCAGGATATTCGTGACCGGTACGGCTGCCAATCCGTGTACTTATAGCACATCCCAGGGATGTAGATTTGATAATAGACCCCGCCACCTATGAGAAAGGGGCTTGGATAGTATTCCTAGGGAATACATATAACAATTGTCTAGTGGACGACGATGGTGGGTATTCCATCGGGGCTCGATGCTATATTGCTCGGGGATTATTTAAGTTAAAGGTTTAAGTGATTAGGCCGTATTCATAACTAAACCAGTAAGATGAGAACAAACCACACCATGAAAGGAAATCAGCTGTATCAAGTTTATTTATTCTAGTTATATCAATTGTTTTGTTTAAAAGTGATATTTAGTAAATTGTGCTTTCAAAACTGCTAGCATATATGTGAGATTTAATCTATATGTTCACTTTGTTTTCCTATTGAGCTAGGATGTAGCTCACTCCTTAGACTATACGTCGCAGGTCCAGGACTAGCGGCAGCAAGGACTTTTGGAGACTTTGATCCAGGGGATTCAGACTACGTGCCCACTGAGGAGTCAGAGCCTCCTCCTGAGGAATTCTTCTAGGAGACCCTTTGCGTACTTTGAGAGTGAGTGAGAGTATTAGGCACGACTTGGTATGTCAAGTCTCTTTTTTTGTAATTAAGTACCTTTATTCTTTTGGCAAACCGTCTGGGACGGATAGTTATCACCAACGGTTTGGGTCAGTTCTTATGCCCATGAATTGGCATGGGACAAGAACTGTCCTTAAAGACTCTTTTACCTTAAATGCATGGGTACTTGTTTAGAGTAGATGCATTCTTTATTGTAGTCTTGTGTTTGTATATACCAATGCCTCGTAAAGAATCACAGGGCACGACCTTGAGGGTCGTGTTGATGGCGCGGGTTTCGGGGTGTCGAAATTCGGGGTGTCAAACTAGATCCTCGAAAACCCAACAGATGGAAAATAGACATACAATCATTATATTTGACAAAGCGAGACACGGTGTAAGCAGTGGACCTCTATCATCTTATTCAAGGCGGTCAATGGTGTAAACAGTGGAACCATCAGTTGCGCCACAAGAATCTTTTCCAACGAAATTCGTAATGCAAAAAGAAATTGGGCACACAAGTTGTAGTTGGCACCGAGCTTGGACTTTTCATTGAAGATGGGATTTAGTAGATTTATCGACAATGTATCATTGATCTTCGAATATTTAACATAATTGTTAGTTCAATGGATTGACACAAATCCACAGGACGCTCCATGGGGAGCGTGGGATTCATTACATTGCTGATTTCACATTTCCATCATTGAGGAAAAGGATGTTCTTAAGGCCTTGTTTGATAACATGGAAATTAAATGTAATTACATAAGTGGAAATGAAATTTTGTTTTCAATTGTTGTTATTTGATAGCTATGTAAGGAGATGAAAATGAAATTACGTGGAACTCACATGGAAATTGAATTTCCTTACACCAAGTCATTTTAGGAGGAAACCATTTCAACCTTTTACGTGGCTGAAATTGAGTTTCCTACTAACAAAATAATAATTTTTTGTCATATCATCTAAAGTTACTTGTAAAAAACCTAAAAATAAAAAATTATCTTGTAACTTTTAAAAAGTAACTTCTATTTCTATGACCATCATACCAGCACAATCACTATGACTATCATATTATCTACGTCATACTTTTTTTAGTTAATATTTGACTATGGTTAAAGTTTAAATTTTAATCAAACTTTAATAGAATTTATAAGCTATTAAAATTTTAATTTTTGATCAAACTTTGACTACTAAAATATGATAATAAGTTGTAAGTTAGTAATGTATTACCAAATTTTTAGTGGTCAAAGGTTGACTTCATGGTCAAACTTTGACTTTTAAATAAAATTTTACTTTTTTATTTTGATGGCGAAAAAAGGATACTACCATGTTGATTTATAATGTCATACTAGATTCTCAATTTTATTAGTCAACAGTTTGACCTTTAATCAAACTTTAATTTTTGTTCAAACTTTAACTATTACACAATTTATTTTTAGTCAAACTCGAAAACAGCTTATAGATGGAGTGTACTACTACACAAATTTATATTGTATCAGTCCAATTTTTTCTTGGTCCAAGATTGACTTTTTGTCAATGTTCGATTTTCTATAAAAAAGTTATAAATTTTAATTAGTGGAATATTATAATTAAAATTATCTATCATTGTTTTAATTTGTAACTTTAAATATTGCCTTATTTTTATTAGTTAAAGTTTGACTTTTATTCAAATTTTGAAGTATATCTTGACAGTAGATAGTGATTATTATTGTTGTTATTTATATTTTGGCAACATAAATTTTTATCTGTCAAAGTTTGATATTTGGTCAAACTTTGACTTTGTAACATAATTTAATTTTTTCGAACTTTTATAGTCCCAATGAGGTTATCAATTTTGTTAATTTATTACTTTGTAGTACATTACCAAATTTTATTTTACTTTTTTTGACATTTGATCAAAGTTTGACTTTTTTAAAGTTGATATTTGGTCGAACTTTTTACTAGTGTAACGTAGCAATGAATATGAATATTGTTATGTTAATTTGTAGCTTGGTGGTAGATTGTCGAATTTTTTGTAGGTCAAAGTTAAAAATTTTAGTCAAAGTTTGACTTTTCTTAAAATTAAATTTTCTTTCAACATGTAACCTTATAGTACATACTAGCACTTACTATGTAACTTTGTACTTTAGTCTTAAAAAAATTTATTGATCAAAGTTTTACGTTTGGTTAAAGTTTGACTTTTATTAAAAGTGGATATTTGATCAAATTTTTAACTAGTGTAAACTAACGATGTATAGGAATACTATTTTGTTAATTTGCAGTTGGACTTTTGTAACTTGTTGGTACATTGCAAAATTTTCTCTTGGTCAAAGTTGAAAATTTGATCAAAGTTTAGCTTTTATAAAAATTTAATTTCCTTTCAATGTATAATCTTACAGTACATACTAGCATTTATAACTTTGTTATTTAACTTTACACATTTTTATTGATCAAAATTTTAAGTTTGGTCAAAGTTTGATTTTTTATTTGAGTTTAATTTTTAAAACTATGACCTATATAACTTGGTAATAAATAGTAATTACTATGGTATTAATTTGTAACGTAATAAAATATCATTAAAAAAATTATTACTTAATATTTGACTTTGACTATGATTTTGATAAAATAAAAAGTCAATCCCTAACTAGTGCAACATGAAGTGAGAAGTTAGGTATTTTCCTAAATAAATTTTTTTCTTCTTTTCTCACCAAGTATTTTTTCAAACTAATTTCTACTTTCATAAAAGTAGAAAATAAATGATCCAAAAAAAATATCATTTTCAAATTCTTTTTCAAACATACTAATCAAACAAGAGAAATCAATTTCCAATGAAAGTCATTTCTCAAACACACTAATCAAATAGTGGAAAATTCATTTATAGAGGAAATCAACTAGGAAATTGATTTCATTTCCTTGCTATCAAACATGGCCTAAGGAGCATGAGTGTTGCACTCCATCCACACTGGTAGCCAGTCGTTCAGTTCATTGGTAACTCGCATGAGAAATGCTACTACAACAACTTTCAGTTCACCAGTTCAATTATGTTGTTAGTTAGTTAGAATCTTAGTAGTTAAAGAATATAGTTCATTAGGGTATATGGTTAGACCCTTGTCAAATAAGTGGGGAAATCTATGAAGAGGGATAAGGACAAAAAGTAATATGTAATTGGAAGTTGATCACCTTCAATGTGGTATTTTATGTAGTTATTTTCTTCTTCTCTAAAGAAACTCTTTCTACTCTATGTTTCCTATTGTAAATTTTGTTTTTCTGCAATAAAAATTCATCTTTTTCTTTGGAGTCATAGGTTGTGTATGGCATAGCTCTATGCTCGCCCCTACCAAAGTAGAGCTCACCTGCTTTAGTAGGTTCCTATCCTCTTTGCTAACATCCTACTACCTGCTTTAGCAGGTACCCCTTCTCCTTGATAACTCCTTGCATAGCAAGAATTTATGTAAGATTTACTTGTTCAATAGATCTACCCTCCTCTCTACTCACTCCTTGTCAGAGCATATTTAATTTGCTCTGGTAGGGAGTTAGTAGAGAGCAGGGAGGTTGCTGCTAGAGAATGGGAACTAGAAAAGAGAATTCTCTTTTGCAGGGAGTTAGAAAAGAGAATGGGAACTAACTAAAGCAGGTGAACTCTGTTGTGGCAGAGGCTACCAGAGAGCTATTCCATACACAACCATAGTCTACAGGAAGAGCTACTTCTGGCTCTGACGATGAACTTGTATGATTTGGTAAAGTGGTATAAGTTTGATAGAGAGTAATTTATTTAAATCATGTTTTTCTATGGAAATAGTTTCTTTGCATTAATATTAATTAATTAATCTCGTCCCTACCTTTCAATCTTCTGAAACATTTGGCTATGGAGAAACAAAGTTAGATGCGATGGAATTTGGTTCCACCGTTAAGTTGGTTGGCTGCTTTGAATTTGACAGTAGTGATCGTTTTTCTTCCCAATCTTGCATACAATATATCTTAAGATCATTTCTCACCTCTGAGACGGTCAAATATTGATATTCCTTCAGCATAGAACACGTCCTCAAAAGTGACTTGAGAACTCTTCTCATAGTACGTCATGCTCACGATCACTTTGAGATTTTTTCCATGTGGAATCTACTTCTAACCGTCTGACATGTGGGTCATGGTCTCAAGATCTATTGTGTGAAAGATTGGGACAAAAAAAAGATCAACATCGTCTGATCCAAGTCAAACGACGGTTTTAGCAGTGGAACCCTCAGTTGCAAAGACTGAATCTTCGATTGCAAAAACCATACTTGACGGAGTATCATTGAATATAATCCTCTGTAGACCACGAATACGTGCATCTTTGAATTTCAAAGATTCCATCCAGAATTGCTTGATTAGAAACATTGATCCTTCAACTGGGGTTGTGTCCTCTGTGGTGTGATTTGTTTAGGGCTATGTTTTTTTTTTATTTCCTAGCCTTAGATGGGGTGAATGGCAGGTTGAGGGAGTAGGGGACATTAATCGCACACACACACACACATGCACATATATATAGATATATGGATATTATATATATATATATATATATATATATATATATATATATATATATATATATATATATATATATGATATTCTAAAATCTTATCGCATCAAGCATTCTTCGAATCTTATCACTCTAAAATAGGCAACTATTTACCTTATCACCTCTAGTACGTGCGGTTAACAAAGTCTAATCCAGTTTTAATTAAAATCTCAAGAAAGATTTAGTGTGTGGATCACAAAAACCCAATAATCTCCCACTTGATTCACATATTAACTCTTCTACGAGTATACAGGTTTGAAAATCGACTCTTTGTGTTGACGACTCTGAAAAGCGGATGACTATCCATTTTAATTTTATAACTGTTGACCCCCATTATGTCGATGCTTTTAGACAATCTCTCAGGTTCAAGAACATTACCAATAAAGGATCATGAATGCTTAGTATTTCCTCTCATTGAATCAACACCAAACAATTCAATGGTCACTAACTTAGCAACATTATTGAAGCCAAATTTTTACTAACTGATATTAGACAACGCATACATGTGTTGTTCCTATATTTGTCCAGATTCATACTCCAGGGTATGTCTTTTTGATATCTTATTGGCTTCTCGCATATGATTACCCGTCACCAACCTATTAGAAAGAAGGCTTACTGATGTGGTGCTTAATCAAATAAGGAAAAATGTGGTTCAACCTCATCACATTGCCATGTGATACAATCCTCATACAGAAGGTCAGAGTATAATCATATATACTCATAATAGTACATGCACAACAACTTAAACATGAGGCATCAACAATGACTAACACAAACCAATTCTAGAGAGAAAAATCTCACTCAAAATAAAGCAGTGAATAACATTATTAAACAAACTCAAAACTCTCACTGAATTAATCATCTCTAAAATAATCAATAAGTATCAATAGAGAATAGTCTAATCATAAAAGCATTAATTATTTGATATCTAAACTACATGGATTTGATATCAAATCTATGCAAACGTCAAATAGCTAACGGTAAGAGTGTATAAGTAACGAAAGGAGAAAGACTCTATTTATGAGGCTCTTTAGTTAGAGGTACTCATCTTGTAAGTTATTTCAATAATTTTTTAAAGACGTAGTTGTGACAGACCGAATTTTTGCACCTGAAAACCCGTGCCATCAGGATCATCGTCATCGACAATTCCCAGAACAAAACACACGTGTCTGCTTATGTAGCAAAAATCAGAGTAGACACCATCTATTGAGGCAGATGGAGTCATCATATATGGCACAACCTAAAAGAAAGTGCATAATAAAAATAAATATACATCTTCAAAAAGGAATCAAGAAGAATCATTGGTGATGGCCATCCATCACCCAAAATAATGGTTCCCAATAATAGTTCCTACAAAATGTATACAACAAAATTAAAGTAGCTACAAAACTATAATATAGAACAGAGTGAGCCACCAGGCCCAATAATCCAAATGTTTCGTAGAAAACTCCAATAATAACAAGCCTAAATACCCAGACTATGGGTAGAACTCGTCAGCAGGAATATCAGTATCCTCCTCCTCCTCAGCCTCAGCCTCCGGATGATAATCAAGATCACTCTCAGCACCAGCAACTCAGGCCTCAGAACCTGACATAGAGTCAGGAATGAGCTAACCATCTAAGCTCAATAGAAGAATCTTAATTATATTGCATTTTAACTGTAAAGCATGGTTATTAGAACATATCTTAGAACAGATGATTATTTCAAACAAGCAAGTCATAAAATAGATACTGAGTTGCAAATAGTAGAAGTCAGGTACAGAACACAAGGAATCAGATGCATTTTCATTTAAAACAGAACAAACTTGAAATTAGGTTTATGTTCAAATATTCAGATGCAATGCATTCTTCATTTAAATGACTTGTGTTAGGCGTATCATAGAAATTAGGTTTATGCACGTGGTAGCCATATGTTTGCCGATAGGTAACCCTGACCATCGTTGTTTAATGAACAATTTCAAGAATTGCAATAGGCCTCTGCGTAATGAGAGAAACTTGTGTTAGGCGTATCATAGAACAGATACATGGATATCCCGCCGTGTCGGTCAAGGATATCCCACCCCGTTGGTGGGATTCGTCACATGAACTTTAAATCACATGCATGTTACATAATCTCAGGAATCAGGTGTCAGGAATCAAGTATCAGAAATCATAAATGATAGAACTTTCATTTATTTGTAAGGAATACTTTAAAATAGAAATAAGAAATCATTTGTCAGGATACAGGTCTTGATAGTTCATGAATTTGGAATAAATACAATTTAGGTTGAATTTTTCCTACCTTAAATCACGCCTTTCTAAACAAATCCAAAGGCTTTTAAATATCTCCCAATTTTAACCTAGACCATACGTAAATATTCTAAGTGTCAGAGATCTCAGAAAATCAACTGGTACAATGTACCGCAGTGTTCTCCCCAGAAAACCAAAATAGACAGAACACGGGAATTCGATTGATCATTTTCCTGATTTGATTAATCGATTCCTAAATTCGTTCGATCATTTCTAAACTTTATCGATCGATTCCCATAGGGCTTTAACCTCCAGAAATCACCTTTCTATTCTATAGGTGCACTATATAATTTGATCGATCATTTCTTAAGTTTGATTGATCGAATCACAGTTCAAACCATCAATTTGTAATTTGATCGATCGAATTTGATAGTTTCAGTTATCACTATGGTTCGTTAATTTTTTTAACCTATTTTCATCCGGATATTCGATGATTCTCATTGAATCGCACACACACATTCACATACATATTCGGACATTTATAATCATAGAAAAACACCTATAACCATACCTCTAGGATCATGGCTCGGAGTGGGTTTTGGATCGGGAATCATAGATTTTGTCATGGCTAGTGATCCACAGAGCTGGGAGCACGACTCCATGCTACCACTCAGAGGTGCACACCTCTCTAGGTCAAACACGATGTATAAACCCACTCTTTTACGCACCTAGATCTATCTACCCAAAGATCTAGAGGTTCTTCAAGCCTTGTTTTCGCAGGGAAGTTCTCCGGAACTCAATTTAGCCAACACGAGATCAAAACGATTCATACAATGAATCTCATAGCCTAACACCCAATCAAATGGAAAACAGAGGAAGGAAGTAGAGAGAAGAAACTCTAACCCCTTCCTTCATAAGATACATTAGGGAAATATCTCTGATATTTCCACTTCTAAGGTTCGGTTCCCATGTTGAGCATTCACACCATACATAGATGTGCAATATTCTATGAAAGGTCAAATCAAGCCTCAGACTCGCACCACCGCTGACACATGACTTCACACATGCACCGATTTCGTTTATCAATATTATTCTTATTATTTAAAACTTTAAGTTTTTGTCTAGATTTTTCGTGTCAGGCACGCATATCAAAGCAATCGTGTTCGGGTTCACATTTTTGGAATGTGACATTCTCCCCTCCTTAGGAATTTTCGTCCATAAAAATGTTAGACGTACATAGGCCGGTCAGTCCTAAACCTAAAAGAATGGGTCACAATGCGAGAGATTTTACCAACCACGCTTTGCAAGGGACGGGATCCGTAGTAACCTGGATGTATTGCGTGTGGCATCCCATACTGCCATAGAGGGGTTACATCCGTACATGGATGCCTACATTCCAAGTTTGGCTTGCATGGGAAAAGACACCCCACCGTGACTCAAACTCAGCACACATAACACTCACACACACACATATAGATTTTTAACAGAGCTTAATCAGAGTGCACAGACAGAAGCAGAGTGAGAACAGTCAACGAATACATAATATAGGACAGAGAAATCAAACAAAGCGTGTAGGAAAAACATATAGTGCCCAGAATGAATTTAAATATGTATTCAGAAGTATATATATATATATAATAAATAAAAGGATCCAGTTTATTTACCTATTGGTGGAGCAGATGGTCCAGCCTCCTCGGGTGCAAGTCAACTGGGTCTGGGTGCCTCACTGCTGTAGTCGCGCGGATCTGGGACATGTAGGTGAGCATGTTCGATCATAGGGATAGTTGTGGTAGGGTATGCATGTTGCATCAACTGAAAGAGTATACTCTCATGAAAGTCTAACGATTGCTGCACCTGACTGTTGTGCTCCTCCATCCCATCTAAACGCTCATGAATCCGACGGTTGCTCTCATTGAGTATGGAGAGCGCGTTGGCAATGTCAGCGGTGGATGTCTCACGAAGTTTAGATGTCCTAGCCGGTGTAGGTCGTGGAGGAGGAATGGGATCCGGTCTAGTAGGTACGTCACCCTGAGGTGGAAGGTCGGTTGGGCCTCCCGTAGATCTGGAGCTTGCCCTGCAGGCTCGCCCCTAGCTTGGTCTCGTACAACACCCCCTTCCTTAGGCAATCTCTTCACGAGTAGGTTATAACTCTTCGTCCAGTCCTTAAGCTTAAAGATCTTTACGTTATTATTTAATTTAGGTTCTCCAGGCGGCATTCTATACTCAGTGCGTACAACATTATACTATTCAACCATGCGCGTAATCAATCGAGCATACGGTATTTCTTTCTTCGGAATCTCTTTCTTATCAAACATGCTCTCCTTGGCATTTAGCAAGCCATCAATAACTATATCTGCAGCGAAAAACCATAGATTTTCGAAATCCAAAAAAAAAGCTTGCTGTACGACCCTAAGACGCTTCGATTTGTGCAAATTGGGGTATATACTACACTTGATAAAAGTATCAAGCATCCACAAGTTATCAGGAAGTTGAGCTTGGGTAATAGATTGACCCGATCCATGTTGGCCATGCAACATCTTGGTAATGACTTTGAGGGATGGCACTTCCTTGATGTACGGTGCCAACAAGCCACACGTTTCGACATACATGGAGGGGCATTGCAATGCCGCGGAAATGTGAAGTTGGTTAAACTTGTACTCAAGCCCATCGATTTTAGTGGTCAACTGGTGAAGGTTGTCGCCCCGTCTAAGATATTGCTAGAATAGTCAAACTATTTTAGGGAAATTGTAACAGTTGCCATATTTTAATCCTGACAACATCGGGTACGGACTCGAGTAGGGTCAGGCTTGTGCCAAAAACGTAACACAAAGAACTGGTTTAGAATTTTAATGATGACTGTTAAATAGTGGAACCTTAGTGGGCCAATATTAATAATTGAAACAACGGATGATCAAAGATTAGGTAGAAATTAAAATATTCGGAGCCCTCCTAAAGATGAAAATTTTCATAACACAATTTTAAATAATGCATAGGACTGCTAGACACGGAGGGGTGTCAACCCTTTGACCCTAGACCCATTAGTGCAAATAAAGAAATGCCAACTAAGGTCAAATGGCCTTTCCTCAGCAACTAAAGCAAGTGAAATGGTTGCCTCAACCCTTGAGGCAAATAAAGTATGTTGCCTCATAAATTGAATTAATTTCTCAATTGACTTATACATGTAGTTCGTGTATTAGATGTATATGTAAGCCTTTTTCTTTTGGCTTATATGCATATGGCTGATATTCATATACAAGTTAAACCAAAGACAAGCTTTACACAAAGGCCCATCCCCAAATAGCGTATAAGCTGCTTTGTTATATTTTTCCTCCATGAGTGCATGAGTCATAGTTCGACTCCATGCACGCAAAGTGGGAGAAAACCCACTACAAAGCTCACAAACCATCTCCTTCTTCTTCCTTCTTGCATCTGTTCGCAAACGAACCCTGCGTATGAAATAAACACTACACAATCAAGAAACAGCCCTACTCTGCTAAAAATTGAAAACCCATAGCCCTTCTAGCTAAAATCAGTTCTCCTTTAGTGCTTTAACCACAGTCTTTGGCTAGCATTAAATTTGAATTCAAAATCATGGATCATACCATGACTCTACAAAATTATCTCAAGAACTTCACAAACAATTGTTGCTCTCGGGGAGTTCTTGTAGACCGAGTTTTTATGAGTTCCGTCATCGACATACACTTGGCGTCATCGCATCGTCACCATGATTCTTCCAAAAGGTATGCCGTAAACGAGCCGAGTACTACACTAGGTTCATTAGTTCATTTATATAGACTATGCATCTGTGGTGACGATTCCCTGAGACCGAATCAGCAACACAATGGATACCAATGTGCCATGGGTTTCGAAACCTAACTTTCTCATAGAAATACACGGAAATTTCTGCACTAAAAAGAATAAGAAAACTCAATTTCTGTACACATTATACCAGAAATATAGTATAGGTTATAAGGCCAAAGGACTCAGCCAAATGCTTGAGTCAAAAGAAGCCAAAGTGGAGCAGAAAACACTCTGACAAGCCAAGCCTGATAGGCTTGCCGTGGCAAGGCTTAAGTTGATGCCGCAAGGTGTTGGCTGAGTGGCTTGCCGCGGCAACCCTATGCTTGGACTACTGTTCAGTAATTCGATCATATTGACTCTGAACTCCGATTGGCAAGATTCTTGATACGTTGGAAAGGGGACAATGAGCCCTATAACTTTCATGATGTAATAAATTCATAAATTTAATATTTAATGGGTGAAAAATTAGTGATAAGTTGCGGCAAGCTGTTCAGCTGGACTGCTTGTAGAGGCAACCCCTATGGCTTGCCGAGGCAAGCCTATGTTGGCTACTGCACCTGCCTCAAGGGTCTATGGTTACCGGCATAACTTCATAGCGTATGAATGTCGGATCTACGATTACCCAGTACCCTAATTATTACAATAAATTCATGCATATGAAATGAAAATATAAGTGCAACTTGGTGCACATAATAGTTGATGCAATGGAGGTGGTCTTGAGAATGCATGAGTGAAGCAGAGTCACGTAATCGTGTGTGTACATGTAGGGAATTTACTTTGCTAACATATATTGGGATTCCTTATGCTCCTTTAGATTGCAAATTATTAATCATGTATATATATATATATATATATATATATATATATAAGATAATATATCATGCTGAATGAAATGAGTGAAGTTGTAGTTCATTATAGGATGACATGATGAACATGCTAGATGTAGCATGTAGACCTGATAAGTATAACCTTATCAGTTCTAAATGGAATTGAGTTGAGTTGAGTTGAGTTAAAATAATTATTAGTTTTGTGGATAATGCACACACGTATGATAACTGTGAGTATATAGTAGTTTTGAACATATGAACCCATGACAGTTAATATCAGTGTCATAGATATAAATTCAAGTTAGTTTTGCATGATATATATGTTATGTAAAAAGACAGTTGTAAATCATGTATGACCTTGATAGTTTGCAATCATGTATGAACATGCTAGTGTCAGTATGCCAGTCAGTTTTAATGTATAGTGATGACTAATGACGATTAAAGAATTAGGATATACAAATGCTTTGTATGTCTATGCTCATATCAGTTAAATGATGATAGATATCAGTTCCGATGTGTGTTTTGCATGACCATGATCAAGTCAGTTTGAGTTTATAAATCATGATACATGTTCAGATTTGATATCTGATTTTGGCTAAATATGCTAGATTCAGTCTCGATGAATAGTTAGGAAATAAGGATGATAAGCTCAGTTTTGAAGGATGATTAAAAGATGAACATGCTAGACTAGTTTCGATAAATAGATAGTATGCACATGCTAGCTTAGTTCTGAATATGCTAGTGTCCGCTATGTATGAGCATGCAAGATCAGTTATGTTAGTTCGTTTTTGATATATATATATATATATATATATATATATATCTATTCATGATGATCTCACATATATATTATCATGCATTGTTTATGTCCTGTTATCCTTGATGTTATATACACGTCTTTGTTTTATCTTGAATCAAGTGATCCTGCTAACTCGAGAGCTTGGCAAGTGATCTCGCTAACTTGGGAGCTTGACTCGTCTTGTACCAAGTGACCTTGCTAACATAGCTCAGGGGCTTGACTCGTCTTGTACCAAGTTACCTTGCTAACATGGCTCAAGGGCTTGATTCGTCTTGTATCAAGTGACCTTATTAACATAGCTCAGGTACTTGACTTCTTGGTCCTAGTGACCCTGTTAACATAGCTCAGGGGCTAGACATTTGATCTTGAAAGTTTGATTCTTTGTTCAGTTTGATGTCTTATTTCAGCAGGATTCCTTGTCAGCATGATTCCTTGTATTTGTTCCACATGAAACATGATTCCTTGTATATGTTCAACATGAATCTATTAGCATAATCACTGTTTTGTATGATTTCATTCTTGTACAGATTCGCATGATATAGTGTTTGTTTATGCCAGATGCTACATGTTTGCTACATGTTTGTTACATGTTACTATACTAGATAGGATATAATGTGTCTCAGTTGAAATTTATACATCTAAACGTAAATTAAAATTCTAACATATAATGTAGCACTTTAAGTTTCCCTGCTGAGCTTCAATGATAGCTCATCCTACGACTTCATGTCTTAGCTGCAAATATTACTCGTGACTCGGAGCACGAGGCTGATCCTACCTACCAGCCTGAGGAGGAGGAGGATAAAGAGGAAGATTCTGCTGAAGAGTTCTTTCCTAAATAGGTTTGAGAGAGAGAGTTTTGCTTTGAAACATGTATAAACAGCAGTAGTATATTTAAGATATTCGGTACTTCATGTATAGGTCTTCTTCCACTGTTTAGATGGCGGGTGGCTGTCATTAGTGGAAAGCTATACATGGTTTTCTGTTTATATTTTATGTTCATTTTACTGCTTTAGATAAATGAATGAATATTAGTTATGCCATATTTCTTCGTATCAGAGTTATTTTAATTCGCTTCCACAAATGTAACACTTTGTACACGATACCCTTGTATGACAGGATCATGTTAGGTGATCCGACGACGCGACCTTTCCTATATACGGAAATGGGAAAAGTTGGGTTGTCACTGGTAGTATTAAAGCCCGGCGTTAAGTCTTTTAGAGACTTAATTCTGGCGTAGACATATGGCAAGACTTCTGATGTTTATTCAGTGTTAAGGTATAGGTCGAGTCTATGTATATCTAATCAAGTGTTGCTTGATCATGATAGGTTGGGATGCCTCCAAGATGAGGTAGACAGGGTAGACCACCATTACCCCATCGCACTGGGCCGAATGCTATTCCAGTGGCGGGCTATGAGCACGACACTACATTAGGACACAGAGAGGACGTGAATATGGCAGAGAGCCGGACTACCATGGAAATGTTGCAGGGCATACACTGCCCATAGAAATGTGAATCAAATGGGTCCTGTTCTCGGCGCTGATTAGAATGCGGGACATAATCCACAATTGATGGAAACCATGGTGAACACCATGGCTATGTTAGCTGTATGAAGATCTCCAGAAGGCTTTGCAGAGTTTGTACGCCTTCGACCGCCTAGCTTCTATGGTCAGCATGATCCCATGGAGGCAGAGAAATGGCTAACCCAGATCGATAAGGTGCTGCAAAGGGTAACATGCACTGAGGTCGAGAAAGTTAGTTGGGCGGCCTATAAACTGGAGGGTGAGGCAGATCCATGAGGGCAGTCAGTCGAATGGACAAGAGTAGTTAGAGTACCTTGGACGTGGGCAGAATTTAGCGAAGCTTTCAATGAGAAATATTTTTTGGCACCTGAGAGATATTGGATGAAGGTCCAGCTTGCGACCTTAGTGCAGGGTCAGATGACTGTTAGGAAGTATGAGGCAGAATTTACTCACCTTTCTCGGTTTGCGCTATTGCTAGTAGCCATCGAGCTCATGAAGACACATAAGTTTGAGCGGGGTTTGAAGCCCTTGATCAAGGAGAGAATTTCATTGTTTCAAGCAACGACATAATTGCATGTGATGCGGTTAGCTCTTATAGCGGAAACTGATGTGGAAAGTATGTACAAAAGGAGAGACGAACAAAATAGAACGAGAAAAGCTCCATCTCAGTCAGTTAGTTCTGTTCCTGGTCAAATCAGTAAACGATCGTGATTTTCTATGTAGCCAGCATTTCGAATCTGCTGTAGTAGCTTATACGCAGCCCTACCACCCAACAACTTTCCCACCATTACCATCTCGGGTTCCACAAACTTTGAACTAGTCTACCCAGTCTGTATCTCGAGTTCCACGAGTACGACCGATAGTTTCCCACACTAGTTCCTATGCAGTTTCGTCGGCAGCTTCAATCGATGTCTGTGGAAAGTGTGAGAAGGCACACAAGATAGATGAATGCCGTAAAGCATCTGGTGTGTGCTTTCATTGTGGAAAGATGGGACATCGTATTAAGGATTGCCCAAAAATAGTAGGAACGACATCAAAGGCTGGATCAGTCTTACGATTTGCATGACCGACGATACAAGGTTGAGCTTATGCTGTGCCGGCACAAGGTGCCCAAACCAGCATTGATATCATTCAAGATACTTTGCAATTATATCCAGAGGATGCCTACTTCTTGTATGAGGCACAAGTTTTGGTAAATCCTAGATCGACGCATTCATTTGTCACACCAAAGTTTGCGAAAATGTTGGGAAAGTTGGGAGCTACTCCGGAAACTCTCGACTTTATGTTGGACATGTCAGTTCCGACTGGACAATTTGTCACAACTGACATTGTATATCAATCTATTATAGTCCTGATCAAAGATTATTGGAAATATGAAGCAGTAGTCGACTTGATCTTACACGATATGCAAGGATTCGACGTAATCCTTGGTATGGATTGGCTGTTCAACCACCATGCAAATGTCGATTGTCGAAAGAAGATCGTCACTTTTCGACCCTAAGGGAGGAAATCAACTAGATTTTTTGGAGTACAGTCAACTATCCTCCCCTTCATTTCAGCGATCCGAGCACGACGATTACTTGATGATGGTGCTCAAGGGTATCTGACGTTCATTCAAAGTCACGAACAAGAAGAAAAGAAAGTTTCACTTTCGGATGTGCCGATTGCCTGTGAATTCCTTGATGAGTTGCTAGGATTACCGCCTGACCGGGAAGTGGAGTTCGCTATCGAGTTAGCCCCAGGTATCGATCCAGTATCAAAGGCACCATATTGAATGGCACCCACGGAGTTGAAAGAATTCAAGAAGAAGTTGCAAGAGATTCTTGATAAAGGGTTTATCAGACTGAGTGTGTCTTCGTGGGGTGCATCGGTATTGTTCATAAAAAAGAAAGATGGATCAATGCGTCTTTGCATTGACTACCATCAATTAAATAAACTAACAATCAAGAACCATTACCCGCTCCCTAGAATCGATGATCTCTTTGATCAGTTGCAAGGAGTATGATGGTTTTCAAAGATTGATTTACGATCAGGATATCACCAGATGAAGGTGAAAGCTGAAGATATTTCAAAGATAACTTTCTGGACATGATATGGTCACTACAAATTTCTCGTCATGCCCTTTGGGTTGACCAACGCACCTGCATCATTTATGGACTTGATGATGAACTGAGTCTTCAAGTCTTACTTAGATTAGTATATCATAGTTTTTATCGACGATATTCTCATCTACTCAAAGACAAAAGCTGAGCATGAAGGTCATCTACGTTTTACTTTACAGACATTGAGAGATTCTCAGCTATATGTGAAGTTCAGTAAATGTGATTTCTGGTTAAATCAAGTTAGTTTTCTGGGCCATGTCATTTCCGAAGCCGATATTACCGTAGATCCTGCAAAGATAAAGGCTGTAATGTAATAGAAGCAACCACAAACTGTAATTGAGATTTGAAGCTTTCTAGGTCTTACAGGATATTATCGATGAATTGTTGAAGGGTTTTCGAAGCTTGCTGGACCACTCACGCAGCTCACTCTAAAGAATGTTAAATTCGAGTGGACTGAGGCATGTGAGCAGAGCTTCCAGGAGTTAAAATGAAGACTCATTTCTGCACTAATCCTCGCAATACCATTAGGCAGTGGTGGTTTTGTGGCATTCAGTGATGCCTCGTACAGTGGGTTAGGTTGTGTATTGAATCATAGGGAACGTGTGATTGCATATGGTTCTCGACAGTTAAAAGATCATGAGAAGAACTACCCCACTCATGACCTAGAACTAGCATCGGTCATCTTTGCATTAAAAAATCTGGAAGCACTACCTTTATGGTGAAACCTTCGAGATTTTCACCTATCATAAAAGTCCTAAGTACCTCTTTACCCAGAAAGAGTTGAATTTGAGGCAGAGAAGATGGATGGAGTTCTTAAAGGACTATGGCTGTTCTATCTAGTGCCATCTTGACAAAGCCAATGTAGTGGCTGATGCACTACGTCGGAAGTCATTCGCTCAGCTATCCCATCTTGTGACATGGCTACAGAGAAGGAAATTGCTCAATGACTTAATTTCATCCAGTGCCACCCTTAGGACAACACCAACTGGAGGTTTGCTTACCACTGTTATGATATGATCAACACTCTTTGATAAGATGAGAGAACTCCAGGTGCATGATGTAGAGCTTATTGCCATCAGGCAGGAAGTACTCAGTGGGCTCCAGCCAGAAATTTCTATTAAGGATGATCGGTCCTTATTATTTCGAGGCTGAGTATGCGTACCAAATGATAGTGATTGCGTCATGATATTCTAGAAGAAGCTCATAAGTCAGCTTATGTTATTCATCCTAGTAGCACAAAAATATATCAGGATTTGAAGAAGACGTTTTGGTGGAGTGGCTTGAAGCGAGAAGTGGCGGAACATATTACAAAATGTTTGATCTGTCAGTAAGTGAAGGTCGAACACAAGCATCCTGCTGGTTTGTTACAGCCACTACCCATCCCAGAATGAAAATGGGAGAACTTTTCCATGGATTTTATCCTTGGCTTACCCCGTACGCAAAAGGGTTACAATGCGATTTGGGTGATCGTAAATCATCTCACCAAATTTATACATTTCTTACCCTACAGTATGAAGTATACAGCGTCGAAATTGGCCGACGTCTGTCTGAGAGAGATAGTCAGACTACACAGGATACTAGTGAGTATCGTGTCAGATCATGATCCATTATATACCTCCCGCTTCTGGCAAAGTTTCCAAGAAGGAATGGGTTCCAAGTTGGAATTCAGTTCTGCATTTCATCCTCAGAACGACGGACAGACGGAAAGGGTAAATCAGGTAATAGAAGACATGTTAAGGGTTTGTATGCTGAATTTCGAAGGATCATGGGATAAGCACTTCCCCCTGATCGAATTCGCATACAATAACAACTTCCAATCAAGCATCGATATGGCACCATTCGAGGCACTGTATGGATGCCGATGTAAATCTCGGATTAACTGAGAAGAAGCTGGTGAACATTTTATTTTGGGCCCTGACTTGATAGAAAGTACCAATGCGGTTGTACACGTTATTTGTGAGCAACTGAAGAGTGCCCAGAGTCGACAGAAGAGTTATGCCTATCTCAAACGAATTAATAGTGATTTTTAGGTAATGAAACACACTTATACGTATAATTGATATATGAATTAAATTATGTATATTATATTTCTAGCATCTGTATGATTGATTGGCGATCACGTATTTATTAAAATATCTCCGACAAAAGGCGTGATGCGATTTGGGAAACGAGGCAAGTTAAGTCCTCACTACGTCGGACCATTTCAAGTCTTGGGTAGAGTAAGTGAGGTGGCATATCAAGTTGCTTTACCTCCACACTTAGCTAGCATTCACGACGTATTCCATGTGTCTATGCTGAGAAAGTATATCAGAGACCATGTGTTGGATTATCAGCCACTGGATATTCAGATGGATTTAACAGTAACTGAAGAGTCAGCTCAGATTTTTTATCACCGAGACCAAATCTTGAGAGCAAAATATATTCCACTCGTATTGGTCCAATGGAAAAATCACGTTTCTCATGAGGCTACCTGGGAACGCAAAGCTGCTATTCGCGCTTAGTATCCCCATTTATTTCCCTGAGGTAAATCGTTTATTGCATTTGTTAAAATAAGTTACTACATATGATATCTATAAAAGTTCTGTATGCATTGCCTGAATAATTATGTATAAATTAGCAGTAGAGAACTAGATGGATATTATATTTTGATGCAATATACTGGCACATGATACTGCACATAATTCAGTTTACTTTATATTGTTCTAAATCTTTTATATATTTATTTTATTATTCATTATTACCTTGTCATGGTCACTCTATCTTATAATAGGATATGCCTTCAACATATAACCGAATCTGATCTCACTTCCCCACCTTCTTTTATTTTCGAGGACAAAAATCTCTTAAGTAGGAGAGAGTGTAACAGCTGCCATATTTTGATCCTAACAATATCGGGTACGGACTCGAGTAGGGTCAAGCGTGTGCCAAAAACGTGACAGAAAGAACTGGTTTAGAATTTTAATGGTGACTGTTAAATAGTGGAACCTTAATGGGTCAATATTAATAATTGAAATAACGGATGATCAAAGATTAGGTAGAAATTAAAATATTTGGAGCCCTCCTAAAGATGAAAATTTGTGTAACATAATTTTAAATAATGCATAGGACTACTAGACACGAAGGAGTGTCAACCCTTTGACCCAAGACCCATTAGTGCAGATAAAGAAATGCCAAGCAAGGCCTGATGGCCTTGCCTCGGCAATTGAGGCAAGTGAAATAAAGTATGTTGCCTCAGCCCCTAAGGCAAATAAAGTATGTTGCCTCACAAATTGAATTAATTTCTCAATTGACTTATACACGTAGTTCGTGTATTAGATGTATATGCAAGCCTTTTTATTTTGGCTTATATGCATATAGCTTAGATGCATATACAGGTTAAACCAAAGATAAACTTTACACAAAGTCCCATCCCCAAACAGCGTATAAGCTGCTTTGTTATATTTTTCCTCCACGCATGCATGAGTCATAGTTCGATTCCATGCACGCAAAGTGGGAGAAAACCCACTACAAAGCTCGCAAACCATATCCTTCTTCTTCCTTCTTCCATCCATTCGCAAACAAACCCTGCGTATGAAATAAACAATACACAATCAAGTAACAGCCCTGCTCTGCTAAAATTTGAAAACCCATAGCCTCTTCTAGCTTAAATCAGTTCTCCTTTAGTGCTTTAACCACAGTCCTCGGCTAGCATTAAATTTGAATTCAAAACTGTGGATCATACCACGACTCTACAAAATTGTCTCAAGAACTTCGCAAACAACTGTTGCTCTCGGGGAGTTCTTGTAGACTGAGTTTTTACGAGCTCCGTCATCGACACACGCTTGAGGTCATCGCATCATCACCATGATTCTTCCAAAAGGTATGCTGTAAACGAGCCGAGTATTATACTAGGTTCATTAGTTCATTTAGATAGACTATGCATCTATGGTGACGATTCCCAGAGACCGAACCGGCAGCAAAAATGGATACCAGTGTGCCATGGGTTTCGGAACCCAACTTTCTCATAGAAATACACCAAAATTTCCACACTAAAAGGAATAAGAAAATCAATTTATGTGCACATTATACCAAAAATATAGTATAGGTTATAAGGCCAAAGGACCCAGCCAAATGCTTGAGTAAAAAGAAGCTAAAGTGGAGCAGAAAATACCATGGCAAGCCAAGCCTGACAGGCTTGCCGCGGCAAGGCTTAAGTTGCCACGGCAAGGTGTTGGCTGAGTGGCTTGCCGCGGCAAACATGCCCTTGCCGCGGCAACCCTATGCTTGGACCATTGTTCGGTAATTCGGTCATAACTTTTGACCCTGAACTCTGATTGGCACGATTCTTGATGCTTTGGAAAGGGAACAACGAGCACTATACCTTTCATGAAGTAATAAATTCCTACATCTAATATTTAAAAGGTCAAAAATTAGTGATAAGTTGCGGCAAGATGTTCAGCGGGACTGCTTGCAGAGGCAACCCCTATGGCTTGCCGATGCAAACCTTTGTTGGTTGCTGCACCTACCTCAAGGGTCTACGATTACCAGCTTAACTTTGTAGCATATGAATTTTGGGTTTACGGTTACCCAGTATCCCAAATTATTACACTAAATTCATGCATATGAAATGAAAATATAGGTGCAACTTGGTGCACATGATAGTTGATGCAATGGAGGTGGTCTTGAGAATGCATGAGTGAAGCAGAGTCACGTAAGCATGTGTGTACAGGTAGGGAATTTACTTTGTTAACATATATTGGAATTCCTTATTCTCCTTTAGATTGCAAATTATTAATCATGTATGAATATATATATATATATATATAAGATAATATACCATGCTGAATGAAATGAGTGAAGTTGTAGTTCATTATAGGATGACATGATGAACATGCTAGATGTAGCATGTAGACCTGATAAGTATAACCTTATCAGTTCTAAATGGAATTGAGTTGAGTTGAGTTGAGTTAAAATAATTATTAGTTTTGTGGATAATGCACACACGTATGATAACTGTGAGTATATAGTAGTTTTGAACATATGAACCCATGACAGTTAATATCAGTGTCATAGATATAAATTCAAGTTAGTTTTGCATGATATATATGTTATGTAAAAAGACAGTTGTAAATCATGTATGACCTTGATAGTTTGCAATCATGTATGAACATGCTAGTGTCAGTATGCCAGTCAGTTTTAATGTATAGTGATGACTAATGACGATTAAAGAATTAGGATATACAAATGCTTTGTATGTCTATGCTCATATCAGTTAAATGATGATAGATATCAGTTCTGATGTGTGTTTTGCATGGCCATGATCAAGTCAGTTTGAGTTTATAAATCATGATACATGTTCAGATTTGATATCTGATTTTGGCTAAATATGCTAGATTCAGTCTCGATGAATAGTTAGGAAATAAGGATGATAAGCTCAGTTTTGAAGGATGATTAAAAGATGAACATGCTAGACTAGTTTCGATAAATAGATAGTATGCACATGCTAGCTTAGTTCTGAATATGCTAGTGTCCGCTATGTATGAGCATGCAAGATCAGTTATGTTAGTTCGTTTTTGATATATATATTTGTTCATGATGATCTCGCATACATGTTACCATGCATTGTTTATATCCTGTTATCCTTGATGTCATGTACACATCTTTATTTCATCTTGAATCAAGTGATCCCGCTAACTCGGGAGCTTGGCAAGTGATCCTGCTAACTCGAGAGCTTGACTCGTCTTATACCAAGTGACCTTGCTAACATAGCTTAGGGGCTTGACTCATCTTGTATCAAGTGACCTTGTTAATATAGCTCAGGGACTTGACTTCTTGGTCCTATTAACCCTGTTAACATAGCTCAGGGGCTAGACATTTGATCTCGAAAGCTTGATTCTTTGTTCAGTTTGATGTTTTATTTCAGCAGGATTCCTTGTCAGCATGATTCCTTGTATTTGTTCCACATGAAACATGATTCCTTGTATATGTTCAACATGAATCTGTCAGCATGATCACTATTTTGTATGATTTTATTCTTGTACAGATTCGCATGATATAGTGTTTGTTTATGCTAGATGCTTCATGTTTGCTACATGTTTGCTACATGTTACTATACTAGATAGGATATAATGTGCCGCAGTTGAAATTTATGCATCTAAACGTAAATTGGAAATCTAACATATAAAGTAGCACTTTAAGTTTTCCTGCTGAGCTTCAATGATAGCTCATCCTACGACTTCATATCTTAGCTGCAGATATTGCTCGTGACCCGGAGATGAGGCTGATCCTATCTACCAGCCTGAGGAGGAGGACAAGGAGGAAGATTCTGCTGAAGAATTCTTTCCTAAATAGGTTTGAGAGAGGGAGAGTTTTTTTTTGAAACATGTATAAACAGCAGTAGTATATTTAAGATATTCGGTACTTCATGTATAGGTCTTCTTCCACTGTTTAGATGATGGGTGACCGTCATTGGTGGAAAGCTATACATAGTTTTCTGTTTATATTTTATGTTCATTTTATTACTTTAGATAAATGAATGAATATTAGTTATGCCATTTTTCTTCATATCAGAGTTATTTTAATTCGCTTCCACAAATGTAACACTTTGTACACGATACCCTTGTATGACAGGATCATGTTAGGTGATTCGATGACACGACCATTCCTATATATGGAAATAGGAAAAGTTGAGTTGTCACAGCAATAGTGAGGGTGTAAGGGTTGTTGAATAGCTTGCAACCCTAACTTTGTAATATAGTCGATCGCTCATCTCATTTTAGGTCGCTCCTAAAAATTTTAGGGTCAAAAGATCATTCGGGCAAAAAGGACTTCGAATCCCACCACTAATTTGGAAATTCCGTAACCATTTGTGGTGGCTGTGGTGGAGACGGTGGTGGCACAGGTGGGGCAGGTGATTGCACGGGTGGTGGTATGGATGGCATAGATGTACCGACTCGCGAAGTAGGTATTTTTCTCGAAGGATTCTTGGTTCGCGGTCCCATAGTGTTAAAATATGAAGAAAACCACAAAAAAAAAAAACAAAAGAATGGGGAGATAAGGGTTTTACCGTTAGGGAAGATCAAGGCACAACCCGTAGAACGAAAATGCGAAGCTCGGGTAGCGAGAAGTAGTTGGTGATGAACTTCAAACACAAGGGAAGAAGGGAAGCTCGAACGCTTGAGGTTTTGAACTGTGCTAATGGGGAAAAATAAACCCCAGCGGCAACTTAAATCGAAAAATTCGATTGATCATTTTTTAAATTTGATCGATCGAATTGCTCAGTATTTAACCTAACCCGATAGATTCAATTGATCAATTCTCAAATTTGATCGATCAAACTTAACAGCAAGGTTGTTTCCTATTTTATAGGTCTTTAACTCCTGTTAGCCTCGTCTTAAGGACCATAGGGTACCCCTTAATGTCATACGCATATTCTATTCAATGTACACAATCATAGTATCACTCATAGTCTACTATGTGATCGTAAATTACCATCCAACATGCACATTGTTGCATTTTTTAAAGAAAATTAGTATACTATGGAGTTAAATCAAAAGCATTCAAAAATTACCTTGCATATCAGTTAAACAAATGCCGGTATTGCTCACGAATTTCAGCTTCGTGCTCCTAGGTAGCCTCTTCAACTGAGTGGTTCCACTACTTCACTAATACTAACGGAATCAGCTTGGTCTGCAAGACTTGTTCTTTACGGTCTAATATTTGTAGTGGCTCCTCAATCAATGTTAGATCCTCTTGAAGTTCAATAGGTTGATAATCCAAGATGTGGGTTGGGTCTTTCACATATTTCCTCAACATCGATACATGGAATACGTTGTGCATACTTGCCAACTGTGGCGGCAAAGTAACATAGGAAGCAACTTCTCCAACCCGACCCAGCACCTCAAAAAGTCCAACATAACGCGGACTTAACTTTTCACATTTTTCGAAACGCATCATGCCCTTTGTTGGCAAGATCTTTACAAAGACCTTGCCTCGTATTTGAAAACAGGTATTAATACGATACTAATTATCAGATACAGAAAATTTCAAGTAATCAATGCAATCAAGCTCACCTGGAACTCAACATGCGTCCTATGAAGATCGGCATAACTCTTCTGGCAACTTTGCGCAACTCGCAATCTCTCGCGGATCAATCGAACCCATCTCAGTTGTACTCTCCATGACATCAGGTCTCAGAATAAGTTTCTCGTTGACTTCCTCCCAATTCAATGGAGATCTACATCTCTGACCATACAAGGCTTTGTAAGGAGCCATACCGATGCTTGCCTGATAATTGTTATTGTAGGCGAACTCAATCAGAGGTAAGTGTTGGTCCCATGACCCATGAGAATTCAACATGCAAGCAAGTAACATGTCCTCTATGATCTGGTTCAGCCTCTCAGTCTACCCATCGGTCTGAGGATGGAACGCTAAGCTGAAATCAAGCATAGAATCCATGCCTTCCTGAAATTGCTGTCAGAACTGAGACGTGTAGAGCGGGTCTCTATCAGACACTATACTGACTGGTATATCATGTAGCCTAACTATCTTCTTGAGATATAACTCTGCGAGTTTGCTTGCGATATACGACGTACTATATGACAGGAAGTGTACAAATTTTGTCAACCTATCCACAATGACCTAGATGGCATTGTGTTTCTTCAACATCTTTGGCAACCCCAAAATAAAATCCATAGAAATGACTTCTCATTTCCACTCAGGTATTGATAATGGACAATCTCCCTAGATTCTTATGATCCACTTTTACTTGCTGGAAGACTAAACACTTAGATACATACTCAACAACATCCTTCTTCAAGCCTCTCCACCAGAAGCTTTTCTTCAAATCTTGATAGATCTTGGTACTCTCAGGATGTATAGTATACATTGACTTGTGAGCCTCTTCCAATGCTTTTCTTCACCATAAGCCACTCCACCAGAAGCTTTTTTTCAACACTGGTAGGTATGCACACTCAATCTTGGAATAACAAGGTACCATCTGTCCTAATGGAGAAATCTGATTTGTTTCGGTTGATTACCTCATTTCTGATGGCCATAGGATCGCCATCAATCATCTGTAGGTTGTGGATGTTTTCAAATTATGTGAGCTGGATGACAATAGTAGCCATCAAAGCTCTTGACCCTCTAACATCAAACCTCATGTTACATAAAGCCAGATCCTCCAATAAGTGCCACCGATGCACTCTAGTAATGAGATGTGACAACTGAGCAGAAGACTTCCGACTCAGTGCATCCACCACTACATTGGCTTTCCTAGGGTGGTACTAGATGGAATAATCATAATCTTTAAGGAACACCATCCATCTTTGCTGCCTCATATTCAAGTCCTTCTGAGTAAATAGGTACTGGAGGCTCTTGTGATCTGTAAAGATATCAAATGTCTCACAATATAGGTAGTGCCTCCAAATCTTCAGGGCGAAGATTACTGCTGTTAACTTAAGGTCATGAGTAGGATAATTTTTCTCACGATCCTTAAGTTGTCTGGATCCATACGCAATGACTCTCTTGTCCTGATTAAGTACGCAACCCAAACCACCGTACGAAGCGTCACTGTATACTACATAACCTCCACTACCTAATGGTATAGCCAGTACTGGCACGATAGTCAAATGTTTCTTAAGTTTTTAAAAACTCCTTGAAAACTCTTCTCACACTGCTTTGTCCAATCAAATCTAGCATTCTTTCTCGTAAGATGTGTAAGCAGACCCAAGATCTTGAAGAAACCTTCTACAAATCGTCGATAGTATCCTGTCAGACCAAGGAAACTATGAACTTTTGTCATTGTCGTCGGTTGCTCCCAATTCACCATTGATTTGATCTTTGCTAGATGAATCGTTGTACCCATCTCAGAGACGACATGGCCTAAGAAACTGACCTGTTCAAGCCAAAACTCACACTTGCTGAGTTTTTCATACAATTTGTGATCTTTGAGGGTTTGGAGGGCCACTCATAGGTGCTGGTCATGTTCCTCTCACATTCTCGAATAGATGAGAATATCATCTACGAAAACAACTACAGACTTGTCTAAGTGTGGTTTGAATATCCAATTCATCAAGTCCATAAATGATGTTGGACCGTTCGTCAACCCAAATGGCATCACCAAGAACTCATAGTGCCCATATCTGGTTTTGAACGGTGTTGTCTGAATGTTTTCAGATTTGACTCTCAACTGATGATAGCCGGATCTCAAGTCAATCTTGGAGAAGAACCTCGCTCCTTGTAATTGATCAAAAAGATCATTTATTCTCGAAAGCAGGTAACGATTCTTAATCGTCATCTTATTTAGCTGTCTATAATCGATGCAGAGCCGCATCGAACCATCATTCTTTCTGACAAACAAAACTGGTGCTCCCCAAGTAGACACACTAGGTCGGATAAATCCTTTGTCTAGAAGCACTTGCAGTTGCTCTTTCAATTCTTTTAATTCACATGGAGTCATGCAATACGGAGATTTTGACACTGGCTTAGTACTCGGAGCTAAATCGATAGGGAACTTGATCTCTCGATCAAGTGGTAGTCCAGGTAGGTCATCGGGAAATACATCTGGGTACTCACAAACAACATAAATATCAGTAATGATATTCTTCTCTTCTCGTTGCTCCTGTAGGAAGGCTAGTTATCCGCTGCACTCGTTCTTCATCAAACATTCAGCTCGAATAGCTGATATGAAAGGTGCAACAGTAGACTTCACTCTATAAAATCGGAAGGATTTTGCCTTTGGAGGATGGAAAGTTACCACTTTTTGAAGGCAATCAATGCTTGCATGGTAAGCGGATAGTCAATCCATTCCCAGGATTACATAAAAACCTACCATATTCAATAATATCAAGCCTGCCCTAGTCTCGCGATCCTCAATTCGACTGATGACCGATTTTTTCACTGTGTCTGTCCTCACTGAACTACCCATAGGAACTGATACTGCTAATTTGAAGTCTAACGACTCAGGCGTAATGCCCATTCTTGCTAAGAACATCAGAGTAATAAAGGAGTGAGCAGACCCTGGGTTGATCAACACTCGCGCCTCAGTTTCACATATATCCCCCTCTTGGCTCATAGGAAGGGTACCTTAGGTTTACACAAAGACAAATTGAATTAAGTGCACACCAAGTGTACTATGTTCATGAATATTATTATATACATAATTTATTAGAACATTCTTTATAGTGCTATATACCAAAGAAAAAAATTTTAACTCTCAAAGCGTAATGATACCTTGGATCATGTCATTGGATGTCGAGGCATCAATAACTATGACGACATAAGCTCGACCTTGAACAGTAGGTCAAGAAGATCTCTGAGCAGATGTCGAAACCGTTCTCTCCTTGCTCTCCTCAGGACAATCCTTGACCATGTGGCCCATCTTACCACACCTGAAGCAAGCCCCTGTGTTTCTCCTGTAGTCCTCTGTCTTGTGTGGCTTCCCACACTTTGTACATAAAGGAGTCAGAGAAAAAGATGAGACCTATGAAGATCCCTGTGCAATAGAAGCTCCACTAGCAGAAGAACTAGAAGGTTGGAAGGATCGTACAGGCCAAGGCACTGATGGCCTCTGATAGGAGGTCAGTCTGAAAGAAGCTACAGGTCTCGAGTACGCCGGTTGCATAAGATATCTCGGTGGCCTCATAAACTTGGGTCTCTTGTTTGCCTGATCATAGCCAACTGTCTGACTCTGACCCACTCTCTCCTTGTTTTGCTGATCCCTCCGCTTGTACATCCTGTCGATGCCCTCTTCAACTATGAGGGCTTTACTAATCACCCCCGCATACGTCCCAAGCTCAAAAGCCAAGATCCTCTCCAGAAGGTTTGGTCTCAAGCCCGTCTTAAACTTTCTGGCCCTCATCAACTCAATGGCCACGTGATGGGGTATAAATCTCTCCAGTCTGTCGAACTCGGCCTCATACTCTCTCACCGTCATCCTGTCCTGCTGCAGCTTTATAAACTGGACTTCCCACTGGCGCCGTATGATCTTGGGAAAGTATTTGTTATTAAAAACTTCTACGAATTCCACCCAAGTCCATGGCGTATTGGGAAACTCCAGTTCCCTGATCCTGGATACTGACTTTCACCAAGGGTCAGCTTCCCCATCCAACTTGAAGGTTGCCCAATGTACCTTTTCAACTTCGGTGCATTGAGGCACATCGAAGATCTTTTCTATCTCATTCACCCAACCCTCAGCTAAAATCGGATCAATCTGACCCAAACAATTAGGAGGACACATTCTCTTAAACTCTGCAAACCTGGAGGGTTGATGTCTGGCCGCTAGCAACTCTGCCTGTTGAGCTATAACGGCAGTCTGCTGGGCCATAGAAGCTGTCTGCTGAACCATATTGGTGGCCAATGCCTCCAATACTTGGTCAACATTCCCTTGGTTGCTTCCCCTTCCTACCGGAATGCGATTAGGACCTGTAGTGATCCCTGCACCCCTCGATGTACCGACACCTTCAGGAATGTCATCTACCAAAACTGTCCTAGGTCAGTCTCTACCTCTGCCCCTGAACCTTGGGGCCATACTGGTCTGCCATTGTGAAAAATATAACATAGATTAGTATACAAATTGTAAAAACAATCAAGCCCATAGCCCTAGTGGATCCGAACCTAAAGCCATAGCTTTGATACCAACTGTGATAGCCCAAATTTTTATACTTGAAAACCCTTGCCATCAGGATCATCACCACCGACAATCCCCGGAACAAAACACACGTGTCTGCTCATGTAGCGAAAATCACAAGTCAAAGTGAAGCGTATGAGATTATGCAAAGATAAGTTGTATTCAAAGGTAACTCCAAATTTATGTAAGCACTCATCAAAGATGTGAAATTGGCTCTAAAGCTCACCGGGTTTAATCTCCAGTAAGATACTTCAGCTCACAATTTTAGATAAATTTCTTGATTTTTAGATTTTCAAACTGAATTAAACATCATGACTTCTAGAGGTGGGTTTAAATTTATATGCTAATCCCCACATTGAATTTTTCTCTTACAATAGCAATGATCAAATATGGCACTTAATATTCTTCTAGTGAGATTGCATAATTTAACAATTCAAAATTCCACAAATCAATAAAAAAAAAATTTCTTTGGAAAAATCCAAACTGGACTTCAAAGTGCTCAGTCGATCAATTAAGGCACATAGCTCGATTGATCGACTACATTCAAATTTTTTTTTTTTAAACAAAAATAAGAATAACGCATTTACCACCCCCAAACCTAGTCTGTGCAATGTCCCCATTGTACCTAAATTGAGGGGTACCCCCAAACCTGCATCAAAATATGCATAGACCAAGAGGCAAAGAGGAGGTGAAAAGCATAATTGAAAACAAAGAAAAATTTATTAATTAAACTATGTTAATTACACTTATTAAAAAATAGAAATTATTAAGTCCGAAATCTACCTAAAAATAGAAATTATGCAAAGACCAACAAAAATCATAAAATAAATCCTCAAACATCCTAAAGAATTTTCAACTTCTTCTTTAAACATTAGCATCATTTCTCGACCCTGGCTTCGGTTTTGGAAAAGCGAAATTTCACATCGCTTTGGTGATATGGCTAGGATTCGAGGAATCCGGAGTGACATCAGGGGGAGGCGGAGTGGATGGGCCGATGACGTTACTTGTGGGCAGATCTTGATTTATAGGAGTCGGGTACAACTGGGCCCAAATTTCTGAAGGAATCATGTCGATTATCACTTGTGGGATTGATCTTGGAATGAACGCCGCTAATGGATTGCAGCATGGGGTTGGTGAAGGAGAATGAGGCGGTGGTAGTGGTGTTGTTAATGACGATGAAGGGGTGAGCGATGGTGATTTGGCTCGTGGGGAAGGTGGATCCAGATTAATCATCAAGACATAATCCGGTATGATTTGCTTACAATGGTTGGAACGATTGGTCTTTTTCCTCGCTGGCTCTTCCCATGGCGGAGTAAACATTGGATCCAAGTCCACCATCTCTATAGTGCTGAAATCCAACGGTACCGGTGATTTGTAACATCACTCTCTCTTTCTAGCGGTCTCTTCCATCCTCTGTATGACTGCACGAGTTTGATAGTTTCTTCCGGCCATTGATGCTTGAGAATGGTTGAGAAGATTGATTTATAATGACAAAGTTGCAAAATCCTTTGGGTGTTTAAAATAAATAGCCCAACACTAAGTCTATCTTATTTCTAAAGCTCAAAGTCTAATAATCCACTCTAATTTCAGTAAGTACAGTTCAGGTCTACGATTATCACTCATTCTAAACAAAGGCTCTTAACGTAATCATACTCCCTATTTTCTTAGTTTAACTAGAATGGGTCACAGTGCGATAGCTTCACAAGGCACGCAAGTCAAGAGACAGGATCCGTAGTAGCTTAGATGTACTGCATGTGGCACCCGAGGGGCCATAGTGGATTACATCCGTACATGGATGCCTACACCCCAAGTGTCACGTGCCGGAAAAGAGACCTCATATGACTCAGTCTCACAAGTTTTCAAAGATTCAAAAGTTGTCAGATTACTAAAAATAGAGTTCCATGCTCATTCAAATTCAAAGTTCATAAGCAGGTTAAATAAGATAGATCATAATAAAATAGAATGAATCAGATGAAAGCATATTGAACAGAATGGATCGAATTCAAATGTTGAAAGCAAAACAGTCATATCATACGCGAAAATAGAGTAATCAGAGCATACGCGAAAATAGAATAATCAGAACATACGAGGAAACAGGACGAAAACAAAATATATCATAACATATACGAGAATATGATGGAAACAAAACATGTCAAAGGAAGTTCAAAAATCAAAGAAACCATGAATTAAATTATAAAATGTAATTTTCGTTGAGTTTTCCCTACCTTAAGTTCGGAGCTGTTCCAAAACAATCCAAAAGCCCTTATCCACGGCTTCCAACTCTCAATATATATCACACATATAATGATGTACTAATAACTAACTTTAATTACTAATAAATTTAGTGTATTTAAATGTTCTCTAAAAATCGAGGCAGAAATGGGCAAGTTCGTGCAAACTTGGAATTTAACCTAAATTCATACTAAATTTTGACCATTAAAACAGTTGATTCATAAGTTAGTTAATTCATAAAAGTTATATATTTCATTGTCTTCTTTCCAACACATCAAGAATCACATCAATCGGAGTTTTGGGTAAAGAGTTATGGCTAAAATACTAAAGTTATATCGGTATTTCAGTCAAAACGTGCTAACTTGAAACTTGGCCTAACTTCTAGCTCAATTTTGATCCTCAAAAAAATTTATTCATCAATTTAATAATTAATAAGAGTTGTAGATTTCGTTATCCTCTTTCCAATGCCTTAAAAATTGTGTCAATCTGAGTTTAGGGATAAAAAGTTATGGCCAAAATACTAAAGCAGTATTGGCACATCAGACCAAATTCGAACCTCAAATTCAAATTCGATGATCGAATTTCCCAAAAAGTGCATCAGTCAGAAATCAAAAATTTGATCATCGAATTTTAATTCAATGGTCAAATTTAAAATTCGATGCTCAATTTTCTAGGGTTCAGAACCCTTCATGTTGCTTCCTTGGTCTATTTTTCCCTTCAAATCTTATCGGACTCGCTCTATTTTTGCACACACACATACATTAAACTAAAACAAGATTTATTCTACAATCTAAATCATTAAAATCAAAGAAAAACTAACCTTTTTGCCGATTGATTTCATGACTTTAAGAAATTTTGCCGAAGAGGGTTTCCGAGCAAAACTTTTTTATTTCTACGGCGATTCCACAACGATTGATCTCGCGAGTTCTACGTTATCACGTGACGATCATCACCATCCTCAAAATGCGGACAACGATTGTAAGATGGAATGTTTCTTGAAAGAGAAAGGGTTTCTAATGAAAAGGGGTTTGAACGGTCACAAAGAGTGCGGAGCTTCCGACATGATCGTGATCATACGATCAAAATCTCAAGAAGGGGATCCACGGTGAGGAAGCTTTCTCTCTCTCTCTAAAATTTAAAAGGCTAACACTTAGCCTCTAAGCAACCCCCTCTCACTTATAACCGAATGAAACCCAAAATATCAAGGATATTTATGTTCCAAAGTCTATCCTTTACTTAGGCTTTGGTTTCGGTGTTAAGCGGTATACTGCAAGTTGGTGCACGACTTTCCCACTAAATGCCTAATCACACTCTAAACTCTAATCCGTTCCACACAAAGCTACCCAAATTTTATTTAATGACTTATTATTAAATAAACATCATGGCGGCATTAGTCATTGTGCCGGACTTGTGCACGAAATCAGTCAAACTCTAATTCAAAAATATCAAGATATTACATAGAGGCTCTCTGTACTTCGGTCGCGTTGCTTCACCTCGATCGATCAACATTATAGAGTCGATTAATCGACCCTGACATCAAAAAGACGTGCCATAAAGACGTTCAGTAAACGTACCCATTTTTTGAATAAAGTCAATGCATCGAGCAAAGGTTGATCAATCGACCCTGACATGCAGTCACTTCTCGAGGCATTGGAAAGGTGTGACCATTAATGTTGGAAGGTGAAACGAATTCCCATAAAGTCGATTAATCGACCGTATAGATTGATTGATTGACGACAGCGCATGTTAATCGCTTGATGTTTGAAAAGATGTGATAATTAAGTCACCTTGGAAGATCTGCGATGCATAAAGTCGAATAATCGAGTGAAAACATTGATTGATCGACTGTAAAAATATTAGCCTGAAAAGTCGTGACAATAAATGTCACGCACTTGATTGTCGATTGATCGAGGGTAACCTCGATTGATCGACAATTCGTCTTATTGTCAATTGATAGAGGCATAAAGCTCAATTAATCAACACATTTTATTTTATTTTTAAATGAATGTTTTACAGACTTGGTTGCCTCCCAAGAAGCGCTAAATTTAGTGTCACTAGCCCGACATTTCAAACTTTTCTATTTCATCCCGATTGATCGAGATTACTTAACACAACTTCATCCAAATCCTCAATGGTATTTTTCAAAAATTGTTTCACCCGTTGCTCATTGACTCAAAATTTACTGCCATTTCGAGGATTACAGATTTTAATTGCTCCATTTGAGAATATTCGATTTACCTGGAATGGACCGTTCCATCAGGTTTAAGTTTTCCTGGGAATAAATGAAGTTTTAAGTTGTACAACAACACCTTTTGGCCCACAGTAAATAATTTTCTCCAGATGGACTGATCATGGGCACACTTCTTGCGGTCCTTGTAAGATTTTGCACAGTCGTATGCAATGGGTCTTAGTTCTTCCAACTCATCAATATCTAAGCTTTACTTCTCACCAGCCTTTTACAAACCAAAGTTTAGTGACTTGATAACCCAATAAGCCTAGTGTTCTAACTCCACAAGTAGGTGACAACCTCTACCAAAGACCATCCTATAGGGGGACATTCCAATTGGAGCTTTGTATGTTGTTCGTTAAGCTCATAAAGCGTCGTTCAATTTTAATGACCAATCTTTTCGATTTGGCTTAATCGTTTTCTCCAGAATGTGTTTAAGCTCTCGATTAGACACTTCATTTGTCAACTCATTTAAGGATGATATGGTATAGCCACTTTGTGTGTGATACCATACATTTTCATAAGTTGAGCGAAAACTTTGTTGCAGAAGTGTTTTTCACCATCACACATGGAGCACCAAATTTTGGAAATAGCTGATCCTTGAGAAATTTAACAACTACCTTGTGGTCGTTTGTCTTACACGCCATTACCTCAACCTATTTTGAGACATAGTCTACTGCGACGAGGGTTTATAGATTCCCAAAAGAATTCGAGAATGGGCCCATGAAATCTATTCCCCATACATCAAACACCTCAACTTCAAGAATTGGGTTTAAGGGCATCATATTTCTCTTCGAAATCCTACCTAACATTTGACAGTTATTACATGACATATAGTGCTAGTGACAGTCTTTGAAAATTGTCAGCCAATAAAATCCACACTGGAGGATCTTTGTAGCAGTTTTTCTTAAGCTGAAATGTCCTCCATAGGACAACTCATTACAGAATGAAATAATTTTTGACTGCTCAGATTCCGGAATGCACCTTCTAATGATTTAATTGGCACAATATTTAAATAAGTACGGATCCTCAAAAAAATAGTGCTTTGCTCGTGCTAGAAAAACATCTTTCTCATTCTTACTCCAATGTTGTGATACTTGATCCATCACCAAATAGTTGACTAGATCCGCATACCATGGTGCATGATCGATGGCAAACAATTACTCATCGGAAAGTTTTTCAAAATCTGAACTAGATCATCGGATTTTTCAATAATAATTTGAGATAAGTGGCTAGCCACCGCATTTTCCGATCCCTTCTTATCTTTGATTTCCAGCTCAAACTCTTGCAAGAGTAAAATCTACCTGATCAAACGAGCTTTTGCATCCTTCTTCTCAAAGAGATAGTGAAGAGCCGCATGATTCGTAAATACCACAACCTTTGTTTCCAATAAATAGGATCGAAATTTATCTAGCGCAAAGACTACTGCTAGGAGCTCCTTTTCCGTGGTGGAATAATTCAATTGTGCATCATTCAAAGTGCGACTTGCATAGTAAATTACATGAGGAATTTTCTTCACCCTTTGTCCCAATATTGCTCCTACTACATAATCAGATGCGTCACACATTATCTCAAACAGTAAATTTCAATCCGAATGGATTATTGGATCTTGAACAAGTTTAACTTTGATTATCTCGAAAGCTTTCAGGCACTTCTCATCAAAGAGGAATAGGACGTCTTTTTCGAATAGGTTGCATAGAGGCTTTACAATTTTACTGAAATCCTTGATAAATCATCGGTAAAAACTGGCATGCCCAAGGAAAGACCTAATCTCCCTAATTATTCTAGGTGGTGGAAGGTTTGAAATAAACTCTACTTTCGCCTTGTCCACCTCAATTCCTTTGGATGAAATGATGTGTCCAAGGACTATACCACTTTGTACCATGAAATGTCATTTTTCCCGATTCAAAGCAAGATTCTTTTCCTGGCATCTTGCAAGAATTAGAGATAGGTTTTACAGGCAATTATTAAAACTGTCCCCATAAATTAAGAAGTCATCCATGAAGACTTCCAGAAATCTCTCTACCATGTCTAAAAATATACTCAACATACATCTTTGAAAGATGGCTAGAATGTTGCAAAGCCCAAATGGCATTCGCCGGTAATCCATTTGCTGTCAGAAATAGGGTATATAATCCCGACATCTAGCAATTTAGTAACCTCCTTTCTTACAACATCTTGCATTATTGGATTCAATCTACGTTGTGGTTCTCTGGAGGGTTTAGTGCTTTCTTCCAAATGAATTCGATGCATGCACATTGTTGGGCTGATACCCTTAATGTCCTTAATAGACCATCGGATTATACTTTTGTGGCCTTGGAGTACTTCAATGAGCTGTTCCTCTTGATCTTTATTCAATTTTGCTGAAATAATCACTGGATCAGTTTTCACCTTTCTCAAGTATGCATATTTCAAATCAACAGGGAGAGATTTCAGTTTCAGGTTTGATTTCTCCTCTTCTCTTGATGCTTCTTTACTTTATTCCTCCTTTGCCTCATCTCAGTTGCCATTCATTGTCTCCCAAGAGTGGATTAGAATCTAACATCTCATTAACTTCGTAGATCCCGTGATCCACATCAAAGTCTTTACTGAAATGGGCAAGACAGGCCTCTAGAGGGTCCTCATATTCCGAAGCAAAAAATTCATTTTCCACCATACTATCAATCATGCAAACTTGTGCGTGTTCCTCATCTTTAAAAGGTTGCTTCGCAATGTGAAAGATATTCAGTTCCACGGTCATGTTCCTGAATGACAAATTCATTATCCAATTTTAACAATTAATTAATGCATTCGATGTTTGTAGTAAGGGTCTTCCTAGGATTATTGGAACATTATTTTTCAGTTTGGGAATGGGTTCGGTATCCAAAACAACGAAATCAACTGGAAAGTAGAAAGTGTCCACCTTAATAAGGACATCCTCTACTATTCCCCTGATAATTTTGATCGACCTATCGGCAAGTTGAAGGGTCATTGCTGTGGGCTTCAGTTCGCCTAGCTCGAGTTCCTTGTAAACAGAGTACGACAACATATTAACACTTGCTCCAAGGTCTAAAAGTGTTTGATCAATGCGGTTCTCCCCTATAATGATTAAAATTGTAAGACAACCAAGGTCCTTGTATTTAATCAAAAGTCTCGCCTACAGTACTGAACTTACCTGCTCTGTTATGAAAGTTTTCTTCAGGACATTAGTCTTCCTTTTCATTGTGACCAAGTCCTTTAAAAATTTTGCATATGCCGGTACTTGCTGAATGGCATCCAAAAAGGGGATATTTATTTTTAACTGCTTGAACATTTCAATGATCCCTTCCTAATCATGATCTTTCTTTGGTCCCATTAGCCTTTAAGGATATGGGGCTTTGAGCACAAAACTCTTTTCTCTATCTTTCTTTTCTTCAATCTTTTTCTTTTGTTCCACCTCTTCTTCGACTTCTTCATTCATTTCAATTTTATCCTCAAGTTCAGACTTCTCATCTTCTTCCAGCATTTCCACTTTGTTATCAATCTATTTTTTAGATCTCAACGTTGTGATTGCTTTGATTTGTTATTGATTTTCTTCCTGTGATGAGGTCGAGGCATGCTCGACGACCATCTGTTCTCTCAGATTTAGAATTGGCTGACTAGGAAATGATCCCTTTTTTCTTTCACATAAGAATGTTGCCAATTGACCAATTTGAGTTTCTATCCTAGATATCAAAGAAGTATTGGAATGGATGAACTTCCACATATCCTCATTCTGAGGATAGTGGTTCTGAGGATGACGATGCACAACATTTCCTTGTTGATTGTTGAATCTAGGCAGTGAGAAATTTTGCTCAAAACCAGGTTGACTCACGAGTTGCTGTGCGGGTTGGTTCTGATATTCCAACATTGGTTGTGAGAATTGAAAATTCTGGTTAGATTGCCTAGGTTGCCCATTTTGACTTTGATTTTGGTGGAATTGGTTTCCACCTCCATAGTTCTGCTATTGAAATTGCCCTTGACCAAACTGCTATTGTGGTCCTTGGTTGAAATTTTGATTTGGATAAAAATTTATCCCTTGTCCTCTAACTTGATGTTTTTGCTTTCCTTGCTTTCATGAGAAATTTTGATGATATTTTCAAGTATTTGGGTTATTTTCATTGAAAACATTTCCCTGATTTCGACCGTAGGTATTCAATGCATTCAATTGCTTGCAAGGGTCTTCTGAGTAATTCTGCATTGAAGGGCAACCATCAGATATGTTTATTAAACTTACACAATACGAACATGGGTCTGGTTGTACATTCACAACACTGACGTTTTTTTTCAGCTTCAATTCCTCAACTTGTTGAGTGAGGAATTCTATCTTTGCCATGAGATCAGGTGTTTCTTTTACCACATACAATCTTCATTTCTTTATTGAGTTTCCTGCTTGGTCTCGATTCTTGATTGGTTGCTCTCGAGTTTTCGTGACGTCCCATTGCTGGGAATCTTCGGCCAACTTTTCTAAGATTTGATAGGATTCATTTTCCCTAAGTCTAAGGAATCCTTCACTGTTCATTGATTCAATTAGATGCCGATTAGCCTGATCTAGTTCATTATAAAAACATTGGACCAATCTCCATTATGAGAATCCATGATGTGGGCACTTCAGTAAGAGATCCATCAACCTATCCCAAGCTTCATAAAATCTCCCGTCATCTTCTTGCACAAAATCAATGATTTCGCGTCTTAGGGCATTAGTCTTAGCCATGGGAAAAAATTTTGACAAAAATTTCTTAACCATCTGATCCCAGGTGATTATAGAACCAGTTGGTAATAAATTTAATCAATCTTTGGCCTTATCCTTAAAAGAGAAAGGAAACAGATGCAATCTCATAGATTCCTCACTGAAGTTCTGATACACTGAAGAACAGACTTCAACGAAGTCTTTGATGTGTTGGTACAGGTCTTCTCTATCCATGCCATGAAAAATTGGAAGGATTTGAATCACATTTGTACGGATCTCAAATCTGTCGTCAGGTGTGGCGGGGTATGTGATGCAAGAAGGGGTGTTTGTAGTTATTAAAGGAAACAACTCTCTCAGAGTTGGTTCTTCCTCATTTTCATGTGGGGATTCTTCACAGCCATTTGCATTCATCTCGAATTGAATTAATATTTCAATTCCAGCTTCTCGTCCTGCTTTGATCTGTTTTCTATTCGAACGACAAGTTCGCTCGATCTCATAATTGAAAGGTTCTAAAGAGTTCTCTCTAGAGGACCTCGTGTGCATACAAAGATACAAGTGTTCTACACAAGCTGCACTGATTTTTTGATTTTTTTTTTTTAAAGTTCAATTGATTGAGGGTTTAGGTCGATCGATTGGAACAGTCTTCGATGGATCGAGGGCTTAGGTCGATCGATCAAGAATTTAAACCAAAATTTTAAATTTGAAATTATATTATTATTATTCTTATTATTTATTTATTTTTAAAATTTTCAAATTTCAAATTTTAGATTATGAATTTTGAATTTTTGGATTTCAAATAATTTTTTTTTTTTTTTTTGAATTTCAAATTTTTTTTTTTGAATTTGAATTTAGAAATTTCAAAATTTTGAAATTTGAAATTCCAAAAATTCGGATTATGCAGGAGAAAGAGGAATGCGAATTTTTTGGAGTCGATTGATCAAGTGTTTGGCTCGATTGATCAATCTCAATACTTTTCAATTAAAAACTTTTTTTTTTTTAAGCTCACAAAAATACTGATTCAAACCTACAGAAATTCTAAAAATTAATTTTCTATTTCCTAAAAATTATAAATTTTCTACGCCCAATCCCCGGCAATGGCGCCAAAAACTTATTGTGAAAATTAAGTTGTACTTGCAAGTGCACGAATCAGTTTGCAGATAGTAGATGCAGAGTATGAGATTATTCCCACAAGGATTGGTCAGAAAATTAGAAACGGAAATAACAACTAACCAAAAGAATCACCACAGGTTTATCTCAGTATTTTCTATTTTAAAAAGTATGAGAGTTTGGTGGATGAGATAAACACTAACAATAAATTGGAATTTTAAAAAATAATGAATGATAAGGATTGGGGTACTAAATCCTCCCATCGTAGGTTTATCATTCATGTAATACAAATTTGTGATTAAGATATGAGATTCACAAAAGATGACTATGTGCACGCACGGGCCCGAACACGCATGAGTTCTAAAGTGTAGATTTGAGATCAAGGAGATGTATGATTAACATCCCATGAGTGTATGATTAATACTCACACCTCAGATAGCACTCAGAATCAAATCTCTGGATAAATTCCACACTATGAATCTGAGATCAAAGAGATGCGTGATTAACATCTCATGAGTGTATGATTAACACTCACACCTTAGATAGTGGTAGAATTTACCCTGAGATGACAAAGATTGGAATAAGATCACCAGTGCAAATCTGAGATAATGGGGAATGATTAACTCCCATATCTCAGATGGCAAAGAGATTATATCCATACAAATAATAATAGTAGAGCCCACAAAATGATCTAACATCTTCATCACACATTTATATTACTATGAATGAATATCTCGAATGGGGTTCATCAAACCCCATCCTTAATGAAGCTAGCCACACATAATGGAAATGAACAGCATGATGGAAAAATAAATTGACATAAATATTAAAATACCGTGCAGAGCTTTAACAAAATCCATAAAAAGCTTTAATCCAATCTGGTACAATCCGTCTTCAAAAGTGCAGAAATTAAACTAGTCTAAATCTTTAAGCTAGAGAAAATGAATAAAAAAAACTAGAACAATCGGGACTGAATGCCTTAGAAACTAAAAGCAAAAGCAAAATGCAACAAGAGAAGATCCTCTCGATTCCTCAAATTTTTTTCTTAAATAGCTTTCTGGTTCAGAATTTTGAAATTTGAACTTGGTCGATTGATCGACTTAAGTGGTCGATCAATTGACTAGATTTGACTTTGAATTTGAATTCAAATCTTCTTTTGTTATGTCGATGCATCGACCTTAGGGGGGTCGATTGATCAACATAACAAAAATAGTTCAGCTCCAGCATTTCCTTTGCTTCAGTGTTCCGATGTTAGCTGACTTTGTATTCTTTTATGCTCCCTAGTGCATCCAATGACCAAATTTGTCTGAAACACAAAACTTCACAGATCCCATGAGATAGCTTTCATCAGATGACTAAATATAGGTCTTTAGGGGTGAAAATAACATCATATTTCACTACTCATCAATACGTCCATGTCGTGTACAACCAATCTATGCCATCACAAATTAAATGCTCCATAATAGTTTCAAGGTTATGCTTTTGAAAATTTTGACATTTAACACATAGACAACAACACCAATTAACATCCTCTACATTTTGTTTTGCAAACAAAATAAATGATGCAACGCCATCGAGATATTCAAAAGACAAACGTTCTACTACTGTCATCCGTTTTTTGTTTAGGATTGCTGCAGGCATCTTCTACAGAAAAAAAAATAAAAAAAAAACTCAAGTAGGAGAATTGAGGGAAAACACAAGTATCAATAATATTAGCCATTAAAAACTAAAAACAATGGTAGATACTAGAATGCACAATTTTAGATGAAGCATGTTAACCATTCATGGGGTCATTATAAAGATTGAATACAGCTTAAGATTATATCAAAATAGTATACACGCAAGTCAAAATAGTATACGTGTGAGTAAAACAAATAGCTCACCTTCTAGATCCTACCAGAAGGGCACGTTGTTCAAGAGTTTTTTCTGAACTTATGTCTAGGTCACTTGCAGTATAGCTGTACACAAAAGACCGAGGACAATATAAGTGAAAGGTGAGTCATAATTGTTAGCGCAGCTCACATTCACATGCCAATATTAGTCCACATAGATGGGTAAACCAAGATGGAAATATTTAGTAACATACTAACATCAAGCTGTCAATGGGTCTACTAAAGATGCAGCAGAGCCTTCATCTAGAAGTATAGAACCTGAAACTGAGTTTGAAAAAGGTTGTAATCAGTTTAAAAATTATGAGAAAAAAGGCCTAGAAATCATTATACTTTACAATCTATTGTATTTTTCCCTGTTTTTTCATTAAATAGAGGGCAAGGATCCATAGAACCTCATTGAGGTAAGGATCTCATTGTTCCTTATCTCCAGCTTGAATTTTTTTTTAAAAAAAAAGATGCTATGCATCTAGGGATGCAAGTTCAGTTTACTGGACTGGAACCGAAACCAAAATTTAAAATGGTCAAATGGACCAATTTCCTAAAACGGTAATCATTTATAATTATTTCTTTAAGAGTTTAACTCCATTGCAAATGGACCAATTTCCTTATGCTAAAATGGTCAAATGTTTACTTTCACTTATTTGCATAATTATAAGTAGTTGTACTCTTTCGCATGTACTCTTTAGCATGTAACAAAGCATTCACATTGAGTGACACATAAGAGAATAAATCTCACACAACAACACTCACCTTATTAATATTGGATAAGGGTTCCTGACCAACATTTAAACACCATTAGAATGTCACTTTTTATCTCACACCATTGAAGTGTAATTTATCATTGTGCCAAGTGGCACACATATATGATCAATCTAAATTGCCCTAGTTGCAGTCCCTTGTTGGAACATGTCCCAACCAAAGGATCATGCTTATAAGTGAATGTAAACAATCCGATCGGTGAACTTTAATATCAGCCATCAAAATTCAAAACAATCCTTGATATTAGAGTCCACAGATAGGATGGTTAGAATATCCCAAAAAGGATGATTTTTTTACCAATGGCCCTTTAATTGATGATATATCACTTTGATGGTATGATCACTACAAAAAATAAGACTATTGGCGGCAATCAAAACCTGTTGCTATTAAAAAAAAACTGCCGCTAATAGTCTTTAATAGTTTTTTGTTAATAGCCGCAGTTTTTTGGAGAATAATCTATTCTTTTGTAGTGTGTATATTGCCGTACAAAACTAAAGGTACAAAACTAATACATGGCATCCTAAAAAATATATAATTGCTAAAGGTACAAAACTAATACTTAGGCACATTGAGATTCTTCGTAAGTTATATTCAGATCAACTATATCATCCTGAATAAATATATAGTGAACACCTTCCTAAGAATGAGGCTGTTTGCCCGATAAATTGCCACTTCTCCAGAAGTTGCACTGTGATATGGGTTTCCCTTTGTTACCTACAATTGATATAACAAGCAAACCAGTGGAATGATGAAAGCGATTCTAAAACTAAAATACGTAGGTAGTGAAATTAAAATGAAAGTAAGAGAAATAGAAGGAATTATTTAATATTTGTTAGCCATCCGGAGTGGATCTATAATATCCTGAATATTTTTGACCTGATTTCAATTACCTCGATAAGCGTGTCCGAAAAAGTTACGGGATGAATCAAGTTTATTTGGGGAGGTTAAGGTATGAAGAGAAGTTTGGTCAAAGGATTTCTGATTTAGACTTGAGGAAGCCATATTTTTGGTAACGTATACACTAAGATGTGTGTATGTGTTTGACACTAAAACTAAACTTAAGTTAAGTGGATAGACTTGCAAATAAAAGATCATGATATTTTGGTAAAATATCATGATATTTTGGGTTTGGATATTAGTATTATAAGAGAGAAGAGTGAAGGAGAAGCTTCATCCTTCCTCCCTCACGTGAGAACCAGAACCTTGAACTCTTGCAACTCCTTTGTTTCAATTGCTTAGATCCTTGTGATTACAATCCCTCTCCCCATCTCAGCCGTATGCAAGCTTAGAAAGCAGCCTCTGATTGTTTAGATAAATTGAGAAAGGAGGGTAGGGGAGAGTGGTTAATTATGTGGATAATATGGGCTAATATTTGCTCTAGCAGCAATGTTAGAGAAGGACTAATTTTGGAGTCGAACTGATTGAAGTTTGGATTTAATCCGGTGCTCGAATTTGGATCAACGGAAGCCGAAGGAATTAACTTCAAGAGGTAGGCTTTGAAAATTCCTTTGATTATGTTATTTGTATCTTGATTAGATTAGATAAATGGTAGCTATAGATTATGATGACAGTTTGGTCTTTGGAAGGAAAATGAAGTTGAGGAGGACAAATTTTGGAGCAGCACAGACCTGAACAAATTCGATGGTCGAATTCAAATTCGAACATCGAATTGAAATTCGAGGATCGAATTTGGGAGTTTTTGACTGATGCACTTTTGGTGGAATTCGATGCTCGAATTCCAATTCGAGCACCGAATTTGGAATTCAATGATCAAATTTTGTCCTGTTTTTGGGCTTCTGAAATTTCTTGGAAATTTGATGGGTAGCTTCTGTTTGGACTTGTAGACCCCATTAACACATTGTGGTGTTTATCTTTGTAGGCTTTGTGTAGAAAGAGTCCACTGTGAGGACCTCTTTGTGAGAGCTTAGACCAGTTCAAGTCAAGGTAGGGGAACCTTGAAACTTGTTACATTTTGTTCTAAGCATTGGTTATTCTGTTTTCAAGCATAATTTCTGAATCTTAGTAACATGGCATGATTAAGAACTTCGAAACTGTGACATAAATAAGAACGGCGAAATTTTGGTACGTTCGAACCTCACCTTTGAATTCAAAATATGTATTAGAACTCAAAAAATCAGAAAAATGTATTAATTACATAAAATCCGAATATGTTTTGCATCTGCATTCGATTTGAGGTTAATTAGAACAAAACCCTAAATTCTACCAACCGTGTTGACGGTAATTCAACCTAGCGCAAGTTTCCCTCATGATGCAGGGGCTTATTGCACTTTCAGAAAAATGGTTCATTGAACAACGATGGTCAGTAGAGTTTTCCATCGGTAATACTCTCGCTCTCATGCTATTATGTAATATGGGAGATAATATTAAGTTATAATTTTAAGACAAGACGCATGCATGATATCAGAATTTGAAACCACGAGAATATCAGACTTGTTAAAATTCTCTTTTGACATACTGTTTTAGAATTGGAATTTACTAATCAAAGCATCTTTTGAAAACCATAACTAATCCAATTTTTGTCTTTGAAAACCATTACTTGTGATAAAATGTGAATAGATAAGTTTCCTCTATTGAGCTTCGATGTTAGCTCACCCCGACTTTACGTCACAGGTGCTGAGACTGACTTAGGCTCTGACGATATTAATCTTGAGGACTCTGACTACATCCCTGAGAAGGAACCAGAGATCCTAGCAGAGGAGTTCTTTCCTTGATTTAGGCTTGTCTTTTTGGTATATTTTTGGTTTAGATATAAATTTGAATTATGGGCCCAAGGCCTTGTTTGGATATTTTGATATCATTTAAGGAACTATCATTAGGAATCATTGTTTAGGTGATTGGATTGGCCATCATCGGTGGTTCTTCCTGCTTCTTCTTGGAAATATATTTACGTATGAGCTTTCGTCCTTGTTTTTTTAGTTGGTTTCTGTTTAGAAACATGCTTATGCTACTGGCTTTTGTTTGATATGCGGCTTATTGATAAATCAATAAGTTGGCGAACCAACCTTTCTTATACCATGAGGATTGGAAAAGTTGGGTCGTCACATGTGACAGCCCGAATTTCCTCACTCGGAAATCCGTGCCATCAGGATCATACTCTGGATGATCCCCGGGACAAGTCTTATAGTGTCTGCTCGTATAGCTGGAATCGAGCAGACACGGTACAACAGTGGTAGGTCGAGCCATCTCATAAGACATTTAATATAAAGAACACAATAAATAAAATATGTAATTCTATTTACTAAAAGAATATACATTCCCAAAAATGAACCAAGAAGAACCATTGGTAATGGACATCCATCACCCAAACAATGGTTCCCGATAGTGGTTCCAATAGAATGTATAAAATCACAAAAATACAATGTAGATAGTAACATATATATATACATGTAGACAGTGGCCACCAGGCACACGCAATAATCCGGAATATTCAAAATGCAAATATGAGACTCAGTACCCAGGCTACGGATAGAACTCGTCTGCCTGGATGTCTGTCTCCTTGTCCTCGACCTCAGCCTCTGGATCAGGCTGGTAATCTGGGTCACTCTCAGTGGCGGGAAGTACATCCTCAGAACCTAAAAGTGGTTTAGAAAGCAAGGTGACCTACATCATAGCTCAATTGAAGAATTCCAACTAAATGAATTGAATATGCAGATCAAGCTATCTCAAAACAGAAATCAAATCAGAAACATACAATCATGACGAATCAAATCAAATACTGAGCTTTTAGACAAGAAATCAGATGTTATGCAAGTATATGATCAGAGAACTTAAATTGTGTATGTTTAACTTAAGAAACTCCCGTGACTATATAGCACGGAGTAAACAGGAATATTCCGATAGGAAACCCCAACCAATCGTTGTTCACATGAACAATTTTGAATTGCAACAATGCCTCATCTGTGGAGTGCAATTGTGCCGAGGGATTACAAGCAGACGCACAAGTGTGCCAGGCATCGGATATACCGCCGGGTCGGTGGGGATCATCTGGTTAAATCATCAAACCACATACACATAAACCTCACAGATCAGATAACAGAAATCAGAAGCAGGTTTCAAGAAGCAAATCAGGAAACAGAAATCAGAGATAGCTGGAATTTATGATATGCATACATGCTTGTTAAAAACAGAAATCAGGGCACAGATATGAAATAAACATGAAATCATACTAAAAAACAGTTTAGGTTGATTTTCCCCTACCTCAGGTCAAAATATCTTCTAAGCAAATCCAAAGCTTTTCAAGGCGTCAGGTTTTGATCCTAGACCATAAACACAACATTCTACATGTCAGGAATGTCGGGATATGAACTAGCACAGTGTCCAGTAGTATTCAACTCACAAAATTAACACAAGTAAAAAACAGGGGTGATTGATCGATCACCACTCTTATTGATCGATCAATCCTTCTTGTTGATCGATCAATAACCCCATTGATCGATCAATACCCTCTTAGCTTTCATCCAGGAACATAGTCAATTGATCGATCAATAGCCCTTATTGATCGATCACTACTCATCATTGATCGATCAATACACTTATTGATCGATCAATAACCTCTTCTCTCTTCACTTCTAACACAGCTAAAATTGATCGATCACCACTTTGGTTGATCGATCAATGCCTCTTGTTGATCGATCAATCACTAAATTGATCGATCAATGACCTAACTTCAAAAATTCCCACCTTCTGTTCACATTTAATATTTATACAGATTGATCGATCAATGCCTTCATTGATCGATCAATACACTCCAGTGATCGATCAATACCTTTGTTGATCGATCACCAACTTTCATTGATCGATCACTCTCTTGTTGATCGATCAATACCCAGGATTGATCGATCAATGCCTAAATTGATCGATCAATGCTCTTCGAGCACTGAACTTCCAGAATTTCAGGGCTTCTGTTCACTTTTCTGTCCTATATAGATTGATCGATCAATGTCTTCATTGATCGATCACCACCAGTCATTGATCGATCAATACCTTCATTGATCGATCAATAATGATAGAACTCCTGTCATTAATGGAGGTCATCTCCAACCCTATTTCAAACCCATTTTCATTAATGGTTACCAATAACCATTAACACACCATCAATACACATATATGGGCCTCTCATTTGCCCCTATTTAAATACACAGACTCACCTTTATTTAGGCCCTATCGGGGTTTCGGCAGTTCGATCCAGATGAGGGTGTCGGATCCGGAGCTTGAGCCGTATCTCCGTGGTGACTCTGATACGTAATGTCTCGACTTCGATTCAGCACACGGAGGTTTCACACGCACATAGATTGTACCTGAGTTCGTTTCATTGAACTCACTTCACCTCATCTCATTTCGACTCTCGATCTCCGTAGTTCTAACCCTATTTCCTCACAAAAACACTTCCAATCTCACCTAGCCACAGATCTCTTTACTCAAGAATCAGAGGAAGAAGAAGAAAGGAAATCTCCCAAGGTCTCTTCCTTCCTTTATAAGCTACCAACTGAAATATCCTTGATATTTTAGTTTTCCCTAATTTAGGCTTCGATGTGAAACACAAACACAGTCGATGTGGCGTAGCAAGCCGTCTCAACGTCTTACATGACTCGGATTTAAGTGAGAATTCATACATGAATTCACCTAATTACAGGCCAATATTATTTCTAATAATAAAATTTCAAAGTTTTAAATCTGTCTCGATTCTTGTGTCGGGCATGCAGGTCGAAACAGTCAGGTTCTTATTCAGAATTTTCGGGCTAGTACATTATCCCCCCCTTAGGAATTTTCATCCTCGAAAGTGTCTAAGAGGTCGTGTGAGATAATGGTGATATGTCCTAATTGTAACAGGCATAACAAACTAGTAAACGAGCAGGCAAGCAGTGTAAGCAGTCAGTAGATCATAGATATGCAGATCGAATGTAAATGGAAAGCAGGATACAGAATACATATAGGTATAATAATGAAAAGAACAATACATTAGAGGATAGTAATACCTGTCGGGACGTCAAATGGGCCGGCCTTGTCAGGCGTAGGTCTGCTGGGACGAGGCGGTGGGGTGCGGTAGTCACGAGGGTTCACCACATGCTGACAAGCGTGGGCGATCAGCGGCGTGGACGTCGTGGCATATAAATGTTGCATGACCAGCTCATGCATCCCCTCGTGGTAATCCAGACGACGATGAATCTGTCGCTGGAATGCCTCCATGCCATCCAGCCGCTCGTGTATACGTCGGTTGCCCTCCACCAGCTCCCGAAGCATCGTGGCGACATCGTCTGAGGAAGATGGTGGGGGATGGGTAGTGGTGTGACGGATCGGTCGACGGGGTGTAGTGGGGGCTGGCCGTGTAGATACCTCAGGTGGAGGTGGTGGATCACGCGGGGCCTCCCCCTCTCCAGATGCAGGCTCGGCAGGAGCCGAACCCTCAGCGACGGTAGGTGGGATGGGCTCAGCTGCGCCCTCCTCCTCCTCAGGAAGCCGTCTAACCAATAAATTGTAACTCTTGGTCCAGTCTTTCAGTTGAAAGACTTTGGTGTTGTCGACCAAGCGAGGCTGGTGAGGAGCCAAAGTGTAGGCCTCGCGTAGAGCAGCATACTGCTCTACCAGCTTGGTGATGAGGCGGGCATAGGGGATTTGCTTCTTAACCCCCGACTTAACCTTTTCAAACATAAGGTCATTGGCATTGATTATGCCCTCGGTGACCAAATCAGCCATAGAGAACCAACGGTTCTCATAGGCCGAGAATAGTGCTCACACTACTCCAAATTCATGAGGACTTGTGCAAAAACTGGTTAAGTGCACACTTGATATACGTATCAAGCATCCACAACCTATCGGGTAATTGGGCCCTAGATATTGATTGGCCCCTCCCGTGTTGACCCTGGGCCATCTTAGTGACCACGTCAGCGAAAGAGACCTCCTTGACGTACGGAACATCAAGGCCACAGGTTTCAACGTAAGCGGACGGGCATTGAAGTGCCGCCGCGACGTGGAAATGGTTGAATTTATATTCAAACCCATCATCGATGGTCGTGACAAGTCAATGGCGACTATCACCCCATCGTAGGTTTTGGAAAAAGAGTTTCACAAGACGTGGACAATAGTGGTCATGAAGCGGTTCAAGCAAGGGTTTTAACCTGAGCTTTTGGATATAACCCTTGGCCCAAGCCATTTCGGGTCGGTCCTCGTAAAGCGAGGACACAAAAACATATTCGGGCAAGAAGGTCTTGGAAGCCCACCAAGGTTTGGGGACTTCACGTTCAACGGGGAGCGGAACAGGGGTCGGAATGGGTGGTACCACGGTCGAAACCGATGCCACAGGTGGCACGGGTGTTTGGGGAACGGGAACAGAGGGCGGTATAGGTGTACGGGCCTGAGACGTTGGGATCTTTCGCGAAGCGTTCTTCGTTCGCGGGCCCATGGTCAAAATTTTTCAAAAACACGAAAACAAGAATCGAAATGAATGAAAATGAGAGTTTTATCGAGTGAATGGAGCAACGTCCACTCGAATCAAGCCGGAGGAAGGACGTAGATGACCGGAGAAGAGTTGGGAAGGTGGTTGAATGGTTAGAGTCAAAAAACCCTTGATCGATCACTCTCTGAGCTTCGTGCAAATGACCGTTCAAAACCCCACTTCTTAACTTAAATCCCAGGATTGATCGATCAATGCTTTTATTGATCGATCAATGAAGCATCTTTATGCCCTAAATCGATGCATTGATCGATCATCAATCTTTGTTGATCGATCACTGACACACCTATTGATCAATCATTGCCTATGTTGATCGATCAATGCTTACCCTTCACTGCGAATTTGATCGATCACTAACCCCTGTTGATCGATCAATGGAACCAATATTGATCGATCAATGCCTTCATAATTTTGTATAATCCCCCCAATATCATTGATCGATCACCTCTCTATGTTGATCGATCAATCACTATATTGATCGATCAATACCTCTATTGATCGATCAATGTTGGCTGTGACACTGTTTCGTAACACAGTCAACTCCTTAAAGCGAACCGTCCGCACTTCGAAAATAGGGTACATGTGCATCTCGTACAGAACCCACAGAAGGGAATTTCTCGAGTCAACGACTCATACACACACACAACAACATAATTATGGTGACGAATCTTTAAGCAAAAATAACTAAAAATTTACCTCTCTCATCAGGTAAACAAGTGTGGATACTGTTTGCGGATTTCGGTTGCGCATTCCCAAAGTAGCTTCCGCATCCGAATGATTTCTCTACTTTACTAGCACCAGTGGAATCAACTTGGTCCGCAAGACTTGATCTCTATGATCCAAAATCACGATCGATTCCTCAATCACCGTCAAATCCTCTTGTAGCTCAATTGGTTGGAAATCCAAGATGTGAGTCGGATCGCGTACGTAGCGGCGTAGCATGGACACGTGAAAAATGTTATGCATGCTTGCTAACTGCGGTGGCAAGGCAATCCGATAAGCGACTTCGCTGACCCGCCCGAGTACCTCAAATGGACCGATATATCGAGGACTCAGCTTTTTGCGTTTTCCAAAGCGCATCACGCCCCTGGTTGGCGAGATCTTCACAAAGACCTTGTCTCCAACCTAAAAACAAGTGTTAATTCCATAGCAAATCAATTTAACTATGGACATATGCTTTGTCTAACGTATTTGGTTATACCTGAAACTCCACTTACGTCCAATGGAGATCGGCATAGCTCTTTTGGCGACTTTGGGCAATCCTCAACCTTTCACGGATCAACCTAACCGTCTCGGTGGTACTGTCCACGATCTCAGGTCCCAAAACAAGCTTCTCGCCGACTTCTTCCCAATTGAATGGTGATCTGCATCGACGTCCATATAAGGCTTCATAAGGCACCATCCCAATACTCGACTGATAGTTGTTATTGTAAGCGAACTCGATCAGAGGCAAGTATTGATCCCATGAACCATGAAAGTCCAACATACATGCACGCAATATATCCTCTATGATCTGGTTCACTCTCTTAGTCTGCCCATCTGTCTGAGGATGAAACGTTGAACTCTAATTTAGACCCCATGCCTTCCTGGAATCGTCGCCAGAATTGTGACGTATGTAACAGATCTCTATCACATACGATGCTAACTGGTATGCCATGTAAACGAACTATCTCCCTCATGTATAGCTCTGCTAGTTTGTTGGCTGTGAATGTAGTTCGATACGGTAGAAAATGTGCAGATTTTGTCAGTCGGTCTATAATGACCCAAACGACATTGTTCTTTCTCAACGTGCTCTGCAATCCTAGAATAAAATCCATAGAAATGGCTTCCCATTTCCACTCTGGCACTGGCAATGGTTGTAACAAACCCGCTGGATTCTGATGGCCCACTTTCACCTGCGGCAGACCAAACACCAAGAAACATAATCCGCAACATCTTTCTTCAGTCCTCTCCACCAGAAATTTCGCTTGAGATCTTGGTACATCTTGGTACTCCCAGGATGTATAGCATATGTAGACTTATGCACTTCTTCTAAAATTGTGTCCTTTAGGTCCTTCGTATCCGGTATGCAAATCCGATCTCGAAATAGCAAGGTGCCATCATCCTTGATGGTAAAATCAGGCTTGATCCAATTGATCACATCCCTTCTAATGGCCATAAGCTCACCGTCAATCATCTGGAGCTTACGTACGTTATCAAACAATGTGGGCCGTATCACAATTGTAGCCATCAGTGCCCCTGAACCTCTGACGTCAATCAGTATATCACATAAGGCCAGGTCCTCAAGTAGATGCCACCTTTGTACTCTGGTAATAAGATGTGTCAACTAAGCCGAAGACTTCCTGCTCAAAGCATCTGCCACAACATTGGCCTTCCCAGGGTGATACTGGATGGAACAATCATAATCCTTCAAGAACTCCATCCATCTGTGTTGTCGCATATTCAAATCCTTCTTGGTAAACAGATACTTAAGACTTTTGTGGTCAGTGTAGATATCAAACGTCTCATCGTATAAGTAGTGCCTCCAAATCTTCAAAGCAAAGATCACCGTCGCTAACTCCAGATCATGAGTCTGGTAATTTCTCTCATGTTCCTTAAGCTGTCTAGAGCCATATGCGATAACCTTCTTATGCTGGTTGAGGACACAACCCAACCCACTATACGATGCATCACTGTAGATAGCAAAGCCTCTCGCAGAAGGTATAGCCAAAGATCGGTCGTAGTCAACGATCTTCAATTCGAAACTTTTCTCACCGATTCCAATCAAACTTAGCATTTTTCTTAGTGAGCTGAGTAAGCGGACTTGATAGTTTAGAGAAACCTTCTACGAATCGCCTGTAGTATCCTGCCAAACCAAGAAAACTACGGACCTCTGTCACTATTCTAGGCTGTTCCCAATTCACGGCGGCCTCAATCTTTGTCGGATCCACTGTTATACCCTTAGCAGAGACAATATGGCCCAAGAAACTCACTTGGTCCAGCCAAAACTCACACTTACTGAGTTTTACGTACAATTTGTGTTCTCTGAGGGTCCGTAAAACTACATGTAGATGCTCTTCATGTTCCTCCTTTGTCTTAGAATAGACAAGAATGTCATCTACAAAAACAACCACTGACTTGTCCAAGTGTGGTTTAAACACACGGTTCATCAGGTCCATAAATGATGCAGGTGCATACGTCAATCCAAACGGAATAACTAAGAATTCATAGTGCCCATATCTGGTTCTGAACGTCGTCTTCTCAACATCTTCAGCTTTGACTCGTAATTGATGGTAACCTGATCTCAAGTCGATCTTCGTAAAGATCCTCGCTCCTTGTAATTGATCAAACAGATCATCGATCCTAGGGAGCGGGTAACGATTCTTAATCGTCAACTTATTCAACTGCCGATAGTCAATGCATAGACGCATCGAACCATCTTTCTTTCTGACAAACAATACGGGTGCTCCCCAAGGGGACACACTCAGTCGAATGAACCCTTTGTCAAGCAGTTCTTGTAGTTGCTCCTTCAACTCTTGCAATTCTGCTGGAGCCATCCGATAAGGAGCTTTAGATACTAGTTCAGTGCCTGGAACCAGATTGATTGCAAACTCAATCTCCCGAGCTGGTGGTAGTCCTGGCAAATCCTTAGGGAATACATCGGGATACTCGCATGCAACGTGAATATCGGATATCACATTCATCTCCTCCCGTTGCTCTTGTAGAAAGGCCATATATCCACTGCATCCACTCTTCATCATCTTTTCGGCCCGAATAGCAAATATCAACGGAGCTACCTTAGACTTCACCCCGAAGAATCTGAAAGATCGCTCCTTTGGAGGACAAAAAACTACTATCTTTCGAAGACAATCCACGCTTGCGTGTTAAGCGGATAGCAAGTCCATTCCCAAAATGATGTCGAACCCCTTCATATCTAACAGAATTAAGTCTGCCAGTGTCTCGTGATCATCTACTGACACTACCACTGATTTACACACAGTGAGTGCATTCACTACACTACCCGTGGGAATTGACACCATCAAAATGAAATCTAGTTGTTCTGGAGTGGCACTCAATTCCTTTGTAAATTGAGGCCGTACAAAAGAATGCTTAGAGCCTGAATCTATCAAGACTCGTGCCCTATGGAAGCAAATGTCGCAACTCCTTTACACTTTCAAGTCACCTATATACCAATTTCAACATTACTTCAAATGTTTCATATGTGTATGCGCATGTGTACTATTATCATTATACTCAATCAAATACATTCTATCTTTACTAAATTTCCAGTTCATCATTATTAAATAAAACAACTTCTCTTGAATTTTTTTATCATACCTTGGATGACATCATTTGATGTCAGATCATCGGTCGCGGTGACGGCATATGCTTGACCGTGAACCACAAGTCGAGAAGATCTCTGTGTAGATACCGATCCTGACCGCTCTTTGCTCTCCTCTGGGCAGTTTCTAACCAAGTGGCCCATCTTGCCACACCTGAAGCATGCCCCTGTCTCTCTCCTGCACTCCTCTATCTTGTGTGGTTTCCCACACTTCACACATGACACGGATGGAATGAAAGACGAGACCCTTGAAGGTCCCTGAGTCACTGAAGCCCCACTACCAGAAGATCCAGATGGTCCAAATGGCCTAGAAGACGTAGGCACTGCTGCTCTCTGGTATGAACTCGGACCTGAAGAAATCGTCGGTCGAGAGTGTGTAGGGTAACTCGGAGGTCTGGAAAATCTAGCCCTCTTGTTCTGCTCCGTGTCCTGAGACTGCCCTTGAAATGGTTTCTCTCTCACCTGCTTGTCTCTCCACGAGAACTGTTTCTGGTTCTCTTCCTCCGCTATGAGAGCCTTGGCCATCACTCCCTCATATGTCTCCATCTCCCACATGGCGACATCTTTCTGCAAGTTCTGTCTTAGGCCAAGTTGAAATTTCCTTGCTCTCATCAACTCAGTGGCTACATGCTGAGGTGCAAACCTTGCCAGTCTATCAAACTCCGCGCCATAGTCCCTTACTGACATAGCACCTTGTTTCAACTCTATAAACACCTCCGTAAACTCTTCCCATGTCCAAGGAGTGTGAGGAAACTCTCTCTATCTATTCTGTGACACCGACTTCCACCAAGGTCCGGCGTCACCATCCAATTTGAAAGTGGCCCAACGCACTTTCTCCACATCGTTACATTGAAGTACTTCGAAAAGCTTCTCTATCTCTTCTATCCATCCCTCTGCCTCTATGGGATCCGTCTGACCCGAGAAGTTAGGAGGTCTCATTCTCCTAAACTCCGCGAATCCACTAGGCTGATGAGGTGGTCTAGCTGCCTGTTGAGTCAAAGCAGCCGTCTACTAAGCTACGTTGGTAGCTAATGCTTCCAACACCTGCTCCATTCTTTCCTCATTTCTTCTTCTACCTCCTCTTGGTCCCACTGGAACCGCATTAGAATGCAAGAGGAATTCCAATCCCCTCGACGTGCCTATCACCTCGGGTACCTCCCTCAGAGGAACCTCTCTCTGACCTGCTCTTCCTCCACTGTGCCCACCTCTGAACTTAGGACCCATACTGGTCTGTCATTGTGAAAACAACAACATTGATCAGTACATAGATTGTGAAAACAATCCAACCTGAACCCGTAGTTCAACCTAAAGCCTAGGCTCTGATACCAACTGTGACAGCCTAGATTTCCTCACTCGGAAATCCGTGCCATCAGGATCATACTCTGGATGATCCCCGGGACAAGTCTTATAGTATGCACTTTCGTATAGGCGGAATCAAGCGGAACCAGCCATCTCATAAGACATTTAATATAAAGAACACAATAAATAAAACATGTAATTCTATTTACTAAAAGAATATACATTCCCAAAAAGGAACCAAGAAGAACCATTGGTAATGGACATCCATCACCCAAACAATGGTTCCCGATAGTGGTTCCAATAGAATGTATAAAATCACAAAAATACAATGTAGATAGTAACATATATATATATATATATATATATATATATACATGTAGACAGTGGCCACCAGGCACACGCAATAATCTGGAATATTCAAAATGCAAATATGAGACTCAGTACCCAGGCTACGGATAGAACTCGTCTGCCTGGATGTCTGTCTCCTCATCCTCGACCTTAGCCTCTGGATCAAGCTGGTAATCTGGGTCACTCTCAGTGCCGGGAAGTACAGCCTCAGAACCTAAAAGTGGTTTAGAAAGCAGGGTGAGCTACATCATAGCTCAATAGAAGAATTCTAACTAAATGAATTGAATATGCAGATCAAACTATCTCAAAACAGAAATCAAATCAGTAACATACAATCATGACGAATCAAATCAAATACTTAGCTTTTAGACAAGAAATCAGATGTTATGCAAGTATATGATCAGAGAACTTAAATTGTGTATGTTTAACTTAAGAAACTCCCGTGACTATATAGCACGGAGTAAACAGGAATATTCCGATAGGAAACCCCAACCAATCGTCGTTCACATGAACAATTTTGAATTGCAACAATGCCTCATCTGTGGAGTGCAATTGTGCCGAGGGATTACAAGCAGACGCACAAGTGTGCCAGGCATCGGATATACCGCCGGGTCGATGGGGATCATCTGGTTAAATCATCAAATCACATACACATAAACCTCACTGATCAGATTACAGAAATCAGAAGCAGGTTTCAAGAAGCAAATCAGGAAACATAAATCAGAGATAGTTGGAATTTATGATATGCTTACATGCTTGTTAAAAACAGAAATCAGGGCACAGATATGAAATAAACATGAAATTATACTCAAAAATAGTTTAGGTTGGTTTTCCCCTACCTCAGGTCAAAATATCTTGTAAGCAAATCCAAAGCTTTTCAAGGCGTCAGGTTTTAATCCTAGACCATAAACACAGCATTCTACATGTCAGGAATGTCGGGATATGAACTAGCACAGTGTCCAGTAGTATTCAACTCATAAAATTAACACAAGCCAAAAACAGGGGTGATTGATCGATCACCACTCTTATTGATCGATCAATCCTTCTTGTTGATCGATCAATAACCCCATTGATCGATCAATACCCTCTTAGCTTTCATTCAGGAACATAGTCAATTGATCGATCAATAGCCCTTATTGATCGATCACTACTCATCATTGATCGATCAATACACTTATTGATCGATCAATAACCTCTTCTCTCTTAACTTCTAACACAGCTAAAATTGATCGATCACCACTTTGGTTGATCGATCAATGCCTCCTGTTGATCGATCAATCACTAAATTGATCGATCAATGACCTAACTTCAAAAATTCCCTCCTTCTGTTCACATTTAATATTTATACAGATTGATCGATCAATACACTCCAGTGATCGATCAATACCTTTGTTGATCGATCACCAACTGTCATTGATCGATCACTCTCTTGTTGATCGATCAATACCAAGGATTGATCGATCAATGCTCTTCGAGCACTGAACTTCCAGAATTTCAGGGCTTCTGTTCACTTTTCTGTCCTATATAGATTGATCGATCAATGTCTTCATTGATCGATCACCACTAGTCATTGATCGATCAATACCTTCATTGATCAATCAATAATGACATAACTCCTGTCAATAATGGAGGTCATCTCCAACCCTATTTCAAACCCATTTTCATTAATGGTTACCAACAACCATTAACACACCATCAATACACATATATGGGCCTCTCATTTGCCCCTATTTAAATACACAGACTCACTTTTATTTAGGCCCTATCAGGATTTCGGCAATTCGATCCGGATGAGGGTGTCGGATTCGGAGCTTGAGCCGTATCTCCGTGGTGACTCCGATACGTAATGTCTCGACTTCGATTCAGCACACGGAGGTTTCACACGCACATAGATTGTACCTGAGTTCGTTTCATTGAACTCACTTCACCTCATCTCATTTTGACTCTCGATCTCCGTAGTTCTAACCCTATTTCCTCACAAAAACACTTCCAATCTCACCTAGCCACAGATCTCTTTACTCAAGAATCAGAGGAAGAAGAAGAAAGGAGATCTCCCCAGGTCTCTTCCTTCCTTTATAAGCTACCAACTGAAATATCCTTGATATTTTAGTTTTCCCTAATTTAGGCTTCGATGTGAAACACAAACACAGTCGATGTGGCGTAGAAAGCCGTCTCAACGTCTTACATGACTCGGATTTAAGTGAGAATTCATACATGAATTCACCTAATTACAGGCCAATATTATTTCTAATAATAAAATTTCAAAGTTTTAAATCTGTCTCGATTCTCGTGCCGGGCACGCAGGTCGAAACAGTCAGGTTCTTGTTCAGAATTTTTGGGCTATTACATCACAGGATCTATAAGCATCCAATGGAGCATATATGACATAGTGCTTACAAAAACTGACCTACAATAAGAAACCCTTAAACCAGTTCATTATATGCATCTACATATACACAATTAACATTAGGTGTTTTCCACATATGCTAAACATTAGTTGTGCATATGCTTCAGACATGTAGTCATGTACACACCTAATGATAACCCACATAGCTGAGCTGCAAGTCTATAAAAAATTAAAACTCTAAACTGTTACATTCATACTCCTCAAAATATCCACATCCAACATCAGATGTTTTCCACATATGCCTCTAATGTAGAACCATCATCATCATCACCACCACCACCACCTTATCCCATTTATTTAGGGTTGGCTTTGCAAGTTCTACTTTGCCACTCATTTCCATTTGGGGTGAAACACTTACTCAGCAATTCTTCATATTGCTTCCGACGAATTTTCATTGGTCTTCCCCTCCTTTGTTCTTGTATCGTGAAAATCCGTTGTCCAAGCACCAGGGTGGTTTTTATTCTCTAATAGACATGCCCCTACTACATATACATACAATATATAATACAACATATCAATGCTTACTAGACGCCATATACATGAAGAATCTATTAAAGAACTTGTGCAAAAATAAGAGAGGTGAGCAACAAAGATTTCTTATTCAAAAATACATTTCTCTAATTTTACCATAAATCTTATTCCCCCTTTTACATACGTTCAAGAGTTTATATAAACACCTATCATAGAGACTAGAAATACATATAATCTGTCAAGTCAAATTGTTTTAATCCATATGCAAACATTTGATATGAGAAAAAAAACATTTTCTGATACCATCAAAGGTGCTCATTGCAAATGAAGTTCAACTGTTCAAGGGTTGAGAGAGAGAGAGAGAGAGATGGGGGGATTAATGACTTCGAACATTGTGTCTACTAGCCTTATATTATAAAAGAAGAGGAAAAATATGGATACCTTTAACACTGACTACATGTCACATCATAGTAAGTATACACAAACCAAATACATAACACAACCAACATTTCCTCTCAAACTGGACAATAACTTACAAATATGCTTAGCTTGATAGTGATTTTATGAAAAATGTAGGACCAACAACCTTTAATAAATAAATCAATAAATTGTTAAGATGAGTAAACATATATAAGCTTTAACGAAGCATCCCACACTTTTTTTTGACAAAGTACACCCCAACTTAAATTTATATGGCTCATTCATGCAAGGCGAAATCAAATGCAACCTCCCTTGCAATTTTGTTATCCCATTCTCAATGCGAAGTTATGGGGCTACTTAAGGGAATTTCCAACTTAGATAAAAGTGAAAAAGCCCATAAAATCTCAAGTGCTATGCTCAATGACACCTATACTCATTTGCAACACTTGAATATGAAATCAGTAGTTGCTTTTTTGGTGTCTGTTAAGACCTGAAAAGTACCACTTTTTACCCCTTAACTTAGCCTTTGATTAGACCCTTAGCCATCTAATAAAGGTTTGTTAAGTGTTTTCTATAAGCAATAAACAGCAGTACAATAAGGCCAGGTATCCTGTTAAGGAACCCATGATTAGCACCAGAAGTCCCTTAGAAGAATGAGCCATGAATCCAGACCTGAGGTAAGCCTCGCGCAGCTGACAAAGCTCCAAAGGATTCAGGAATTTAGGCTTCGCGCAGTCCTCGCTACGTTCCCCAAGACTTCACGAGATGTTCTCGTGCAGTGGAGTGACAAAAGAGCTTCAGAAGCCTTGAGTCGCGCAGCTCTCGCAAAGTTCAGAAGTTAAAGGTCGCACAGTCTCACGCAGTTCAAGAAGACCCCTCTCACCCTCGCGCAGTTCGCTCAGAACAGCTGAGGACAGAGAGCTTCAGGAAAGTTGTCGCGCAGCTGCCGCCCAGTTGCCGCGAGATACAAAGCATCAAAGGAGCTGTCGCGCAGTTCAGAAAAGCCTCAAAGCTATCGCGAGGATCCTCGCGAAGATCCATTGGAGTGATGCTCGCGCAGTTCCTGCGCTATTCCAACCCAACCTCGCGAAGCTCAATCCAGCGAGAGCGCACCAACCTCACGACAGCTGAAGCTTTAGAGTTAAACTCAACCACGCGAAGAACAGAGCTACCACACGACGAGTCTGGGAAACGATGGCTACCTAGCGAAGCTCTGAACTTTAACCTTCCATCGCTTCAGCAGAGGACTTTCTGGGAATTTCCAATGATTAGGGCACGCACTCCCACGCTCAAATCTCTGTGCACGCACCTCGAGGCATCCAAGGAACAGTATTCGGCCACATGGCATCGTTAAAATTAGGGTTTTCTAACCCTAATGCGCCGCCACACCATTGCTATATAAACCCAAACTTGGTTTAGGTTTAGGAGCTCAGACTTTATCACTGATACAGGATTTGAGATCATTTTCTTTTCTATTCTTCTATAGCTGTAGGTAGTTTTCCTTTTTCTTTTTCTTTCTCTCCATAGTCCAGCACTTGCTGGCTATGCCTTTGTATGTATTTTTGAACTAGTTTACTGGATATTTTGTAATAGGATATGTAATTTTATGGAATGTGTGCGAATGTGAGTTGCTCTGTGTAAGGCTGCTGCCTTGTGATCCGCCATTGCTTTGGCTGTGATTCAAAGCAATAGAGGACTGATTCTAAGGATCCATTCAGATCCAAGTGACCTGTGTGTCTGGGCTATCATGGTCCGATACAGCCTTAGCCCCACCACAGGACCCACTAGATCTGAAATCTCCATGGGAGCCTGAGCTGGTAGCCTTGTGACCATGGTGGGGGCAGCAATATTACTGTTCTGTTTTGGACTCTATGAGGAGGATAGCCTCTGGGATAGTCTGTGACCATTCAAGTGGACAGGCTATAGCCTTAGGGTGAAGCCAATCTGTAGGATCCAAGATGGATTATTCTTCTCTGCACATGTGCTTGTAGCCTTGTGAGAGATTGTACAGAGGCAGACTCCCCTATACTTGTATAGACCCGCCATCAGATGTTAGATCTGATCTAGTTATGGAGATTGTAGGCTTGTGACTGGACCATTATAGTCCCACTCAAACAATGGACAGCTAGATCGAAGGTTGTATTCAATCCCTTGCTGGTTCTATGTGTCTGGGCTAACATGGTCCTATACAGCCCTAGTGCCACACATAGAGCTTTAGAGGTTGAGGTTCCCTATGAATTCTTGAGCTTGTAGCCTGGATGAAGTAGTGCCTACAATGATTAACTTGTTTTGACTCATCTCTGGACTGTAGTTCCCCTATGGGATAGTCTGTGACCATTTGAGTGGACAGGTTATAGCCTTAAGGGATTGGATCATGGCACAGAGATGGGTTGGATTCTTTCTCCTCAGTGGTGATAATGTAGCCATTGGACAGGATTTCTATAACATCATATCTGAATCTGAGTTACAAAACTCCTTTGATCTAGACTCAATAACATACTTCTCACCCTTTTTTATTTTTTTTCCATATTCCATCCATCTTCTCAACCCTTTCTGTAGTTAATTCATTAGGCTACCTTAGGATATTTAGAATAAGTGACCCTAAACTCCCTTCCTTTTAGGATTGCCAGATCTGTAGTCAGATCTGGAGGGACTACTAGAGATGGCTCCCTTGGAGCCGTAGATCACCTTTCCCTGTAGGGCAAACTCTTACTTATCAAAACTTACTACAATGGACCCTGTATCTTGCAGGTCTAGGATTTCTCAGTTGTGCTGATTCCATCCCCTGTTTTACTTTGATTTTAAATTACTTTTACCACCAACAAATAAAGTAAGCACACTGGGATTCGCAACAGTGTCCTATGCAACCAGCTTGCTTTCAAGAAATACATAATATTCTAACATCGAACGAAGATCTGTAGCTGAATCAGCTCAATCTGCGTTAGCATATCCTATGATCTCGAGATGACCATATGTAAGATATACAATAGGGCAAGACTTAGAATGTAAAAGAATATGAACTGTTGCGAAGCATGTGGGCACAAGGAGTGTGCATTATCTTAACTGACCAGGATAACAATAAAGGTAATATATGACAGGGTGAGAGTGATAAATCAACTTGCCCACAAGGCTTTGATACTTGTGAATATCTACAAGTTCACCTGCCCAATAACATAATTTGGACTGAGCCTGCTAGCTTAGATCTACTAATATTTGTTGAAATGTGTGTGTGATGTGTTAGTTTGTGTTGAGCAAGCTGATCAATATTAGAAAATCAACTTCGTTCAGAAAACCTCAAGAACGATATTAGAAATTCAAATAGAGAGAGTATTTCGTAAAAAATAATAAGAAAATAGATAATTATAGGAAACAGAACCCCTATAATAAAAACGCTTAGAAAAAAGTTGTAGAATGTTGGACGTGTGGTCAAGAGGGACATATTGCAACAAAATGTCCTAAAAAAGATAGTAAAAAATAAGTTCAACCAAATCTCAATTGTGCTTGAGCAAGCTGATCAATATGACCTCGATGTCATGTACCCTTCTAAATAACCTAAGTACGAAGAAAGTTCAAACACAAAATCTGTATATAGTGCTTGTACCACTATATCATGTCGAGAAGAAATTCTTATAGATCTGATTATCAGTGAAACAGACGAATATGAAGGAGTGGATAGGATCTGAAGACCTATCCACACCTCTCTTATTCATAAACTAAACATATCAAAATCAAATCATACAAGCAGATGCAAACTTGATGAGAATCTAAAACTCAGATATCAAAATCCACGCCTACATCAAAAACCCTAACGGATCCACCCAAAAAACCACTAAGGCTACCAATAATCCACGTACAAGACGTGAATCAAGCACAAGAAATAGGAATTCCATTGAATCATATGCAAAATCTATAAAAAAAGAAAGGATAAAAACAGATCACCAGATCTTCTATGATTTAAAAAAATTGACCTTGTGATGGAAAAATTAGGGTCGCTGATTCGCTCCGAATGAAGATCCGAAGACAGATGCTGGAGATTTCAATGCTGAAATCTAATCAAAGAGGTTGAATGCTCATCCGAATTGAATGAGGGGCGAGAGAACGGCTTTCAGGAACTCCCTCTCGCAAACTTTGTTTGGTGACAGAATGATCGAGCAGCTACTTACAGAGATGAGAAATTTAAAGGGAATGAATGATCGAGCAGCTAGGGTTTTGATCAAGAAGCTAAGGTTTTGATCGAGCAGTTGGGGGTTTGATCGAGAAGCTAAGGTTTTAATCGAGAGAGAGAGAGGAAGAGGAGAGAGGCTAGCATTTCAGTGAATATGAAAATAGATTTGGAGATAGGCGATTTTGTTAGAAAGATGAAGAGAGAAAAAGAGAGGGTTTGGGGGGTGTTGGGGGGGGTTGGGCCCGATACATTTGCACGTGCTAGCATCATGTGAAGAGAGTATTATTTATTAAATTAAAAAATCACTGTTTTAACTTTAAAAACTACTGTTTTAGGGAGTAAGATAGTACACCACTATTTTAAGCAATGGATTATATTATATTGCTAGCACTACTAATAAAAGACTATTTGCGGTAGCAATAAACCGTCGCTATTAACAAAAAAAGTGCCGCTAATAGTCTTTAATAGTTTTTTTGTTAATAGTGCCACTTTTTTGTTACAAAAAACTGCCGCTTATAGTCTTATTTTTTGTAGTATAGAGTGATTTTTCCCTCATTTTGACGTAGTGATACAGAGGCGAAAATTATAAATGTAAGAAAGATTTGTTGAGGACAAAGTACAGGTGGCTGAAGTGGCACGACGCAATTGACTGCACCGACCAACATTAATTGAGCCCCACCGCACTTGTAGCTAATTGAGTTGCTGCACATTAGCAGCCTACACTTTGTCTAAATAAAATCTGTCCTACATATTGTCAGATCTAGATACGTGCCTTCAACAAAGTCTAACAGATTTTCAATTACATCTAGATACCTTTGGGACCTACGCCTGAACTCTCTTGCCCTGGGTATCACTATTATTATTCTAAATATACATGATTATTCTTAATATACTTAGCTTTATCCATTATTACATAAATCGGATTTTTTTTCGTAATTTTGTAAATTTAAATTAACCAATGAAAAATCATTTGGCACTTCAATTCAATTTCTTAAATTGGATGGAGACACTGAATTTATAAATTTAAACTGCCAAGTATAAATTACATCAAATACATGGAGAGAAAGAATAATTGAATGAGAGAGTTGGTGAACAATGAGCATATATATGCTATGAAGACATTCGGCGGGATTTCAAGTGGTTTCTTGACTTCTTTGGGGACTTTGGGCTGCTGTTTAGGAATTCTTTGTACCATTTGGCAGACAACTTTGGAGTTCTCTTTAATGTAGTGTAGTCCACGTGATGAAGTCCGAAACGTAGAGTATAGCCAAACAACCACTCAAAATTGTCAATGAAAGACCATACAAAGTAACCCCTCACATCAGCTCCTTGCCTCATTGCTACGTTCAGGGAAGCCAAATACCTCTTAAGGTATTCTACTCTCTCCGTGTCATTGAGCAACTCTTCCATGGAGACATCCGAACCACCCTTTTGTGCATATCCATTTTCTGTGATGAACATAGGAATATTGTTGTATCTCTCCTTAAAGTACATGACTACTTTTCTCATACCATCTGGAGACACAAAAAAGCATGGCATCCCAGTCGGAGTTCCGATGGAGATTCCGTCTCTTTCGCTAGTAAACGATACATATGTTTCATCAAGAGAATTGCCCGATTCGCATGGCACAAACATGCAATCTTTAACGTAGAAGCTCGAGTAATGGTTAATTCCAATGAAATCCAATTTGTTCATTAATTTCTCTCTCTCCTCTGATGAAAATGTTGGTAATCTTGAACCCAAAATTTGACGCATTTCTGGAGGATAATCACCATAAATTATAGGGTCCAAGAACCACCCACTCTCAAAAGCTAGGGCCCGTTGAGCTGCCGAACGATCTGCTGGAATATCTCTAAGTGGTTCATACCAGTAGGAAGAGATCACCATCCCAATAGAACCTCCTTGTTTAGCCTGATACTTCCTCCTATAAATATCGGTAGCAGTCGCGTGTGACAATATTACGTTGTGGCCCGCGATGTATGGTTCTATGGCGGAATCGCCGGACGAACAATTCCCATAGGGTTGGGAACAACGGGAGGGTGGGTATATCCCTGTGAGGTAACCGGATTTCACCATGAGGGTTGGTTCGTTGAAGGTGGTCCAGTATTTGACTCTGTCACCAAAGGCCTTGAAACACACCTCGGCAAAATATCCAAAATCTTGCTGTATTTGAGAACTCAACCACGCTCCATACCGATCTTCGAGTTCTTGAGGAATATCGAAATGGTTTAATGTAACAAACGGTTGGATCCCTCTGAGCACGAGGGCATCTATAAGATTATTATAGAATTCAATTCCGACGGAGTTGATCTTTCCAAATCTGCCCCTTGGGAGGATTCTTGACCATGATATCGAAAATCTATAGGAATTGACTCCGAGGGAATGCAGTAACTCGACGTCTTCCATGTAGAGATGGTAATGGTCATCGGCGGTATCAGCGTTCCTTCCACCCATGATGTTTCCTGGTTTGTGGGAGAAAACATCCCAATTGCTTGGGCTTTTGTTCCCTTCTAAGTGAGCTCCTTCGATTTGAAAAGAAGAAGTAGAGGCTCCGAAAAGGAACTCTGGAGGAAACTGGCTTCGATCAACTATGCAGCCGACGAAGGAAAAAAATCGAAGAAAAAGTAGCAAAAGAAACAGTAGCAAAGCCAAGACCTCCATTTTCAATGGATCCCTCAACAACACTTAATATTCTCTTATTTTTGTTTTAGTTTCTATGAAACTCGGATGAGTTGGTTAGAGATGGATCTTCAGGAAGTGTCCGTGATGGGTTTATATAGAGACCAGAGAGAGAAGCATTTGAAACATTAGACGAAGTTTCACAGGAAAAAGGCAGAGTCAGCAATTGGGCAAAGCTGCAGAGACGAACATATTTGACTCTTCATATTATTATATTTCTAGGAAATATTCCCTCACGTGGGATATTGGCCCACGTTGTTCTCTTCAGCAGCTAAAATCATTAATTTGCAAAATGCCTCACCCTATCGACCCGACCTAATCTGATGGTGCACTAAGCCGACCAAACCTGAAAACTTGACCTAAACAGGCGTTCGACCATACCCGGTGAAAACCCCTATCATAATAATTTTTCAGATACAAAATGCCACGTCTTGTCCGGTCCACCCAACCAGACAAAATCTCTTAGGAGACCCGACCCAAAGGTCGGATGTATCATACTTGACCTGACCCTAATAAGTTAACTTTACATACCCGACCCAATATAATATCGGCTCAGGTCAATTATCGGGTCAACCTGATCCGTTGCCTCTTTCCGTCATACTGGACTTGACTTTGAGATATGCACAAATTAAATACTTGCGGGAATATATATATATTTTTTATAACAATACTTATCGCGGAGTAGTTGAGTACAATTTTTCTCATAAATTGATTTTTTTGTTCGAAGGTATTAAATACTGATTTTTCTATGGAGAGGGTCTCTATCTTCAATATAGTATAGCTTAATGCTAAATTTCATTGAATTTTCCAAGAAGTATCCCCTCCGTTGATTAAATGAAAAACATGTGACATTGACCTAATTAATAAAGTTTAAGTAGCTAAGAAAATACCCATTTATTTTTTCAAAGACGGCTTATCCGAGCCTCTCCCAGCACCTGACTACGTCACCCGGCACATGCAACTCCCGCGCATCACACACACACACATAGTGACGACCCAATTTTTCTAATTTTCTCGGTATAGGAAAGGTCGGTTCGCCAACCTATCGATTAAACAATAAGTCGGACAAAACATAAGAAAATATCAGAGTAAAAGCGTAAATAACACCATTTCTATAAGGAAAGATGAAAACAAAAGTTACAATTCTAACACCGGGAAAAATCATGGGCAAAATAACCGAAAAGAATCATTGATAATGACCGACCATCACCGAAACATGATTCGTAAAAAGAATAAGTATAATTACAATTATTCTAATGCATAAAACAAAACCGGAAGGTCGTACCAAGCCTACGTCTGAAACCCAAAAAAAGTGCACAACAGGAAGGATCTTAAACATGGAAGAATTCCTCTGGAGGAACCTCAGACTCTTCCTCAGAATCGTAGTCTGGATCGCTCTCATAGCTCAGAGCAGCAAAGGCTAAATCAGTACCTGTGACGTATAGTCGGAGTGACCTAACAACAAAGCTCAGTAGAAGAGACTTATATCAATCACATTATATCTCAATAAACATGATTTTCAAGATCTACGGAATAGATCATTTTCAAAGTAGATATTCAAAACAGAATAGATAACTGGATGTAAATGCTATAGTCAAATACAATTTCATATGCGAAGTGTTAAAGCAGATTCTTAAATTAGATTCAAAACAGGTAAAAGAGTTCAAATGTTCATTATTTCTTAGTTTATATATGCAAAGCTTATCTAATTCATTATTTAAAGTCTCAACTTAATTTATCTCTCAAATTAATATATCATGGGAGCGAAAGTAATACAGATGGGAAACCCTATTAATCATCGTTGTTTAATGAATCATTTTTCTGAAATTACAACAAGCCCCTGTGTTATGAGAGAAACTTGCGCTAGGCTGATTTACCGTCATCACGGTTTATGTAATTTAGGATTTCGTTCTAATTAACCTCAAATCAAGTGCAATTTCTTTTTTTTTAGCGTTTGCCTGCCTAGAAAAAAATTATACAATTTTCTAACATTAATTGATTAGATGATCACCCTATGAAAAAATTCTAGCTCCACCCTTGACGAGTGGCCAACAGGGGGTGAAATTTGAACTCAGGACCTCCGGTTCGTGAGGCGTGGTCCTGGCCATTGTGTCATTCCCTTATTAGGAGGCCCATTGGTGAGTGCAAGGTTTTAAATGGCATAACCAATTCGATTTTCAGCCGATAGGCAGAACTACGTACAATTGTGGGGGGTCGCTCCCCTCCGGATTTGTCTCATTTGCGATCATGGTTTCGACCCCTTTCACTCAAGAGACTAATCCCTTCGGAGTTAGATTCGGGTTGTTTTCTCAATTCATCGAAAAAAAGTATAGCAGTCACTTCTTCGACTGTAATAGTATCTTTACCATAAATTAATGTGGTAATAAGGTGCTCATAAGATATTGACATTGAGGTGAGTAAGAGAAGTGCTAGATCTTTTTCTTCAAGTTTTACCTCAATGTTCAATAGTTCACTAACTATTTTATTAAACGAATTTAAATGGTCATGAATACGCGTACCAGCCTTCATACAAAGGGTGAAGAGTTGCTTCTTCATAAAGAGTCTATTGGACAATGACTTTATCATATAGAAAGATTCCATCTTCTTTCACAGATTTACGGTCGTCTTTTCATAAAGAACGTTGCACAGAATTTCATCGGACAAGCACAATCGGATAGTGCTTACGGCTCTTTTATCAATAGAGTTTCACTCTTCATCAGACATCTCTGCCTTCTTTCCCATCTCTTTACCAAGTAGAATATTATCAATACCTTGTTGGACAAGGAGATCTGTGACCTTGACTTACCACAACGAAGTTATTCTTCCCAGAAAACTTCTCCACCTCGAATCGTTCATTTGAGACCTTCATCGCCATTGTGCCGTAAACATTACTTCGATACCACTTGTTAAGAATTCTACCCACACTACGAACTCCCTATCGCGATGAATGCGGATGAATAAGAAGATTCAAGCAAAAATCAATCACACACACAACACAAAGATTCACGCGGTTCACACAATTGAGGGCTATGTCCATGGGAGTATATGCACTATTTTATGAACGTTTACAATGCACACACTCTCAATCAAGATCAAGCATGATCTTACACAGCCAACACGCTATAAAAATAAGGACGCAGTCCTTCAAATAACAGAGAAAAGATCTACCGAAATATATAACAATTCCGACACAAGAATGACTTCAATCGGATCCTCAATCCCCAAACAATTCTTTAATAAATTTTCTCTTAAAATATTCTCACCAATTTTTCTCTTATGAAAAACTCTCAAACAATGCATGGAACCCCTAGAGAAACCTTCTGCAAATAGGTTCCAATACTTTTGAAAACTTGACCAAAGAAATTTTTTTAACTTGTCAAGTATTCAAAATACTTCTCCTAATAGATTTCAAACCACATTAGAAAAAATTTGGCTAAAACAATTTTCCAAAATAGTAAAATATTCAAACCTGCAGATCTAAATCCGCCCAGACGTTAATCGATTAATTTCTCAAACACAATCGATTAATACCTATAATTGAGATTAAACCTTATTCAACAATTTCCGAGGAAAAAGACAAAGTTAGCAAGTAGGCAAAGCTGAGGTAAGCAATTGGGCAAAGTTGCAATCAAAGAGACCAACATATTGGGTAAAGCTGCAGAGACGAACATATTTGACTCATATTATTATATTTCTATGTCAGTATGTCTAAGTTCAGATGTTTTTGACCTCCAATATTTTATATAACGTAGTGTTCGTTAGAGTTTCCAGGAAATATGCCCTTACGTGTGATATTGGCCCACGTTGTTCTCTTCAGCAGCCAAAATCGATAGTGGTGACATCACTAGGATGACGCACTTAATTTGCAAATGCCTGACCCAACTTGACCCAATCCGATGGCGCACTTAAGCTGGCCAGACCCAAAAACTTGACCATGCGTTCTAGCAAACCCGCACTATAAAAAATAGATTATTAGCGGCAGTTTTTTAGAGTAAAAAACTGCTGCTATTCACAAAAAATTATTAAAAACTATTAGTGGCAAAGACATTAGCGACAATTTTTTGTTAATAGTGACAATTTTTTACTGTCGCTAATAGCCTTGTTTTGTGTAATGCCGGTAAAAAACTCCTATCTTAATAATTTTTCAGATAAAATCTCTTAGTCGACTCGACCGAAAGGTCAGATGTATCATACCTGACCTTGATAAGTTAACTTTACATACCCGACCCAATAGAATATCGGCTCAGGTCAATTATCGGGTCAGCCTGACCCGTTGCCTCTTTCCGTTATACTGGGCTTTGATCGGATAGGCACAAATTAAATACTTATGGGAGTAGTTGAGTACAATTTTTCTCATAAATTGATTTTTGTGCTCAAAGGTATTAAATACTGATTTTTCTATGTAGAAGGTCTCCATCTTCAATATATTATAGCTTAATGTTAAATTTCATTGAGTTTTCTAAGAAATATCCCCTCCGTTGATTAAACGAAAAACATGTGACATTGACCTAATTAATATAGCTTAAGTAGCTAAGAACATACCCATTTATTTTTTCAAAGACGGCTTATCCGGGCCTCTCCGAGCACCCGAATACGTCACCCGGCACATGCAACTCCCGCACATCACACACACACACACACACACACACACACACCAAGTAGAGATAAATCCCTACTGGTGGCTTAGGCAAAGCCACATTATGACAATTGGCCACCACCCAAAATTATCTAAAATCTTCAAACAAACTTTTTTATAGTATTTTTTTTCGGAGAGATTTCTCTGACAAGGGATTTGACTATGCCATAGAGCTATATACTCACATATATGGTGTATAGGCTCTAGTATAATTAATTAAAACAATTAAATAATTTATTACACATAACAAGGTTTGAACTTAATTAAAACCTAACAGTTACAAAGGACTAACTCTACCACTAGAGCAATTCACTAAGACATCACAACAGAAAGGCAGATTATTAGTGGCAGTTTGGAGCAAAAAATTACCACTATTAACAAAAAACTATTAAAGACTCACTACAAAAAAAACCTTTTATTGGAGATGGATATTGAAGACGACTTTTTAGAAACCGTCTCCAAGAACCTTTTATTAGAGACGACTTTTCAAAAGCCGTCTCCAATAAATGCATTCGAGACTACATTAGTCGTCTCCCTATATAAAATGACATATTGAGACGGTTTTGACGATCTCCATATTTTCAGATGGGTGGAACCTTTATGGACCACTTTAAAAACTGTCTCTAAAAGTCTCCCACTACAAAAATAGTGCGTTTTAGCGGCGGCAGCCTTTAAACCCACCCGCCCGTGGACTTAAGTAGTGCGTTTTAAGTTTTAACAGTGTACATCTCGACTTAAGATAAGACTTAAAGCAGTGCCTATATAATGGGAACCTTTCCTGTGAAACCCAACCGCGTAGCCCCAAGTAACTCTTCGTCCCTCCCTCGTTCCATCTTATGCGAAACCCAACCATGCGAAAGGCGAAACCTCACCAAAAGGCGAAACCCAAACCCTTTCTCCTTCATTCTTTCATCTCCTAATTGCAAAACCCTAATTGTTCTCTCAATTTTTCACTCTAATCACTTTCTCCAACTTCTAGCTCTTTCTAAGCTCTCAAAAAATATCTCAAATCACAACTCCTGGAAGGCTGCATTGATGTCTTTGTTCTTAAATCGAAGTCTCCAAGATTTCTTCCTCACAAAAGGTTAGATCTCGTGTTTTGATTTGTGAATCTCGCGTTCTGATTCGTGATTTCGGATTTTAATATGATCATGGATTTGAGAATTTTTTTACTTTTTTTTGGGGATTTTTGTCGATATATTTTAGATCTATCAAATCATAACTACTGGAAGGCTGCATCGATTGAAGGTCCCTTAGATTGAAGGCTCCAAAATTACATCATCACGGAAGGTTAGATCTCATGTTTATCTCGAGTTCCGATTCGTGATTCGTAATTTCTGATTTTTAATATTTAATATATTCATAGATTTGAGATCTGAATTTTTCTTACTTTTTTGGGAAATTTTATCAATATATTTTAGAGTAATTCATATATTTGAGATCCATTCTTCAATTTTGCTTTATTTTGCTAATTTTCAAGCTATAGCAGTTGCGAATTGCATCATAACCTTTTTTTTCTTTTAAATTATTTACTACTACACCTTTTCAATTGATCAACAACACTTATACAATTTAGTACTAAATATTCATATTCATATTGGTTAGATAGCTACTGTCCACTTTTAAGCTTAGAAAAATAAATCAGACATGCTCCAAAACCTAGAGAACAAAGTGATATCAGATACACCGTTTTTCGTTCAGACATAAAATTGATCTGAGGTTTCAATAGGAAGATTTGATTATTGTTACTCATAAAGCATGATACCAAGACATAAGCTCACCTATTTGTCTTCCAAAGTTCCTATCTTCCCATTCTGAAGCAAAAAATTACAGTTTACATGACTTATAACAGTAGCAAGGATCCTGTCAATTGCATGAACTTGCCTTTTGTAATATCCCTGATATTTTGGACCTGTTTTCGTTTACCTTGATAAGCATGCCTGGAAAAGTTACGGGATATTTCTGGGTTTTTTGGTGAGCTATGTGTATGACGAAATTGATGACCAAAGGATTTTGTCTCTTGACTTGTGGAAGTTATCTATGCGTTGACATACACTTTAAGTTGGGTGTTTGTGTTTAACACCGGAAACTAATGCAATTTAAGTGGATTGAGTTGTGTTTACAAAAATCTAGATATTTGGTTACAATTTTAAGTATTATAAAGAGAGGGGCTTTGAGGAGAAATTTCACTTCTCTCTCTCTCGTTTGAATTGAAACTTTGCAACCTTTGCCCCTCACCTTTGATCTTAGATCTTGAGAGATTGTGAATCCCTCTCCCCATCCCAACCATTGATAAACTTTATATGTTTTTTCGGATCGATATAAGCCATTGAAAGAGAGGGATAGGGGAGAGGAGATTTATGTGCGGGTCAGACCTGTGCATTTGAAGCAGGTTCAGAATGGACTAATTTGGAGGTCCAGACCTATTGAACCTCAAAGTTTAGTTCCGATGCTTGAATTTGGTACAACGGAATCAACGGATTAAACTACAAGAGGTAGACTTTTTAAACCTCCATGAGTTAATTAAATTTATGTTTTGCTTAAAGCAAATTATGGTGAATTACTTTTAGATGAGCAAACTTTGGTTGAATGAGAAAAAGGGTTTGAAGAATCAAAATTAACAACGACAGACCTGGAGAAATTCGAGGGTCGAATTTGGAATTCGACCATCGAATTAAAAATCGAGGGTCGAATTTGAGATTTTAAAGCCTGATGCATTTTTGGAAATTCAACCATCGAATTTGAATTCGAGGGTCGAATTTTACCCTGTTTCAGGCCTTTGAATTTTTATCGAAAATTTTCTCGGCAAGCTTTTGGGTTTGATTTTTTTGACCAATATTAACACTGGGAGTGTTAATCATTGTAGGTTTTGAAATAAAGAGTCCATTGTGAGGACTGCATTGCTTGTTTTGAATCGCTTTGAGTTGAGGTAGGGGAACCTAAACCTAATTTGCATTCGATTATAAGTATAGGTTGTTTTGTATTAAGCATAAATTCTGAAATTTTTTTATAACACAGCATGCATAAGAACTCTTAAATATGACACAAATCAGAGCTTTGAAACTTTGATATGACTAAGGACTCAGAACTCCGAAACTTTAAACTTTGATCTTCAAATCAAAACTCCGAAAATCTGTAAATGTATGTAGTATACAAACTTTGATATGTTTAGCATTTGCATTTGATTTAAGGCACATACGAACGAAACCCTAGATTCTACCAACCGTGTTGACGGTAATTCTATTTGGCGCAAGTTTTCCTCATAGCGTAGGGGCTTGTTGCACTTAAGAAAAAGGGTTCATGGACGACGATGGTCAGTAGGGTTTCCCATCAGTAACTTTTTCCTCTCTCATGCTATAAGTAATTTGGGAGATAAAATTAAGTTATAAATTTAAGACAAGAAACATGCCTAATTTGGAAATTTAAAAACATCAGACACATTGAATAAGCTTTTGGCCTTCTATTTAGAATTGGAAATTTGGTTTGCAGAGCATCTTTTGATAAACTTATTGATCTGATTTTATCTTTGAAAAACCTTCACTTATGATAAAATGCTTTAGATAAGTTTCCTCTATTGGGCTTCGATGTTAGCTCATCCCGACTATACGTTACAGGTGCTGAGGTTGATTTGGGATCGGACGATCTTGATCTAGAGGACTCCGATTTCATTCCTGAGGAGGAACTGGAGACACCTGCTGAGGAGTTCTTTCCCTGATTTTTTATTTGTCCTTTCTTGGTATTTTGTTTAAAATTATTCTGAATTATAGGTCGAAGGTCGTTCTTTTATCTTTTTGATATCACTCGAGGAACCATCATTAGGAACCATTATTTTAGGTGTTTTGGATTGGCCACCACCGGTGGTTCTTCCTAGTTCCTAAGGGTGATATATATTATTTTGATTTAAGCTTTTGTCTTTACTTACTCTATGCCCTGCCTCTGTTTTAGATTTGTGTTATGCTGTCGGCTTCTATTTGTTACTGCTTATTGAGAAATCAATAAGTTGATGAACCGGCCTTTCCTATACCGAGAGGATTGGAAAAGTCGGGTCGTCACAGTTGGTATCAAAGCAAGGCTCTAGGTTCAGAGTCTTAGGACTAAGGATTAGATTTTCTTAACAATCAATACTGATCTATTGTTATTATTTTTCAACAATGACAGATCAGCATGTCTCCACGGTTCAGAGGCAGAGGCCGAGGTAGAGAAGGACCTCACATGGCTCATCTTGAGGAAATTGATGAGGGCGTAGGTGCCTCACGTGGCCGAGAGAGATTCGCATTTGGCCCTACTGCAGAGCCCTTGGGAGCTGCTAGGCCTGAGAGAGGAAATGTTGACCAGGTGTTGGCGGCCTTGGCCAACAACATGGCCCAGCAGACTGTGGCGATAAATCGACAGATAGAGTTACTGGCAGCCAAATATCAGCCAGGGGGATTCGCCGAGTTTAGGAGGATGAGACCTCCTACATTCTCAGGGCAGACGGATCCGATGGAAGCCGAGGCATGGCTTGATGAGATGGAGAAAATATTTGAGGTGTTGCAGTGCACAGATGTTGAGAAGGTACGCTAGACAGCCTTCAAACTATTGGGTGAGGCCAGTCCTTGGTGGAAATCTGTCTCCAGGATACGGGAGCAGGACTACCCCAATACTCCATGGACCTGGGCAGAGTTCGTGGATACGTTCAACGATCAGTATTTTCCAAAGATCATGCGTAACCAATGGGAAGTCCAGTTTATTAAGCTAGAGCAGAATGAGATGTCAGTGCGCGAGTATGGCGTAGAGTTTGATCGACTTACCCGATTTACACCCTTACACGTGACCACTGAGTTGATGAGGGCTCAAAATTTTCAGAGAGGTTTGAGGTCGAATATTCAGGAGAGGGTGTCAATGTGGGAGATGGAGACTTATGCGGGTGTCATGGCAAAGGCTCTCATTGGAGAGGAAGACATCCAGAAACAGTATCTGAGGCGAGAGCAGGGAAATAGAAATTGATTTGGCCAAGGACAGTTGAGTGTGTCTGAGCAGGCGAACAAAAAGTTGAGGTTCTCTAAACCTCCTCACTATCCTATTCAGCCATCGTATTCCAGGCCGGCTGTTGCTTCAGGACCAGTATCGTCTTCCTATTAGAGACCGCAGAGTTCTTCACCAGGGTGACCTTCAGAGCTGGGAGCACTACTGGGAGCGGAGCTTCTGTGGCTCAGGGGTCATCACGGGGACCAGCTGTTACTCCTGTTCCTACTCCAGCATGTACACGATGTGGGAAACCACATAAGACGGAGGATTATCGACGGAACACTGGGGGATGTTTCAGGTGTGGACAGATGGGTCATATGATCAAGGATTGTCCTACGACGGACAAAGGAAGGACTGCGTCAGTCTCTACGCAGAAGTCGACATGACCTACAGTCCAAGGTCGAGCTTATGCGGTGACTGCCCAGGATGCCCAAACGTCGAATGACATGATCCAAGGTATCATTAAAGTTGTGATGTCAATCCTTGCATTGGTTCTATTATTTAATGTTTAAATTCATTAAAATAAATTTTGAACATTGGAATCAGTGCATATAATTAACAAGCTTTTTGATAAAGGTACCCTTATGATGAGTCGTAGAGGCGACTTGAGTAAAACTAAAGCGCAAGTTTTGATAGACCCCGGGTCTACACACTCGTTTATTACTCCTCTTTTCTCCAAGTTGGGCATTACTCTTTCCCCTTGCTTTCATTTTAGACGTGAAGATCCCTACGAGAAGTTCGATGAGCACGGATACAGCATGTCAGTCAGTCATCGTGATGATTGATGAGCACAAGACAGTGACCGACATGATTACTTTGAACATGGAAGGGTTCGACGTCATTCTCGGGATGGATTGGTTGGCAGCTTATCACGCGAGCGTGGACTATCTACGGAAGATCGTGACCTTTCGACCGCCAAAGTGAAAATCCTTCTGATTCTGTGGAGTTAAATCAAAGGTTGCGTCGCTTGTTTCAGCTATTAAGGCCGAGTGCATGATGAGGAATGGTTGTAGTGGGAATCTGGCTTACTTGCAAGATTCTACAGAAAAGAAGAATGACTTGGCTCTTATCATGGTGGTCTGCGACTATCCTGATATTTTTTCAGAGGACTTACCTGGATTACCACTTGATCGAGAGATTGAGTTCACGATCGAGCTAGCGCCGGATACAGAATCATTGTCTAAAGCTCCATATCGGATGGCGCCTGCGAAATTGAAAGGGCTCAAGGAACAGCTTCAGGAGCTGTTAAACAAAGTCTTCATTCGACCGAGTGTTTTTCCTTGGGGCGCACCGATTCTCTTTGTGAAAAAGAAGGATGGATCGATGCGTCTGTGCATTGATTATCGTCAGCTCAACAAGATGACGATCAAGAATTGTTATCCTCTTCCGTAGATAGATGAGTTATTTGATCAATTGCAAGGTGTAAAGTTCTTCTCGAAGATTGATCTGAGGTCAGGCTATCACCAGCTCAAGACCAAGGTGGAAGATATATCCAAAATTGCATTTCATACGCGATATGGCCACTATGAGTTCTTGGTGATGCCATTTGGGTTGACGAATGCGCTTGCATCTTTTATGGACCTGATGAACCGCGTATTCAAACCACATCTTCATAAGTCGGTGGTAGTTTTCGTAGATGGCATCCTCATCTATTCGAAAACCAGAGAGGTGCATGTGCAGCATCTACGAATGGCTCTTCAAGCACTCAGGGACCATCAGCTGTATGCCAAACTCAGTAAGTGTGAGTTTTGGCTTGATCAGGTCAGTTTCTTAGGCCACGTTGTCTCTGAAGCGGGTATATCGGTGGATCCTACAAAGATCGATTCAGTGGTGAATTGGGAACAGCCTACGACAGTTACAGAGGTTCGAAGTTTCCTTAGTCTGGCAGGGTACTATCAGAGATTTGTCGAGGGTTTCTCGAAGATATCTAGTCCGCTTACACAACTTATGAGAAAGAATGCAAAGTTTGACTGGACAGAGCAGTGCAAGTAGATTTTTCAGGAGCTGAAGCGTCGATTGACTACGGCACCGGTACTTGCTATACCTTCCGACAATGGAGGTTTCATAGTGTACAGTGATGCTTCTTATGGTAGATTAGGCTATGTGCTGAATCAACACGAGCGGGTCATTGCATATGGTTCTAGGCAAATGAAGGACCATGAAAGAAATTATTCGACACATAACCTAGAGTTAGCAGCAATTATCTTTGCCCTGAAGATCTGGAGACATTACCTCTACGGTGAGATATTCGATATATTCACCTATCACAAGAGTCTCAAGTACCTATTCACTCAGAAGGACTTGAATATGAGGCAGCGACGATGGATGGAGTTCTTGAAGAACTATGATTGCTCGATTCAGTATCATCTCGGAAAGGCGAATGTTATTGCTGATGCTCTTAGTAGAAAGTCTTCAGCACAGTTGTCACATCTTGTCAGCCGGATACAGAGATGGAAGCTTTTAAAAGATATGGCCTTAGGCAGCTCGCGGTTTGATGTGAAAGGCTCGGAAGCATTGATGGCTACACTTATACTGCGCCCTACGATCTTCGAAAATATCAGGAAGCTTCAGATGACCGACAATGAGCTGATGGCAATTAGACGAGATGTGGAGAGTGGAAGCAAGAGGGATTTCTCCATTCGAGCAGATAGGACTTTGTTGTTTCACGACCAAGTATGTGTGTCGACAAGTACTGAGCTTTGGGACACCATTCTGGAAGAGGCTCACAAATCCATATATGCCATACATCCTGATAGCATCAAGATGTATCAGGACTTGATGAAGAGTTTCTGGTGGCGAGGTTTAAAACGCGACGTCGCTGAGTATGTATCGCGATGCTTGGTTTGTCAATAGGTTAAGCTTGATAATTAGAATCTCGCGGGCTTATTGCAAAGTTTACCTGTACTAAAGTGGAAATGGGAAGCTATTTCGATGGACTTCATTCTAGGTTTGCCGAAAACACTGAGGAAGAACAATGCCATCTGGGTTATTGTTGATCGGTGATCGATTTTAAATGTAACCCTTGCAAGTGCACAAGATCTATTGCAGTATGGCAAGAACAAAGGTGTCGAACCCACAGGGAAATCTTGAATTTTAATTAATTCTTTCAGAGATTTAAAAACGTCCCCAAGGAAGTACCAAAGGGCAGATTCAATTTAACCAAAAATTTATCACTTTTTCTAAATGCAAGAAAAATAAATTAATCTAAACAACTAATTACTGATGAATCTAAGAATAATATTTAAATAAGATCAAGAAATATGCTATCCCAGATTTGTACCCCCCTTTCATTAAAGAATCATTCACACCATCACCATCATTCATTCATAAAAATGATTTGAAATAAAGTATGATCATCAATTCGGCATACCCTATCTAAAAACAATGACTCAGCCTATCATTGCGGTATGATTCATGTAAGAAGCATAGCGTATCTCGTGATGTGTAGATCAAAACAATAAAAATATTAGACTATGGTATTAATCATAAATATGGGTACTTATCTGGGGATCGCATCTTTCCGATCTCGATTTAGCCGCTCATCTTTGGTGTATGATCTCCTTGTTCATTCAAAGCCATTCCTCTTTTTATTTCTTCCAAAAATCTTTGGTTACAATGTCTTTTCCTAAATACAATCTATGAATGTAAAAGAAAGACAGTGCAAATCCTAAGTACAATCTACCCAAATCAATCCCTAGAAGAAGGAGAAAAGAAGAACTTTTAAAAAGATGCTCAGAGGAGTCTAAAACCAAAAATAATAATGAATAAATAATCTTCTCAAAAAAACTCTCTCTAAAAAATCTCTAATTATTTCCTAAAAAACCCGTCTAATTCCTATCTCTAATTCTTGCTCTAATTTTTGCTCTCCTTTTCGAAGTGTTTGATCTGCTTTAAATAGAGCCGAAGTTTCCTAGCCGCAGAGGTGTTCTAACTCGAAAATTTAGGGTCGATTAATTGACCCAATAGGGTCGATGCATCGACCTCCCAGATTTTCGTGAATTCCCGCCGAACTTTACATCAGACACTACTTCAGTATTTTGGCCATAACTTTCTATCCCGAACTCGGATTGAGGCGATTCTTGCGCCGTTGGAAAGCTGATAGAAATATCTACAACTGTTGTGTTTTAACAATTTCATAATTCGTCCGTCTTGAATGTCCAAATTGAGCTACAAGTCGCACTAAGTTCTCGATGACCCAAAGTTGCAGTGTTTTGACATTATTTTCAAAATTCTTGGGCTGTTTTTTGCACTTGGCTTGTATTTACCTGAAACACTTCAAATATAATAATTCTTATCAGATAGCCTTCATCGGATAGCTAAATATAGGTATCTAGGAGTGAAATATCATCATATTTCACTACTCATCACACCCCCAAACCTACACTTTGCTAGTCCTCGAGCAAAGCAAACTAAAGAAAATAAATGCCACTTTCGTAGGGAACACGATTGCATTAGCCAGTGCAACAAGCCTTTAAACCCCTAGGTGATCCCTAGTGGAGGAGTTGTGTCTCCTTAGGGTTTACACTGAAGTTACCCACAAACTTCAATAAATTACAAACCAACGTCAAAAATCAGTTATCAAAACATGATTTTTTATAACATATATACCATTCAAAACTCAAAATCATTAATCAATTCAACATGCGAATCCTCAATTTTAAATAACAATATTATACTAATCATACTAGCATCCATTCAAATTAGTCTAATGCTCAAATCGTTAGATAACTCATCCATTCATGCTTACTCGTGAAGTGTGTGCATACCCAAACCAAAATTCATTCATCTCAGAACTAGTTCAAACGGAAAACCGCGGTCTGTCTAGACTCAATCCTCACTTTAGGTATACTCTTGAAATAAAATCACTCCCATGATGGGTAAGCTTCCGCACATATGTGAGAGATCAATACAAAACAAGCAAAAAGGTCTCACATGATAACTGAAACACGATGTAATCAATGAACAAAATCAAATCTCATAAGAACAGATACTTGTATATCCTAAGTATGTCATATCAAGTGTCATAAGTATCATATATTTACTCACCACAAGGCAGTTACCAATGCAAGATCAGATCATGAAGGTCTTTTGTAGGGTTGTAATGGGGCTCGTGAAAGGGTAAGAAAGAAAGGAATTGAGATTCAAAATTTCGAGAAATCGGAAAAGAAACAAACTTGATTTTCTATTTCTCTTCTTTTCTTTTCTAATCTCTCACTATTTTTCTCAATATTTTCTATTTTCTCAACTTTCTTTTTCTTTTGAAGCACCTCATTTTTCATTATTTTTCACATTTTTTTTTTCTCCCCCTTTTTCTTTTATATTTTGCCATACACTCTCAAGAAACACCACAACTCAAGATTATCTCCACTTACTCTCTTTTCGCTCATTTTCATCTCTCGCTCCTAATTTCTCGAAATAAGAAGGGTAAACACGAATTTTAAAATGGTGAAGGGTTAAAGGTTAATGTGGCTTATCAAAGAATGTATAAAGGTAAATTTTCCAATAGGCTCAAAGGGGTACTAGAAGGATAAATTTATATGAGGTGGGGCATTTAAGCACAAACGAGCCAAAGATGGCCTTCAATCATGTCCTTAAAAGATGGTAACCTTGTCTATTTGTCTTGAGTAGATATACAGTACGTTCTAACACAATAATTTGAATTTGATATCATGTAAAGTCACAAGTCAAAATAAAATATATGAGATTATGCAAGATAATTCGTATTCAAAAAAAACTCCGAGTTTATGTATTCACTCATCAACAACGGATATTTGGCTCTAAAGCATCCTGGGTTCAGTCTCCACTAAGAACCTAAGATTCACCGTTCAAAACAGTTCATCGATTTCTAAATCTTAGCTTGGTATAAGTGTAAAAATTCTAAGCATGAATATCAAAATTACCCACAAAATATCACATTAAGCTTCATTATCCTAGATACAAGCATTCAAAATCTGACATCGATATTCTAAAAATTAAATTCACATGCATCATCAACTAAAGTTTGAAAACTATCGAAAAATAATTCATATATGATGGTTCAAAATTTATTTTTTATTTGTTATTTATTTTTTTATTTTTTTATATGAAGAAAAATAAGAAAGTGACACAAGATAGAGAATCATACCCCCAAACCTAAAAATGACAATGTCCTCATTGATTGGAATAAGTAGCACACCCCCAAACCTGTTGAAAAGTACCTCAACACAAAGATCAGGTGCAGAGAATATGTGCATAAAATTAGAACATGACCAAAAATAGATTGAAGGTAATGTGGCTATACTAATTTGGAAATTAAAAACAACCTAAACTAAACTAAAAACTAATATTCTAGAACTAACAAAAACAAAAATGAAGATGGCATGCTTTCTCGTAGACAATTCTGAACGGAGACATTCCAATTGGTGTCTTGAAGGCGGTACGATAGGCCCACAGAGCATCAGAGAGCCGGTTTGACGAGTCTCTTCTATCCGATCGTACCGTCTTTTCTAAAATTCGTTTAATCTCTCGGTTCGAAACTTCCACCTGACTACTAGTTTGCGGGTGATACGGCGTTGCAACCTTGTGAGTGACGCCGTATTTCTTCATTAAAGTAGCAAAATGGCAGTTGCAGAAGTGCGAACCGCCATCACTAATGATCGCACGTGGAAACCCGAATCTATTAAAGACATTTCCTTCAGAAATTTGACCACCACTTTGTGGTCATTTGAACGGGTTGCCACAGCTTCAATCCATTTGGAAACGTAGTCAACAGCTACGAGAATGTATGAATACCCAAAAGATGGGGGAAAAGGACCCATGAAGTCAATCCCCCAAACATCAAAAATTTCAACAATCAAAATCGGGTTAAGGGGCATCATATTCCGTTTTGAAATATTTCCAAGCTGCTGACATCTTTGGCATTCTTTGCAAAATTGAGCAGCATCACGAAAGATGGAGGGCCAGTAGAATCCGCTTTGAAGAATTTTTCTGCGATCTTACATCCTCCAAAATGGCCTCCAGGCTCCAAAGATGGCGTAAATCGAGAACGCTAAGTTGCTCTTCTACTGGTACACATCTCCTGATGATTTGATCTGAACAGATCTTGAACAAATGTGGTTCATCCCAAAAATAGTATTTGATCTGGGAGAAGAAGAGGTTCTTATCATTCTTTCCCCATTCAGTAGGGATTTTGCCCGTGACCAAATAATTCACGATATTGGCAAACCAAGGAACTTTCGTAGCGGTCGCGTCAATTGCCATTAATTTCTCATCCGGAAAAGTGTCCCGGATAGGTTCAGGTGTAACCAATTCTTCAAGCAAAATACGAGACAAATGATCAGCCACAACATTCTCGACTCCCTTTTTATCCTTGATTTCGAAATTAAACTCTTGAAGTAGCAGAATCCAGCGGATCAATCGTGGTTTGGCATCCTTCTTTGCTAACAAATATTTCAATGCAGAGTGGTCTGAAAAGACCACTATTTTTGATCCAAGCAGATAAGAACGAAATTTATCCAGAGCATACACCACAGCTAATAGTTCTTTCTCAGTGGTGGTGTAGTTAAGCTGTGCATCGATCAACGTCTTACTGGCATAATAAATTACGTGAGGTAATTTGTTCACCCTTTGCCCTAAAACAGCTCCGATAGCGTAATCAGATGCATCACACATGAGTTCGAATGGGAGAGAATAATCCGGTGGTTGGATTATTGGTGCAGTTGATAAGAGTTCACGCAGCTTCAGAAATGATTTCATGCAATGCTCATCAAATTCAAAAGGGACATCTTTACCAAGCAAGGTACATAAAGGTTTAGCCACCTTCTTTGAAATGCTTAATGAATCGCCTATAAAATCCAGCATGCCCTAAAGATGATCGAATTTGGCGAACACTCTTTGGTGGGGGCAAATTGGCAATTAGGTCGACTTTGGCCTTATCCACTTCAATTCCTTTCTTGGAAACAATATGCCCCAGAACAATTCCTTGTTGAACCATGAAATGGCTCTTCTCCCAGCTAAGAACAAGTTTAGAATCCACACAATGTTGTAAAACTTGTGCGAGGTGATTCAAACAAGAACCAAACATTTTCCCAAAAACCGAGAAGTCGTCCATGAACACCTCGATGAACTTGTCAATCATATCCGAAAATATGGCCAACATACATCGTTGGAAAGTAGTAGGTGCATTACATAAGCCGAACGGCATCCTTCGATATGCAAAAGTACCGTAAGGGCATGTGAATGTCGTTTTCTCGATCGGTGGAAAACGGGCACTTGATTGTATCCCGAATAACCATCAAGAAAGCAATAAAACTCTTGCCTCGCTAACTTCTCGAGGATTTGATCGATGAGCGGAAGGAAATGATCCTTCGGTAGGTGTTCAATTTTCTATAATCAATGTAGATACGCCACCCAAAGAGTTTCACGAGTAGGCAACAATTCTCCTTTCAGCTTTCTTTCACGGATTCAACTTTTTGGGACAATTTGGACTGGACTAACCCATTCACTATCAGAAATCGGATAGATGATTCCAGCATCGAGTAATTTAATGATTTCCTTTAAAACGATTTCTTGCATGTTCGGATTAAGTCGCCTCTGCGGTTCTCTCGATGGTTTAGTCTCATCTTCCAGATGTATTTTGTGCATACATACTGATGGGTCAATCCCTTTTAAATCAGCTAGAGTCCATCCGATAGCCTGCTTGTGATCTAGAAGCACTTTCAATAGGTCATGCTCTTGTTCTTCAGACAACATGGATGAAATTATCACCGGAAACGTTTCTCGTGGCCCCAGAAAAGCGTATTTGAGCGATCTGTGCAATGTTTCAATTCCGCTTGGTGGCTCCTCAATTGATGGAGTCGATTCAGCTTTTACTTCAATGGGTAACGGTTCTATCTTAGTCACAACTTCACATAAGTTATCATATGGACATGATAAACTCAACCTCGTCTCTTCGGACTGCTTCCTTTCAGATCCTTTTTCTTCATAGATGGCCAACAAAGCGGTTTCAAATTCTTCTTTGGTGAGCATTGATGGTAATGCTTCATCCACCACTTCGTCCATCTGATCGATGTAAAAACATTCGACCTCATCCTCGTTAGGGAAATGGTTCATCGCATGAAATATGTTCAATCTGACCTTCATGTTCCCAAAAGAAACGTCCATGACTCCCGTTCGACAATTAATGCAAGCGTTTGCAGTGGCGAGAAACGGACGTCCAAGGATGATGGGGACTTGATTAATTGATTTAACAGGCGGTTCCATGTCTAAAATAATAAAGTCCACTGGAAAGACAAACTTGTCTATTCCAACCAAAACATCCTCGATAATTCCCCTAGGTCTTCTTTCTGACCTATCAGCCAGTTGGAGTGTGACCGTCGTGGGTTGCAATTCACCCAATCCGAGTTTCTCGTATATTGAGTATGGGATTAGATTCACACTTGCTCCCAAATCCAATAGCGCTTTTCCAATTGGTTGCCCACCAATGACACATGGAACAGTTGGAACTCCAGGGTCTTTCAATTTTCGTGGGGTTTCCAATTGTAATATTGAACTGACTTGATTAGTCAGGAACACTTTCTTGGAAATATGAGTACGCGCCTTTCGCTTACGAGTGCATAAATCTTTGAAAAATTTTGCATACTCAGGCACTTGTTTGATTGTTTCAAGCAATGGAAGATTTATCTTTACTTGCTTGAATGTTTCGAAAATTTCTTCCATTTTTGCTGGTCCCTTTCCCATTCTAGATGGAGGAGTTAGGCATTGAGGGAATGGTGCCCTTGGGACATAAGGTGCAGGTTCCATTTTTGATTCTTGTTCATGTCCTAGTTGGACAGTTGAGGGAGACTCATCCTCGATTACTTTTTCTTTTCCCTTCTCTCTTCTTTGCTCTTTCTCTTTCTCTTTTCTTTTCTCTTTCTCTGTTCTTTTCTCTGATTTGTTTTCTTTCTCTTTTGCTGCTTCTCTTGCTTCATCATTTTCCTGATCAGATTCCACAGGCATTTCCACTTGATTATCAACTTCTCTTCCACTTCTCAGCACCGTAACAGCTTTCAACTGTTTGACTATTCGATGGTCCTGCATCAGGTGGTGCTTGACCTCGAGGATTGTTGACGGGCTGGCTAGGGAGCCTACCTTCCTCTTGTTGACTCAGCTGATTTGTCAGTTGACTAAATTGATCTATCATCATCTGTTGGAAAGCATGCATGCTTCGCATCACCTTTTCCTCCAAATCAGAATCTCTAGAAACGGTAGCCTGAGGTTGATTAAAATTCTGATTTTTTTGGTAATCGAAATTCGGATGATAATAAGGAGGGTTCTCACTGAAATTAGAATTCATTGGTAGTGGGATTCTATTGTGGGCGGAAATTTTGTTGTCCACCCATTGTGTTGTGCTCAGTCACGGGTTTACTGACCGGTTTATTGAACCACCCCATCCTAAGTTGGGGTGATTTTTCCATTCCGGGTTATAGGTATTGGAGTATATGTTTCTACCCTGCCGTTGATAAGATTGAGTCAGATTCACCTCCTCTCGAGGAGTAGGTTCATCAGGGAATAATGACAAGGTAGTGGGGCACTCATTAGCCATGTGACCTGGGTGGTCACAAATTGAACACTAAGGGGGTGACAGGAGCTTTAGCTTGCTTGGTCGCAGCTAACAACATATTCATTTGCTTGGACAACATATCAATCTTTGTCGATAGATCAGAGGTATTATTTTTGACATTATACAATCCATCTCTTGTCAACACATGAGATTTAGATGCCAAATCCAAGTTAGTTCTCCCCAGAGTTTCACTTTGTATCGAAGTTTGGTATAACTTCTCAAACAATGCCCACAATTCATCAGCTTCTTTTGTGGCACATGATCCACCACACGATGCATCAACCATGCGTCTCTCTTCAGGAATCAACCCATTATAAAAACTTTGGACCTATTGCCACCTTGGAACTTGATGATTTGGACAACTCTTAATCAATTCCTTAAAACGTTCCCAACATTCATGGAATGTTTCAGTAGGTTGTTGGGAAAAGAATTGAATCTTCTGACGCAACTCAATGGCTTTGGTCATGGGAAAATATTTTTTAAGAAACTGACGGTGTAGCTCTGCCCAACTCTGAATAGATTGCGGTTCTAAAGAATAAAACCACGTTTTTGCCTTGTCCCTTAAAGAGAAAGGAAATAGTCGGAGTTTAGCTATCTCATCAGGGACATTGTGGACTCTGAACATTTTGCATACCCCAGTGAATTCATTTAGATGAACGTGCGGATTTTCATTTACTAACCCATGGAAAATTGGTAGCATTTGGATCATCGCTGATTTGAATTCATAGTGGTTTCCTGGAATGGGATCATGCATTATACATTCCTGATCCTCGTAAAAACCAGGATCATTATAATATTCGAGTGTTCTAGGGCCTTCATTGTAATTGTTATTCCCATCATTTCCATTATTGCCATTATTGATATTCTTGTTGTTCCCATTCATTTCTTGCCTTTGATCAGCCATGGTATCAGTATGATGATACTGATTCCTTTGAATTCTGCGATTCTCTCTACAAGATCGTTCGATCTCAAGATTAAACGGTAGCAGGTGTGGGTGATGAGAACGAGTAAAGCTCATACACCACGCTCACAAACAAAGATTGATGAATCCACAACAAACTCAAAATATTCAGCTTCAATCGATTAAAGCAAAGATTTTCAATCGATTGACACAAGCGCACAATTTATTTATTTTTATTTTTTTTAAATTAAAATTCGAATTAAATTTAAATTTAAATTTTTTTTTTTTTTTTTTTTTTTTAAATCCGAATCTCAAAAATTAAAATTAAAAAAAATTAAATTTTAAACCTAATGGCAATCCTACAAAATCTTATCTAAAAGAGAAAAATAAGGGAAAGAATAAAAGATTCCTAAATTTTCTAAGAAAGGTATCCTAAAAATCTATACTTCCTAAAAAAAAAATTAATAACTAATTTTAGAAAATCCTAGAATATCTAAAAGAGGAAAATAAGGAAAAAGAATCCTACTGAAATAAGAAGTCCTAAAAACCTAAACTTCCTAAAAGAGTCCTACAAAATCTAAAATAAAAAGCCTAAAAATCTCAACTTCCTAAAAATCCTAAATTTATAAACTTCCAAAAAAATTAATAATTAATTTTAGAAAATCCTAGAATATCTAAAAGAGGAAAATAAGGAAAAAGAATCCTACTAAAATAAGAAGTCCTAAAAACCTAAACTTCCTAAAAAAGTCCTATACAAACTTACCTAAAAGAAAAAAATAAGGAAAAGAAGATTTTGTAAAGCAGAAATTCAAATATTGATTTTTTTTTTTTTTTTAATCAAAACACAAAAAAAAAATCCCTAACCGAATTAATCAAAATTTTGCCGATTTTTCCGGCAACGGCGCCAAAAACTTGGTGTATTTTAAATGTATAACCCTTGCAAGTGCACAAGATCTATTGCAGTATGGCAAGAACAAAGGTGTCGAACCCACAGGGAAATCTTGAATTTTAATTAATTCTTTCAGAGATTTAAAAACGTCCCCAAGGAAGTACCAAAGGGCAGATTCAATTTAACCAAAAATTTATCACTTTTTCTAAATGCAAAAAAAATAAAGTAATCTAAACAACTAATTACTGATGAATCTAAGAATAATATTTAAATAAGATCAAGAAATATGCTATCCCAGATTTGTACCCCCCTTTCATTAAAGAATCATTCACACTATCACCATCATTCATTCATAAAAATGATTTGAAATAAAGTATGATCATAAATCCGGCATACCCTATCTAAAAACAATGACTCAGCCTATCATTGCGGTATGAGTCATGTAAGAAGCATAGCGTATCTCGTGATGTGTAGATCAAAACAATAAAAATATTAGACTATGGTATTAATCATAAATATGGGTACTTATCTGGGGATCGCATCTTTCCCGATCTACTGATTTAGCCGCTCATCTTTGGTGTATGATCTCCTTGTTCATTCAAAGCCATTCCTCTTTTTATTTCTTCCAAAAATCTTTGGTTACAATGTCTTTTCCTAAATACAATCTATGAATGTAAAAGAAAGACAGTGCAAATCCTAAGTACAATCTACCCAAATCAATCCCTAGAAGAAGGAGAAAAGAACTTTTAAAAAGATGCTCAGAGGAGTCTAAAACCAAAAATAATAATGAATAAATAATCTTCTCAAAAAAACTCTCTCTAAAAAATCTCTAATTATTTCCTAAAAAACCCGTCTAATTCCTATCTCTAATTCTTGCTCTAATTTTTGCTCTAATTCTTCCTCTAATTTTTGCTCTCCTTTTCGAAGTGTTTGATCCGCTTTAAATAGAGCCGAAGTTTCCCAGCCGCAGAGGTGTTCCAACTCGAAAATTTAGGGTCGATTAATTGACCCAATAGGGTCGATGCATCGACCTCCCAGATTTTCGTGAATTTCCGCCGAACTTTACATCAGACACTACTTCAGTATTTTGGCCATTACTTTCTGTCTCGAACTCGAATTGAGGCGATTCTTGCGCCGTTGGAAAGCTGATAGAAAGATCTACAACGTTTGTGTTTTAACAATTTCATAATTCGTCCATCTTGAATGTCCAAATTGAGCTACAAGTCACACTAAGTTCTCGATGACCCAAAGTTGCAGTGTTTTGACATTATTTTCAGAATTCTTGGGCTGTTTTCTGCACTTGGCTTGTATTTACCTGAAACACTTTAAATCTAATAATTCTTATCAGATAGCCTTCATCGGATAGCTAAATATAGGTATCTAGGGGTGAAATATCATCATATTTCACTACTCATCAATCGGTTAACCAAGTTTTCTCATTTCCTATCGTACAATATTACGTATACAGCCAGTAGACTTGCAGAGTTATACCTTAAGGAGATTGTTCGACTGCATGGGATACCGGCTAGTATTATGTCGGACAGGGATCCGTTGTTTACTTCATAGTTTTGGCAGCGGTTTTAGGAAAGACTGGGTTCTCGTCTCGACTTCAGCTCAGCATTTCACCCACAGACGGATGGTCAGACTGAGCGAGTGAATCAGATCATAGAGGACATGCTGAGAGCTTGCATGTTGAATTTTCATGGGTCGTGGGACCAACACTTACCTCTGATCGAGTTCGTTTATAACAATAGCTTCTAAGCTAGCATCGGTATGGCACCGTTCCAGGCTTTGTATGGACGGCGATGTAGGTCGCCATTGAACTAGGAAGAAGTGGGTGAGAAGCTAATTATTGGACCTGAGATAGTCGAGCGTACGATCGAGACGATTCGATTGATTCGCTAGAGACTACGCGTAGCCCAGAGTCGTCAGAAGAGCTACGCCGATCTCAAGAGGAGACACATGGATTTTCAGGTAACCTTGAATATGTTAATGTGCATTTAATCACTTAATATATATTCCGCGATGAAATTGTCGCTAACAATTGGTTTTCAGGTCAGCGATAATATTTTTATTCAAATTTCGCCTATGAAAGGCGTTATGCGATTAGGTAAAAGAGGGAAGCTAAGTCCTTGGAACGTTGGGCCTTTTGAGATATTAGGCCAAGTCGGAGAGGTTGCATACCGAGTGGTGTTATCGCCGCAATTATCCAGCATACACAACATCTTTCATGTGTCTATGCTGCGTCGATATATACGCGACCCGACTCACGTGCTTGATTACCAACCCATCGAGCTTCAGGATGGTTTGATGGTGATTGAGGACCCGGTTCAGATTTTGGATTGCAAGGAGCAGATCCTATGCACGAAGCAGATTCCTTTGGTTCTCATCCGTTGGCGGAATCATACACCGGAGGAAACCACTTGGGAGCGGGAAGCTGAGCTCCGAGACCAATTTCCGAGCCTATTCGCTTAATTTTGGGAAATTGTGTGTTGACTGTATGATAATTTTGGATTTTTGATGTACTTGTTCTTTTTATTTATGTCTAGTTTTTGGCGATCCAATGTCTTTTTCATTGTATGTTTGCCTAATTTTCTGTCGCACTACTTAACGGTTCCTATATCTTGAAAATCAAAAAATTTGGGACTTAGACTTGCAAGTGGAGGTTCCTCACATATGGGTATGTGAAATTAAACGGGCAAATTTTTGAGCTACTTCATTTCATTTTACAAAAATAAATTCGGCTTTGATATTTGCGTCATAGCCGGGTTCCATATTTGGAATGAAATAGGCTCAAGGGAGGTCAATTTAGCCCCTAGACAATGGACCAAAATTCCAAAATTTTAAAATTTTTAGGCTTTTTCCACTCGAGAAATTCGAGGGTTGAAAGTGGAATTCGAGGGTTGATTTTGGATGAACAGTGCCCAGCCTGTTTGAGGCCAATTTTTGGGGCCTGGCAAACTTTTGGGATTTCGAGGGTCAATTTCAAAATCGAGGGTCGAATTGAAATTCGACCATCGAATTTGAAATCAAGGGTTGAATTTATCGACTTAAGTGGGTTCTGTTTTTGGGGTTTTGGCATTTCGAGTTTTTGAAGCAAAGGTCTGAGCTAGGGTTTTTATAGTTTCTTTGGGGTTCCTTTGATTTTTCTTCCACATTTTTACCCGAGATCAAGGGGATTTCAACTCGGATTGGCTTGGGGATTTTAATTGCTTGGCCACAACACATCTTGTGGAGATTCTAAAGAGGTAAAACCCTTTTTCCTCTTATGTTTTTGATCGATTTTCTTGTGCTTTTCAGTTTCTTCTGAGTATTATTAATGGGACCTAAGAAGCAAACCTCCACACAAGTTCCGACATCCAAAAGACCGGCTTCTAGAGCTGGCTCTTCACACCAACCTTCACAGTCGGCTCAACCACCACCACCACAGCCGACTCCACCCCCTGTTCAGCCTGTGCAACCTATGCCCCCACCAATTAGAGAGCAACCCAATGAATTTTGGAGCATTAAGGGCTTCGCTACTGAGTGGGTTTTTCATCCCGACTTGTTTGATCAACAAACGACCACTCAATTGGCGTTGGACTATTTAGAGAAAGCCTGTTTAACCTAGTTATGTACAGCCTTTAGTGACTACTTCTATCCTCGGTTGATGCACCTATTTTTTCAGCGCATGCGCCGTGAGGATGGGAGAAAATTTTATACAACGATTGACGGGCGCGATTATGCCTTTGACCTCGAGGACATTGTCGTGGCAATGCGCTGCCCGACCTCCCATTCTTCAACTATGGGATTGGGTCTCCCCTTCCCTAAACTTGTCCCATTCCATGAGGTCATAGCGCAAATGACCCAAGGTCGCCATGGGTCTGGTAAGGCTATCGCCCGTTCACACATGCCCGACTCCATGTGGATCTTAGACATGATTTTCAAGGCAACCCTATACCCGTTTGGTCACAAATCTAAGCACCGAGGTCCCATCCAACAAATTTTATTCGCCGCATTTAAGGAGCGTTGGTTCAGTGCCCCAAAAATAATATTTAAAGGGATCGTTAAGGCTAGGGAGAAGATGGGCAAGCAGGTAAAGAAACCAAAGAAGGGCATTCCATATGCTCGCCTCATTTCTGTGATGATTGAAAATTATTGTGCGAGCCCGACATATGACATTCCCCCTACTAAGCCGCGATCCATGGACGATCTCAAGCTGTATAACCTCGTCAATTGGGGTCAAACCTACAACCGGCTCCTCAAGGCTCCTAAGGGTGCGGTGGTACCAGATGAAGATGAGGAGGAGGATGCAGAGCACATCGCACCAAAGCCTGACGCACCTGCCCCCGCCTAGCCCCCATAGACCGATGTACTCACACTGTCAGAGTTCACTCGTCAGATGACTGCCGTGAGCCAACAGATCTAGGACCTCACACAGCATGCCATCTCCATGCGTCAGGAGTTGAATGTTCACGGCGGGGCTTTGACATACTTGATGCAGCATGCCTTCCCCATCGACTATGCCACTTACATGGCCGACATCCGAGCCTCCGTTCACAACCCTTCGACATCAAGCGCCGGTCCCAGCATGCCTACCGATGCAGGTGTAGATGGTTTGGATGACGATGCTGATGATGGGGACTGTGACCAGGTTCAGGCTGGTCCAGCTCCTGCGAGGGAGTTTTAGTTTCGCTTTGGGCTGTTCTGTTGTTTTTGGATATTTTGGGTCATGTACTTATTTTTATTTACTGCATGAATTATCTTAGATACTGGTGGTTCTAAATTTTGCTCTTTCTTTATATTTTCTGTTATGGGATATTGATATGCTCATTTAGTTTGTTTCATTTTGTAAATTTTTCGCTATGGATCTTAGTATAGATCTTTATGGATTTCATTGGTTCTCTCTATGGTTTTATTTGGATATGTGCCTAGCCATTATTCGTTTTGTTGGGCTTCTAGCTTTCTTTTTGTGGGCATACGCCTTCCATTTTGTTTCTACTTTTGTGTGGTGGGATCATCTTATTTTATTGTTTTATGCACTTATGCTTTGAGCTCGTTAGACTTTGTGTTTTGATTTCCTCCTTATTTTTTCATGTGTCACGATGAGACGGGTTCCCGGTATGTGACACTCGGGGTGTCGGTATCCATGTACGGATGCAACCCACTATGGCCCTTCAGGTGCCACATGTAGTACATCCATGTTACTATAAATCCCATCCCTTGACTTGTGCGCCCTGTGAAGCCATCGCACTGTGACTCATGTTTTCTCTTGGTTTCGTTTTGTGGTGTGCGTTGTGTTTCGGCGTTATACCTTGCGTTGGTTTTACATTTTCGAGGACAAAAATTCCTAAGGAGGGGAGAATGTAATATCCCTGATATTTTGGACTTGTTTTTGTTTACCTTGATAAGCGTGCCCGAAAAGTTATGAGAGATATTTCTGGGTTTTTTGGTGAGCTATGTGTATGACGAAATTGATGACCAAAGGATTTTGTCTCTTGACTTGTGAAAGTCATGTATGCGTTGACATACACTTTAAGTTGGGTGTTTGTGTTTAACACCGGAAACTAATGCAATTTAAGTGGATTGAGTTGTGTTTACAAAAATCTAGATATTTGGTTACAATTTAAGAGAGGGGCTTTGAGGAGAAATTTCACTTCTCTCTCTCTCTCTCTCTCTCTCTCTCGTTTGAATTGAAACCTTGCAACCTTTGCCCCTCACCTTTGATCTTAGATCTTGAGAGATTGTGAATCCCTCTCCCCATCCCAACCATTGATAAACTTTATATGCTTTTTTGGATCGATAAAAGCCATTGAAAGAGAGGGATAGGGGAGAGGAGAGTTCTGTGCAGGTCAGACCTGTGCACTTGAAGCAAGGTCAGAATGGATTAATTTGGAGGTCCAGACCTAACCTCAAATTTTAGTTCCGATGCTTGAATTTGGTACAACGGAATCAACGGATTAAACTACAAGAGGTAGGCTTTTTAAACCTCCATGAATTAATTAAATTTATATTTTGCTTAGAGTAGATTATGGTGAATTACTTTTAGATGAGCAAACTGTGGTTGAATGAGAAAAAGGGTTCGAAGAATCAAAATTAACAACGACAGACCTGGAGAAATTCAAGGGTCGAATTTGGAATTCGACCATCGAATTGAAAATCGAGGGTCGAATATGAGATTTTAAAGCCTGATGCATTTTTAGAAATTCAAGGGTCGAATTTTCCCCTGTTTCTGGCCTTTGAATTTTTGTCAGAATTTTTCTCGGCAAGCTTTCGGGTTTTATTTTTTTGACCAATATTAACACTGGGAGTGTTAATCATTGTATGTTTTGAAATAAAGAGTCCATTGTGAGGACTACCTTGCTTGTTTTGAACCGCTTTGAGTTGAGGTAGGGGAACCTAAACCTACTTTGCATTCGATTATAAGTATAGGTTGTTTTGTATTAAGCATAAATTCTAAAATTTTTTTATAACACAGCATGCATAAGAACTCTAAAATATGACACAAATCAGAACTTTGAAACTTTGATATGACTAAGGACTCAGAACTCCGAAACTTTGAACTTTGATCTTCAAATCAGAACTCCGAAAATCCGTAAATGTATGTTGTATACAAACTTTGATATGTTTAGCACTTGCATTTGATTTGAGGCACATACGAACAAAACCCTAGATTCTACGAACCGTGTTGACGGTAATTCTATTTGGCGCAAGTTTCCCTCATAGCGTAGGGGCTTATTGCACTTCAGAAAAAGGGTTCATGGACGACGATGGTCAGTAGGGTTTTCCATCGGTGACTTTTTTCGCTCTCATGCTATATGTAATTTGGGAGATAAAATTAAGTTATAAATTTAAGATAAGAAGCATGCCTAATTTCGAAATTTGAAAACATCAGACACATTGAATCAGCTTTTGGCCTTCTATTTAGAATTAGAAATTTGGTTTGCAGTGCAACTTTTGAAAAGCTTATTGATCCGATTTTATCTTTGAAAAACCTTCACTTATGATAAAATGCTTTAGATAAGTTTCCTCTATTGGGCTTCGATGTTAGCTCATCCCGACTATACGTCACAGGTGCTGAGGCTGATTTGGGATCGGACGAACTTGATCTAGAGGACTCCGATTTCGTTCCTGAGGAAGAACTTGAGACACCTACTGAGGAGTTCTTTCCCTTATTTTTTATTTGTCCTTTCTTGGTATTTTATTTAGAATTATTCTGAATTATGGGCCGAAGGCAGTTGCTTTATCTTTTTGATATCACTCGAGGAACCATCATTAGGAACCATTATTTTAGGTGTTTTGGATTGGCCATCACCGGTGGTTCTTCCTGGTTCCTCAAGGTGATATATATTATTTTGATTTAAGCTTTTGTCTTTGCTTACTCTATACCCTGCCTCTGTTTTAGATCTGTGTTACGCTGCCGGCTTCTATTTGTTACAGCTTATTGAGAAATCAATAAGTTGATGAACCGGCCTTTCCTATACCGAGAGGATTGGAAAATTCGGGTCGTCACACCTTTAAGATTATTGGATAAATGCATTTTGTAAACTGAAATGTTTGTAAACTCCAAGGCCATATTTTTTAATGGTTGCCTCATAGATTCTAGCTGTATTTGGTTTGTCTATTTTATTATAAATCAGTTATTTGAACAGAGCTTCAGTTAAGGAAAATGAAAGCAATTGTAAGTGATTGAGGTTTTTTTTTGGGCACTTTAGAAAACAATGCCTCAAAAACAAACTTTTTAGCAAAAAAGACCCAACTTCAAACGTTTTAAAAAAATCATGCTTTCACGGATTTTTGAGCTTTAGAAAATCGTGAATGCACCTTTTTTAATTTATTTTTTTTCAGGTGGAGATGTGTTTTTAATTTATTTTTTTTCAAAGATGATCTAAGCAATGCACCCAAGGTCCACGTGGCATCGAACAAATATTTTGAGTGCCACGTGGAGTTCCACGTGGAAGGTTGGAGGACAATGATCGTCCTCCCATGGAGGACGGATCCCTTAGCCAATATTTTGTAGAGACTGCTAAGAAGGCTGATTGGCCTAATGTCTTAAATATTCTCAGCTCCTGTTTTTTCCGGTATCTAAGTAAAGTCTTAAAAATGCACTGACCTGAAAACGATCTGCTAGTTAGCCCTGGACCTACAGCCAACCTGAAGCTAACCTGCTATTCTAATTTAATTGCATAATCAGGTTTGGACCGGACCTATTAACCGCTTTCAGAACTGACTGATCCTGTTAAAATAATACCATATATGTATGTCTTATACATAACACATAACAGGTTATATGAAACACATAACAGATCATGTTTGGGACTTAACCTAAACCCAACCTGTTTGTGTAACAGATAAAGATTTTTGACTCGACCTGACCCAACAGGTTAAGTTTTTTAAACCCAAGCCCGACCTATAGTAGGTCTGGTCTGAAAAAAATTCCAAGTTGACCCAACCCGTTTGCACCTACTAGAAGCTAAATATTGAAACTCAATTGTTATGGGAGTAAAGAGTACTTGGCAGACTGGTTCAGTTCATAAAAGAATGGTACATTGACATAGTAGTCGATTAATGAGATAATATGATCTTAAACATGATTCTAACTCAATATTCATCAAATTATCAACCACAAACTTAGTATTATATGCATGAGTATATCGTGCTCTCCATTGGACAATCATTGAAATGGGAACAAGTTGTCCTCTCCATTAGACAATCATTTCACATGGCTGTTGACGGAGATAGATTCGTGTATGGCAGCAGTTGTACGCTCAAGTGTCGAACATGTCGTGTGTGTGTGGGTAAGCTAGTCTTTCGTACTCACGAAAAAATGAAAAGAAGCATTACCTGAACACCAGATATTGCCTTAACAACAATGGACTTCCCCTGTGCCACATGGCCGAATTATTGAATTTAACAATTTTGGTGCCTTTTTTCTCATTTTGATGCAGTGGATGACTGTTGGTAGAGGTATAATTCACTCATTTTGATGCAGTGAATGAACACAGTAGTCGTTAACAAAAACTACTGACATACTGATATACTGATGAAGTTATGTGGAAGCTTCTCATGGTCCTTAAATGCAGAGGAAGATCACCTTCGTGCTGGAAAACGTGCTCGGTTGCTGGTTGATGAAAGTGGAGATGACTTTGAAATGGAAAACGATTTACTTACACACCAGATGAATGATTATTCATTTGAGGATTTACTCGGTGTTTCTTCTTTTGGTCAAGAAAACTATATTACTCTCTGCTTGCCTATAATTTTCTGTTTTCTCCTTCGTGTTCTTATTGAATTAACCTATCAGGTTGGAGAAATTGAAGATAGGATGCGAAATGGTTATTATATTGGTCATGGCTTGAGCTTTGTCAAAGAGGATATTATTCGAATGTGCCGGGATGCAATAAGTAAGTTTGTTTGATATATTTTTTGTTTGTAAATTTAGATGAATTTTAGAAGCATATATGCTGTTTAATGACCTAAACCACCCAGATTCTTGAAATTTTTTACCTGCCCCTGATATGACCAAAAATATTCTTGGGGTTTTTTTATTTTTAAATATATATTCTATGACCTGCTTGGTTGTTATTATAATTATATTTTATTTTCTGAATTTAACTGATAATGTTACCAGTTATGGAAACTCGGGGTGGATAAAGTAATTTTTTTTTCCAAAATCTTGCTGGCTATGATCAAAAGGTGTTGGCGAGGTTATACATATATATTTATATATTTGGACCTGCTTCGTTATTATTATTATTGTTATTTTTTTTTTCTAATTTATTGGTACAATTTCCAAGGAAATTTGGGGTGGATAAAGTAATTTTTTGTTCTGAAGTACGCTGTGTGGATGGCTCCAAAACTTTTTAGTGCCAAGATATGCTAATAATCTATTGCTACAAGGTGTTCTGAATATTGTTGTCATGGTTTTTCCTTATTAGTTTATTCATTGATTTTTTATAACTACATATGTTGTGGTAATACAGAGAAAAAAATCGTGGTGATGCCAGATATATGAATCACATCATCATGTTATTCATCCAACTGGTAACAAATTTGGAAGAAAATTCCAAGTCAGTTAATGGAAGGGATGAAATGGTAAAGATGTTGAAAGATAGTTCAGTTGTTGGGTTTTCAGCAGCCTCTAAGTACAAAAAGAAACACAGTGAGTATATCAATGAAAGGAGAGGTATAAATAAGAGTAATAGCTCCTCCCATGTCAATAGTGTGGTCGATTATGGAGACTAGGAAACAGCTTGGTGACGAAGTTCTAGAACAGGAAGTCTATGGTATAGATCCTTATATCAATGGCAAGGAGAGGGAGGCAGTGATGGCCCAAATTTCTAATGGGTGCAAAGAATGGGGATTCTTTCAGGTAATTTGCATGTGTTATTTAGAACCCCGCTTACACTTGTCATTTCCTAAAAGGAGGCACTAGATGTCTTTGACTTTTTTTTGTTGCAGTTGATAAACCATGGCATTCCTTCAGAACTATTGGAGAAAGTGAAGAAAGTGTGCTCTGATTCTTATAAGTTGGAGAGAGAAGAAGGTATCAAGGACTCAGCTCCTATGATGTTGTTGAACGAGTTGTTGGAAAGAACCAACGGTGGCAATGTGGAGGAGAGGTTTGAAAACGTTGACTGGGAGGATGTGTTTACCCTCCAAGATGATAACCAATGGCCATCCATTCCAATTGAATTCAAGTAAGTTCTACTAATATGAAATCAGTTACTGAAATTTAGTTTCGATTCGATCTCATATCAGTTATATTTAAGTTAAAAATCAGTTACTGCAATTTAGTTTGATTGGTTAATGTTTATTATACCTGTCATTTTATAGTTATAATATTTAGATATAGAAATATATAATTTATGCATGCTACATCATACATATATAATATGATAAAGAGCAGTAAATGGTACCATTGGTACATGTTTATATATATATATATATATATATATATATATATATATATATAGGAAGAAGATATTATTAAAATGTATAACTAAATTAATCAGAGTAGTCATGGCTCTCAGGTTACAAATATTATATGAAGAAAGAAATGGTCATAGTACTCCATGTGAAGTCTTACATTATAGTGAGAATTGATTCCATGTCATGACTTAAAAGAATACTATTTTATAGGACAAGTGTACCTAAAGGGGGCACAAATGTGGCATGGATGAAATGGCCCATTTATAATGGAGAATTCTCAGGTCCCCTTCCTCCATGGGCTGTCATCCCACACGTTTTTGCTATTTTTGCTTCTGAATATCTTTAATTGAAGCTATTTTTGCTTTTGAATCTGGGGTTTCATGTTTCATTTCTCATTGGCCATTGTATCTCCCACAGGCCATATGCCCGATCTGCAGGCACGAGCTGCAGACAAATGATCATGCATATGAGAGTTGGAAAGAACGGGAATAGGAGGAAGAAGACAGGAAGGGTGCTGCTAATGCTGTGTGTGGTGGGGAATACATGTATGTTTGAACATTAGCTTATGCTCTTTTGATTTTTGTCTCTGTATGGTATGGTAGACACTATTTTTATTTGTTATAATATATTTTTTCTATGACAACATGTTAGCGACTGGCGGCGGGCTAAATAATATATGGTGCTTCAAAACTTTCTAGCCAAATTGAGTTTACAGAATTTTCAACTTCCCATGGGTCTGGCGCTTCAAAACTTTCTAGCCAGACTGAGTTTACAGAATTTTCAACTTCCCATGGGTTGGGCCTGGGTCTTGCCTCTTCAAGGCAGTGGTAGGCTTGGTCCTACATTTATTAAGGAAGTAGGCAGTGGTGGGCTCTCACAGGTCTGATTTAATTCAGCATTTGTTCCTACTGTATTATTAGAAGAAGCAGAGCCAAAGATAACTGAGCAAATTCCAAGTCACAAGCAACAAAATGTAAGGATGCAGTACCTTGATTTTATTACCATGCTTTGTAAGTTTATTTTTAATGTTGTGACAGTAGAGTCGTTATCTACTTGGTAAAAAAATGGTACTATTATCATGCTAGAAAGGAATCTAACATACCCATTGCAACAACTAATGCACATTGTGTTACATGTGAATCTCTAGGTGAAGGAAATAGAGATGCAAATGGACAAGATCACAACACAAATACATAAGCTTCAGGTATCAATTCCCTAGTGTTAATAGTAGGGAATCTTTAACAAAATGTGTAAATTTTCAATAGCACTATGGCAGCAATGCCCCCTAGTGTTAATAGTAGGCCTCACTCACACCATTAAATTTTCAACAATACTATGGCAGCACATTGATTGAAACCCGACTAGTGTTAATAGTAAACCTCACTCACACCATTAAATTTCTGCATAAATTGGTAACTATCAACAATTTTGATTTCTGTGATACCTAATATATAGACAGTAGTAACAGCCCGATGACAACAAAACAATGACAACAACACTATGGCAGCAATACCCCCTCACCATTTTTCATCTAACAAAAACATCGACAACAAATAGAGCTTCCTTCTTTCAGGCTCAATAACAAAGTTTAAGAAGACCAGGGCCCCACAAAACCAAATACACTCAAATTATTTGCTGCGGACACTTCAATAAATTCCAACAAGCATTTATTTGCACAGAGAACTCTCCCATACCTCATTGGTCATGTTGAGGTAAATGCATGAAATCATCACTACTCATTAGTTTTTTGTAGTTATTAGTAAATTTAGAAAGGTGTTTTCAAATCTATCTGCCATCCTCTTTTGTTTTCAATGGTCCCTACCATGCAGGAAATAACCTGTTTTGAAGAAACTAGCAGTTGCAGGAGAAGCAGGAAAGCTCTAGAGATAGAAAATGAGTAATCATCAGTGCCTGCTACAGTTCAAATGGAAGTGGAAACAGTGGAGGCTTTTGGAGTGGATTAGACACCTTGATAAATCTATTATGAGGTCAACACCAAGGTTGCACCTTCTTGCATTGATGATGTGATTCACCAGCTTACCATTGTCACATATTTAGCTTTTTGTATCCAAAAGGAGTTTTTATTTGCTGACCACCGCCTGCCGTGAATTATACCTGTCCCTTACTTGTATATAAATAATATGGTAGAATGAATGATTTTTTTGTAATTTGAAAATAAAAATGGTTCCAATCAATTAAAGGAGTTCAATCCAGAGAAGGATCTCTCAATTGTGCATTCTTTCTGTTCTAGTAGCTGGAGGATCATTATACGATGTCAACACCATCATCTTGATCTCGGAATATAAAAATTTGCCTTAAAAAAAGTATTAAAAAAACGAATTAAAAAAATTTTCATTAAAGCAATTGCATTAAAAAAAAAGTATTTAAAAAAAAAATTGGCATAAAAATTGTCGAGGTAAATTTTAAAAAAGAAAAAAAAAAATTTTGAAAAAAAAAATTTCATAAAAAAATCACTGCCAAAAAATTTTCATAAAAAAACCACTGCCAAATATATATTTTTTAAAATATATTTAAAGAAAAAAAAAATGTTGGAGACGTCTAAAAGCCGTCTCCAATAAGTATTGGAAATGGCTAGATGACTTATTAGAGACGTCTCTAACATATCTTTGGAGACGGCCATATGCCATCTCCAATAACCTTCACTGTTAGGGACGGCTTCCATTTGGTCTCCAAAGACAATGGAGACGGGACTATTGAGACTACAAGGAAGCCGTCTCCAATACTATTGGAGACGACTTAGACACCTTTGGAGACTGCCAAAAGCCGTCTCCAATAAACACATTTTTTGTAGTGACTATTAGCGGCAATTTTTTGTTAATAGCGGCAGTTTTTGGCTGCTGCTAATAGTCTTATTTTTTGAGGGCCTTTAAATATATACATAAGACTATTAGCGAGCAAACACCACACCACAAAAAATAAGACTATTAGTGGCAGCCAAAAACTACCCCTAGTAACAAAAGAATTGCCGTAATATCCTTGCCACTAATAGCTAGTCTAAATAGCCTTCAATAGTTTTTTTGTTCATAGTGGCAGTTTTTTGCAGCTTTTAATAGTGTTTTTGTTAATAGTCTTATTTTTTGTAGTGCCACCGAGCATCATCACCTACCATTACCATCAAAGCATCCATAAAAAAAAATCACCAACAACTCCATATTTTATGATACATAGCCCCACCATTGGGCAACAGCATGGGATCTATTACAGCCGGATCACCGCCTCCAAGCACCACTCTAAGTTCTTTATCAAACTACAATATTCACCTATTTCAACAGATTCAAGGCAGTAAGTGTGTGTCCTCTTTCGCTCTACTTTCAAGTTTCTTCCTCATTATCTCGTTAATGGTTTATTAAGCAAATTTTTATAGTCAAAACTCTAAGTCCTATCCGAACATAATATTTTATAAGGAGTTCTTGTTTAAACGATTAATACTTGTTCTATGTTGTGGCACTAATCGGTAATTGTTGTTATTTAATCGTGATTAAAGACGAAAAAGTGGGGATAACACTCTTGGAATCTAATCTCGTTGACTTTTCCTTGGATGGAGAATTTATTTTGCACTAACAATTTTCCCTTGCGACGTTAAGACTTGAGGTAGGGAGAATTTAATTACTTATTCTTTATTTAATTTATTTGATTAATTAGTGTTGTATGAACATGAAATTAAATTTAATTCGTCATTCTTTGGCTCAACCCACTTATTTATCTAGTCATATATGAATAAAATTTTTATTGATTGTTGTTCCTCGCTTAATAATTTGCTTAAAAAGGTTAATTATTCATACGTGTACAAGCACATGCATATCAATTCTTATTTATGATGATTTATTATGATCATTTTAAGACATGCATATAAATAGACATGGCACAAATTGACGACAAGACAAGTCAATGATCATAATTATATGTATACGAAAAAAAAATGACAAGCGGTCGTCCTGCATGTGTGATTTCCGATTTTAATAGGATCTCATCATATCATGTCAAGACATAGACCAAACACGAGCTACCTCGATGAGTAGGGGCTACGGCTAATTATAAAAATTGTCAATAAGCCATGATGGACGAGATCTCCATCGGTATAAATATTACTTTAGTTTTGATACCTAATATGTGCGAAAATTGCTTTAAGTTAGTATTTATGTCATGTAAGAGCTACATAACATGTGTTATTGGGACTAGTCTACTTCTCACGCGTATGTTTCACGAAATATTAAGTTTGTCATAAAATTTATGTGTAGAATTTTAGACACATAGTATTTTTTTAATCTCTATCTCATAATCATAAATTTGCTAGCCTTGTCATGTCATATAATATCTTTATCTCTAAATTATTGTCACATTAACTAGATAAATTTTATGCATGCTAGTTAATTAAATGTTTTATGTCATGGAGGGTAATTAACTTCTCCCTATTAAGCACCGTGAAAATTTTTGCTTACCCCGACACTTTTGTTTTACAGATCATCTTATCTCTGATTTCTCAGAGAACAAGGTACCCAAAGAAAAGGATCCTGATTATCTACCATCGGAAGAGGAAAATCATCCGGAAGATTTTTATCCGTAGGTTAATTACTTTAATTTCATGAGAATTTTGGGACCGTAAATAGATGGTACATTTATTGTTTTAGCTCACTTTTTGTTTGATGAGTGACACTTGGGCCACATAACTATTGGTGCATCACTTAAAATGTTTGAGACTTTATTAGAATAATTTATTAAACTTAGGCATGATTGAAAATTAATATCAATATTTTTACTTTTATTAGTGCATGATCTACATGAAGACATATTTTGAAGAAAAAAAAATGGCTTGTATTTTCTTAAATAATTTACTACATATTAGGATTAAACCATCGCATGCCTATGACACGAATGTCAATTGTGACGACCCGACTTTTCCAATCCCTAAGCTATAGGAAAGGCCGGTTCATCAACTTATTGATTTCTCAATAAGCCGTAAACAAACAGAAGCCGGCAGCATAACATAGGTTCAAGCAGAGGCAAAGCAAAATAATAAGTAAGATCAAAAGCTTAATCAAAACAATATATCACCCTGAGGAGCTAGGAAGAACCACCGGTGATGGCCAATCCAACACCTAAAATAGTGGTTCCTAATGATGGTTCTTCAAGTGATATCCAAAAAGACAAAACAATTGGCCTAGGGCCCAATATTCAAAGAATAATTCTAACAAAAGTAGCAAAAGGCAATCTAAAAGTAAGGGGAAAAACTCCTCAGCAGGAGTCTCCAATTCCTCCTCAGGAACGTAATCGGAGTCCTCTAGATCAAGATCGTCTGCCCCTAGGTTAGTCTTAGCACCTGTGATGTATAGTCGGGGTGAGCTAACATCGAAGCCCAATAGAGAAAACATGTCTATTTGCATTTTATCATCAGTAAGGATTTTCAAAGACAAAAATCGGATCATTTATGGTTTTCTAAATATGCATTGCAAGTTGAATCTCCAATCCTAAATAGAAAGTTAAAAGTTGAACCAAAGTGTCTGATATTCTCAAATACTCTGAATTAGGCATGCTTCTTGTCTTATATTTATAACTTAAAATAATCTCCCAAATTACATACTAGCATGAGAGCAGAAAAAGTCACCGATGAGAAACCCTACTGACCATCGTCGTTCATGAACCCTTTTTCTAAAGTGCAACAAGTCCCTACGTAATGAGAGAAACTTGCGCCAAAAGAATTACCGTCAACACGGTTGGTAGGATCTAGGGTTTCCTTCGTATGTCCCTCAAATCGAATGCAAATGTTAAATATATCAAAGTTTGTATACATAATACATTCACGGATTTTTGGAGTTCTGATTCAAAGTTCAAAGTTCAAAGTGCGAAAATTCAAATTTCGGAGTTCTTATTCATATCAAAGTTTCAAAGTTCTGATTTGTGTCACATTTCACAGTTCTTAATCATGCTGTGTCAAACAAAATTTTGAAAATTCGTGCTTTGTACAAAATAACCTAGGCTTATAATAGAATGCAAATCAGGTTTTAGGTTCCCCTACTTCAACTCAAAGCGGTCTAAAAACAAGCAAGGCAGTCCTCACACCGGACTCACCATTTCAAATCCTACAAGTATTAACACTACACGTGTTAATAGTGGACCAAAAATCAAACCCAAAAGCTTACCGATAAAAAATTCAACCAAAATTCAAAGGCCAGAAACAAGGCAGAATTCGACCCTTGAATTCAAATTCGACCCTCGAATTTCAAAAAAGTGCATCAGGCCTTAAAATCCAATTTCGACCCTCGAACTTCAATTTGATGGTCGAATTCTAAATTCGACCCTCAAATTTCTCAGGTCTGTGTTTGTTCAAAAATTGATTCTTCAAACCTGTTGCTCATTCAACCATAGTTTGCTTATCCTCACATATTTTAATATAAATCTACTCTAAGCAAAATTAACAATATTTAACTCAAGGAGGTTTAAAAGCCTACCTCTTGAAGTTTAATCCGTTGATCCCGTTCCACCAATTTCAAGCATCAGAACTAATCTTTATGATTTAATAAGTCTGGACCTCCAAATCAGTCCATTCAAACCTTGCTTCAAGTGCACAGGTCTGGCCCACACAAAACTATCCTCTCCCCTATCCTTCTCTTTCAATGGCTTAAATCGATCAGTAATTTAATACAAAGCTTATCAATGGTTGGGATGGGGAGAGGAATTTACAATCTCTCAAGATCTAAGATCAAGGATAAGGGCAAAGGTTTGCAAAAATTAGATTCAAACGAGAGAGAGAGAGAAGTGAAACTTCTCCTCAAGGCCTCTCTCTTTATAATACTAAAATAGCAACCAAATATCTAGATTTTTGTAAATACAACTCTATCCACTTAAATTGCATTAGTTTCCAGTGTTTAATACAAACACTCAACCTAAAGTGTATGTCATCGAATACATGACTTTCACAAGTCTATAGACAAAATCCTTTGGTCACTATTCTCACCATACACTGAGCTATCCAAAAACCCATAAATATCCTGCAACTTTTCTTGGGCATGCTTACCGAGGCAAACAAAAAATAGGCCCAAAATATCAGGGATATTACAGTCAACAACACGAATTTTCTTGTAGAAAATTTGGGTCGTTATAGTTAAGAATGTTAAGATTGGAACCATCGATTGTTGAGATCGAATCTTAGTTTCAAATACCCGTTCCCTTTCTTAAATATGATAAAGCAAGAAGAGAGAAATTAGGCGTAATAAAATCTAATAAAATCATAAGGGGACCCTTATTTGCAGTTATAGTTTTAATTATATTATACGGCTGCCAATAGTGGTGCGTACCCCTTTAAAATGTGGTGCCTTTTTCTTCCTCCCTCAACTCATACCTACAAAATCTCTCTCTCTCTCTCTCTCTCTCTCTCTCATGACCCACCTATTATAAAGAGTCGGGTACCTTTTTTCGCAGCCTTGCAATCTCTTAGGGTGCGCGCCTATGTTTGAAACCCCCGAAACTTGTTGACTGCTTCGAATTAGACCTTCTAAATCATTTTTAATCCCATATTCCAAACGATGGATCTTGAGACCATGAACATACCCCCAAACCATCTATTTTTTATTCCACATGATACAAATCCCCAAAAATGCCACTTGGAATTGATGGGTGCCATGTAATATTTTGTTTAGTGTGCAAGTAGCTGCTCTATATGTCTATACCACGTGGAATAAAAAATAGACCGTCTGATAGTACGTTCATCTACTCTATTCATATGGCATTGACCGTTTTGGATCAGATGATGGAGAACATTTTTCGTCCCAATTTCCAACACAATGTATCTTGACATCACAATCATACCATCAGACAGTCAATTTTTTCTTCCATGCGCCACACATCCCAAAAAGTGACCCCAAATCATGCTTTAGCAAGACGTGTTCTTTGTGATTTTAGGGTCATCTTTTTAGATGTGTGCCATGTGAAATCAAAACTAATTATATGATCGTATGCCCATAATTTGGGAGTGAAAAATTACGCAGGAACTATAGTGTGACGGCCCGACTTTTCCAATCCTTAATGTATAGGAAAGGCCAGTTCATCAACTTATTGATTTCTCAATAAGCCGTATTTCAAATAAAGCCAGCAGCATAAGCATAGATCTAAACAGAAGCAAAGCTAAAAAAATAAGAACAAAAGCTCAAAAGCTTTAACAACAAAAAAATATTACCAAGAGGAACCAGGAAGAACCACCAGTGATGGCCAATCCAAACACCTAAACAATAGTTCCTAATGATGGTTCCTCGAGTGATATCAAAAATGAAAAAACAACTGCCTTGGGCCCATAATTCAAAAATATTATAATCCAAAAAGTACCACGAAGACAAATCCTGATCAAGGAAAGAGCTCCTCTGCTGGGGTCTCCAACTCCTCCTCAGCAATGTAGTCAGAGTCCTCCAAATCACAATCGTCAGATCCTAAGGCAGTGTCAGCACCTGTGACGTATAGTCGGGGTAGCTAACATCGAAGCTCAATAGAGGAAACTTAACCATTTACATTTTATCATAAGCAAAGGTTTTTCAACGATAAAATCAGATCAAATATGATTTTCCAAAGATGCATTGATGTCTACAATTCCAGTTCTAAAATAGTAAGCCAAAAGATGATTCAATGGTTTGATGTTTTCAAATTTTAGAATTTATCATGCTTATTGTCTTAAAATTATAACTTAAGCATAATCTCTTAAATTACATACTAGCATGAGAGCGGAAAAGTCACCGATGGGAAGCCCTATTGACCATCGTCGTTCATGAACCCTTTTTACGTAATGAGGGAAACTTGCACCAAATTGAATTACCGTCAACACGGTTGGTAGGATCTAGCGTTTCATTCGTATGTGCCTCAAATCAAATGCAGATGCTAAACATATAATATGTTACATAATTAATACATTTTTGGATTTTCGGAATTCTGATTCGTGCTTGTAACAAATATTAGGTTCAGAAGTTCAAATTTCGTGCTTGTAAACAATTAACCAAAACTTATAATAGAATGCAAATTAGGTTTAGGGTTCCCCTACCTCAACTCAAAGCGGTCCAAAACAAGCAAAGCAGTCCTCACAATGGACTTTTTATTTCAAAACCTACAATGATTAACACTCCCAGTGTTAATATTGGTCAAAAAAATCAAACCCGAAAGCTTGCCAAGAAAATTTCTGACAAAAATTCAAAGGCCAGAAACAGGGTAAAATTCGGCCCTCGAATTTCCAAAATTTCATCAGGCTGTAAAAATCAAAATTCGACCCTCGAATTTCTCCAGGTCTGTGGTTGTTAATTTTTGAATCTTTGGACCCTATTTCTCATTCAACCACAGTTTGTTTATCTACTTAATATTTACCATAATCTACTCTAAGCAAAACATATATTTAATTAACTCATGGAGGTTTAAAAGCCTACCTCTTGACGTTTAATCCATCGATCCCGTTGCACCAAAATCAAGCACCGGAACCAAACTTTGAGGTTTAATAGGCCAGAGCCTCCAAATCAGTCCATTCAAACCTTGCTTCACAAGCACAGGTCTGACCCACACCACACACAGAAATTTTCCACTCTCCCCTAGCCTTCCTTCTGATTACAACAAACTAATCCACTTCCCTTTACAAAGCTTTTCAATGGCCAAGATGGGGAGAGGGATTCACAATCTCACACGATCTGAGATCAAGGTGAGGCAAGGGTTGCAAGGTTTTAATTTCACACGAGAGAGAGAAGTGAAACTTCTCCTCAAAGCCTCTCTCCTTAATATAAAAAAAAAAACACCAATTCTATCCACATGACTTGCACATGTTTCCGGTGTTAAGCGCATATAAATTCCATAAAGTATAAACTATGGTTTAGCTGCCTTCAACAAGTCCAAAACCAATATCCTTCGGTCACTATTCTCATCAAACCCTAAGCTAACCAAAAACCCAAAAATATCTCGCAATATTTTTTGGGCACGCTTATCGAGGTAAATAAAAAAAATAGGTCCAAATATCAGGGATATTACATTCTCCCCTCCTTAGAAATTTCCATCCTCGAAAATGTAAAAACCAATGCAAGATATAACACCGAAACACAACGCCCACCACAAAACGAAACCAAGAGAAAACATGGGTCACAGTGCGCGGGTCTCGCAGGGCACGCAAGTCAAGGGATGAGATCCGTAGTAACATGGATGTACTACATGTGGCACCTGAAGGGCCATAGTGGCTTGCATCCGTACATGGATGTTGACACCCCGAGTGTCACGTGCCGGGAAACCGTCTCACCGTGACTCATGAAAAAAAAACAGGATGAAATCAATACACAAAGCCTAATGAGCTCAAAGCAGAAGGGCATAAAACAAATAACATAAGATGAACCCACCACACAAAAGTAGAAACAGAACGGAAGGCGCATGCCCACAAACAAAAAATTAGAAGCCCAACAAAATGAATAATGGCTAGGCACATATCCAAATAAAACCATAGAGAGAACCAATTAAAGCCATAAAGAGCTGTAATAGGATCCATAGCGAAAAATTTACACACTAAACAAACGAAAACGAGCATATCAATATCCCAAAATAGAAAATATGAAGAAAGAGCAAAATTTAGAACCACCAGGTTCTAAGATAATCCATGCAGTAAATAAAATAAGTACATGCCCCAAAAAGAAACAAAATAACAGAACAGCCCAACGCGGATCTAAAACTCCCTCGCAGCAGCTGGACCAACCTGAACCTGGTCACCGTCCCCATCATCAGCATCGTCGTCCGAACCATCTACACCCGCATCGGTAGGCATGCTGGGACCGGCGCCCGATGTCGAAGGGTGGTGAACGGAGGCGCGGATGTCGGCCATGTATGTGGTATAGTCGGTGGGGAAGGCATGCTGCATCAAGTATGTCAGAGCCCTGCCATGAACGTCCAACTCCTGACGCATGGAGCTGGCATGCTAGGTGAGCTCTTGGATCTGGCTCACTACGATCATCGTGAACTCGAGTGTGAGTACATGCCTTCTTTGATTTTTTACTTTGTTCAGCTTTTTTCTAGCCTTAACGCATCCCTTTAAATATTATTTCGGGGCACCAACCAACGCTCCTTAAAAGTGTAATAAAATTTGTTGGAATCAAGTATAGGCTAGGGAGAAGATGGCAAGGTGTAAAGAAACCAAAGAAGGGCATTCCATATGCTCGCTCATTTCGTGATGATTGAAAATTATCGTATGGTCCCTTCTTTGATTTGACATTCCCCCATCGAGTCGCGATCCATGGACTTGCGTTGTATAACTCAATTGGGGTCGACCAAAATCGGCTCCTCAAGGCTCCTAAGGGTGCGGTGGTACCAGATGAAGATGAGGAGGAGGATGTAGAGCAGCTCGACCACACTCTCGTAGTTTACTCATGCCAATCCAATTGAGCTCTAGTCTAGGGTCCCAATGAAAGGCTATACCTGTGACGTATAGTCGGGGGTGATCTACATCTAAGCTTAGTAGAAGAACATCAATAGCAGTTACAACTTACTAATGACAGAGTGCAAAGCGGAAGCAGATCAGATATTAAAAGACGAATTTTATAGATTTAACAGATCAGACGTTTGATTGCAGAATAAAAGTAATAACAAGGCAGATATTTGCGTTAGAATAAAAACTCATAATAGGGCAGATATTTGAGACAGAACAACATTGATAACGGAGCAGATGTTCAATATAGAAATAAAAGCTCATTTTTCTTATTCACCTTACTCAGTTTTCAGATTTTCGTATTCACATCACTCACTATGTTCACTTCACTCACTTCACTTATGTATGCTATGCAATGCATACGGATCGCCCCCGTACGGGCCCACTATGTATGTTATGCAATGCGTACGGATCGCCCTCGTATAGGCCCACTATGTATGCTATGTACTGTACACTGTGTACGGATAATCGCCGTACCGGTCCACTTGTCAACATTCACTCACAGTCAGATATTCAGATATGTTCTCGATATTCTCATCACACTCAGATATAGGATTCAATGTTCAAGTCTCTTATTTCGAAGGTTCAGAGTCCAATAATCCACTCTAATTTCAGCAAGTACAGTTCAGGTCTATGATTATCCCTCATTCTAAACAAAGGCTCTTAACGTAATCATACTCCCTATTGTCTTCGTTTAACTAGAATGGGTCACATTATGATAGCTTCACAAGGCACGTAAGTTAAAAGACGAGATCCATAGTAGCCTGGATGTACTACATGTGGCACCCAAGGGGCCATAGTGGATTGCATCTGTACATGGATGCCTACACCCCAAGTGTCACGTGTCGGGAAAGAGACCTCACTATGACTCAGTTTCACAAGTTTTCTAAGATTCAAAAGTTGTCAGATTACTAAAAATAGAGTTTCATGGTCATTCAAATTCAAAGTTCATAAGCAGGTTAAATAAGATGGATCATAACAAAACAGAATAAATCAGATGAAAGCATACTGAACAGAACGAATCAGATTCAAAAGTTGAAAACAGAACAGTCAGATCATAAGCAGAAATAGAGTAATCAGAGCATACGCGGAAATAGAATAATCAGAACATACGAGGAAACAGGACGAAAATAAAATATATCATAACCTAAAGGGGAACATGACAAAAACAAAACATGTCAAAGGAAGCAAAGCATAAGATCGAAAATCAAAGAAACCATGGATTAATTTATAAAATGTAATTTTCGTTGAGTTTCCCCTACCTTAAGTTCGGAGACGTTCCAAAACAATACAAAAGCCCTTATCCACGGCCTCCAACTCTCAATCTACATCACACATCCGATGATGTATTAAGAACTAATTCTAGTTACTACTAAACTTGGTGTATTTAAGTGTTCTCTAAAAATCGAGGCAGAAATGGGCAAGTTTGTACAAACTTAGAATTTGACCCAACTTCCTACTAAGATTTGACCATTAAAACAGTTGATTCAAGATTTTATTAATTCATAAAAGACTTAGATCTCGGCGTACTCTTTCCAACGATCAAGAATCACATTAATCAAAGTTTAGGGTAAAGATTTATGGCCAAAATACCAAAGTTATATCTGTACCTCAGTCAAAACATGCTAACTTAGAACTTGTCCTAACTTCCAGCTCAATTTTGATCCTAAAAAAAATTTATTCATCAGTTGGTTAATTCATAAGAGTTGTAAATTTCGTTGTCCTCTTTCAAACGCCTCAAAAATCGTGTCAGTCCGAGTTCGGGATAGAACGTTATTGCTGAAATACCAAAGTAGTGCGGCACATCAGACAAAATTCGACCCTCGAATTTCCCAAAAGTGCATCAGGCTTAAAAACCTAAATTCGACCCTCGAATTTATATTCGATGGTCGAATTTCAAATTTGACCCTCGAATTTCTCGGGTTCAGAACCCTTCATGTTGCTTCCTTGCACTACAAAAATAAGGTATTTTAGCGGCATTTGCTGTTAAGGCAATTTTTTATAGCGGCAAGACTAATAGCGGCAGTTTTTTGTAGCGACAGGACTAATAGCGGCAATTTTTTGTTAAAAAAACTGCCGCTATTAGTCTTATTTTTTGTAATGTTGGTCTATTTTTCCCTCCAAATCTTATTGGAATCGCTCTATTTTTACGCACACACATACGCGGAACTAAAACAAGATTTATTCTACAATCTAAACCATTAAAATCAAAGGGAAACTAACCTTTTTATTGATTGATTCCTTGGCTTTAATAAATGTTGCCGAAGAGGGTTTTGACGCAAAACTTTCCGATTTCTACGGCGATTGATCTCACCATCGGATTGGTCCAATCCCGAACTGAACCAATCCCGAACTGGCACGGCACCTAACCAAGTAAAAAACCCCTATCTTAATAATTTTTCAGGTACAAAATACTAGGTCAAGTATGGTGGACCCTACCTGACCCGACCCGACCCGACCCAAAGGTCGGATGTCTCATGCCTAATCTGATAAGTCATCTTCATATGCCCAACCCAATAGAATTAACATCGGCTCAGATCAATTATCGGGTCGACCTGACCCGTTGCCTCTTTCCGTCAAACTGGACTTTAAGATATTCACAAATTAAATACTTACGGAAGTACGTAAGTACAATATCATAAATTGATTTTTTTTTCAAAAGTATTAAATACTGATTTTTCTATGTAGAGGTCTCAATCTTCAATATATTATAGCTTAACGTCAAATTTCATTGAATTTTTCAAGAAATATCCCCTCCGTTGATTAAATGGAAAACATGTGGCATTTACCTAATTAATAAATCTTAACTAGCTAAGAACATACCCCATTTATTTTTTCAAAGACGGCGTATCCGGGCCTCTTCGAACACCCGACTACATCACCCGGCACTCGCAACTCCCGAAACATCACACACACCAAGTAAGTAGGGATAAATCCTAACGAGGGGCTAACGCACTACAAAAAATAAGACTATTAGCGGCAGCAAAAAACTACCGCTATTAATTAAAAATTGCCGCTACAGACTTTAATAACATGTGGCGCTGAAACACCTTATTTTTGTAGGGGTGAGATTCGAACTCAAGGCCTCCACTTCACGAGTTTTGATTAATCATACGCCTAAATTCTAGAGGAATTATTTAGGTAGTCGGATCAATAGATCCAACAATTGGCATCAAGCATCGGCCGGCATACGATCAATAAAAATATTGTGTTTTATGTTAGTGCTTTTATAGAATTTTAAGCCTTGAAAGAAGAGAACTATCCATCCTACACACGTGAGTTTGATGGTTTTGGAGTCAGCACTTAAATCGGCAATTTCTTGAGATCAATAATTTTGGGTTTTGATTCACAACAGTTTTCAAATTATCGATCGAGAATTTGAAGGCTGTGATTTTTTATAAAAAATTTTGGGATATCAGCCAAAAATTTCGGGCAAAATTTCGGCCGAAATCTTGTAGTCCAGGCCGAAATTTCGATGACCAAATTTTCTGTTTTTTTAAATTCCAAAATAATCGACTGACAAGTTCAAATTATCGGCCGATAATTTTTTATTTTTTTTTAAATCCTTGGGCACTAAAATTTTGGTAGAAATTTCTTTGACACAAACAAAAATGTAACCTTAAAATCAATTTTGAGCGTACACTTGATGTTAGGGTCACTTTTTCTAAGATGTATGCTACGTGAAATAAAACACTAATTGTCTAATAGTACTCCCATAATCTCAAGATTCATCATGTGAAAGATTGAGAAGATAAACGATGTCCATCGTCTAATTCAATGCAACCCATGTGTTTTAGTGTGGGTGAACTCAACGATTCAGTGGGTGGATTAAAGAAACCCAAAACCAAATCAATCAAATGGGGAGAATTTTGTGTTGCAGCGATAGAAACCAAAAGTAGAAGGGAGATTTTGTCAATTTGCTTTGCTTTTTGAGGCTATGCTAACATAAACCTGAAATAATGAGGATTTGCTAACATAAAACATAAACCATTGGTTGTGTCATAGCGAAAGAAGCGAAAGACCAATAGAACCGAAGTTAAGAAACCTTATGAGGGTTTGCTAACATAAACCATATAAACCATTGATTTTGTCTTGTAGCTATAGAACCGAAAAATCAATAGAACCAAATTTTGTCCCCTAGCTTTCCCTTTTTTAAATGGTATATATATATATATATATATATATATATATATATATATATATATATATATATATATATATATATACTAATAGACCCTTAACGTGCGATGCACATGAGAGCCATTTATTTGGAGAACCTAACTCATTTTTCTCTTAAATTTGTTCCTATACATCACAATTTAAATCACATTTTTGCTAAAGCTTAACACAATCACTCATCATAAAATTAACACATCTTACTTACCTTTATTTGGTCGTTCACACGTCTTTCAAGAATAGTTTCCATGGAGGGTTTCAGAGCGAAATTTGTGGATTCCTCTCGCGATTGAATCGAAACGAAATCTACAATGAATCTCCACTTAAATACATAATACTCACCACTCTATCTATCGTATATGGCACGATCAAACGGATGGCTCACACAAGAAGGTTGGGAGAAAAAGTTTAGGTTCTCTTCCTTACTACTTCTACACAATAATAAAAGTAAAAAATGAAAATATCTTATCCATTTGCTTTTATACATAAAGATACTATTTGGATGCTAAGCTGATACACCGCACGTTTGTGTACGGTCACTCATCTAACGATCAAAATCACACAAAATCGGACTTGTTTTAAAGTCGAAATTTTTCGAGACGTCACATTCTTCCCTCCTTAGAAATTTTCGTCCACGAAAATTGATTAATGACATTTGGATTGAGTAATGACACTCGCTCTATTCATCGGTGAATGTTCACGACAAATAAACACCTAAGGAATCGAAAGTTCTTATCTAAGAGAATCCAATCCTTTAACTGAGTGCTCAGCCAAAGCACATCCTTACAAAAATTCTCAGCCAAGGCGAGACTATACTCACCACTAAGCAATTTAAACTATTCAAGTACCAATATCAGTCTCGTAGACCACAATACATTCACAGCTATTGTATACGTCTAACTTACTATCAACTAAGCCGACGTTCAGCTAAGCATGCACAGATATAACAAAGTATGCAACCATTCATGACAAGAGTTACGAATCATAACAAAACGATGTAAATAAAATTTATACATAATTACAACAAAAGTGACTTTAAGGTCTCCCATGACCCAATTGTTCTTAATTTAACCAGAACACAAAATTTTGAAGTTCACGTGTAAATTTTAAAAAACTCTAAATAAATCTCCCCGCCTCTCACAGATCTAGTTGTGCATCTGATGGTCCAGCCTCATCATCCGTCGTATCCCCACCCCTGGAAGAAGGTGCGTCTATGGTGTAGGAATGTGGGTCAACCACGTAGGCATGAGTGTCAGCGAGGTGCGACATATAGTTAGTAGGATATGCCTACTGCATCAGATGGGTCAACACGCCCTCGTGGTAATCCAAATGACGGTGCAGCTGGCGATTGTTCTCAGCCATGAGGGCCAGAACATCCTCGATCGTCGCTGTTGGTGCCTGCTGGTGGGGGTGCACAACGTGGAACATGCTGCTGAGACTGATCTACTAGCGTTGATTGGTCCTGTCCTTGAGCAGCGGGTATAGGTTGCTCTTGTTCTCCTACTCCCTGGCTTCTCAGTAACTACTTATAGCTTTTCTTCCACTCTTTCAACAAGTAGCGCTTGACATTGTCGTTTAACTTCAGTTCCTCTCTCGAAATCACATAATCCTCTTCGCCGGAGTAATCTTCTATCATGTTGGAGATAAGGTGGGCGTATGGTATCTCCTCTAAGGGTTTAGCTCCACCTTCCAACATTTTCCCACGAGCATATTTTATGCCCTCGAAAACTACCTCTGGTGCATTAAACCACTAGCTTGAGAAGGCCGAAAATAGTGCCTATTGTACAACGCCCACCCTTTCCGTCTTGTGTCTTATTGGGTAGAGGTTGCACTTAAAAATGACATCTAACATTCATAAACAACTAGGTAATTGGTCTCTCGTCACCGACTGGCCCGATCCGTGCTTGCCATTTGTCATTTTCTCAAGTATAATATGATGGTCGACAGGTGTTGGGGTTGGTTCTATCAAATCGATCTCATCATAGTACTCTGCATAACACTCCATTGCATCAGCAACATGGCCATGGTTGAATTCATAGACCCTGTTGTCTATCTTGGTGCATATGGTGTTCTCCTTCTCACCCAAGTACATGTTTTGGTAAAAGAGTCTTACCAAACGTGGGTAGTTATAATCAATAAAAGGGTGGAGTAAACTTTCTAGTCTGACTTTTTAGAGATATTGAAACGCCCAATTGGTCGCTTCATGCTCGCGAAAAAGTTCCTTGTCAAAAGTCCATTTAATCTCAAAACCTTTCGCTGCCCGCCACACATTGGGTCGTTCCAATGGTGGTGGTTGCCGCGAAGAACCCGCCTACGACGTGTGCTCCATTAGCATCGGAGGTTTAGCGACTTGTCTAGTTTTGGGAGCCATTCAATTTCAAACCACTAAAGAAACTAGGGCTTGACTTGAAATTCAAATTTAATCTCTATAGAAGGTTAGGGCTTACCTTTTTGAGATTCGACTCAACCTCTCGAAGAATCGACGCCTCAATGGTTGAAAATCAAGGTCTAGGCATCTCCAACAGTAAGAGCAAAAGAAAACTCAAAGATATTGTGCGATTTTCAAAATAGAAAAACACGATTTCCTTATATACTGCTCAAATAGATTGATTGATTCCTAAAATCGATTGATCGGTTTCATATTATAACTACGCCGGTCAATTATTTTGATCGATCGATTCCAATTCGATCAATCGATTTTCAACAAATTTTGGCATTTCTCTGTTTATCAAATCGAACGATCGGTTTTAATTTCGATTGATCGGTTTCCATTTCGATCCATCAATTTTTAACAAAATTTGTTTTTTCTCTATCCTGTCAATTCGAACGATCGATTTCCATTCCAATCGATCGGCTCCAAAATTGATTGATCGATTCCCAATTCGATCGATCGATTTTGACAGAAAAACACATGTTTCCCTGTTCTGTCAAAACTCAAAATCTCAGAATTTTGAGTTTTCACTCTCGACTAACTACATCTCATTTAGACCCCAAAATTTGTTCTTTGTAGATTCAAAAAGCTTCATATAAGTCCAAAAATTGAGTGTATAACTTCATTAATTAAATTTTGTTTTTTACAAGTATACAAAAATTCTCTCGAATCTCACTGAAATAAAAGTGGGTATTGATCACGGATCTCGGCTTCATGCTCCCAAGTGGCCTCCTTCGTTGAGTGATTCCGCCACTTAACCAACACTAAGGGGATATATTTAGTGCGCAATACCTACTCTTTTTGATCGAGTATCTGCACAGGTTCTTCTCTAACTATCAAATCCTCGTAAGTCTCAATCGGTTGCTCGTCGAAGATGTGAGTCGGGTCCTTCACGTACTTCCATAGCATTGATACGTAAAATACATTGTGTACCCTATTGAGTTGCGGAGGTAGAGCACCTCTATATGCAACTTCGCCAACCCATCCCAAAATGCCAAAAGGTCCTATATAGTGTGGGCTTAGCTTTCCCCGCTTTTCGAAGCGCATCACACCTTTCATTGGTGAAATTTTGAAGAACACGTGATCTCCAACTTGTCCTTTTTAAATCGACATAGCTCTTTTGTCTACTTTGAGCTATTCTGATCCTTTCACGAATCAGATGAATGGCTTCGACATTACTCTCGATAACTTCTGGACCCAATATAAATTTTTCTCCGATTGCTTCCTAATTAATCGGTGATCTACATCTCCGACCATATAATGCCTCGTATGGAGCCATACCAATACTAGACTGATAGTTGTTATTATACGTAAATTCAATCAACAGTAAGTGTTGATCCCATGATCCCTGAAAATTAATCATACAAGCCCTGAGCATATCTTCAATGATCTAATTCACCCTCTCGGTTTGTCCGTCTGTCTGTGGGTGAAAGGTTAAACTGAAGTCCAACCTCGTACCCATTCCTTCTTGAAACTTCTGCCAAAACTGGGAAGTATACAACGGGTCATGATCTGAGGCAATGCTCATTGGAATATCATGTAATCGGATGATCTCTTTCATATACATGTATGTCAGTCTACTTGTTGTAAATATAGTATTGTATGGCAAGAATTGAGCTGATTTGGTTAGTCGATCAATGATCTCCCAAATGGCATTATGTTGCTTTACTGTCCTTGTTTTAATCCCAAAATAAAGTCCATAGAGATTGATTCTCATTTCCACTCTGGTATCTGCAAAGGTTGTAATAAACCTGATGGATGTCTGTGATCCACCTTCACTTGCTAAGATATTAAACACTTCAAAGTGTATTCAGCGACATCCTTTTTCAAACCTCTCTACCAATAATTCTTCTTTAGATCCTGGTACATCTTGATACCACTCACTACGTGAAAATGTAAAAAAAAAACAACTGTCCAAAACAGTCATTTTCGGTTTTTGACCGTCGAGTGAGCCGTCCTAGAAAAAGCAGTAGTATTTTTCAACGACATATTTAGACTGTCGTTTTTGTCATCAAAATAATGACTGTCTTCGGCCGTCAACCACAAACGACGGTTTTGAGCCGTTGTTTTTTATGTCGTTTTATTAAAAAAGACATGACGTATTCCCCACATAATCGACATATTATGACTGTCGTTTCCCTTTAAAATAATCACATTCATGAAACAACAACGGTTTTGAGCAATCGTATTTATTTATTTATATATTTTAAAAAATATTTAAATTTTTAAAAACAACGATTTTATAACGTCGTTTTTTTTATAATTTTCGTCTAAAACCTAACGAAATCTATAATCATCAAAATTCAAAAATTTCTAAATTCACCATAAGAAAATTCACATCTTAAAATAAATAAATGGATAATCATCTTCCTTAATTACAACTTTTAATTTTGAAATAATCATAAAAAGCATAAACCTTAAAATTCCCAAAAAAAAACTATTAAGCATCCAAATCCATTAAATGTCTGTAACCAAATAAATCCAATTTATATTATACCTAACAATAATCATATAAATTGGATAAGTCCCTTTGGCCAAATAATTATATCCCCAACTGTGATATCTGCTAATGTCCCTTCACTTGCATATAACTCAGCGTTGATATCATAAATACCATCTACTATGATGTTAAATGAATCTGTTGATATCGCCTCTCTATTAATGCGTCCCAGTGCAACAAGTTTTTTACTGAGGTTCTTTAATAAGCAACGCGTGGATGATTGATCCACTGGTGAATCAGGAAAAATCGATGAATGTCGTTGTGCCTACGAAAATAATGATAACTGATTAATATTAAAAAATTTATATTAAAAAATTATAATTTTGAAATGGAAATTGGGCCTTCATGAGATTGAAATTTGTACCTGAAAAAAATTTGAATCTGACATATGTGTTCCTTGAGAAATAACTTGACTTGATAATGCATTGACTTTTTTCTCAAGAGTCTTGCGTGCCTTACGGTCCTCATCAGATTGTTGAATAAGTAAATCAAATTTCGATTCAATATTTTCACGTGCTCTCTTCTCCCGTTAAGCGTTCTCTCTACAAGGCGCTGATGCTTGAATAGCAGTCTTAGATACACCCTTACTCATGCCCCGTACACAACCTCTTCCATCACCTAGAAGAGGATCGTTCATAATGATTATTCTAATATCATCCTGCAAAGAATAAATATTAATTAAACATTTTAATACTAAAATTCTGATATAAAATGAACTAAAATAATAGTTTTACTAGTTGATTGCTCAAAGCGGGTAAAGGACAAGTCCCATCTTTCTTGGTATGGGAGGCTATATATATTTGTGTCCTAGTGACTCTACCATCAAAACTCTGTTTTTTCTGTACAATAAAAATTTTATACAAAAATTATTATTTCAAATAATTATATACAAATAGAATATTGGATATATGTTACCAATTCCTCTGCCATGTTAGCTGTTCCTCATCTACCAGTGGTGTGTGGGTTTTTCATCTTTTCCCTGGAAGCCTTTCCTTTTTCTCAGCGTGATTGCTATTACTCTTGTTCCGTTGAACACATATCAACAAAATTTTTCCAGTCTTCTTTCTTCACACGATTTGGTATATCATTTTTCCGTTCCACATTTGTCTGATGTTTATCGTAGTATATGCGCAGGTCATGTTTCCACTGTTTCCAAGAAGTATTAGCTTTCGATAAGACCATGCTTTTGTGACTTGTTGAAATATCATATTTAGCTTGTGATAATAAAAAAAAGATTAAAAAAATTATTAGTAGAACAATTAAATTAGATTTTAAATGATTTACTTCCACTCACAAAGACTTTACTCCATATTTGCTCTTTCACGACAATTGGTACGTCACGCCAAGTATTGTATGTTGGTGGACAATGTGTCCTCGCCATTCGGCCTACAAACGTGGAGAATTCTGCTGAACCTTCTCCAACAGGTTGCCCATATTCATTGAAATACAGTGATTTTTTAGGCTCACGTAAATGAATAATATATTGTTAGTATTCTATTCATAACAATTATTATATAAAAAAGAAGAAGCAAACTAACCAGTCCCTTGAATATCGCTTTGTTCAGACCGATTTTCTTGAGTGTCGTTTTGTTCAAACCCATTTGGTTGAGACTCAAACCCACTTGTTTCAGATTCAGATTGTGTCATCGATTCTTTGCTAAAAATAAAACAAAAAGATCAATTCATTGGTTGCTTACTTCATAGTCGCAAACAAAACACGTACATTTATTGTCTTCATAATAAATATTTCAGAAAAATTGCAATTATTCATTTTTAATATTGAATAAACAATTATATTAAATGATATAAACTCATTTCTGGTGCAATTGATTCAAACCCCGAATCAGTTCCACACTACTAGGGAATTCTTATGCTCAAAGATGGAGCAATGAAAGCATATATCTGGTTTTCATTCATTCAAGGTAGAGAAGTTAGAACAGCTAGTTAGAATTTATATTGTGAATTCAAAACTGTCTGATATAGGAAAAATATGAATACCTTTATTGGAATCAGCAACAATGAAAGCCAAAAGCACATGAAGAAAGTATTATTTATAACTTTAGAATCAACAAAACACACTTCTGTGTGTCACTATTCTCTATTAGCATGAAATGATCTCTAGAAAACAAATTAAAATCTGTGGTTTTTAAATATCCCAAATTGAAGACTAACACATGTTTGTCTGAAAACGAATAAAGATCCACACAAATTAGGAAAAACAATAAAAAATAAAGGAGAAATAGATATACATTATGTCCATATCTGCTCTACTGCATGGAAAACACATCTACCACATATGGTCTTACTTCCAAATCCCTCCATCATTGTATGATAGATGATGCTCTAGAAGTCTAGCAGCTGTCATGCAATGTGATTTGTGTACTGATCGGCTGATTTAGTTTTGGTGGTGATTGTACAGTTTTCAAGTGTTTTGGCATGGTTCAGTACAGCTGTATTTGCACCAAGAAAACTGGAATACAGTCTATTGCAGGCAGAAGCTTTGAGAAAATATTTACCAATCAATGGGTTTTGTGTGACACTTCGGATTATAACAAGAAAAAAATGGAAAAGCTTTAGAAGATTCATGATAAATTGTTAATAAATAAAGATTCATGATAAATTGTTCAATTTATTAACATATAATATAGTGCAGCTTTATGATAATATTTTCTACATCCAGCTCATGTGGGCTTGTGTTTAACCTATTTCCAAAAGTTCAAAATATCTTAGTGCATTTCAGCATTTGTAATTTTCCATTACCGTTGACCTTCTTTTTAACTGCTTAGTCATCAAGCATGAAGTTGTGTGTTTAATACTTTTAATCCAGTCAATATTTTAGGGAGACTAGATTTCTTTCACTACCTGATGGAACTTCACTATTATAGGATGTAAACCAGTGGCTTTACTAGATCATCATTGTATTGCTCACTTTCATAGTATCAATTTGAGGATTCTGTTTACTTTCAAAATCATGAGAATGACAAATGCATTTTCTTCTACAGGTGACCAATGCTCTTTCAAATGCTGGTCTTGAGTCTTCAAATCTCATTGTTGGTATTGATTTCACAAAAAGTAACGAATGGACAGGTTAGCCATCATCTATATGTACTAAAAGTTTTCTGTAAGCATACTATAACATACTAACTTAATGTGAAAATCAGGTGCTAGATCTTTCAACCACTGGAACTTACAGCACATTGGAGAGCTTAAAAATCCCTACGAACAAGCAATATCGATCATTGGAAGAACTCTATCCTCTTTTGTTGAGGATAACCTGATCCCTTGTTTTGGGTTTGGAGATGGTAGCTTCTTACAACAAGCTGCATTAACTGAAAGCGTAGAAGAGATGGTAGCTCCATGGGAAGATGGATTTTGCCGGGAAAGCGTTGAAGAGATCAATGGGGAGGACCCGGCCAGTTAGAAAGGCCTTCAGCAAGATGTCTATACAGCTCTATAATTATGGAGAAGGGTGGGCGCTGGGTAGGTGTTTTTTTTCAAAAGAATATAAAAAAAATCATCATAAAGAGTTTTTCATTTACTGATTTTTAGAAAATAAGATACAATCATACAAAATAGAAAATGGGTTTATTTTTATTTTTTGATGTAAGCTGGAACCTCAAGGTTGCAAATACTTCCAGGCGAGCCAACAGCCTATAGGTCAAAGTTTATTAATTAACAATTGATTGATTGAACAGGTTGATGGGGAAAGTTGCTTCTGATAAATGTCATAAATGGGTTTTCAAAGAACCTTCTGAATGTGAACACAACATTTCCAACTACTGGCAGAGCTCTTTTGATGCTGTATGTGTGTGCACCTAGTAACTTGTTATTACCATTATTTTTAGTGGCAAAAAGCAATTCATAGGAGTCTTTTAATTATCTATTTATTATTATTTTTAAAATTATAATTATGATTATGATAAGAATAATCTCTTTGCAGGTTCCTTCTGAATGGTCTGATCAGTTTGCCTCTGGCATTCAGGTAATTAAACCCCATGCTCCATTTGTCTATTGTTCTTTTCTATGTGTATTTTCCACTTGCATTGCTCTCTTTTTAATTATCTTTGAATAGACCATAGCTGTGATTCAAGCTGGCCATGGCCTTCTTCAACTGGGTTCTTGCAAGATTGTAAGTGCATCTTGTATTTATGCTTTTCTGATTGATTTGGTTTAATTTCCCCACAAAATGATCTGATTTTCTTATGGCCCAATTAAATTATTTCTTTAATCTACTATCTTCTCAGATTCTTGAAGACCTCCATTTTGTATTAAGAATGAGACACACTTTTGAATCACTTGGCTACCAATCTGGTTTCCACCTCTCCCGCATGTTTTCCTCAACCCGAAATCCTTCCTCTTCTTCTTCCACTGCAACTCTTCCCCCTTCTCCCATGGTCAATTGGAGCCAAAGGCCACTCATTTCCACAGCTTCAGCCGCTGAATCCGTGCCGATCACATACCCGATCAACGACAAAACCAACCTCTTTCTCCCTCCTCACTGGTCCGATTCCCAATTCGAAGACGTGATCACTGACCACGACTCCGGCATAAAATGGCAAAATTTGATGCCTTTCACAGAGCTGATGGGAGGATCGGAAGATGCTAAGGACTATTTGGGCTTGGAAAGCCAACAAAATAATGGTAGAAAGATTGATGACAAGTTCATGAGAAGCTTTACATTGCCTGCTAGAGTGGCCTCTTCTTCCTCTAATGTGGACCATCATAAGGTCCCAGAAGCTAGGACTTACTCTGATTTTCTGGGCACTTTCTTAGGCTGATTTGGGAATGCTATTGCTAATGTATAGGACTAGAGGATGTCTAAGAGACCCAACAGCTTGTTGGCCTTATTTCATCTATCTCTTTGCTTGTTGCTCAGTGTTTACTACAATTCTACTCTACTCTCTGCTCCTCCTACAAATCTAAGTTTTGACTAATGGCTATTTAATGATGTCTGACAAGGAAATTAATTTTCTTTTATCCCTTCCCAATATTGTCGAAATCTGATTTGCACATCAGTCAGGGCCCTCAAAATTTGTGGAAGTAAGATTTGACAGAGTTTGATAGCTAGAATTATACTACTTGAAGAAAATTTAAGCGTATTGTACCCTGGCTGGTTGAGAAGTACATGAAGAAGGTATTACTACATGCTTTTGTAATTATATTTATGAAAAAGAAAAGAAGCAAATACACTGATTGATGTTCTTTCTTGTGTTTACAGGAAATTAAGGTGGATGAGTACATCACCCACAATCTGACCCTTGGGGAGATCAACAAGGCTTTTGATCTAATGCATGAAGGGGGTTGTCTTCGATGCGTGCTTATCAACTTAAAGGGCCTCGGCCTCATGCCCTCTGATGAGATTGTACCTTGTCTACAGTATGTAGATGAACTAACAATTTTCATCAAGGCCTCCGTAGATCAAGCCTGAGCCCTTCAATCTATGCACTATAGAAATAGATATAGGTCAAAGATTCAACTTGACCAAATCACAGGTTTGCAAGGTCAATGTTGAAGAGAGTGGTGGTAAATGTTGTTGATATTTTTTATTGTGTCGATTGTACACTACAAGTTAGTGAAACTAATAATGAGGCACACAAAAATATTTTACAAAGTCGAATTCTATGCAATGCTTCAATTTTTACAAGATTGAGGGCATTACTTCCTAGTTGCTACATTGAGAATTCATACTCTTTCTTTTCACGAAGCATTGAGACACCTACAGTCTCAAAATAGACCAAGTTCTCAACAAGCTGAGTAGTATTCTCCCACAAGACTTCCTTACTTCAACATAGCTGATTGGCAACATAAATCTATCGTTGAATCCCAAAAGCTTCCTCGAGGGAGAAAATCATCCTTGGAGAAACTAGTGGAGGATTGTTGATTACTTTGGATGTGTCTCAATTTAAAAGTACATTGGACAACACCACAAAATGGCATAGATGCATAAAAAAGGGTCTTAGAACTATCAAATAGGCAATCACAAAATATTGGTTTCTACATCCCCTTTACAAATTCGTCTAGCTCCAAGGGATCTTTGTTGTATTTCGTGTTGGGTATTCTTCAAAGTTGATAAGGAATGGATTCACTCACCAAGGTTTTTTTTTTTTTTTTTGAAACGCATCACTTTATAACATGAAGGGAAGCTAAGGATAAAAAAATCTGGCCAACCTGTAGTTCACCCATTAGAAATTTAGTAACGATCATTTCCAATCGAGATGCAAAATTCGTTAAGTCATCTTTGGAAGACTTCTAATATAGTTGGAATGAAATTGTTATCTTCAATTGCTCACAATCCGAAGTTGATGGCCAAACCAAGGTGGTGCATTAAATCACCAGAGACTTTATTGCATTGCTTCTTAAAAGAGAAAATTATGCATAAGGACCATGTGTTATCATATGATAAATTTGTATATAATAGCTCGATAAATAGGTCCATTGTAATGTCCCCTTTTTAAATTGTGCATGTTAATGTCCTAAATAAAGTCCTCAATTTAAGAATTCTACAATGTAAGGAAGAATGATTGATGATGTCAATGCTTTTCCTAAACAAATCCAAAATGACCAAAAGGAAGAAAATTCAAGAAAAAGCTAAGTGTTGAAGAGTGAGAACTTGTCATGGTCTTTCCTATGAAAGGAAAAGTTTCCAACATAAACTTGCAGTAAGCCTAAGAATGAGAATTGCTCACTAGTGCATCATGAATAACTTTATTCTGAACAGTAAAAAACTGCAAATTATTATAATAAACAAGCAAAGTACTACAACTAAAGCTTCACTAAGAAGCTAAGAGCAACAGCCAAGAGGCCAGAAAACCGAAAAGATAGATAAAGGTAGGAAAAACCAAAGGAAATCAAAAAACACCCAAGCCCAAATCTAATGCCTCAAAGAAACCCCAAGGCACCAGGAAAACCAAAGGAGTGAGCCATCCTATGTGAATGTAAGTCCACCCCAAATATCTACCAATCTCCGAACATCTTCAGCCACAAACTCCTTATCCATCCGAACCCAACTCAGAACAGAATCTCCAACATCGCGAATAATAAAAGCAACAGGTTTCCACATTTTTCAAAACCACAATTGATTTGAAGTCTAGATTGAACTCTAGATTGATTAGGAGGGCCCTTTAATCAAATCAGATACATTGATTGAAGTCCTCTTCAATCAAACAAACAACTCTCCACCAAAAAGAAAAAGTGTTACCCCTTCTACTACTAATGCCCCAACCATTATTCGCGTGACCATACTTAGAAACCAAAACCCGAACCCATAGTCCTCCCCCTTCCACCCCAATCCTCCACAACCATATCCGCAGCAAGGCCTTGTTCATCTCACATAATCCGTGAATGCCCAAACCTTTCTCCAACCTAAAAAAGTGGCACACCTCCCAATTAATCAGCTTATATCTCTTTTACCCCTTCCTTTCCATAGGAAATTCCTATCAATCTATTCCACTCAATCAATGATTTCCATCAGACATTTAAACTAGAACTCATTCTTTGCATCATGCAATCAAGAAACGCCTAGTGAACACAATCAAAATCCATTTCTCTGCATGTACAATCAACCACAACATGTATGAGCCATGTCAAAGTAGTCATATCTTACAACAAGACCAGTAATAAAAAATTCTAAGCATTACACTCTTGATGGATTGCATTTTGCTCAGATTGCAGCTGAAGATAACCTTGCGTTGGAAGCTCCTTTCAAGCTGAATGAAGTCTTGAATTTTGTGATTGTGAATTTTGTTCTTATACATAATTTAGCCAAGTTTACAAACCAGGTGGATCCTATGCAGGTTCACACATTAGCCTAGTTCTGTTAAAATTTCATGGTTATGCCCAGCAACTCATTACCCTAGAGCACCCCTTTTACACCCTACTATGCCTCCAAATTTAGCATGCACGAAAGGTTCACACTTGAGCCTAAAGGCATACCTTGACAACGGCTTCATCATCATATGATGAGTAGGCTAAAGCCATAGCTCGACAATAATTGCAATGACCTAGATTCATAAAGGAGAGCTTTTTCTAAAATTTTGAATCTGTCTATTAAAACTGATGAAGACTAAACCAGGCCCAGAATCAGGTGGGCCTAAGCCTGGCTGCACTTAAATGGGCTGCCCCAAATACCCAGAAGTTGGCCAGCCGGCTGGCTGTCAACCAATGGGATCGGTCAGCCCTGCAACCGACCGTAACATAGTTGCTGGTAACCCCAAAGATGGGTGTTGAAATACAAAAATTTTAATAAAAACTTCGACGTGATTTTAGTTTTTTTAAATTATACCCAAGCAAACAATTGAAACAGATGATGTATTAGCAACTCTTAGTTTGTCTTTCATTATTTAAATCTTATTTTTAGGGCTCCCACATTTTTGAGAAACCAACATGATCGATGGCTTGTCCCCCTATCATCAATTCACCACAAAATTCAACAAAAAAAAAAGAGCAATTGATTTAATCTAATTTCACAAAAAGAAACAAATAAATGAGATAGTGAAACCACAGAGATTGATAGAATCATCGAGAAAGAAGGTATACAAGGAAGAATCGATAATCTAATGATAATTTATCAATTTATGGCGTCAAATAGCGAAGAAAGGTGGAAGAAAAAATAATTAAAAAATAAAAGTAAACAAACAAAATATTTTCATATATCATCCTTTGGAATTTTCTGCATGTTCAAATAAGAAGCTTCGCAAACGGCTACAACGAGCCTTAGATTTAAACCCTAAATTTGAAAACCCCAAACCTGAAACCCCCCAAATCTTAGCATAAATAGAAGGCAAATCTGGCTTAAACCCTAGATTTTTAATGCAATAAAATCTAGGGTACAACAAGCCCTAGATTTAAACCCTAAATTTGAAAACCCCAAACCTGAAACCCCCCAAATCTTAGCATAAATAGAAGGCAAATCTGGTTTAAACCCTAGATTTTTAATACAATAAAATTTAAACTCTTACCTGAGCATGAGCATAAACACAAGGCAGCAAATCTTCCAAAGCTTGGATGGAGTTGTCTGGGATTCTGGCGAGTTGAGAAGTGAGAGTGGATCATTGTAGTGAAGCTTTGGGCATCCAACGGCAGTAACGTAAAACCAAAGTTGTGGGGCATTCGATGGTTGCAAATGTAGAGTGCTATAGGGTTTTGATTCGTTAGAAAGAGGGATCCTAGGGTTTTCTTCAGTTAAAGAGAGGATGCGAAAGAATGAGGCGAGTGGTGGTTTTGTTAGAGAGAGGAACAGAACCGCAGGTATTGTGTGGAGAATTTGGTATTTATAAGATATATTAGTTAAAAGGGCAAGTTTGCCCCTATAACAAATACACAATTACCCACAAATCCTTTTCTTGAAAAACTACGGTTATAATTGACAAAACGACTGCTTTAGGCAGTGAATTTGTTTATTACTGCTTTAATCAGTCGTTAATTTTGCACCACTAATGTTGTATTTTGCACATTTTCACGTAGTGACTAAAATGAATAGCATACTTCGATTTGTGGGCCTCGTCTAAGATAGTTTGCCGAAGATTGGCATTAGTCAGTATACATAGACGTCCTTTGAATAATAGCAACCCATCCTCCTTGATGGAGAAATCTGGTCTACTACCATCGATCACACCCTGACTAATCTTTACTAACTCTGCATCTTTCATCTGAAGTTCGTAGACTTGATCGAAGATCGTTGGTCGGATAGTGATGTTTGCCAACAAGGCGCCTAACTCTTACACCTCAATCTTCGTATCATATAGTGACAAGTCTTCCAGCAGTTTTCATCTACGGATTCCCATGATAAGGCTAGATAGTTGAGCCAAACTCCTCCGACTCAAAGCATCTGCTACGACATTCACCTTGCCTAGGTGATACTGAATGGAGAAATCATAGTTCTTGAGAAATTCGATCCATCTTCGTTGCCTCATATTTAATTCCTTCTGTATAAGCAGATACCTGAGGCTCTTGTGATCCATGAAGATCTCAAAGGTTTCTCCATACAGGTAATGTCTCTATATCTTCAACGCAAAGATCACTACTGCTAGTTCCAAATTATGCGTTGGATAATTCTTTTCATGGTCCTTAAGCTGTCTCAACCCCGATAAGCAATAACCTTCTGATTCTGGTTGAGCACACAGCCTAAGCCACTGTGCGACGCATCACTATACACAGCAAAACCACCACTCCTTGATGGAATAGCTAACACTAGTGCGGAGGTAAGTCTCCTCTTGAGTTTCTAAAAACTCTTCTCACACGCTTCGGTCCACTCAAATTTAATATCTTTCCTTGTGAATCTTGTTAGTGGTCCTGAAATCTTTGAAAATCTTTTTACAACCCTTCTGTAATACCCAACCAAACTGAGGAAATTGTGAATCTCAATCACAGTCTTCGATTGTTTTCACTCTACTACAGCCTCAATCTTTGCTGAATCTACTGTAACACCTCCCAAGAAGCTCCCTTGCTCTAGCCAAAACTCACACTTGCTGAGTTTGGCATATAATTGGTGTTTACGAACGTCTATAGAGCTGTCCTTAAATGTTGCTCATGCTCTTCCTTGAACTTTGAGTAGACGAGAATATCATCCACGAACATGACTACACAAGCATCGATATGTCGTTTGAACACCCTGTTCATGAGATCCATGAATGAAGCTGGCGCGTTTGTCAAGCCGAAAGGCATCACCAAGAACTCGTAATGGCCATATCTGGTTCTGAATACCGTCTTCTGAATATCTTTGGCTTTGACCTTCAATTGATGGTAACCCGATCTCAAGTTGATTAGAAGAGAATCTTGCCCCTTGCTACTGATCAAAAAGATTATCTATTCTTGGTAGAGGGTATCGATTCTTGATGGTCAACTTATTCAATTGACGATAGTCGATGCACAATCTCATCGACCGATGCTCCCCAAGGAGACACACTGGGTCTTATGAACCCTTTATCTAAGAGTTCCTGCAACTAGTCCTTTAACTCCTTCAACTCAATTGGAGTCATCCAATGGGGACCTTTAGATACTGGCTCCGTGCCTGGTGCTAAGTCGATCGCAAACTCGACTTCTCGATTTGGTGGCAATCCTAGCAATTCGTCCGAAAACACATCTGGAAACTCATAAACAATCGGAACATCGACTATGATATTCTTTTCTCCCCGTTGATCTTGCAGAAAAGCGAGGTGTCCACTGCATCCATTCCTCATCAGGTGTTCTACTCGGATAGCGAAGATAAACGGTACTATGGTGGATCGCATGCCGAGAAACTTGAATGATCTATTCCCATTCGATCGAAAAGTAACTATTTTTCTCCAGCAATCAATATTTGCGTCATGCATGAATAATCAATCCATGCCAAGGATTACATCGAATCCTTGCATATCCAACAGGATCAAATCAGCTACCAATTCATGATCTTCATAGTCCCTGATGGCGACTATAACTAATCGACATACTGTATCGGTACTAACTGAATTTTCTGTTGGGACTAATACTGACAAAATAAAATCTAAGGTCTCAGAAATGGCCTTCACTTTTCTCGCAAACTGTGGCATCACAAACAAGTGAGTAGACCCCGGGTCAATCAAAACTTGCGCTTCATAACAACAATAATCGCCCTTACTATACATTTGTAAGGTACCTACGTTCTATACACTTAAGAAATCAGATATGTTGTTTTTAATTGAGTTTTACTCGTAAGCGCACGAATCGGGTGTAGCATAGATTAAGGGAGTGCGAGATTGTTCCCACGAAGATTGATTAGAAAATTTAAGACTACGAAATAGAAATTAATTAAAAGAACTATCACAGATTTAGCACAAGATTAAAACTAGCTTATGAATTTTCAAGAGTATGATGAGAATTAAAGACCAAACAATAAAATTAAATTAAATGAAGAATAAAAGAGATGATTGGGATGCTAACTCCTCCCATCCTTGGTTTACCATTTATAAAATATAAATATAACGGTTGAGATACAATATCATCACTAGATGCAAAATACATAAATATTGAACTCAATCAAATATTTACGAAAAATAAATTATTAAATCCACAAAACCATATCTAAAGTATGTTCTTCCTACTGCCGTAAAGGAAAGGAAGCAAAACATTCACCGTAAAAGGGACTTCTAATCACAATAAATTAATACCGTAAAATAGGGTAAAACATCTACCGTAAAAGAGAGACACCTAATGACAATGAATTAATGTCGCAAATATTATCAACAAAAAAACGGCAGTAGATTCCCTATTGCAGATTCAAGATCATGGGAATGTGACTAGCACCCCTAACTTAGATGGCAATCAGAAATTTACTAATTCGGTAAGAGGAATTAAACATTAAAACCTCAAATATCTAATACATAATACATCCTAACTATCGATCTATATTTTATAAATGAATACCTCAGATGGGGTTCATTAGATCTTCATCCTCAATGAAATTAGCTACACATGATTAAAATAAATGACATGATTGAAATAGAATTAGAAGATAACATTAAAATACTGTAAAGTGCTTCAACAACTCCAATGAAAGCTTTAATCTAACAGGTACAATGATTCTTCAATTGTAGAAAATTAAACTATTCTAAATCTTACGACTAGAAAAATGAAGAACAATGCTTGAAAAATAAAAGGGAAAGGTTAAAAAAAATTAAAAATGCTAAGAAAAATAAAAGGCTCCCCAAAGGAGACACCCCCAATGTTCAGGGACCATCAACTCCTTTGCTCCAATGTTCATGTGCTTGTTATTCTTATGCTCTTTTATGCTTCCAAATGCATCTAATGGGCAAATCTTTTTAAAACAATTAGAGCTTCATAAATATGTCAGATTGCCCTCATCGGATGGCTAAATGTAAGCTTGAAGGAGTGAAATATGATCATATTTTACCACTCATCATATGTATCAAGAAATTAAATACTCAAACTTAGGAATTTAAGAGAATGCTTTTAAATTTATGCACCTTCTTCATCTAAAATTTCAACTAATAACACACTAAATTTAAGTAGCCATTTATACCTTGGATTATATCATTGCTGGCCTGGGCATCCTGTGCGGTACCGGCATACGCACGCCCTTGCACAGTAGACCTCATGGTCCGTATAGGGCTTGGCAAGGCAGCTAAAGTCGTTCTCTCTTTCCTCAGTTCCGAACAATCCTTGATCATATACCCTACTTTACCTCATTTGAAACATCTTCCTATACCCCGTCTACAATCTATGGTCTTATGTGACTTACCACATCGGGCACATGTTTCCACTGGAGTGGATGATGCACCTTGAGAATCCCTGAGTAACTGATACTCCCGTAGTAGTAGCAGGGTCATCCGAACGGAAGGATCTAACTGCAGTAGGCATAGGTGACCTAGAATAAGTGGTCTGGGCAAGTTGTCTTGAAACTGGTGCTGTAAATCTCGGCTTTTTATTCATCAATTCATAGTTGCCCGATCTCCCTTGACCTGCTTTGCTCCTACTCTACTGGTCCTTTCTTTTATACATATCTTCTATATCTTTCTCAGCAACCAGTGCTTTACCCATTACTGCTCTGTAAGTCTCCAACTCTAGCATGGAGATTCTATCATGTATAATCGGCCTTAAGCTGTTTTCGAATTTATTGGCCTTCAACAATTTCTTGGCCACGTACTCCGATGCAAACCTTGATAACCTTGTGAATTTCGTCCCATACTCTCGTACGGACATCCCCTCTTGCTCTAATCTCATAAACTTTGCCGCCATTTGATTTATCACCTGCCTAGGAAAATATTCTTTGTTAACACTTCGACAAATTCTTCCCAAGTCCATAACCCATCTAAATTTTTTTGCTCTCTCATCCTCAACACCGACTTCTACCAAGGATTGACTTCTCCTTCTAACTGAAGAGAAGCCCAACTCACCTTCTCTTCAGTACACAGTAACCATTGAATAAGTTTCTCGATTTGGCTCAACCATTTCTTCGCTTCAAGCGGATCAATCTGACTGTAAAAACTAGGTGGTCTCAATCTCCTAAACTCAACAAATGTCGATGGAGTCGGAGGTGGAGGCGGCTGCTGATGATTATTGGTATTCTGAGCAGCTATCAACGCCGTCTGTTGTGCCATTGCATTGGCCACAACCTCCATTACCTGAGCCATTCTCTGTCTTTCATCTCTCTCATGATCTCTTTCTTCCGAAATAATCCTTTTCAGAATAATCCTTTCATCAAGTGGAACCCTATTTGAACTAGAGGGAATCTCGACCCCACTTCTCAAGTTCCATCCACGACCGCCCCTCAGTCTTCCTCTACCTCTAGTGGACATAACGTTCTGCAAACATGAAATAAAAGTTCCATTGGCAGAAGGTCCCTATACTCTGACAAAATGTTAAACATGTAATCCACGCCTAAGGCTTATCAAAAATCTCTAAAGCTAGTGCTTTGATACCAACTGTGACAACTCAAATTTTTGTACTCAAAAACCCGTGTCGTCGGACTGCCGTTACAAGTGATCCCCGAATTTACAGAACACTTGGCATATCCACATAAGGTAGAAATCAAAGCAGTTATCTCTAACTAAGCAGATAGAGTCATCATAGATAAACAAAGAAATCTTCATTTCTATATATGACTATATCGATGACCATGACAAAAGACGGTTCTAATTTCATGCTAAAAACACATGTATAAAAGAATCAAACCGAACCACCGATGACAGTCGACCGTCACCTAACCAATGGTTCACAACACAACACAAAAACTATGTACTGAATCCAATGTACGATATAAAAGTGGTTGGGTGTACCAAGCCCTACACACAATCACAAAAAACTATATCCGTCTCAACACCCAATTCACACTAGAAGTACTCCTCAGGAGGGGGCTCAGTCTCCTCCTCCGGAACGTACTTAGAGACCATCGGCTCAAGTTCATCACTATCAACATCTAAACCTGTACCTGTGACATATGGTCGAGGGATGGGCTAACAGTCTAAGCTCAGTAGGAAAATATCAATAGCATGCATATTATCACATCACACATATATCTCATGGCATAATTCGAATATGCTTTTCAAATAAAGATATACAATTTAAAGGTGTTGGAATTTAAAAAGACTGATCTCAAATGTAGATTTCAAAGGTATTTCACATGATTTCTAAACTTTTCTCAAACAAACAAAAACTTAAACTGATCACTTAAATACAATCTTGAGCATATATAACATCGAGAGTCACATATATACCGATGGGAATCCCAACCATCGTCGTTCAATGAACCATGTTCATGATGCCCAAGCCCCTTCGTATGAGGGATGCTTGTGTAGAACGAAGTTTACCGCAGATTGGTAAGAAAATGAATGGATATCCCGCCATCCTGGAGCACAAGGGATTCGTTTCACCTGAATCTTAAATCAAAGTGCGAAGTCTAACTTATAGTTTATCACCATCAAATGTGCTATTTTATTATAGATTTGGAGTTTGGAAATCTCGAAGTTCACACACACACACACACATGTACACATCTTAGGTAGTTCACGCACACACATTCTCCTGTTTGAATCCATGTACAAAGCTTGTGTGTATTAGATGACAAAATTCATGAATTACACACTTTCATTCATCATATCACAATATTCATACTAGTTGTATCAAATGCACATATTATGAGATTTTCCCTACCTCAACTCAAGGCCAAAACAAGACTTTCCCTTCACAACATAGCCCTCCTATCACACACCCATGATCACACCTAGAACACAACCATTTATACCCTATATGTCAAAAGTGATGAAAAACAGGAAGTCCTAAAGTCTCCCCGAGTTCCTTTTTCCAAAAATAGAAAGAGCTCATAAACAAGCCAAATCGATCGGTCGAATCCCAAATCGATCGATCGGTTTTCAAAATTGATAGATCGAATCCCAAATCGATCGATCAAAATCCAGTTCGATCGATCGGTTTCTTCAGAAATTTCACATTTCTTTGTTATCATAATCCGATCAATCGATTCCCTAATCGATCGATCGGTTTCCAAAATCAATCGGTTTTTTCATAAACCCTTCACATTTCTGCCTTGTCAAAATCGATTGATCGGTTCCTAATTTCAATCGATCGATTTGGACAGATTCTCAGTAATACGGGCTTCTTCTTTCCTGACTCATTTTTCTCCTAAATTTGATCCTATACATCACAATTTAAATCACATTTTTACTAAAGCTTAACACAATCACTCATCATAAAATTAACACACCTTGCTTACCTTTATTTAGTCGATCACACGTCTTTCAAGAATAGTTGTCACGGAGGGTTTCAGAGAGAAATTTGTGGATTCCTCTTACGATTGAATCGAAATGAAGTCTACGATAAATCTCTACTTAAACACACAATACTCATCACTCTATCTATCGTGTATGGTGCGATCAAACGGTTGGCTCACACAAGAAGCTTGGGAGAAAAAGTTTAGATTCTCTTCCTTTCTACTTCCACACAACAATAAAAGAAAAAATATGGAAATATCTTATCCATTAGCTTTTATACCTAAAGATACTATTTTGGTGCTAAGCCGATACACTGTACATCGGTGTATGGTCACTCATCTAACGGTCAATATCACACGAAATCGGACTCATTTGAAAGTCGAAATTTTTCGGGACGTCACAATATTTTTACTTTTATTAGCGCATGATCTATATGAAGATATCTCTTAAAAAACCCCGTGTTTTCATAAATAATTTACCATCATATTAGGATTAAACAATCGCATGCCTATGACACGAATGTTAACGGCACAAATTTTCGTGTAAAAAAATCGAGTCGTGATAGTCAATAGTGTTAAGATTGGAACCATCAGTTGTTGAGACTGAAACTTTGCTTCAAATACTCATTCCCTTTCTTAAATATGATAAAGCAAGAAGAGAGAAATTAAGCGTAATAAAATCTAATAAATTCATAAGGGGGGCCTTATTTGCAGCTATAGTTTTAAATATATTATACAGTTGCCAATAGTGGTAGGTACCCCTTTAAAATGTGGTGCCTCTTTTCTCCTCCCTCATCTCATACCTACAAAATCTCTCTCTCTCTCTCTCTCTCTCTCTCTCTCTCTCTCTCTCATGACCCACCTATTATAAAGAGTCGGGTACCTTTTTTCACACCCATGCAATCTCTTAGGGTGCGCGCCTATGTTTGGAAACCCTTAAACTTGTTGACTGCTTCGAATTAGACGTTCTAGATCATTTTTAATCCCATCTTCCACGCGATGGATCTTGAGACCATGAACATACCCTCAAGCCGTCTATTTTTTATTCCACGTGATACAAATCCCTAAAAAAATGTCGCTTGGCTGTGATGGGTGTCATGTGAAATTTCATTTTGTGTGCAAGTAGTTGCTCTATATGTTTAGGGATTTATACCACGTGGAATAAAAAATAGACTGTCTAATGGTACGTTCATCTACTCTATTCATAAGGCATTGATCATTTTGAATCAGACGATGGAGAACATTTTTTGCCCCAACTTTCAACACAATGTATCTTGCAATCACATGCATACTATCAGACAGCCAATTTTTTCTTCCATGTGGCACACATAAGCTGAAAGGAACTAAAACGTGACATGAAAATCATCATCGCATAAGTTTATCTTTTCTTTTAAGTTCATCTTTTACCCGTCCCTCTCAATACGTTGACTTTTAGACTCCGCCCCTATAAAGACGTTGGGTCTAATAAGTCCTTATTCATTTAATTATCCGTCCCTATCAAGACGTTGGGTCTAATAAGTCCTTATTCATTTACTTATCTATCCCTCTCAAGACGTTTACTTTTAGACTCTGTCCCTCTCAAGATGTTTACTTTTAGACTCTATCCCTCTCAAGACGTTTACTTTTAGACTCTGTCCCTCTCAAGACGTTGGGTCTAATAATCCCTTATTCATTGTTTCGTTAGACTTCGTCCCTCTCAAGACGTTGGGCCTAATCAATTTAATTATTCAATGTTAGTTAGACTCCGTCCCTCTCAAGACGTTGGATCTAATCAAACACGATCATTGCTTAATATTTCATCATGTTTACATGTGTCATTATCATGCAATTTGTAAATTATTATGAAACCTTAGAGTGCATAAGATTACAATTATTGAGCATACACTTTATCATTTAATCGCATCTATTGTAAAAAATTGAAAAAGGACATGGGCATCTGTCCCGAGTCTAAATCTGTTGAATTTGCCTGCCCAGAATCGATCGATCGATATCCCAGCATGTTCAATCGATTTTTCCGGAGAGTTTTCAAAACTTTTATCAGTTAGACTCAATCGATTGATTTTCAGAATCAATTGATCGATTCCAACCTGAGACCATACCATGAATTATCATTCAGAAATCGATCGATCGATCTCCAAGCTCGATCGATCGATTTTGACTCATGAGCATACCGTGATTATTGTCCAGAAATCAATCGATCGGTCTCCACACTCGATCAATTGATTTTGACCTATGAGCACTCCTCAGAATGTCTCAAATAACATGGTGGAATTTAACCTGATTTTTAGCCAAAACCATCACCAAAAAAAAAATCAATCTTAGCATGCATTCACATCTAATCATACCTTTCATTATGTATGCAATAAAAATATTAATTAACATAAAATTCATATTTAAATCGATATTTTAAGATCCAAGGGAGAGCATGATTTCTCCATTCCTAGATCGATTGTATCTCCGTGATTCGATCGAGCTCCTCACTACGACGATGGCTCTTGAAGGAGGCGAAAGCCGCTTGAGAATAGATGCAAACGTCTTACCGATCTTCTAAAAAGAAAAGTTCTAGAAGAGGATCTAGAATCTCTTTTCTAAGGTCTCTAGGGTTTCTTACATAAGATCAGTCTCGAAACTCGATTGATCGATTTTGACCTATGAGCACTCCTCATAGTGTCTCAAATAGCATGGTAGAATTTAACCCGATTTTTAGCCAAAAATACCAACATAAAAAAAATCAATCATAGCATGCATTCAATCTAATCATACCTTTCATTATTTATGCAATAAAAACATTAATTAATATAAAACTCATATTTAAATTGATATTTTAAGTTTCAAGGGAAAACATCATTCCTCCATACCTAGATCGATCGTATCTCCGCGATTCGATCAAGTTCCTTGCTACGACGATGGCTCTTGAAGGAGGCAAAAGCCACTTGAAAACATATGCAAACGTCTCACTGATCCAAAAAAAAATTTCTAGAAGAGGATCTAGAATTTCTTCTCTAAGGTCTCTAGGGTTTCTTACGGGAAACATCCAGTGTTATGCTAACACACTATAGAAGGATGTGTAGGCATTTATTTCGAAGTTAAAAATAAAGGTTTAAAACCTACATACTAAGGTTCGATCCTCTAACCTCTTGTCTCTAACTCAAACCTCGAACTAGTAAACTACCACATAACTTGTTTTAATTAATGACAAAAATAAATATAAGAGTTTGAAAAACAAAAACATGTATTTTTAATTAAAATATTTGAAAATTTAAAGCATGCGGTGTATATGCTATTAGGCATATACAAATAAATTAGGTGTATCAAAGACATGAAATTTGGATCACTACACTAAGCTTGTTATTTATTTTCACCTTGACTGACTCCAAGTTTATAGCTTTCAGATTCTGAATCCCTAATGGTCACTATGTCAAAAGGAGGGAAAAACCACTGTAGCTTTATAAAATAAACTACTCTTTAAAATAGTGGTATACTATTCCACTCACTAAAACGGTGGTTTTACTCTTTAAAACAATAGTTTTTTAAATTTAAAACATGTCACATACAAATTTGGAGAAAATATATCGGGCCGACCTAGACGAACCATAAATTGAAAACCAAGCCTCTATATATCTCTCTAACAAAACGCTCCTCGTCGTCTGACTTCTTCGTTCTCTGTGAAACGCTCTCCTCACCTCTTCGCCTCCCTCTCCTCGAGCTAGTATCTTCTCAACCGATCATCTTCAAATTATCTCAAGGGATTAAACCCTAACTCTCCAATCAGATTCAAGTCATCTCCCTCCTCCCCAAATCCTATCTCATTGTTTCGATTTGATTTCAGCCTAACCTCTTCGATTAAAATTTTCTTCCCCAATTCCAATCACAAAAACCTAAGCTCTTCGATTCAATCACCCGAATCGATCTCACACTGGCCCTGGATCACCGACGAAACCCTAGTTGCGATCTCTTTACTTTGCAGATTCAATTTGGTGTCCGTTGATCTCTCGAGATCGAGGTTTTTTGCGCACATAGGGATCAGGGACTTGGTTTCAAATTGTTGAATTTGCTCATGTCCCTCCTCCCCAAACCCTAACTCAGTGTTTCGATTCAATTTCGGCCTAGCCTCTTCGATTCAATTTTTTTCCCCCAATTCCAATCACAAAACCCTAACCTCTTCGATTCGATTTCGGCTTTGAAATCTCCACTGTCCATATTCGGATCTTCAATCAAAGCGAATTGGTGACCCTAATTTTTGCAAGTCGAAATCGATGTGTGCCACGTGGAATCTCTGATCTACAGCAAGTTGAAATTCAAAGCAACCCTAAAATACCTGTCATTCACGCCCTAGAGAAGGTATGCATGGAGTTTTTTTTTTTTTTTAAAGTTGCTCTCTGTTTTTTTGCCAATTTGTGCAAAATATGTTTGGTTTGATCGAGGTGTTCTTAGACAAGCCAATATTCGCAAATATCGGTTGAGTTTTGCTACTGAAATTTGAACTGAATCTCAATCAGGTGAATCCATGTAGATATTATTGATTTGGAGATGTTTTGAGGGAAATTTCACTTATTTCATCCCCAATATAATTATGCTACCATGTAATCTGCTGAGTTTTCATTTTTTTGTTTTGTGCTAAATCCACATGTTAGATAGCTGTTTTTTGGGCCGCCTACTAAAATCCGTGCTGGTCCAGCCCATTAAGAGCCCTACTACTCATGACTCCACTTCCACGAGTCAAAATTTGTCACCTGTAGAACACTTTTTCATGAAATCTTCAACATGTACAGCTTGTTAAAAGTTAGATTAAATTGGAGCTATTGAACATTTTCTATCACCTGAACGAATGCCTACAAGTGCTTTTAATTAATGAGCAAACAATATGTAAATAATGGTCGGGTCTGGTTTTCAAGTCAAGTCGAGTTGGATCGAATGCACCATCGGGTCGGGTTGGGCATACGCCATTTTTCATTGGTCAGCATAAATTTTGGCCCAAGCCGATCCGTTGACAGCTATACGTAGTACACAGAGCTTTTGGCTACTTTCCAATGGCCATTAATTAATCAGTCAAACCCATCCATCCATTCAATATTCACATTGGACGGTAGATCTAAATCAGTAAAAGTATATTTTTGTGCTTTCATTGATTTGATGCTCAAGGATATATATATATATATATATATATATATATATATATATATATATATATATATATATATATATATATATATATATTCAACCTCCATGTGGAATGGCAAGTGCTACCAAGTAATCTTGAAACTGTTGAAACTTGAAAGAGAGATTTTAGTGACACATTATAAAGATTTTAGAGGTTTTAAGGTTTCCTTATAGGGAGGGTTTAGGAAAAGTGGTTATCTTTATTTAATGAACAGAAAGAACGCACCTTGTCATAGATGGAGCGGTTACAAGTTGTTGATAATATCTGTATGATGTACAACTGCGTGATAAATTTGAGGGACATTTTTTTCATAGATGGAGCGGTTTTACTTGTCTCATTCTCATTATAATAGTAGAGACATTGCCATCTAGAAAACTTGTGGATTTTTTTTTCATCATTCATCCTTTTTTTTTCAAAGTTAAATTTTAATGTATATTCTTTCATGTAAAACTTTGAAGTGGTTTATTCAGAAGATACGTGAATGGGATATGCTTATATGTTAGCTCCCTACTATTTCTTGTGTCAGCAATACAACGGTCAAACTACAACAAATATTTCAGAAACTTATTCTTGTCTTAGAGAGCTCCTCACTTTTACACCTTCTATGTATAATGCCATGGAGTGTGAAATGCATAATTTTAATACTGAAGAAGGAATGAAAGAAATATATGACATAAAGATTACTTGGTAGCACTTGCCATTCTTTATAGAACAGTGGTAGGAGTAGGGGTGGAGGGGGGTTTTATTTAGACATTTGGTAGAGTGAGTAGGACACAAACTTGGTAGAGTACGCTATAGCTACCTTGGCCTTGTGTTAGAAGAAATCCTTCAAAATCTATCCGAGATCTGGTAATGGAACAATTTATAATAAAAAATAGCCGAGGAAGAGAACTTACCTCTTCATTTTTTGATCATGCGGCATACACTTGTGTGCGAGTGTGGGCAAGTATGTCATGGGAGAGAAATTAGCTCACTACATATTAAGTCTTGACAAAGAGTTGTCATATGATATTTGAGCCTCATAGTCACTATAAAAGTGCCTACCATTTCCATTTGCAAAAATATGACATGATATTCTCATTATTTGCTCTTTACTGTGGAACTAATTTTATTTTATTTTTGCTTGCAAGTATTGCAGGTTTATTGTAGACCATAGTGTCGAGCAAGAGCTTCCTTACATCTCTGTTAAAAGCTTTGTGTCTCTTCCCAGTAGAGGTTTTTTTGCAACATTGACTAGTATCGATGTACTGTACTCTGTCACCATCGCAATCATTTCTCACTAGCTTTCGTTGTTATATACCGGACTTTCTTCATTTTAAAAAAAAAATCATGTTGTATAACTCCTTTCTACTTTATGTATAGTTTAGTTGTAAACACCTTTCTTTCTTTACACATGTAGAAAAATTGTTAGAAGGCGTTAATTTACTTCCTAGGAAGAAATTTGCTTCCTTTTAACTAATCTTCTCCATCATACTATATAATATTTTTAATTTTGGATAAAGCTCTGTTTATTTATCTGTTTAATCCGTCATTGCATTCCCTCTTTTTATTTATTTATTAATTACCCATTTATTAGAGATAGGCGCTCTATTCGAATCTTGAGTATAGAGTTTGATTCTGGAATTTCATGGTTTGGTGAACTTTACTAGTTTGTGTGCTCATACATAACAGTGCATTTCCCAAGGCTTGACCATCTGAACAAAAAGAGACTGACCCGAGTGCCACTGCTGACATTTCGGTCTGACTGAATACAAGCTCAAATAGTTTTTGCATAAAGTTTAATTTTTTAACTATTTTTTGTTTAAATTCTTATCACTGAATTTAGTGCTTGATGGTTTTAATTCATGTGTGGAAGTTTGATATGTTATGTTAAGCTTAGGTAACTTATGGGCGAAATATCTGCAGAATTGCAGATTGATTTTGCACAAAGTTTATACTTGAAGTGCAAGAATTAGATTCTTTCTTTTTTTGGTTATGGATTTCAATTGCAACCAGACATGAGGCAATTAAAAGAAAAATACTTGACATAAAGTATTTGAACTAAGCGCTTCAATCTCCCTTCATCAACCTTGAAAAAAGTACTGACATTTTTAGCACCAAATAAATGAAATCTCAACAGTGTACTTCCACTGATTTGCATTCCTATTCTTTAATGCAGCAGATACATACCCTTATATGTACTGTAATATCCCCAAAATTTAGCGTTAAACAGTGACCTCGAGATCCGTGTCCAACTGGTCGTAGGTTTGACCAAGTGATGGTCAAACAATGAACTCATAGAGTGATGAACTGACGTGGTGCATATGTGACCTAAGTGTAGTGAATGGTATTAGCCTTGAGCCACATACACCTATCTCTGGTGTATGCGCTTAACACCAAAACCAGAGAGAGGATATAAGGGTTTAATAACCCTAGAATCCTTTTGTTTGATTGTTGAAGAGAGAGTTAAGAAGAGAGAGAAGGAAAGAAAAGGTAATTAATTACTAAGGAGTTATTGTGGTTGGATTGGAAAAAAGATTGAGCATTGATTGCCGGATTCAACGCGTTTGGGATCGTTGAAGTAAAAGCTGGAACCCTAACCATCAAACCCAACCAATCAATCCTTTAAAGGGATTATTGAGGTGAGTTTTATTAGAATTAAATGCATTGATGTTTGATGGTTAAATTCAGTCAAGTATGGTTTAAATGGTAGATTAAAGACTTAGAAAAGAAAGAAAATAGAAAAGGAAAAGATTTGAAAGAACAGCCCGAAAGGGGGCTGAATCTGGCCAAATCGATTAATCAAAATCGAGATTCGATTAATCGATTTTAGTCTAGAAGTTGAAAAGTCAGGGATGCCCGATTTTGATTAATCGATTAATCGATGTTGAAGGTCGATTAATCGATTTAGAAATCGACTAATCGATTGGGTACCTCTAGTGGCTGGAGAAACAAGACTTGGGGAAATCGATTAATCGAGTTGGAAATTCGATTAATCGATTTTGGATTTCGATTAATCAATTTGGGATCAACTAATTGATTTCGAACTTTCGACCACTTGATTTGAGAATCGACTTTACTATTTTGGGGATTTTGATTAATCGATTTGGGATCGATTAATCGATTTTGGTAGTTTCAATTGACTTTCTAGTTTGACCTTGAGATTCATTGAGGGTCTAGGACCTTCTTTATTACATCTTTAGTGATGTGTTGCATATGTTGTGATGTACCATAGGTGGTACGTGTGAAAGCAAGCATAAGGAGCCGTGTGGGACCTTGATGCTTGGACCACCAGAGACTTGAGGTAGGGAACACCTTGAACATATACTTTAATTGCAAGAGCATGTATTTATTGATATAGAGATCAAATTGAAAATATTTTAACTGTGTAAATCTTTGTAAAAATGGGTGTGTGTGTGTGACACCAAAAAAGTGATAAGGGCATCAGTATAATGCGAATAACTGAGACCAAGTAAGTTAATAAAAATGAGGCATCCCCAAGAGATGAGAAAGTGATAAAGGCATCAGTGTGATGCGAGTACTTTAGACATCCCAGGGATGTAAGTAAGATTGAATCACTACTGTTAAGGCCTAACTGATATAAGATAGCACATTTACACGATGAACAACTATATGTAAAGCACATGTTATTTTTGTTATATGAGGTTTGATTAGGATACCCAACCGACGTGGCGAAATACCCACGACTGACTCGACAGGATATCCGTGACCGGTACGGTAGCCAATCCGTACACTGGTACGGAGATTTATCCTTTCACAATAAGCACATCCCAGGGATGTTGAGATGAGATTTAACTCCGTCGCCTATTGAGAAAGGGGCTTGGGTAGTATTCCCAGGGAACACATATAACAACTGTCTATTTAGACGACGATGGAGGGTATCCCATCGGGGCTCGATGCTATATTGCTCGGAGATTACTTAAGTTGAAGATTTAAGTTTTGCTTTAGGCATGTTCAGTGTCATTCATGATAAATCAACAGCAAAGTAAAACATGCAAACAACCGGTAAACTTGAATGCAAATTGTCATCTTTTAAATTGTTTTCTAGCAAATGTATAGACACATCATGCTTAGAATATCATGGAATATATGTGAGATTTTGACTTATATGTTCATTGTGTTGTTCCTTATTGAGCTAGGATGTAGCTCACCCTTTAGACTATATGTCGCAAGTCCATTATTAGCAGCGGCCGAGGCTTCGGGAGACGTAGATCTGGGTGATTCGGATTACGTGTCTAGGGACGAGTTGGAGCCTCCTCCCGAGGACTTCTTCTAGGAGACTCCGCTGAGTACCTTGAGAGAGTAGTTTTGAGAGCATATTGGTACGGCTTGGTATGTCAAGCCTTTATTTTGATAAACAATGTAATTATACTTCGATATTCTTTTTTGCGAATCATCTAGGGTGACCTGGTTTTATCACCGATGGTTCGGGCCTGTTCTTGTGTCCATACATTAGCATGGAAATAAGAACTGCTTTTGAGCTCTTTCATTTAGAGAATAATATATTATTAATGCATGTTTTCTTTCAGTTTATATACCTTACTTATTTAGTTTTGGCTTGTTATACTAATGTTCCATGCATAGTTTTGGAGCACGGTCTGGAGGATCGTGCTGATGGCACAGGTTTCGGAGTGCCGAAATTTGGGCTATCATAATTGGTATCAAAGCATTTTCTTTTAAAAATTCTGATAATCATTATTTTGTCAGACCATAGGGACTTCTGCTAACGAAACTTTGGTTTCACGTGCAGATCGTTATGTCTTCTAGAGGAAGGGGCCGACCATAGTAGAAGCTTGCGTAGTCGAGATGATTTTATCTCGGATACAAATAGTGCCTATAGGAGATAGAGGAGCTTCTGGCAGTGGTGGCCAAGGGACCCAAGATCAGGCAGAGACTCAGGATCGAGATCAGAGAGAACAGGAAAGAGTCAGAGAAAGAAATGATGATAGAGAGGAGCGTCAGAGGATGATGCACACCATGGAGACCATGGCGGCTGCTATGGCCCAACAGCCAGCATCCTTGGCAGCTCATACTGCCCACGAGCAGCATCAGCACCGACACCTCCAGTGGCTCCGACATCGCCAATGTCTTCTGCTTTTACTGAGTTTAGGAGGATGAGACCTCCTAGCTTTTCGCGGCAGGTAGAGCCCATGGCAGCGGAGAACTGGCTGAGCAAAATGGAGAAGGTTTTTAGTGTGCTCATGTGTACGGAGGACGAGAGCGTCCGTTGGGCAGCCTATATGTTGGATGGAGAGGCTGGGCCTTGGTGGAAGTCCGTTTCACGGACTAGGGCTCAGGAGACTCAAGATTTGCCCTGGACTTGGGATGAGTTCATTGAGGAATTCAATAAATAGTACTTCCCAGAAGTAGTGAGGAACCAAATGGAGATTCAATTTCTACAGCTTGTTCAAGGGAAGATGACTGTTAGAGAGTATGGAGTGGAGTTCATGCGACTCGCTCGCTTCGCGCCTGACTACGTCATCACAGAGATGGTGAAAGCAAAGAGGTTTCAACAAGGATTGAGACCGGACGTGAGGGGAGGAGTAGCACCATTCCAGCTGAGGACTTATGGCGAGGTCATGAGCAAGGCCTTGGTGGTAGAGGAAGAAAATAATAACAAGTACCGCCAAAGGGAGCAGCAAGGAAGGTGGAATACAGACCAAAGTAGAACAAGGAGAGCCGGTGAATAAAAAGTCGAGATTCATAGCAGGCAGTCAGAAACTATCGTTCCAAGGAGGTTATGGGAGACCGGTGCAGCAGACCAACCAACAGAAATTTCCATTGCTTGCGTCGGGGAGGCCGATGAGATATGAGAGCTCTGCTATCACTATCGGAGCGACAGTTACACAGGGGTTCTCGCGAGCAGCTTCTTCCACACCTCGTGAGACGTGTGCCAAGTGTGGCAAGTCTCATAGAACGGCTGACTGTAGGCAGGGTACTCGAGGTTATTTTCGATGTGGCAAGGTGGGCCACCTGATCAAGGATTGCCTCGAGGTGAACAAAGGAAAGACAACTTCAGCTCCTATGCCACGACCGATACAAGTAAGGAAGTCGATCGTCCAAGGGAGAGCCTATGCAGTCACAGCTCAAGAGGCTCAGAATACAAATGACGTGATCCAAGGTGAGTTTTCTTTTAAATGAAGAATTTCAATTCTTGAAAATTTTTAGATAGAGAAGGTGCATCCATATAGAAAATATAAGAGAACTTGCATGTAATTAATTTTCAACATGATGATAGACATTATATAAATGTGTATGTATGATTAGGTACATTACAAATTTATAAGAAGGAAAGTGATATGACATACGAAGCTCGAGTGTTGATAGACCCAAGGTCTACCCACTCATTTGTTACCCCTCGCTTCATAAAGAGGATGAAAGTCAACCCAGAGGAGTTAGACTTTATTTTAACCGTGACTGTTCCTACTGGGAAATCGGTTGATACCGAATAGGGTTGCAACTTCGTGATCGTGAGAGTCATGGATGGAGACGTCTTTGAACTATCGGCGAACCTAATTATGTTAGACATGCAAGGATTCGACGTAATCCTTGGCATGTATTGGTTTTCGACCCACTGTACGATGGTAGATTACAAGAATAAGGTCTTCATCTTCAAACCCAACACAAGGAGATCGTTCCGATTTCGAGGAGAAAGGTCGATGCATATGCCACTTATCTCGGTAGTCAGGGCCGAATGCTTGATCAAAAAAGGGTGCAGTGGATACTTAGCATTCTTGAAGGAAGATAAGGAGGAGAAGAATGTTATCTCTGAGATAGCAGTTGTGCGAGACTTCGCCGATATATTTTCAGAGGAGTTACCCGGATTACCTCCAAAGAGAGAAGTGGAGTTCGCCATCGACTTAGCACCAGGAACGGAGCCTGTTTCTAAAGCACCATACAGAATGGCTCCTGCTGAGTTGAAGGAATTGAAAGAGCAGTTGCAAGAGTTAATGGACAAGGGGTTTGTTAGGCCGAGCGTGTCTCCATGGGGAACACCGGTCTTGTTTGTAAAGAAGAAAGATGGGTCAATGCGTCTGTGCATTGACTATCGGCAATTGAACAAACTTACAATTAAGAATCGATACCCTTTGCCTAGGATAGATGACCTGTTTGATCAACTGCCAGGAGCAAGGTATTTCTCCAAGATCGATCTGAGATCCGAATACCATCAGTTGAGAGTCAAGGCAGAGGATATTCAGAAGACTGCATTCAGGACTTGTTACGAACACCATGAATTCCTAGTGATGCCGTTTGGGTTGACAAATGCCCTGGTGACATTCATGGATCTGATGAATAGGGTGTTTAAACCATACCTAGAGTCTTGTGTCGTAGTGTTTGTTGACGACATCCTGATCTATTCAAAATCAGAGGAAGAGCATGAGAAGCATTTGAGAATAGCCCTACAGACTATACGTGAACACCAATTGTACGCCAAGCTCAGCAAGTGTGAGTTTTGGTTAGAAGAAGTTAGCTTTTTAGGATATGTTGCCTCAAAACATGGTATCACTGTAGATCCAGCAAAAATCGAAGTAGTGGTACATTGGGAGCAACCAAAGACCATAACCGACATCCGTAGTTTCCTTGGATTAGCGGGTTACTATCGACGTTTTGTTGAGGGGTTTTCAAAGATATCAGGACCACTCACGAGACTTGTATGGAAGGATGCAAGGTTTGAATGGAGTGAGGCATGCGAGAAGAGTTTTCAAGAACTCAAGATGAGACTCACTTCAATTCCCGTACTTGCGATTCCTTCAAGTAGTGGAGGGTTCGAAGTATACAAGGATACTTTGTATAGTGGGTTGGGCTGCGTGCTTAAACAACATAAAAAGGTGATAGCGTACGAATCGAGACAGTTGAAAGAGCATGAGAAGAATTATCCGACACATGACCTGGAATTAGTCACGGTCACTTTTGCGCTGAAGATTTAGAGACATTACTTGTACGGTGAGACCTATGAGATCTTCACCGATCATAAGAGTCTCAGATATCTGTTTACATCGAAGGAACTAAATATGAGGCAGCGCAGATGGATGGAGTTCCTCAAGGACTATGACTATTCTTTACAGTACCCTCCAGGTAAGGCTAATGTAGTAGCTGATGCCTTGAGTCAGAAGGGTTCAACTCAGTTGGCTAGTTTGATTTTGGGTATGCACAGATGGAAGTTGTTTGAGGATCTGACACTATATGATGCGAACATCGAGTTGCAAGCTATCGGAGCCTTCTTGGATAATATATCAGTGAGACCGATGATATTTGAGCATATCCACGAGCTACAGATGAAAGACCCGGCGCTAATCACGATTCGTCAAGATGTAACTGAAGGCATCAGATCTGAATTCTCAGTCAAGGAAGATGGTTCCTTATTATTCAAAGGCCATCTTTGCATTCCGGACAATGTCAATCTGCGACGAACTATCCTTGATGAGGCTCACAAGTCAAGCTATGCTATCCACCCAGGTAGCACGAAGATGTATCAAGACTTGAAAAAGAATTACTGGTGGAGAGGTTTGAAGCAAGACGTGGCAGAGTACGTGTCGCAGTGTTTGACGTGCCAGCAAGTGAAGATTGATCATAGACACCCTACGGGATTATTGCAACCTCTACCTATACCGGAGTGGAAGTGGGAGTCTATCTCGATGGACTTCATCGTTGGGCTACCGCATACTGCAAAGCGGTACAATGCCATTTGGGTGGTAGTCGATCGATTGACCAAGTTAGCGTACTTCTTGCCATACAACATGATGTATACGGCGGGAAGACTTGCAGATCTATATATGAAGGAGACCGTCCGTTTGCATGGGATTTCGAGTAGCATTATTTATGACCGTGACCCATTATATACATCAAAGTTTTGGAAGAAATTTCAAGAAGGAATGGGAACGCGACTAGATTTCAGTTCAGCATTCCATCCACAAACCGACGGTCAGACAGAGAGGGTCAATTAGACCATTGAAGACATGCTTAGGGCGTGTATGTTAGAGTTGCAAGGATCATGGGATCAGCACCTGCCGTTGATTGAGTTTGCATACAACAATAGCTTTCAAACGAGCATTGGGATGGCGCCATATGAAGCTCTTTATGGACGGCGATGTAGATCGCCCATCAATTGGGAGGAAACCGGTGAGAAATTTGTTTTGGGACCCGAGATACTGGAAGATAATGCCACCTATGTTCGGATGATAAGGGCCAAACTCAAAGCTGCTCAGAGTAGGCAGAAAAGCTACGCTGATATCAAGCAGACGAGTGTAGACTTTAAGGTGGGTGAACATGTATTCGTAAAAGTATCGCCTATGAAGGCATGACGAGGTTTGGAAAGAGAGGGAAGCTAAGTCCCCGCTATCTTGGACCATTTGAGGTTCGGGGTCAAGTAGGGGAAGTTGCTTACCACATTAGATTGCCACCATTATTTGATCGGGTACACAATATATTCCACGTATCGATGCTCAGGAAGTATCTCAATAACCCTAATCACGTGTTGAGTGGCTAATCATTTGAGATTCATAAGGATATGACCATGATCGAAGAGCCGGTAGGGATTTTAGATCAAAAGGAACAAGTGTTGCGGGCAAAAGTGATTCCGTTAGTGCTTGTTCGATGGAAGAATCATCCGAACGAAGAAGCTACGTGGGAACGAGAGGTCGACGTGAAAGAACAGTATCCGGACTTGTTTGCAACAGCTTGAGAGTCAAAATTGTATCACCGCAAGCATGTTTGTGGATTTAAACCATATGTTGTAATCCAATGTCGATCTTTTGATCAATCTATTCAATAGTAACAATTTAAACCCGCATAGTGTTCCTAATGCAATGTCGAATGCGTAGTTAGAATTCATCATATCCATGACATGACCGTGATGACGTGTTTCGCAAGACCAGTGACCAACTAGTCATGTTTTACCAAGGAACCAAAAGAGACATGAAAAATAATAAAATTTGAAAATCTGATCAAAACCGATTAATCGATTTGGATTTCGATTAATCGATTTTGATCGATTAGTCGACTGGCATATGCCAGTGAGTGGAGATTGAATGAGGATGCAGGAAATTGACAAAATGAAAATTTAATTAATCAATTTGGGTTTCGATTAATCAATTTTTGATTTCGATTAATCGATACTGGAAACTCGATTAATCGAGTTACTTGAGAATTTTAGAAAATTTTACAGGATTTTACGATTTCAATTAATCGAAGTGAAATTTGATTTATCGATTTTGAGAAATCGATTAATCAACTTGGTGATTCGATTAATCGATTGGCACGTGCCAGTGAGCTCAAAAAGTTGGAATTTTAATCGATTTTGAGTTTTGATTAATCGATTTCGCGCAGTTGGAGTAAGTTGTGAAACTCGATTAATCAATTTTAGAAATCGATTAATCAAATCGGGGCCTATATATAAATCGAAGGGGGATTTCTCCCCATTTGAAAATTTGGGGGTTTCTGTTCTAGCGCGCCACTTCATCTTCCTCTTTGAACGACTGTGCACGCTATGGTTTTGGGAGTTTTGCATCGATTTTGGATTGAAATCGCTTGCATTTGGATCGAAACCTAAGGTAAACCCTAGATTTCAAGTTCCTTTTTTATTCAAACAATTAAACCCTAGATTTTCTTGATTTTCCACCAAAAATGCCGCCTCGAACTCACTTAACCTCGAAGAAAGCGACTTCGAAGCTCTCGGTCCGGCGTAAGAACGCCGCACCGCCACCACCTACCCCATCGCCCGTAAGAATCCCATCCCCGTCGGCATCGGATACCACATCTGGTTCAACGAGCGCATCTTCGCACGAAGCTTCACCGACCCCACCACCACCCGTCAACGTACTCCAACCAAATGAATGGTGGGCGGCTAAGACCTTTGAAACCGAGTACATTATTGATGAAAATTTATTTACCAACCCCGACGTTGAGGGTGAGACCCAATGGGCTTGAAATTACTTGGTGAAAGCGGGCCTTGTCAATCTTCTAAAGCCACTCCACGAGTGCTATTTCCCTAGGCTCGTACGCCTATTTTACCAGGGCTTGGAGGACGGCCCTACCGATGACATGGTTACGACCAAGATCGAGGGTCGTGACTACACCTTCACCCGTCGCCATGTCCACGAAGCCCTCGAATGTTATTTGGACTTCCTGCCCGAGACCACCCTCTTCCCACCCTTTGCGAAAGAGGTGAGATTTGAAGAAATTATAACCCGGATGACCAATGGGAAGAAAGGGTCGGGATCATCCATTCGGAGGGTCGATCTACCCCAATATATGTGGATGCTTGATTCCATAATCCAGTGAAACCTATACCCGATGCGTCACGACACCGAGAGGGTGGAGTTGGTCCAACAGACCTTGTACGCGGCATTCTGCGGCCGTTGGTTCGACGCCACCATGATCGTATTGGAGGGGATGAGGTATATCAAAGGAAAATTGATAAAGGGCAATCTGAGGCCCAAGGAAAAGATGTCATATGCTCGACTCATTTCGAGCATGCTGGAGTGCTACTCAGACGCTCCAGGGTACGTCGTCTCGCCCCACGAGGAGAGGGCTACGGACCGCGTGAAGCACTACTCCATCACTTCATGGGGTCGTAGCTATCGGTTGTTGAAGAGGGCCCTACCCGTTCATAGGCCCGCAGTAGCACCCCCACCACCACAGCAGGACCCTCCAGTAGGGGGAGCACCACCTGTCATTCCACCCGCTAAGGGAGCCCCATCGCAGACCTCAGTGTCAAATGGGAGGCAGCCCTTAGTGCCTCCTACCACATCTGCTACGCCACCTTCATAGTCGGCGGCTGCCACACCTACATCATCCTACCGCCGCCGAGCAGCTCGCCCAGCACCCACGATAGAGGATGTGTTAGACCGAATGGAAGCCAACAATGAGAGGATGAATCGGAGAATGGACTTCTTGATGTACCACACCATGCGATACATCTATCCGTTGGATTACCAGCAGCGCCTCGCGCATGAGGAGGCGTGGACTGCAGGCTGGATAGCTTTTCATACGAGTGTCGTTTTCAAGCAAGTACCTCTGTTGCCGATGCATCTGGTTCAGTACCCCAGCAACCAAAGCAGCCTGCTGCGACGAGCCAGCCACCACCAAACCAGCCAGCCCAGACAAAGCAGCCCGCTCCCACACCAGACCAGCCTGGAGAGGGGACCACGTGAGCGGGACTGGGTCACTTTTTTTGGAGAGTCATTATGACGATTTGTTTTGGAGGTTTGTCTTGTAATTGGGGGGAATAAAAATGTAATTTTGGGAGTAGGGAAGAACAAATTGTAAACTTTGCAAATTACATAATGAAATATACATCAAATTTTGTATATTCCCTTGCAATACGTGACATTTTTGCATTGAATGATACATAGTAACTTTTCATGATCGGGTATGCGACACCCCAGTGTGTGAGGTACCCAAACGACGCACCTTTGGGTTATTTTTTAGGATAAAAATTCCCAAGGTGTGGAGAATGTAATATCCCCAAAAGTTTAGCGTTAAACAGTGACCTCAAGATCCGTGCCCAACTGGTCGTAGGTTTGACCAAGTGATGGTCAAACAATGAACTCATGGAGTGATGAATTGACGTGGTTCATATGTGACCTAAGTGTAGTGAATGGTATTAGCCTTGAGCCACATACACCTATCTCTGGTGTATGCGCTTAACACCAAAATCGGAGAGAGGATATAAGGGTCTAATAACCTTAGAACCCTTTTGTTTAGTTGTTGAAGAGAGTTAAGAAGAGAAAGAAAGAGAGAAAAGGTAATTAATTACCAAAGAGTTATTGTGGTTGGATTGGAAAGAAGATTGAGGATTGATTGTCGGATTCAACGCGTTTGGGATCGTTGAAGCAAAAGCTGGAACCCTAACCATCAAACCCAACAAATCAATCCTTTAAAGGGATTATTGAGGTGAGTTTTATTAGAATTAAATGCATTGATGTTTGATGGTTAAATTCAGTCAAGTATGGTTTAAATGGTAGATTAAAGACTTAGAAAAGAAAGAAAATAGAAAAGGAAAAGATTTGGAAGAACAGCCAGAAAGGGGGTTGAATCTGGCCAAATCGATTAATCGAAATCGAGATTCGATTAATCGACTTTGGTCTAGAAGTTGAAAAGTTAGGGATGCTCAATTTTGATTAATCGATTTGGAAATCAATTAATCGATGTTGAAAGTCGATTAATCGATTTAGAGATCTACTAATCGATTGGGTACCTCCAGTGGCTGGAGAAATAAGACTTGGGGAAATCGACTAATCGAATTGGGAAATCGATTAATCAATTTTGTATTTTGATTAATCGATTTGGGATCGACTAATCGATTTTGAACTTTCGACCACTCGATTTTAGAATCGACTTTACTATTTTAGGAATTTTGATTAATCGATTTGGGATCGATTAATCGATTTTGGATCTCAATTAATCAATTTTGGGAATCAATTAATCGATTTGGGTTTCGATTAATCGATTTTAGGAATTAATTAATCGATTTTGGCAGTTTCAATTGACTTTCTAGTTTGACCTTGAGATTCATGGAGGATCTATGTGACAGCCCGGATTTCCACACTCAGAAATCCGTGCCATCAGGATCATACTTTGGATGATCCCTAGGATAATTCGTAAAGTGTCTGCTCGTATAGCGGAAACCGAATAGACACGGTCCAGCAGTGGTAGGTCGAGTCATCACATAAGACATTTAAAATAAATGAATAAAATAATAAAACATGTATCTCTATATATGCTAAAAGAAACACATTCTCAAAAAGGAACCAAGAAGAACCATTGGTGATGGACATCCATCACCCAAACAATGGTTCCTGATAGTGGTTCCGAGTAGAATGTATAAATAATACAATAAGTAAAGTCTATTAAAATATATACAAAAGTGGCCACCAGGCACACAATAATCCAAATGTCAAAATGCAAAACATCATACATAGTACCCAGGCTACGGATAGAACTCGTCCGCCTGGATGTCCGTCTCCTCATCCTCGGCCTCAGCCTCCGGGTCAGGCTGGTAATCAGGATCGCTCTCCTTGCCGGGAGCTACAGCCTCAGAACCTATAAATGGTTCAATACAGGGTGAGCTACATCATAGCTCAATAGAAGAATTTCAACTAAAATGAATTGAATATATAGATCATGCTATCTCAAAATAGAAATCAAATCAGAATGTACCATCATGTCAGATCAAATCAAATACTGAGCTTTTAAAACAAGAAATCAGATGTTATACAAGTATATGATCAGAGACTTAAATCGTGTATGTTTTCTAACTTAAGAAACTCCCGTGACTATATAGCACGGAGTAAACAGGAATATTTCGATAGGAAACCCCAACCAATCGTCGTTCATATGAACAATTTTAAATTGCAACAATGCCTCATCTATGGAGTGCAATTGTGCCGAGAGATTACAAGCAGATGCACAACAAGTGCGGGCATCGGGATCATCTGGTTAAATCATCAAATCACATACACACATAGACCTCACAAATCAGATAGCAGAAATCAGGAGCAAGTTTCAGAATTTAAGATCAGAAAACAGGAATCAGATATGCGAACATGCTTGTTAAAACAGAAATCAGGGTGCAGATATGAAATAAACATAAAATCATGCTCAAAAACAGTTTAGGTTGGTTTTCCCCTACCTCAGGTCAAAATTTCTTCTAAGCAAATCCAAAGCTTCTTAAGGCGTCATGGTTTGATCCTAGACCATAAACATAGTATTCTACATGTCAGAATGTCGGGATGTGAACTGGTACGGTGTCCAGTGGTATTCAACTCACAAAATTAACACAGGCCAAAAACATGGGTGATTGATCGATCACCACTCTTATTGATCGATCAATACCTCTTGTTGATCGATCAATAACCCCATTGATCGATCAATACCCTTTTAGCTCTCAACTAGGAACAGAGTCAATTGATCGATCAATAGCCTTTATTGATCGATCACTTCTCATCATTGATCGATCAATACCCTTGTTGATCGATCAATAACCTCTTCTCTCCTCACTTTAACACTGCCTAAATTGATCAATCACCAGCTTGGTTGATTGATCAATGCCTCCTGTTGATTGATCAATAGCCTCTATTGATCGATCAATAGCCTAAATTCAAAATTTCCCACCTTCTGTTCACATTCAATATTTATACTAATTGATCGATCAATGCCTTCATTGATCGATTAATACACTCCAGTGACCGATCAATGCCTTCATTTATCGATCACCACCAGTCATTGATCGATCACTCTTGTTGATCGATCAATACCCAGGATTGATCAATCAACACCTTAATTGATCGATCAATGCTCTTCAAGCACTGAACTTCCAGAATTCTTAAGTTTCTGTTCTCTTTATTGTCTTATACTGATTGATCGATCAATGGTCTTCATTGATCGATCACCACCAGTCATTGATCGATCAATACCTTCATTGATCGATCAATAATGACAGAACTCCTGTCATTAATGGAGGTCATCTACAACCCTATTTTAAACCCATTTTCATTAATGGTTTCTTACAACCATTAATACACACTCACTTGCACATATAAGGGCATCCAACTGCCCATTTTTAAACACACGGACTCACCTTTAGTTGGGCCCTTTCGGGGTTTCGGCAAATCGATTCGAACGAGGGTTTTGGGTCCGGCTCTCGTAGCTTTTCGCCGGTATGCCTCCGTCAAGGAGACCTTTGGCTCTGGTTCAACACGCTGAGATTTCACACACTCATAGACTATACTTAAAGTTCGTTTTGTTGAACTCAACATACCCTAACTTGGACAACTCACCCTCCCGGGTATTGCTAACCCTGCTTTTCACGAAGAACTCGCCCAAACCAAACCTAGATCCAAAGTTTTGCTCAAGAACCAGAGGAAGAAGAAGAAAGGAGATCTCTCTAGGTTTCTTCCTTCCTTTATAAGCTAGCAACTGAAATATCCTTGATATTTCAGTTTTCTCTAATTTAGATTTCGGTGTGAAGCACGAACACGGTCGATGCGGCGTAGCACGCCGTCTCGACGTCTTACATGACTCAGATTTAAGTGAGAATTCACACATGAACTCACCTAATCACAAGCTTAACATTATTTCAAATAATATCATTTACTAATTTTTAAAATTTGTCTCGATCTCCATGCCGGGCACCTACATCGATACAGTCAAGTTCTTGTTCAAATTTTCAGGGTTATTACAGTCTAGGACCTTCTTTATTACATCTTTAGTGATGCGTTGCATATGTTGTGATGTACCATAGGTGGTACGTGTGAAAGCAAGCATAAGGAGCCGTGTGGGACCTTGATGCTTTGACCATCAGAGACTTGAGGTAGAGAACACCTTGAACATATACTTTAATTGTAAGAGCATGTATGTAGTGATATAGAGATCAAATTGAAAATGTTTTAACTATGTAAATCTTTATAAAAATGGGTGTGTGTATGTGACACCAAGAAAGTTATAAAGGCATCAGTGTGATGCGAATAATTGAGACCAAGTAAGTTAATGAAAATGAGGCATCCCCAGGGGATGAGAAAGTGATAAAGGCATCAGTATGATGCGAGTAATTTAGACATCTCAGGGATGTAAGTAAGATTGAATCACTACTGTTAAGGCCTAACTGATATAGGATAGCATATTTACACGGTGAATAACTATATGTAAAGCACATATTATTTTTATTATTTGAGGTTTGATTAGGATACCCCACCGATGTGGCGGGATACCCACGACTGACTCAGCAGGATATTCGTGACCGGTACGGTGGCCAATCCGTACACCGGTACGGAGGTTTATTGGTACACAGTAAGCACATCCCAAGGATGTTGAAATGAGATTTAACCCTGCCGCCTATTAAGAAAGGGGCTTGGATAGTATTCCCAGGAAATACATATAACAACTATCTATTTAGACGACGATTGAGGGTATCCCATCGGGGCTCGATGCTATATTGCTCGGGGATTACTTAAGTTGAAGATTTAAGTTTTACTTTAGGCCTGTTCAGTGTCATTCATGATAAATCAACAGTAAAGTAAAACATACAAACTACCAGTAAACTTGAATGCAAATTGCTATCTTTTAAATTGTTTTCTAGCAAATACATAGACACATCATGCTTAGAATATCAAGGAATATATGTGAGATTTTGACTTATATGTTCATTGTGTTGTTTCCTATTGAGCTAGGATGTAGCTCACCCTTTAGACTATACGTCACAGGTCCATTATTAGCAGCGGCCGAGGCTTCGGGAGACCTAGATCCGGGTGATTCGGATTACGTGCCTGGGGACGAGTTAGAGCCTCCTCCCGAGGACTTCTTCTAGGAGACTCCGCTGAGTACCTTGAGAGAGTAGTTTTGAGAGCATATTGGTACGGCTTGATATGTCAAGCCTTTATTTTGATAAACAATGTAATTATACTTCGATATTCTTTTTGGCGAACCATTTGGGTGACCTGATTTTATCACCGATGGTTCGGGCTTGTTCTTGTGTCCATACATTGGCATGGAAATGAGAATTGCTTTTGAGCTCTTTCATTTAAAGAATAATATATTATTAATGCATGTTTTCTTTCAATTTATATACCTTACTTGTTTGGTTTTGGCTTGTTATACCAATGTTCCGTACATAGTTTTGGGGCACGGTCTGGAGAATCGTGCTGATGGCACGGATTTCGGGGTGCCAAAATCTGGGCTATCACATGTACCGTGTATTTGTGTTCACCTACTATGCTAAAGAGCTGGTATTAGGCACCCAACCCAAGTGTCAGAGGCTGCACTTTGGTCAATCTCCTTTTGTCCAAATGGTCAAGCCATGGGATGCGCATGACTGTTTATGAACACGCAAATCAGTGAAAGTTCACTTTTGACCTTTCACTAATTTAGTGCTAAAAATTATCAGCACACATACCAAGGTTTACAGTTTGAGGTTGACCCAAGAGTAGGGGTGTAGACAATTTGGGTTCATAAAAAATTGAGGGAAAAACCACTCTAACAAAATAAAATAAACCACTGCTTAAAATAGTGATGTAATATTCCACTTCCTAAAATAGTGGTTTTTGAAGTTAAATCATTGTCACGTGCAAATCACATGCGAAACTATCGGGCCAACCCAAAAGAAGCCCTACTTAGAAAACTATATACGTCTCTTTTCATTCTTTTATATCTCTAACAAAGCCGGCTCCCTCTTCGTCTTCTTACTTCTTCGTTCTCTAAGAAATCTCTTCGTCTCCCTCTCTCACCTCTTCGGTCACTGTTTTCACACCATCTGGTGAATCAATTCCAAAAACTTTATTGTAAAGTGGCAGTTCAATCATATCTTACACATGGTTGTGAATTGGAATAAATATTTCAAAGTTCATGAGCAAATGTTTCAGCATTTATGATTGGTGAATTGTGTCATGTTATATTGCCATAATCAATATTTTAGTAAATTTTAGGCAGGCTGATTGCTAGATTTGTTTAAATAAATTCCTTCCAAGTGGGTTTATAATTGCAAGGTGGTGTTTAGCTTTTTTATTTGACCAGCATGATGATTTATTTTTTTGTTTTTTTCAGGTAGGGATTTCATTGCTCCTCGCAAATGCAAAGGAACCTCAAAATACGTCCATCGTGCTTGTTTGGATCACTGGCGAGCCGTAAAGATACATGCAAACTTGATGATATCTTGCTCTGATTATAATGGTATCTATACTAAACTCTTATAAAGATCATGTACACTAAATGTTCACTCTTGCCCCACTAGAATCTAAGGATAAGCTGACTAGAGTCAGTTTTTGGGAACTGGTGCTTCTTGAGGGCTAACTACTAGGCCAGATTGGAATGTTGGTCCGAGAAAGATGAGACATAATATTCATTGTTTCTCTTAGTCCATTTATCTTATTTGGTTCAGTGCTAAGTGCTAGCTAACTAACAAAATCGTCAACCAATGGGCTGATATATAGAGTTTAGTTTTTTTTCCTGGTAATTTTCTTGATATATTTCATTTGTGAAAAACTTTCTCCATTTCAAATATTATATGTTATCATTGTTGATTGCATGATTAGCCAGGCATTTTTTTATGCTTTTAATACGGGTAAAAATGCTAATGCTGCTTTAGAAAAAATGGAAGATCTCTCTATTCAATTGTCAAGCTTTGTTGTTGTTGTGAGGCATCTCCACTGTAAATAATGAACTTGGTGTTTCTCCATTAGATGTTATGAGGCTGTTTGGGTGGGGCAGGTTTACGTTGGTAAGAGCATGGTTATGGGCATGGTATCAAAACTCAGTCGATACCGATACATATTGCGGTAGAAGCTCGACAGGTATCTTCTCATTCCATATTTATTATCTTATCCCAATGTCCATATATGTCATTATTTCTTATAATTGTTTGTTTTTTCAATCATAGATCGCTGAGGCACGAAAGAATTATGCCGAAGATAAGGAAGAAGAGGTCAAGCTCTTAGAAAAGTCTGTCGAAGAGCTAGAATCTACTGTAAATGTATTGGAAAATAAGGTGAATTCCGTGGATTTTTGCTATGATTTGACTCTAGACTCTTCATAGCCCAACACTATGCACCATATACTAATGCAGTCTTACTATCGTTTTATTAAATGTCGCTCCAATCAAAGTGACACTCATTGATCATATAATACACTACTCGTTTGTTTCCACTTCACCCACCCTAGATTGATCTTGTCTGAAATGTCCTCCTCAAGCTCATCATCCACTTGTCTTGTAAAGCAAAAATGCCAAAATCTATGACATTATGGCACTAAATGGTTTTGTTTGTTGGCCAAATCACAAAATCATCATCCATATTCTTGTGTTTGTCATACTTGCATTCCAGGGATAATCTATCTTTGTTCTGCTAATTTTTTAACCACTTAATTCTTAGGTTTTTAATTTTTTTATTTTTGAAGTTCCAACTTATTTACTTATTCTCTTGTTTGGCCAAGTAACATCGCATCATCTGCAAACAACAAAAACCATGGGACCTCGTGTTGTGTTTTCGCTCTCATTTATCCATGTCCAATTTAAGCCCAAAAATCCCAAAAATCTAACTTTTAATATGATATATTGCACATGTTATAACAATAAGGTTATTTGTTACTTGCGGCCCATATTCAGCCCTTCTGTATTAGTTGGGATGATGAGGCCTGATGGCTCATCTGCAATTCTTGTATTAAATGGTGAATCACTGTCAGCTAACGTGGCTCATGAATTGATGGGTATTCAGGTAATTGTAAAAACAAGAAATTGTGTACCTTGCCTATATTTTTTAATCAGCAAATCCACACTTTCGATGTCATGATAGCTTGTAAGGTTCTCTGTGTCTGATTCAGCATTATTTCTTTTTGATGTGCTGCAAGGAACCATTCTGGCTCGGTGTTTTCTTAGCATCAGTTTGCCATGTTTTGCTGGTGGTGTCCAAAGGAGTTCATGACATTAATATGTGGCATCTGATGCTTACGGTACACTTTCTATAACGATGAATCTGTAATACCGTATATTCAATTGTCCGATCCTATTTGAAATATCCTCTACAAGCCTATTGTTCTGTTGTACAGTTAATAAGTATTTAATTATTCAAAAATAATGTGACATCAACAATGATCAGAATTTCCTCCTCATTTTTTTAACTGTTAAAGTAACGCAAAATATCTTTTACATCATTAATGAAGGGATAATAATTAACTATTGAGATTGGCAGATTGTTAGTTATCGCCTACCACCTGTATCATGAGATGACAAAGCGATCCATGCATGCCTGTTTACTCTTTGTTTTGAGGGTATAGATTATTTGGAGGGCCAAATACTATGCTTGATTTGAAATAATTAAACATAGCATCTAGGAGACTATTAGTATGCACTTCTGAGAACTTAAGCATTTAGGTGTTTGTAGATGTCCAATGCACATTTCTTGTATCCTGGTTTAAATCTAATATGCTCTACTCAGCTTATCCCCATACTACCATTGCATATCGTCAACTCAATTGAAATTTCAAAACCCTAAAAGGACCCAATAGCAGATGCCTTATTCAGCGTGCAATTTTCTATGAATTCTTGACATATGAAGCAAAAATATGTTGATGCAGAGGATGATAAATTGCAGCACGTTGAAGAAAAACCAGTTGGACCATTAAATCAATCACAATATGTGGATAGAACTGTAGCCTATCAGAAAGGTGAATCATCTATGCCAAGACTTACTCTGTCAGGCAAATTTACATCGAACAATGAAGAATCTGTAGTAAATGCTGCTTGGAAATTTCTTACAAAAGTTTTTTATTTTTATTTTTTTGCTTCTTTGGCTCCAAGATCTATACTGCCTACAAAAATAGAATTTGGTGATGGAGGGAAGCCAGATGTTGCAGTAGAAAGTAACCATGTAGGTAGGGGAGAATATTTTCAAGCAACACATAAATCATATTTCGTTGAGAACCGACACTGATACACCCCCCCCCCCAGATACAGGTATTGGTATCAGTATGAGTATCAGACCTATGCGAGTGAATCTCGGCCGATACTGCCTCGGTATCGGCTGATACTGAGTTACTGACCAATACAAATTTTGTTTTCTATTTTTTTTTCCTTTTTTTCAAAAAAATAAATTAAAATTGGCTGATACGGTATCGCCCGATATGTATCGGTCCAAGATGGGCCGATACCGATACCGAGTTTGATCCCTTGAAAAAAACAACCTGTACTGTTTCCTGGAACAGATTATACTGTTCACATGTGTAACAGTGTGCCTACAGCATTGCACTTAATACATGAAATAAAAACTGATGTCACTCTAGGCTCGTGCGATTATGCACGCATTATGTCATCAACTCTTCTTTACTTCATTGGAAAGATACGTTTTCTAATTTCCATGAAAAACTTGTATAAATTACTGTGTTTTTAGCATCTTATTTCCATGGCCTAGACTTTAATGATGTTCTCATTTTTATTTCAAGCGAAGCTTTCCGATTTCAAGCTTACCTCAAACGGATCACTAGGGATTGGGGACACTTGGCAAGAGAGGCGAAGCAAATTTTTTTTTTTTTTTCTTTTATTTTGAAAATGAGCCATGGGGTCCCTAGATTGTAAATTCTCTTTCTTTTTTTCTTTTGATTTGAATAAAATGATTAGGCATGTAGAGTATAAAATGTTTGGCTGATTTGAATGGTTGGATCATAGGTTGAGATGCAACATTTTGTTTGAATAAAAGAATTGGGCATCTATTTGTTTTATTAATGACATTGAATTATTTGCATTTGAGTTGAATGGATGTATTGAAATCTAAAATTAATAGCTTTTTTTTCTTTATATATATTAAAGCATTAAAAAATTGCATTAAAAAAATTACATTAAAAATAAAGCATTAAAAAAATTGTCGACGTAATTTTTTTTTTTTTAAATTTGCATGAAAAAACCACTGCCAAAAGCAGTGGTTTTTTTTATGATTGTAAAGAGCAGTCGTCATTGAAGTTCATAAACCACTGTTTTGTGTAGTGGTAAAAAAAAAACCACTCCTTTTTTTACAACTGTTTAAGGCAGTGATTTTTTTGGCTTTTTCACATAGTGGGTATGATTTTAGGGCCACTTTTGATTCCACCTGTCACAGATCCCAAAAAAATGGACCTTAAATCATGTTTGAGTGTGATGTGTGCCATATGATGTTAGGGTCATGCCACGTGGAATAAAAATTGATTGTCAGATGGTGCACTCACTACAAAAATAAGGTGTTTTAGTGGCAGCTAAAAACTGCAACTATTAACAAAAAAACTGCCACTACTAGTTTTGTCGCTACTGAAACAACAAGCTTTTTTGTTAATAGCAGCAGTTTTTTATTGCAAAAAACTACTGTTATTAGTCTTAATTTTTGTAGTGACTTACGGTCTCAAGATCCATTATGTGGAAGATCAAGGCGAAAACGATCTCCAACGTCTGATTCAAAGCAGTCGATGGGTTTCAAGGGGTTTCGAATCTTGGCCCTTTCAGAAATGGCATTGGCACTAATAGAAGTACCTTGTCTTTTATATATTGTGGACGATTATTCTTAATATACATAGCTTTATCCATTAGTTTATAAATCTGAAACTTTTTCTTAAATTTGTAAATTCAAATTAACCATTGAAAAGTATTTGGCACTTCAATTAAATTTCTTTAATTGGATGGTGACACTGAATTTATAAATTAAAACTTCCAAGTATAAATTAAATAAATTACATCAAATACATGATAGAAAGAATAATTGAATGTAGGACATTGAGTTGTAGATGAGAGAGTTGATGAACCATGAGCATATGCTATGCAAACATTCAACGAGATTTCAAGTGGTTTGTTGACTTCATTGGTGACTTTGGGCTGTTTAGGAATTGGGAAATTTATATTTTCGGCCCTATAATTTTGCTTATTTGTAAAAATGGCCCTATAGTTTCATTCCTTGTAGAATAGGCCAGCTCCAAGCCAAGCCATTTCTACGTCACCGTCCACATGCCAAGTCAGTACAGTATGATTTATTTATTTATATTATTTATATATATAATATTATATGAATTCATTCCCCACTACTTATTTTCTATATTTCGTTTCTCATTAGTAGTTCAGAGTTCACACCAACCCTAATATCGTCGCTTTTATCTATTCAGATTAACCCTATCAACGACAAGGATAACTGGTAAGAATGAATAGCAAGCAGTAGTTTTAGCTAGAAAAGCAAAAAATGGGCAGCCCGCTAGCTACCTTGACTAATTTTATTATTATCAATTTAGTATTTAAATTTTCATTATTTTTTCCATTATATTGATCAATTTAGGGTTTAGGTTTTAATTTCCATTTTTTTTAATATTTGTAGATTGAAATGGATGTTCCCATTCTTTGACATTTCGATGGGATCCGTGTTAGAGATAATACTTACAACGGTGGACATCAGAAAATTGTTGTTATCAAAGACAATATACCATTTGATCAATTTAAACAGAAAATGTACAATATTAGTAGTACTCAACCGGAAGAGCATTCAATTTCGCTATCTGTTTCATTGCGTATTGGGAAAGAGTTGGTGTTTGCTGAATTGTCGGACTTTGATGATCTTGCGAACTTATTTAGAGCATATCGTATTGGTGATGGTGTGATAAATGTTTATATTGAGAAATTATTAATCACTCATGTCACCGAACCAATAGCATCTTCAGACATTCCAATGAAACAAGATGATGAAGATCAAGGATATTGTCCTCAAATGAATCCGATGGACAATACATTAATCACTCAAGTTACGGAACCAATAGCGTCTTCATACGTTCCAATGAGAGAAGACGATAAAGATCAAGGATATTATCCTCAAATGAATCTGATGGACAATACATGTCAGCATAAAGATGAAGCGGTAAACAACATATTCGATTGGAATCAGTGGGAAACATTTTTGGGAGGCATTAGTCCATATGAATGGCCTTCTGAACCAATAACTTCAGAGCGAACGGTAATCGAGGCCAGAGCATAGGAGCAAACACTAATCATACCTCGATGGACTCAACCCCAAGCACGTAATAATATTCCAGTCGATGACGGTGATAGTGATCCTAAAAATACTGAAGCACTGCCCTCCTCGCCCACTTCACGTGTTCATACTAATAGGAGAATTGATCAACCTATGGTGAACGAAGACTATCAGCTTAATGACTCGGAAGGAGAGTATATGGATTCGGATAATGAAGAACTGTATGAAGGGGGGCCATTAATTGTTGGTCAGGCATTCAGAAATTAAAAAACCTTTTAAAAATCCCTTAGAGAGTTTGTAATGATAAATAATTTTCAAATTAAATCAATAAAAATCAGTCCTCTTCGAGTTATGGCGAGCTGTATTCAATTAAGGTGTGCTTGGTGAATACATGCATCAAAATTGGTGGGTGTGGACACATTGTCATGAAGACATTTCGCCAGCAACATACGTGCAGAATGCCAGCTTTCGGAAGAGGACATCACCAATGTACAAATTCTTGGATAGCTTTCTTCGTGAGGGATAAATTGTTAAAAGGCTTTGACGAGACTCCTACTTTAATAATTTTTTATATTAAAAAAAATACGGTGTAACAGTAAGTTATTGAAAAGCATGGAGAGGGAAAGAAATGGCTTTAAGCGACATCCGAGGTAGCTGGAAGGAGCAATTTAAGATGTTACCGTCCTATATCGCCGAATTACAGCGAATCGATCCAGACGTACAGACTGAATTATGTCGCGAGCCTGATAATGCCTTTCAGAGACTCTTCATAGCATTTGGACCTTGCATTAGGAGCTATCGTAATACTTTGCAAAGAATAATTGCGGTAGATTGAACGCATTTGCGCGAACGATACAAAGGAGTGTTGTTAATAGCTACGGGGATAGACGGTAATAGACATTTATTCCCTATAGCGTTCGGCGTTGTACCCAAAGAAAATGAAGATCATTGGACATGGTTCCTTGATCTATTAGGGAGACGCGTAATCGGGGACTTTGAAGAGCAATTTGTATTGATCTCAAACCGGCAGAAGGGGTTGATGGAAGCTGTGCATAATGTTTTTCCTAATGCATTTCACAGCTACTATATGCGACACCTAACTTTGAATCTTTTATATATATATATAGGGATACAATCTCTAAACCGCTATTTTGGATTGCTACCCGTGCATTCTCTGAGACAAAATTCAAAAGAATTTTATGAAAAATACAAGACCAGGCCCCCCCGAAATGTATAACATGGATTAAAGAAGTCTGTGACCATTTCTGAGCATGCGCATATTTTCCAGGAAAGCGTTATGATATGCTGACAACAAATATAGCCGAAAGCATTAACAGTGTGTTGAAGATAGCTAGAGAGGAATCGATCGTGATAATGTTAGAAATCATTCGCACGAAGATAGCTGAATTCTACCTTCAGCGTCAGGAAGAAGGAAATAAAATGGCACATGAGTTGACACCGATGGCGGAAGAGCACATAACACAAAATTCAAGGTGGGCCCATCGAAAGAACGTTATTCCCTATGGTCACGATATATTTCAAGTTAAACGTGGGCAATACACTCACAGTGTCGATCTAGATAAACGAACATGTACATACAGATATTGGGCTATTCTTGGATTACCATGTTCGCATGCGATCGCTGCATTATCGCGCAGGAACAGGGATAAAGAGATTCCTCAATTTTGTGATCATTGATTTACCAGTGCCTTATTTAGGAAAACTTATAAATAATAATTTATTTCGACCGTTGATAAGCGCCAATGGGCAGTTATAAGGGAAGACATCGAGGTTTTACCTTCGCACAATATACGTCAAGCCGGTCGCCCAAAGAAAAGGAGGATACGATCTAAAGGCAAAGTTCGACCCCTACGGTGTAAAAATTGTAATGAATATGGACATAACCGCCGCTCTTGTAAATTTGTTAGAATATAAAATCACTTTTTTTAGTCTTTTTTAGTCAATAAAATTTTTCATTAACCATGAATTATGATTTAGGGAGTTAAATTTGAATAGTGTGAACACCTACTCAGAGTCTCAAACCTGACTTGATTTGATCTTGAGTTTGTGTCAATTCGTGATTAAAATTGTAATGAGTTTTCTTGCTGGACCTCGAAGTATTCAAAAAATGCATTCATTATCCCAATAATTTGAATCATAATATACAAAATAAAATAAACAAGTGAAAAAATAAAAACTAAGTCCCAAACGTGGACAATGAATGTCCAATTTTAGCTCGAAATTGCTGCATGTCTTTCTCTTGAAAATCTACTTTCCACCGCTCGGAAAAGTATTCAACGTAGTTCAGCACATATACCCCACAATCCCAACCGTTCTTTTAGAGGGGAAGATCAACACTATTTATAATAGTAAGTTGTCACTGTTGATCGAGAGCAGAACTCAATCCGACAGTGTGAAGAAGTCACGACAGGTGATGTATCAACGAGTCTTTGTGGGTATCAAACTTCTTCAAACACTCTCGATCGACAGGGTCTAGCATCTTTATAACGCGGACCGTTACGGAAATGATAGCCAATGCCCAATGATAGTGTCTCTGGCTATGCATTGGAAAATATATCTACGTACAATCGTAAATCTAATTAATAATGTGTTAATTAATAAACTTTAAAAGTGTGATCGCTATCAAAAATAACTTACCGTCCCACAATCGATAGTATTAATACCGCGTGAGGTACTTCAAAAGAGTGGCTCAAGCGGCTTAGCCTGGTAGTGAATCTGCCACCTGTTGCAATAGGCCTCCCATCTACTTTTTCATTCAATGGCTCCAAATTTTCATCATGGACGAATTTTTAAAACTTTACATGGTCCACTATAATCAAGGTATGAAATTTAATATTCAAATAACTCATTATTTGAATCTATTAATAACATAAATAAAGGCAGATAAATAAATTTAAATCAAATAATAATAATAAAATGATACCAATGCAGAGGCCGATGCAAACAAGCTCTTCTCCGCCATTTCCACGAACACATTTTCATTTCTACTGTCTAAAACTTTCAAATACAAATTGATAACTTCGTTATCGAGCTACGATTTTTCCTTCAAAAGCTTTAAATGCCCTACGGTGACGTCTATACCATAGATAGTATTAATGGTCACTAAATCTTCTTCCGCAGGTCGATTCTATAAGCTCCTCATAAATTTATTTTCCATTGAATCTGGAACCTCTTCTTCTTGTTCTTCCACTTTTTTTCTTTTATTTGTAGTGATTTTTTTCGTTGGTAACTTTTTTTTGGTTCGATTTCGAAGCTTGTATAACGTGCCCTTAGTAGAAGTAGGAATCTTCACTAATAAGGGTTTAAAAGACGTTGGTTATGACTCAACAGTTGGCTGAGTTACTGGCGGATCGACCCCTTTATCTATATCTTCAGCCGGCGATTGGGGTTTTGAAGCTTGAGTGATTGGGGCAGGGTGATGAGGAGAAGGGGGTTCAAAAGTTTGAGTGATTGGGGCAGGGTGATGAGGAGAAGGGGACTTAGAAGCTGATGGGGGCTGAGGGGTTGGTTCTGAGGCAGGAGATTTAGGAGTAACAAAGGTTTCAAATAGTACTGTAGAGAGAATTTCATCCTATATAAGGTAAAAAAAAAAATAAGTTAAACAAAGAAATTTAAAAAAAATGAGTCAGGATAGCAGACTGCTATCCCGAGATAGCGGTCCGCTATAAAAATATTAAATAATAATATTAAATAAATTTAAACAAAATAAAATTAAAAAATAATTATAAATATAACAAATGAGACTAGTTTTATACCTTTGTCAAATGAGATTTAACCTTTGCAAGTTTACTCTTTAAATTTCCTAACTCTTCTTTTAAAGACACTACTTCCTCTTTTAAACTCTTGTTCTCCCTTCCCTGCTGCTCAATTGTGAATGCCTGCCCTTTTAACACAGTAAAAGCATGTTTGAAATCGCCATTCATTTCTTTAACAGCGTTGCGTAGGGACAAACATTCTTTTCTAAGCTCCTTAACTTCATTTAGGAGCTCGAGATGTCTAGCCGGTTGTTCTCTAATTGTTGGCTTCCCCTTTAATTCTTTTTGATGACGTAAAACGAATTTGTATTCGTTATTATCATCACTATTAGATTCATCGTCGTCATCACTATCTTCATCATATTCTTCACTTACCTCTTTTTCTTTTGATGGATATTTTCTTTTTTCAGTAGGGTAATCCCTTTTTTCTTGGTTCTTCAACTAATCGTTCCCTTTCTCTCTCCTTATGATGAAGAATTATCGAACTGATAGATATTGTAGTTCGTGTTTCTCATAATCAAGTTTGACAATTGCCGGAGACGTAAAAAAATTTTCTCTGTAATAATTTGGAGTACGGCTGACTTTTAGAGCTTCCCATTTCACTAGCCTCGGAAATGGATTTTTCATTTGTGTACGAGGAGTGTCGATTCCAAGAAAGTGCTCCAACGCCCATATCTGTAACGTTATAGTGCAACCGTATATGTTGTATTGTCCTTTTTTTGAGACTTTTGCTGATTCTCTTCTCCCAATTGCTTTTTTTATGCAATCAACTAAATTATTATACACTTCAAGCCCCTACGGATATTGGTTGAAGCATTCTAAGTTATCGACTAACTTTAAATATTTACTATCAACTTCCTGATATGTGTCCGGAAGTAGAAAAGAGCATACAAGAAACAATAACAATAATTTCAAAAATTCATCTTCGGAAAGATGGGCACTATCTATGACTTCTTCGATATGAGATCTTCTAGCTGGCTGTTCCCTAAAGAATTTGTACCAAATGGTTTCCTCTTCTCTTATAGTCCTTTGCTCAAAATCATTTTCTTCAAATTTTTCCAACATATTTAATCCTAAAATCAGTGATATATCGGCCTCTTGCAAAACTAACTTGGTGTTCTTCACCTTAAACATGTTATCTTTCACCCAAAAGCTTAAAATTGCCTCAATTAAGTCTCCAATAAAGATTAATTTCTCAGACATCCTAAACAGATGCAAAAATTGATTCATCCAGTATCCTCTTCCTCTCTTTGTTGCAATGCATGTAAAATTTTCTAACACTAATACATGTACACTTTCCAAACGGCTTTAACGGCTTCGACTTCGACATCTTAGTATGTGTGAAACGAACTGCATAGAACATATATAAATATAATTTAATTATTAATTTTAAAAAAATATTAATAAATAACTTATAGCGTACCGCTATCCTAGGATGGAGGTCCGCTATCCTGGGATAGCGGTCCGCTATCCTGTGATAGCGCAACGCTATCCTGGAGTAGCGTACCGCTATCCTAGGATAGCGGACCACTATCCCACTATCCTAGTGTGGCGACCCGAGATCTCACAACCACTTAATCGTAAGATCTTAGACCGTACCTTCGTATTGAGAATCATAGAAACATAATAAGGCGATAAAAACACCTTAAACAATGGAAGATAAAATTTCTTTAAAACATTAATTAATCTAAATAAAACCCATAATAATGTTCTTATTCCAATAACAAGTCCAACATAATTAAAGCTTAAACAGTTTAGATAAAATACTAACTGATCAATGTCTCATTTATGTAAAATTACCAATAACTAGAAAGGAAAATAGCTAATTAGGCCACGAAGCCATCAACGCCATTCAGTCCAGTTTCTTGAGCACCACGTGCTGTCTCATCGCCATAGACCCATACATTGTCATTGGCAACACCTGTCTCATCTGGTCACCCACATAAACAAGGGGTGTAAGTTTACACTTGTATGGACCAGACATGCAATCCATTGAAGCATAAAATATCAATCCTAGCCATATAACATTTCGATATATTTTATGTATGTGTGCATGTGGCATATATAATCTTACTAAGCTGAAATAAACTGAACGTAAACATATATATTAATATTACATGAATGCATCATATCTTTTAATTTCATCTTTCTTGTCATTTAATGCACGTTAGACTCCGTCCCGCTCAAGACGTTGGGTCTTAATCATACTTATCACTTGTTAGTTAGACTCTGTCATGCTCGAGACGTTGGGTCTAATGAATCATGTTATTTATTACATGTCAAACTCGGTCCCGCTCAAGACGTTGGGCTAAATCATGCTCATCATACTCTTGTTCAGTTAGACTCCATCTTACACAAGATGTTGGGTCTAATACCTTCTTAGACTTCATCGGGTACAAGATGTTGGGTCTAATGCTCCTTAATCATGGCTTAACATTTCATCGTATTTTACGTATCTTAATTGTGAATTATATAGATCATCATGGGACATATAAAGTGCATGAGAGTGATATCATACTATATATGCATTTAAGTATATTTAATCATGGTACGTAAATATCAAAGTGTACACAATCATGGTGCATAAATATTACAGTGTATATCATACGATCATGGTGCGTAAAACAGCCCAAGAATTCCGAAAATAATATCAAAATACTGCAACTTTGGGTCATCGGAAACTTAGTGCTACTTGCAGCTCAATTTGGACCTTCAATACGTCAGATTCAGAAATTGGCTAAAACACAAACATTGTAGAGCTCATCGTCAGCTTTCCAACTCCATAAGCATCGCCTCAATCTGAGTTCAGGACAGAAAGTTATGGCCAAAATACCAAGGCAGTATCTGATGCAAAGTTTGGCGAGAATTCACGGAAATTGCTTTTAGGTGTCAATCGATTGATTTCAATCCGTGAGCACGCCTCAAAATACATCAAATCACATGGTGAAATTTAATCGGACTTTTTTTTAACCCAACATCATTAACATTAAAAATCTATTAATCATAGCATGCATTCATTTAATCATTCCATCATTATCTATGAAATAAAATCACTAATTGATATAAAAATCTATTAATAAAAAATAATATTTTAAGATCAATGGAAAGCATGATTTCTCTATACCTAGATCGATCGTACCACCACGATTAGATTCAGATCCCAACAATGATGATGATTTTAGAAGAAGGTTTAAAGCACACATAACAAGGTTTGATCCCTAGACCTCTTATCTAAAATTTAAAGCCTTTAACCAATAGGCTACCACATAATTTGTGTTCATTAATGACGAAAATAAATATAAGAGCTTGAAAAACCAAAACATGTATTTTCAGATAAAACATTTTGAAAACTCAAGGTATGCGGGGAATACGGTATTAAACACATACACATATTTTAGGTGTATCAAGGGTATAAAATTTAGATCATGACACCTAGAGTTGCGGTTCACTATCCCAGGATAGCGGTACGCTACTCCAGTTCTGGAAAAAAAAATTACCTTGAAAAGTGAAAAGTGAAAAGTCGTTCCCGGTTTAAATAGTTTCTTGTTTTTTTAAATATCGGCGCTGCTGATGTGAGGGCGCTGTAGCGGGACGCTACCCTACTGTGGCGACGCTTGGAATCCATACTGACTTGGCAAGTGGGCTGTGACGTGGAAATGGCTTGGCTTGGAGCGGGCCTATTTTACAAGGAATGAAACTATAGGGCCGTTTTTGCAAATAAGCAAAATTATAGGGCCAAAAATACAAATTTCCCTTATGAATTCTTTGTACCATTTGGCAGACAACTCTGGAGTTCTCTCTAATGTACTATAAAGTCTGAACCGTAGAGTATAGCCCAACAACCATTCAAAATTGTCAATTAAAGACCATACCCCCTCACATCAGCTCCTTGCCTCGTTGCTTCATTATGGGAAGCCAAATATCTCTCAGGGTATTCTACTCTCTCCGTGTCATTGAGTAAATCTTCCGTGGAGACATCTGAACCACTCTTTTGTGCATATCCATTTTCTGTAAGAGTACCTTTAAATCCACCCAAGGGATCTTTGAGTTCACCCATGCTGAAACACATTGGTTGCATTGAATCAGACGATGGAGATTGTTTATCCTCCCAATCATTCACACAACGGATTTCGAGATCATGGGCGTACCACCAGACGGTCAGTGTTTTATTTCCCGTGGCACACATCTCAGAAAAGTGACATTAACATTACGTGCACGCTTAAAATTGACTTTAAGGTCACTTTTTTGGGTGTTTTCCATTTGAAATTAAAAACTTATTGTCTAATGGTATGCCCATGATCTCAAGATCCATCATGCGAAAGATTGGGATAATAAACAATCTCCATCGTCTAATTTAATGCATTCAGTGTGTTTCGGAATGGGTGAACTCAAAGATTTGGTGGGTGGATTTAAAGATACTTGATGAATAATATTAATCAATGCCAATTAATTTTAATTAATACAATTTGATGCAGGGGTTTTTCCATAAGTATAAATCTTTCTTGATATGACATTTCTTCTTGCAGAAGTGGAAACCATCATCGTCATCAGTCTTTACAATATTCAGCTTGGAATCTTCATTTATTCTCTTACCATTGTGGTAGTTCTGCTTTTGACCCTTTTTCTTGAAATTCTTTTTGTGAGCTAGCTTATAGGCCGGATTGTAGCCAAAATTAACAGGCTCGACTTGGTTTCCTTGAGGCCTCTCTTCTTCAATTGCGCACATCGAGATTAATTGATTCAAATCTCATTTGTCATTCTGAGCATTGTAATTCACTTTAAAAGTATCAAATTGCGTAAAGAGGAAAGCAATAGCGAAATGCACTATGGCATCTTCTTCGATGATAATTTCTTATTCTTTAAGCTTTATAGCCAATATAAACATTTTAAGAATAAATTTTCGCACACTCTCATTGTCATCATATCGCATGTTGACTAATTGCACCAAATAATCGTACTGTAAGGATTTTACTGTTCCAACGAACTGATCTTGGATGATCTTTAATAATTCTTTGGTGATTTTTCTAGTTTTAATACCACCTCTAATGAGTTCAGTAATAGAAACATGTATGATCATCATTGTCATATGATTTGCCTTGTCCCATCGAGCGTATTGGGCCTTTTGAGTTTCAGTGTCGTTGGACGGTAAAGTTGGCTTATTCTCCGTAAGAACGAAGTCATAGTCCATATATCCAAGGGTCAAATCAAGATCCTTCCGCCATGAGCTATAATTGTTGTCATTAAGTTTTTCAATACTAGCCATCTTTTAGTGTAAGACTGACCTGTCCATAGCTAATATGAAAAGAATAACTATCAGCACATTATTCGATTAGAAATTTATAAAATAAAATTCATACTCGGGGTCAAGGTTGAATTAATCAGAGTGTAAGCAAGCATATGCAAATGAACATTCACTCTGAGGGACAGACTTCACTCATTGTCTCAGCATCACCTTTGGGTGGAAGCTTTGACTTATCGTAAGTCTCCCTAAGTTTGTGTTTAAGAACACACATAGACCTAGTCAGATGTATTTTTGGTTTGATCGAAGCTATCCATCAGCTTAGGCCAGAAGTGTCGCTCTTCTCTCACCTAGACACACATGACTATTTTACTCATTCCATCTATATGAATTTTTTAAATCAGTTTTGGCCAAAAATAATAGTTCACATAGACAAATGCACATGTAATCTTAATGAAAAAGAATTTCAAAATTTAAGGATAGCGTGTCCTTCATAGGTCGGTCACCTTTGAGCATACTACAAACCTACTTTGGCTACGTATCCCGAAACGATTGATTTATCATTCTACCTAAACCCCTTTATAGATTGAATTAAAACTCCTAGGCATTCTACCATTTCAATAGTTCATATTTTCATTCTAAAGGAATGCCCACATACTAATTTTGATCAAATTTGATTTCATGATGAAGGTTCATGATAATAGACATTATATGTGTTCTGCTTATATATAATAGGTTCATTAACAAGAAAATTATACATAATTTTACTATGAACAGTGATATGATAGTATAAGACCAGAAAGTAGAAAAGGTTCAACAATTTTTGTATAATATGAGGGAAATAGGTATAATTGTATTAAATAAATTTAATAAACTTTGACTAAAATTTTCAGGTCCAAAACAGTCTCAGACAGTCTAAACAAAGAGTCCAACATATAGAACTCATCGAGTAAATCAAAATCAATAGGTCATATGTATAAATCAGAGCTGTATATCTCCAAATATTGCATCCCAAAGGTTGAGCATAAATTAGGCTCAGTGTGGTGGTGAAAATAAATTTATAAGATTAAACTGATATTTGCAGTTGACAAAAATAGAATAAAAATTAGGTTATAATAAATAATTGGGGAAGCACCAGATTTGGTGCTTTAGCTTCACATGGGATAGACACCCATTAAAATAAAATAAAAATAAAAGTCGGTTGCTTTTGGCTTTGGGTGTATTGTAATATTTTATACTATAATATAGTACATTGAAGTACACCACAACTTTTAGCTTTTGCGTATTTTATATATAATATATTGAATAAACATGCAGCTCTTGAGTATGGTGGTGTAATATTATACATTGATATAATCTATAATATAACTTGATATTATATTACATAGCAGTGTACTTGAAGTTATATTATATTACACAGCAGCAACAAATATAATATAATATATGCCCCTTTGTTTTATATATGTATAGCAGTTTGAAGGGAAACAGCAGCTTGAGTGGTTCTTGTGCACACAGGATAGGCACCTTGCCGACGGTAATATCTGATCTTAATGGAGTAAGCGTCACAAACGTGATGGTCCAGCATGCTGGCCAATGGCCCCCAATGCCAGAAAACGTCCAGTACTGGTCCGGTGGCTGTCCGGTGAGCCAAAACAGCGTATCAGCGACGGCAAGGTGAGACAAAGCGCACCGTCACCTTCTCCAACCTCCCCTTCTATATTTTATTTATTTATTATTTTTTTATGTGCTATATGATGGCCAACCATTGGGTATTTGATAGATCACCAACTGATCAGAGCCATCGCAACCAGCGGGAAAACACCCACCAGAGTTGTCGACAAACTCATCGCGTCGGGAAACCAAGCGATTTTTTTTATTTTTTTTTTATTATGATTGAAAATAAATCAGCCTTAATCGGGCTCTGATACCAATTGATGAATAACATTAATCAATGCCAATTAATTTCAATCAATATAATTTGATGCAAGGTTAGAACATACCTTGTCGCCGAAGAGAATGATCCACAAGAGATGATTCCGATAAGCCGATCGCTTAGAACTTGAGGACAATGCTACCTCGCTTCTATCTCCCTCTATACAATGGGCATGATTACATTGAGTGGAGATGAAGAGGGGACGTTGTCCTCTCTTATAGCATGCCTTTGAATCTTAACCCATTAAGGATTCAAGGGAGAGGTGTATCACTAGAATAAGGAGATTGGCTAACCACAAACCAATATTGTCGAAACCAACTCCTAAAGTTGCATGGAGTGGAATCTCGTTACCAACGAAGGTCCTGATGCCTTTAGTCAATCAAGTTTTAAGTAAACTAGGAAAAGAGTAAAGTTATTTTGTGGGTCACAAATACCCAACAGTACTTTCATACCATCCGGAAAGACGAAAAAGCTTGGCATCACATACGGAGTTCTGATGGCGATTCCGTCTCTTTCGCTAGTAAACGATACATATGTTTCATCAAGAGAATTGCCTGATTGGCAAGGCACAAGCAAGCAATCTTTAATGGAGGCTCGAGAAATGGTTAATCCCAATGAAATCCAATTTGTTCATTAATTTCTTTCTCTCCTCTAATGAAAATGTTGGTAATCTTGAACCCAAAATTTGACGCATTTCTGGAGGATGATCACCATAAATTATAGGATCCAAGAACCATGCATTCTCAAAAGCTAGGGCCCATTGAGCCATCGAACGATTTGCTAGAATATCTATAAGTGGTTCATACCAGTAGGAAGAGATCACCATCCCAATAGAACCTCGTTGTTTAGCCTGATACTTCCTCCTATAAATATCCGACACATTCGCGTGTGACAATATTACATAGTGACCCCAGATGTATGGTTCTATGGCCGAATTGTTGGACGAACAATTCTTGCAGGGTTTGGAACAACAGGAGGGTCCCTGTGAGGTAACCGGATTTCACCATGTTGTTTTAGGCTCAAACTTCTTAGATTAGACGTAGGATTTGGATCTTCTATAGAAGACTAGTTTCTCTTAGATTAGAAGTAAGATTTAGATGTTCTATATAAGGGAAAAAGCTTTTGGACGAATTAAAGAGTTGAGATATCATTGTAAAGCTTTAGAAAACATATCTAGGATTTTGCAGAGAGCTTTAGTGAGGCTTGAGTGTTTATGTATTCTTGTGGAATCATCAATATAGTAAATCATCATTGCCCATGGACATAGGCAAACTGCTAAACCACATAAATATTTGTCTCTTGTGTAATTGTGTTTAATTTCTTTTATTTTACATTCTCATTTGACCGTTCATCGTGAGATCGTTGATTAATTTGAGAGCTTTTGCACAAAAAATTGGTATCAAAGGTATTAGGTTTTTATTCTATAATTGGAGATGGCATCGAAGTCTACAAAAGTTTCGAGCGCAAGGTTCAAGATTGAGAAATTCGACAAGAAGATTAATATCACCTTGTGACAAGTACATGTCTGAGATATCTTGATTCAACAAGGGCTGCATAAGGCGTTGAAAGGGCTTACGGGTAAGCCAATGGATATGTCCGATGGTGATTGGGAAGAATTCAAACTTCCAACGTGTAGTACGATTCGGCTATGTCTAGTGAAGGAGATTACATAGAACGTGATGCGGGAGAACTTGGCGGTCACGCTGTAGGCCAAATTGGAGAGCCTACATGACGAAATCTCTGACGAGACGTCGGTATCTCAAGAAGCAACTATACAAGTTGTCACGCCCCTCTAGCCCCACCGACCTCGTACACCCGCACAACACTAATGCCCGGGAGTCCCAACAGTCTACAAGCCGAACAATTAATGACACACATACAATTTCGATTCTCTTTTCAAATAAATGCAAAAATATTTTTCTTTTCCCATAATTTCAACCTAAAATCGGATCATTCAACTATTTATAATACCAAGCTAGGAACACTGTACAATATTCAAAAACCAAATACTTTATCAAATAACTCTTCAATGATAGATTTACACAGTACAAAGTTGCAATGAAATAAAGGAATTCTAATTGAATTATGGACAAAAGAGTCCATACTCTTCAATGATAGATTTACACAGTCCGGCCACATTTTTGTTGTTGAATTATGGACAAAAGAGAGTTCCTGGTCAATTTCTGCTCTGTGCAAAAATATGGATTTCGATCCGGCCTTCTTTGTTCAACTTCGGCTAGACGATTTCGTCCCCGTCTCTGAAATATTTGTTATGAAAGGACCGTGAGCGATGAATCCCAATAGAGTTCCAATATAATCTTGAAATTACTCACATTTCAAGTGAAAATTCATAAGTTCTTAAAAATCAATACGATATTTCAACGATTAATTATTCAATTATTCAACCAATTGGAATCATTTTCGTTAAATCAAGTAAGGTACAAAATTCAATTAGATGCCCACAATTATATTCAAATTCTCATGCCATTATTCTCATAATTCATAACATCAGTAAGTTCTATTTCAATCTATATCAAGATCAAATACAATTTCTATATATATCAGGTTCAAATTCATATACAAATTTTATCTATATCGGGTCCAATTACAAATACAAATTCTATCTATAACCTGTTCAAATTCAAAAATAAATCTCACCTATATCCGATTCAAATGTAATTTTTAAGTTTACTCAGTTTTATCAATTATTCAGTACTCTCTTTAGACTCTTTTCAGTAGTCAAAAGGTTTAGTTTCAATACAATTTTTATCTTTTTTTTGCATCGTCCAAGTGATGATCACAGTGACATCATCCGAGTAATGACCACCAAATCAGACTTTGAAATTATTTTGATCGAAACAGTGCATACTTTTGTTTTAACTTGTCTTCCCACAACAAGTAGTAATTTTGAAGGAATTCTCATTTTTTGAATAAATGAATAATCGAATTTGGAAATTAATCATGTTAAGAAAATAGGATTTTTCGTAATAAATAAATTATATATATTTTCTCCGATTTGGGAGAAAATATCGACATTGAACACCGATAATCGAGGTGTGTCATGCTGACCCAGCTAGTGGATCGGAACGTGCGAGGCGCGAGAGTTGCCCGAAGTGAGAGGCCAAGGGCTGGGGGTGAGACAAAGTACCTCACCATACTCCAACATCCACATGAAGGTCTACATGGCAGTCAAAGCATATTTTGGGTGCCACATGGAGGAGGTAACATTGCTTTGATCATTTCTGAAAAAAAAAAAAAAAATTTTGAAACAACATCTCCACCATGTAATCATTGGGTTGTAAAATCTAGACCCTTGCATCACATTTAAAGTTTGATTTTTAGTTTTAAAACTTAGTTTTTAATTTATTTTTTTTAAATTAATCTATATAGGCTGCTAAAGCTCCATGTGGCACCAAAATAGTATTTGGGTGGCCATGTGGACCTCCATGTGGATGTTGGAGTTAGGTGGGAGTCAGGGACGGAGCCAAGGGAGGGCTAACAGGGGCCACGGCCACCCCCGCTTATTTAGTTTTCTGTCTTTCTCTTTAATCTATCTTACCTATTTGTTAGGAGTTAAAATGATTGGCCCCGTCTAAAATAAATGCACAACAGAGCTCTCTCTCTCTCTCTCTCTCTCTCCTATCTTTTAGGCGTCTCAACCAAACAATCAAATACCGTACTTCATCTCTCCTATTTTTTAGGCCATTGAAATTGTAAAAAATAAAAGTGTCATGTGGATTCCTACAACCTCAAAAATCATGTGAATCTATTAGATTTATAATTCCAAATTCGTTATTTTCCTACTATTTTATGAGCATGCCTTGAAAATTAAAAATGAGGCTTAGCCCAGTTAATATGGCTCCCAACTATGATAGATTGGCCTTAATGCCTATTGATAGGCACACAAATATATATAAACAAAAGATTTATTTCATTTTTTTTAAATTTTGTTACTAGTAAATGAATGCGACTTTTATTTTTTATAATATTATACATTTCTTGTTTATACTTTGGCCCAAGGATCAAAATTCTGGATTTCATTTCGGTTTAGGTGGGGACCGAAACCGAAATTTTGGACCGAAATTTCGGCCGAAATCTTCAACCCCATATAAAAAATCCAAAATTTTGGGATTTCGTTTCAGTGGGGACCGAAACCGAAATTTCTGTCATTTCAACCGAAATTTTGATCCTTGCTTTGGCCCCCTCCCATAAGAGTTTCTGGCTCCGTCCCTGGTGGGGGTACTCCACCTAGAGTACCTTCACATTTTCCATATATATATATATATATATATATATATATATATATATATATATGAGAGAGGCGAGCAGGCTTAAGTGCTAAAGCTCAAGTGGAGCTTATCTAAATTTCGGGCTTAAAGTGTTAACACAAACCTAGCCCGCAAGCTTTATGCCAAGCCCCATTGCCATGATTCAAAATTTCAGCTGAAACGCATTGGTTTCGGTGGCCTCCGAAACGAAATCTCGAAAATTTCAATTTCGGTATCAAGATATCATATTATTGGCTAATAATTTGAAATTATTGGCTGAAAATTTAAAATTATCGGTCAATATTTTACTATTTCAAAATTTTGAAAAAAAAATAATAATAAATAAATAAATCAGTCAGACCGTCAAAATTTCAGCTAAAATTTCGGCCGAAATTTTGACCCTTGCCCATTGCCACTCCTTAGTCCTTAAGTCCTTATTACTAAGAACCTACTACAGATTTTGGTACAATAAAATATGGCAAGTCGTCTACCATCCACATTGGTCGCTGGAAGAAGTCAATTCATTACCTTGAGAAACTAAGGAGGTTACTTAAAAGGAAATTTTGCAAGATTCCTCATTTAGGATTCGAAAATGACGATTCCTCTCATCAACACAAATTTTCTCATCTAATAGACAAAATTAGGCAGGCATTAACTACTATGTCTCAGGCGAAATGAACATTTAGCCCTGAGCTTTTTTTAAGACGGATTTAGTGCACTATTCGATTGATTCGGTGGGCGAGTCGGCCTCTTGTAGCTTGTTCTTTCATCGGATTTCTCAGGACCGTGTCGGAAAATTGGGTCTCGATTTGGACTTTTTGTGCATGACGAGCAGTTGATAAGCTTGATTCGGGCTCCATGTGATTTAGTAAAAAAAGAAACATAAACAAAGAGGAAGAAATTTTGAGGCTTTAAAAAGCTCAATTGGGGTTTTGAAGTCTAATTGGAATTTTAAGGAGTAATTTTTTAGGCCCTATTTGATAACAATAAAATTTTAAAGAGAAACTAAAATCAATTTCTTAGTTGATTTCTTGATAAATGATTTCTTTTAGAAATAAATTTTTCACTGTTTGATTAGTGTGTTTGATAAATGAATTTCATTAGAAATTAAATTCTCTTGTTTGATTAGTATCTTTGAAAATGAGTTTATAAGTTTTGATCATTTATTATTAAAATCATAATTAAAGTCAAATATTAATTAATAATTTTTTTAATGATATTCTATTATGTTAAAAATTAATATCATCGTAATCACTATTTATTACTAAGTTACATAAGTCACAATTTAAAAACTCAAACTCAAATAAAAAAGTCAAATTTTGACTAAATTTAAAATTTTGATACAAAAAAATATGTAAAGCTAAATAACAAAATTGTAAATGCTAGTATCTAATGTAAGTTTATACGTTGAAAAGAAATTAAATTTTTATAAAAGTCAAACTTTGACCAAAATTTCAACTTTGACCAAGAGAAAATTTTGCAATGTACCAATAAGTTACAAAAGTTTAACTCTAAATTAATATAACAGTATTCATATGTATCGTTAAGTTACACTAGTCAAAATTTAATCAAATATCCACTTTTAATAAAAGTCAAACTTTGGTCAATAAAAAATTTAAGACTAAACTACAAAGTTATATAGTAAATGCTAGAATGTGTTATATATTGAAACAAAATTCAATATTTAAACTTGAAAGAAAATTTAATTTTTTTGAAAAGTCAAACTTTGATTAAATTTTTTAACTTTGACCAATAAAAAATTCGACAGTCTACCGCCAACCTACAAATTAATATAACAGTATTCGTATCCATCGCTAGGTTACACTAGTAAAAACTTTGATTAAATATCAACTTTTCAAAAAGTCAAACTTTGACCAAATGTAAAAAAAAGTAAAATAAAATTTGATAATGTATTAGAACGTAATAAATTAAAAAAATGATAATCTCATTTGGGATACAGAAGTTCAAAAAAATTAAATTGTGTTAAAAAGTCAAAATTTGACCAAATATCAAATTTTGATTGATTAAAATTTACATTACCAAAATATAAATAACAACAGCAATAATCACTATCTACTGTCAAGATACACGTCTCAACTTTTGACTAAAGTCAAAATTTGAATAAAAGTCAAACTTTGACCAATAAAAATAAGGCAATATATTTTCAAGTTATAAATTAAAATAATTATAGATATTTTTAATTATAATATTTCACTAATAAAAATTTATAACATTTTATAGAAAATTAAACTTTGACCAAAAGTCAAACTTTGACCAAGAAAAAATTGTACTGATATGATATAAATTTATGTAGTAGGAAACTATCTATAAGCAGGTTTTGACTTTGACTAAAAATAAAATTTGTGTAAAGTCAAAGTTTGACCAAAAGTCAAAGTTTGACTAAAGGTCAAACTATTGACTAATACAATTGAGAATCTAGTATAAAATTAGACATCAACACAACAGTATCCTTTTTTCGCCATCAAATTATTAGAGTCTAAGTTTGATAAAAAGTAAATTTTAATTAAAAGTCAAGTTTGACCTTAAAGTCAACCTTTGACTCCTAAAAAGTTGATAATATATTACTAACTTAGAACTCATTATTATGTTTCAGTAGTCAAAATTTGATTAAAAGTCAAAACTTTATATAGCTTATAAATCCAATTAAAGTTTGATTAAAATTCAAACTTTGACCAAAGTCAAATATTAGCTGAAAAGAGTATGATGTAGATAATGTGGTAGTCATATTGATCGTGCCGATATGATGATCATAGAAATTAAAGTTACTTTTTAATAGTCAAAAAATAATTTTTTTTGCTTTTAAGTTTTTTACAAGTAACTTTAGATTTGCAATGATAAAAAATTATTTTTTTGTTAGAAAAAAACTCAATTTCGGCCACTTAAAAAGTTGAAATAATTTCCTTCTAAAATAATTTGGTGTATGGAAATTCAATTTCCATGCGAAGCGACTTAATTTCATTTCCATCTCCTTAAATAACTATCAAACAACAACAATTGAAAACCAAATTTCATTTCCACTATGAAATTACATTTTCATGTTATCAAACAAGCCCTTAGTTTCAAAGAGTTTTTATTCATCAACTGTAGTCTTGATCAGAGCGAGCTTTTGGTGATCAATCGACCAATTAGTCCCTTCAAACCCGGTCAATGACCGCATTGGACAATCAGGCCCTGATTTCAAGTTTTTGTGCATGACATGGTTTATAAGCCTAATTGAGGCTTCATTTTTAAAAGAAAAAAAAATTGGGATTTTTTTTTTTTATTATTTTTATTTTTCTAGCGTAAATAAATTGGAAGCCTATTCAAGGTGGGCTTTTGACTGATCAATCAATCGACCAATTAGTACCTTTGAGCCCAATCAGTGATTAATCATTCTTCTTCATTCTTTCGAACTCAATCAAACGGTTTGATGGATGAAGCTCGATTGATATTGTTCATTACTTGATCAACGTACAAATCATTTTTTGTCTTCAGAGGTGCAATTTATTTTTTTACATGATATATATTTGAGTGGTAAAAGAAGAGAGATTTTGAAAAAAAAAAGCAAGGATGTTGTCATTTTATATCGAAAGTAGTGGTTAAAATTTGCTTTTGCAGCTAGAGAGGGATCTTTTGAATTTAAAAAGTATGTGTTGGAAATCTTAATTTTAAAAAACCTGAATGAGGGATCTTACAATATTTCCTACTTAAAACGGGGGAATTCCTTTACGATCAGGTAAAGGGATCCAATTACATGATTGCAACGTAATCGAGCGGGTGGCTCGATGGTCATAGAGATTGTGAAAACAACATTATTATTATTATTATTATTATTATTATTATTATTATTATTATCAATGCTGTCAGTCGAGTGAAAAAACAACAGCGGAACTAAGGCCTCGTTTGGGTGTTTCCTGATTTTTCCCAGAAAAGCTCAGATTTTGCTCAGATTTTGGACACTCAGATTCCTGACAGATTCTTAGCAAACTCAGATTCCTGGTTTTCACCATATGCGTTCTTTAACCACTCAGATTCCTGACAGATTCTTACAAAACTCAAAATCCTTTGTTCTTAAACCACTCAGATTCCTCTCAGAATAGCTTCAATCAGTGGTTATACTACGACCGTAGAAACGTGATCTTAATCATCGGTTTATGTGCCGTACTCGAATTTCTCTCAAAATTTACGGGCAACCAATCGAGATGAAATTTGAACATATTTGTGAGTCTTTTTGAATTTGATTTAATTACTATTATTTTTAAAATGGGTCCCTAACACTACCATTGCACGATTATGCAGCGTCGTCACCATAAGGAATTGATGAGTATGACAACCTCGACGGTGACCCTCACCACGAGAAGAGTCATTTGGGATACGATACACAACCCATATGATTTGCTTACACGAGAAATAATAAAATATGAAAAGAGACAAGCTTCATATTGAGAATTATAAAGAAATCACAGTGACTGCCATACATAAATAACCAAAGTGGATAGGAGAACAATAAACATAAAAAAGCCAAACACTCATTTAAGAAACGAGATCTATGCCGTCAGATTTGAAGACTACAATATAAAATCGATAATTCTAAAGATAGATATGAGAAAAAGGGGATATCGACTGCATAATAAATGCAGACATCATTTTAAGAGTCGTCATCGATTCTGTACAAAGTCGTCATTGGCTCTATACAGAGTCGCCATCGATTATATTAAAAAAAAAAAAAAATTTATGTAATCGATAACGATTCTGTACCGAGTCGATGCCGATTCTGTACTGAGTCGTTATCGATTACATAAAAAAAAATAAAAAAAAATAAAAATTTATTAATTAATTAATTAATTAATTTTTTATTTTTTTATGTAATCGATAACGATTCTGTACCGAGTCGATGCCGATTCTGTACTGAGTAATTATCGATTACATAAAAAAAAAATAATAATAAATAAATAATTTTTTTTTTTTTTATGTAATCGATGACGATTCTGTACCGAGTTGATGCCGACTCTGTATTGAGTCGTCATCGATTACAGGGCCATGTGAATGCACTGCAAAGGGAATCGGAGCAGAGATGGAGGCAGGTGTTTTTGAATCGAGGCTGGCCCCTACCTATCGCCATGGATGGTTGGGGAAGACGATGCAGTAGCTTCAAAGAAGCTACTGCGTAGCTGGGGTGGACACATAGTTTTGCTCAGCTGCATAGATGGATGAGGAGTATACTTCACCAACCCAGATTCTGAGCTCAGAATCTGAGCTAATCCGAGAGGTTTGGTCGGACGACCAAACGTCGTTTTCACTCAGAAAACACTCAGATTCCCGCTTCCCAAAATTGGCTCTCGAACGTGGGCTTTGCTCAGATCTTGCAAAAAAACTCAGAATCTGCCCAGATTCTGAGTATTTTGGGTTACCAAACGAGGCCTAAATATAATTTTATCATTCATTTTCGTTGTATGGCGTATTTTGACTCATTGACTGCATGAGTTTATATATGGCATATTTTGTTTTATTCTTTTCACAATAGAGTATACGATTTTATATGGCATATTTTGTTTTATGTTTTTGACAATAATGTTATACTCATCGAGCTACTTTTTTATGTGGCACCAATCGGGCCTCCCATGGCACATTTATACTAAACTAAGGCATGACCAAGTAAGTTACTTTGTCTTTGTTAGGGCTGTGCAAAAAATCGATCAAACCGATCAAACCTGCCAAACCGACTGAAATTTCGGTTCGGTTTCAGTTTTGGGATATATTAGTTCGGTTTTGATTTCAAAAAATAGAAACCGATAGTTATTGGTTCGATTTCGGTTTGAAAGTTAAAAAATCGAAACCGAACCGATAAAAAATCGATAGTGGTGTATATATGGATTATAATATGTCTATGTTTGAGTTTGATGGTGTGTGAGGCTTATTGTAGAAAGCCAACTGCTAATGCTTTTATTTGTTAATCACCAAAAGTCTTAAAATCAGTTGAATCATAGGAGTTTCCAAAAACAGTTTATATGAATCGGTTCGGTTTGTATAAATTTTTAAAACTCTAAGCCGAAACTAAAAAAATCGATTCGATTCGATTAAATGCTACAAATAAAAAAAAGTTCAAAAAAATGCAGTTTAGAAACCGAAAACCGACCGAACTGACCGAAGTTATCGGTTCGGTTTTGGTTTTAAACCTTATCAGTTCGGTTTCGGTTTCATAAAATAGAAATTGATAGTTATCGGTTCGGTTTCGATATTGCATGAAAACCTACCCAAACAGAACCAATAACACCCCTAATCCTTGTTAGTTGTTACCAGCTGGATCAAAATGTCGGAAAATCGATACGTATTGTCCGAGCCCAAAATTGATACATATCAAACGATACGTATCGGTATCGGACAATACATTGAATGTATTATTCGGTAAATACATAAAAGATCGATACGGTACATTCAATGTACCGTATTAGTGACCTCCGATACCGATACGTATCGGTATCGGACGAAATTTTGATCCATAGTTACCAGGCTACCTTTACATCTCTTTACCCCAACACTAACTCCTTCAACCAATTGAGGCTAGGATATGCAGCATGTCACTGTTTGATGGCGGCAGTAGCAAACCGCATGCTATTAGGACAGTGTTATATAGTATACCATTTTTAATAGATAATTTTGTAGGCAGCTTATGTGACGCGATAGTACTATAGTAGGATCCAAGTACTGTAGCTAATCATGTCGCTCCACATAAGTTGACTGTAAAATTGTCTATCAAAATTGTCCATTATTTATAATTTTCCGTTAGAATGAGTGTTAGCGTATTAGGCGGGTAGGATCATGCACAACCTATGGGTGCAGATTATCTCATCCAAGGAAACAAAAAAAAAAACAAACCTATGGTGCAGATTGCCATTAATTTAAGTGGGCAGCCGTCATCTTCATTGTTCAGAGTCTTCAGACCAAACATGGACAAAAAGCGGAAGACTGTTGAATAAGGTATAATCCCAACCATCATCGTCAATCGATTGACGTTGAAAAGTCAATCGATTGAGGTTGGGATGTCAATCGATTGAGGTTGGAAAGTCAATCAATTAACTGATGGGCGGATGCAGATCCGTAAGTTTTGAATAAGTGGTTAATTTCGGAAATCTCACTTTAGCCAAGGTTTCCTAAGTTATTAGGAGACTATTATTGGAAGTATTTTGAATACTTGCAACTCTTAGGAAATTTGACAGTTACGTATCCAAAAGGAGCTTAGAGCCCTATTGGTAGAGTTTTCTTCTCTAAGGAAAGAGAGAGTTTGGTAAAAGTTTTATGGGAGAATACTTTTGAGAGAAAAGGTATTGAAGAATAGCTTGGGGATTGAAGATCCGATTGAAGCCGTTCTTGTATCGGAATCGTGACTATATTCCGGTAGATCTCTTCTCTATTATTTGAAGGACCGCGTCCTTGGTTTAACGACGGATTTATTGTTGAAGATCGTGCTAGATCTTAATTGAGTTTGCACTAGAGAGAAGAGAGTGTGTATGTTGTAAACATTCAGAAAAATAGTGCATATACTCCCGTGGACGTAGCCCTCGATTGAGTGAATCACGTAAATCTTTGTGTTGTGTGTGTGATTAATTTTTGCCTGAATCTTCTTATTTTTCCATATTCATCGCGATAGGGAGTTCGTAGTGTGGGTAGAATTCCTAACAAAGATAAAAGAAATGACTTGAGCGGCGACATCGAGGGAAGAATGAAATGAGATGATTAAGAATGCCAGAGGGGGTTGAAATTTTAATAGGTATCGAGGGAAGAACGAAATAAGATGATTAAAAATGCCAGAGGGGGTTGAAATTTTAAGAGGTCCCTCAATGGGTAGGGCCAAAATTTTGGGTTGCCCGACTTAACCCAACGGTAAAGAGTTTATGCCCTACCACCCATGCCCAACCCGACAATCAGCCCCAACACAAAGCCTGACCCAACCCGCTTTAATAATGAACCCCTATTTTCCATGATTTTATATATAATAACGAGTCAGGTTGGGTGAACCTAACCCGACTCAACCCATTTTGACCTAAAGGTCGGTCGGATAACTCATGCCTGACCCGATCCAACGTGCATGACCCAGTAAAAAATTCGAGATGGGTGAGTCGGGTATCAGGTCGACCCAACCTATTGACTACCATGATTTTGAATCATGCAGTAAGAGCACTTTCATTTTAAAATGGCAGGGCTTTGTGCCATTGTCATTTTCGAATAGGCCCAAATCGTAGAGCCCGGTCCTTTTTATGCTGTTGTCACCCGCCACGTCTAGGCATCTTGGTTTCAGGGGTGTAACGCAACCCGTTGTTTTGAGACCCCTTTGAAACCGAATCCCATCAAGCTGAAGATATATAACATTACATGGGTTTAGGAATGATGGGTGATTGATTGATCTATTGATCCGTACACCCAAATATTTACCATAGGATATAGGTATATGATCAATCAAAAATAATAAATCAACAATCCATAAATTAAAATATATGTGCATACCTTATCGCGAAGATCGTGATGGTTATGATTTTATCAAAACCTTTAAAATAAAATATCTCTAACTCACTTTCGGTGTGAGCGATGAAAGATGGGTTGCCGCTTGGATCTTCAACGATCTCCTCGTTCTCAATACCTCTGAGCACAATGGGGACGTTTTTGCTAATAAGGAGGGTTGAAGTGTGTCGAGCAATCGTTGAGACCAAGCATCCCTTATATTTATAGTCAATGAGTCATTCCCATTAAGGACTTAAATTACTAATTATATTGTGATTGAAAATCACAATCATACCCTAACTAAAAGACTTAATTATTAGGTGCTTATTCTCTTAAATTCACCGAATTAGTAACTATTGCATCTCAAGATTGATCTTACATCATTCACCGGTCAACGGATTGACCATAGTGACGGCTACAAAAAATAGAAACTTCTAACAGTCTCCCACTTGGTCCCACTATGTCAGTAAACTCCGATTATCAAATATTAGCTAACTTTCTTTGAATGACAAATACTAATCAATCTCAATCAAAGTTTTTATAATCAGTCTGTTTCAGTGAGAATACTATCAAAGAATCAATATAGTCAATGCGTCATGTCATCAACACATAACTGTTAATTAGTTACCGTATTAGAATTCATCACCGACATGAATTTCAACTAGTATGATTTCACATAGATTGCAAAGTTTATAAACTGAATGGTGATTACATATAAACTTAATTTATTATTGGTCCTACTTTATTGTCATATATTAGTATCATATGTTCCAAAATTTTATTTGCATAAAAATGAAAAGGCAAATAAATAATATTTAATTTCGAATCAATTAAACAAATATATTCATTTTTAGACATCCACTCTCAAAGGCTATCAAAACTATCATTTGATTTCATGTGTGCAACGTGCTCCGAAAAGAGCTTAGTAGGTAAGCCTTTAGTGAGAGAGCCAGCCAATATGAGTGTCGTACTGATTTTTTTAACATATACAATTTGATTTTGAACTTTCTCCTTTATAATAAGATATTTGATATCAATATATTTGAAACCTCCACTAGTCTTGTTGTTATTAGTGACAGCTATCGCATCGGAATTATCACATAAGATTCTCAATGGCCTTGAAATACTATCAACAATTTGAAGCCCTGAGATAAAATTTCTCAACCATAGCACCTCAGATGTTGCCTCAAAACATACAACAAACTTTGCTTCTATAGTAGACGAAGTAGTCAGCATTTACTTAACGTTCTTCCAAGATACAGCTCCACCTGCAAACATGAAAATATAACATGATGTGGACCTACGGGTGTCTTAACACCCAGTATAGTCAGCATCTGAATAACTAATAATTTTAAGGTTATTCAACCCTTTGTACGTGACTATATGCTCTTTTGTCCCTAGTAAATAGCGAAAAACCTTATTGGTTGTATTCCAATGGTCCAAATTAGGTTTACATTTGATACCTACTAAGCATGTCAACTATATTCGTTATGTCTGGACGAGTACAGGCTTGTGCATACATGAAACTCCCAACTGCCGATGCATAGGAAATTCTCTATCAGCTTTCTCTCTAAATCGATCATGAGACTCTGAAGTAAACTAAATTTATCACCCTTATATATATCATTTCCATGCATCCAAACTCCAATGGGTTATAAATATATTTATTAATTAAAAGAGATAATAATTGCGAATATTATATAATAGTTTTGTGAAGTGATATTAATATATTTTTTCTCCCTGATATGGGCGAAGTGATATTAATATATTTTTTCTCCCTCTCAAATCACATTTCTGAGTTTAACATGTTTTCAAATTTACTAATCTTTTGAAGCAACTTATGAAGAAGTTCAACGAAAAAAGCGAAAACGAACATACGGTCCTTATTGATTTAAAGAAGACTTATGACATAGTGTCAGGCAGATAATTTAGTCAACGTTGAAGAAGAAATGCATCCGTAACTTATATAGAACTCGTATCGGCCCAATTTTATTTTTTTTTGTACACCAATACAGTTTGGTATCGGCCGATTTATATCTTCTGATTCGTATCAGTCCTCCATCAACTGATACCCAACACTGGTACCCGAGTTAACACCTTGATTGAGATTATTCAAGACATATATGCAGGCGCAACAACGAGTGTGTATCTAAACTCACTACAAAAGATTCGATGTAAAAAGAGTTAGCTCCACACAATAAAACTTCTCCTATTCTAAATTATAGTAATGTGATTTGATTAATTTACATATCCAAACATATCCTTGTCATCTCCACTCCTCTATATTATTAAAAAAATAGATTATATATTAGATATAATGAGACATGCTCTTTCCAACCAATGTCAATAGATAGTCAATTCCTCATCTAAACAATGTAATCAAATAACAAAAATTTCATTTTCATGAGAATATTATTTCTCAAGATGTCAATAAGAAAGTTGATTTCTATCTCTATTTGAAGTTCATCCTGCTCAATTAGAACCCAGCTATAGTGATTCTAATTTCATGTCTTTAATACACCAAATTTATTTGTACGTGCCTAATAACGTACACACCGCATGCTTTAAATTTTCAAATGTTTTAACTAAAAATACATGTTTTTGTTTTCAAAATCTTATATTTATTTCTATCATTAATTAACACAAGTTATGTGGTAGCTTACTCATTAGAGGCTTGATTTAGAGATAAGAGGTTAGAGAATTAAACCTTAGTATGTAGGTTTTAAACTTTTATTTTGGACCTTGAAGTCACAACAAAAAATAAGACTATTAGAGGAAACCAAAAACTGCCGTTGTTAGCAAAAAACTGTCGTTGTTAGTCCTATCGCTACCAAAAAATGTCTTAACAGCAAGTGCCGCTAAAACACCTTATTTTTGTAGTTAGTAAATACTTATACATCCTTCTAAGGTGTGTTACCATAACACCAGATGTTTCCCTAATAAGTTAAAAGGTGTGTTACGGAGAGAACCCTAAATCATAATCTGATTTAGAGTTCTTCTTAAGAATGGAGGTTCTTCCCATAAGAATCCCTAGAGACCTAGAGAAGAGATTCTAGATCATCTTTTCTAAAACTTTTCTTTTTAGAAGATCGGAGAGATGTTTACATCTATTCTCAAGCGACCTTCGCCTCCTTCAAGAGTTATCGTCGTAGTGAGGAACCCGATTGAATCGCGGAGATACGATCGATCTAGGTATAGAGAAATCATGTTTTCCCTTGAAACTTAAATATCGAATTAAAAATGAGTTGCAAATGTGAGTCACTTTGAGGAGTGCTCACAGGTCAAAGTCGATCAATCAAAATGGGAAATCGATCAATCAATTTCTAGAAGATAATTATCGGTATGCTCTCGGGTTGAAATCGATCAATCAATTCAGGAAATCGATCGACAGAACCTAGCTGATAATGATTTGAAAACTCATGGGTAGAAATCGATCGATTGAACTGAGAAATCAATTGATTTTGGGCAGACAAGTTACCTAGTTTTGGACTCGGGACAAACGTTTGTGTCCTTTTTTAGTTCTTTTACAATAGCTGCAATTAAATGATAAGATGTATGATCAATGATTGTAATTTTATGCACCTTATGTTGTTATAATGATTTACGAATTATATGATAATGACACATGTGAACATGATGAAATGTTAAGCAATGATCGTGTTTGATTAGACCCAACGTCTTGAGAGGGATGGAGTCTAATGAACATTAAATATAAGCATGATTAGGCCCAATGTCTTGAGAGGGACGGAGTCTAACGAGCATTAAATGAATAAGGACGCATTAGACCCAACGTCTTGAGAGGGACGGAGTCTAAAAGTCAGCGTCTTAAGAGGGACAGATAATTAAATAAATAAGGACTTATTATACCCAACATTTTGATAGGGATAAAGTTGAAAAGTCAACGTCTTGAGAAGAACGAATAAAAGATGAACTTAAAAGAAAAGATAAAATCATCAGATAATGATTTTCAGGTCACGTTTCAATTCCTTTCAGCTTATTGAAATTATGCATATTATAAGCACATACTCATTAATTATAGAAAAGTTTACATTGCGATAATTGATACCTCGTGTTTTAATTGATTGCATGTCTTATTCATACAAGTGTAAACTTACACCCTGTGTTGTTGTGGGTGGCTAGACGAGACAAGTGTAGTTAAGGATAACATATGGGCTTATGGTGATGAGTATGCTCGCGGTACTCAAGAACCGGTATTAGATAACGAAGAAGACTTCGAAGCCTAATGATTTATTTTAGTTTATAAACATTTTCGTTGGATATTTTTTATGAAGAACTAGTTAGTTATAAGTTCTTTTTCTTTATTTTTGAAGGAAGGTTGATTAAGGACTTGGCAGTTATGAGATTGAATGTTTTGGAATAAGAATTTTAGCATGGATGCTTAAATTTATAATTACATTCTCTTACGTTCCGCTGCTTAAGTGTACTCTTGGTTAATCTTTATTAAGTCTATGGTTCATGGTATGCAATGATGAGGCCTAAGATCTTATAATTTTGGATTGTGATAAATCGCTACAGTTGGTATCAAAGCCTAAGGTTGATTCTTACGTCGAGAATATGTGAAACTAGAGTCTAATGTGAGTTTGATCGATTGTAGATAACGAATAACCACATTGATGTGTTGACCGAGGCAATTGTGAATGTCATCAATGCAATCAGAGCTCCAAATCCCCATCAAACCCCTACTCCTAGGTCAAAATTGGACAAATTCAAGAAGAACCGGCCGCATTACTTCAATGGGACAGGAGATAGCATTGAGGCTATGAAATGGGTGCAACAGATGGAAATGATCTTTGATTTGATAAAATGTAACAAGACGACGAAGGTGAGGTTGGCAGCCTACAAACTGTAAGGGGATACCAAGAATTGGTAAAAACAATTGAAAGATGCGACTCATGTCGAAGAGCCTAAATATGTTTGGGATTGGGACGAATTTGTGAATGTGTTTTACGATAAGTACTACCCTCAAAACGTCCAGGAAGTGAAGATTGATGAACTCTTGAACCTTCAGTAGGGGGAGATGACCGTAGACAATTGCGTTAAACTCTTTACGGAACTGAGTCATTTCTCACCGCCCTGGTTTCTAACGAGAACTTCAGAATCAGGAGGTTTCAGAGGGGTTGGAGGCATTAGATCAGGAAATTTGTCGTGGGACACTGGAGCAATTCTTATGAGGATCTGATTGATAGGTATTACACCATCGAGAGAGAACTGAAGATGACTCCTTCGTCAGAGCTCGGCTATAAACATTCAATCTGGCCGCAGAGATCGAGTGTTTTCAAAATCGAACACAAGATCGAAGAGTAGGACTACGCCTTACTCAAGACCGGCATTCCCTTAGCAAAGTAAGAGTGTCTTAGCAATGGCGTCGATTGCAAACACTAAACCGATTTGTACCATATGTGGCAAGAATCATAATGGCACCTAGCTGAGAGGATCGGGTGTTTGTTTCAACTGTGAGCAGCAAGGGCATAAAGAAATCAAGTGGAGAATGCCTAGGAAGTCATCTGGATTGAGGACAACACCTCCGGCAACGATTACGGCTAATGGGCGAGTGTATAACCTATCTTATGCTGACGCTAGAGCTTCAGACAATGTTATCCAGGGTATGTTTGATTTATTAAATTTTATAATTAATTTGTTTCATACCTATATATGTACTGATGTCATGCATAATAATTTAAGTAAATGATCAGCTTTTCAGTATTGTTTGCTTTAAGAAAAATGAATTTGTTGAGAATTAACATTGCCTTATAGACATTAAGTTTTAAATTGATTGATAATTATTATGCTAGAAATTTAAATTGTAGTATGTCTTGTATGCTTAGGTTCGATGTTGATCGATGGGCTCTTTGCTCACGTACTTTTATATTCGAGTGCTACCCATTCGTTCGTCTCCTTAAACTTCACTAAGCATCTTGATAGGGACTCATTCCCGATGAGCATTCCATTGACTGTAACCACTCCCCTAGAGAAGAGCATGCTAGCGGACAGATTCTACCCTCAATTTTCTGTTCAGGTTGGGACCCATGCATTGGTCGTCAACCTGATTGAATTAGACTTTGAAGATGTCAGTGTTATCCTAGGGATGGATTGGCTCGCCGAATCTCATGCGACCCTAGATTATTATACCAAGATGATGATTTTTACCCTTTGGAAGGACCAATGTTTAAATTCAAGGGAGTGCGAAAAGGTGTCATTCCTAAACGCTTTGCCTTAATGGAAGCCGGGGAGAAGCGTGGAGATATATCTTCGATACCTATTGTGAACAAATTTAAAAGAGTTTTTCCTAATAAAGTGATGGGCTTACCACTGAGTAGGGAAGTCAAATTTTAGATTGAGCTACTACCCGACACGGCACCAATAACCATGACTCCTTACAAGATAGGACTTGCAGAACTGTCAGAATTAAAGAAACAGTTACAGGAACTTTAAAATAAGGGCTTTATTTGGAGGAGTCAGTCACCATGGGGTGCACCTATTTTATTTATGAAGAAGGACGGTACTCAGAGACTGTGCATTAATTACCAACAGTTGAATCAGGCAACAGTTAAAAATATATAATATCTCAAAATTTTGAGAGTTAAACAATGACCTCGAGATTCGTGCCCGACTGGTCGTAGGTTTGACCAAGTGATGGTCAAAGAGTGGACTCATAAAGTAATGAACTAATGTGAATTTAGTGTGACCTAAGTGGAGAGTTAAGTGTTAGTTAAAGGTCACATATACCTATCTCTGGTGTATGTGCTTAACACCAAGACTAGGAAGGTTATAAGAGTTTAATAACCTAGAAAAAGTTATTTCCTTTGTCTAGGTTGGTGAAGGAGTTAAGAGGAAAGAGAGAGAGAGAGAGAATGAGGAAGGGATTAATGACAAGGGGGGTTAATGTGGCTGGATTGAAGGGCTGATTAGAGCATTGAATGCCGGATTCAACGCATGAGGAGTCGTTGAAGCAAAAGCTGCAACCCTAGCTACTTAACCAACCAATCCATCCTTGTAGAGATTGATTTGAGGTGAGTCTTTATTAGATTTAAATGCATTAGTCTTGATGGTTAAAATTAGTCAAATGTAGTTAAAAAGATAGATTAAAGGAATAGAAAAAGGGAAAGAAATGATAGGGAAAAGATTTGGAAGAACAGCCTGAAAAGGGGCTGAGTCTGGCCAAATCGATTAATCGATTTTGAGAATCGATTAATCAATTTTGGTCTAGAAGTTGAAAAAGCAAAAATGCCCGATTTCGATTAATCGATCTGGAAATCGATAAATCGATTTTGAATGTCGATTAATCGATTTGAAAATTGACTAATCGACTGGGTACCTCCAGTGGTTAGAGGGATGAGGCTTGGGGAAATCGACTAATCGATTTGAGAAATCGATTAATTGATTTTGGATTTCGATTAATCGATTTGGGATCGACTAATCGATTTTGAATTTTCGACTACTCGATTTAAGAATCGATTTTACCATTTTGGGAATTTCGATTAATCGATTTGGGATCGATTAATCGATTTTAGATTTTGATTAATCGATTTTGGGAATCGATTAATCGATTTAGGATTCGATTAATCGATTTTGGGAGTCAATTAATCGATTTTGGCAGTTTCGTTTGACTTTTTAATTGGACCTTGAGGTTCATGGAGGGTCTAGGACCTTCTCTATTGCATCTTTAGTGATATGTTGCATGTATTATGATGTACCATAGGTGGTACGTGTGAGAGTAAGCATAAGGAGCTGCGTAGGACTTCGATGCTTGGACCTTTAGAGACCTGAGGTAGGGAACACTTTAAACATGTACTTTAATTATAGGAGCATGTATGTAGTGATATAGATATCAAATTGAAAATGTTTTAACTGTGTAAATCTTTGTAAAAATGGTGTGTGTGTGACACCAAGAAAGTAAATGAGAACAAGACATTCCCAAGAGATGAGAAAGTGATAAAGGCATCAGTGAGATGCGAGTAACTGAGACCAAGTAAGCTAATAAAAATGAGGCATCCCCAAGTGATGAGAAAGTGATAAAGGCATCAGTGTGATGCGAGTAATTTAGACATCCCAGGGATGTAAGTAAGATTGAATAACGACTGATAAAGCCTAACCGATATAAAGTAGCACTTTTACACGGTAAATAACTATATGTAAAGCACATGATATTTTTGTTATTTAAGGTTTGAATAGCATACCCCACAGACGTGGCGGGATACCCACGGCGACTGGTAGAGATATCCCGTGACGATGGCCAATCCGCACACACGGAGGTTTATCCAGACGACGCACATCGAGGATGTTGAGATGAGATTTAACCCCGCCGCCTATTGAGAAAGGGGCTTGGGTAGTATTCCTAGGGAATACATATAATAACAGTCTATTTAGACGACGATGGTGGGTACTTCATCGGGGCTCGATGCTATATTGCTCGGGAATTACTTAACTTGAATATTTAAGTTTTGCTTTAGGCCCAATCAATGTAATTCATGAACAGTTAAAAATAAATGAAACATTTAAACCACCAGTAAACTTCAAGGCATAATCATCATCTTTTAAACTGTTTTACTGTAAATGCATAGACACATCATGCTTAGAATATCATGGAATATATATGAGATTTTGACTTATATGTTCATTGTGTTATTTTCTATTGAGCTAGGATGTAGCTCACCCTTTAGACTATATGTCGCAGGTCCAGTGCTAGCAGCGGCCAAGGCTTAGGGAGACGTGGATCCGGGTGATTCGAATTACGTGCCTGGGGACAAGTTAGAGCCCCCTCCTGAGGACTTCTTCTAGGAGACTCCGCTGAGTACTTTGAGAGAGTAGTTTTGAGAGCTCATTGGTACGACTTGGTATGTCAAGCCTTTATTTTGATATACAATGTAATTAACTGATATATTCTTTTTGGCAAACCATCTGAGGTGATCTGTTTATCACTGATGGTTCGGATCGGTTCTCTTTTCATTCAGTGGCATGAAAGTAGAACTGTCTTTTGGGTTTATACTTAGAATAGAAATTTACTTCCGCATCGTGTAGTTATTGTTTCATTTTGTCTTAATATTGCTCATTATACCAATGTTCCATACATAGCCTTGGGGCATGGTCTAGAGGATCGTGCTGATGGCACGGGTTTCGGTGTGCTAAAATCTGGGCTGTCATAGTTGGTATCAGAGCATTTTCTTTTAGAAATTCTAACAATCATTATCTTGTCAGAGCATAGGGACTTCTGCTAACAAAACTTTGGTTTCAAATACAGCCATCAATGTCTTCTAGAGGAAGGGGCCGACCCAGGGGCGGCCATGATAGGAATTTACGTAGTGGAGATGGGTACATCTCGCCTACAAACAGAGTGCCCATGGGGAATAGAGAGGGCCCAGAGGGTAGTGGTAATAGGCAAGCAGAGAATCAGGATCGCGATCGTCAGGATTGAGATCAAAGAGAACAAGAAAGGATAAGAGAGAGAAATGAAGAGAGGGAGGAGCGTTAGAGGATGATGCACATGATGGAGCCATGGCCCATGCAACAAAGATCCTTGGCGACTCATCCCATAATGAGCATCGATACCAGACACCTCCGGTGGCTCGACACGCTAATTAGTGTCTTCTGTGTTTACTGAGTTTAGGAGGATGAGACCTCAGCTTTTTGGGGCAGGCAAAGCTCATGGCAGTTGAAAACTGGCTGAGTGACATGGAGAAAGTATTTAGTGTGCTCATATGTACAGAGGAAGAGAGCGTCTGTTGGGTAGCCTACATGCTAGACGAAGAGGCTGGGCCTTGGTGGAAGTCTGTTTCACAGACTAGGGCTCAGGAGACTCCGAATTTTCCCTAGACGTGGGATGAATTTGTTGAAGAGTTTAATAAATAGTACTTCCCGAAAGTGGTGAGAAACCAAATGGAGATTCAATTTTTATAGCTTGTGCAAGGGAAGATGACTGTTAGAGAGTATGGGTGGAGTTCATGCGACTCGCTCGCTTCGCGCCTGACTACGTCATCACGGAGATGATGAGAGCAAAGAGGATTCAGCAAGGGTTGAGACCGGACGTGAGGGGAGGAGTGGCACCATTCTAGATGAGGACCTATGGAGAGGTCATGAGCAAGGCCTTAGTGGTAGAGGAAGAAAATAATAACAAATACCGCCAGAGGGAACAACAAGGAAGGTGGAATGTGGATCAGAGTAGAACAGGAAACTACGAGTCGGTAAACAAAAAGTCGAGATTCGTAGCAAACAATCAGAGACCACCATTCCAAGGAGGTTATGGGAGACCGACGCAGCAAACCAACCAACAGAAATTTCTGTTACTTACGTCGGGAAGGCCGATAAGATATGAGAGCCCTACTATCACTATCGGAGCTACAGTTACACAGGGTTTCTCGCGAGCAGCTTCTTCCACACCTCGGAAAACTTGTGCCAAGTGTGGCACGTCTCACAGAACAGCGGACTGTAGACAGGGAACTCGAGGCTATTTCAGATGTGGCAAAGTGGGCCACTTGATCAAGGATTGCCCTGAGGTGAACAAAGGGAAGATGGCTTCAGCTCCTATGCCACGACCTATACAAACAAGGAAGCTGATCGTCCAAGGGAGAGCCTACGCAGTCACAGCTCAAGAGGCTCAAAATACAAACGACGTGATCCAAGGTGAGATTTCTTTTAAATAAAGAATTTTAATTCTTAAAAATTTTAGATAGAGGAGGTGCATTCATATAAAAAACAAAAAAGAACTTGCATGTAATAATTTCTAGTATGATGATATATATTATATATGTGTATGTATGATTAGGTGTGTTACAAATCTATAAGAAAGGAAGAGATGTAACATATGAAGCTCGAGTGTTGATAGACCCGGGGTCTACCCACTCATTTGTTACCCCTCACTTCACAAAGAAGATGAAAGTTAACCCAGAGGAGTTAGACTTTGTGTTAACCGTGACTATTCCGACTGGGAAATCGGTAGATACCGAGATATTTTGTAACTCCATGATCGTGAGAATCATGGATGGAGACAACTTTGAACTAACCGCGAACCTAATCGTGTTAGACATGCAAGGATTCGACGTAATCCTTGGCATGGATTGGTTGTCGACTCACTGTGCGATGATAGATTGTAAGAACAAGGTCATCATCTTCAGACCCAACACGAGGAGATCATTTCAATTTCGAGGAGAGAGGTCGACACATATGCCACTTGTCTCGGCAGTCAGGGCCGAACGCTTGATCAGAAAAGGGTGTAGTGGATACTTGGCATTCTTGAAGGAGCATAAAGAAGAGAAGAATATTATCTCCGAGATAGCCGTGGTGCGAGAATTTGAAGATATATTTCCGGAGGAATTACCAGGATTACCTCCAGAGAGAGAAGTTGAGTTCGCCATCGACTTAGCACCAGGAACGGAGCCTGTTTCTAAAGCACCATATAGAATGGCTCCTGCTGAGTTGAAAGAGTTAAAAGAGCAGTTACAAGAACTCATAGACAAGGGGTTTGTTAGACCGAGCGTGTCTCCATGGGGAGCACCAGTCTTGTTTGTAAAGAAGAAAGATGGGTCAATGCGTCTGTGCATTGACTATCGGCAATTGAACAAACTTACCATTAAGAATCGATACCCTTTGCCTAGGATAGATGACCTGTTTGATTAACTGCAAGGAGCGAGGTACTTTTCCAAGATCGATCTGAGATCTGGATACCATCAGTTGAGAGTCAAGGCAGAGGATATTCAAAAGACTGCTTTCAGGACATGGTACGGACACTATGAATTCTTAGTGATGTCGTTTGGGTTGAGGAATGCACCGACATCGTTTATGGATTTAATGAATCGGGTGTTTAAACCACACGTGGACACTTGCGTCGTGGTGTTCGTTGATGATATCTTGATATACTCCAAGTCAAAGGCGGAACACGAAGAACACTTGAGGATTGCTCTACATATTTTGCGTGAACACCAACTGTACGCCAAGCTCAGCAAGTGCGAGTTTTCGTTAGAGGAAGTTAACTTTTTGGGACATGTCGTCTCAAAGCATGGTGTCACTGTAGATCCAACAAAAATAGAAGAGTGGTCAATTGGGAGCAACCAAAGATCGTGACCGATGTCTGTAGTTTTCTTGGATTAGCGGGTTATTACCGACGCCTTTAGAGGGATTTTCAAAACTATCGGGACCTCTTACGAGGCTTACAAGAAAGGATTCAAGATTCGAGTGGAGTGAGACATGCGAGAAGAGTTTTCAAGAACTCAAGAAGAGACTCACATCAGCTCCAGTATTAGCGATTCCTTCAGGCAGTGGAGGGTTCGATGTATATAGTGATACTTCATACAATGGTTTGGGTTGCATACTCAACCAACATAAAAAGGTGATAGCTTACAGGTCAAGACAGTTGAAAGAGCATGAAAAGAATTACCCGACACATGATCTGGAATTAACAGTGGTCATATTTACGCTGAAAATTTGGCGACATTACTTGTACGGTGAGACTTTTGAGATTTTCACCGACCACAAGAGCCTCAGATATCTGTTTACACAGAAAGAATTAAATATGAGGCAGCGCAGATGGATGGAGTTCCTCAAGGACTATGACTGCTCCATACAGTACCTTCCAAGCAAGGCTAATGTAGTAGCCGATGCCTTGAGTCGAAAGGGTTCAGCTCAATTGGCTAATTTGATTTTGGGTATGCACCGATGGAAGTTGTTTCAAGATCTGGCACTGTATGATGCAAATATCGAGTCGCAAGCTACAGGAGCCTTCTTGGCTAATATATCAGTGAGACCAGTGATATTTGAGCATATCTACGAAATATAGATGAAAGACCCGACTTTAACCAGGATTTGTCAAGATGTGATCTGTGACAGCCCCGAATTTCTGTGCCCAAAAATCCGTGCCATCAGGATCATACACTGGATGATCCCATGGACAAATCACATTATATCTGTATATAAAGCGGAATTATACAGATACAATCCCACAGCGGCAAACAGAGTCATCTAATGAATCAATCTAAAAGTAAGAACAATAGAGAAATCTTCATTGATAAATGTAGATAAGTATACATTCTCAAAAAGGAACCAAAAAGAACCATCGGTGACAGACATCCATCACCCAAACAATGGTTCCCAATGATGGTTCCGATAGAATGTATAATAACACTATAAATAGAAATAAGATATATACAAAAATTAATACAAAAGTGGCCACCAGGCACACATAATCCAAGGTCTCCAACAAAACATACTATCCCAAAATGTCTAAGCTATACCCAGTCTATGGGTAAAAGTAAATTGGGTGTCCGTCTCTTCGTCCTCAACCTCAACCTCAGGATCAGGCTGATAGTCTGGGTCGCTCTCAGAACCGGGAGCTACCGCCTCAGAACCTAAATGTTTACAAAAACAGGGTGAGCTACATCCTAGCTCAATAGAAGAATTCCAAATAAAATTGCATTCTAATTGCATAACATGGTCATCAAAGAACAAAACTGAAATTATGCAACAGATGTATAAATCATGAGACATTTATCCAAAACAGTACGGAATTGATGAATACAACATATAATGACTTAGTGTAGTATACTTAAGTAACTCCCGTGAGTATAGTACGTGGTAGCGATTTGGTCCGATGGATAAATCCCAACCATCGTGCTCACATGAACAATTTTCGAATTGCAACAATGCCCCACACCGGAGTGCAATTGTGCCGAGGATTACAAAGCAAATGCACAAGTGTGCACGAAGCGGATATACTGCGAGTCGGTGGGATTTTACGAATATTAAACCTCAAATCACATGCATACTTAACTCATAAGAATTGATTTCGGATGCGGATGTCAAATGTCGGATCAAGTTCATAAAAGAATACTCATACATATGCTAAACATGCTTTTAAAACAGAATTAAACTATGCTGAGATATGCATGACAGATGTAATCCATGAGATCAAAAATAAATGCAATTTCGGTTGAATTCCCCTACCTTGGATCAAGTTCCTTCTAAGCAAATCCAAAGCTTTTTCAAGGCATCTTAGTCTGATCCTAGACCATAAAACATGTTACTCTAGGTGTTAGAGTGACAGATTGTGAACTGGTACAATGTCCAGTGGTTCTTACATATAATTTTTCTAACTGTCTGAAAACAGGGTTTATTGATCGATCAATACCTTGTTGATCGATCAATGAACTCTTCATTGATCGATCAACACCCTTGTTGATCGATCACCAAAGTACCAACTGTTGGTATATATTGTACACCATTGATCGATCACCATGTTGGTTGATCGATCAATGGGCTCTGTGTTGATCGATCACCACCACTGTTGATCGATCACTACCCAGTCTATTGATCGATCAATGCCTTGTTGATCGATCACCAATATTAACCCAAAATTCCCCAACTCTCTGCCATTAATGTTCCTTTACTGTATATATAAATTGATCGATCACCACCACTGTTGATCGATCAATTCCCTACTCAGTGATCGATCAACACTTTGTTGATCGATCAATTGCACACTCAGTGATTGATCACCACCTTGTTGATCGATCAATAATGACGAATTTTCAGTCATTAATGGAGTTCACCAAACAAATTTTTCTAACTTATTTTTCCTTCCAAAAATCCATTAAAATCTTAAATATTCATACAGATCCTACATTTAGGGCATCCAACTGCCCATTTTAGAACAAGAGAGCTCACCTCTATGTGGGCCCTTTCGGGGTTTCGGCAAATCACTCCGGAAGAGGGTTTCGGATCAAGCTCTCGGAGTTTATCACCGATCCGAGTTCGACGAGCAACCTTCTAGCTCTGGTTCAGCATGCATAGACTTCACACACACACAACCCATACCTAAGCTTAATCTATTGGTCTCTACATACCCTAGCTTAGGAAACTCACCTTTCAATCTTGCTAACCCTGTTTTATACAAAAACCCTCTTGAAAACCCACCTAGCTACAGACTCCTTGGCTGTTAGAGTAACTAGGGCAAGGGGAAGAAGAAGAAGAAGAAGAAGAACTTCTTCTAGGTCTCCCTTCCTTCTCTTATAAGCTACCAACTGAAATATCTTAGATATTTCAGTTGCTTCTCAAATTTTGATTTCGGTGTGAAACACCAACATGTCGATACGGCGTAGTGTACCGTCTCGACATCGTACTCAACTCGGATCGAAACGAGTTTCCATACGTGAACTAACCTACTTATAGGCTAATATTATTTCTATTAATATTATTTTCAAAGTTTTAAATTTTCTGTCTCGATTTCCGTGCCGGGCACGTACATCGATGCGGTTAGTTTCTGGTTCAAATTTTCTGGGTCATTACATGATCGAAGGCATCAAACCGGACTTCTCAGTGAAAGAAGATGGTTCCTTATTGTTCAAGGGCCGTCTCTGCATTCCGGACAATGCCGATCTACGGCAAACTATTCTTGACGAAGCTCACAAGTCTAACTATGCGATTCACCCCGGTAGTACGAAAATATATCAAGATCTGAAAAAGAATTACTGGCGGAGAGGCTTGAAGCAAGACGTGGCAGACTACGTGTCACGGTGTTTGACGTGCCAACAAGTGAAGATCGATCATAGACACCCCACAGGGTTATTGCAGCCTCTACCTATACCGGAATGGAAGTGGGAATCGATCTCTATGGACTTCATCATTGGGCTACCGCGTATTGCAAAGAAGTACAATGCCATTTGAGTAGTGGTTGATCAATTGACCAAGTCAGCGCACTTCTTGCCTTACAACACGATGTATACGGCAGGAAGACTCGCAAAACTATATATGAAAGAGATCGTCCGTTTGCATGGGATTTCGAGTAGCATTATTTCTAACCGTGACCCATTATATACATCAAAGTTTTGGAAGAAATTTCAATAAGGAATGGGAACGCAATGTATACGGCAGGAAGACTCGCAAAACTATATATGAAAGAGATCGTCCGTTTGCATGGGATTTCGAGTAGCATTGTTTCTGACCGTGACCCATTATATACATCAAAGTTTTAGAAGAAATTTCAATAAAGAATGGGAACGCGACTAGATTTCAGTTCATCATTCCATCCACAAACCGATGGGCAGACAGAGCGGGTCAATCAGATCATCGAGGGCATGCTTAGGGCATGTATGTTAGAACTGCAAGGATCATGGGATCAACACCTACCGTTGATTGAGTTTGCATACAACAACAGTTTTCATATGAGCATTGGGATGACACCGTATGAAGCTCTTTATGGACGGCGATATAGATCGCCCATCAATTGGGAAGAAATCAGTGAGAAATTTTTTTTGGGACCCGAGATACTTGAAGATAATGCCACCTATATTTCGATGATTAGGGCCAAACTTAAAGCGGCTCAAAGCAGACAGAAAAGCTACGCTGATATCAAGCGGATGAGTGTAGACTTTAAGGTGGGTGAACATGTGTTCGTGAAAGTGTCACCTATGAAGGGGGTGATGAGATTTGGAAAGAGAGGGAAGTTGAGTCCCCGCTATCTTGGACCATTCGAAGTTTTAGGTCGTGTTGGAGAAGTGGCTTACCGCATTGAATTGCCACCGTTATTTCATCGAGTACACAATATGTTCCACGTATCCATTCTCCGAAAGTATATTAATGGCCCTGATCACGTGTTGAGCAGCCAACCATTAGAGATGCATGAGGATGTGAGCATGATTGAAGAACCGGCGGAGATTTTGGATCGAAAGGAACAAGTGTTGCGGACAAAAGTGATTTTGTTAGTGCTTGTTCGATGGAAGAATCATCCGGCCGAAGAAGCTACGTGGGAACGAGAGGCCGACGTGAAAGAATAATATCTGGACTTATTTGCGACAGCTTAAGAGTCAAAATTGTATCACCGCAAGCATGTTTGCGGATTTAAACCATATGTTGTAATCCAATGTGAATCTTTTTATCAATTTATTCAGTAGAAAGAATTTCAATCCGCATAATGTTCCTAATACGATGTTGAATGCGTAGTTAGGATTCATCATTGGCACGAAATGGCTGTGAAGTCATGCTTCACAAAACTGGTGACCAACTGGTCATATTTTACCAAGAAAACAAAAGAGACATAGAAATACGAAAATTGTGAACTGGAAAGCCTGGAAATTTAAGTGAAAACGAATTCGATTAATCAAAATAAATTCGACTAATCGATTTTGAATTTCAATTAATCAATTTTGAGAATCGATTAATCGATTTCGCGCGGTTGGAGTAATTTTTGAAAATCGATTTTAGAAATCGATTAATCGAGTCGGGCCTATATATATAAAAACGAGGGATTTTCTTCCCATTCGAAAATCAATTTGTTTTTTTTCTCTCGCACCACTCCATCTTCCTTCTCTAGCAACCTTACCAACCTAGGGTTTTTACGATTTATGATCGATTTCGGATCAAAATCGTTGCCATATTGGGATCGAATACTTAAGGTAAACCCTAGATCCGAGTTTTTTCTTCAATTTGAGCCATTAAACCTTAGTTTTTCTTGATTTTCCACCAATATGTTGCCTCGAACTCGCTTGACCACGAAGCAAGCGGCTTTGAAGCTTCCGGTCCGGCGTAAGAACGCCGCACCACCACCACCAACACCATCGCCCATAAGAACCCCATCCCCATCGTCATAGGATACCACATCCGGTTCGATGAGCGCGTCTTCGCGCGAATCTTCACCTACACCACCACCACTCGTGAACCTGCTCCAACCAAACGAGTGTGGGCAGCTAAAGAATTCGAAGATGAGTACCATCATTGACGAAGTACTATTTACCGACCCGACAGTCGAGGGCGAAACCAATGGGCCCGACATTACCTCCAAAATGCAGGTCTCAACCATCTTTTGAACCCATTACACGGGTCCTATTATCCTCGACTTGTGCACCTGTTTTACCAGCATCTAGAGAAGGATCAAGTCGATGACACCGTCACGGCCAAGATAGATGGTCGTAATTATACCTTCACCCGTCGCCATGTGCACGAGTCACTTGAATGTTATTTGGATTTTGTGCCTGACACCACCCTATTCCCACCTCTTCCTGAGGAGGTCAAATTTGAGGACATTATAGCCGACATGACTAACGGGAAAAAGGGATCAGGAAAGTCGATACGGAGGGTAGACCTACCTCCTTATATGTGGATGCTTGATTTGATAATCAAGTGTAATTTATACCCTATGCGCCATGACGCCGAACGCGTCGAACTGGTCCAACAAGCCCTCTATGTAGCTTACTGCAGGCGTTGGTTCGATGCTACCAGGATCGTCATCGAGGGGATGACGTACATAAAGGGGAAGATGATGAAGGGGTCCTTTAAAGCCAAAAGAGAAGATGTCTTATGCTTGCCTTATATCTACTCTGACGCCCCAGAGTATGCGATTTCACCCCATGAGCAGAAAGCTACGGACCACGTGAAGCATTACTCAGTCGCTTTGTGGGGTCGTAGCTATAGATTGTTGAAGAGGGCCCTACCAGTTCATAGGCCAGCAATAGCACCACCACCACCCCCACCACCACAACAGGACCCTCCAGTAGGGGGAGCCCCACCTGTCATTCCACCCACTGAGGGAGACCCATCTCAGACCTCAGTGTCAGCTAGGAGGCAGCCCATAGTGCCACCTCCTACCACATCTACTACGCCACCGTCGCAGTCAGGGACTATCACACCTATCTCATCTCATCCTACCGTCGCCGAGCAGCTCGCCCTGCACCTACGATCGAGGATGTATTGGACCAGATAGAGGCCAACAACTAGATGATGAACCGGCGGATGGACTTCTTGATGTACCACACCATGCGGTACATCTATCCGTTGGACTATCAGCAGCGTCTCGCACAGGAGGAGGCGTGGACTGTAGGCTGGCCCGCTTTTCACTCGGGTGCAGCTTTTCACGCGAGTACCTCTACTGCTAATGCATCTGGCTCGGTACCACCACAGCCAGCTGAGACGAGCCAGCCACCACTAAACCAGTCAGAGCAGCCCTCCTCAGCACCAGACCAGCCTGGAAAGGGGACAGCATGAGCGGGACTGGATCACTTTTTGGACCGTTGTTATGATGATTTGTTTTGGAGATTTGTCTTGTGATTGGGGGGGTACAATGTAATTTTGGGAGTGTGAATGAACAACTTGTAAATTTTGGAAATTCAATAGTGAAATATACATCATGTTTTTTTCGAAAAATTTGCTTGCTTTACATTATATTCTTACATTGTATGATGTATAGTTAATTTTTCGTGATCGGGTATGTGACACCACCGTGTGTGGGATACCCAAGCGCCGCACCTTTGCGTTTATTTTCGATGATAAAAATTCCTAAGCTGGGGAGAATGTAATATCTCGAAAATTTAAGCATTAAACAGTAACCTCGGGATCTGTGCCCGACTGGTCATAGGTTTGACCAAGTGATAGTCAAGCAGTGGACTCATGAAGTAATGTACTAATGTGAGATTAGTGTGACCTAAGTGGAGAGTTAAGTGTTAGTTAAGGGTCACATGCACCTATCTCTGGTGTATGTGCTTAACACCAAGACTAAGAAGGTTATAAGAGTTTAATAACCTAGGAAAAGTTATTTCCTTTGTCTAGGTTGGTGAAAGAGTTAAGAGGAGAGAGAGAGAGAGAGAGTGACGAAGGGGTTAATGGCAAGGGGGGTTAATGTGGCTGGATTGAAGGGCTGATTAGAGCATTGAATGCCGGATTCAACGCATGAGGAGCCGTTGAAGCAAAAGCTGAAACCCTAGCTACTTAACCAACCAATCCATCCTTGTAGAGATTGATTTGAGGTGAGTCTTTATTAGATTTAAATGCATAAGTCTTGATGGTTAAAATTAGTCAAATGTAGTTAAAAAGATAGATTAAAGGCATAGAAAAAGGGAAAGAAATGATAAGAAAAAGATTTGAAAGAACAACCCGAAAAGGGGCTGAGTCTAGCCAAATCGATTTTGGTCTAGAAGTTGAAAAAGTAAAAATACCCGATTTCGATTAATCGATCTGAAAATCGATAAATTGATTTTAAATGTCAATTAATCGATTTGGAAATCGACTAATCGACTGGGTACCTCCAGTGGTTGGAGGGATGAGGCTTGGGGAAATCGACTAATCGATTTGAGAAATCGATTAATCGATTTTGGATTTTGATTAATCAATTTGGGATCGACTAATCGATTTCGGATTTTCGACTACTCAATTTGAGAATCGATTTAACCATTTTAGGAATTTCGATTAATCGATTTGGGATTGATTAATCAATTTTGGATTTCGATTAATCAATTTTGGGAATCGATTAATCTATTTTGGGAGTCAATTAATCGATTTTGGCAGTTTCGTTTGACTTTTTAATTGAACCTTGAGGTTCATGGAGGGTCTAGGACCTTCTCTATTACATCTTTAGTGATATGTTGCATGTGTTATGATGTACCATAGGTGGTACGTGTGAGAGCAAGCATAAGGAGCCGCGTGGGACCTTGATGCTTGAACCTTTAGAGACTTGAGGTAGGGGACACCTTGAACATGTACTTTAATTATAAGAGCATGTATGTAGTGATATAGAAATTAAATTAAAAATGTTTTAACTGTGTAAATCTTTATAAAAAGGGTGCGTGTGTGATACCAAGAAAGTAAATGAGAACAAGACATCCCCAGGAGATGAGAAAGTGATAAAGGCATCAGTGTGATGTGAGTAACTGAGACCAAGTAAGCTAATGAAAATGAGGCATCCCCAGGGGATGAGAAAGTGATAAAGATATCAGTGTGATGTGAGTAATTTAGACATCCCAAGGATGTACGTAAGATTGAATAACGACTGATAAGGCCTAACCGATATAAAGTAGCACTTATACACGGTGAATAACTATATGTAAAGCACATGATATTTTTGTTATTTAAGGTTTGAATAGAATACCCCACCAACGTAGCGGGATACCCACAACTGACTCAACAGGATATCCATGACCAATACGGCAGCCAATCCGTACACCGGTACGGAGGTTTATCCGTATGCAGTAAGCACATCCCAGTGATGTTAAGATGAGATTTAACCCCACCGCCTATTGAGAAAGGGGCTTGGATAGTATTCCCAGGGAATACATATAACAACTGTCTATTTAGACGACGATGGTGGATATTCCATCGGGGCTCGATGCTATATTACTCCGGGATTACTTAAGTTGAAAATTTAAGTTTTGCTTTAGGCCTAATCAATGTATTCATGAACAGTTGAAGATTTAAGTTTTTCTTTAGGCCTAATCAATGTAATTCATGAACAGTTAAAAATAAATGAAACATGTAAACCACCAGTAAACTTTAAGGCATAATCATCATCTTTTAAACTGTTTTACTACAAATGCATAGACACATCATGCTTAGAATATCATGGAATATATGTGAGATTTTGACTTATATGTTTATTGTGTTATTTTCTATTGATCTAGGATGTAGCTCACCCTTTAGACTATACGTCGCAGGTCCAGTGCTAACAGCGGCCGAGGCTTCGGGAGACGTGGATCCGAGTGATTCGGATTACGTGCCTGAGAACGAGTTGGAGCCCCCTCCTGAGGACTTCTTCTAGGAGACTCTGCTGAGTACTTTGAGAGAGTAGTTTTGAGAGCTCATTGGTATGGCTTGGTATGTCAAGCCTTTATTTTGATATATAATGTAATTAACTGATATATTCTTTTTGGCGAACCATCTAAGGTGATCTATTTATCCCTGATGGTTCGGATCGGTACTCTTTTCATGCAGTGGCATGAAAGTAGAACTGTCTTTTGGGTTTATACTTAGAATAGAAATTTACTTTCGCATCGTGTAGTTATTGTTTTATTATGTATTAATATTGCTCGTTATACCAATGTTCCGTACATGGCCTCGGGGCACGGTCTAGAGGATCATGCTGATGGCACAAGTTTTGGGGTGCCAAAATCTGGGTTGTCACAAAATAAGTATCCATTGCCACTAATTGATATTTTATTTGATCAACTGTAAGATGCACGATACTTTTCTAAGATCAATCTGAGATATGGATATTACCAGTTAAAGGTGAGAGAGTTCGATGTAACTAAGATGACATTCAATACGAGGTATGGGCATTCTTAGTAATGCCCTTCGGATTGACTAATGGTCCTGCAATCTTCATGGAATTGATGAACCGTATTTTTAAGCCCTATTTGGATCTGTTTGTGGTGATTTTTGTCGATGACATTGTAATCTACTCCAAGTCTGAAGAAGAACATGTTTTGCACTTGAGGACAGCCTTGCAAACCCTCTTGAACCATCAGTTCTACGCTAAAATGAGTAAATGCAAATTCTGGATGCATGAAGTGGCATTCCTAGGCCACAAGATTTCTTAGGCAGGGATTACTGTTGATCCTGTTAAAATTGAAGCCATTATAAATTGGGTGAGTCCCAAAAGAGTTATTGAAGTACGGAGTTTATTGGGCTTAGCAAGTTACTATAGGAGATTCATGGAAGGTTTCTCAAATATCTCAATACCACTTATCGAGTTGACCAAGAAGAATACAAGGTTCAATTGGACGGAAGAGTGCGAGAAGAGCTTTCTTGAATTGAAGAAAATGTTAACTACTGCAACTATACTAATGATACCTTTTGGTAGTGGTGGCTTTACCGTTAATACTGATGCGTCGTCTAAGGTATTAGGCGGTGTCCTTATGTAGAATGAGAGAGTTGTGGCTTACTGAACTAGACAACTAAAGGATCACGAAAAGAATTATCCTACACACTATCTAAACTGGCAGCCATCATTTTTGCATTGAAGATTTGGAGACACCACCTCTATGGGGAGAAATTCATCATCCCTATGGATCACCAAAGTTTGAAATAACTTTTTACTCAGAAAGACTTGAACATGAGAAAGAGAAGATGGCTGAAATTCCTGATCAATTACGATTGCCAGATCAAATATCATCTGAGAAAGGCTAATATAGTTGTTGATGTCCTCAACAGATTTATTCCAAAGCGGGTGATTCGACCAAGGGCATTGCTTTCGCATATTACTCACCTCCTCATTACTTGATCGAATCAAGGAACTAGATCTTAATGATCCCAACCTATTGAAACTGAAGGATAGTGGGAAGCCAGAGATAACTGTCAGAGATGATGGGCTGATTTTGTTTCAAGGATGCTACTGTGTACCTGATAATTTACAATTGAAAGGAGAGATCTTAGACGAATTGAAGCTCATAAGTTTAAATTCTCTATTCACCCTGAAAAGAACAAGATGTATAAAGGTTGAAGAAAAAATATTAGTCGAATGGCATGAAGAGAGAGATCATTGACTACGTGGCAAGATGTCCCACATGCCAGCCTGTTAAAGCCGAACATCAAAAACCACCTAGTTTACTTTAGCTGCTACTGATTTCGGGATGGAAATGGGAAAGTATCGGTATGAATTTCATCATTAGTTTGCCAAGGACTTTAAAGAGGAATGATGCTATTTGGTTCATGTTTTACAGATTGACTAAATCGACTCATTTTATTCCATATCACATGACCTATTCAGCTTCTCAGTTGGCGAATATTTACATTCAAAAAATTTTCAGATTATATGGAGTACCTGCTGATATTGTGTCTGATAGAGACCCACATTTCACGTTGAGATTTTGATAAAAATTTCAAGACGAGATGAGGTCTAAGTTGAAATTTAGCTCCGCATTTCATCCCCAAACGGATGGGCGGACTGAAAGACAGAATCAATTGTTGGAAGACATGTTACGTGCTTGTATACTGGACTTTGGAGGTAATTGGGACAAACATCTATCTCTTACGGAATTCACTTATAACAATAGTTACCAGTCTATCATTCAGATGGCCCCATATGAAGCCTTGTAGTGGAGAAGTTGCAGAACTCCCTTGTGTTGGGATGACGTCGGTGTAAGAAGTTTGCTTGGACCTCAGATTGTGGAAGATACGTCTTAGCAAGTTCGGTTGATCCGAGAACGAATGCAGACCTCGCAGAGCAGACAAAAGAGCTACGCTGATTTAAAGCATATGAATTGGAATCTTATCGAAGGGGATATAGTCTTTGTGAAAACCTCACCAGTGAAAAGAGTGATGAGATTCGGGCTAAAAGGAAAGCTTAGTCAAAGATTCGTGGGACCGTTTGAAGTCTTAAAGAGAGTCTAATAAACAGTATATCAAGTCAAGCGACTACCAAAGTTTATCGAGGTGTACAATGTTTTTCACATATCCATGCTAAAGAAATATATAACAGACTTTGCTCACGTTATCGGCTGGGAACCCTTGGAGATTTATAAGGATATGTTCATTGTTGAGAAGTCTATTTAGATTATTGATCGAAAGAGTAGACTGTAAGTTTGTTTGTCACAATCATGACTCAAAAACAGTATTGCTCCGTAAGAAAAGGGTTTTGCCAAGTAAGTAAGTAAGTAAGAAAAAGTATTCTCGTTTTGGACCCACGGTCGTCCGTAGTGAACTTACGGACGTCCGTGACCACGGACGACCGTGAGTGATTCACGGACGTCCGTGCCCTAAAAAACTTATATATTTCGGACAGTTCGGGCAGTTTCAAAACTGATCCAAATATTTCGAGTTTAAATTTTTTCTGGTCCATTTTCAGTCATGGAGATTACCTACCATTCTTGTTTATATTCTTAGATCTCTTTGATGGTAAAGTGTTTATGTAAGGCTATTGTATAAGGCTTGTTTGAAACAAGTGAACCTTCGCAAGAAACGTAGGTTGATGGTAATGGTTACTATGGATAGTATGATGGAGAAAGGCTATTGTGTTTGGTGATTGGAGTGCTAGGGTATATCATTCCAAATAAGCACTGTAAAGTTTTCTTTTATTATTCATAGTGAATTTTCTTTTGGATCTGAGATAGATCCCGTGGTTTTACTGTGATGGGTTTTCCACGTTAAAAATGTCTACTTTATTTTGATTGTGTGATGGTTGTGAGTAGACTTTAATTGATAAATATAATAGATAATATTTATAAATCGTAATTTTCCAAATTTCAATTGGTATCAGAGCCTGGTCACTTGGTAAATTTTAACAAATTAAGTGTTATGTCTAATTTGGGATATCACGATCTTCCGAGAGAAGGTGCATCTACTGCTAGACCTCCTCTATTTGATGGCTCTAACTATCCTTACTGGAAGGCAAGGATGAGAGCATTTTTAAGTTCACTTGATCCTCACATTTGGTATTCTATTGAGGACGGATGGTCGCCACCAACTACGACCTCTGTTGTCGATAATATACCACATACTACTATTAAACCAAGATCTTTATGGACTGATCAGGAATATGATAATCTTGGTTATAATTCCAAGGCCCTAAATGCCTTATTTGGAGCAAGATCGCTCGAAGTTTAATAATAAGTACTAGCATCATAGCCAAAGATGCATGGAAAATTCTTGAAACCACGTATGAAGGAACTCCTCAAGTAAAGATTTCCAAACTTCAAATGCTCACTTCTCAATTTGAAAATCTTCGCATGGATGACGATGAAAAGTTTTCTGATTTCTATATTCGCTTAAATGATATTGTAAATGGCTCATTCAATTTAGGAGAACCTGTTTCTAATACTAAAATTGTGCGAAAAATTCTAAGGTCTCTACCTAAAAGATTCAGATCAAAAGTTAATGTTGAATCTAAAGATGTTGACAATCTAAATTTAGATGAACTTGTTGGGTCATTACAAACTTATGAATATGAAATTCAAGATAATCATGTCACCAAAAGTGTTGCATTTAAATCATCTAAGGTTGAATCTGACTCTAGCAGTGATTCTGATAATTCAGATGAACTTGCTTTATTTGTTAAAAAATTTAAAAAATTTTATAAAAATAAGAAACAACCTTTTAAAAAATTTGAAAGTAATGAAACTTTTAAATCATTTGAGAAGAAACCTAAAAAGGACTCTCCTGACATTACTCAATGTTTTAAGTGTCATGGTTATGGACATTACGCTAATAAATGTCCTAGTAAGAAAATTGATAAAGGAAAATCCAAAGCCTTGACTGCTTCACATGAGATTGAAATATCAATCGAGACATCTTCCATGAATCAATCTAGTTCTTATGGTCTTAGAGCTCTAGTAGCATCTATTGTAGAAACTAATACTTCTCATATTGAAACTGATTCTATTGCTTCAATCTCATCTTCTAATCAAATTGACGGTGATGTATTGGATATAACAAATGCCTATAGTGAACTTTATCAAGAATCAATACATCTAACTAAAGAAAAAATCAAATTAATCAAAGAAGTGACTGAGTTAAAAAATATTATAATAAATCTCCAAGAGAATATAAATTCTTTCACTCCAAAATTTATAGAACAAGAAAATAAAGTAAATTCCCTTATTGAAATAAATGCAAACCTAAAAAGGGAACTTGATTTTATTTCTGAAAAATATTCAAACATTTACAAGACTAATGAGAAAATGGAGAAATTACTCAGTTCTGGTCAAAGAACAACAGACAAATCTGGTATTGATATCATCATGTAGTAAATAAAATCTAAAACCTGATGTAAATCATGTTCCAAAATTTGTTAAAGAAATCAAATCTTCAAATACTAGACAAAAGGAAAATAATTTCAGATCTTCAAATACTAGATTTATTAATAAGAGAGTCCCAATCTGCTACACTTGTGGATGGAAAGGGCATACTTATGTGTATTGTCCATTTTACTTTGATTACTCTCAATTCTATGTTCCTAATTTCCAAACTTTTAAGAAAAATAAAGTCATTTCATTGAGTAGTACACAATATAAAAACAACCATGTGATTCAAAACAAATCAAATCTTAAATACAAACGTGTTTGGATTCGCAAATCTGATTTGACTGCTCAAGTGGCTCATATTTCACTAAAAGCAAGTGAATCATCTAAGTGGTTCCTTGATAGTGGATGCTCTAGGCACATGACTGGTGAGAAATCATTCTTCTCTCATCTTAGCCCATGCTCAGAAGGAAATGTGACTTTCGGTAATGGAAGTTCTTGTAAAATTACTGGAAGAGGAACAATTAATGCACCTGGATGTCCTAACCTAAAAGAAGTCCTTTATGTTGAAGGACTTAAGGCTAATCTCATTAGTATTAGTCATTTATGTGATGATGGAATGAATATTAATTTTTCAAAAATTTGTGCCTTTGTTGTTGATTCTAAAGACAAAATTGTTCTTCAAGGAATTAGATCTACCGATAACTGTTACACTTTTTGCGATCCTAATCAAAATAATTGTCTTATCTCTAAAACCAATGAGATCAACATCTGGCATCAGAGGCTTGGCCACATGAACAAACATGATCTTTACAAGTTAGCCTCTGATCAACTTGTTAGAGGTTTACCTAAATTAAGTAAACCAGATGGATCTATTTGTAGTGCTTGTCAAATGGGTAAACAGACTCGCGTTCCGCACAAAAAAGTTAATATTCCTACTTCTTCTAGGATCCTTGAATTAATACATTTTGATCTAGTAGGTCCCATGAGAACAAGCAGTTTAGGAGGTAAGAAATATGTCCTTGTTATTGTTGATGATTTTTCTAGATATACATGGGTTGCATTTCTTAGAGAAAAATCTCAAGCTTTTGATGAGTTTATCATCATTTCTAAGAGAACTCAAATTGAAAAAAATCTTGCTATAGTTCGAATTCGAAGTGATCATGGTAAAGAATTTGAAAATTCGTCTTTTGCAAAATATTGTGCTTCAAATGGAATAAAGCATGAATTTTCTGCTCCTCACACACCTCAACAAAATGGTGTTGTTGAAAGAAAAAATAGGGTTCTTCAAGAGATGGCTAGGGTTATGTTAAATGCTAATAATGTGGCTAAAAATCTGTGGGCTGAGGCTGTTAATACTGCTTGCTATATTTCTAATCGAGTATACCTTAGACCAAACACTACTAAAACACCATATGAAATATGGAATGCTAAAAAACCTCAAGTTAGTTATTTTCGCATTTTCGGTAGTGCTTGTCACATTTTACGAGATCGTGAATATCTTAGTAAATTTGATGCTAAAACTGACTATGGTATTTTTCTTGGTTACTCTTTAAACAGCAGAGCTTATAGGGTTTTTAATTTAAGAACTCTTACTGTCATTGAATCAGTTAATGTAGTTGTAGAAGATCAAAAATCAGACTCCTCTTCTGTTTTAAATAGAGATATTGACGATGAAGTTTTTATTGTTCCTAATAATCATGAAAAAATTAGACTAGATAACACGAGTTTATCGTATGATAGTGAAAATTCTACACACCAGATCTAATATCACTGATGATATTAGTGTAGATATTCCGCTCAACAATATCTCTGAGCATGAGTCTCGACATAGGCCTTCCTATATATAGATATGAAAAATCATCCACATTGCTATCATTGGTGATTTATCCACTCAATTACTCACTAGAAAAAATTTAGAAATTTGTCAAATCTTCTCTCTCATGTTTGTTACACATCAAGTCTTGAACCAAAAATATTAAAGAAGCTCTTCTTGATGAGCATTGGAGTTCATCGTAATGCAAGAAGAGCTCACTCAATTCAAAAGAAATGATGTGTGGGAACTTGTTTCTGACCTTCAAACATTAGAATCATCGGTACAAAAAATGGATTTTAAAAATAAAACCAATGAAGAAGGTAAAATCATTAGAAACAAAGCAAGATTGGTGGCTCAAGGGTACATTTTCGAGGTTGCAGGTATTGATTTTCATGAAACATTTGCTCCAGTAGCTAGACTTGAGTCTATTCGCATAATCTTAGCAATGGCATGTCATCTAAAATTTAAATTATACCAAATGGATGTAAAGAGTGCTTTTTTAAATGGTTTTTTGACTGAGGAAGTATACGTAGAACAACCCAAAGGATTTGAAGATCCACATCATTCTCATGATGTATTTAAACTTAAAAAGGCACTATATGGTTTGAAACAAGCACCTCGTGCTTGGTATGAGAGACTCACAAAATATCTAATCACAAATGGTTTTAAACGTGGTAGTGTGGATAAAATATTATTTTTGAAAGAAGAATCATCAAATTTAACTGTTGCTCAAATCTATGTTGATGACATTATTTTTGGATCCACCTTAGACTTAAATGCTCATAAATTTCAAACTCTTATGAGCAATGAATTTGAAATGAGTTTATTCTGTGAATTAAATTGCTTCTTAGGTCTTCAAATCAAACAATGTTCCACTGGCATTTTCATTTCCCAATCCAAATATGCAAAAGAACTCGTAAAGAAATTTGGCTTGGAATCAAGTAAAATTCAAAAAAAGCTAAAGCTTCTTCCTCATCTTCATCGCCTGAACTTCAACGTTTTCCGTCTAAAAGTCATGAAGAACGATTTCAACGTCTTTTTATTACTCGAAATCTGATAGTTGAACGGGTGGTTCTTGAAAATTTTCTTCGAGATCATGATTTTTATGACATGTTTGCGTCTAGAGGTTGGCTTCCACTTCTTTCTCTAACGGGCTCCGCTTACACCGATGTAGTTCGGTGTTTTTATGCGAATCTCATCAACGCCACGATTGTAGAGAATAGGACGGAGTGTTATGCAGTCACCTATGTTTATGGTAAGCAAATCTCTTTCTCTCCTTCAATTATTTCTGAAATCTTAGGCATTCCGTTAAATGAAAATGGTTATAGGTATCCTGTTGATGAAAGTCAAATTCAATCTCTGTTTAGTCCTTCAACCGTCTATGACCATGTGCGCACTGCACCGTCTCAACTCACTGGAGTTGCGGTGCATTATTCTTCTTTGAAAATCAAATTTCAATGGCTTCGCCACGTTCTTTTTGCTACTCTTACACCAAGAGCGGGAAATAAAGATCAAGTGCGTTGGGACATTATTTATCTAATGTTCCTGCTAGACCGAAATCGTCCCTTATGTGTGTCTTCTATTATTTTTGAATTCATCGTTCGCCGCATGAGGGATGATACCTCTAAAATGTCTCTTCCATTTCCTCTACTTATTAGTAAGATTGTTGAGTCTCAAATGACTCTTCCTCCTTTTCTGTCTACATCTAGAGCAATGGCACCTTTAGGTAAGTTAAAGAAAATAGGCAAAAGAGTTATCCTAGATTTAGACGATGTTGAATTGCTCGATGAAACATCTGATGAGGATGAGCCTGAAGATATTCCTGCTCAACAAGACCTTCCTCAAGCTCGATGCTCCTCCACAGTTCCTCCGTATCAGGTTCCACAGGGTCATTATTATGATCAACATTTTGATAGGATGCATACTGAGATGCAACATATGCATTCTGAAATTCAACATTTATCTAATCGGATTGAAACAGGATTTAATATCTATGGGGAGCAAATTTCTTCGCTCCAAATGACCATGATTGAAGGTTTTGAAGCAATGATGAATCGCTTCAATAGTGTTTTTCCTCCTCCAGGAGCACACTTCCCGCCTCCAGAATGATGATTTCTTTGTTATAAAGCGTAGCTACTGTGGTTTAAGTTTTTTGGTTTAATATTGTAATGAAAAAAAAAAAAAACTTCATCTGATGTACATGCTTTCCATATTATGTGAAGTTATGTTTATCTATTAAATTACTTAAATGTTTCATATGATGGAAATAATGCTTTTACATTTAAGTTTCACTTCAACATTTATCTTAAATTTACCCTTTGTCACATTATGATAAAAAGGGGGAGATGGTTTATTATATTTCACTTGTGTTATTAACGTGTTCTTTAGTTATTTGAACAGGTGAAGAGCTTCAATTCAAAGATCAATGTAGTATATAGGTTTAAGGTTTCATTTTGACTTGGCAAATAGTTAGGGGGAGCAACTAGAGTTGTAATTTCTGCATTTACATTCTAGATTGATGTATAGGACTTACAAGACAATTGAATGTATTTTTTTATCAGTCTTTGTAAACTGTTTTTTTATCATGACTGTGACAAAGGGGGAGATTGTAAGTTTGTTTGTCACAATCATGACTCAAAAACAGTATTGCTACGTAAGAAAAGGGTTTTGCCAAGTAAGTAAGTAAGTAAGAAAAAGTATTCCGTAGTGAACTACGGACGTCTCGTGACCACTGGACGACTCGTGAGTGATTCACGGACGTCTGCCCTAAAAACTTATATATTTGGACCGATTGGCAGTTCAAAACTGATCCAAATATTTCGAATTTAAATTTTTTCTGGTCCATTTTCAGTCATGGAGATTACCTATCATTCTTGTTTATATTCTTAGATCTCTTTGATGGTAAAGTGTTTATGTAAGGCTATTGTATAAGGCTTGTTTGAAACAAGTGAACCTTCGCAAGAAACGTAGGTTGATGGTAATGGTTACTATGGATAGTATGATGGAGAAAGGCTATTGTGTTTGGTGATTGGAGTGCTAGGGTATATCATTCCAAATAAGCACTGTAAAGTTTTCTTTTATTATTCATAGTGAATTTTCTTTTGGATCTGAGATAGATCCCGTGGTTTTTGCCTGTGATGGGTTTTCCACGTTAAAAATGTCTTGCGTACTTTATTTTGATTGTGTGATGGTTGTGAGTAGACTTTAATTGATAAATATAATAGATAATATTTATAAATCGTAATTTTCCAAATTTCATAGACCCTGAGAAATAAAGTAATATCGTCGGTCCTTGTGATTTGGCAACATCACTCTCGTGAAGAAGCCACTTGGAAATGCGAGGATACTATCAAGAAGGATTATTCCCATCTCTTTGAGTAAAGGTATGACTCAATTTCAAGGATGAAATTTTTATAAGTAGGGAAAATTGTAGTGATTCTAATTTTACGTCTTTAATACACTTAATTTATTTGTACTTACCTAATAGTGTATACACCGCATGCTTTAAATTTTCAAACGTTTTAACTAAAAATATATGTTTTGGTTTTCAAAATCTTATATTTATTTATGTCATTAATCGACACAAGTTATGTGGTAGCCTATTGGTTAGAGGTTTGATTTAGAGACAAGAGGTCAGAGGATCAAACTTTGACATGTAGGTTTTAAACTTTTATTTTGGACCTTGAAGTAAATACCTATACATCCTTTTATGGTGTGTTAGCATTACACCGGATGTTTCCCTAATAAGTTAAAAGGTATGTTACGGAGAGAACCCTGAATCATAATCTCATTTAGAGTTCTTCTTAAGAATAGAGAAGAGATTCCAGATTCTCTTTTCAAAAACTTTTCTTTTTAGAAGATCGGCGAGATGTTTACATCTATTCTCAAGTGGCCTTTGCCACCTTCAAGAGTCATCGTCGTAGTGAGGAATTCGATTGAATTACTGAGATACGATCGATCTACATATAGAGAAATTATGTTTTCCCTTGGAACTTAAATATCGAATTAAAAATGAGTTTCATGTTAATTAGTGCTTTTATTACATAAATAATGAATGATTTGATTAAATGGGATGCATGCTATAATTGATGCTTTTTAATGTTGAGATTTATGTTTAAAAATTGGATTAAATCCCACCATGCAATTTGAGTCACTCTGAGGAGTACTCACAAGTCAAAGTCGATCAATCAAAACGGAAAATCGATCGATCGATTTCTGGATGATAATTAATGGTATCCTCTCGAGTTGAAATCGATCAATCAATTTAGGAAATCAATCGATCGAGCCTGACTGAAAATGATTTGAAAACTCACAGGTAGAAATCGATCAATCGATTCTGGGCAAACAAGTTTCCCAGATTTGGACTTAGGATAGACGTCTATGTCCTTCTTTTTTAGTTCTTTTACAATAGATGCGATTAAATGATAAGGTGTATGCTCAATGATTGTAATTTATGCGCTCTATGGTTTCATAATGATTTACGTATTACACGATAATGGTACATGTGAACATTATGTAATATTAAGCAATGATCATATTTGATTAGACCCAACAACTTGAGAGGGACGGAGTCTAATGAACATTAAATATAAGCATGATTAGACCCAACGTCTTGACAGCGACGGAGTCTAATAAGCATTACATGAATAAGGATGTATTAGACCCAATGTCTTGAGAGGGACAGAGTCTAAAAGTCAACGTCTTGAGAGCGACGGATAATTAAATGAATAAGGACTTATTAGACCCAACGTCTTAATAGAGACGGAGTCTAAAAGTCAACGTCTTGAGAGAAACGAGTAAAAGATGAACTTAAAAGAAAAGATAAAATCATGCGAAATGATTTTCATGTCACGTTTCAGTTCCTTTCAACTTATTGAAATTATGCATGTCACAAGCACACACTCATGAATTATAGAAATGTTTATATTGTGATGATTGATATCTTATATTTTAATGATTTGCATGTCTAGTCCATACAAGTGTAAACTTGTACCCCTTGTTGATGTGGGTGGCCGGACGAGACAGATGTAGCCGAGAAGAACTTATGGGCTTATGGTGATGAGACTGCTCACAGTACTCAAGAACCAGTATTGGATAACGAAGAGGGCTTCGAAGCCTAATTATTTATTTTAGTTTATAAACATTTTCATTGGATATTTTTATGAAGGATTAGTTCGTTATAAGTTCTTTTTCTTTATTTTTGAAGGAAGGTTGTTCAAGGACTTAACAGTTATGAGATTGAATGTTTTGGAATAAGAATTTTAGCATGGATATTTAAATTTATCATTACATTCTCTTACGTTCCGCTGCTTAAGTGTGCTTAGTTAATCTTTATTAAGTCTCTAGTTCATGGTATGCAATGATGAGGCTTAAGATCTTATAATCTTGGATTGTGATAATTCAGATCGCTACACCAACCAGCAAGGTTCATTGACTCTCGACATTCAAAATACGTATATTGTCAAAACCATACCTTATATGGATTGAAATAGTCCACCGCAAAAGAGGTCATACCCAATGCAAAAAGGCTTCAGCTTTTAGCAGGGTCTGAGAGAGGTAGATGGTAGACAGTTTTACCCTCATTTTGGAGAGAATGATTCCTAGAGTCAAGCCCACAACGCATAATATTTACTTTGTAAAATAATTCCCGCAAGCATGGTTCTATTGGCTAAGTGCTCATTTTTAAAAACTTAGTTTAGTTTACAACGTAATTGATCCTTCTCTCGTTATCCTCCACTGTTTGTTTGCGTGTGTGTGTGTGTGTGTTTCTTCTTCTTCTTCTTCGTTTTTTTTTTCTTTCCTAGCATTGAACCTGCAACCCTAACCTAACTATCGAAAGAAAGAAAGAAAGAAAGCAAGAAAGAAAGTCATAACGAGGTAAACAACATTCATTATAACTGCTAATAACTCAGGATACTCGGCACCAAATTTTCCTTGAAGGACTTTGGTTTGATTCATTATTTTCGAAGTATCGAGGATAGCATGGCCCTCAATGTATACTTCGCTGACCACACACCAAACCCCCCAGAAACAAATATAGTAAATAGAAAGAAGCTCTGACGGGCAACCCCGGCTTCTTGCTCTCTTGATTAAGTTGTCGTATTTTAGGCATACAGCAAAAGAAGCATCAAAGGGTAGTCCTTTTTTTATCCAGGAGAATTACATGAACTAGCCTTTTCTCATAAAAAGTGAAATTAAGGGCTTGTTTGGATATAGGGAAAATAGAGAAATTCTTAGGTTTAGATTATATTTTCCGTAGTTTTCCATTGTTTGGAAGTGACTTAAGGGTCGGAATATAAAATACAATTTTTCCGCTCATTTCCGAGTGAAGAGTTCGATGGTACCCCTCGACATTTCAATTTGTCAAGACCTTGGAAAGATAAGAGGAGTGGAGAAGAAAAAGATAAGGTACGACTCTTCTCACCCGTTTATTGGTAATATACCACACAATTTTTTCATGAACGAAAATCATTGACTGATTTGAATCAAACCATGAAAATCATTTTTTGTTCCATTCTTCCTCATGATAGATCTTAAGGTCATGGCGCCCCTATTATACGATCAGATGTTGATTCTATATAACATACATCCCCAAAAGTCAGAGGCGGAGCCACATTATGACTTGGGTAGCCAATTGACCACCCAAACTTTCTGAAAATTTGTTACTAAGCTTTAGGGGTTCTAATTTATATTAGTGGATCTTATCCATCCAAAATTATATTGACCACCTAAAATTATCTAAAATCTTCAAACAAACTTTTTTATGGTATTTGTTTTCGTAACATATATTTCTTCTTTGATTTTTTAAAGGAAATCCCATAATTTTGGCCTATTTTAGGCTCCCCTCCATCTATTTACGTGATCCACGAACTTATTTTCGGAGAACTTTCTCTCACAAGGGACTTCCTCCATCTGTTTAGGTGAGTTACATACTCACATATATATGGTGTATAGGCTCTAGTATATTGCATATAACAATGTTTGAACCTAGAACCTAAGTTTCACAAAGCACTAAGTCAACCACTAGAACAATTTACTAAGATATGTAAAAAGCAAAAAAACCTTAATAAATATATAATTTTTTAATCGAGATAATGCATATGTATATTTTTTAATTTTAGTTAAAAGTCTAATTACTAATAAATCTGAACTCTCACTCCCTCAACCCATCTAATTTTTTTTTAAATATTTGGGAACCTTATACTAAAACCCTAATTACCTAGAACCATTGGTCAAAACGGTATACTTTATATATTTTTTTTTAACATTTACTTAAAACAAATTATACAATTTTCCAACATTAATTGATTAGATGGCAACCTTATGAAACAATCTTGGCTTCGCCCTTCCAAAAGTGACCTAGATCATGGGAAAAGGAGTTGACTTTTGCTTTTAGGGATGTCCACCATTAAAATCAACATATGATCGTCTGATATGCGCGCCATGATCTTAAAATTTATCATGAGAAAGATTGGGGAGAAAAATTATATCCATCACCTAATTTAAACTAGCCAACGATTTAAGCACGTGAAATCCGGGCTGAGAAGGAATGATCTTAGGTTGTAAATGAAGCTACCCTTTTATATATCTTTTTATACATTTGATATTATCACATCGCACTCCCTCTCTTAACAATAGGGGTACCTATATTTACAATTCAAGATTCTTTTTTTGAAACTCAGGTTTTATGTGTCTAAATTATTGACTCCTTTAAATCAAACGATAGATATTCTTTTTCGCCTAATCTTTGACACAATAGATCTCTAGATCGTGAGCTTACTATCAGACGGTCAGATTTTGATCAAACATGGGATTTGATTAATCCTGCATTTTCTCAAATATATATCGAAACACAGTTTTCCTACAATTTCATGCATATGTATCCAAACACAAAATTTGATTAATCCTTCGTTTTCTCAGCTAGTAATGCGATTATCCAAACAACAAAAAATAAAAGGAAACAAAGGTATCCCATAGTTTTCTATAACTTAGGTATCCATAACAAAATTAAAAATATTATTTTATTTTTCCATGTTTCCGTATCTTTATCCAAACAGGCAAAGGGTTGACTAGTCTAGTCAATCTTTCTTGCGAACAAAGGAAAGTCGTAACTATCTACTCATCTATACGTCTTAAATGGAGTTGAAGTCTCGAAGCACCACTTCGGGATAGTTTATTCGATCTTCTTCTTTTCAATGTACTTTCTATCTATTTATTTCTCCATTCCAACCGAAGTGAGCTGACGAGCCAAGCGAGCGAGCATGTAGCTAAGCTGTCAGCCTTCGTATCTCCTTCTCTAATTTCAGTCTTCAGGAACGAAAATGAAAAATGGTAAAATATACATTGGAATGGCTTCAATCTAAATAACTAGCCGTGTGGCTCGCACGCATGATTGAAAATAAATTTTAATGACAGGAGTTAGCCTTGGCCTTAAACCCCATTGATCGATGCTTTGAACCTTCCAATCTATTATGCATCGGTTATCACTGATTCTGGACACGTGGCGTTCAGTGGGTCGAAGATCGCATTAAAGAAACAACATCCCTGCATTATTATTCAAGACAGTCAAAACCCTTTTAATAGGGAAATTTATCTGATCCACCCTGTCAGATACACTTTTTACATCCGAGGCCCTATATTTTCACCTTCACCCAAATCAACTAGCTGAGAGCCTAGCTGACCCTAAAAAAGTAGCAAAAAGTTCAAATTACCCCCATTTTTTATGGGCCCTATATTTTCACCTTCACCCAAATCGATCAGCTCGGAGCCTAGCTGACCCTAAAAATAGCAAAAAGTTCAAATTACCCCTTTTTTTTATGGCATAAAAACAACTCCTTTCTCATTTTAATCTGATACCGTTTCTAAAAGTCAAAGGTAGCGACGGTGACGACGCCTTCTCCTCAATCCAATCTACTCAAATCTGTTATTTTGATCGACCCAGATACACCTTTTTCGTCAGAGACTATAGCTGATTAGAATGAGAAAGAAGAGGATACACCTATATAATTTAAAATTTTAAATATTTGCATTTTTCTATATTTACGCGATGTGAAACGAGATCTATGCCGTCTGATTTAAAGGCCACAATACAAAATCGATAGCCAAAGATAGATATGAAAAAAAGGCGATATCGACTCTGTACACAGTCGGTACCAACCATTTTAAGAGTCGTCAACGACTGTTTACAAAGTCGCCATCGATTGTATAAAAAAAAAAATTCATAGCAGATGACGACTTTATACACAGTCGTCATCGACTCTGTACAGAGTCATGATTGATTATATATATATATATATATATATATATATATATATATATATATATATATATATATATATTTTTTAAATTTATTTTTAAAATCGATGACGACTCTGTACAGAGTCGATGGCGACTTTGTACAGAGTCGTCATCGATTTTATATAATTTTTTTTTCTTTTTTTTACAATCGATGGAGTCTCTATACAGAGTCGATGACGATTGTGTAAAGCGTCGATGACGACTCTTAAAATGGTCGGTACCGATTGTGTTAAGAGTCAACATCGATTATTAAAATAAAAAAAAATTTCTAAAAGATGCGATATCACTTTTTTTTCGTGTCTATCTTTAGTGCCATCTATTTTATTATGTGGCCTTCAAATCAGACGGCATAGATCTGGTTTCACAACGTGTAAATATAGAAAAATGTAAATATTTAAAATTTTAAATCATGTAGAACGAAAAAAAGTATTAAAAGGGGTATTTCGGACTTTTTGTGCTAGCTGAAAATGGCTTGGCTAAAAGCTGGTCGATTTGGGTAAAGGTAAAAATACAAGGCCCCTAACGTAAAAGGTGTATCTAACGTAAATTTTCTCTTTTAAAATGAACAACTAACATGTAAATCTCTGAAGTCAGCTTTAGTTGTTCACAGTAAAAAAACAAATTGACTACTTTAAATCACACGGTAAAAATGTGTTTATTTTTTTCAGAGATTTTTAGATCGTGCTCTTCAGATCACACAAAACACTTGAAAAATGGTGCCACTGTTCAGTGTTTTTAAAATCGGACCGGACCGGCCTGTTCGACCGGCGGAGGATGCAATCCGATTTAGTGTTGATGCTGGTTGTCTTTGTGAACCGCAGTAAACCGGTGAACTATTCGGTTTAACCCATGGACCGTTCAAACCGGACCAGGCTGTCGAATCAGATGTTCTTAACAGAAGTACAGGCTGTAGTACAATGTTTGGTGCCAAAAAATTCGAGTACATAATCTACAGATTACCCATAACAGAATGTAAGCGATTTGAGGCCTAAAAAATCGATAAACAATCTGATAAAGATTATCAATTAACGATCTTCCACGATTAAATTTTAAATTTTTCATCTCACACCGTTGAGTTGTGGTTTGCAATTGTGATATGTGGGACCCATTAGAAATCAATCAAAATTTCCTAGCTGATAATCCATCAATTTTTAGAGATTTTACCCAAAGAATCATGCCCATAAGAGAATCTGAACCATCCGATTAGCGATCTTTAATACTAGCCATTTAAATTAAGCATAACGGTCGGTAGTAGAATGCGCAGATCTGATGGTTTAAAACTCTCAAAAAATGTAATTTTTGGGCATGTTACCTTGCAATCTATGATCTATCATTTCCACGGCATGGATTACTCGCATATTCCTTCATTGATGGTATATAACCTTTGGGTGTTTAAATCAAAAAATATTGAACCAGTATAAACCAAACCGGTCTCTTTTACAATTTGAATTCAGATCCGATTTGAAAAAATTAATTTTAATTAATCAATTTTGTTAATAACGTCACGGTTCAACTACGGTTTGACCGCGATTGAACCAGTCCCTTTTCTGATTCGAGCTCCGGTTCGATTTTAAAAACATTGCCAGTGTTAAAAAAAAAAAAATAAATAAAATAAAATAAAATGACCCTTCTTTTTTTTCGTTTTCAATGGGTCGATTACTACCAAATATGAGTTCGTATGCACTAATAGGCTCACCTCGCTCTTTTGATAATTATGATTTTTAGGTTAAGACATGCCCCAACGATTGGCTGCCAATTGGATTAATCATATGATAAATTATAAAACACATACATTAAACCCTCGAAAAATCCCAAACAACACCATTTTACTCTCGTTACTCTCGTCCCTGTCGTCTGGGATATAGCATTACTCTAATCAAATATATGAAAAATTGTAAAGGATAGGCAGGTTTTGTGCAAGCAGATAACGCAGTGTGATGTAACTGACTGCCCTGACCTGTATTGCTGGGGCACACCGCACTTGTACCAATTGCGCCATGCACATCAGCCGCCCCTGCACTATGCCTACACAGAACCTGCCCACTACATAATACTATCCCAAATATATAGGCTCTACATTTATCCACCGCCAGCAGACATGGTCACATTTTTATTATGAACTCTGTTGCAATTAAACAAAAGATAGCTCTATTTCCACCTGCTGAAACTCTAAGAGCACCCACCTTGCACCTTTAGTAGTGCACGAGTTATTAGCAAATGGTGAGAGCTCTTAGTGTTTCAATGGGTGCAAGTAGAGACATCCTTAAACAAAGGTGGCTTAGGCAATCGAACATTTTTTTTTTTTTTAAATGTAGTAATCCGATTCAAATCCTGAACCTCTATCTCCCAATTTAACCAGAAACTAAATCGTCGAAAATAAAAGGGGAAGATAGATGAAGAATAAAAACACTCACTGATGAACTACTTTATTAACTGTTCAGTAAAAAATGTTTGACTCGTCAGCTATAATAATATATTAAAAATAATGAAAATAAAACTAATTAGATTTGGAAAAGTACCAAAAACAAAAAAAAATAAAAAAATAAAAATCACCCATTAAGGCTTTTAAAAAATAGGCATGCTTCATCATAGAACTCATCCTCTGCTTCCATCAAGCGTCTTCATTTGTAAAATAACAGCTATAATGCCCATTGTTCATATTCTGCACATAAGAGAAATTATTACCATAAATCATGATCACATAAAGAATTATAAATCAATTTTCCAATGACAAATAAATAAATATCATTATGGCAAAATTTCGTCCGACAAATAATGCAACACTGAGCTACAGTATAGAGCAACCTACTCAATCCCTTGGCAACTGAGTCATTGATGCTATACATGCAGCACCATTTAGTACGGGGGTGCATAATGCCATCATAAAGATTGGATTCAGCTCTAAGGTTCCCTAAAAACTCTATCATGCAATTAAGACACTCTAAAAGCCAAAAAAATTAAAGACTTAAACAGATTGAGAAGAACACGTGGTTGATGTCCATGTTTTTTGCACTTTTATAATCTTGGAAAGGGCAAATAGTTTTTTGATGCAATCTTAGGACGAATCTGATCGAATAATGGCGTCATGAACCACATGGCACCAAAATAGTGCTACATGTAAAGAACAGATGACTTAATCACCAACTTTGATGAGCAGGTCAGTCGCTCTGATTGTAGTTAAATGGCATATGCGACCCTATATGATGGCATAAGGCCATCGCATATACGGTTCGCATATGCCATTATGCCAAGGCAAAACTATTTTTTTTTTTTCAAAAATTTCCAAAAAACCCCAAAAGAATTCTCAAAGTTTCCCATATTGATCAATAATATGTTGTGTTAAGTTTGGGCTCTATTAATTTTGTAGTGTATAGAATGCGAAATAAAATATATAATATAAGTATATAACCCATAAGTTAGAAGGGAAAATATAAATTTCATTGATATTAAACAAAATAGTACAAAAATGAACATAAGAACATACAAAAAAGAAGAAAAAGAGTATATTCTAAGTTCTAACCCACAATGGTACATCTTCATAAGGTTGAAGGGAAAATATAAATTTCATTAAAAAATAAGTTAAAATAATACAAAAATATAGTGGACCATACAAAAGAGAAGGAAAAGACTAAAGAGAAAAATTATTGCAGAATGAGGAGCATTAGGAAGAGAAACCCCCTATTTATAAGGGCTAGGGAAGCTTGAAAAGCAAAGACAAAAAATAAAAATAAATAAATAAATAAAAATAAATAAATAAAAAACTTCCAGTGGAGAAGTATGTCATGGCATACTTACCTGTATCGCATATGCCATGATGACATATGTGATACAGCCATCCAAGATGGCATATGCGATCGCATATGACATCAATGGTCACTCTATGCTAGCACCACAATAAAAATATGGCTTATTTAATAGGTACCTCTGTTTGCGCCTACAGAATTACCTACGTCTGAAACCCACTGAACCCCATTAATTGCTTCGAATCAAACGATGGAGATCGTTTTTCACCCCAATCGTCCATACAAGGGATCTTAAGACCATGAGCGTGCCATCAAATGGTGAGTTTTTTATTCCACACAGCACAAATCCCAAATCCCTAAAATTACATGGCACACATCACGCTCAAACGTGATTTAGGGCCTTTTTTGGGGATCTCTGCCACGTGGAACCAAAACTAACCATCTGATGGTAAGATCATGGTCGCAACTTGCAAGATCCAATGTGTAAATGATTAGGGATCTTTATAGGTAGCCAGCGCCAATCGTTTAAGAAGCAAGAGCACAGCTAAGACCAGTACAAAGCCAAGCACAAACAGCTAGAGCACAGCCTGCATTGGTGAAAGTGAAGGATAAGTACGGGTTTCGGCATGAGGAATAGCACATTCGTTTCCAGTGTTGCACTTTATTATGAAGATGGTAAACCCGACCATGGATCAAAATTTCTGCCAAAATGTTTCGGTTTCGGGCATCCAAACTATCGGTTATTCATGTATTGAGGGGGGGATTTTCGGCCAAATTTTCGGTCATGCCCGAAACCGAAATTCAACCCGAAATTTAGATCCTTGAACCCGACAAGGTCGAACCTATAACGGACCGAACACTCCGGAAATGAATGAACCGTTGCATAAGTCCAGATATGCCTGGAAATAGGTCACACAATATACATGACAGCCCCACAACACTCTTAGTATCAAGTCATTGACGCAGGACAAACACTAAAACCACTAAATATGAAAATTTGGGATTGACCTTAGATTAAATTGATTAATGAAAATGTTCGATTTCACCCAACACATGAAATAATCTAATGAAATCAATAAAACAACTAGGTTAATTCAATTTAGCGTTCACATGCGTCTATATTTCCCGATCTAGAAAAACGGATCCAATGAAGGATTCGAGTTTCGATCTAGTTTAGGGCATCAAGCGACAATTATGGTGTCGTCTACTGACTCCTCAAAGATTTGAGAAAATGAAGACTCAAGAGATTAAAGCAATCAAAGGGTAGATCAAAAGATTTAAACTAACAATATTTTGGGGTTTGTTTTTTGGGATTTTATAAAGAAACGAATAGAGTGGATATTACCAGATGAATATTAGAGAAAAGATAGAACAAGAGGATAGAGGTCCAAAGCTTCACACTAAGGCTTTCCGAGACTTCGCACCAAGGCTGTGCGTCGGCTTCACACCAAGTCGCACGAGAAATAAATGAACACTCCTCAGATTTCGAGAGATTCGCTCCTTCGATCGAAAACTCTTCACAAGTTATCTAGAGTTTGCACAAAAGCAAGCTCTCAATTTTTCATTCAATAATCAACTCCTTTTACAATGCTTATAATGACCTTATATATGAGGTCTCAAAACAGAAAACCCTAAAACATAAACATTACAAAGTTACCATAAAATAACATTCGAATTCAAAAGAAAATGGAAAAATGACTAAAACTAACACTACTCGACGTGTGTCGCCCGCACGACAAGCGATGCTCGCTCGAGCGAGTTATCCAAAAGAAATTCCTTGTGTGCATTCTTCAATGTCTCGCTCAAGCAACCTTTGGCCGAAAGTTAGGCCTTATTTTCCATCGCTTCTTCTTACGTTCCGGCTCCTTTTCTGCTTCTTCTGTTGTTGGACAATTTCTCGACTTAAATACAATGCCCTTGATCGTGATGTCCCCATCAATTCTCCCCGGGTGGGAGACTTCATCCCCGATGAGTTATAGAACCTACGTATGGTACACTTTGGATGTGCGCCTCCCAGTTTGCCCTTCCATGTGGCCTGAATTTTACCCGCGTAGGTGGTGAAGTTTGGATACTCAAGACCCTCCTCATTCAACCTTTTCTCATACGGCTCGGGTGGGATACGGGTTATGAATTGGTTCAATGAACTTGGCTCGTTTGGTCGAGTAACAAGGAATGGATCAAAAGCTATAGTAGTAGAGCTTGGGATAGGTGTAAGATCTTCCACTCCAACTATCGGATCAATGTCCTTGGCTAGAGGAAAGTCTAGGCTTTCATCATGACCTATTTTCAAGGTCGGGCGAACTTCCACATGTTCGGGACTATCATGAATTAACGCACAATTGTCATTGTTAAAATCATTAAATAAATTATTTGCATTAGTGACATTCAGTTTATTTTCAGCCTTCAATAAAATCATGTAGTTAATCCCATGCACGTTAGTATGCTGACACGTCCCCACTGGCTCTAACGACTCCTGTGTTATGGGCACACTACCACCACTGCTCTCGGGTATAGGAAATTTCCTAATGCAACCTACGGTTTTCACAGGAATTCAGCCCTCCTCATCACTTGGCAATTCAACAAGTTCGTACACTTCCTCTTTTAACTCGTCTTCTTACCCCGCATGCTCTTGAATGATCAAGGTTTGAGCTTTATTGGGACATTGGGACGCAAAGTGACCAAAGCCTTAGCACTTATAACATTGTTGTGGTACGCGCCTAAAACTCTCGACCAGTTGTCCTTTTCCTTTGTCAATCTGAGGATTCACGGGTTTTGAGGATTGACTAGATGCAGTATTTACCTTTTCCGTAGGATTAGATCGAATTTCGAACTTGGAGGATTTATATCGATCATTACTGGGGGTGTCGAGATACCTCTCTAATTCATCGACTATAGCGAAACATTCCTCAAGATCAGTAACGAGATAAGGAATGAATTCCCTCCTTAGTTCTAGGCGAAGACCCATTCAGAATCGAGATAGGGTAACCCTTTCTGGTTCTTCTACACTGGCCTGGGACATCAAGTCTTCAAACTCATCGATGTATTTTGAGACCAGTGAGTCGCCCTGGCGCAATGATTGCCATTGATCGAGAATACGTTCATCATAGGACAGCGGAACAGACTTCTCGTTCAACTGGACTTTCATTTCTCCCCAAGTAGAAACTGGATGAAGACCCTGGATCTGCCTACGACGTTCTACTCCCAACCAATAAAGTTTAGCCTGACCCATAAGTTTGACTTTGGTAAATCTAACTTTGCACTCCTCAGGCATAGCATACCACTCGAAGTAGTTTTCCATGCTTGCAACCCATTCAAGAAAGACCTTAGGTTGTCTTTTCCCATCAAAAGTAGGGGCGTCCATTTTCACTGATTTCATGACTTTATCATCCCGATCAGTTTGGACTTCACGACGATGATGACCTTCCCTTGTACAGTCATTGGTGTTGACCCTAATGTGATTTTCAGCGATGAGCTCATTAATCTCTTCAACACCGGTTTCTAAAGCCTCGTGTCGGGTTTGTTGATCACGTAACTGTCGTTGTAATTGATCATGGTGCTCATACATCCGGGTTTGACTCACGGTCATCTTAGATGCAAGATCTCTAATCAGGGCTTCTAATTTACTGGTATCCATGACGAAATAACCCAAAATTAAATGGTGCAAGACAACCCTAAAATAAATATTAAAATAAAATGAACCCTCAAATCTATATGACACGAAAACCCTAAACTAAAACTGAGCTTTGATACCAAAACTGACGTAGGACAAACGCTAAAACCCCTAAATATGCAAATTTGGGATTAACCTTAGATTAAATTGATTAATGAAAATGTTCGATTTCACCCAACACATGAAATAATCTAATGAAATCAATAAAACAACTAGGTTAATTCAATTTAGCGTTCACATGCGCCTATATTTCCCAAACTAGAAAAACGGATCTGATGAAGAATTCAAGTTTCAATCTAGTTTAAGGCATCAAGCGACAATTATGGCGTCGTCTCTTGACTCCTCGAAGATTTGGGAAATGACGACTCAAGGGATTAAAGCAATCAAAGGGTAGATCAAAATATTTAAACTAACAATATTTTGGAGCTTCTTTTTTGGGATTTTATAAAGAAACGAATAAAATGGATATTACCCGATGAATATTAGAGAAAAGATAGAACAAGAGGATAGAGGTCCAAGGCTTCACACCAAGGATTTCCGAGGCTTCGCACCAAGGTTCTGTGTCGACTTCACACCAAGTCGCACGAGAAAAGAATGAACACTCCTCAGGTTTTGAAAGATTCGCTCCTTCGATCGAAAACTCTTCACAAGTTATCTAGGGTTTGCACAAAAGCAAGCTCTCAATTTTTCATTCAATAATCAACTCCTTTTACAATACTTATAATGACCTTATATATGAGGTCTCAAAACAGAAAACCCTAAAACATAAATATTACGAAATTACCCTAAAATAACATTCTAATTCAAAAGAAAATGGGAAAATGACTAAAACTAACACTACTCGACGTGTCTCGCTCGAGCGACAAGCGATGCTCACTCGAGCAAGTTATCCCAGAGAAATTCCTTGTGTCCATTCTTCAATGTCTTGCTCGAGTGACCTTTGGCCGAAAGCTAGGCCTTATTTTCCATCGCTTCTTCTTGCGTTCTGGCTCCTTTTCCGCTTTTCTTCTGCTGTTGGACAATTTCTCGACTTGAATCCAATGCCCTTGATCGTGATGTCCCCATCAGTCACGCACCACATACTCTCTACAATGCCGAAAAACGATCTCCATCGTCGGATTGGTCACAAAAAATGGAACCCACTAAAAAAGTAGTAAACCAATGCTTGAATTGCAAATGCCGTCTCAGATTTTAGGAGAAAACAGTTTCTACCTGAGTGTACCATTTTCTACTGCTCCTTGGCAAAACCATACAACGGGAAAACCTAAAGCCCTAAGCTGAGAATCTAAGACAGATTTACCAATTTAATGTAAAATAATCATTAGGATCATCTGATTATTGCAATTCCCCATACAAAAATAAGAAAATTTCGGAAAATGAGTAAATGAAAAAGTATTAAAGATTATTGGGGACACTCCGATTTTGGGGGCCTTGAAAAAAAGGGAATCCATAATAGTCAATCTTTTGACAACGCAGTCGCTAAAAGTGCTTAATAAACTTATGATGCTTCTTAAAAGATTCAATCTTATAAAAAAAAACAACTAAATGAAAAAAGCAAATATAGTTAAGGCATATTCAGATGTATGATGTAATTTATTATCGAGTAAAAAAGATTACTAACAGATATTAAACAGGAAAATGAGTAAATGATGAACGATCAAACGAATATTGAGACCGCTCAGAGTTTGGGGCCTTGAAATTCATAGAAGTCGAGCTTTTGACAACGCAGTCGCTAAGGGTGCTTAATAAACTTATGATGCCTCTTAAAAAATTCAATCTTATGAAGAAAACAAAAAAAATGAAAAAAGAAAACACAGTTTAAGGCATATTCAGATGTATGATGCAAATGCACAATTGAGTAAACAAGGTCGTAAGGAGAAATAACTCAAGATAAAGTACCTTAGCCAAAATACGCTGTCTGTTTAGTGACTGAGCCCTTGCTTTCCTAACTTCAGAGCTCTTAGGCTTTAGGACTAACAGCTGCACACAAAAGACAAGTTAGTACCATGACTATGAGCTGTAAAAATAAAATACCACTTCTAAATCTCTAAAATCCATTTGATATGTCACATAGGTCATCAGGAGATTAAAATTTGCCCGTTATTTTTTTCTAATTAATGACGATAAGGAGCAGTATTAGTTGTTGAATAAGTGATATTACTGATGACAACTAGCTACTACAATGTGCACACCAACTAGCACAAGCCTCATTTTAAATGGTGTGAAATTATTAAATGAAGGTGTAGCAGTTGAAGCACTCTAACTACTTAAAAGCAAGCATAGCAACAAAGTTTGGTTTCGGTTTGGTGGGGGGTCATTTCGGTTCAATTTGGATAAATTTAGGAAGATATCAGGAAATTTCAGATGTTATAAAAATAATATGAATTATTAAATTTTATATATATTATATCAATACATTGGCTGGGACTCGCCCAGCCAATGTATCGCCCGGTACAACCTTCGTACCGGCCGTACCGGACAATCCATTCAATATGTCGTCCGATACATTGATATTTTTTTTTTTGGAAGCTTTGACAAGCTTGTCTATTCTTTGCTCTTTTTTTGGGGAGCTCATGACCTTACAAGTCTATTCTTTCTCTACCTATAAAAATGTACTGTACATAGCTCAAAAATATGTCAGCTCAAAAAACAGTGAGATAAATAGATCAACTAAGGCTATGTACCATTTGAGTTGTACCATTTTTTTATATGAAAAATAAGGCTATGTAGCCATGGAAGATTACCTAAGTTTATGGAAATTTCATAAATTAAAAATATATTGTACCCATGGTAAAAAAATGGTACTATACATACAAAAAGGGGCAGAATTTTGGCTATGTACCCATACCCTAAATGGGTAGAATTTAGGGTACTGTACATTATAAAAATGGTACTGAACATATAAAAATGGGTAGAATTTAGAGTACATAGCTATCATATAAAAAATGGCATTGTATATATAAAAATGGTAATTAAATCTTTCACGTACTAAGTCTATGACTCAGAGTTGTCATATAATATGTGATGGAGACATACCACAAGATAAGAGGGAGGAAGAAAAATGCAAAGAGAAAGCAAGAGAAAAAGAAAGAAAAGAAGCAACGACGTCCACATCATGCTGTGAACAATGCCACAGCGTGCTATGAACAGTACCACAACGCGTCGTGCACAACTCCGTCCAGCGACAGGAATTTTCTTTTTTTTTGTGAAAACTTACCTTTTTAGTCTTTTATTGTTTTAGGACTCTTTATTTCGAGTTAATTAATGGTTGCCCATATAAAGGCATTATAAGCACTTTATTAAGAAGTTGATTGATTATTGAATGAAAAGAGAGTTGCTTTTGTGCAAACCCTAGAAAGCTTGAGAAGAGTTTTCAACCGAGAGAGTGAATCCTTCAAACTTTGAAGAGTGAGCAATCGTTTCTCATGCGACTTAGTGCAAAGCCGACGTACAGCCGTGGTGTGAAGTTTCGGAAAATCCTTGGTGTAAAGCCTTAGAAATCTATCTCTTTATTTTATCTTTTCTCAAATTATTGTCAGATAATATCTTTCTTTGACTCCGTTAATAAAAATCAAAAAATCTCAAATTGTTCCCCTTTTACTAAATTATTTTAAGCCTTATTCATTTAAAATCCCCGAGGAGTCGAGAGACGATATTATAATTATCGCTTAATGCCCTAAACTAGAACGAAACTCGAGTTCCTTCATGGGAGCCGTTTTTCTAAATCGAGAGATCGTTGTGCATGCGAACGCTAAAATGAATTAATTGAACTGTTTTATTGAATTCATCGAATTAATTTATGTGTTGCATGATTTTGAATCTTTCTGCTATTCAATTCATTCTAAAGTTAATCCCAAATTCGCATATTAGGGTTTTAGCGTTTTGTCCCGCGTCAGTTTTGGTATCAAAGCATAGTTTTTAGTTTAGGGTTCTCCGTGTTCATATAGGTTTTAGGGTTTATTTCTTTCCATTTCAGATATATCTTACACCATCTAATTTTGCATAATTCCGTCATAGATACCAGTAGCTTAGAAGCCCTTATTAGAGATTTTTCATCTAAGGTGACCGCTAGTCAAACTCGAATGGATGAGCACATCATTGATCAACAAGCCAGACATGAGGCTTTAGAAACCCGTTTTGAAGAAATCAATGAGCGCTCATCACTGAGAATCACATTAGAGTCAACCCCAACGACCGTAGGAGGGAGGGTCCTCATTGTCGTGAAATTCAAATCAGTCAAGACGATAAAGTCATGAAATCGGTGAAAATGGATGCCCCTACTTTTGACCGGAAAAGACAACCCAAGGTCTTTCTGGAATGGGTCGCCAGCATGAAAAACTACTTCGAGTGGTATGCCATGTCTGAAGAGCGCAAGGTCAAATTTGTCAAACTCAAGTTTATGGATCAAGCTAAACTTTATTGGTTGGGAGTAGAGCGTCATAGGCAAATCCAGGGTCCTATTTTCACGTGGGCTGAAATGAAAGTCCAATTGCACGAAAAGTACGTTCTCGTATCATATGATGAACGTATTCTTTATCAGTGGCAGTCATTGCATCAAGGAGATTCTCCAATCACAGAGTACATTGATAGGTTTGAAGACCTGATGACCAGGCCGATGTCGATGAGCCAGCAAAAGTTACCCTCTCCCGATTCCAAATGGGTCTTCGCCCAGAGTTACAGAGAGAACTCATTCCTTATACCGTTGCGGATCTCGAGGAATGTTTCGCTAGGGCTGAAAATTTAGAAAGGTATCTCGATACCCCCAATAATGAATCTAATCCTCCAAATTTGAGTATCAATCTAATCCTACAGAAAAGGAAAGTACTGCCTCTAATCAATCCACAAAATCCGTAATTTCTCATATTAACAAAGGAAAGAGACTAATGATCGAGAGTTCTAAGCGTGCTCCGCAACAATGTTATAAGTGTCAAGGCTTTGTCCACTTTGCATCCCAATGTCCCAATAAGGGCCAAACCTTGATTATTCAGGAGCATACCAAGAAAGAGGGCAATGAATTTCACAAAGAAGTGTACGAACCATGTGACACGCCAAGTGATGATGAAGGTGACGTTCCGGTCAAAACCGTAGATTGCATTAGGACAGTTCCTATTACTGGAGACAGTGTTGATAGTATGTCTGTATCAAATGAGTCCTAAGAGTTGGTAGGAGCATATCATCATTCTAACTTGCATGGGATTAACAGTCGGAATTTATTGAGCACCGGAAATACGCATGATCGTACTAACACATTGAATATATTTAATGAATTTGATACTAACGGTTTTGTGTTAATTCCTGATATTCACGAGCATATGGAATCTTTTCCAATCTCAGAAAAGGGTAATGATGGAGGTCTAGATCTTTCTCTAGACAAGGGCAACCATCCGATAGTTGTCGTAACGGATCTTACGCCTATTTTAGATCCAACAACCCCACCCGTTGATCCCTTCCTTGCTGAGCAACCAATTGAACCACACCCATTTACCCAGTTCAAATCCCATACCTTACCTGTGCAATATGAGAAAGGGTCAAATGAGAAAGTCATAGAATTTCCAAACTTCTATGCCATTGAAGGTAAAAATTAAGAGTATCTCACAACGTGGAAAGGTAAACCAAGAGTGGAGCTTCCAAAGTGTGACATCCGTGGGTTCCCTAACTCATCGGAGATGAGTTTTTCCCACCCGGGGAGTATTGATGGGGACATCCAACAAGATAAGACAGAGGAAAAAAAATGCAAAGAGAAAGCAAGAGAAAAAGAAATAAAAGTAATGACGTCCACAGCGCTTTATGTACAATGCCACAACCGCGGTGGACAACTCCGTCCAACGACGGGAATTTTCTTTTTTTTGCAAAAACTTACTTTTTTAGTCTTCTATTGTTTTAGGACTCTTTATTTCGAGTTAATTAATGGTTGCCTATATAAAGGCATTGTAAGCACTTTATAAAGAAGTTGATTGATTATTGAATGAAAAGAAAGTTGCTTTTGTGCAAACCCTAGAAAGCTTGGAAAGAGTTTTCAACCGAGGGAGTGACTCCTTCAAACCTTGACGAGTGAGCAATTATTTCTCGTGCGACTTGGTACGAGGCCGACGTACAACCGTGGTGTGAAGCTTCGAAAAATCCTTGGTATGAAGCCTTGGAAATCTATCCCTATATTTTATCTTTTCTAGAATTATTGTCAGGTAATATCTTTCTTTAATTCCGTTGATAAAAATCAAAAAATCTCAAATTGTTCCCCTTTTATTGAATTATTTTAAGCCTTATTTCATTTAAAATCCCCGAGGAGTCGAGAGACGATATTGTAATTATCGCTTAATGTCCTAAACTAGAACGAAACTCGAGTTCCTTCATGGGAGCCGTTTTTCTAAATCGAGAGATCGTTGTGCATGCGAACGCTAAAATGAATTAATTGAACTATTTTATTGAATTCATCGAATTAATTTATGTGTTGCATGATTTTGAATCTTTCTGCTATTCAATTCATTCTAAAGTTAATCCCAAATTCGCATATTAGGGTTTTAGCGTTTTGTCCCCCGTCAATATGTACTATACATAGCTCACATTGTGCTATAGCTCAAAAATATAAAAAGGTACTGTACAAAGCTCAAAAAAATTTTTAAAAAATAGGTACATACCTTTAAAAAATTGAAAATATTCTAAATAAATCATTTATATTTTTTAAAAAAAATCGGACTTTTTTTAGATTTTTGTGAAAAAAAATAAAATAAAATATACAAGTCGATACATTGATGCAATGTATCGGCGATACAATCAATGTATCGGCTAGTACGTATCGTCTAGGAAGCCTGGACAATACATACCGGATTTCCGGTATTTTGACCCATGTTTATGCCAACTGTGTTGGTTTACTCAAATGTTTAACATTTATTTATTCTAGGATTGATGGGTTGTCACCTGCATCAGTAGATGAAATGCTCAATTGTGCACTTGGTTTGCTAGGTGGCACATTTCCTTGAACAATCCAAGTCGTCCAAGTTAGCAAATCATCAGGTGAGTTGGTGTAAGGTTTAACTTACGTCCAATTTAAGGTTTAATTGTGAGCCTTAAATCATCCATTGTGCACTTGGAAGCTAGCTGTCAATGAAATCCAATTACAACATCAGAAAAAGTCAAGGGACTTACCTTTTCATTTTTCCCGGCAGAGATCATTTCCTTATAATCTTCATCAAGATATTGAAGAAGCAAATCATTATCCTGTTTCAAAAAAAACATTGTATTCAATGTTATGTAAATTTAATATACAAAAACATCTTCGAAAAGAGAAGTTCACCTGTAAAAATCAGTTTGTGCTTAAATAATAAGACATAATAAGCAATTAGATGCATTCACTTAGCCATTGCATGCATAGTTACCAAGTCAAAATTCGGGAAAAAAAACAAACCCCATCATACGACATCGGCGATTCCATTCGTGCGATACATATCATCGCAAGATGGACCGATACCGAGTTTGATACCTTGATTCCAACTACAAACCAGTTTGGTTTAATTTTATAAACTTATTGATTCATCAGTCAGCCGAGATAAATGCCTAAGATTAAGTCTGTTTACTGTAGTAAATAATCAACATAACATTTCCTTTTCAAAACAAAAGTAAATTAAATTATAATTTATTAACAAATAAAAAAAAAGACTTATTCTCAAGGAAAAGTTTATGTATCCACACTATAAACACCTAGTCTTCCAAACTGGCCTGAGAATCATAACATTTATGGCAAAATTTCACAAGTTCTTATTTGGCTTTGGCTATAGAGGAGGAGATAGATATCCCAACTTTAATATCAGAAAAATTGGTGATTTACCAAAAGAAAATATCCCAACCTGAAAATTTGAGGTTTCGTAGTTTAAACCATGTCATCTAGGAGGATGCAACAAAAATTTAAATAAATGCATCATTGCATAAGAAAGAATCAAATCATCTATCAACTTTGCACTGGCATGGAAAATGCACAAACCCACCTTTGCACTGTCCAATAAATGCTCTTTTCTTGCTGGTGTGAATTCAAAAAAATTATGAAGCAGTTCATTCTCCTGTTTAAACACCAAAACCAAAATTCATCCGTAACGTAAAAAACCAACAGAAAATATGACAGCACCCAATAAAACCATATATTTATTTATCTTGAATAAAATGTTGAGCCAAGTTACAAGAGATATATCACCTGCATGTGCTTGAGGAAACCATGTCCTAGAAAACGCTTCAGAAAGTTCATCTGTTAAGAAGTAAGAACAGGTGTTAGAAATAGTTTGAAAAGTGAGCACGAGAATCATAAAAAATGCTGGTTGTGAGTGGAAAAAGAACCTGTATCAATTGAGCCCATGTTGATATTTGCAGTAAATTGCAACCACGTCGAACCCTTATTGAGGTCTCTGGGCAATGTCCAGCCTAAATATTCATATCAGTTTCACATCATGATGATCAATATCATGGTACAAAATCTCGGAAATCAGGTATGTATCGGTCTGCCCCCAAACCGATACATATTGTTCATATCTTCTGATACATTGAATGTATCGCCGATACATTGTTCAATGTATCAGATGAGAGATGCTATATTGCTTTTTACAAAAAAAAAAATAGTCCAAAAAAAACAGAAAATCCAAATTATCTGACAATAATTTCAAATTATTGTCTGATACGAACGATAATTTCAATGTACCGGCCAATACACTGAGGAGTCAATACATTGCAATCGAACTGTTGTCTTCCAAAACAGATACGTATTGGTTTCGTCCGGAATTTTGAACAATGATCAATATACCATCCAGATCAGAGTACAAAAAAATACCTCAAGAAATGCCAAAACATCCTTAAATAATTTTCTTTGACTGCTGAGGTCCTTCTTAATTGTACCTTTCCCCTCTGCTTTCACTGAAAGGTTCCTCACTTGATTTAGGAATTTCTCTTTCAATGCTTCTACACAAGCAAATCTTTCCTGAAAATCATTCCCCTCTAAAAGTGATCTGTCAACACACCTCTTCATTTCTAAGGAGAACTTGTCTAGACTTCCTATCTCAAATATAAGAGTGATTGCTTCAACCGCAGCAACACAGACCGAACTATCGTCGTTTTCTACTAGACTTGAAAGGATAGAAATTGACCTGTATCAGTTTGACAAATCATAAGATTCTTCTTTGAACTGTTTTCAGATAAAAAGCATGAGATTGAACTGAAATCACGCTTACTCTAGCCATTTATTATGAGTAATATTCCACCCATGGATGGTTGTTAGAAGAAATGACCATGCAGATATAGCTACTGCTAATACAGAAGATGCAGGTTTATTTCCAGACACAACCTGAAAGTGCAAGTAAAATGAAATAAGTTTCTAAAGGGAAAACATGTTTGGGAGAAACTAGAGCTGAAGACTGCTATATTACAAAAGGACCCGACTCTCCTGACTGCCGTTTCAACACCAAAATGGTGTTTAAACGATCTTACACCATCAAATGGTATAAGATATGGCTGATACATACCGTCAAAGTGATAGATAAAAAACGGTGTTTTAAGGAGATTTAAACCATCCGATTTGTGAACTATAATAACAACCATTTAACTTCATCAATCGGATAGTTCACACTTCACATCCAATTATAGGCATGTTTCTTTAAGCTGAGACATGTTCCGATGATGGATTGCCACTTAGAAAGTATGGTTAATTACAGATGTACGCGACATGGCATAGTGATCACACTTCAATGGTGTATGATAAAAAATCTACTTTTAATGGTGCTAGACCATTTAAACACCATTTTGGTGTTTAAATGTCAGTCAGGAGCCATTATCCCTATAAAATTACATCATTGCAGCAAGACTTGTTCATTTGACTACGTATAAAAAGGGCTCACATACATTAGGATGTGGTGTTGGATGTAACGTATGCCAAATAATTTCCATCGATCTTTCCGTCTCCGTAAAATCATTTGCACCCACAAATGTAGCTACAGCCAAAGTGTCTAATACCTACAAATTGTAAATCCACATTATCCAGAAAATAGCAGCAATTTAATAACTACAAAATAAAATAAAAAATAAAAAAACAGACTGTGCATAGTGTATTTGCAGATCCAAGATCATTACATTTGAATTTTTTAGGGACTGTGACCCAGCTTTAAGGGGTTGACAAAGGTGTTGAATAATTTCTTCCACTATTTCATGTGAATTATCCCCAGGACCAACAGTAATAGCCAGCAATCCTATAAATAGTAAACCCCAAACATTAATTTTACTAATTTGGACATAAAAGTGAATTCATATAAAGCTTAAGATGGTTAAAGAGCAACCAAGGGCACGAGAAGCTCGTTGAGCCTCTATGGTAGATCCCTTCTTGATTGATTTGATGAACAGTTGCAGTAGAGTAAAGCATCTGCACAAAAACATCAAAGAAACACAACTCGTAAGAAGTAACTTTGGACACTTGGAAATTGTTCAACCAGACATCTCCAATCAAATTTTATTATGAAATAGAAGTGTGCCATATTACAATGAGAATAATCTCTGAGAAGGCCTATCATAGTCACCAAGTCGGGGTTCGGCAAGGTTTAAATTCTGAAAAATCTGGAAAAAATCGGCAAGTTCGAGGAAATATTCGGAGAAAACTCGGAAAGAAAAATAAATCTTTTTTGAAAAACAACATTAAAAAGAATAAAAATTTTAAAAATCACAGTTATTGACAACATCCTGAATTATTCACGAATTACCCTCAATTTTTTAAAAACACAAGAATTTTTAAAAAATTCGCGATTAATTTGCAGAACATCAAATTCATGAATTATTGGCCACTTTTTCAAATATTCGGAGAATTTGGTGACCATAGGCCAATAAACATTATATTCATGTGCCCCTTCAATGGCCTTTATATTTGTGAGCTAACAACTATTTCCAAATTCGACAACTCACTAATTTAAGTTGTCCTGTCGACAAAATGACAAATAGCTATATGCTGATCCCATGCCTCAATTTAGACCATCATTTAATAGCCATTGTAGGGAAACTATAACTAAAACTCGGCGAGTCAACGAGTTCACTCGGCTGACTACTCACTCACCGGGATTTCGAGTTGAGTTCAAGTCGAGTCAAGATTTCGCTAGATGATGCAATCAGGGTTCATAAATTACCCTTATATGGAAAATATTTTCATGAGATAAGGTTTTAAAACCCTATCTTTTAAAAAAGTATTAAACTATCCATTTTATCAACATATCTTTCCATCTTATTCCTTGTAACATATATATATATATATATATATATATATATATATATATATATATATATATAGGATATTTATTTCTCAAAATATATACTAAATTATCAAGTCTGAGCGAATCGAGGCTATCCAAGTCTTTGAGTTAACTCGACTCAACTAACTTTCGAGTCAAGTCTAGTTCTCGGATTTTAAAACCATGATTTAGACAAACGACATATAAATACATGTGCAAAAAGTGGTTATTGATTTCCCTTAATTGTGCTACAACAAATTTGATATATGGGATCTTCATGTTTGCCTAATAAAGCAACATTTTTTCCGTTTTGGGAAGAGCAGTTTTTACATATATAATTATGCATGAGCTAACATCAGCTACCATCACCCTTGTAAAGTTTAGAAGATATTGTAGAGGAGATAACTCACTTATTCTTTGCGAAATGAACTTGTATATTTCTTTCAAAAGCATTAACTAGTTCCATCAAAGCTTCCTCTCTTGTTGATTTCCTTTATCAGAAAATAAGAAAAACTTTATTCAGTTTCAGTTCCAAACAGTTGCTTAATAGGTGCCAATTATCAGCAAATACAGGAAGGTATAATTAAAACATTTCTCAATAGCCACGTACACCATCATAAACTCGAAAGTTAAAAAAATAGTTCAAGCTAAATTCTGACCTTAATACAAATAGATCTGCTTGAGCAGTCTGATACTGTAAAAGTGAACAATCTGGTTTTACTTGGATGGAAAGTTAATATATATGTGAAAGAAGGTTTGAAGTAAAGCAAGGGGCAAATCTATACTTACATGCCTCAACAGAGATAACATATTCAATTAATCAATCAAGCATCGTAAAGTCTTCATTACCATTGTGCCAAAATACAGCTTTTTTGGGACCTTAAGACCAATTGTGGTTTTTTTTTTTAACTCTATGTCTTTGAAATATTTTGAAAACCAAGTCCAAATTGTTCCTTTCAGAAAATTTGACACTGTGCACCGATTTTGAAAATTTTAGAGAGATATATCCTTCATCTCCATTTATAGCACTATTAGTGAGGATCATGAATGCACTAGTGTACTCAATATTGACACTAGGACAGCTCCATGGTCACAAAACTAACACTACTCGAAACTTCAACGTCTTTAACCTTTACGTGATTATTTTAAACAATGTGGCACGAGAGATATAGTACTCTTAAAACTTGGTCTTATACTCATTCTCGTCGAGTCTTGTCTCATGCTACTGCATCACTCTGATGTAACCTTGCATCCCGCTTTGTGAGAAACTAGTCACCTTCTCATCAGAGTGAAGGCATCACCAACGTGGAGCCAACTCACGTTTAGCCCAAACAAACTTGGGTGTCGAACACTCCAGGCTATTTTGTGACAATCGCCACCATACCTTATGACAATCGCCACCATACCTTGTGACAATCGCAACCTTGATATAGGTAATGACCTCATAACCTGTAAATGATAACATACGACAATATAATAATTTGAGCTCAAAATAAACGCATATATATAAAAGTAGCGGAAAAATCATGATCAATAGCAGAAAAGAAACAATGATAATATGTCCAAATAAAAAATAAATCTAGAACTGAGTCAACAACTCAACAAGTCTCATCCGAGTCACGTGCTCCTTGAAAACCTTGAGTGGTAAACCCTTGGTAAGGGGATCTGCAATCATATGTTTCGTACTAATGTGAGGAATCTCTATAACAGCATCTCGAACGTTCTCATATACAACGAAATACTTGATATCGAAATGTTTATTCCTCCTAGTAACCTTTCTGTGTTTCACAAACTTGGTCACAGCCTCATCGTCAGAATAGATGATAAGGGGGCGATGAATGGAATCAATAATCTTTAGATCTCTGATAAAATTCTTCAACTAGCCTCAAAACAATCAATAATCTCAGTGTACATAGTCGAATTTACCGTAAAAGTCTGTTTGGAGTTTCTCCAGCAAATAACGCCCTCAGCAAGTAAAAACAAATAACCTGTTGTCGATTTGACACTATCCTTACAACCAGCAAAATCAGAATCTGAGTATCCGACAAAATTAAGCTCATATGACCTACGATAGGTCAACATAAAATCTTTGATTCTCTGTAAGTAAAAGAAGTACCTTCTTCGCAACTTTCTAATGCGTAAATCCTGGATTAGACTGATATCGGCTAAGTAAGGTCACAGCGAAACTGATTTCGGGACGTAAACAAACCATTGTGTACATAAGACTACCCACAACTAAAGCATACTCCTTTTGATTTACTTGTTGCCATTCTGCCTCAATTATGGGCTCTAGATCCTGGGAAATAACGTCATTCTTCAATACAGGTGCTTCACCTGGAGCGCATCTATCCATGTCATCGTTTATGTAGGCCTTCTACGAAAGACCTAAACAACTGGTAGCTCTATCACGATGAATTTTAATGCCAAGCATATACTCAGCAATACGCAAATCCTTCATATCAAATTCCTTGGAGAGAAAACTCTTGATATTATGGAGAAAATGAATGTCATTACTTGCAAGTAATATATCATCCGCGTAGAGAATCAGAATGACAAATCTGCTCCCACTATTTCTAAGATATATACAACGATCATCAATATCTTCTTTAAACCCATAACTACTGACAACCTCATCGAATTTCAAATACCACTGCCTAAAAGCTTGCTTAAGTCCATAAATGAACTTATTCAATTTGCAAACTAGTTGTTCTTTTCCTTTAATCACAAAACCCACTAGCTGTGACATGTATATGTCTTCTACAAGGTCTCCATTTAGAAAAGCAGTCTTTACATCCATTTGATGTAATTTGAGATCGTAATATACAACTAAAGTCATCACGATCCTCAATGAATCCTTAGAAGAGACCGGAGAGTAGGTCTCAACATAGTCAATGCCTTCCTTCTTTCTGAAACCCTTCGCGACAAGTCTCGCCTTGAATCTTTCAATTTTGCCACTAGAGTCTCTTTTAGTCCTTATAAACTCACTTGCATTCAACCGCCTGGTGATCCTCTGGCAAATTCACAAGGTCCCAAACCTTATCCTTTTCCAAGGACAATAACTCCTTTCTCATGGCCCCCTGCCAGTGTGAGGATTCATTGCTACCAATAGCTTGTTGAAAAGTTGATGGATCATCAAGATCAACACCCTCAAATTAAGCCTCATGCGCATACACCTCTTAGAAATCTGGAATACCAGGTTTAGCCAGGCACTCAGTTCTTCTAGGCTGAACCGGTGGTACTAGTAAAACATGAGGTGGAATAGGACATCCTTCTTCAATTGGAGCCGTCATTGGATTTTTCTGAATCAAAATATCAACATCTATGGGATCAAGTGTTATAGGAAGAAAAACATTACCACCAGATAAAAGCACAAAATCAAATTCAGAGTTCTTAATAAAAATAATATTATTCTTACGCGAACTCCCACTGGATTTGTCATTCTCTAGAAAGTTAGCTATATGGGTCTCAGCAATATCAATGACTCTTCCAGGACAATAAAATATCTCAAGTCCTAAATCAATGTCCATAACCGATAAAATAGCAACTGACTGTGCGAGGATCCAACTTCTTAATGTTGGGATTATAAAACTTAGCTCAGCTTCACAACCCCATATATGTAAATGTCCGAGTTTTGGATCCTTAGTTGTCCATCTCTTGTATGGAGTCTCGGGTACAGCCTTGCAAGGAATCCTGTTGAAAATGTAAACTGTTGTCTTCAAGGTCTCACCCCAAAACTTTTCTGTAAGTATAGAGTGACTTAGCACGCTACGAACAGCTTCCTGTTAAGTATGATTTCTCCTTTCTGAAACATCATTCTTCTGCAAAGTGCCAAGAGAAGTATAATGTAGAACAATGCCTTGAGTCTATAAATACTCCATGAATGGTCCATGATTGACACCATCAGGACCCATTCTACCGAAATATTCTCCACCTCTATCTGAACGCACAATCTTTATCTTCTTCCCAAGTTGATTTTCTACTTCCAACTGATAGGTCTTGAAGACCTCTAAAGCTTGATCTCTCGTCTCTAATAAGAAGACATGTATATCTGGAGTAGTCGTCAATAAAGGTAATAAAATATCTTTTGCTACCACAAGCAATAATCAGAAAAGGCCCACAAATATCAATATGTATCAACTGCAAAACCTCAGTAGCCCGAGAGGCAGAGAACTTCCTCTGTTTGAAAGTTTTACCTTCATACAAACCACACAATTTTAAAAATCGGTGAAATCCAATGGTCTAATAAATTCAGATCTAACTAACGATTTCAGTCTTTTCTTTTATATGCGATCTAACCTCCTATGCAGTAAGGTTGCATAATCATCCCTAAGCAAAGAGCGCTTTGACCTGGAAGGTGTCGAGTTCGAGGCCTCAGCAACCAAAGCAATGGTGCGAGAAGAATCAACAGATAACAAATATACACCATCAACTAAAATGTCACGACCAACCACAGAACCATCAAAAGAAATATCTATACTCATACTGCCGAAAGTAAAAACATAACCACATTCTAGAAGTCTAGATAGCGAAATAATGTTCCTTCTAAAGGAGGGAATAAAATGTTCCATGTAAAGTCAATGTATGTACAGAGTCCAAAACTAAATCGCAGGGGTCGACGCTCTCCACCTGCATCGCCTTGTCGTTCCCAAGGAACACCTACCCTCCTGTTTGGGTCTTCTGCTTCTGAGCACCTGAAAAGAGTGCGTAACATGCACAGAAGCACCAAAGTCAACAAACCAGGAATGAGGACTATCAACTGAAAAGGTCAGAGAGAGTACTAAAACTCTAAGAATACCTTCAGGTTTCTTCGCTAGCCACTTATAATTTACCAGTGTTTCAAAAGTCGGTTGGGGCGGCCGCCCGGGCGGATCGGGTCCCCAGCCGATTCGATTTACCTTGTGGCTGTTAGTGAGGCGGGTTGGGCCTTGGGCGCCCGCCCGGGAGGGTCCAAAATCAAATCGGGGCGGGTTGGGCCGGATCTATATAGATATATATATAGTTTGTTTTTTTTTTTTGCCATTTCATTGCAAATCGAAAGGGGGGCTTAGGACTTAAGATGTTAGAGGTTTTATCTTCTTCCTTCTCTTCCTCTCTTCCACAGCGGCACAGCCCGTCACCGGCGACCATCGGCGATCCTCCGGTGAGTTTTTTTTTTCATTTTTTTTCCTTCTATCTATTTTTTTTTTCATTTTTTACGCATAATTTGTTCTTCTTTTTCGATATACAGAGATCCGGTGATCCTCCCACCGGCGAGCATCAAACCTCCGGCTCCAACAAGTATATTTTTTTTTCTTCTTCTCCGGTCCTCTGTGGCGCCTACGTATTAATTTTAGTTTATTTTTTGCAGTCGTTTTCTTTTCTTCTTCTTCTTCTTCTTTGAATCCCAAGGCCAAGTGGCACCCTAAGCAACAATCCGACAAAGACCTGAGTAACAACAACATTTATTTTTTTCTTCTTCTTCTCCGGTCCTCTGTGGCACCTTTGTATTGTTTTTTATTTTTTATTTTTTTTTGCAGCCTTCTTTTCTTTTTCTTCTTCTTCGAATCTCCCCAAGAAGGCTGGCACCTTCTTCAAAGCAAGACAACATCAGTATTTTTTTCTGGTTTTCTTCCTTCCTTTGACTTTTTTCCTCTTTCCTGCAGTGAGAGGCTGACAACACACACACACACACACACACACACACACACACACACACACACATATATATATATATATATATATATATATATATATATATATATATATATATATATATATAATATTTATATACCAAAATAGTAAAAATTATATATATGTGAGACTGTGTGTGTGTGTGACTGTGAGCTGTGTGTGTGTGTATATATATATAGCGCTTGGGATCTTGGGGCCGCCAATGATTTAAATCCTAACATCCCCCACAATGTAATTTACACATTTGCTCTTGAAGTGGTAATCCTTGCCGCAAAACCAACAATTGCTTACGCTTTCAAACTGACCCTGAGGACACGCTACCTTTCCAAAACTTTCGCCCTTACCTTTACACTTATTCTGAAATTTTTGTTGTGGTTGATTTCCTTTTTTATTCATCTTAGGACCCTTCCTCTTAAAAAAAATTTACTGGAGTTGGAAATCCCTAAATGAGTAAACTCATGTCGCTCGCCTTCAAACCTCTTTTCTTTAATGGCGCACATCTGAGTTAACTTGTTTAAGTCTCAATTCTGCTCTTGTGAATTATAATTCACCTTAAAAATGTTGAAAGCCTTAGGGAGGGAAGCAACCCCAATATAGACTATCAACTTTTCATCTATGATAAGCTTATATTCTTTAATACCCAAAAAGATTAGAGACAACTTCAATAAGTGGTGTCTCACATTCCCACTACCATCATACCGAAGATGCATGAGATTATGCATATAATCATATATAACCTGCTTCTTACTGTCAATACATTATTTCTTAATAAGAACTATTAATTCAGTAGCGGTCTCTGTAGCAGTTATGTCACCCCTGAAAGAGGCATTAATGGTGGCCTTGATCATCAACATGACTAACGAGTTAACCTTATTCTATTTCTCGAAAATTCCTTATCCTTGGCAGGAGAATCATGGGTAACCGCCGCAGGTTTAGGTGTGGTAAACACAAAGGACATGTCTAAAATCCCAAAACAAACGTTGAGAGTCATTTTCCAAGTATTGAAGTTGGACCCAGAAAGCGGCTCAACTCATGTTATGTGTTTGGTAATTGACAAGAGATTCATCACTGCAAAAATTTAAATTTAGGATCACCTTTGAAAGTCAACACAAAAACAAAACTTAATCAATTCTTTAAATTTAATCCATTTCGCTTAAATCAGGGGAGTTTGGTGTTAGCATTGGCGTCTGCAGTAGTTTATACTAGTCATTGTAAGTATGTACAATAATGGAACCAATAGATGGTATTTTATTTAATATATTTATTGTTATGTTTTTCCTTATTTGTATCATAATGTTGGTTATCTATTTACTTTGGGATCATATCAGTCAAGGTTAAAAAAAAAAAAAAGTCTTTTTACTTAATCTTTCCGTCTACTTATTTGATATAAAACCCATATACTTATCCTTTGGTAAAGCCCATATCCCTTCAAAAACTTTGGTAACTGTAAAAGCTTTTTGTCTATTTGGGAACGATTTAGGCACCAACCATACGTTTAAGCGATTTTAGGTACATATATCAAATAACATGGCAGAAACATCTAGTAAAAATCTAGAAATACCTATTGATTGTATAAGTTCTTGGAATCATAAAAACCAAGAAGATTATAGGCATATATTTCATATAGATAAAAATTCTGAAAATAATATGCATATAATAAGTGGTTGTATAAATAGTCTATTAGGATCTTCCCGCAATCAAAAGCAGAATGAAACAAAACTTTAGCATACCTTACACCGTAGATTTTTTCACGTGAGGATTTCGCCTTGAGCAATCCGAGCAATAATCCAGAAATTGATGATTTGATGGAGAGCCTTCTCTTTCTTTGCACACAGTAGAGAAGATGGGTTTCCCTTGAATTCTTCTAATTCAATTGATATGTATATTGTGTGTAGAAAGAGGGACTCTTCATCCTTTTAAATAGGTTAGCCAATTAGGTTAGAAACTTACCCATCAAGGAATCTAACGGTTAGAATTACCACACTTATGTTAGGGTAAAATCACAACTCTTGATATAATTGAAAACTTCTAGTTTGACCACAATTAGTGTTCCACCATCTCTCTAAGTTAACAACTTGGACTGTTTTACCTTGACCATGACGTGTGACTTAAGGGCCACATTAATCCGTGAAGTTTGATATGAAGGATTTGGGTATTATTGAGTGTGTGTTTGACATCAAAATTCATCGTGATAGAGCTACCGGTTGTTTTGGTCTTTCGCAGAAGACCCATATAGAGAAAGTACTTAAACGATATGGCATGGATAGATGCACTCTAGGTGAAGCACCAACTTTGTGAAACACGGAAAGCTTACCATGAGGAATAAGCATTTCGATATCAAGAATTTCGTTGTATAGGAGACCGTTCGAGATAGTGTTATAGAGATTCCTCACATTAGTACGGAGCATATGATTGCATATACCCTTACCAAGGGTTTGCCACTCAAGGTTTTCAAGGAGCACATGACTCAGATGGGACTTGTTGAGTTGTTGACTCAATTCTAGATTTGTCTTTATTTGGACATGCTATCATTATTTCTTTTCTGCTATTAATCATGGTTTTTTTCCGCTGCATTCATATACATGCGTATTATCGCATGTTATCATTTACAGGTTATAAGATCATTACCCATAACAAGGTGGCGATTGTCACAAGGTGTGGTGGCGATTGTCACAAAATAGCCTGGAGTGTTCGACATTCAAGTTTGTTTGGGCTAAACGTGAGTTGGCTCCACGTTGGTAATGCCTTCACTCTTATGGAAAGGTGACTGGTTTGTCAATAAAGAAGAATGTCCTATTTGGACATGTTATCAGAGCCAAACCCGTAATTGACTTTACCGTACCGATTCTCATCGTTAAGGGTTTTGCTAAACCTTAGATTAATATTTCATCAGATTTTAACTTGCCGGTATAAGATTTTAAGGATCATATTAATTGGGTGTCGCCAGTGTAAATTGTTTATTGGCGTTTGAATCTATTTTTTATTGAGCTTAAAGTTTAGGAATCAATTTATATTAAATTTGCTAATAATATTCGAGTTTTTTCGGGTTTTCTTCAAGGTTCATCGAGCGATTAGATCATCACCAGTCGTCACTGGACTGAACGGCCATCCGAACCTGCAGTCGCTTGGTGGCCTGTGCCACTTTCGGGTGGTGGAAGGTTGTATGGTGGCTGCAAATAAAAGAGGCTTAAAGGTCTTTGCCTCTCTGGTTCCTTTTTATATGGAAGACGACTACAGAAACCCCTTTGGTTCCTCAATTGTGACCTATCCGTCTCCCTTCAATGCACGACGAGTCTAATGGGCCTGTGACCCAACCCATCATATAATACATATTGCACATGACCCGGCCTGTGAACCGACCCATCCACATGCCCAACCGGGCCCATGGACCCATATTAGCACATGACCTGACCCGGTCTGTGACCCGGCCTGGTCGACAATTGGACTCAGGTCATGGACCAATCCAGCCCATGCTCCACCCCATGGTACATGACCCGTTTCGACTCGTCGAACGCGATCCGTTTGCCTTTAAGGCACATTTTGACCCATATTATTCCTTATTCTTTTCACGTCATTTCTGGGCTATCTACAAGTTCAATTTTGGAACATTATATATGAATTTGGACTTTCTCGGACGTTCCGGATCTGTTTTTAAGGTCAATTTTTGCACAGGAGCTCTCTGTTATGATGTTTTCATGACCTGATGTCTTTTTTACTTTTTTTAAATGGATAATTATTTTATATTTGAGTGCTTTTAATTAAAGTTGCAATTAAATTTAAATTCGTGATTTATTTGTGTTTAATTGTTCAATGATGCATGTCTTATGTGCACTCATAAAGTTTTATCTTTCATGAAATATTCACTTAAAGTTTTGATCTACATGTCTATTTCACTTAAGTTATGTGCTAGGGATTTTGTACCATCATTTCATGTTAAGTTTCAAATTATTTTGATGATAAAGAATTCAACTTAAAGTTAAATATGTGAACATATTAAAGTTGAATTGAACTTTATTCTTTACATTTTTTAATTTGAACAATGTATAAATTTAACATTGAATCCCTAATTCTAAGAACTGAAATAAGACATTTATGGATCCTAAAGGTTAGGTTTTTTCCTATGGGGTTTATAGAGAGCCGACTGATCGTTTGGGGATGCTTGGCAAGTGAGTTGGTTCTTGCCCAAAGGTAGACAATTCACAAACCTTGTAGTTTTTGAATCTTAGATGTTTTCTCTATTAAGATCACTAGGCGTACCATTGCGTTAGGTGTTTGAGTACAGACCAAAGGTGTCATAGGTACTTGACGTAGTGTGTGCGAATAGAATAGTCTTGCATGGGATGGTTAGATAGGATAACCCTATTTGCCCAAAGGTATAGGAAGTGTTTGATTCTAATCAAACCATAGAGGCTAGGTCTATGGCGTATTTTAAGCGGTTGGAAGCAAGGTAAGTCATAGTATCTGCCCAAAGGTGAGCCATGACGTTGCCAAGTGCTTTCCTTGAAGATGGCATGTGCACATAGTGTCACTTCATACGTTTGAACCAAAACCCCTGATTTAAGCAAAAGGAATTAAATCTAAAGAATTGATTAAGTTTTGTTTTTGTTTTGACTTTCAAAAGGTGTTCCTAAATTAAAATCATTGCAGCGATGGATCTCTTGTCAATTACCAAACACATAGCAGGAGTTGAGCCCCTTTCTGGGTCCAATTTCAATACTTGGAAAATGACTCTCGACGTTTGTTTTGGGATTTTAGACATGTCCTTTGTGTTTAAGCAGTTTATCACGGAGTTACTCTTTGCGACGTAATCTCTCGTGCGGCAACTGGCTTCCTTGAACTAGATCAGCCTACTCACGTTTCAAACCTACACGGTAACGCATTAGGTTAGAAACTATGCGGATTCCCGAATGCAATTCATATAGCAAAACGCAGCGACTATCATAGGGGCAGCCCCACATAGGGTTTGGGTCTGCACCGTGGATGGTGGTCGTGGACCACCAAACACGATGGCTCCAGCGCATGACTCGACAAGAGCGACCCAACACCTATGCGAGGCTCGGATGCACGAACTCAAGCCCACAAGGCTATCATACACGTTCCGTAAGATATCACTTAGGCCAGCGACATGTCACGTGGCTGTTAGGTCACTTTCCCATATATATGGTTTAAATACCAACATAAGCCAAATGACGGGAGGACCTCAAACGCATTAGTTTGACATACTTTACTATTCACACCGCAACGCCCTGCATCTCTCCCCCACATGGCTATGTCGCGACTGCATCGCGTGCCCTGTTGGCACTGCGTCATGAACCAAACTGCCACCATGCCACGTGCCCTCATGGCCCACGACCGAAACCCTCGGAGTACCTATGGCGAAGCCCTCATGGCTTGGTGACTCGCCGACGATGCCCCAGCTTCAACCCACTAATGCCTAACGCACTAGTGGCACAAGTGGCCCTGCAGTTGACCCGGATGGCCATGCCGCGAGCCAACGTCACAGATTGCTGGTATTGCAGCAAGGAGGCCCACTACAAGAGCAAATGTATAAATTATAAGAAGTGGCTAGCGAAGTAGCATGAAGGTATTCCTAGAGTTTTAGTACTCCCTCAGACCTTTTCAGTTGATACTCCTCATTCATGGTTGGTTGACTCTGGTACTTCTGTGCATATTACGCACTCTTTTCAGGTACTCGGAAGTAGGAGAAGACCCAAACATGAGGATAGGTTGTTCCATGGGAACGACCAGGCAATGCAGGTGGAGAGCGTATGCACCTGTAATTTAATTTTGGACTATGGACATACTTTGCCTTTATATGGGACATATTTTATTCCTCCTTTAGAAGGAATATTATTTCGTTATCTAGACTTGTAGACTGTGGTTATATTTTTACTTTTAGCAGTATAGATTTAGATATTTCTTTTGATGGTTCTGAGGTTGGTCATGGCATTTTAGTTGATGGTTTATATTTGTTATTTGTTGATTCTTTTAGCACCATTACTTTGGTTGCTGAAGCCTCGAACTCGACACCTTCCGGGTCAAAGCGCTCTTTGCTTAGGGATAATTCTGTAGTCTTCTGGCATAAAAGGTTAGGTCACATATCAAAGAAAAGACTGAAATCGTTAGTTAGATCTGGTATTATTAGACCATTAGATTTCACCGATTTTGAAAATTTTGAAGGTAAAACTTCCAAACGGAGGAAGGTATCCGCCTCTTGAGCCACTGAGGTTTTGCAGTTGATACATACTTATATTTGTGGGCCTTTTCCGATTATTGTTCGTGGTGTTAAAAGGAATTTTATTACTTTTATTGATGACTACTCCAGATGCGCATACGTCTTATCAAAGACTAAAGATCAAGCTTTAGAGGTCTTCAAGACCTATCAGTTAGAAGTAGAAAATAACTTGTGAAAAAGATAAAGACTGTGCATTCAGATAGAGGTGGAGAATATTTCAGTAGAATGGATCCTGATGGTGTCAATCATGGACCATTCGTGGAATACATATAGACTCAAGGCATTGTTCCACAATATACTTCTCCAGGCGCTCCACAGCAAAATGGTGTCTCAGAAAGGAAAAATCGTACTTATCAGAAGATTGTTCGTAGCATGCTAAGTCACTCTACACTTAAAAAAGAGTTTTGGGGTGGAGCCTTGAAGACAACAGTTCAAATTTTCAACAGGGTTCCTTGCAAGTTTGAACCCGAGACTCCTTACAAGAGAAGGACAACTAAGGATCCAAAGCTCAGACATTTACATATATAGGGTTGTGAAGTTGGAGCTAAGTTTTATAAGCTCAACATTAAGAAGTTGGATCCTCGCACAGTCAGTTGCTATTTTATCGGTTATGGACATCAAACTAGGACTTGAAGACTTTTTCGTCCTGAAAGAGTCACTGATATTGTTGAGACCCATATAGCTAAATTTCTAGAGAATGGCGAATCCAGTGGGAGTTCGCGTCAGAATAATATTATTTTTATTGAGAACTTTGAATTTGATTTGTGTCTTTATCTAGTGGTAATGTTTTTCTTCCGACACCACCTGATTCCATAGATGTTGATACTTTGATTTAGACAAATCCAATGACGACTCCAATTGAAGAAGAATGTCCTATTCCACCTCATGTTTCACTAGTACCACCGGCTCAGCTCAAAAGAATTAAGCGCCAGCGTAAACCTGCCATTCCAGATTTCTTCGAGGTGTATACGCAAGGGGCTCAGCTTGAGAATGTTGATCTTGATGATCTATCGACCTTTCAACAGGCTATTGGTAGCAATGAATCCTCACACTCGCAGGAGGCCAAGAGAGAGGAGTTATTGTCCATGGAAAAGAATAAGGTTTGGGACCTTATGGATTTAGGCGGTTGAATGCAAATGGGTTTATAAGACTAAAATAGGCTCCAATGGCAAGATTGAAAGATTCAAAGCGAGACTTGTCGCGAAGGGTTTCAGACAGAAGGAAGGTATTGACTATGATGAGACCTACTCTCCAGTCTCTGCTAAGGATTCATTAAGGATAGTGATCGCTTTAGTTACACATTACGATCTCGAATTATATCAAATGGACGTGAAGACTGCTTTTCTAAATGGAGACCTTGTAGAAGACATATACATGTCACAGCCAGTTAGTTTTGTGATTGAAGGAAAAGAACAGCTAGTTTGCAAATTGAATCAGTTCATTTATGGACTTAAGCAAGCCTTCGATGAGGTTGTCACTAATTATGGGCTTAAAGAAAATATTATTAATCGTTGTATATTATCTCAGAAATAGTGGGAGCAAATTTGTCATTCTGGTTCTCTATGTGGATGATATATTACTTGCAAGTAACGACATTCATTTTCTCCACGATACCAAGAGTTTTCTCTCCAAGGCATTTGATATGAAGGATTTGGGTATTGTTGAGTATGTGCTTGGCATCAAAATTCATCGTGATAGAGCTACCGGTTGTTCAAGTCTTTCGCAGAAAACCTACATAGAGAAAGTACTTAAACAATATGGCATGGATAGATTCGCTCCAAGTGAAGCACCTATATTGAAGGGTGGTGTTATTTCTCAGGATCTAGAGCCCAGAACTAAGGCAGAAAGGCAACAAGTAGATCAAAAGGAGTATGTTTCAGTTGTGGGTAGTCCTATGTATGCAATGGTTTATCTACGTCCCGATATCAGTTCATTGTCACCCTACTTAGCCGATATCAGTCTAATCCAGGATTCGTGCATTGGAAAGTTGTTGCGAAGAAGGTACTTCGTTACTTACAGAGAACCAAAGATTTTATGTTGACCTATCGTAGGTCAGATAAGCTTAGATACTCATATTCTAATTTTGTTGGTCGTAAGGATAGTGTCAAATCAACAGCAGGTTATTTGTTCCTACTTGCAGAGGGCATTATTTCTTGGAGAAGCGCCAAACAGACTTTAACGGTAGATTCAACTATGTACACAGAGATTATTAGTTGTTATGAGGTTACTCGTCATACATTATGGTTGAAGAATTTCATCGGAGATCTAAAGATTATTGATTCCATTCATCGCCCCCTTATCATTTATTGTGACAATGAGGTTGTGAGCAAGTTTGTGAAACATGGAAAGGTTACCAAGAGGAGTAAGCATTTCGATGTCAAGTATTTCGTTGTATATGAGAACATTCGAGTTGGTGTTATAGAGATTCCTCACATTAGTACGGAGCACATGATTGCAGATCCCCTTACCAAGGGTTTACCACCCATGGTTTTCAAGGAGCACGTGACCCGGATGGGACTTGTTGAGTTGTTGGCTCAGTTCTAGATTTGCTTTTATTTAGACATGTTATCAGTGCCAATGGTATCATTGAAAAAACTCTCCTTAAAATGAGCTTTTGTGATCGGTGGATCCAGTTGGTTATGGGATGTGTCAAAACTGTCTTTCGAATTTCTTGTCAATGGCCAAGCTATAGGTAAAGTTATCCCAACCAGAGGTCTAAGATAGGGGGATCCCATATCTCCTTACCTTTTCATTATTTGTGAAAAAGTTTTTTCTCAACTCCTCAAATCTGTTGTCCATCAAAATAAAATTTCAAGAATCCGGGACTGTAGGGGTGCCCTTGTTATTTCCCATTTATTCTTTGTCGATGATAGCATCATCTATCATAAGGCAGATGAATCTGAATGTGGGGAGATTTTGAATATCCTTAAACTTTATGAGGATGCGTCGGGTCAAGTTATCAATTTTGACAAATCGACGTTATCCTTTAGTTGTAATGTCTAGTGATCTTCGACATAAGATCCAAAATTGCTTCCAAATTAAAAATATTGCACCTCACGAGCGGTATCTTGGGCTACCAATGGTGGTGGGCCCGTTAAGAAAGTTAATGTTCGAAAACATTAAGGAGAGAGTTTGGAAAAGATTAATGGGGTGGAAAGGTAAATTACTGTCCAAAGCAGGGAAAGATGTGCTAATTAAAGTGGTGGCTCAGGCAATCCCAACTTACTCTATGAGTTGCTTCAAACTTCTACTCTCATCATTCATCAATTAACATCTATAATTTCTAGATTTTGGTGGGGTCAAGCCGGAAAAGACAATGGGATCCATTGGAAGGAAGCATGGAGAATTCTCACTACCCCAATTCGCTCCCAAGTCGTTTGTTCAAAGCTAAATATTTCCCTCATAAAGAATTTTTGAAAGCAAACTCATGTCGCAATGCCTCATATTGTTGGTCAAGTATCAATTCGGCAAAGGACATTATTAAAGAGCGAATGGTGTGGTGGGTGGGCGACAGAAAATCAATTGATGTGTGGAATGACTGTTGGATCCCGAGAGCCTCTACATATCGGATTCTCACTCCAAAGAATAATTGTTCTATTCAAAAAGTGACGGACCTGATCTCGCCTGAACCGAAAGAATGGAATAAAACTTTAATCCAGAATAATTTTGTAGAAGATGATGAAGACATTATTCTCAAAACTCCTTTTCCTATTGCTGATCGGTTGGATAAAAGAGCTTGGGTGCATGAGAAGAAAGGTGACTTTAAAGTGTGTAGTGCATACAGGGTGGCTCTTGCGTTAGATTATCCATCTCAAGGCTCGGTTACTACAAGCTCCTTGTTCAATTGTCGATTTTGGAAGGATATGTGGGGTTTAAAAATACCAAATAAGATCAAAATCTTCGCTTGGCGTGCATGTAATGATATTTTACCAGTCTACTCCAAGCTACATAACTACATCAGATCCATCTCCCCCTTTTGTATGTTATGTGACAATGTTTTGGAGACGTGTTCTCATGCTCTTCGAGACTGCCCAAAGGCTAAGTGTTGTTGGTTTTCTTCTTCGCTGGGAGCTAGAACGGACGGACTACAAAATCTTTCTTTTAGGATATGGGCGGAGGATTTTTACCTTACACATGGAATGAAGCATATGGACAGACTTCTTATGATTGTTTGGGCAATATGGAACAAGAGGAACAATGTCATTCATCGTGCAAAGGCTTGTGATCCTACTTTGATCTATTTTCAAGCTGAACAGTTTCTAATGGAGTATTCTAAAACAAATTTGTCTTCACATTCATCTCCTGTGAACTCCCCAAATCATTCAGTTGTTATTATTAGGACATGGTCCCCTCCCCCTCTGGGCTTCCTCAAAGCAAATTTTGATGGAGCTTGGATGACTATGGAGAAAAATGTTGGGGTCGGGATTATTGTTCGAAATAATAACGGAGAAGTTACGGCTTCTATGGCAATGAATTGTAAGAATATTGCCTCAGCAGAACACTGTGAGGCATTTGCCTTCCTCCTTGCTACTCAATTCTCTCATCAATGTGGCTTTCATCATGTTATCTTTGAAGGAGATTCTCTCAACGTCATCAACAAGGTTTCTGATTAGGACATTGATTCATCGGACCTATCTCACTTATTTGAGGACATTAGAGACTAGCTAAAATTATTTACGTTCTACTCGCATACTCACGTTTTGCGGTCAGCAAATCGAGCTGCGGATATGCTAGCAAAAATCGGGTTGTTACCTAACTGTAATGAGATCTGGTTAGAGGATGTCCCTCCACATATCCATGAAATTGTTCTGCGGATTTAGTTTCTTAATGATGATTATCTTATCTCAAAAAAAAAAATCGGCTTTTAAAAAATATATATGTGTATCATGTGTTTTCTTCCCACAACGTACTAAACATGTATAATACCCATTTTTTAAATAAAACACATATTCTCATATAATACGCATATTTTTCATAGTAAACGTTTTTTCCCGTATTTTTAGAAAACTGTTTTAAAACTTTTTTTTTTTTTAAATTAAAATTAAAATTATCTAATTTTTTCCTGATTTTTCCGGTTTTTTGTTCGTCTTCCATATTTTACAATTTTTTACCTTCCAATTTTTCCCATTCCCCCCCCCCCCCCCCCCGCTTTGGCCTATTTTCAGACTTTCTCGCTCACCGTATTAAACCCATACCCGTATTTTGTGACTTTGTTCCTTACTTTTATCACGCAACTGATATTGAAAGTTTAACTTTCACTTAAAGCAAACTAGCCTAATTACCTCTAAATCCACTTCCTAAAACATAATAAACTCTATTTTGAGTATTTTCTTTCTAAAAGTCTACTATAACCTAAGAATAGAATGATAATGATCATGAAATAATAGGTTAACAAAATGAAAGAACTCTAATAGAAATAGACTCCCTACCTAAGTTAACTACTAATTTTAAATAGCCTAAAATTTGCAATAGCATCATACCTTTCTATAATCTATATTATGGTTATAAGTTATAAGCACTCAATGCACATCAAAATCGTGTGATTTTTGTATCCTAAATATTAACTCTAACAGGCTTTGCACCCATACCAATTTTCTTAAATCTCAAAATCATCTTCCGCTAGAAAATGGACCAAAATTGTGAGCGATGAAAATAAGATATGACATTACATTGAAACAAATCTCGAGGAAGAAAATCAAATTCACTTTGTACCACCTCCCCATAGCCTACTCGGAGAGAACTTCTCGAGTTTGATCCCTCGTCATGCTTTTCTTGTCCCTTAGAATTCATTTTGGTATCCTCATTAATTAATTGTCCAGGGCCCTAACTACTCAATACATATTAAAATTACATGATATTGCGCTCATTTGATAGATAAACCAGTAGATTTTATGTTATACAAGGTCCGTAAGGTTTTGAAGTTGTTTCCCGCTAGAAATTAGGCCAAAAGCATCTGACAAAATTAGACATGAAATTATTATAAGAAATTCTCAGGGTAAAAAACTAAATGCACTCGTACCAATAAACTTATGGCCTGCATCAAAATAATCAACTCAAAGTGCTTAATTATCCTTCACACAAATCAAAACATGGTCTGAAAAGTCGGCCTTTATGAAAAGATCGACAAAAAACTCCGAAAGTAAGGTTGTGCAGCATAATTGCCCCATAATCGGTTGGTTCAGCAAGGCGCCAATTACTTGATGATTTTTGTTAATTTTTACCGATTTTTGTGAATTTAACTAAGATGAATCATGCATATGCATTTATACGGCTCCATGGATTATTTGGTTATAGATATGCCTTTCATCAAACACCTAATAGCTTAGTTGTTTATTAAAATAAAAAAACATTATTTCTGAATTTTAAAAAGTTATGATATCTTTTTATTTGTTTTCCGAATTTTCCCAAGTTGACCTCTTACCAAATTATTGTCATATCATGACTTTCTGACCTGCTTCAAACTTTTACACGAAAATATATTAATGTGGTGGATTTTGGATGAAAAAAATGATTCCATTTCTAATATTTACATTACAAATTTAAGAAAATAATTACTTGCACATAAAAAATGATACCATTTCTATATATATCGGGGCCAGGGATATGGGTTCGAACGCGTGGATGATCCATGCATTTGAACCAGGTGCGGTCCATGTGGCACTCATCTAAGGGATCCGGTGCCATGGAAACTTGCCCAAGATAAATCTGGTCCATTTAAAAATATATAAAAAATTAAATGGGGTCCATATCCACCGTCCCAAATGTGATCAAAGGTCTCAAAGTTCAATGCACCAGGTTTTCGAGGCAGTAGGTAAATTTTGACCATGTTTTGGAGGCCAAAAAAGTTCCCAAAAGATGTTTTCTTTTTTAGATCACATGCCATGTGGCATGTGATCCCAAAACGGGTGTTGTTTTGAGATCACATGCCACGTAGCATGTGATGTCGGATTCAAACGCATGGGCTCTCTCTCTCTCTCTCTCTCTCTCTCTCTCTCTCTCTCTCTCTCTCTCTCTCTCTCTCTCTCTCTATATATATATATATATATGTGTGTGTGTGTGTGTGTAAATACAAACATTCATAGATATAGTCTAATGAAAACTGCCAAGTGACTTGGCCAAGTGAACAATTAAATCTGGCTGATTGATTTCTAAAATTTGGTTTCTTCCAGTGAGTCTCTAAACTTACACAGCTGAGTACAAAATCCTCCAGTACTTTAACAACAAGAAAGGTCGTCTCGTGCAAAAAAAAAAAAAAACCAAGTGAGAATATGTGGAGCTGTACTAGCCAGAGAGGGTTAAGTTTATAATTCCTAGAAACTTCAATATTGTTAACATATATATAAATATAATATATATATATGGACATAGTTCAGAGAGTAGCATCCACCATGAATTTTATCTACATATAAATTGGTTTTTACCATGAATACACGGAACACTTTTGACTCCACAAATCTCGACGGGCATGTCTTGGATTATTTCATATCGGGACTTGTGGATATAGAGCAACCCACTTATCTCATTGTTAAAACTCCTTATTGCATAGAAGACTACTATGGAATATGGATATATTGTCATTTTATAATTCTCAGACGGCTACAATCCAGTGTGTTGCATTGAGATCGGGGTCAATAAAAAGACATGAATATGCAATGGATACTCTTTTGTATCAGTAAATTCTATAACTTTTATTAGGATAACAAAACATGCAGTCGATCATAGGTGACCATAGTGATTTGCTTTGCCCAGAAAAGGTAAAATAGAAGAAGAGAAATAACAAGCAGCGCCACTAAAAGCACACTAGGGTAGCCGATAAGGAGGTTGGAGCCTTTATGATTCCCACAACACTTGTATCAACATGGTATGGATACTAGTATCCAATCCATATCAATATATGGTATGATATATTATACATGTTTATATATATATATATATATATATATATATATATATATATATATATATATATATATATATATATATATATATAATGAAGTAAAAACCTTCAGGAAATTGAATTGCACTACCTCTTTTCATACAAATCCTCCAAACATTTCTCCAATAATCTTCTAGTACTACAGCGTATTGCTCCTCTCTCCTCCTCCAACACTGGATCTGGTGAGGTTGTCGTACAAGTAGTATCGTCGTCGCTGTCATACAACTCTGACCAATCTGCACATTTAACAAAACTAAATAGTAAATACACATCAAATTTCAATCAATACATAATCAAATTTAACAATAAATTAAACACAAGAACATGGAAACCTGATAAATAGAAACTGTAGTGTACTATTACGGACTCAAAGTAATAGGAGCTTAACTTTATGCTCCATTCACGCCTAGGAATTTTTGTAGTATTAGCTAGGTCATTAACAAATGGTATTAGAGACAGCACCACGTCTCGAGTTTGAATCCCGGAAAAGGCAATTGGGCAGGGTACTATAGTGACAACTTCTGCGGAGTGGGCCATGGAAACCCAGAAGGGATGACCTTGGGAAAGGAATACCCGGGGACCCAAAAGAGATAATAGAATGAAAACCGCCACAAAGTGGGTAGTCATGGAATCCTGGAAGGGGCAGCCTGGGAAAGCGCTACCTGGGGGTCAAGAAGAGGTTACCAACTAAAAGTCGCTACAGGGTGGGCCGCCACAGAGGTCAGCTACGGAGCAAAGTGGTGTGTTACAACTTGGGGAAAGGGCTATCTGGGGACCCAAATGGGGTACTAGAGTGAAAACCACCACACAATGGGGAGCTGTAGAGTCCCAGAAGGTGTGAAGTGGGAAAGGGCTACCTAGGGGTCAAGAAAACGGGTACTAAAACAAAAGTCGCCCAGAGGACGTCGCCACAAAGTTTGGTTGTGGAGCGTGGTGTGTTACATTCTAGGGAAAGGGCTACCTTGGGACCCAAAAAGGTAGAAGAGTGAAATCCATGGATCAAAATATCGTCCGATACCGATACGTATCGGACGATACGTATCGGTATTGGACTCGAACGATACATTCAATGTATCGTCCGATACAGACCGATACCGATACGTATCGTCCGAAACGTATCGTTTTGGAGCTCGGACGATACGTATCAGTAACCCGATATTTTAACCCATGGTGAAATCTGCCACAAAGTGGGCAACCGTAGAGTCCTGGAAGGAGTGACTTGAGAAATGGCTACATGAGGGGCCATGAAAAAGGGCACCATTAGGGCTGCAACCGAGTCGGGCCGAGCCCGAGCTTGGGTCAGCTCTAGCGAAGGCTCTACCTTATACACGCCAAGCTGGAACTTGGTTCTAGGCCCTTCGAGCCTAAAAAGCCTGAGCTCTAGCTTGGCTCTATCGAGCTCGAGTCGGGCCGAGCCGAGCCGAGCTTTGAGCTAAATAAGTTTTATTAAGAAAAAAAATTCTAATGTTGTTTTAAACATTATCTTCTTCTTTCAATAGATGAAAGATTTAATAAAATTTATAAATGAAAGCCCTAATATCTTTTAATCCCTTTGTCAATTTGGATTTAACGGATCGATGGGAGAAAAAGGTGTTTGAATTTTGAACAGTAAAAAGGTGTTTAAATTTAATGTGCTAAATATTGATTAAGAACATAGGTGTTGGTCGCAGGTGTTGATTGGTTGGTCAATTGCCATTCTAGTGGTTGTTCATTGAGACAAGTGAGAAAAAATTTTAATGGTTGCACTGAGAGAGAGATAGAGAAAGGGAGAAAGAAAGCGCAAACTTCAATAAAGGATCGTAAGGATTATATGTTAATTACACATCTATCCACTATAAAGTAACCATTAGATGAATCTTATTATAAGGGGAAAGTAGTAAAAAAAACTTTCAAAATTATATATAATATATTTTATTATATAAAAGTATTATATACTATTAATCAAACCGAGCCGGGCCGAGCCAGGCTTTACTAGCTCAGCTCTGGCTCTAGAGCCGAGCTTAAGAGATCAAAAGCTCTCATTTTCGGGCCGAGCCGAGCTGTCGAGCTGTATAGCTAGCTCGGCTCTTTGCAGCCCTAGGCAACCTAATAAAACCACCATATAATGCGCCGCTGTGGAGCATGATGGTGAGCTATAACCCTAAAATAATAAGGGCCTAACTTTCTGCTCTATTACGCCTAATCTTCAACATATACCAAGGTTGGATGCCAAATATGCACTCAGGCCATCTCTGATGCTCATGCCACACACAGGATCATCGATTCAGAGAATCAATGTGGCAAGATAACATGCGATGATAAAATACAGAACATTAAACTGTAAAATTTCAAGATCAAGAACAAGATGGAGGATTATGCATAGAAATCTGTTTAATTACTCTAGATTCACTTGATAATTAAACTCTCCCAACCTAATAGATATATAACCTAACTCTTCTCATAAAAAAAAAAAAGATATATAACCTAAACTAGTTCAAGAGAATTTAAAATTAATTTGATGAACTCAGATATTCTAGGGTTACCAAAAATAACTACAGAAACAAACAAATCAAATATATTGAAACGAAATTGAACATTCTTTATGTCTAAGCAGAAAAAAAAATAGAGACAAATCTACTACAATTGAAGAGAAATTTAAAAAAAAAAAAAAAACAATCGAATGTGTTCTTACGATTTTCCATCGATGCTCGTATTGCGTTTCGAACTTCAAAGCAGGGTATTTTAGAGGTATATAGGCAGGGTGAGAGAGAGCGAGAGAGCGAGAGAGCGAGAGAGAGAGAATAGACTATAGAGGAGGGAAGGTGGTTCGTTTATAAATATAGAGGATTTAAAATTGGAAAAGTAGGTTTAGAACAAACGCTAAAGCGCGCAATTAGAGTTGTATTTAGAAAGGGAGTTGATATTTAGTGACTTCATTGATTCACGGGTTACTTTTGAGACACGTGGCACTCGGAAACATGTGAAGTCTGATTTTAAGACCTATAATCTAAAGATAGAAAGTAATAAGTCAATGGGATGGATCGGATCGGGTCGGGTCGGATGGTATGGGCCAAAAATCTCTTTGTCCGCACTCTTTGAGCCCCCCACCCAAATTTTGGATGAGCACTTCGTGCCTAATCTGATCTGAATGACACCCGACCAGACGGTTGGGGTCGGGCGGGTCAAGTTTTCGAGTCTTCGGTTTGGTTGGTTGGGCTGGTCGGGTTAAGGAGTCAGAATTCCTGCTTGGGTCAACAGGTCAAATCGACAGGCCAAGCTTCTAAGCAAGTCAACTGAATTATAATGTATAAACTAGTATTACTAATCACAATGCAAATGAAAATAAGGGTTTTTCTAAACATGTTTATGTACATAATGCTAATTAGGAGGTCATTGGGTCAATATGGCTGATAATGACCGAATTCCACGATTTTTTGGAAAAATTGCAAAGAAGTCATAATCTTTTGAAAAAACGAATAACTTTTTAACTATTCACGACTTTTTAAAAAAAAATTGTAAATTAAGGATTATTCGTAAATTTCATGAATTATTCATCAATTTTCCACAAAAATTAAAACTTTGTCTGAATTTTTTTATTTTTTAATTTTTAAAATTTTTAATTAATATAATTTTAAAAATTTTCTTTACATTTTTTCAAATTTTGACCCATTTTATTCCAAACTAGATGAATTTTGCTAGATTTTTCCAATTTTTTTTCAAGCCTATTTATTCTTGAACCCTTACTTGGTCACTATGATAAGGATGGGTCAGGTTTCGAGGCGAGTCATCCAAGCATATAAACTCGGGTCGACGGGTCAGGTATCTGGTTGCAAGTTGACCCAACCCGACAACCCAATTTTTCAAGACACATTGATTCATCGAGTTTGAAGACCATGTTCTATGGATATACTGTAGCAAAGATTGGAAAAAATAAAATTTTACCGCTCGTATAAAAATGCTTTATTTCCTAATATTTTACCCATAAATCTTTAGATCATGACACATTTGTCATTTTGTAAAAATCCTTTGGCAAGCCGCCCATAAAGTGACTTTTGAACAAAGGACTAGATATTTGGACCCTTTACTTAATATCAACAATGGAAAAAAATATTTTCATTATCTGATTCAATATGGTCAAACATATAATTTTATTCTTATTTTTTTTAAGGCAATGATGACTTGTGAATCAGATGATAAAAATGTTTTTTCATCTCAATTTTCTGCATTGTCGATTTATAGATCGGGGTCTTCAAATTGCAAAAGGCACATTGGTGAAACCAAATGCGACATGACTATAGAAGTGACCATTGAACCAAGTTGATTGGTGCTACCAAATACCAACTGGTTCAAAAGGAGTTGTAACCCAACCAGGGACGGAGCCAGGGGAGGGGCCACGGCCCCACAACTTTTTTCTGTTTTCATATCAAGAACAAAGCAAACAGATTATTATATTAAAAAAAATAGTAAAAACTCAAGACTATCAAAGAAAACCATGGGTCCAAAAATAAAAACTCATCCTCATCATCATATATTCATAATTTCATATACCATTTTAGGATTTACTATCTTATTCTAAAGCCTGATATCTATAGTTTCATTCCCATTACAAAGATATTGGAGGAAGAAGACATAACATATTCGAAAGCTTGATATCTATAGTTTCATTCCCATTACAAAGATACTGAAGGAGGAAGAAGATATAACATATATGTTTTAAATGATTTTTTTTTTAAATATCCATCTCTCTATTTTAATGTACCAACATCCCGAACACTTACTGATTGACTAGTAGCTCAGTTGGTATCCTCCCTCCTTTGTGAGGTTTGAGGTCGCCGTGGGTTTTACACACCACGTTTGCTTCCTCCCTTATGTTAATAAGATGAGGGTTGTTGGGTAAGATTTATTCCTCTATGTGTCACTCAATGTGAGTGTTTTGTTATCTGAGATTTATTCCTTAGTGTTGTTGTTGAACTGGCATACTCTCTACGATATATAAGGCACATTCAGGTTGTCTTCGTCATATAGCCACTGAAAAAAGAAAAAAAACATCACGAGCCCTTACTACCCCTTCAATAATTAGTTTTAGGGATTCTCTTAAGGTACTATAATTTCTACCCCATGAAACTGTGACCTCACCCATCTCCTACTGTTGACATGCATTGACTGCTTTGAATCATACGACGCCCATCAATTTTCATCCAAATCTTCCGCATAATAGATCATCTGATTATGGACGTTCCACTAGATGGATAAATTTTTTATTCCACGTGACACACATCCCAAAAATTGACCCTGAATTATATGGCACACATCACACTCAAACACATTTTGGGGTCACTTTTCGGGTTGTGTGCCACGTGGAATAAAAAATTGATCGCCTAAATTTGCTGATTTTACACGAATTTCTCCCTCAACACAAATTTTGCTATTTTTATTTTTTATAATTTTAATATATTTCTCAGTCACGCTTTGGCCCTCAATCTTGATATATTTCTTGCTCTTACTTAATTTCGCCCCCTCCCATAAAAGTTTCAGGCTCCGTCCTTGAACCCAACACAACACAACCTGACAGATTTAGTTTTCTAAAATGCAAACCCTACTTGTAACATGTGAGGTTTGAAAAGTCGACCATCTGATGGTGTGCCGATGATGTCAAGATCCATTATATTAAAGATTGGGAAAAAAGATCATCATCTTATCGGTCTATTGTTTGTGGCTTAGACTTAAAGATTCGATAGGTGCAAATAAAGGTTGTCTAGGCAAGATTGACCTTATTCATTGTTTGGCCGTGCACCAAAAGGCTCTAAAAGAAGCCCAACTTCTAATTTATGACAGGGTGTCTTTCAATACCTCGACGGAATCTTGAAAAGCGCCAACACCAAAAATTATTGATTGCTTTAGATTAAACGATAGAGATCGTGTTTCACTCCAATCTTCCACACATGGGATCTTGAGGCCATAAACGTACCATTAGACGGTCTATTTCCAAATCTATATGGCACCGATCTCAAACACGTGGCCCTAAACTCACATGGCGGACATCTGATGGTACACTCATTGTATCAAGATCCCTTGTGTGGAAGATTAGAGTGAAACACAATCTCCATATGATATAAAGCAATCAATGATTTTTGGCATAGGTGCCCAACAAGATTCTGTGGGCGTTGTTGCTAATAAAGGTACCCAAAAAAATAGAGTACCTTTAAATCCACCCACCAAATCTTTGAGTTCACACATGCTGGAGCACACTGACTGCATTAAATCAGACGATAGAGATTATTTATCCTCCCAATCTTTTACACGATGGATCTTGAAATCATGGGTGTAACATCCCGAAAATTTTGACCTTTGAACAGTGTGCCTCGGTGTGCGTGTCCAATTGGTCATGTATCCGACCCTGTGAAAATAATTGATAGGTTATATTACGTCATATGTTAAGTGAAAATCAGAAGGAGTAAAGTTATGCATAAAGCTTTGAATGAATTTCGATACACCTAATTGCGGTGTATGTGCTTAACATCAAAACTAAAGACTTAATATAAGTGTATGAAGCCTAAGAGAATTTATATATCATATGAATTTTGGGTTCTAAAGAGGGAATGAAAGTTTATTAATGATTAAACAACTTATTTGACTAATTGGGCCAACTATATTTGGCTGACTAGTTGGGCCGACTATTCAAGCCGACTATAGGTCCTGATTGGGTGCATGTCTGTTAAGAAATACGTCACCGTTCAGAATTTTCAAATGGGATCGTTTTCAGTTCATTTGAGCTCGTGTGAGATTTTTAGGACCAAGTTCATACACTGTGATTGTGTGTATTGGCTCAACACCGAGCCCGATTCATAAGTTATTTCGGTGTACAGGTCCCACACCGAACCAAAAGATTAATTTTATAATAGCTAACACCTCGCTTAGGTGTATTTGTTTCACGTGGAGTCTAGTTCCTTAGATAAGGCAAACACCAAAAAAGGGTGTATGTGTTGCAGAGGGGAACTAGCCCTTTAAGTTAAGAAAGGCAAAGCTTCTTTGGGAAGCTATTACCGATTTGCCTTGTTTGGATTTGGGTTTTAAAGAGAGAGAGAGAGAGAGAGAGAGAGGAAGAGGGGAGCTTGAGCAAATCGCCATCGTGATGCCAAATCGGCTCCGTTAAGTTTTGAGGTATCGGCTTCGTAGTAATTTGTGTGCCGCGAGAGTCGTTGGATTCCAATATCGATGAGTTTTAGAGATTTTGAGTGTATGGGTTGACGATAGAGAATCAACCATTGTGATAGCGGTATACGCGATTGGGTGAGTGAAGGGTAGTGCGGTTTAAAGGGAGTTTCGTCGTAAGCTTCATTTTGATTCAATCGATAAAGGGATCGTCAAATTTCACTCCGAAACTCTCTCGTGGGCGTGAGCACGTGGATCGAGGAATCGATCGATTTAAAAGGTAAGAATCTTTGTAAATTTATTATGAGTTGATGTATTAGTTAGCTTAGGTGTATGGGCTATGATAATTGAAGAAGAAAGATAAAAATTTGAAGAAAATGGGTTGTTGAAGTTCAAACCCGAGCTGACAAAACCGACCGGTCGAACTCCAAATCGATCGGTTGAATTCGTCTGAGCTCGCCGACACTACCTCAATTTTTAGGTCGTAACGTTTTGGTCCGATCTCTGATTGTCATGATTATTGAGGTGTTGGAAAGAGGATAGAAATCTCTACAACTTTTGTGAATTGACCAACTTGTGCATCAACCGTTTTAATGATAAGAATTTAGTTATAATTTTGATCGATTTCTGATTTTCGACCAACCGACCGATCGGAATATTTTCAACCGATCGATTTGGAAAATCGACCAATCAAAATTAGTATCAACCGGTCGATGGTGAAAAACAATGAACATGTAATTTGGGTCTGGAGAAATCGATCGGCCGATTTGGAAATCAACTGGCCGAATTTGAAAACCAACCGGTCGAATTTCTACGATTGGTCGAATTTGACTGAGCTTTTCGATACTACTTTGGTATTTTGGGCATAACTTTTTACTCTGAACTCCGATTGATACCATTCTTATAGAGTTGGAAAAAGGACAACGAGATCTACAACGTTTATGAATTAATAATTTCGTGAATCTAAATATTTAATGGTAAAAAATTATGGGAAAACTTACATCAAATTCTAAGTTAGCACGAGCTTGTCCATTTCAACCTCGGTTTTGAGAAATTAGATAAATACACCAAATTTATTAGTAATTAGAATATATTATTAATACATCATCATATGTATAATGTAGATTAAGAATGGGGGCTGTCAATAAGGATTTTGGTGTCGCTTTGGACGGCTCTGAGCTTAAGGTAGGGAAAACTCTTTAACATATGTATTGATTACGATTAGCATGCATTTTATGATATGATAAGATATGTGTGTGGTGTGCAACTTGTCATCTATTTAGCATAAATTTTGTAATGTGAGAAATATAAGTGTGATTTATGAAACTCGTCATTTGGATAGCATGAAGTTCTTTTATGAGTTTGAACATCAAAAGTGTATATGTGTGTGTGTGTGCACTCTGAGATGTGTATATGTGTGAAATCAAATATCTGTGTGTGGAAGCTTAAAGAAACTCCAAATCTATGGTGTGGGAGTTTTGAAACTCCAAACTTAATATAAATTATCACTTTTCACGTTGATGAACTATAAGTTATTTTCGCACTTTGATTTAAGGTTATGAGTGATACCCAACCGACATGATGGTATATCCGTGCAAATTGTGTTTTCGGTGCAGCGAGATATCTGCTCTTTGCTTACCATTCTGCAGTAAATTATGCTTCCGGTGCAGCGGAATATCTGCTATTTGATTACCATTCTGCGGAAATATTCATTCCGACAAGTCACCTCTATTGAAGGGGCTTGCGAAATATACACAAATGGTTCATGTGAACGACGATGGTGGGTATCCCATCGGGGACTCGATGCTATAGTGCTCAGGGATTATTTAAGTGATCAGTTTAAGTTTTCTTTTGTTATGGAAATAAATTTTGAAATCATGTGTTTAAGCTTTAAACAAAAAAAAAAAATTGTGTGTGATATCAGTTTTGCTTCAAGTCAAATATTCTTTAAATTGTGAATCTTTATGTGAAAAACATGTTTGATTTTGTCATAAGATATATGTGTGATATAATAATATGCATGTTATTGATGTTTCTCTACTGAGCTTAGATGTAGCTCATCCCTCGACTATACGTCACAAGTACAGGTGTTGATCAAGATCAAACACTGGATAAAGGCTTGGGATCTCCTGTTTGAGAAACCTTAGGTGAGGATTTGGGCTAAGCAGGTTTTGGATTTGTATGGTGGATATTTTGGGGTCTTTTGGATTTTGAACTTGGTATATCCGGGGATTAAATATATTGTAAGATTTATTCTGTAGGTATGTTTTTAAAGCCACTGTTTAGGTGATGGTCGGCCATCACCAGTGATTTTCTTGTAGGCCTTTTTTTTTAGTTTTTATGTATAGAAGAACCTTTATTATTGATATATCTTTGCTTTGACACTACGTTTGTTGGAATACCAAGTATTTCTGTTTTTGGATCGTGATATGTGCAACCCGACGATCCAATTTTCCTTGAGTTTAAGATGTAAATAGAAAAAAAAATATTATGCAGGTTTTTGTAAAATCGGGGAAAATCGAGCTGTCACAGTTGGTATCAGAGCTTAAGTATTAAGTCTTGTTAGGACTCAAGGCTATGACAGTAGACTCTATTAGGACATAGGATATCCAACTATGACTCATCACAGTTGATGAAACCTTAGGCTTTAGGTCTTCTAGAGACTCAAAGCTGTGGTCATAGGTTTTGTTTAAAACATGGGTTGTGAATCTCACGATCACTTGTAGTAGAGATACTTGATGATTGTGATAGAACTACGGTTAGTTGATATAATAAGTTTTAGATTTAGTTGGATCATAGGGCTATGGTGACCGCAATCATTATTAATTGGAACCTGGTGTAAATTTGACAGGTCAAAATGGCACCACGCAAGAAAGCAAAGATTATAAGCACCGAAGGAAATAAGCAGAATAGGCATCTATTGAAAGCGATGATCAACACAATGGCTCAGCATACTGCATTACTCACGGCAATGTTAAGAGATGCGACTCCCACCTCTCAATCAACATTGGTTGAATCATGCCCTAGGTATAATGGGTGACGCCTATCAAAGGATTGTAGGTGGTCTACTGGTGCATGTTTTAAGTGTGGGCAAATGGGACACCGAATAAGAGATTGTCCCGCAATGAAAAAGGGGGCAACGGCTTCGGTAGCAACTTCGGATACCTCTTAGTCCACAGGTTGAGACCGTGCTCTAGCCATCTCTGCACGAGATGCACGTACAATTGGAGGGGTTGTTAACGTACCTCCTCACTCTTCAGGTTTGGCGGCGAGTAGAGTTTCAGAGGTGTAGCAGATCCTGCGTGTCCCCGCATCTACACTGATTGATAAATGTGCTTGGTGTGGAAAGTGTCATAAAACTGAGGAATGTAAGTTAGCATTGGGAACTTGTTTTAAGTGCGATGAGAAAGGGCACTGGATCAAGGATTGCCCAGTAAGGCGTCAGGGGCAGGTAACATCGACGTTTACTTTCAAGCCGATTCTCCCTACAACTCAAGGTCACACCACAGTCACATCAACACACGAAGCCCAGGTGGCACATGAAGTTCCTCAAGGTATAGATTCATTATCGATTGTCAAGATTTTACTCTACTTTGTAGATGATGAATGCCCTTAGAATTCATGTTTTGCTTTTGACATGTAAGGAATATCATGACATCATCTTATGTGTATCAGATTAATGCACCTGAATGTCATAAATAAATTTCAAATTCAAAAGGATTAACTATGTAGGTGATAATTATAATGACAAACCTTGAATCAAACTTGACCGTTAAGGTGAAATTACTTAAGGATAGGTTGTTTAGAAAATCTAAAGTTTTGGTGACACTTATGAGCCATGATGTTTTAACGAAGACTTGTAAACAAATTAATACTTCACGGCCCTAATCAATTGTCTTTCCTTTTACAATTAGAATCATATTTGTGTGTTATAGGTATGATAAAATGCATGCATTTTGAAATTTTAAGATCTTGTAATGACTGTGTACCCGTATGGACGTACGAGATGGCTCACTGTGGTAGACACTTCATTATAGTGTGTGCCCAGTTGATGGCAGATAGTTCGCATTTTGTCTATGAAAGTAGCCACGTAGTAAAGGGTTTTAACATATGATTGAGTCTTGCTGATGATTATGATGATGGTGGGTACCAATGTGTACTCTTAGCTTGGTGGATGTGTTTTTATCATAAATCCCGTGATCGTATCTAGCTTAACTGTGGTAATGCTTAGTTGAGCAATGGGAAATTTTATTACTAGATAGGTTTTAATCATTTTGTTTTATGGCTAGATTTCCTTTGGGTGGACATAGAATCTGTTGGGTGAGTTAACCTTTCCTCCGATTTAGAAGGTCAACTTCATAAATGGTCGCTTGTCTCAGATAAGTAGTATCCGAAATCTACAGATGACTATTGGGCATTCAAATATGGTTATGGACATGATGTGTTGCCATTCATGGAAAATTTGATGAATTGTTGGTTAACATTGTTGTGGGGGTGGTATGTTGAATTAGTAGTAAACATCATTGAAGGTCATTATCTCTTTCTTTGTGGATATGTCCTTACCAACTATTTAGGGAGATACTTCGTCAAGCTGTGAAAATGGTGTTTCATAGTTACCTATGCGCAAGTTGCCTGATCTATTCCATCGACTCTTGAGTGAGCACCGGTCGAATTTGACAGAGTTGGTGAGGTCTCATAACGTATTGAGACACACTACTGTGGGATCTATTTTCGGACGTAAAATTGGTTGTCGTACGTGTTAGTGACACGATGGTATCATAATGTGTGATTTTATGGATTTTTCAATGACACATATGTATCATTTCACATGATGACAGCTACAGATACGTGTAGCTTAAGCCTGTCAAAATAAGGGTAGGTTCTATCATTAATTTCGGTTACCTTTTGTTATGTGTGGCCAATTTTCGAGGATAAAAATTCTTTTGAGGAGGGGAGAGTGTAATGATTCTGGTTTTTATTGTTCATCATTGACTCTTGACAAGAATATGTCTATTTTGTTCAGGACTAATAAATACCCACAACCGTTCGACTGGGGATACGAACATTTTCGAGGATGAAAATTCTTTAAGGTGAAAAAAATATAACATCCCAAAAATTTTGACCATTGAATAGTGCGCCTTGGTGTGCGTGCCCAACTAGTCATGTACCTGATCCTGTGAAAATAATTGATAGGTCATATTAGGTCATGTGTTAAGTGAAAATCAGAAGGAGTAATGTTATGCGTGAAGCTTTGAATGAGTTTCGATACATCTAGTTACAGTATATGTGCTTAACTCCAAAACCAAAGACTTAATATAAGTGTATGAAGCCTAAGAGAATTTATATCTCTTATAATATTTGGGTTCTAGAGAGGGAATAAAAGTTTATTAATAATTAAACAACTTATTTGACTAATTGGGCCAACTATATTTGGCTGACTAGTTGGGCCAACTATTCGAGCCGACTATAGGTCCTGATTGGATACATGTTTGTTAAGAAATACATCACCGTTCGAATTTTTCAAACGGAATCATTTTCAGTTCATTTGAGCTCGTGTGAGATTTTTAGGACCAAGTTCATACACCGTGGTTGTGTGTATTAGCTCAACGCCAAGTCGGATTGATAAGTGATTTGGGTGTATAGGCCCCACACCGAATCAAAAGATTAATTTTATAATAGCTAACACCTCGCTTAAGTATATTTGTTTAACGTGGAGTCTAGTTCCTTAGATAAGGCTAACACTCAAAAGAGGTGCATGTGTTGCATAGGGGAACTAGCCCTTTAAGTTAAGAAAGGCAAAGCTTCTTAAGGAAGCTATTATCAGTTTGCATTGTTTGGGTTTGGGTTTTTAGAGAGAGAGAGAGAGAGGAAGAGGGGAGCTTGAGCAAATCACCATCGTGATGCGAAATCGGCTCTGTTAAGTTTCGAGGTATCAGCTTCGCAGTTATTTGCGTGCCGTGAGAGCCGTTGGATTCCAATATCGATGAGTTTTAGAGATTTTGAGTGTATGGGTTGACGGTAGAGAATCAACCATTGTGATAGCGGTATATGCGATTGGGTGAGTGAAGGGTAGTGTAGCTTGAAAGGGAGCTTCACCGTAAGCTTCGTTTTGATTCAATCGACAAAAGGATCATCAAATATCATTTCGAAACCCTCCCGTGGGCATGAGCGCGTGGATCAAGGAATCGATCGATTTAGAAGGAAAGAATCTTTGTAAATTTGTTATGAGTTGATGTGTTAGTTACCTTAGGTGTATGGGTTATGATAATTAAAGAAGAAAGATAAAAATTGGAAGGAAATGGGTTGTGGAAGTTCAAACCCGAGCTGGCAAAACCGATCGGTCGAACTCCAAATCGATCGATCGAATTCATTTGAGCTCGCTGACACTTTCTCAGTGTTTAGGCCGTACCATTCTGGTCTGATCTCTGATTTCTGTGATTCTTGTGGCATTGGAAAGAGGACAGAAATCTCTAAAACATTTGTGAATTGACCAACTTGTGAATCAACCGTTTTAAAGGTCAGAATTTAGTAAGAATTTGGGTCAATTTCTGATTTTGACTAGACACGAAACCTACTAATCGAAATTAGTATCGACCAATCAATTTGTGAAAAGCAGTGAACATGTAATTTGGGGTCTGGAGAAATCGACCGGTCGATTTGGAAATCAACCGGTCGAATTTGACTGAGCTTGCCGATACTGCTTTGGTATTTTTGGCATAACTTTTTACTCCAAACTCTGATTGACGCGATTCTTGTGGAGTTGGAAAAAGGACAATGAGATCTATACTTTTGTGAATTAACAATTTTGTGAGTCCAAATATTTAAAGGAAAAAATTAGGGGGAAGATTGCGCCAAATTCTAAGTTAGTACGAACTTGTCCATTTCAGCCTCGATTTTGAGAAATCAGATAAATACACCAAATTTATTAGTAATTAGAATATGTTATTAATACATCATCATATATATAATGTAGATTAAGAATGGAGAGCTGTTGATAAGGATTTTGGTATCGCTTTGGATGGCTCTGAACTTAACGTAGGGAAAACTCCTTAACATATGTATTGATTACGATTAGCATGCATTTTATGATATAATAAGACATGTGTGTGGTGTGTAACTTGTCATCTATTTAGCATGAATTTTATGATGTGAGAAATATAAGTGTGATTTATGAAACTTGTTATTTGGATAGCATGAAGTTCTTTTATGGTTTTGAACATCAAAAGTGTATATGTGCGTGTGTGTGTGCACTCAAAGATGTGTATGTGTGTGAAATCAGATATGTGTGTGTGGAAGTTTTGAAACTCTAAACTTAATATAAATTACTCATTTTCACGGCGATGAACTATAAGTTATTTTTACACTTTGATTTAAGGTTATGAGTGATATCCAACCGACACCGTGGTATATCCGTGCAAATTGTGTTTCCGGTGCAGCGGGATATCTGCTCTTTGATTACCATTATGCGGTAAATTGTGCTTTCGGTGCAGCGAAATATCTGCTCTTTGATTATCATTCTGCGGTAATATTCATTCCGATAAGTCACCTCCATCAAAGGGGTTTGTGTAACATACACAAATGGTTCATGTGAATGACGATGGTGGGTATCTCATTGGTTTAAGTTTTCTTTTATTATGGGAATAAGTTTTGAAATCATGTGTTTAAGCGTTAAACAAAAAAAAAATTGTGTGTGATATCAGTTTTGCTTTAATTCAAATATTCTTTAAATTGTGAATCTTTATGTGAAAAACATATTCGATTTTGTCATAAGATATATATGATGTGATAATATGTATGTTATTGATATTTTTCTACTGAGCTTAGATGTAGCTTATTCCTCGACTATACGTCACAGGTATAGGTATTGATTAGGATCAGACACTGGATAAAGGCTTGGGATCTCCCGTTTGGGGAATTTTACCTTAGGTGAGGATTTGGGCTAAGCAAGTTTTGGGTTTGTATGGTGGATATTTTGGGGTCTTTTAGATTTTGGACTTAGTATGTCTGGGGATTAAATACCTTGTAAGATTTATTCTGTAGGTATATTTTTAAAGCCACTGTGTAGGTGATGGTTGGCCCTCACCGGTGGTTTTCTTGTGGGCCCTTTTTATTTAGTCTTTTTGCATAGAAGAACCTTTATTGTTGATATATCTTTGCTTTGACACTACTTTTGTAGGAATACCAAGTATTCCTGTTTTTGGATCGTGATATGTGCGACCCGATGGTCCGATTTTCTTTGAGTTTAAGATGTATGAAATAATATATATATATATATATATATATATATATATATATATATATTGTGCAAGTTTTTGTGGAATCGAAGAAAATCAAGTTGTCACAATGGGCATACCATCATACAGTTGGTTTTTTTATTTCATGTAGTACACACCCAAAAAAGTGATCTTAAAATCAATTTTAAGCGTACGCGTGATGTTAAGGTCACTTTTCTAAGATGTGTGCCACGTGAAATAAAACATTGTCTGTTTGATGGAACGCCCATGATCTCAAGTTCCATCATGTGAATGATTGGGAGGATAAATGATCTCCATCGTCTAATTCAACTCAATCAATGTGTTTCAGTGTGGGTGAACTCAAAGATTCGATGAGTGGATTTAAAGATAAGTAAAAAAATATTCTAAATCAATTTATAAAAGGATACCTCCATTTACAACCTAAGATTCTTTTCCTCAACACACATTCTAGATGCTTAAATTGTTAAGTGTTTTGAATTCGACTATGCAGATCATATTCCTCCCAAATCTTCCACACAACAGATATGGAGATTGTAGAAGTTATGGCAATAAAAAAACACACACAACATGCAAAACGCAAATACAAGATTTACGTGGTTCGGCAATTTGCCTACGTCTATGGGTGACGTTGAGTCCTTTCACTAATCTGTGAAAAACTGGGGTTAGAAATCTTTCAAATCTCACCTCACTCAATATAGAATAACGAGTTTCCTTCTAATCTCTAATTTCTCACATAAACCCTAATTTCTAATTAGGCTTATATAATATAAGTATAAATGCCCAAATACGATATGACAAAAATACCCTTCAGTAACCCTAACAAAAATCGAATTCGTAGATGAAAGAGCCTTGAAGTCGTGGCTATGAACTTGAACCCGAAAGTTTAAGGTAGTGCACTCGTGGCCACGAACTCGGGGTCATAGTTACGAGATTAAGTCACAACACAGCAATCTCCACCTTGACCTGAACTTTTCAAGTCAACTTGAAGATACCAACGCAGTGCTTCTCGCTGTACTTCCAACCTTCTTTCCTTCCGAATTCTTTCACCCTTCTAGAGTGCAAGGCTCTGAACCCTTCCAGAGTGCAATACAATCTTCAACACTCAGTGAGATTAATCAAGTTCAAGCAATGCTTGAACTTCTCCTTGGGTAATGACTTTGTCAAAATGTCGGCATCATTATCTTTGGTATTCACCTTCATAAGATGAATCTCGCCTTCTGCTATGCACTCATGTATCTTATGATATCGGATTGCTATATGTTTTATCCGCTCATGATATACTTGATTCTTCGCTAGGTGTATGACACTTTGACTATCACAGTGTACCGATGTCCTCTCTTGGTCCAAACCAAGTTCCTTGACCAAACCTTTTATCGAAATTGCTTCTTTCGTTGCTACTATAGTTGTCATGTATTATGCTTCTGTAGTCGATAAAATAATTACTGATTGCAACATCGACTTCCAACTAATCGCTCCACTTGCAAGTGTAAACACATAGCCTGTAGTAGACCTTCTCTTGTCTAAGTCCCCTACAAATATGAGTCAGCATATCCTTTAACATCTTCTAATGCTTTATCTTTCTCAAATAAAATACCCAAGTCCATTATTCCCCTCAGATGTCTCATAATCTATTTTACAGCATTCCAATGGTCTTTTCCTTGACTTCTCATATACCTACTAACAACGTTGACCGTTTGGGCAATGTTGGGCCTTGTGCACACCATAGCATACATAAGACACCGAACTCCACTCACATATGACACATGTAACATATCTTCCACTTCTTCTGTGGTGGAGCACATATATGTACATAGTTTGAAATGTGCGACTAGAGGAATACTAGTTGGCTTAGCATTATGAATACTAAACCTGTCAAATACCTTTTCAATGTATTTCTTTTGAAATAACCACAAATTTCCATGCTTCCTATCCCGCCGGATTTCCATACCAAGGACCCTTTTTGCAGTATTTAGATCATTCATATCAAACTCACTTGTTAATTGACGCTTTAATAGAATCACATGTGGCATGCTCTTAACAACAATAAGCATGTCATCAACATAAAGAAGCAAATATATATATATATATATATATATATATATATATATATATATATATATATATATATATATATATATGAACTATCAAGAAGAACATGAAAGTAAACATAATGATCATACTCATTACGAATATAACCGTTTTTTTCATGAAGGAGTCAAAGCGCTTGTACATTGCCTTGGGGATTGCTTTAAACCGTATAACGACTTCTTTAATCTACACACATAGTCATCCAATCCCCTTTCTTTGAATCCTTCGAGCTACTCTATATAAATTTATTCTTCCAAATCTCCATGTAGGAAAGTAGTCTTAACGTCAAGTTGCTCTAACTACGAATATAACCATTTTTTTCATGAAGGAGTCAAAGCACTTGTACATTGCCTTGGGGATTGCTTCAAACCGTATAACGACTTTTTTAATCTACACATATAGTCCTCTAATCCCTTTTCTTTGAATCCTTCGGGCTACTCTATATAAATTTATTCTTCTAAATCTCCATATAAGAAAGTCGTCTTAACGTCAAGTTGCTCTAACTCGAAATTAAAGAAGGTCGTCATAGCAAGCAATACCCAAATCGATGTGTGTTTAACTATCGGTGAGAAAATCTCGTTGTAGTCCACTCCTTCCTTTTGTGCATATCCCTTAATCACCAACCGAGATTTGTACCATTCCTTTTCCTATTTTGATGGTGATTCTTTCTTTTTAAATACCCATTTGCATCCAATGGCTTTCTTTCCCTTAGGAAATTTCACCAACTCCCAAGTCTTATTTTTCTGAAGAGACTCCATCTATTTCATCATAGATGTCACCCATGCATCCCTTTTCTCAGATTTTATCGCCTCTTGAAAACAAGATAAATTTTCATTTCCAGTAAATAGTGTAAAAGATACCATATCTTCAAAGTCATACCTGACTAATACCCTTTTATCTCTTTTGCTCATTTCCTTCGAAATGCTTTGTGACACTTGATATTGCTGGTGGTTGCTCTATGCTGGATAATTCTTCATGTGAAGGTTGTAAAAAATTATCATCTTCATGAGATTCTGAATCATTTACCTCCACCTCAATTGTACTAGGTCCCTTGAGAATAGTTTCTCTGATTTCTCCTTCACCTTATTTACTGACCTTTTCAATGTAAGTCTCATCAAAGACCACATTTCTGCTGACTACTGTCTGCTTTGTTGAGGGTCTCATAGTTTGAATCCCTTCACCCCTTTCTCATACCCGAGAAATATATGCATTTTTGAATTTTGATCAAACTTATCTCCACATGGCTTGTACGTGGGCGTATGCTAGACACCAAAAAATTCTAGATGTAAAATAATCTATAACTTTTTCCATCCGAGTATCTTATGGTGCTTTGAAATCGATTTCCATAGATGACGACCGATTTTTGATAAAGCAAGCCATGTCCATTGTCTCCACCCAGAAATCCTTTTATAGACCCACATTTAATCTCATGCTCCTTGCTTTTTCCAAGAGAGTTTGTTCATTCATTCTGCGACTTCGTTCTGCTGTGGAGTCCCTTGATTACTGAAGTGGCAAACAATGTCCTTATCTTTGCAATATTTCAAAAATTCTATAGACTTGTACTCTAACCCGTTATCTGACGTGAGACACTTCAATTGTTTTCTAATCTATTTCTTAACTTCTGCTTTCCATTATTTGAATTTTATGAATACTTCTGACTTGTGTTTCATTAAATAAATTCAAGCCTTCCTTGAGAAGTCGTTAATGAAGCTGACAAAATATTTTGCACCTCCCTTTGATGGGTCTATTGTAGGTCCCCAAACATTTGAATGAACGTAGTCTAACATCGATTTGCTGTTATGGACTCCAGTGCTAAATCTGACCTTGCACTACTTTCCCTATAAACAATACTTGTAGAACCCAAGCTTACAGTTCTTGACACCCTTCAATAAATTTCATTTGTGAAGCTTCATCATCCCTTTTTCACTCATATTCCCTAAACGCATATGCCACAAATCTGTGTCATCCGCACTACTATCTTCTGTAGTACATACAGATGCTCCACCTACAACAGTATTCTTTACCAATCTATATATGTTTCCATCAATCTGACCTTTCATAATGATCATGGCCTCTTTAATAACCTTTAATGCTTCACCTTCTGTAGTGTATTTACAATCGTTGAAATCTAATGCACCTAAAAAAATTAGATTTTTCTTTAGATCTGATACATGTCTTACATCATTAAGAGTTCGATCAACACCATCAAATGTCTTAATTTTTACGGTTTCGATTCCAATAGTTTTACATGAAGCATTATTTCTCATTAACACAGTCTACCATTAAAAGGTTTGTATGTTTCAAACCATTCTTTATTAGGACACATATACCAAGAACAATCAGAATCTAAAATTCATGCCTTAGAAAATAAATTCATACCTGCGGTGATAGATAGAACAACACCATCACTTTCGTCTACATTATTTTCTGTAATGTTGGGCTTGATCTGATGTGGAGGCTTTTTCTTTACCCTTTTTCTTATCTTCATGTTCATGAATAAACAGTTTGGAGTTTCGCTTCATGTGTCTCTCCTTCTTGCAATGATAACAGAGAAAAGGTTCCTGTGTTTCATCCCTTATAGTCGATCGGGATCTGCTTTCGCTGCTGAAACCATTTTCTCTTAATCTACCTCTACTGCTATTCTTTCCTTGTCCCATAAGTCTCTTCGCCTGTGGCTCCTCCATGCTCGATTTCTTTCTCAACTCGTTTGACAGAAGCGTCGCTGTAACCTCTTATTTTCCGAGAGTATCCTTCCCATAGAGTAATGTTGTAACAAGATGCTCATACAAAGAAGGAAAAGATGCAAGAATAAGAAACTGAGATATAACTTCAATGCTAAGTAACTGAGATATAATCCTATTGAAGGTATTGAGATGCTCCAACAGATTCGATCCTTCCTTCATCTGAAGCGTATAGAGTTGTTATTTTAGAAACAACTTGTTCGTGAGAGATTTCCTCATGTACAGGCATTCAAGTTTCCCCAAAAGTTTGGGTGCCAATTTTTCATGGATCAAGTAGTACATGACCTCATTTGCGAGACAAAGACGGATCATGTTGACCGCCTTCAATTCTAATTCCTCTCAGTCATCATCGCCCATGTTTGTCAACTTCTTCGATTTTTGGTGCAATGTTCTATGGAGACCTTGTTGCACGAGCAGATCTTTAACCCTTCTCTGCCACAATCTGACTTACCCTGTCTGCCTAATTTCTCGACTTCAAATCTGCTTATAGATTTTGTTGTCATCATGAAGAGAAAAAATGAAACATAGAAACCCTAAGCTCTTATACCAATTTGTAGAAATTATGGCAATAAAAAAACACACATGACAAGTAAAACGCAAACACAAGATTTACGTGGTTAGACAATTTCGTCCACAGGTGATGCAGGGTCCTTTCACTAATTTGTAAAAAACTAAGGTTGCAAATCTCTCAGATCTCACCTCACTTTATACAAAATAATGAGTTTCCTTCTAATTTCTAATTTCTCACATAAACTCTAATTTCTAACTAGGCTTATATAATACAAGTATAAACGTCCAAATACGATATGACGAAAATGCCCTTTAGTAATCCCAGCAAAAATTGAATCCGTGGATGAAAGAGCCTCGAAGTCGTGGCCATGAACTCAAGTTCAAGATAGTGCACTCGTGGCCACAAACTCGGGGTCGTGGCCATGAGATCAAGTCACAACTCAACAAAGATCATGACCCTACTGTCAAACGTTCAAATTTTGATTCCACATGAATGACATCCCAAGAACCATGTTTGATGTATGTCAATGATTATGTTCACTTTTTGTGATGTGTGTTATGTTAAGTCAAAATCCGATTGTTTGATGGTAGGCAATGAACTCCAGAACTGTGGGGAAAGGTGATCTCCATCATCTGATTCAAAACAGTCAATAATTTAAGCACGCGAAATGCAGGTTGAGAGGAAAAAATCTTTGGTAAACCAGTAAGACCAAGAAGTACATGCTCATTTTCCTCACCGTCATCCCTTTCCCCATCATCTGATTCGTTAAAGTACAATCTTTGGTAAACCAGTAAGATGAAGGTTCCGACGCAACTAGCTACAACAATTCATGAAAAAACCTTCACAAATCTCAAATTGGTTATCATTAAAAAAGAAAACAATTATTAACATACTTACGGGGTGCTCGGAGGGGTGGACGGGATACATACCTTTCTATCTAAAGTGGCTGCTCTCCGGACTCTGCCCATCGCACCAAGCAATGACCCCCCACCAAACTGGTTCTTATTAAAGATAGCTTGGTATTTAGGACTAGATAACTTACCTGGTCCACATTAGTTCGTTGCCACGTGACACCTAATCACATGATCGAGTGCACGTAAAGGAGCAGCTCAATCCTAACTACAATGGGAAAAATAAAAATCATAATTCATAAATACATAAAATTATGCCATCAATAATGTCAATTGTGTGGAAAATGACCAGTGAAAATAAATGTAAGTTTAGGGTTTATTTTCAGTGCGATTAACTTTGTTGACCGCACCATTTTATATTAGTTATTATGATTTTTATTTTTTTAAAACAATTATGATCATGGAGCTTCTCTTTTACGTGACACACTATCATATAATTGGGTGCCACAGGCATGGGTCAAAATATCGGAAAACCGATATGCATCATGCTAACCTCCGGGACGATACGTATCAGGTATCGTCCGATACATTCAATGTATCGATAATACATTGAATGTATCGATAATACATTGAATGTATCGATTTCATACCAAGGATCAAAATCTCGGCCGAAAATTTAAATTTTCGGCCGAGTCGTCTCGGTATCGGCCAAGACCGAAACCAAAAACATTAAAAAATCGCCCCCCCCCCCCCCCTTAAAAAATCAAATTTTCGGCCGATAATTTGATTTTTAAGGGGGGGGGGCGATTTTTTAATGTTTTGGGTTTCTTTTGGAAATTTGAATGGGTCTTTAGGGTTCTTGTGACAACCCGAATTTCGGCATCCCGAAATCCGTGCCATCTGCACGACCTTCAAGGCCGTGCCTTAAATTCTTCTCATAACTCGCCGATATATATACAACCAAACTGTAATTGATGCACATGCGAACACTCTAAATAAAAATAAGAAGTTATAGGATAGTTGATCCTACAAGGCTGTCCCTGTTCCATGCCAATTCATGGACATAAGGACACACCCACAAGTTTAATGACGATTATTCTTCTTAAATATTCTACCAAGAGACAGTATTTAGACCTCCCAAATGATGAGGTTCGACATATCAAGTCATACATAGTACTCTTTCTCAACTCACTCTTAGGTTATGCAGCGGGTTTCCTAGAAGAATTCCTCAGGAGGAGGTTCTGTCTCTTCAAGTAAGTACGAACTCCGATGTCTTTGGATTAACTTCACGGAAGTCCTCTCACCGCTAGTCCTTGACACTGACGATAGTCTAAGGGGTGAGCTACATCCTAGCTCCGTAGGGAAAACAAAAGAGCATATAGATTATCCTTCACACATATGTCAAGAATTTAATAAAACATAAATTTTCAAGAAAACATTTATGTACAACTATTTGGATAAGAATAACTCAAAGGTTCCAATCACTACTTATCATAGCTTTGTTTAATCTCTTTATAAGCTTGTTCGTGAACTTGGCCTAATCACTTAAATCTTAACTTAATTAATCCTCGAGCAATATAGCATCGAGCCCGATGGAATACCCGCCATCGCCGCCTAACTAGACATTGTTATGTGTATTCCCGAATATCGCCCAAGCCCCTTCCTCATAGGCGGGGTCTATTCTCAATCTACATCCCCGGATGTTATAATTGATGGATTGCCGTCATCGTCACGGATATCCCGCCGAGTCGTGGGTATCCCGCCACGCTTGGGGTATTCTAATCAACCTTAAATAACAAAAGTATCAATGTGCTTTACATATAGTTATTCACCGTGATTGTGCTAAATATATTACATTAGGCCTTATCACGTTATCTTTGTTTCTCTGTTGTTTTCACGCATCCTCGGGATGCCCCATGCTTCTATTTCACCTTTCTTTGATTTAACCACATTATCTTTCGTCCCTCGGGACCTCGGGATTTTCCACATTGGAACACGCACACACTTATCATGAGGATTTATAAAACATACACTATTTAAATGGACTATACTACACATATGAATTCGAATAATGCACATGTTCGAGAGAATTCCCTACCTCGACGAATCTCAAAGCACGCTTGTCCTTAGAGGGTTATAATGCATCAACCTACATTTAAAAGAATTTTACTTTAGGATGATCTAAGGTCTTTGGGTGTAAGACACCGAGTTTCTTATATTAGAAAACCAATATTTGTCAATAGCCCTCGCCGAAGCGGGTCACTTGACCTCGCCGAGCGGTCTCTTGACCTCGCCGAGCGGTCAAATCGAGATCGCCGAGCGTTAAATCGAGCTCGAATTTTATCAGGACCTCGCCGAGCGAGCTCCTTTAGTTTTAAGGACCGCCGAGCGAGCCCGTAACCACATTTTCTATATTCATCCTCGCCGAGCGAGCCTCTCTTTAGATCGCCGAGCGAGAACAATGATTTGTCCCTCGATCGATCGAGAATATGCTTCTACTCATCATTTACCCTTTCATCTTATACAAGGAACCATTTAGCCAACCTCTTTCCTACTATTTAAAACCTTCCTAGGCATCTATCATGTTTTTAACGTACCCATTTACGATGAAACCTTATGATTTGAATATCTACTCGGTTATCCGGCCTCCCTGGTTCGTCCTCCCATCGTTTCCTCTGATCTCCTTTGCCGACCTAAGTCTCAACGAACCCTAGTTCTCTACCAGGCTCTTTTCTTCTTTCTCTCTATATTCTCCTTCTCTCTATTTAGGTTAGAATAGATTTACGTAAGGGTTCTTCTCTATCTCTTTCACTTTTATATCTAAAATTTTTGGGATAATACTAGTGTGTTTCCCACGTACACACTTAACGTATATGGGTCGTTTTTGGTCTCCTTGTGAAACACATACACCTATGTGTAAGTATGTGCCGTGCACAGATCTCAAAAATCTGGGTTGTGACAATCACCCCAACTTATAAGATTTTCGCCCTCGAAAATCGATATTTTTTTTTTTTCTTAATCAGGTACCACTTACATCATCACTCGCATATTAAAATGTAATTTACATAAATTGCCGCATTTTGCAGCAACCAGTGTTGGTCACACCCACAATTTTTCATACAATAAATCAAAACGATTACACAAAAATATTATCGACATCTCATCCCATAAATATTTATCATCTACTCAAACAAAACCTTGTGACATTCATGTCACGATAGTTTGAAGGAATTTTAACCTACATCTCAAAAGTTTCAAAATATTACATGCCAAGTGTTCAAATGTTTGCTACTATCTAATCCTCATCCTCTTCATAGTCGTCGTCGTCGTAGTCGTCTTCGCCATCATCATCGCCATCGTCCCCGTGGACGGCTGCAGTCGCTCCGCCCTCGTAGTCGGGCCGGAGCTAGATGCTCCAAAGATAGCGTCCCTCATGGCACCTACGCTGCATGTAAGACTGCGGGTATGCCTGGCCCATGAGGTCTATGAGTGGCGCCTCCTGGAACCTCTCAGTGCACGATCTCCCTCCTTCTTGAAGGATCTCCGCATCATGCCCGTGTCGAGTGGGTATGGGCTGCGTATCGGGTAGAGGAAGTAGTCGGTCCTCTGCCGGTGCTTGATGGGTGGTGATCCGAGACTCGCTGTCTCTCTTCTTTGTGACAGGTTTGGAGGCTTTTAAGATTTGCCCATCTGGCGAGGTATGGGACGACGTTGTCGGTGAGGAACAACTCGTCCTCCCGAATCCTAAATCCTCCCTTACCGTTTCGCGACTCCAAGAGTCGGGAAATCAACCGAGCATAAGGTAATCGGTTGATTGGTGGAGGGACAGCACCCCTTACATTCCTTTTGTAGGCATGCGCCATGCCTTTTATGACCACCATAGGTGCGTTGATCCACCTATTGTGAAATGCGGTATGTAGTGCTCGCAAAAATGCATCTCGGCGTTCTTGGTCATGGCCGGTTGGGTGCAAATTCTTTTTGAAGATAATATCCAAAAGCCACATGCGCGGCGGTAATTGTGATCGGGTGATGGATTGTCCCGAGGCGGTCCTGCCGCCAGTGATGTCGGAGATTATCGTTGGGAAATCTACGTTCCCAGGAAAAGGTGGTAGGATGAGTGGGCTAGGGGTGTAGATGTGAGGACATTTCATGATTGAGGAAATGTCGGCACATCTGAAAATTAACTCATTACCATCAATGGTAACGAGTATGGCATCCTCATCAACGTTCAATTGTAGGGTCTGGTAAAATAATTTCACTAGCCTCGGGTAGTATCGGTCCCCGAACGGCGTAAGTAGGGTCTTGAGCTGATTATTGGTGATGAAGTCCGATGTCCACTGGGTGGACGCCGGATCTCCGAAACAAGAGGGGTGTATTTCCCACTCGGCTTCAAAAATTTTTTATCCCCACCAATCATCCAGTGTGATTGGAGTAGAGGGTGGGTTTGATGGTTGTTGAGAGGTTTGTGGCGCCTTGTTGCGCGCCGGTGGCGACCGAGTCGCCATCCGTTTCCTTGGTTGGGGGTTCGGGCTTTAGGCCATCTAGTATAATAATGCAAAATGAAGGAAAAACTTTAGGAAAATAGGTAGAGTTTACCTAGGAGAAAATTCTTAACGGATCGGATTGCTCAAATCCGTTTGGAATCGGAAGAAAAATGGTTGAAAACGGCTGCCCTAACCCTTTCCCCGATCGCCTCTCTTTTCTCTCGCTTGAAGATGAACAGACGCCCTGGTCTGTCATATTTATAGTTCCGCCTCGCTCGAGCGGTCATTAGCCCTCGCTCGAACGAGAACAGAAATCATATTATTATATACCGTTACCTCGCTCGAGCGGTTATAAATCATCGCTCGAGCGGTCTACATACCTAGCTCGAGCGAGGATTTGTTATCGCTCGAGCGAGAGGAAATATGATTTTATGTGGGCTCGCTCGAGCGGTCGTAAGTGGTCGCTCGAGCGAGACCAGAAACGTTTCTCTGGGACCTTTTTGCTCATTTAATTTTCAATTTATCACTAGTTTCATCAATTTAGAGTTCAACGAAATTTTTTTTTTTTTTTTTTTCTCAAACATTGTTTGAAATGAACATATCAAAAGAAAACATACTTAGTCTTCATAGTACCCGAAATTACATATTCTCAAACGAATGAAACCTTCAGTTTTCAAGTTCGAACAATTTAGGGTATTGTTCTTTAACATCCGCCTCACGTTCCCATGTTGCCTCTTCGGCCGGATGGTTCTTCCATCGGACAAGCACTAAGGGAATTACTTTTGTTCGCAACACCTGTTCCTTTTGATCTAAAATTTCTACGGGTTCTTCAATCATGGTCATATCTTCATGCATTTCGAATGATTGGCCGCTCAGCACATGATCAGGGTCATTGAGATATTTTCTAAGCATAGATACGTGGAACACGTTGTGAACCTGATCAAACAATGGTGGCAAACCAATGCGGTAGGCTACTTCTCCCACTCGACCCAGAACTTCAAACGGTCCGAGATAGCGGGGACTTAGTTTCCCTCTCTTCCCAAATCTCATCACTCCCTTCATTGGTGATACTTTCACAAACACATGTTCCCCCACTTTAAAGTCTACACTGGTCCGCTTGATGTCAGCATAACTTTTCTGTCTGCTCTGAGCCGCCTTTAGCCTCTCCCTGATCATGCGGACAATGGCAGCGTTATCTTCAAGTAGCTCGGGTCCCAAAACAAATTTCTCCCCAGTTTCTTCCCAATTGATTGGCGACTTACATCGTCTTCCGTACAATGCTTCATACGGTGCCATCCCAATGCTCGTCTGAAAACTATTATTATAAGCGAACTCAATCAATGGTAGATGTTGATCCCACGATCCTTGCAATTCTAACATACATGCCCTAAGCATGTCTTCAATGACTTGGTTGACCCTCTCAGTCTGTCCGTCTGTTTGTGGGTGAAACGCCGTACTGAAATCCAACTTAGTTCCCATTCCTTCTTGGAATTTCCTCCAAAACTTTGATGTATATAATGGGTCTCGGTCTGAAACAATGCTACTTGGAATCCCATGTAGCCGAACGATCTCCTTCATGTAAAGTTCTGCTAATCTTCCCGCTGTGTACATCGTGTTGTACGGCAAGAAAGGTGCCGACTTAGTCAATCGATCAACCACCACCCAAATGGCGTTATGCCTCCTTGCAGTTCGCGGTAAGCCGACTATGAAATCCATTGAGATAGATTCCCATTTCCATTCCGGTATGGGTAAGGGCTGTAATAGGCCTGCAGGGTGTCTATGATCGATTTTCACTTGTTGGCACGTCAAACATCGTGGCACATTCTCTGCCACATCTTGTTTCAAACCTCTCCACCAATAATTCTTTTTGATCGATACATCTTCGTGCTTCTTCCGGGTGGATCGATAGCTTGACTGTGAGATTCATCAAGAATCGTCATTCGTAATTCGGCGTTGTTCGGGATGCAAAGCCGCCCTTTGAAGGTTAAGGAACCGTCTTCCTTGATTGAAAACTCAGAGGTCGTACCTTCTATTACATTTTGATGTATCCTTGTTAGGATCGGATCTTTCATCTGTAGTTCTCGTATGTGTTCAAATATCACTGGCTTCACTGTTATGTTGGCTAAGAAGGATCCTGTGGCTTGTGGTTGTATGTCTGCGCCACACAACGCTAGATCTTCCAACAACTTCCATCGATGTATACCCGAAATTAGTCTAGCCAGCCAAACTCTTTCGACTCAAGGCGTCGGCCACTACGTTAGCTTTGCCTGGATGGTACTGTATAGAACAATCGTAATCTTTGAGGAATTCCATCCACCTACGCTGCCTCATATTCAGTTCCTTCTGTGTAAACAGGTATCTGAGGCTTTTGTGGTCAGTGAAAATTTCAAATGTTTCTCCGTATAGATAATGTCGCCATATCTTTAATGCGAATATGATGCTAGATCGTGTGTTGGGTAGTTCCTTTCGTGCTCTTTCAACTGTCTGGAGCCGTAAGCTATTACCTTTTTATATTGATTTAGTACACAACCCAACCCGTTATACGAAGCATCACTACAAACTGCATATCCGCCACTGCCTGATGGAATGGCTAACACTGGGGCTGAGGTGAGCCTCTTCTTGAGTTCTTGAAAACTCTTCTCACACGCCTCACTCCACTCAAATCTTGAGTCCTTTCTTGTAAGTCTTGTAAGAGGTCCTGATATTTTTGAAAATCCTTCTACAAAGCGTCGATAATAACCTGCCAGTCCGAGGAAACTTCGGATGTCTGTCACGGTTTTTGGTTGTTCCCAGTTCACTACTGCCTCGATCTTAGCGGGATCTACAGTGACACCATGCTTGGAGACGACATGTCCCAGAAAGCTGACTTCTTCTAGCCAAAACTCACATTTGCTGAGCTTGGCGTACAGTTGGTGTTCACGCAAAGTTCGTAGAGCGACACGTAAGTGTTCTTCATGCTCCGCTTTTGATTTTGAGTAGATTAGGATGTCATCAACAAACACTACAATCCAAGAGTCTAAGTGTGGTTTAAACACTCGATTCATCAAATCCATAAACGACGCTGGTGCATTTGTCAGCCCAAATGGCATCACCAAAAATTCATAGTGTCCATACCGTGTTCTAAAAGCCGTTTTCTGAATGTCCTCGGTCCTGACTCTTAACTGATGATAACCCGATCTTAGGTCGATCTTGGAAAAATGTTTCGCACCCTGCAATTGGTCGAATAAGTCATCTATCCTTGGCAACGGGTATCGATTCTTCACCGTGACTTTATTCAATTGGCGGTAGTCGATGCACAACCGCATCGACCCATCTTTCTTTTTCACGAACAACACTGGTGCTCCCCATGGAGACACGCTTGGTATGAATCCCTTGTCCATGAGCTCTTGCAGTTGTTCTTTCAATTCTTTCAACTCTGCAGGGGCCATTCTATAAGGTGCTTTTGAAACAGGTTCCGTTCCTGGTGCTAAGTCGATCGCAAATTCTACCTCCCTTTCTGGAGGTAATCCTGGCAATTCTTCTGGGAATACATCTGGGAATTCTCGCACTACAGCTATGTCAGAGATAATATTCTTTTCTTCTTTATCCTCTTTCAAAAATGCCAAATAACCACTACACCCTTTCCTGATTAGACGTTCTGCTCTTACTGCAGATATGAGTGGTACCTGAGTCGACCTCTCCCCTTGAAATCGAAACGATCTTCTCGTGTTAGGACGGAAAACAACAACTTTATCCTTGCAGTCCACTGTTGCGCAATGTTGGGACAGCCAATCCATGCCAAGGATTACGTCGAATCCTTGCATGTCCAACCATATTAAATTTGCGTCTAATTCGTGGACCGCGTGATCCCGAATGCTTACTACTACCGATTTGCAAACTAACTCTGTGTCCACTAATTCTCCTGTTGGGATGGACACTGATAACACAAAGTCCAGCGTTTCCGGAATAATTTTCATCCTTTTTGCAAATCTAGGGGTGATGAAAGAGTGGGTAGACCCTGGGTCTATCAGCACTCGCGCGTCATGTGCTACGTAGCACCCTTTCTCATAAATCTGCAACGTACCTACAATGCATGCATATACGTACATAACATATACTTAATACAAAAAGAAAATTTTTCACTCGTAAGTTTAATAACAGTTATATAGATATTTATCCTAATGGAAACTTCATTCATTATCTAGAGTTGTATTGCAAACAAAAATTCTTTATTTTAAAGGAGACCTTACCTTGGATAACGTCGTGTACACTCCTCGCTTTCTTGGGCGGTAATCACAGAGGCTCTCCCTCGAATAACAAAGTGCTTTCGAGATTGAATAGGTTGTGGCATGGAAGTTGGAGCCGTCTTTTCTTTGACTGTCTGTGGCAATCCCTAATGATGTGGGCTATCTTGCCACACTTGAAACAAGCTCGCATTCCCTTGGTCCAGTCGGTTGTTTTGTGGGACTTGCCACATTTTGCACAAGTTTCTCTTGGAAATGAATTAGCAGCTCTCGGAAAAACTTGTGGAGTTGTAGCCCTGCTGGAAAGAGTAGGACCTTGATACCTCATCGATCTCCCCGATGCCAGCAACGGATAATTCTGATGAGTCGGTTGTTGTGCGACTCTCCCATAACGACCGAACGATCGCTTTTTATAAACCTCGTTTATATGACGATCCATAACCCCCGTCCTATTCAGATCGGTGCATTCTTCCGCCTTGATGTTCCCTCCGATGTCGGTTATTATTTTCTTCCTCAACCACCAATGCCTTACTCATTACTTCTCCATAAGTCTTCAGCTGGAAGGGCGCAACACCCCCTCGGATGTCCGACCGTAAGCCCTGTTGGAACCTCTTCGCTTTCATCACGTCTGAGATTACGTGGGGCGGGCGAGGCCTCATGAATTCCACTCCATACTCTCTCACGGTCATTCTTCCCTGCTAGTTGTAAAAATTGGGTCTCCATTTGATTTCTCACAACTTCGTGAAAATATTGTTTATTGAATTCTTCTACAAATTGTCCCAAGTCCACGATGCGTTTGGAGTTTCTTTGCTCTCGTCCATGACACCGATTTCCACCAAGGTCCAAACTTCTCCATCTAACATATATCTTTGCAACGGACGCTCTCATCCTCTGTGCATGTCAGTACGCTGAACACCTTCTCCATTTCTCCCAACCAGTTTTCGGCGGCCATTGTGTCTGCCTGTCCTGAAAAATTGGGAGGTCTCATTCTTCTGAACTCGGTGAATGCTGAAGCCAATGAAGGTGTAAGTCCTACTGGAGGGGTAGGTGTTCGTTGTGGTTCTGGTACTGTATGCGCTGCCAAGGACGCTGCTTGTTGTGCCATGGCAGTTGCCATGGTCTCCATTGTGTGCATCATTCTCTGACGCTCTTCTCTTTCCTCATTCCTTTCTCTCACCCTATCTTGTTCCCTTTGGTCTCGATCATGTCTATCTAGATCTTGCTCCTCTGCTTGATTTTGATTTCCTCCCTGGCCACTGCTCTCGGGAATCTCCCTGTTTCCCAATGGCACTCTGTTTGTAGGTGAGACGAACCCATCTCTACTGCGTAAATTCCTATCATGGCCACCCCTGGGTCGGCCTCTCCCTCTAGGAAACATAACGGTCTGCATGAGAATTAAAATCTCGTTAGCAGAAGTCCCTATATTCTGACGATATGATAGTCAGAACTCTGGAAGGAAAAATGCTTTGATACTACCAGGATGTTCCAATTTCGCATCCCGAATCGTGCCTTACATTCATATCATTACTCCTCATTATATATATACAGTCAAACGGTGATTGATGCACATGCGAACACTCTAAATAAAAATAAGAAGTTATAGGATAGTTGATCCTACAAGGCTGTCCCTGTTCCATGCCAATTCATGGACATAAGGACACACCCACAAGTTTAATGACGATTATTCTTCTTAAATATTCTACCAAGAGACAGTATTTAGACCTCCCAAATGATGAGGTTCGACATATCATGTCATACATAGTACTCTTTCTCAACTCACTCTTAGGTTATGCAGCGGGTTTCCTAGAAGAATTCCTCAGGAGGAGGTTCTGTCTCTGTGAACTCCGATGCCCTTGGATTAACTTCACCAAGTCCTCGCCGCTAGTCCTTGACACCGTGACGTATAGTCTAAGGGGGTGAGCTACATCCTAGCTCCGTAGGGAAAACAAAAGAGCATATAGATTATCCTTCACACATATGTCAGTAACTTAATAAAACATAAATTTTCAAGAAAACATTTATGTACAACTATTTGGATAACAGGAATAACTCAAAGGTTCCAATCACTACTTATCATAGCTTTGTTTAATCTCTTTATAAGCTTGTTCGTGAACTTGGCCTAATCACTTAAATCTTAACTTAATTAATCCTCGAGCAATATAGCATCGAGCCCCGATGGAATACCCGCCATCGTCGTCTAACTAGACAGTTGTTATGTGTATTCCCTGGGAATACTGCCCAAGCCCCTTCCTCATAGGCGGCGGGGTCTATTCTCAATCTACATCCCTGGGATGTTATAATTGTAATGGATTGGCGCCGTGCAGTCACGGATATCCCGCCGAGTCGATCGTGGGTATCCCCACGTCGGTGGTATTCTAATCAACCTTAAATAACAAAAGTATCAATGTGCTTTACATATAGTTATTCACCGTGATTGTGCTAAATATATTACATTAGGCCTTATCACGTTATCTTTGTTTCTCTGTTTGTTTTCTTACGCATCCCTGGGATGCCCCATGCTTCTATTTCACCTTTCTTTGATTTAACCACATTATCTTTCGTCCCCTGGGGACCTCAGGATTTTCCACATTGGAACACGCACACACACCCTTATCATGAGGATTTATAAAACATACACTATTTAAATGGACTATACTACACATATGAATTCACAGAATAATGCACATGTTCGAGAGAATTCCCTACCTCGACGAATCTCAAAGCACGCTTGTCCTTAGAGGGTTATAATGCATCAACCTACATTTAAAAGAATTTTACTTTAGGATGATCTAAGGTCTTTGGGGTGTAAGACACCCGAGTTTCTTATATTAGAAAACCAATATTTGAGTGATCACCGGACTCGCTCAAGGCGGTCAATAGCCCTCGCCGAGCGGTCACTTGACCTCGCCGAGCGGTCTCTTGACCTCGCCGGCGGTCAAATCGAGATCGCTCGAGCGTTAAATCGAGCTCGAATTTCTATCAGGACCTCGCCGAGCGAGCTCCCCTTTAGTTTTAAGGACCGCCGAGCAGCCCGTAACCACATTTTCTATATTCATCCTCGCCGAAGCGAGCCTCTTTAGATCGCTTCGGCGAGGAACAATGATTTGTCCCTCGATCAGATCGAGAATATGCTTCTACTCATCATTTACCCTTCATCTTATACAAGGAACCATTTAGCCAACCTCTTTCCTACTATTTAAAACCTTCCTAGGCATCTATCATGTCCTTAACGTACCTCTGACGATGAAACCACACCGGTCTGATTTATGATTTGAATATCTACTCGGTTATCCGGCCTCCCTGGTTCGTCCTCCCATCGTTTCCTCTGATCTCCTTTGCCGACCTAAGTCTCAACGAACCCTAGTTCTCTACCAGGCTCTTTTCTTCTTTCTCTCTATATTCTCCTTCTCTCTATTTAGGTTAGAATAGATTTACGTAAGGGTTCTTCTCTATCTCTTTCACTTTTATATCTAAAATTTTTGGGATAATACTAGTGTGTTTCCCACGTACACACTTAACGTATATGGGTCGTTTTTGGTCTCCTTGTGAAACACATACACCTATGTGTAAGTATGTGCCGTGCACAGATCTCAAAAATCTGGGTTGTGACAGTTCTTTTGGAAATTTGAATGGGTATTATACCCATTTTCGTAATTGCAGCCCATTAATGAACGGTTTAAAAGCCATTTAAACTTTTTTAATTGCAACCTATTCTTTAATGCCAACCCAAGTACATATAAACCCATTTAAGCTTCCTCATCCGCAGCCCAACCAACTCGTCGCCGGATTTCGTTGACGCTTCGCCGGATTTCGTCGGAACTCGCCGGATTTTCTTCAAAAAATTAATATAGGTGCCGAATCTTTGCGTGATTCGCCATGTGAAGTCGGTTTTCGCCAACTTTCGCCGGATTTCTCTAGATCTAACATTTTTGGTCGCCGAATTTCGTCGGGATTCGCCGGATTTTACGCAAAAAATATCATAAGTTGCCTAATATACGTGTGGTTCGCCGTTTGGACTCGGATTTCACCCAAATCTCGTTGGATTTCGCCCAAATCTCGTCGGATCTAGGCGGATTCTCGCCGGATTTCGCCCAAACTCGCCGGATTTTGCTTTCAAAAATTACGAGAGTTCTCAAATCTCAGCCTGATTCGCCGTCTCTACTCGGGTCTCGAAAAATATTGACGGAAAGTGACCAAATCTCGCCGGATCTCGTCGGAATTTACCCAAATTTCTCTAAAAAATTACGTGAGTTCGCCGTCCCTACTCGGGTCTTGAAAAATATATAATAATATATATATATTTTAATTATATTATTATTTTTTTATGTTTAGAGATAATTGCATTGATGGTGCCACATGGAATAATATTTTAATTATATTATTATCTATATATATATATATATATATACAAAGCTGACGATGTAGGCAGTCGTACCATTGACTTTTAAAAGGGCAAAAAAAAAAAATGATTTGTTTATCTAAGAAGAGCCAGTTAAAAAAAATCTCCTCCATTTTGCGTTGGGTATCTATGTTCGCACCCATGTCATCTCTGAAAGCGCCCACATCTTAAACTCTTTGAAGACTATTGATTGCTTCAGATTAACGATGGAGATCGTGTTTCAGCCCAATATTCCACATAATAGATCTTGGGGTTATGACGCACCTATCAGACGATAAATTTTTTATTCTATATGTGACTGATCCCAAAAAATGGCCCTAAATTGGCGTTTGGGCATAATGTTTGACATATGATTCAAAGATCATTTTTTGGAATTTGTGACACTTGGAATAAAAACTGACCGTCTGATAGATGCGTCATGAACTCAAGATCTCTTGTGTGGAATATCGGGATGAAACATGACCTCCATCATTTTATCCGACTTAATCAATGGTTATCAAGGGGTTTAAGATGTGGGCACAAACAAAGTACCCATTTTGCTTTTCTTATAAAATAAAAGATTTCTATTTAGCAATAATATGGGCTCCACTTTCTTAATCGTTTTTAAAGATAAAATCTTTAGCTAATATCTGAAGGCCACTAATTTACTTTAAATCCACCCATCAAATCTTTGAGTTCACCCACACTGAAACACATTGACTTGGTAGAATTAGATGATGATGATTGTTTATCCTCTCAATCTTTCACAAGATGTATCTTGAGATCATGGGTCTACCATCAGACGGTTAGTGTTTAATTTCTCGTGGCACACATCTCAGAAAAATGACCTTAACATCACGTGCAAGCTCAAAATTGCTTTTAACGTCCCTTTTTTGGGTGTGCACCACATGAAATAAAAATCCTACCGTCGGATGGTACGATCATGTTCTCAAGATCCATCATGTGAAAGATTGGGACGATAAACAATCTCCATCGTTCGATTCAATATAATCAAAGTGTTCCAGCATGTGTGAATTCAATTATATAATATAATATATTATATTATATAATTGATGGTGCCACTCGGAATAATATTATATATATATATATATATATATATATATATATATATATATATTTATTTGGCATTGAATCGCCCTATAATATACAATATCTTATATTGTATATTGTATATTTAAGATATTGAATCGGCTTATAATATACCATCATTTAATAACTCTTTTTATATACAATATCTTATATTTAACAATATTTTTATAAAATAATTTATAAAGATATATAATTTAAAATAAATTATTATAAAATAAATTATTATACTAACAATAATAAATATAATAATATATTAAATTATATAATTGATGGTGTCATAAATAAAAATTTATATAAAAAAATAGTATATAAACATCATTATATAAAAATACTTAACATTTACAAATTTATTATTATCATTTACTATTTTTTGATATACTTAAAAATAATACAATTCTCTTTTAAAAACAACTATCCAATTCACTTAATTATATATTAAAATTGTATAAACTCTACATTATCACAAATATTTATCATACATATTTACATAATATTATATATTTTATATTTTTATATATTAAAAATACTAATATAACTTTAATCATCATAATATAACTTAATATTAAATATAAACCAATAACAATAAATTAATTATTAATAAAAATCATAAATATATTACTATTTAAAACTGTTATTCATAATATATATAATTAATATTTATAACGATATAATGATATTATTAAAATATAAAAATTAACAACTACTATATTTATATTACATATTAATATTGTAATAATATACTTATTACAATATTATTACACTTAACTACAATACTATAAATAATTAAATAAATTTAATATTTTCACAATAAAACTATCAATGTGAAAATTTTGAAATAATATTTAATAACACCAATAATAAAACATAATAATTATAACTACATTTACAATTAATTATAAATTTATTATACAAATATTAATCATTATATTAACAATATTTTAAGATCATGTTATAATTAATATATATATATATATATATATATATATATATATTAATTATATGTGAACACCAAAGAATGATCAAGATTGCTATACAAAAGATTGGCACGAAACGTGATCTCTATCATTCGATGGAATAAAGTCAAAGGACATTATTTGATTCAATGGTTGTCTGTGAGAAATTAGATGATAGAGATTGTTTTCGTGCTAATATTTTGCCCATGTGGCTTAGATGGGTATTCCATGTGGCACATATCCAAATGATAACAAAGTCTCTATTTTTAACCATATATATATGAATAATTTGGTTTTAGTTACATTTCACTGGGTTGCTACTTTTAAAGTTTCAATTATGTTATTATATTTAGGGATAATTTTTTTAATATCCCTATAACTAACTTTCATCACTAAAATCTTGGTATATTATTTTTTAAATAGCTAAATGATATATAATTTAAAACTTTTATCTCCATTTTATCTATGGGGTTAATTTGAATTTAATGATTTTTTAATTGGAATGATATTTCTTCTACAGATTCTATTATTTGATATATATAAAAATGGTTCGCGATCTTGATCCTGCATGGCAGTATGGCACTCCTTTGGGACCTAAGAGGCTTAATTCAAGATGTCATTTCTGTAATAAAGAACTAAAGGGTGGCGGTGTCAGCAGACTTAAGGAACACTTAGCTGGCAAACAGGGTGACGTGCAACCATGTACTAGCGTGCCCAAGGAAATTAGGCAGCAAATAAAACAACAATTGCAGATCGCCAAAGGAAAGAGAGCAGAGGCTGAGAGAATGAATCAAGAATTAATGGAAACCATATCGCAACCTCACCGTACTTCAATTCCAGTAGACTTGGATGATGATGATGATGGTGAAGATGATGAAGAGAGTCAACTTAGGAGGGCAATGAGGGACAGTTTGAATGAAAGGAGAAGATGAGAGGATGAACAATACGCTTCTCATAGATTTCGGACTAGTCTGCATGAACCATCTACAACAAAGAAATTGGGAGGGTCAAACACAGCCATGGAGACATGTGTTTACGCAGGTCATCTACTATAATGGAGGGTGGTTCTAGACCTTCCGGTTACGTAGTGTTAGATGTCCAGTGGGACCTATAGATCCTTTCTTATATAAAACAGAGAGCTCCAAACAGTCCAAGTTGAGTACAACATTTTTGAAGAGTTGAGGTAAAAGATTAGGTAAATCAGTAGCCAAATTCGTTCTGTACAATCATATTCCAACTCAAGTGATCGAATCGCCGTACTTTAAGACCATGTTAGAGACTAGTGCCGAGGCAGGACCTGGGGTAAAAATCCCAACAGCTTATGAGATAGCTGGCCTATATTTAGACGATGAAGTGACCGAGATAACAGACTATGTAACGAGCTTTGAGAAAATATGGGACGAGAGAGGCTGCACAATTATATGCGATGGTTGGACGAGTGTTACTAAGAAGACCTTAATCAACTTCTTAGTATACAGTGATCAGGGGACATTCTCAAGAAGTCTGTTAATGCTTCAAAAACAACAAAGGATGCCAACTATCTGTTTGGATTGATGGATGAGGTTGTAAGATCAGTTGGGCCGTAGCGAGTTGTACAAATCATCACTGATAATGCATCAAACTACAAGGCAGCTGGCAACAAACTTTCGTCCACATACAGTCACATCTTCTGGACTCCTTGTGCAGCCCATTGTATTGATCTGATTCTCACTGACCTCGGAAAGATGGAAACTGTGCATACTGTCATAAAGAACTGTAAGATGATAACCAGTTTCATCTACCAAAGTGCAAGCCTAGTCAATTTGCTGAGAACCTTTACAGACCAAAGGGACATTATAAGGCCTGCAATAACTCGGTTTGCCACCCACTTCGTTGCCCTTCAAAGCTTATATAAGTATAGGGCAGCCTTGAAGGGTCTGGCTGGATCTCCAGAATGGGTAAGTTACGAAGCCAAAATTCCAAACACGAAACGACCATTGGCCAACAATGTGGCTGATACTATCTTCAGCTCTGCATTCTGGAACAGTGTCGAGTACGTTGTGAATATTATTGAACCGCTAGTGCACGTACTAAGATTGGTAGATGGGGATGACAAACCCACAATGGGGTATGTCTATGAGGCCATGAACAAAGCAAAGTTGGCCATTAGAGGTAAGTTCCCCAAAAGTCACAAGAAATTTTGGAAGGTGATCGATAGAAGGTGGAGTGAGCAGTTCCACCAAAATCTACATGCAGCAGGTAATTTATTACTTTAATTAATTAAGAATCATACTTTCGTTACATTTATCTTTATAGTTTTAATTAATTGAGATATTTCAACAGGGTATTTCTTGAACCCCGTCTACCAATACAAATAAATATCGTGATAGATGATGAGGTCTACAGTGGCTTATTAAGCGTGATCCAAAAGATGGAGTCAGACATCAACATTCAAGGGAAGGCAATGAGAGAGGTAACAAATAATTAATTTTCCCGTATAATTGTTAAGATTATTGTTACCGATATTTGTAACATTGATCTTCCTTGTTTGACAATATTGTACAGATTGAATTCTTTCGAAATAAAATTGGCTCTTTTGGAACGCCACTAGCATTATTTGAGATCCATAATCAGAAGCCAGGTAAATTAGATTTTATTTTACTTATGAAAGTTTATAGTCCATTAAATTTGATGCATCTATATTATTCAATGCAAATTGAATGGTGGATAAACTTCTTGATGTGAAGAAGGCCCCTAATTTAAGAAGGATAGCAATTCGAGTGCTAAGTCAAACTACATCCTCCTCAAATTGCGAACGAAATTGGAGCACCTTCTCTCTTATCCATACCAAATCAAGGAATAGACTAACTATGGAGAGATTGAAAAGGATGGTCTATGTCCATTACAATATGAGGTTGAGGGTCAGAAATATTAAAAGAGCGAGTCGTGGTAAGAATATCTAATAAAATAAAGTTTACTTTCAAAGTGATTCATATATTTAAATTACAATGTTTATAAAATGTATTAATTAATTTTGTATTCTTCTTATGTAGATGAGGAATATTTTAATCCGATCAAATTGGATTACATTTTCTCGGAAGATGATCCTTTGAGAGAGTGGATTGAGGAGAGAGAAACTCCAGTTTTAGATAGTGAGAGCACAGAATGGTTAGATGAAGCTGAAAGAGCTGCCGAAGGCCAACCCTCACAATCTCATAGAAAATGAAGGCTTGTTCGCCAAGGAACACCTCTTAGAGATAACGAAGAGAGAGGTAGTAGTGGTGATGACGATGGTGGTGACGATGGTGGTGGTGGTGGTGATGATGACGACGACGATGGTACTGGGGATGGTAGAGAGGGCACACAGTGGGGGGTGAAACTTACAGTGGTGATTATGGTACTTTACATGGGCAGTCTTCAAGTGGTGTTCGACAGTGGACTGATGATGACATGACTATGTATGATACTCCCACATTTAGACACGGAGGGTTGGAAGGAAGAGGGCCATCAGAGTCCTACCAAACTCCACAAGATTCGCTCGACGCCATTAACTCTACAATTAGTAGTTTTAGTGGGTTTGGGTTTCAACCTACCAACCAATCTTACAACCCACAATATCCTCAACCAAGCAACCTGGGAAATGAGGGTTTCGTTTCTCAAATATTTGGTGGATCGTATGCTTCATACTACCCCTAATATAATCAACCACCAGAAACATCTCAGCACGGGGCATATGGCTATCAATACGGACAATATTATAGGCCACGACAACAAAATGATACTGATGAAGAAGAACCACCCAGGAACTCTATGTGGCTTTGAGTAGGTGGCTGCTCGAGTTCAGGTAATGAAGTCATTTTTTGTCTATTTTATGTTCCATATTTTAAAATAAAAAACTCTATGTGGCTTTGAATAGACATATAACTGTTTTAAACGGACGAAAGTTAGTCTCACCAATGTATATATCTGTTCTAATAATGTTAAATAGCTTAAAAAAACTAAGAAAATAAAGTTCGGCAAAGTTCGATAAAGTTCGGAGCATATTTAAAAAAAAATCTGAAATTTACCGAAATTTTGATCGAAATTTTTGAAATTTTGACCAATTTACGGTTCGGGTCCTGACCAAAACCGAAACCGAAACCGAGATTTTGATCCTTGTTTCATACATTGAATTTTAAAAAAAAAAAATCTCGAAAAATACTAAAAAAATTAGAAAAATTAAATTTACTGATTTTCTATTTATTTCAACTTTTTTAAATTTATTTTAGGCTTATTTGATGCATATTTCATAATTTTATCAACGCAAAACCTAAATTACATTGTGCATGACTCATGATCAAAATTAAAAGGTATATTATAATGAAAAACTTACTTTAAAGCTACATTGAATTTCGTAGTGGTTCTTTCCTCTCACGATCATTATCATCGGTGCGCGAGCTTTTCCTGTAATGTTGGCCATATTGATACCCATGATCATATGTGCCCCCTTGAGACTGAGGCATTAGCAATGAATATGGCTCAGTATAATAGGTAAAGGTCAGTCCTCCAAAAATTTTACCAACAAAGTCATATGGCCAGGGGTAGGTTGATGGAGGCCGGTAGTATGGGTTGCTAGTTGCTGAATCTTTGGTATTTTGCAAACTAAATCCCCCAAAGCTAGAAGTCATATAACCCACATCATCTTGTGAACCTTGTGGTGGTGGTGTTTGATAAGATTCTGACTCTCCTCCTCCTTCAACCCCTCCACCTCTAAATGTAGGAATGTCATACATTGTTACCTGCTCATCATCCCAAGTGACGATAACTCCATAAGAACAAAATGGATCAATATCATCCCCTCTACTACTAGTGTCGACGTGGGTTTCATCACCTCCACCATCACCCCCATCATCATCATTATCACTATCGGACTGCATTTCATCATCAGATCCAACCACTGGACGGTGAATCAATCTTCTTTTCTGCCTTGGTTGTTGGGAAGTCTGTTCCTCTGCTACTCTTTAAACATTGTCCAACCATACAGTGCCCTTAGTATCCAGCACTGACTCTTCTCTCTCTTCGATCCACTGATTCAAAGGGTCATCCTTTGTGAATATATAATCAAATTGGATGAGATCAAAATATTCACCATTTTTAAGGTAGAATATGATAGATGGATTAGTATATGCCTCATCAATTACATCAAATAAAATTTGTATGAACTAAGACTTCATATAATTTCTTACCACGATTGGTCCTCTGCATATTCCTAGCCCTTAATCGCATGTTGTAGTGGCAGTAGACTAACTTTTCTAATCGTTCCATAATTAGCATATTCCTTATCTTCATGTGAATGAGAGAGATTGTGCTCCAATTCCGCTCATAGTTAGACGATGAATATGTTTGTGATAAAACCCTCATTGCAACCCGCCTCAGTAACGGACCATCACCTCTATAGTGCATCCACCAATCAATGGATTTATCGTGCTTGATTTGAGATTGTGCCAATGGGGTCCCAAATGACCTATGTCTCGTGCGGAGCATATCAATCTACAAATATGGAATACAATAACCCATATATCAATAAACAAATTATATGGCATTTGACTTATTAGTTATAAGGTATGATTACTCATATCTCTGATGGCTTGACCTTGGTTCGCCAACTCCGGGAGTATTCATTGGATCACATTGAGCAAACTGTTGTACACTTCGTCGGCCTCACTCAACTCAAAGAGTCGCGTATACTGGAAGGTCGGATTCAAGTAGTGTGCTATACATCAAATATAAGCAATCTAATCAATATATAAAAATAGTGAATATAAAAAATAATAAATAAATAAAAATTACTACATAAGTAATTTAACATGTGATACCTGTGGCATGCAAGTACTGACAGAATTGTGCATCCCACCTCTTATCGATAATCACCCAGTATCGTTTATATTTTGTAGGGCATTAGTTTTAATAGCCAATTTTACCTTATCCATTGACTCGTAACATACCCCATTAGGTTTCTCATCACCATCTACCAACCTCAGCACTTGCACCAACGGGGTAGTGATGACGATCAGGTGGTCAACATCTGCCCAAAACTGGAGGCTATAAATCAAGTCACCAACTTCATTCAAAGCAGGTCTCTTTGATCGTGAGAGTTCTAACTCATATTTTCTCCATTCTTCGGAGTTGACCATATTTTTCAGCTCACGACTATATTTAGTTAATCTTTGTAGGGCTAGAAATTGTATCGCAAATCACGTAATCAAGGGTCGGAGCAACTCGTTCTCAGTGAAGTCTCTCATTAGAATCACCAACTTGTCACTGTTACACAGGTAAGAAGTAATCGTTCTTCCCTTTTGAATAGTTGCATGTGCCTTACTTCTCTTTTCCAAATCCTCAATAGTGAGGTCCACACAATGAGCGGCACACGGAGTCTAGTACAAATGACGCCTCTTCAACAGTAATTGTCTTCCTGTGGCTTTATAATTGGCAACATTGCCTGTTACTACCTACACAACCGCTTCTCTCCAACCTCTTCAACTACCTTATTTATTAGTTAGAACAGGAAATCAGCTATCTTCGAGTATTTAGAAGCATCAACTTATTTTAGAAATATTGTCCTAACATCGTTATAGACCAAAAAGTTGATCAAACTCTTCCTTATGGGACCGGTCCATCTATCGTACATAATTGTGCAAACTCTCTCATCCCGTACTTCGTAAAAGTTGTCCATATAAGCTCCTATATCTTTGTACTCATCATCTAGTAAGGGCCAATATATCTCATATGTAGAAGGCTTTTTAACTCCTAGACTAGCTTCTGCACTTGTATCAATCATACTTTTAAAATACGACAATTCTACAACCTGACTTGGAATGTGATTCTATATTAGGAACTTTGCAATAATTTTTCCAAGCTTATTCCCTAATTTTTTTAGTGACATTGCACTCAATTTAGTTTGTTTGAAACTTTCAGTCTGATACATGAAAGGATTCATGAGACTTATAGTAGACGGTCTGGTCTCCCTCACGGATGCTAACCTACATAACCCGACAGTCTCCTGAATATCCTCATAATCATCAACAACATGTAGCCTATAACTAGATTCACTACCAGTAGCAGGCATGGATGGGCCCCTCAACCTGGACTGAAACTGACAATCGGCTTCTTCCTGATCTCGTCGCTGTCGTGCTTCTCTAGCACTCTCCCTCACGACTCTTATTGTCTCCTCATCCTCATCCTCATCAGGTCCAAGTGCAGGAAACTCGAGATCTTCCCTCCTTATTTTCTCATATATTTCTCTATCTCGACCGGCTTCTATTTTTTTTTTCCCTTTGTCGCCTGTAAACTGGCTCTAATAGCTTCTCTCACTTCTTTAGGTACATTAGGACATCCTTTTGTCTCTCCCTTAACGTGACCCAAATGCTCTTTCAACCGTGTGATACCTCCTCCCAGTAATTTTTTCCCATAAAGCTTATATTTTATTTGGAGTCTATCACCATCTATTATTGTGTCGTATTGCAAGGCTGAATCTTATCCACTTACCATATTTATTTATTTCATCTGCATGAATGAGCAAACGATTGGATTAAATTAAAATATTATATTACACTTGAAAATCAAATTTTTTTGATATTATTCTGAAATTTTAAAATTTTGGAATACATTTGAAAATTTATTTCATATTATTCTTATTTTTAAACTATTAGATTATATTTTATCAAATTTATTTGATATTATTCTAATTTTTAAAAAATTTATATTACATTTAAAAATTTATTTGATATTATTCTTATTTTCAAAATATTACATTATATTTTATAATATTTATTTCATATTATTTTAAAAAAATTAGATTACATTTGAAAATAGTATTTAGTTGATATTATTCTAATTTTAAAAATATTAGAAAATCATATTATTCTAATTTTTAAAATATTTGGAAATTGTATTTATTTAAAAATCATATTTATTTGAAATTGATGTGTTACATGCATCATGGGGTATGTGTGACATGTGTAATTAATGTGTTACATTCCCCATGACACATGAGACACATGTGACATGTATAATTGATGTGACATGGGGTATGTGTCACATACCCCACATGTGACACATGTGTATTGATGTGTCATGAGGTATGTGTCACATGTGACACATCAATTACACGTGCCGCGACACATGTGTAATTGATGTGTCATACATATAATTAATGTGTTACATACCTGATCAGTCACATAATATATCATTTTACTACCCTTAACTTAGTGATGCTATGACTTAGTTTGTTGCTAATAAGTTACTGATGTGTAGATATTAAAAAAAAATAACAAAAGAGAACCAAAATATTAATATTCATCAAAATGAACTCATAAAGCAATAAAAAGATGATTGAACTAAAAGACGAATCATCGCCTACTGAAAGATAAAAAATCGTGTTTTACGATTTTACGGAACGATGCAAAAGGAAGAAGTAGAAAATCATAATTTACGATTCTTCAGAGAAAGCCGTTCAAAGCTGAAGGGAAGTATAATAGAAAGCAATTGATCGTAAAGAAAAATAAAGAATCGTTCTATAGGAAAGTGTGTTAAAAGCTAGAAAATCGTGATTTACGATTTTACAGAAAAGAAACTTTCTGAAGCTGCTGATCTCGTGAGAATTTACACCGTTATGCACCAAATTAGAAGAATTCTTGACTTAGATGTCAGGCCAATCACGGCTCTGAGAAGATTGACGAAGAAGACTCTTAAAGGACTCTGCTACTAAAATAAAGAAAAGAAAATCCGAAAGTACATCAACTAATTGAAAGTAAGGAAAGATAACATTAGAAGTAGAGTTATATTAGGATAGTTTTGTTTTAGTAGTTTCTTCTATTAGAATTAGAAGTTTTGTAAATCGACCCCTTATGATCTATAAATAAGAGGGCTTAGTATAGGAATTACTATTGAAGAAATTCTCAGAATCAATTAACGCTTGAGGTTGGGTTTTCCTTCGATCATTAGAGTAGTTAGTTTAAATATCCAAGGTTCCACGATCACAATTGACGATTGTGATTAAGAGCTGGAAGATTAGAGTAGATATCTGTAGTTTCTCAGAAGCAATTGACGACTGCGACTGAAGTGTGAAAGATATAATTTTATTGCTTTCTAGTTTAGATTTATTTTATTATAATTTCTTGCTTTCTAAACATCCTCGAATTTTAATTTGAATTGATGACTCAGGTGGAGATTTGCAGATTAGTGTAATGGTTTTTGTTTTTCATCTTTAATTTTCTGGAGTTTGATTGACACTCAAATTTCTGGTAGATTAAAGATTAATATAAATCTATATTGAATGATACTAGTTTTTTATTGACACTCAAATTCTAGAAGACTGAGATATATTGTAATAATATTTTAAAATTGTAAACATCCGATAGTTGAAGATTGTGATTGACGACCACAATATGAAGAAGGAGGATTTAGGATTTATTTTCTGCAAAAATTTAGTTTAAGAAACCATTCTTTATTCATATTTCTCAAGTAACTTAGGAACTTAAAAGATAAGTATAAGTTTTCAGAAAATTAATATATACACGTATAAAAACATATCCTCGTGAGAACGATCTTATGCTATGCTATAATTTCCATTGTGTACTTGTAATGGGTTAAAATTTAATTAGATACACATATAAGTAATCAACGATCAATATCCCATGACACATGGGACATATGTGACACATGTGTAACTGATGTGTCATGGGGTATGTGTCACATGTGACACATCAATTTTAGCATGTGACACTTCAAATACAAATGTGACACATCAATTACACATGTATCACATGTATTATGGGGTATATGACACATGTGACACATACCCCATAATTAAATATAGAACAAGCTTAAAAAATGCATCTATAATTAAATATATTTGCATCATTTGATTAAAAAAATTTAATAGAAAAATAGCAAAATTATGAGAAGTTCTTTATTTTAATTATTTTGTTAATATTTCTTATTTTAATATTTATAAATAATTTAATGGTTGATCTTAAAATTTAAGGATAGATCTTGACATTTTAATGGTAGATCTTAAAATTTAAGGGTAGATCTACCATATTTAAGTATAGATCTTAAAATTTTAACCCTTAAAATATAAGAAAATGAGTGAAAGATGACTTAAAATGGTAGAACACGTACCTTCTTCGCATTCTTCGGTGACAATCCCGAGCTTTTCGGGTGGTCAGTAGTGAATTTTTAGGTTCTTGATGGCTAAGAAGTGAAGAGGAAGAAGAATGGCCTGAGAAGGAGAAAGAAATGGGAGTAAAAAAAGAGTTTTTTTAGCTAAAAAACCCCAAACCCATACCCTTTAAGTGTCTGGCCCCACACCGATAATTTGAAGATTTTAAGGGTCACTGTGTTTTCACCATATTATCAGACAATAATTAAAATTATCGTCCGATAATTTCAATTTATTGCCCGATATGGGCGATAATTTACTCGTATTGGACAATAAATTGACTATTTTAGGGGGTATTCGAGAATAAGCCTATTTATCGTACTGGTAAGGTCCAAAACCGATACGTATCTGTATCAGACGATATTTTGACCTATGGACACAAGGCAACAAACTAATTTAGAGCTAGGTAAGTATCCAGTCTTTAGTAGCAGGCTACCTATACCCATTAGCAGACAGTGATATTGGAAAATGATAATTTCAGTTTGCTTGGAAATGTTACTGATGCTCACTAAATATTTCACGGAATGTGATGGAATAGAATTACAACAGTTCCTACATAACAGCCAATCAATCCATAACCAATAATGGGAAATTTGCACTTTCGGCCCTATACGTTTGCGTATTTGCAGAAACGGCCCTATAGTTTCAATCCTTGCATAAATGGCCAGCTCCAAGCCTAGCCGGCTCCGCCTGCTCCACGTCAACAAGGGCATATTTAATACAATATTTGAAAATTTGCACCGCCGTTTAAAATTTAAAATATAGTATAAAAGTAACTTTTTACTTTCATTTGTTACTTTTACATTCAAGTTTAACTTTTCTGAAAAAACCAAGAGAGAGGCGACTTAGCGGCGACAAAGCGGAAAAAGGTCACAAAGGTCACATTAAATTTCCAGGTAATTTATTTTTTTACACTTAAACACAATTAGTCATCCCCAATGTTTCCCACCTAATCCGCTAACTTATCGATAATTTAAGTTGTCGATCGATAACTTAAGTTATCGGTCGACAACTTAAATTATCGAGCGATAACTTAAGTTATCGATCGACAACTTAAATTATCAGGCGATAACTTAAGTTATCGATCGATAATTTAAGTTGTCGATCGATAACTTAAGTTATCGCCCGATAATTTAAGTTGTCGATCGATAACTTAAGTTATCGCCCGATAATTTAAGTTGTCGGGCGACAACTTAAGTTATCGGTAGTTTTTTTAAAATCACTTCTTTCATTAATTAATTGGGTTTTATTTATATTGCAGTTCCTACTAATTGATTGAAAATGTCCATGACTCTAAAGCCCATCGGGAAATGTTCTAGAGTTGGTGTTAAAAAATTTTACATGCACTGTAACGAAGAGAGAAAGAAGATACTAGATGATTTAGTATTCGGTCATCTATTTAGGATTAATAAGAAATTAGGATTCGTTGGAGACTTGGTTGACGCTATTTTAAGTTTTTGGGTTAAAGATAATGTTTTCAAGGTCAAGAACACCAATGTACTCCTGCAAGAGATCGATATAGCCTTGATTTTAGGCCTCAACATGTTGGCGGAACCTGAGTCTGAGAAGGTGGCCGTGCCAGAGGAAACAACTATTCGATACAAATTCTTTCGGGGGAAGCCGGCGAAAAGATCTCGTATTGAAGAAATTATTGACAGTGCTGATTTATCCAACGATGATTTTTTGAAACTATCATTATTGTTTTTAGTATATTCTTTTTTACTTCCGGACACATACCAGGAAGTAGATACACGGTACTTAGAATTAATAGATAACATTAAAGAGTTCAACAAGTTACCGTGGGGCCTGATAGTTTACAATAATTTATTAGATAGCATATCAAAAGCGAGCGGCAGGAGGGAAATGGCGAAAAGGTCAGAAAAGGGGCAATACAACATCTACAGATGCACTATCGCCTTACAGATTTGGGTGTTTGAGCACTTTCCTGCAGTCGCCACCGCTCCTATTGGGCTTAAAGAAACATTTCCGAGGCTAATGAAATAGGAAGGCCCAAAATTCAGCCGTAATCCTAATTTATATCGAGAAAAATTTCTTAAGTCTAAAGTTATTTTAGAGCTTGAAGCTGAAAAGCACGAATTACAGTATAAATCGGCCGATAATTTATATTATCGGTCGATAATTTGCATTATCGATCGATAATATAAATTATCGGTCGATATTTTATATCGTCGTGCGATAATGCGTTTGTTAATTTTTTTAATTTTTGTTATATAACGAAAGTTCATTAAAGATGTATTTTTTTTTGCAATTATGCAGGATAATATTCTAACCTCTGTGCTATTTGACACGTTCGTTCCTTCCGCTACTTATCCTCAATCCACTGTCCCTCAACCCACTGCTCATCAACAAAGCCATCAGGCCACTGCCCCAAAACCCACTGCTCCTCAACCAAGAAAACAATCCACTGCCCCAAAACCCACCGCTCCTCAACCTACCCATAGATCTACACCTACTGCCTCAAAACCAACTGCTCCTCAGCCTCCTACTAAACAACCATTGGTGGATGTGGGTGATGATGGTGCTCCTCTTACACAGCCTTCTCGTGAGTCACAGCCGGCATCATTAAAATCAATTATAGTGAAATTATCAACTGGAAAAAATGAAGCCAAAGGATATGACTTGCGTGCTCGTAAGAAGAGAAAGTTTTCGACTAGTAAAGCAATGATTAAAAAACCAAGATTGGTTGTGGAGGAGGAGGAGGAGGAGGAGGATGAGCCAAACACAATAGAGCAAAAATATATGCTTAATTTTTGGAATCGGTCGGAGAACGAGGACAATGTGATCGTCAATACTATCATGGGTGTTGACATCACAGTTGCCCTTTCGAAGGTTCTCAAAGGACGCTCGTGGTTTGACAATGAAGTCATCGACGCGTACTCGAGAGTCCTTGAAGTTATAAATGATTCAATGTTTACGGCCAATGCCGAAAAAAGCTGGTTCGCTTCTGCGTCTACCCTGGTAAGGTTTCAACTATTTAATGGAAGCTCGTTTGTTTCTTTTATTTATCTTTTCAATCACGACTCTTAATTAACTTCTTCTAATTTATTTACTTACTATATTATCCTGTTTCAGACCTTGTTTATGGCAGACGAGAAAAAATTTAAAAAATTTATCGACAACGGTTAGTCATACACAATGACAGAAGTGGCAGGCCTATTGTGACGAATGGCAGGTTTGTTACAATTCAAAGCCGCAGGAACCACTACTGACAAATAATAACCGCGGAATTCATGCGGTCGACTGTGGGACGGTATGTTTTTTAATACTAAACTTCGCTTTATTTAACGTTAACGGATTTTAAATAAAATTTATTATTTAAAATTTTGGTTTCGTTTATGTGCAGATTTATCTTCTGATGCATAGCCAAAAACATAGCCACTGGGCGTTGGCTATAATTTCATTAGTTGATCGAGAAATTAAGTTAATAGATCCAGCAAACCGAGAGTGCTCAAGAAGGTTTGAAGCGCATAAAGGATGTCTATTGAATCATCTTTCGCGCCTTCTTTACACTGTCGGTTTGAAGTCAGCTTTCGATCAACAGTGGAAGGTATCGGCGTTCAACAGTGTCATTCTCCCGATCCAAAAAAATGGTTGGGATTGCGGTGTATACGTTTTGAAGTATATAGAATACTTCTCCCAACAGCGGCCTATTGATTTCAAAGAAAAACATATGCAACAATTTAGAGCCGAAATCGGACATCTAATGTGCACGTTTGGAAAGAAGAGTTAAATATGTTTGTAAAATTTTTTAGACTTTTGTAGAGATATTTTTTGATGAAATTATAAATAATTAATTAATTTTTATCAACTTGTATAATTTTTATTTTCGTTGTTATCAATTTGTCGTAATTGTCTAACAATTACTTATAAACAATTCTTTATTTCTTTATCTGCTGATGTTTAGATTTCAGTTGAGCCCTATCGAAGATATAGTTTCACTTTTCCAATCGGTCGATGACTTAAAATATCGTCCGATATCTTAAGTCATCGTCCGATATCTTAAGTCATCGGCCGATAACTTAAGTTATTGGCCGATGACTTAAGTCATCGGCCGATGATTTAAAATAGCGGCCAATGACTTAAGTCATCGGCCGATGATTTAAAATATCGGTTAAAATATCGGTCGATGATTTAAATCAATGGACGATAACTTAAGTTATAGGATGATGATTTAAGTTATCGGCCAATATTTTAAATCATCGGCCGATAACTTAAGTCATCGAACGATATTTTAAATCATCGGCCGATGACTTAAGTCATCGGCCGATGACTTAAGTCATCTACCGATTGGAATTGTAAAGCTAGATATCTTTGGTAGGGCTCTATGCCAATCATTCTATGCCAATCACTAGTAGATTGAGTGAATGATTTATTAAGCACAACTATATATCTCAATCACAATTCCAAAACGAAATTATTAGTGTAAAAAATAAAAAAAATATTAATCAATTGGTGGATGTTGATCGCTCTTTTATTGAGGTCTAGTCTGTTGATGTTGAAAGAAGAAAAAGAGAAAAAAAAAATACTATTCGATCATGAGATCATTTGGAAGCTCGATCGCCACTAGGTCTAATCTAATCTCAATATGTTATCAATCTCAAACTTTGAATTAATATAAGTTAATTTCAAATATTAACAAATTTACACTAGCGACGGTTATGACAGTACTTGTTACAATTTTTACATCGTAGTGGTCGAACTTTGCCTTTAGATCTTATTCTCCTTTTCTTCGGACGGCCGGCTTGACGTATTTTATGGGGAGGCAAAACTTGAAGGTCGTCTCTTTGCGAAGTCCATTGGTGTTTGTCAACGGTCGGGATAAAGTGTTCTTTATAAGTTTTCCTAAATAAGTTACTGGTAAATCAGTGTTCACAGAATTGGGGGATCTCTCTTTCTCTATTTCGGCGCGATAATGCGGCAATCGCATGTGACCATGGTAATCCAAGAATAGCCCAACATCTACATGTATATGTTCGTGATTCTAGATCGACACTGTGAGTGTAATCACCACGTTTAACTTGAAATATATCACGACCATATGGTATGACGTTTTTTCGACGGGCCCATCCTGAATTTTTTGTTATGTGTTTTTATCGTTAACATGTGTCATTTTATTTCCTTCCTCCGACGATTTAAAATAAAATTCGGCTACTTTTGTGCGAATAGTTTCTAGCATGCTCACAATCGGTTCCTCTCTGGCTATTTTCAACACACTATTTATGCTTTCAGCTATATTAGTTGTCAACATATCATAACACCTCCCTTGGAAATAAGCGCGTGCCCAGAAATGATCACCAATTTCTTTAATCCATTTTGTACATTCCGGGGGGGGGGGGCGTCGTCTTCTATTTTTTGCATAATTATTTTAAATTTTGCTTCTGAAAATGCACGGCAAAGAACCTAGCATTGTATCCTTATATTTATCAAACAGATTTAGAGTGTCGATGACATGAGAGTCGGAAAGGCGTTAGGAAAAACTTTTTCCACTGCTTCCATCAAACCTTTCTGTCTGTCTGATATCAAAACAAACTGTTCTTCAAATTCACTGATTACACGTCTCCCTAATAGATCAAGAAACCATGTCCAATGGTCTTCATTTTCTTTCAGTACAATGTCGAACGCTATAGGAAATAAATGTCTATTCCCGTCTATCCCCGTAGCTATTAACAACACTCTCTTGTATCATCCACGCAAATGCGTTCCATCTACCGCAATTATTCTTCGTAAAGTATTACGAAAGCTTCGAATGCAAGGTCCGAATGCCACGAAGAATCTCTGAAATGCATTATCAGGCTCGAGACACAATTCGGTCTCAGACGTCGATCAACCCATTTGTAATTCGGTAACATCTTAAATTACTCCTTCCAGCTACCTCGGATGTCATTCAACGCCATTTCTTTTCCTCTCCATGCTTTCCAGTAACCTACTGTTATACCATATTTTTTTTCAATATAAAAAATTATTGAAGCAGGAGTCTCGTCAAAGCCCTTTAATAGCTTATCTCTTACAAATGAAGCTATCCACGATGTCGTACATTGGCGATGTCCACTTCCAATGGCTAGCATTCCGCACGTGTGTTCCGGGTGGAAAGTTTTCACAACAAACGTGTCTACGCCTACTAATTTCGATGCATGTATTCGCCAAGCACATCCTACTTCAACACACCTCGTCGTAACTCGAAGAGGATTGGTTTTTATTGGTTTAATCTGAAAATTATTTGTCATTGCAAATTCTTTAAGAACTTTTTGAAATGATTTCTTATTTCTAAATGTCTGACCAATGATAATTATTCCCCCTTCATACAGTTCCTCATCTTCTGAATCCATATACTCTCCTTCCGAGTCATTAAGCTGATAGTCTTCATCCACCAGAGGTTGATCAATTCCCCTATTAGTATCAACACGCGAAGTGGGAGACGGCGGAGCTTCATTATTTTCAGGATCACTATCACCGTCATCGACTGGATGGTATTACGTGATTGGGATTGAGCCCGTCGATGTATGCTTGGTTGATGTGCAGTTGTTTTGATTGATGTTGGTCGATGTGGGAATGTTTGATGTATGAGAGGCTGTGCTGTTGAAGGCTCGATTATCGTTGGCTCCGAAGCTATTTATTTGGAAGGCCATTGATATGGACTAAGGCCGACTAAAAACGTTTCCCACTGATTTACCGAATCGAAGTTGAACTAAGATGTATCATGCATCGGATTCATTTGATGACAATATCTTTGATCTTCATCGCCTTCACTTATTGGAATGTCTGAAGAGGGTTGCCCCAAAAGCTTACTGTAAGGGCGAAATCGTATATTTCTATCATCGTCGACTATCATCTGTGCAGCAATGTTCTCCTCTTCATACCGTATTTCTTGATTTTTAATCAAATGTTCTGTTCTCACACCATGATCATCTTCGTTTGTTTCCTTGAACGGTTGAAATGTTTATAAAGACGGTAAAATTTTTGCTACAGTAGTGACTAATGATTTTTCGATATAAATATTTATCACACCATCATCGATACAATATGCTCTAAATAAGTTTGTAAGATCATCAGAGTCAGACAATTCGGCAAATACAAGCTCATTCCCTATGCGTAATGAAACAGTAAGGGTAATAGAATGTTCTTCCGGTCGTGTTCGACTGACTTTGGACATTTTCTCTATAAACTCATCAAATGATATATTCTCCGTGACAGTGACAATCCTCCGATGTCCTCCGTTGTAAGTATTATCTCTCACGCGTACGAAATCAAAATGGCAAAGAAGGGGAACATCCATTTCAACCTATAATATTTACAAAATTAAAATTGGTTGTTTATAAACAGTTATACTTGACTTAGTGCTACAATTATTTTCCTATTTAAAAATATTAAAAAATAAAATGAATGAAAACTTTAACGTTTTTGTCAACCATAAACCAAAACCTAAAAAAAAAAAACCTATCTTAAGTTATCGATCGATATCTTACATATCTTGGACTACCTACAATGTATTGAAAATTTGGAAAATTATTAACTTAAAAAGATATTGTACTCGATATCTTACCTAGCCTGTTATATTCTTTATGTTATACGAACTGTAGTGGAATCTCGAAATCACTTTCCAAGAGAGAAAGAAGGCGTTAAAAAATGATAGAGAAATTCTAGATTCAATGCTTGTATAGAGAAGCATATATATATATCTGACGTGTAGCCGGCTAGGCTTAGAGTTGGCCATTTATGCAATGATTGAAACTATAGGGTCGTTTCTGCAAATACGCAAACGTATAGGCCCGAAAGTGCAAATTTCCCACCAATAATCTATTAAAAAAAGTTCTCATCAGTTCAGATCAAAATCAAAAAGGGAAAATCTTCTCCTTATATTATACAATTTACAATATAAAATATATCTTCAAACCAGGGATTTAAAGACCGATATATATTGTTGGGTCCCACACAGTACATATCATATATATGGAAAATGATAATGAGCGGACCTCAAACAGCAAACCAACAACGGACTGCTTATGTGGCGTGATGCAAGTGGCTGGCCGACCTGCATTGCTTAGACTTATTGTGCTTGCATCGAACCACGTAAGCAATCCGTTGAATGGCCTGCTGTTTGCGGTCCACCATATATATATCAATGCCCCATAGAGATATATTGGCCAAACCGGCTAATATTAAACTTATTTTTTTCTCTTAAAATGTAAAATTGCCCAAAGGGCATTTTTGATCATTTATCCGATTCATATCCGATACATATGGGCCGAGATGAGAAGATATGGGCTGATACAGCTTGACCAGTTTGACCCGATGTTTATCTTCTTCCAATTGGCTCTCCTCTATCAGAAAACCCGAACGTACCTAATTCATGCTAGGCTATCTTAGGGTCATTGTCCGATTCTTATTAAGATTGAAGACTCTTCTTCCCTTTTGGGTTGGCAGTGTGGTTGAAACTTCTATTATATAAAATTTGTGCTAAACTCTATTCATGTTAATTAAAGTCAAGCCGCTCAAGATTGAACTCTTTTTCATAAGCTCTTGGATAATATTCCTAAGCGCGGGCTTGGAACATAACAAAAGTTTGGTAGCCATTTCCTCCGAGCAAGAAATCCTTCAACCCATAACTTCTTTGAGAGGTGATAGCTCTACCGACTTTCGAGGGCATTCTTCAAAGCTAGTTGGCATGTCCCAAGTGGCAATTAATCCATTGTTGTAGCATTTCTTAGCCCAAAAAATCAACCTATAAGTCAATATGACCCATCTGATTGATGAATTTTGATATCAGCCATTCAAATTTAAAACAATGGTTGGTATTATAGTCAACAGAGCGGATGATTTCAATCACTCAAAAAACTTAATTTTTGAACCCATTGCCCTTCGATGTATGATCTATCACTTGACGGTGTGAAATACCCACATACTCAACCATTAATGTTGAGAGCTTCAATTTGGAATGTTAGCTACGATGAACATACCCTCCTACGTTTTGTTACCCTTTTTTTTTTTTTAAAATGTTCGACGAGAAGGTATTCCAGTTCCAAACATCCATCCTTGGGAAAAGCTATCATTATACTATATTTCTTTTTATGTTTATCCACTAGCTATAACATTTGTACTAAATTTTTTTCGTTTACCCACTAACTAAAAATTTTGTTTAGGCTTTATTCAATACAAAAGATGCAAATGGGAAAATATATCATTATACTATAAATTTATTTTATTTTATATTTATGATAAATATTGGCAACTTTTGCAAAATCAATGTATAATGTTGGCACAATGTAATGTGTGATATATCTATGTTTATTATTATATTATTTGCTTTTATTTTCTTAAACTTTGTATATCTTTATTATTATTGTTCTTATTTTTCATATTCTTTTATGTTTTGATGGTTAGTTTTGAAATATTAATGGAGGTTATGATTTTCACAGACCACCAATGGGGATATCTTCGATTGTGTATATATATATATATATATAACCTGCTTTAGATATCTCAGGCCGAGTGGCCGTATCAAAAAAAAAAGGTCATCCTTTATTAACGAATCACACTATCCAGGTCTTTTCATATTAATCTTCTATATTTCTTTAATGTCTCAAGAATATTTATTGGTAAGAATTATGTTTTGATTTTTTTTTCAAATAATCAAATATTGATTCATGTGTCTTATACTGCTCTATTAAAAAATTTCCTTTCTACTTATATAGTAATGCGTACTAATATGATCATCACTGGAACATACTTGACGAAATTTTTTTTATCGATCAATTTTACTATTAAAATTTCATCATCATTGTCTAATCTATTTGTAGATGACCCCATGAAAATAATAGAGGACATACACCGGATCACATCTCTCATTCAAATTCAAATCACAATTTGAATTTAAACAGCAATGGGTGAAGTCTGGAGCCGTCGGCTCTGGGAGCACATTTTGTTTTGTTATCTTTATAAATTCTTTAAAGTGGATCCCTTAGAATCAAGGGATCAATTATCATTGCTATTTATAGTCTCACTTGTATGCATGGTGATAAGGGAAAGGAAAGGGTAGCATTATTCATACCCGACGAGACTGCTTTCTCACCCCAATAAAGAAAATAAAACAAATTAAAGTTAGGTTTGAGTTTTAACATAGTCCTTTTTTAGTGCGGTGAATATCATTACCCTAAGGGAAAATAATTTGAAACTCATTGCCAGGCAAAATATCTTTTAGGGTGTCAGAGTACTCGGTCTAACGCTCTCAGCTTTTTTTTTTTTTTTTTTTCTTTTCATGGCGTCTTCATCTTCGTCAACTGTGAATTCTGTGGGCAATATCTCACATAAGGTTTCGATCCGACCTGATCAGACTAATAATTTAATATGGCTAGCTCAGATTATACTGTCCATATTCCCAAGAGTTCTGGACTACTTGGGGATGTTGATGGCACCAATCTTTGTCCATCTCAATTTCGATCAGAGAATCTGGATCTCCATCAACTGTTGTGTCTCCAAAGTATTTGTAATGACAGCAACAACTGGTGTTTAGGTGGATCAACGCCACTTCGTCTCCGAGCATTTTATCCATAGTCACTCAACTTCCCACAACCCATGATGTGTGGAATTCTCTGGAAATATGATATGCCACTCAATCAAAATCTTGCATTCTTCTGATGGATCTTTATGGATCTATCGATCCGACCATCCAAAAATATGTCCTAGGATCTAGGTGCATGATGAATCAAAACAATAAATCAACAATCTATAAATTAAAAATATATGTGCGCACTTTGAGTGTGAGCCATTAATGATGGGCTGCCGATCTTCTCGCTCTCAATATCTCTTAACACAATGGGGATACGTTCGCTAATAAGGAGGGTTGAATTGTGTCGAGCAATCATTGGGACCAGACACCCCTTATATTTATAGCTAAAGAGTCATTTCCCATTAAGGATTTTAATTACTAATTATATTGTCATTAGTAATCACAATCATACCATAACTAAAAGACTTACCTATTAGTTGCTTATTCTCTTCAAACTCACCGAATTAGCAACTACACATTTCAAGATTGATCTTACACCATTCACCGGTCAACGGGTTGACCATAGTGGCGGCCATTAAAATAGAAACTTCTAACAGTCTCCTACTTGACCAAACTATGTCAATAAACTCCGATTACCAAATGTTAGCTAACTTTCTTTGAATAATAAGTCTTAATCAATTGGTATCAAAGCCTAGATTGGCCCATGATTAATCGAAGTATGTTGTTTCTCTTATAAATTGTGGCTAAAATCAATGAGATCTACCTACGTTACCCACCTATAAAGTATTCGACTGACAATAATATGATTTCGTGGTTTTCAAGAATGAAGGAAACACCCAAGAAAACTCAGAAGAAAAAGTTTAGCATGTTGCTCTTTTATATAAAGAGATCCTTATTAAATTAATAATGAGACGAGGCATTCTATTTACATTTGGATTTTGGTACAGTAATAAAGTATGAGAAAAGAAATCAATTTTGTTTTGTAGTTTATTTTGTTTTATTACTTTGCTATTCAAGGACTGTTGGGAAAGTTATAAAATTGAGAGGCTTGGGTTTCGGATTCGTGGGTTTTAATAGCATACAGAAGAAGACGACTTCGTGAGAGGATTGTGGTTTTCTATTTGAAAAAGGCACTACAATCTAGGAAGCTTGTTTGGTGACCCACTTCGTCTCCTTTTCTTCCCCGACAGGTCATATAGGCCCCTACTCTGACTCGACCCATGATATTAACCCATGACCTGGTCTACGAATCGACCCAATTGTGACCTAGATTATTCCATATTCTTTTCGGGCTATTTATAAGTCCGATTTTCAGATATTATATATGAATTTTGGCTTTCTCAGACATTTCGGATCTAATTTTGAGGTCTATTTTTTAAAATGAGTTCTCTGTTGTGATGTTTGACATGACCTGATGTCCCTTTTATTATTTTTCATCAAATAATTATTGTATATTTGAGTGCATTTAATTAAAGTTGGGTATTGGAGGTTGTGCACTAGCACCAAGGCTATTACTTCCATATTATTACCCCTGATTATTATTAATTTTTGGCACTTACCCTCAATATGAGTTAGTTTTGGCTCCTTGCATATCTTAAGTGGCTTATTTTTTTTCATTGTTTAACCACTTTTGTAACCATCTAAAATATTATCAAAACCCAATTGAAAACATAGCTTGAAATGATTCTTCTGTCCAACGGTGATGATCTTTCCAAATGCCGTAGTTTTCAAAGTGAGATTTATTTTTATAAAAGACAGTGTTACAAATTTAGTGAAAGTGAGTAGTGAACGTTGATGTCACAACTTAAGTGATTAATTCTGTCCAACGGTGATGAATCACTTAATGTTGTGTGATGGTTGTATTTTACTATTCACGATATTGTGTGTGGGTACTGCTAGCGTGTTGTGACTTGACCCAACGGAGGGTCATAACAACGCAATTAGTACCACAATCATTAATGAAAATTAAGGAAGCGGCTAGTGTGTTATGACTCGACCCAACTGAGGGTTAGAATGACACAAATTGTTTCTCAATAAAAACCACATTGGTTTTAATTTCTTTTATATTCCTTGATATATTTTAACTCTTACATCACATACTAAAATTATAACCTTGTGGAATTGATAGTTACTTCAATTGTATGTGGACATAATAAAGCCCTTAATTATTATGCAGCATTGAACCCACCTTCTATAACTAATATGATTGGTGGAATTGAACTTTTGAGTGGCTCAAATTATGGTAAATGGAAGGAACAAGTTGCAATTGTTCTAGGTTGCATGGATCTTGACTATGCTATACGATCTGATAAACCCAAGGTGCTAACCGATGATGCCTCAGTTGAAGATCTGGCAGTGAACAATACAGATTTAGAAAAATGAGATAGATCAAATCGTATGAGCCTCATGATCATAAAGAGTTTCATTTCTGATGCGATCTGGGGAGGCATCCTGACTCGCATAATACAAAGGAATACATGCAAGCCATTTATGAACAATTTCAGGAAACTTCTAAAGCACTTGCCAGTAGTCTTATTGTTAAAATGAAAATCATAAAATATGATGGTCATAGTGGCGTACGGGAGCACATTATGAGAATGAGTGGCATGATGACTCAATTGAAAGAAATGGACATAGGTTTTCTGAGGATTATCTTGTTCACTTCATTATGACTTCTCTTCTTGTACAATTTAGCCTATTCAAAATTAATTATAATACCCAGAAAGAGAAATGAAAGATGAACAAGCTAATCGCTCACTGTGTTCAAGAAGAAGAAAGACTTCGGGCTGAAAAATCTAAAAGTGCTCATTACGCTGCTCTTGGACCATCGAAAGAAAATTTCAAGCGAAAGAAGGGATCATATAAAAGAAAGAACATAAAAGCTTCTCCACCATAAACCAAACAATGAGAAGCTAGCGGATCTACTTCTAGCATCAAGTGTCACTTCTGTAAGAAAAAGGGACACATAAAAAAGAATTATAAAAAATACAGAGATTTGCTGGTTAAGAAAAGTAACGACCTAGTCTTTGTGTGTTTTGAATCACTTTATGTTACGCAATACTTGGTGGATAGATTCTGGTGCAACTATTCACATAAGTAATTCAATGCAGAGATTTTGATCCAGTAGGAAGCTAAATAAAGGCGAACGGACCATCAAACTCTAAAATGGAGTAGAAGCAGACGTGGAGGCCATTGGGACTCTCCGTCTTATTTTAGATACTGGTTTCATTTTGGATTTAGTTTATACTATTTACGTTTCAAGTATCACTAAGAACCTTATCTCAATTTCTAAATTGGATTCATTAGGTTTTGAATTTAAATTTGGACATAATATTTTTACTCTATTATTTAATTTCGATATTGTGGGTGGTGGCTTATTAGTGGGAAATCTTTATCAGTTGAATTTGAATTCATCTTACGCCCAATCTTTAGTTTCTATGCATATGGATGATAAAATTAGTAAGGAATGAAAATGAGCAATCGATAATTCCTCTATTTTATGGCATAAATGTTTAGGCCATATATCTAAGGATAGGATAGAGAGGTTAATTAAAGATGATATAATCGATGCGCTCGATTTATCTGATTTCAATACTTTTATTAATTGCGTTAAAGGTAAACTCACAAAGACTAATAAGAAAGGAGCACGAGTTTGTTAGAAATAGTCCACACTGATATTTGTGGATCGTTTCTAACTCCTGCTATTGGTGGTCAAAAGTAATTTATTACCTTTACTGATGATTATTCTCGTTTTGGTTATATATTTATTATTCATGAAGAATCTGAGGCCTTGGATATATTTAAAATCTATAATGCCGAAGTTGAGTTACAACTCAATTCGAAGATTAAAATTGTGAGATCTGATAGAGGCGGAGAGTACTATGGTAGATACTCTGAAACAGGTCGCAATCCTAGACCATTCGCCCTGTATCTACAAGAGCATGACATTGTTGCTCAATACACTATGCCGGGAACACCTGAACAGAATGGTGTAGCTGAGCGACGAAATCGTACTCCTATGGATATGGTAAGAAGCATGTTATACAATTCTAAGTTGCCTATGTTCTTGTGGGGAGAAGCCTTGAAAACAACGGTGCATATCCTGAATCGGGTTCCTAGTAAGGCGGTTCTCAAAACTCCTTATGAGCTATGGGTAAGAAGAAAACCAACTTTAGGATATTTACACATTTGAGGCTGTTTAGCTGAAGCAAAGGTGTCTAATCCATAATTAGGAAAATTGGATCCTAAAATTATAAATTGTCATTTCATTGGTTACCCTAATAGATAAAAAGACTACAGATTTTATTGCCCCAATCATAGTACTTAGATTGTTGAGACTAGATATGCAAAATTCTTTGAGGATCGTGACAACAGTGGGAGTATTGAGCATAGAAACATCACTTTTGAGGAGAATCGGATTATAATTCCTATTCCTTTTATCCAAGAAAAAGTGACACCAACACCCATTGTTCAAGCAAGTGTGATGCACCTATGGCTATACTTATTGAAACACCCCACATTGAGGAGGCTCTTGCTCCCATGGTGACTACCAATGATCAACCATTGCATAGATTAGAGAGAGTAAAGAAGCCAATCATTTCTGATGACTATATAGTTTACCTTAATGAGAGTGAGTATGATTTTGAAAAGGAATCAGATCATGTTTCCTTTAACCAAGCCATGAAGAGCGAAAAATCCACTCAATGGCTCAACGCCATGAAAGATAAGTTGAAGTCAATGAAACATAACTCGGTTTGGGATCTTTGTGAGTTAACTGAAGGGGTTATGCCTGTAGGCTGTAAATGAGTATATAAAATTAAGCAAGACTCCAAAGGTAATGTAGAAAGATACAAGGTCAGGTTAGTCGTTAAAGGTTTCACTCAAAAAGAGGGAATAGACTATAAAGAGACATTTTCTCCTGTTTCTAGAAAGGAATCCTTTCGGATAGTCATGGCATTGGTAGCTTATTTTGACTTAGAATTGCATCAAATGGATGTTAAAACTACTTTTCTGAATGACGACTTGCATGAAGATGCCTTTATGATATAACCTGAAGGTTTTTAGGTTGAGCAGGAGAGTCATTTAGTTTGTAGACTCAACAGGTCTATATATGATTTAAAGCAGGCATCTCGATAATGGTACTTAAAATTTCACAAAGTCATTTCAAATTTTGGTTTTAAAGAAAACACTGTGGATCAATACATATATCTTAAAATCAGTGGGAGTAAGTTTATCATCCTTGTTTTGTATGTTGATGATATATTACTTACAAGTAGTAATTTGAACATGTTACATGAGACAAATAACTTTTTATCAAAAAGTTTGAATATGAAAGATCTTGGTGAAACTTCCTACGTGATAGGAATTGACGAAAAATTTCATGTTCAAATTACTACTTGCAAGTAATATATCATCAACATAAGCTCTTTGAGACAACATGCTCTTTGTATGATGCAACTGTTGACTCCATGCTCGGTCGTGATTTGCCAATCATATCACACTTGATGATATTATCGGATTAATTGTTGCTTAATGTCAAGATGCGGCATGAAGAACAACACTGGATCGCCCATGAGCCCTCTTTGATGGCTCTATATACTGCAAAAGTCAAGCACCACAACCAGTGTCGTTGAGGTGGATTTTCTAAATAAATTTCCAACATATCCAATAGAAAACCTTTTGGGATGACTTTTCCAAATTCAGGGCCATCTTCTTCACAACCCGAGCATCACTCCAAACTTGAACACAATTCCAAACCACAACGCACAGTTTGTCAAATCTATGGTCGTAGGGGATATCCAACTATCAACTGCTACAATCGCCTAAATTTGGCGGATGAAGGACGTGTACCCACCAAAAAACTTACACTCATGGTTGCATCCTTGACTACTTTTGACGATTAGCAATGATTCCCCGACTCTGGTGCGTCCAATCACATCGGCCCACTTATCCATTCATAAAGATTATAGTGGATCTGATAAAGTTGCAGTCGGTAACGGATCAAGTTCCTCTATCTCTCATGTTGGTTCTACCATTCTAAATACCAATTCTTGTTCTTTTCATTTCAATTTGATCTTACATTGTCCTTCCATTACTGTAAACTTATTGTCAATTCAATAGTTTACTCCAAGGTGTCAAATCGGGTATCAGTTTGCCCAGGCCCGATACAAATCGACCAATACGTATCGATCGATTTTGTTATTTTAAAAAAAAAAAACATATTACTTTAATGTGAAGTGTAAATTGTAAAGCATTGAGTACAAGTTGTATCAATCACACAAAAAACAGTTGTTTCCTATTTTTTAAAGTAAACATTGACATGTCAGCCTGTCACATCACACCAAAAGCAGCTCGTTTGTTTTTTTGGGTATCTCTAAATGCACCAACGTGCTCAGTGAAAGCACCAACATCCCAGACTTTTAAAAACCCTTTGATTGCTTCAGATCAGATGATGGAGATCGTGTTTCGCCCCGATCTTCTACCAAAAGGATATTGAGATCATGTCTCACCTATCAGGCATAAAGTTTTTGATTCCACATATCAAAGATCCTCAAAATATGGCCCTAAAATCTGTTTGAGCGTGACATTGTGTTCCAGAGGATTCAAAATCCATTTTTTGGGGATCTGTGACATGTGAAATAAAAAACGAACCGTTTGATAGTGTAGCCATGATCTCAAGATCCACTGTATGGTAGATTGGGGCGAAACACGATCTCCATCTTCAAATCTGAAGCAATCAATGAGTTTTAAGGGGTTAGAGATGTTAGTGCTTTCAGTAAACCGATTGGTGCGTTTAGAGGTATACCTATGTTTTAACAAAAGAACCATCATTTTGTAATTTAAAAATCACTAACAACTATTGTGGGGAGTTGAGCGCATTGAATGTTCTTTATTTTATAATTTAAAAACACTGTCAAAAATGCTCAAGAGATTTTCATGGTTACCAATTAGCCGATACCTGATATGGCCGCTGATACGTATCGGTTGGCCAGAAAACCGATACATATCGCCAATACATATCGGTATCAGCCAATATTTGATACCATGGTTTACTCATGATAATCATTATTCTTTCATATTTTGTTGATGATTTTTCTATAAGGACAATGCAACGGGGAGGACACTTTTTCAAGGGTGGAGTGAAATTGATCTATATCAGATTTGATTCGGACGCTCTTCATCCAATAATAAGCATGTTCCAGTGGCTCTCCTTGGCGAACGTGTCTTAGCCTCAACATGGCACCAACAACCGGGGCGTCCTACTAAATCTGTTCTAGATTCTTTAAAATTCAATAACTTAGTTCCTCTTAAGAATAGTGGTAGTAGTCTTCAGTTTTGTGATCCTTGCCATGTTGTTAAAAGCACGCCCCTTCCATTTAATTTATCTAATTTAATAGCCATGACTCCTTTACAACTTGTTCTACGGATGTTTGGACATCTCGTTGTTCGTCTGTTCAATGATCCATGCGATACAAACACGAGAACTTTAAATATCTACTTCAATTTAAGTGTCATGTTGAAAAACTTCTCTCTCATTCTATAATAGCTCTTCAATCTGATGGAGGGGGTGAGTACACTAGCATTCATTTCAAAAAATATCTAGGTCATCAAGGAAAACCCCATTGACTGACTTGTCCACATACTCCCCGAACAAAATGGGGTAGCAGAACGGAAGCGTCGTCACATCGCAGATATGGGATTAACTCTTTTAGCCACTGCTGATATGCCTTCTTCCTATTGGGGTAAAGCATTTAATACTGCAGGGTATTTAATAAATTGGCTCTCGAAGAAAACTTTTAATCTCATATCTCCCTTTGTGGAGTTATTTCCAAACCTCCCATCTACACTTCCCTGCATATTTTCAAATGCCCATTTCTTGGTCCATATAATTCTCGTAAATTACAAATGCGATCTAAATATTGTGTCTTTTTAAGCTATTCGCTAAACCATTGTCGGTATCGATGTTTAGTTCTTGACTATATAAGTGTTTATTTATCCCGCCATATTATTTTTAATGAAGAGCATTTCCAGTTTAAGGACCAGAACTTGGCCGCTTCCTCCCCTAATGTTATGCCTCCCAGTTAAAAATCACTCTATCATACACCCAATAACACCACATGCACAACCGACATCCATTATATCCATCCGTAATACCAACTCATCATTACCATCCCCCATGCTTCTTAGGCAAATCATCTAACCATTGATCTTCCAAACATCTCTTCAAACCAATCCTCTTTAACTTCTACAGCACATGTGCCTACAAACCCATGTCTCCCTCTACCCACATCTTCATCTGATCTACCTCCTGTCCCTCAAATGGTCACCCATTTGCAAGTTGGAACACATAAACCCAACCCCATGTATGCCTTGTCCGCTTTATTAACAACCTTACCAACTAAAACAACATGTTTCTCTAAGATTGTTAAAGATCCGAAGTGGCGGTCTCCAATTTCGGAGGAGTTCAATGCTCTTATGAAGAATGGTACATGGACTCTTGTACCTTCCAAACCAACCATGAACATCCTATCCAGCAAATTGGTATAAAAAATTAAGAAGCGTTCAGATGGCTCTATTGAATGGTTTAAGGCTCGCCACCAATGATTTTCATCAACAACAAGGAATAGATTATTTGGAGACATTTAGCCCCGTGGTTAAACATATCACAATTCACATGCTTCATCATCGATGGTCAATCATCTTCAACATGCATTTCTTCGTGGCTACTTATAAGAGGAAGTATATATGCGGCAACCCCAGGGCTTTAAGGACACCCAATTCCCAGACCATGTTTGTTGCTTAAGTTGCTCTCTTTATGGCCTGAAACAAGTACCACGTGCCTAGTTTCAACGGTTTGTTGATTATGTTGAGGGCCTTAGTTTTGAGTCCTCGAAAGCTAACTACTCTTTATTTACCTATCATGCCAATGGAGTAATCCGTATACTTCTTGTGTATGTCGTTGATATTCTTGTCACCGACAATAATCTTACTTACATAAATTGTCTTATTCGAACACTAGGCAAGATATTTTCAATGAAAGATGTTGGTGGTCTTCATTACCTTCTTGGTATTGAAGCTAACTTCTCTATCACTAGCCAGCATCTCACCCAATCCTCCTATACTCTCAACCCGCTTCAGAGAGATAGTATGGAAAATGGGATGTCACAAGGAGGTCAGCCTTTTCGATGGAACACCACTCTATGATCCTTTCGAATATTGTAGCATCGTTGCAACACTCCAGTATTTAACTCTCACTAGACCTAATCTGGCATTCTCGGTGAATCAAGTCTGTCAATTTATGCACTGGCCCATTACAACACATTGGGCATCAGTTAAATGAATTCTACGTTACGTCAAAGGCATGATAAATTATGGCTTGTCTTTTCGTCCAACTTACTTAAAGTTGGAAGCCTACTCCGATGCGATTATGCCAGTTGTCCTGATGATCATGGATCAACTGGTGGTCATTGTATATTTCTCAGGTTTAACCCAATTTCATGGAGTGCAAAGAAACAATGCATGACATCTCGCTCGAGTACGAAATTCGAATATCGACAACTTGCACTCACAACGGCGGAAATCTCATGGCTTCGATCCTTATTTTGGGATCTTAAACTTCCTTTGTTACAAGCTCCTCTGATATGGTGCGATAATATCAACTCCATATCATTAGCTTCAAATCCCGTGTTTCATGCCTAAACAAAATATTTGGAAGTTCACTATCACTATATTCATAAAAAGGTGGTTCATCGAGAGTTAGATGTTCGATACATTAAAATGTTCGATCAGGTTGCTAATATTTTGACCAAAGGCTTGTCATCACATCGCTCTCCAATTATGCGCAACAAGCTCATGGTCACACGGTCAGCCATGATCTTGAGAGGATGTAATAGAGGATATACACCAGATCTCATCCTTCATTCCAATTCAAATCACAATTTGAATTCAAATAGCAATGCGTTAAGTCTGGAGGCATTGGCTTTCGGAGCGCATTCTGCTTTGTTATCTTTGTAAATTCTTTAAACTAGATCCCTAGAATCAAGGCATCAGTTATCTTGTATTGTTGTTTATATTCTCACTCCTATACATTATGGTAAGGGAAAATATTTTTAAAAGGATTGTTGTACAAAATATCCTTTAGAAAATGGGTATGAACCATATATAGTAATGCATCTTTTCATAGCAAAAAAGTTTCCATAATTGTTAGTTTTACCAGGAAAGGACATGCAAAGATGAATGTCAATGGGCCTTTAGCTATTTTCTTTAACAAAAAAAAATGAGTGTATTTTTACTATGAAAATTAATTTCCATGCGAAATTTTTGATTTTATGAAAGCTAAAAGCATAAAATCTCCTCATGAGCTTTCAAAATTTCTTAAAAACTTGTCGCTTATAAGTTGTTTTTTTTTGTGAAAAGAGCATTTTCTTTTGGAGACTTTAGAAAAACATGCCCCATTTGAAAACGTTTTAGGCTATTATATTGGAAAAAAGTTTTAGGTAAAAGGGGTTTCATGGAAATTAGGAGTTCTAAGAGGTGTGAGATTGAAAATATGTGGCAATGTGGGTGGGTCTTATTCATGTGAAAAGTCTAAATTACCCTCAAATTTAATACCCATTTTATTTATTATTTTTTTCTTCCTCTCGTCTTCCCCACACAAGAGAGAGAAAGAGAGAGAAAGTGTTGCGCCCATCGAAGAGAGAGAATGACCAGAAGTGAGAAATCCCACGCAAGAGAGAGAGAGGAGAAGAGAGAAAGACTAGAAGAGAGAAAGAGTTGCGCCCATCAAAGAGAGAGAGAGACCAAAAGAGAGAGAGAGGATAAGAGAGAAAGACCAGAAGAGAGGAGGAGAAGAGAGATAAAGAGTTGCCCCATCGAAGAGAGAAAAAACCAGAAGAGAGAAACCCCACACAAGAGAGAGAGAAAGAGGAGAAGAAAGAGTTGTGCCCATCAAAGAGAGAGAAAGAGGAGAAGAAAGAGAATTGTGGGTATGGAAAAAATGAAAATATGTAGTACAGAAGAGAGAGAGAAAGAGGCATGGGGAAGACCACTTGCAGCAAGGTTAAAATCAAGACCAGAAGAGAAAGAGGAGAAGAGAGAGAAAGAGTTGCGCCCATCGAAGAGAGAAATACCAGAAGAGAGAGAACTGTGGGTTTGGGGAAAATGAAAATATGCAGCACAAAAGAGAGAGAAAGAGGCGTGGGGAAGATGACTTGCTGCAGGGTTAAAATCCCCTTTAAAGGAAAGGGTAGTTTAGGCTTTTTATAAAAACAGGACCCACCCACATGTGCCATATATTTTTGACCTCACAGATCTTAATTAGAACTTCTAATTTTTGTGAAACCCCTTCTACCTACCACTATAATAGCCTAAAACATTTTCAAATGGGGCATGTTTTCCTAATTTTCCCTTTTCTTTTTATGTATAGGGAGACTTTTACTTAGGAAAATAAATGACATAGGGATAAAAAAAATCCAAAATTGCTCGTATAAAGTTATCTTTAATTGAATAAGCTATCTATAATGAATGGACAACCCATTATAAAAGGACAGGATGTGAGAGTTGTGCACTAAGTGGACTCTGAGATATGTAAACCTCCATGCTCTTTGAGTCCCTGTGCATCTTAATTTTCATCGTTACGTGCACAATATATATTTGCATCTCAATGTAAACCTCCATGTGTTGCTGGTTGGCTCATTTATTATAGATGAACTCATTAGAGGAAATTAAAAATATACATATATACATGACGAAGGGTCGGGTATAGAACACCAGACTATATACGCCGCTTCCAGTTCCTAAAACACTGTGGGTAGACATAAACATGGATTTGGCGTTGGGGTTATCAAGGACGAGAAATAAACTATCAACCCAATATAATCTCCCACATCTCCAACATCAACCTATGCACATCAATATGCATCCTACGTTTGGTATCACCATTGACCCATATTAAGGTGCCCAACCCGAAAGAAGATCGTCGGGGCTTGTCCATCTCTTGCTTTCATCATGTTTCATTAATCCTAAAATTATTTAATGAAAATGCTAGTAAATTTGAATTAAAAATGAGGGTAACCAACCTATTTGCTTTTTAAGTGTGAACAGTCCAATCTCTTTATGGTGAAATGGCCAAGTGTGCACTTTCGATGATTTGCCACGTAAATAGCTATGCACTTCCTAGGAGATTCACTGATTTTTTTTTTTATGAATGATGATGAGGTTGGAGGGACCTCGCCCTTATATTAAGAAAAACATTGGAGATACAAAGCACTCGGCCAGACCTGGGAAAGGAGGGATTTCAGCAAAGCCATCACCCCAGCCCATAGTCAACAAACCAAAAACATTTTGGTTTAGGTTTAATTCCAACGCGTATTTGGAGACAACCTGAGGAGTTGTCTCGGGTGTTAGTCGATCAGTCGAGCTCTGGGAGCGATCGATCGAATCTAGACGTAAATAAACAAATTTTCTCATTCGTGGAAATCGATCGATCAAGCTTGGGAAGTCGATCGATCAATTTGAGAATATATTGTTGGGTTTCTCACGGATTAAAATCGATTGATCGAGTAAGTGAAGTCGATCGATCGATTATGAACAGATTAGTTTCGCAGTTTTGAATGCTTGGCTATTATAGAAGATTTTTTAGGTCAAGTTTCCTTATGAGTGTTGGAATCTATTAACAAAAGTTATTCTAGGGTTCCAAGTGAGAATTTTTTAAGAGAGAAAACTAGTGAGAATACTTTGAGAGGTAAAGTACTGAGGAAAAGATTAGGGATTGAAGATCCAATTGAAGTCGTTCTTATGCTGAAATCATTACTATATTTTAGCAGATATCTTCTCTGTTCTTGAAGGACTAGGTGCTTATTTTATACAACATGTTGGCTGTGGAAGATCTTGTTTGATCTTGATCAAGAGTGCACTAGAGAGAAGAGAGTGTATGCGTTGTAAACATTCATAAATAGTGCATATACTCTCGTGGACATAGCCCTAGATTGGGTGAATCACATAAATCTTGTGGTATGTGTAATTGTTCTTTTACATCTTCTTATTTTGTCGTATTCATTGCGATAGGGAGTTCGGTAGTATGGATTGAATTTCTAACAAGTGATATCAAAGCAAGGTTTACGCTACAATGGCGATGAAAGTCTCGAATGCATGATTCGAGGTGGAGAAATTTTTGAGAAAAAATCACTTCACTTTGTGGCAAGTCAAGGTCATAGATCTCCTTGTTCAATAAGGCATTGATGAGGCTCTACTTGGAAAGGAGATGGAAAAGAAGGTAGAGATGTCTGATGAAGAGTGGATCTCTCTTTATAAGAGAGCCGTAAGTACTATTCGATTATGTTTGTTCGATGAAGTTTTATACAGCATCCTTCACGAGAAGACGACCATAGATCTGTGGAAAAAGATGGAATCTCTCTACATGACAAAGTCATTGTCAAACAATCTCTTCATGAAGAAGCAACTCTACACCCTTCGTTTGAAGGTTGATACGCATATTCATGATCATTTGAATTTGGTTAATAAAACAATTAGTGAATTATTGAGCATTGAGGTGAAACTTGAAGAAGATCTTGCACTTCTCTTGCTCACCTCACTGGCTGTATCTTATGAGCACCTTATTACCGCATTAATTTATGGTAAGGATACTATTGTCGTTGAAGAAGTGACTGCTAAACTTCTTTTCGACGAATTGAGAAAACAGCCTAAATCTAATTCTGAAGGGATTATTCTCTTGAGCGATAGAGGTCGAAATCATGATCGCAAAAGAGACAAGTCTAAAGGAGATAATAAATCAATGAGAGGAAACAACAGGTCCAAATCTAGGGGTGACAGAAATGATATTATCTGTTACTTCTGTAAGCAATTTGGATATAATATCGCAAGCAGAGATTGAATAAAGATAAGAGTGATAAAGGGACTTCGCAACAGGCTAGTGTTGCTAAGTTAGATTCAGGTGAAGACCTATTGTGTGTATTATTAGGCTCCAGTCAGTTTGATGGTAGATGGATCCTAGATTCAGGGTCATCGTATCACATGTGTCCCTACAACGATTGGTTTAACCAGTATAAAGTAGTCAATGGCGGGACGATTTTGATGGAGAATGACAGTGTATGTGAAGCAGTGGGTATCGGTTCTATCAGAATCAAGATGCTTGATGGTCGTGTTGTACTCTTACTGAGGTTAGATATGTGTCTGATCTAAAGAAAAATTTGATCTCATTCAGGGCATTAGATGAGATAGGATGTCAAGTCATCTAGGAATCTGGAAAACTAAAGGTTATATGTGATGATATGACCTTGATAAAAGGTGAAAAGATACAAAACTTTATACTCTAGTAGGTAACACAATCATTGACAATGGTGTTGCGGCTATGAAAGATTCTAAAGATCTCTCAGATTTATGGCACAAGAGACTTGGTCACATGAGTGTACGTGGGCTGACAGAGCTCATAAAGAATAAGGCGATTTCGGACATTCAAACTTGTAAACTGAATTTTTGTGAAAAATGCATATTCAGGAAGCAGAAAAAAGTTAGTTTCTCTACGAGAAAATATACTTCGAAGGGATTGATTGATTACATACATTCAGATGTATGGGGATCGGCTAAAGGCACTTCAGTAGGTGGAGCCAATTACTTTATGTCATTCATAAATGACTACTCTAGGAAAGTTTTGGTGTATCCGATTAAGAATAAGTTGAATGTCTTTGAAGAGTATGGTTGAAAAGCAAACAGGCATAAAGGTGAAAATTCTCAAATCAGATAATAATGGGGAATACTTGTCATCGGATTTCAAGGCTTACTGTGAAAATCAAGAGATTGTTAAACACTTAACAGTTCTTTAAAATCCTTAATAAAATGGCATGGTTGAGAGGATGAACATGACACTACTAGAAAAAATGCAGTGTATGTTGAATCATTCCGGCTTTGGTCATGGGTTCCGGGCAAAGGCAATGAACACAATATGTTACTTGGTCAATCGGCCGCTTCAACCGCATTTAACTCAAAAGCTGCAGATGAGGTTTGGTAAGGAAGACATGAGAGTTACTCTTGCTTGAGGGTGTTTGGATGTGCGGCATATGCATTACTTCAGAAAAGTCAACAATCCAAGTTGAGTCCAAAATCCAAAAAGTGTGTCTTGATTGGCTATGGCGAAAGAGTCAAAGGATCTCACTTGTGGGATACACAATCTCACAAAGTGATAGTTGAAAGAGATGTTACTTTCAACGAAAAAGAGTTTCCGATGAAAAAGGTGGAAGATAAACCTTAGTCATCTAGTGAACCTCATGTACAAGTTGATGTTGAAAGGTATGATTAAGATGAGAAAGATAATGAAAACTCTTAGATAGAGTATGAGGCACAATTTCTCAAGACTTGCAGTCCCAGGTACTGGTTCCGGTTCATGTTACCTTGAGAATGTTAGAAAGGACAAAGAAACATCCTGAAAAGTTTAAAGATATGATTTTTTTAACACTTGAACTCATCACAGAGAATGGATAACCAAGCACAGTTTCAGAAGCTCGGGTGGATACAAATACAATAAAGTCGCAGTTAGCTATGGAAAAAGAATGACAGTTACTTTTGAAGAATCAAACTTGGGATCTGATGGAACTTCTTAAAGGGAGGAGGGTCATCGATTGTAAATGGGTCTTTCGAAAGAAAGAAGGTGATAAGAGTGAAACTCTGAAGTTTAAAGAAAGGCTAGTTGTATAGGGGTTTTCTTAGAAAGAGGCTATCAATTACAATGACATATTCTCTCCGATTGTGAAACACGCATCGCTTCAAACGTTGTTAGCTATCATTGTTTAAAAAGATCTTGAACTGAAACAGATGAATGTTAAAATAACTTTCCTCCATGGAGATCTTTTGAAAGAGATTTATATGTGACAGCCAGAAGAATTTGAAGTAGAAGGGTCAGAATCACTCATTTACAGATTGAAGAAATCCCTTTACGGTCTCAAGTAGGCACCCAGACAGTGGTACAAGAAGTTTGATTCATATATGTTGCGCATAGGGTATCACATGGGCAATATGATTATTGTGTCTATTAGAAAGAATATTGTAAAGGGGAGCGAATCTTTCTAATTCTATATGTAAATGATATGCTGATAGCAGCATAAAGTAAGGTTTAAATCAACAAGTTGAAGCGATCATTGAGTCGAAAGTTTGAGATGAAGGATCTTGGTTCTACAAATAAAATATTAGGTATGGAAATCACGAGAGATCGTGAGAAGAAGAGGCTTTGGCTAACTCAAAGGACTTTAATCCAAAAGCTTCTTAAGAAGTATAATATAAGTGATGCAAAGCATGTATCAACTCCTCTAGTAGAGTATTTTAAACTTACAAAGAAGATGAGTCTATTCACACATACAGGAAGAGAATATAGGAAGAATATTTCATATGCAAATATTGTTGGGAGTCTGATATATGCCATGGTGAGTACACAATCAGATTTAAAACAAGCCTTATGTGTAGTTTGCAATTATATGTCTAATTCGAGTAGAGAGCATTGGCTTGCAATTAAATTGATATTAAGATATTTAAAAGGTACAACTGAAAATGGGTTGATGTTTGAAGGTGGGGAGATACATGCGACTTGGATCTCTATGGTTAACTTGGATCTCTATGGTTACGTCGACTCCGACTATGCTGGTGACCTTAACAGGAGAAGGTCTACTACGGGGTACGTGTTCGTCTTGACAGGTAAATGACACTCGGACTATCATAGAAGGTATCGTACTCTCATCAACCTCACCAAATTCACTAACCAAACCTTTAAGTCATGAGGCCTCCTCACCAAATTTACTAATCAAACCTTTAAGTCTATAATTGATAACACAACTATCTCTTGAAGCATAAACCTCCAATTAATGGCTAAGGAAGCCTCATGACTTAAAGGTTTGGTTAGTGAATTTGGTAAGGTTGATAAGAGCACGATATCTTCGACGACAGTCTGAGTGTCACTCACCTAACAAAGAATCAGGTCTTTCATGCTAGAACAAAAGCATATAAATGTTCGGTATTATTTTATCAGAGATATGATAAAAGATAGAGAAATATTGATTGAAAAGATCGATACGAAAGAGAACGCAATGGACATGTTGACCAAGTCGCTTACACAGAATAAGTTTAGGCATTGCCTAAACTTGATCAACACTTGTCATAAATGTTGATGCTTGTTGGGGCAACGGACATGGTGACGCGATTGTGGATGAAACATAGGTGGAGATTGTTGATTTAGGTTTAATCCCAATAGGCATTTGGAGACAACTTGAGGAGTTGTCTCGGGTGTTAGTCGATTGATCGAGCTCTGGGAGCAATCGATCGAATCTAGACGTAAATAAACATATTTGCTCACTGGTGGAAATCGATCGATCGAGTTTAGGAAGTCGATCGATCTATCTGAGAATATATTATTGGGTTTCTCATAGACTGAAATCATTCGATCGAGTAAGTGAAGTCGATCGATCGATTCTGTGCTGATTAGTTTCACGATTTTGAATGCTTGGTTATTATAGAAGATTTTCTGAGTCAAGTTTCCTGATGGGTGTTGGAGCCTATTAACAGAAGTTATTCTAGGGTTCCAAGTGAGAGTTTTTCAAGAGAGAAAACTTGTGAAAATACTTTGAGAGGCAAAGTATTGAAGAAAAGTTTGGAGATTGAAGATCCGATTGAAGTCGTTCTTGTGCCAGAATCGTTATTATATTCTGACAGATCTCTTCTCTATTCTTGAAGGACTACGCCCTTATTTTATATAACATGTTGGCTGTGAAAGATCGTGTTTGATATTGATTGAGAGTGCACTAGAGAGAAGAGAGTGTGTGTGTGTTGTAAACGTTCATAAATAGTACATATACTCCCATGGACATAGCCCTAGATTGGGCGAACCGCATAAATCTTGTGTTGGGTGTGATTGTTCTTTTGCATCTTCTTATTTTGCTGTATTCATCGTGATAGGGAGTTCGATAGTGTGGGTTGAATTCCTAACAAAACAAACCCCACACCACCAGAGTGATATCACAGAGACCTCGCCCAAGCAAAAAAACCCAAACATCAGAAGGAAGGATCCCCAACTCCCCTGCATCAATAGAATCCAGATTGCGCAGAAAATTCTGAATCGAGTAAGAGTGAATAATATTAAGGCTTTTAGCCCATTTCACCATTTTGATCTTAATGCGATCCGCTAGATGGGTTGATTCAACTTGAGAGCCCTCAAAGATTTGACTGTTCCTTTCCTTACATAGAACCTAAAAGAACACAGAGGGGACAAGATTCCAAAGCCTTAATTTTCACAAGCCACTACAAGCGTTCTTCCACATACAAAGCAACTCACCGCGAGAACAAGGCATGACCCACCCAATGTTGAACCGCATAAGAATATTACTCCAGGTTTTAAAGGCAAAATCGCCATGGAGGAAGAGGTGCTGAGTAGATAACCTCACATCGACACATAACACAACGATTAGCTAGCGAATATCCCATAGCTTGCAAGTTATTAACTGTCAAAATTTTGTCCATAACAGTAAGCTAAAAAAAATAGATTACCTGGTTAGGAGCTTTAGACTGCCAAATCCAAAGCCAAGGAAATAAAGGGGTAATTGCACCCGCTAGTCTCTTATACAATAGATTGACTTTAAAGGTTCCGCCTTGATCATCTATCTAGCGCGAAGAGTCCAAGATATTATGCCTAATGAACGACAAAGAGTTAAGCAAACCGAGATGATTGGACACCTCACAGATCTTTGAATCGCATAATCTTTTGGAGCACTCAATGTTCCAAAGAATACTGCTAGAATTACCGACCTCAGCAACTTGGGCTACCAAGTACCAACGCATTGCGATTGAGAGAGAGAGAATAAATGCTAGGGAACAGAGAAGATAAAGGCTCTTTGGCAATCCACACATCATGCCAAAATAAAGAGTTACCCCCATCACCGATTGCAGTTCTCGTTCTTTCCCTGAAAAATTTTACAACTTTCGAAACCAAATTCTGAAAAGCCCGATGCCACCTATGGGGAAGAAACAATATCCCAACAACTCCCTCAAGACCCGCATTTATCTTCAAGATTTCTCCGCAAACTATTTATGTTCAACTCTATACGCCAAAGCCATTTAACAAACAAAGCTTCATTGAAGGATCGGAGACTCAGAATGCCCATCCAACAATCAATTTTAAGCCTACATAACAACCTCCAATCTACCAAGTGAATTCTGGAAATACCATGCTCGCCAGACCATAGAAAGTCTCTCTGAATTTTCTATAGTCTTTGAATGACCTAAACAAGACATCTAAACAACGACATTAAATAAATGGGAAGCACTGAGAGAACCAACTTAATAAGAGTAATCCTACCGACAAAAGACAAATACTTACCCTTCCAACCTTTTCTCATCATGCTCAATGATAGGGAACCAAAAGTTTTTCCGTGGACACCCAGGCCCAATGGGGAGGCCTAAATATGAGAAAGGGAGAGAATCAACCTTGCACCCCAACAATTGAAGCTAGTCTACGAACCTCCAAATCTACCATGTCGACACCAATCAAGCTAAACTTATTGATGTTAACTTTCAACCCAGAAACGACTTCGAAGCAGATGTAAGTAGAGTGCACTGCACGGAGAGCTTCTTCGTGCCCATCAATGAATAAAATAGTATCATCAATATATTGTAAGTGCCTGATCCCACTACCACCCCTAGAAATTTTGAAGCCCTTAAATGATCTGATCGCAACTGCTTTCGAGATCAATGCGGAGAGCCCTTCGGCCACAATTAGAAATAAGAATGGAGACAAAGGATCTCCTTGCCTGATACCCTGCTTTGTCTTAAAAAACCCTTCCACCACACCATTGACAATGATGGACAACCAAACCGACGAAAGACAACCTCTGATCCTACTTCTCCAAGTGGGACCAAAATTCATGCTCTCCATAGGATGGTCCAAACAGCCCCAATCGACTTTGTCATACGCCTTTTCGAGATCCACCTTGAGAATCAACCCCGTACGCTTTTTCTTATGATAGGAATCGATGAGCTCGTGGGCAATGAGAGCCCCATCCATGATATTGCGATCCTTAAGAAAAGCAGTTTGAGATTGAGATATAACACACGACAAAACTAACTTAAGCCGATTCGCCAAAGTTTTGACAAAGATTTTGTATAAGCCATTAAGAAGACTAATGGGCTGAAAATCTTGCACTTCACTTGCCCCATCTTTTTTGGGAATGAGAGACACAAAACTTGCATTCATCTCGCAACTGATGACTCCATGGGAATGGAATTCAGAAAACACAGCCATAACATCACCTTTAATAGTCTCCCAACTCCTTTGGAAGAAGGCCAAAGGGAAACCATCCGGCCCCGACTCTTTATCTCCGCGAAGCTCCAAAACAGCAGCTTTAACTTCATCCTCAGAGAATTCTTTCTTCAGCTTTGATTTTTGCTCGGAGGAAATCAACAAAAAGTTGACACCATTAAGATTCAGACACAGACAACCTTCGCTTTTAAACCTGCAACGAAAATGACCCACCAGAACAAAAGCAACGACGTCGTGAGAAACCAGAATCTCGCCATCCATACAAATATGAGGAATATAATTTCTCCGCCGCCTATTAGAAGCCATGGTTTGAAAATATTTGGTGTTTAGATCCCCTACCTTCACCCATTTGTCCCTAGAGTTTTGATGCTAATAGACCTCTTTCTTCCAAAGAACAACATGTAATTCGGTCTTGAGGAGAATTCTAATCTCCTTGCCATTAGACGAAAGTGGGGCAAATTCATCTTTAGAATCCAATTCTTTAATCTTGGAAAGCAACTCCCCTATCAGATTGAATATATTTCTAAAGAATTTTTCATTCCACTCAACCAAAGCCCGTCTCGTGGCCCTCAGCTTGGACATAAACTTTTTACCAACCCACCCTTCCACCGAAACAGAAAACTAAGCCTCCTTAATCACATCATATACACTAACCTCTTCAAACCACATATGCTGGAATATGAAAGGCTTAAGTTTCGATATGACGGGTTGTGGAGACATCAAAAGCGGGCAATGATCCGAAGTTAAAATCGGAAAGAAACTGATCCCAATTGTGAGAAACCAAAAATCTATCGGGTTTTGACTAACACGGATTGTCCTAGAAACTGTTCCAAGTGGAAGCCACACCAAAGGCCTGAATGTCAATGAGGTTATTATGAAGGAGAAAATCAGAGAGACCTAGCATACCAGGGGCGCGACTATTGATTCTATTTCTTTCATGAGAGAACCGAATAGTGTTGAAATTGCCAACAATACACCAAGGAACGCCGACATCCGCAAGCCTATCTTTGTCGATCCTTTAATCATTCCAAAAAATAGCACGCAAATGCTCCTTATGCGGCCCATAGACATTTGTCAACACAAAAAGGGCCCCATCAGAACTTCTTTGGAACAATATAGAGAGAAAATTTGGGGATTTAAAAAAGTTGTTCTTTTGAAACAACAAGCTATCCCAGAAAGTGATGATCCCCCAGACGCCCCCACAATGTCAACAGCCTCAAACCTCATAGAAATTATGAGCCCCAAACCCCTAAGAGAAAGATAACCGAAACCTGAAATTTTGGACTCTTGAATCAAAATAATGTTTGCTCTTTACCTGGCAGCCAAATCCCTTAGATGTCTCTTAAGCACAAAGCTCATACCCCTAATGTTCCAGCAAAACACAATCATGCATAACCCACAATGACATCCCTCGGTAGAGCCGATCTCTCTCTAGTTCCACTGAAAGATAGAGAAGTCTACAACCGCTTTAACATGCGATCCTTTTTTGAAAGTTTTTTTTTTCTTTACCCCACATTGGAGAAGAAAGCAAATTCCTTTCCTCAATCTGCTCTAGAAGCTTAATAAAGTCGTCCTCTTTCCCGTCAAAGGTGATGCCCAACAACTTGCTGAATTTGAGGATGGAATCGGCTTTCTCTCTATAGCAGCTTACCCCCTCACCCTCCCTGTCTAGAAGCAAATTCCTTTTCGTTCTCATTCCAGATCGAAGTTCCAAATCTTGGGGGAATAAAAGAGGAGCTAGCGGCATCCTTTCCAACGAAATCAGAAGAAGAAGACCCATTAAAAAGGTTAATAAACTTGGAACGGGGCTTCATTCCCTCGGAAAGATTAACCGGGTCCAACTCAAGTTCTAAAAAAACATGGTCCATCGATGGACAACTGTTAGCACAAGCCGCCTCAACTTTAGTAGCCATTTGAAATTCAAAGTTGCATAAATCCTCCTTGATTGGATTTTGAAATTCAACCCGTCCCACTTGATGGTAATCGAGTGGCAATCCCCCTCACCGAAATCAGTACAAGGCCCTACATTCGTCATCTTCTCCGGAGACATATGTTTCCTAAGCCATTTGAAGGCTGGGCCCATGCATTGACTCTTCATCTTTCCACCCACATTCATAAAATCTGTCACTTCTTCAATCATGATAGAGAAAGACATATTCTCCACATTAATCGTAATCGATTTCGAGATTTGAGCTCCATACCTGGTGCCAATTTTAACTACCGGCAGTAATAAGTAATCTAGATTCGAGGATGTCTTCTCAAATGCCAAAACCTTACCACATTTTTCTGCAATCCTAGTAAATGTGTCAACACACCAAGCATGGAGAGGCACACTATGAATTTTAATCCACCTATGAGCATCCTGAATCAAATCTATCTCGAGGATTCCATTTACGAAAAGAAATGTTAGCCCCCAACTTGTTGACCTCGATACCCTTCCCTTTAATAACTTTTTACTTACCGACAACCGAACAAAAAATAAAAAGAAAGATTTTATCTCCTAGTGCCTGCACATTCGACTGCCACCACATCGGGATGGAGTTTCGCCAACGAAGAGTTCGCCACCCACTCTCTGATCTCCTCAAGCTGTTTCAGGGAGGCCCCCTCACCGATCAAACAAGTCCTCTGTAGAAAACCACTGCGATTGACAGTGTTTGAAATCTCTAGGTCCGACGAGCTCTAAGAAACAACCATGTTTTCTGGCCATCCATTGAAGTGGCGCTCCATCGCCTCCACATCTGCTCCCCATCTCCGATACGTTTCTTTTTTGCCTCGAATACTCCAACCATTTTGAAAATATTTCCGTTGCTCTGACGATAATGGTAGCTGAGGGAGACGTCCACCCCCAGCTTCAGGAACAACCTTACCATTACATTTATGATCTTGGCACCGAGACCTATTGCAAATTAGTATGAAGGAAAAATTAAGGTTTCGGCAATGACCGCACACCCAATCAGTGACTCACCTTCCCAAGCGTGGCCATTCTTGGGTAATTGTGCTTGGAACTATATGTGATAGATTGTGGTCGAGCTGCGTGGGATCCCTGCTTGGAAAATAAAAGGAGAAGCTGGAAGAAAACTAAAAAATACTAGAGAAAAATAAAATCTAAAAAGTCCTCCCAAAACTCTAAACATTGCTTTGTTTTTATAGGGCACAAGCTGAAAAGTTGCCATTTAAGGGTCAATCGATTGACTTAAAAATCTGAAATTGGTGGGTTCAAATTCGAATTAGAGTCAATCGATTGATTCTAAGAACTCAATCGATTGAATTTAAATTCAATAATCACTAGATCAATCTATTCTTTCACGGTTTCCATTGACTTCATAGTTTAAAGCCTCCATGTTGTCTTTAATTATGCTCTTTTATGCTCTTGCAAGATCCAACGGTCAAGAACACCTGAAACTACTAAAACTAAGTAAAAGCTGTCATATTGATTTTATTGGATGACTAAGTGTAGATATTAGGGTGTGAAATATAGTCATATTTCAGCACAGATCACACCCCCAATCCTATACTTTGCTAGTCCTCGAGTAAAGAGAATAAAAATAAACTATATCATAAAAATAAATGCCACTTTCGTAGGGAGCACAAATGCATTTAGCGTATGCAATAAGCCTTTAAACCCCTAGGTGATCCCTAGAGGAGGAGTTGTATCACCTGAAGTTTTTCAGTGAACTACTCACAAACTTTTAATCATCTTTTTTTACGAAACCATCGGTGAAATTAAGTTTTCAAAAAGTATGATTTTGATAACATTTTTAATTTCAAAGAACAAAACCATTAATTAATTCAACATGCGAATTCTCAATTTTAAATATCAATCACATATCAATTATACTAGTATTCGTTCAAATTAGTCTAATGCTCCAATTTTTATATAACTCATTCATTCATGCCTAAATATAAAGTGCGTGTACACCAATGCTAATATCCATCTATCTCGAAACCAATCCAAAAGTAGACCATCGAATCTCAAGTCTCAACTCAATCCTCACAATAGATATATTCTCAAAAATAGAAACACTCCGATGATGGGTAAATTTTCACACATATGTGAGAGATCAATACAAAGTAAATAAAAGATCTCACATGACGGAAGAAACGTGATGTAATCAATGAATAAAAGAGAATCTCATATAAAGATACTTGTATTTTCTATGCATGTCATATCAAGCACCATAGTTATTGTACATTCACTCTCCACAAGATAGTTACCAATGCAAGATCAGATTATGAAGGTCTTTTGTAGAGTTGTAATGGGGCTCAGGTAAGGGTAAGAAAGAAAGGGAAGTTGGGATTCAAAGTTTCTGATAAATTAGAAAAGAACTATTTTCTAATTTTTCTATTTCTCTTCTTTTTCTTTTCTAATCTCTCACTAATTTTATCAATATTTTTCTATTTTTGTCAACTTTCTTTTATTTTCTCACTCATTTTTCTTCTTTTGAATTTTATTTTTTTGAGGCACCTCATATTTTTCATTCTTTTTCAAAAAAAAAATTTTCTTTTTCTCCCCTTTTTTTATTTTTTTATTTTTTCTGTCATACACTCTCAGTAAACACCACAACTCAGTATCTCTCAATTTACTCTCTTTTCATTCATTCTTATCTCTCGTTCCTAATTTCTTATAAATAAAAAGGGTAAGACTGAATTTTCAGAAATGGTGAATGGATAAAGGTTAACGTGGCTTATCAAAGAATATATAAAGACAATTTTTTCAATAAGCTCAAAAGGGTACTAGAAAGATAAATTTACATAAGGTGAGGTATTTTAAGAACAATCGAGCCAAAGATGACCTTCAATCATATCCTCAAAAAATGGTAACCTTGTCTATTTGTTTTGAACAATTATACAACACGTTCTAGCACAATGATATGAATTTAATGTCATGCAAAGTCACAAGTCAAAGAAAAATGTATGAGAATATACAAAAATAATTTATATTCAAGGATAACTCCGAGTTTATGTAAGCACTCATCATGGACGAGAAATTGTCTCTAAAGCTCATCGGGTTTAGTCTCCACTAAGATCCTAAGATTCAAACTTTAAATTAGTTCCTTGATTTCTAGATCCTAGCATGGTATAAGTGCACAAAGTGTCTAGGCATGAATTTTAAGGTCATCCTCAAATTATCACATTAATTTCATTATCCTAGATATAAGTAATCAAAATATGACATTGATATTCTCAAAATATAATTTTCATGCATTATTGACTAAAATTTGAAAACTATCGCAAAATAACCAATATGATGATTCCAAATTAGTAAAAAGAAAAAAAAATTTAATTTTTTTTTTTGAAGATTACTCCAAATTAAAAAGGAATGACCTTACTTTGTAAGGTATGAACTTTCACACCCCCAAACCTGCATTAAACTATCACAGACCAATAAGCAAGAATGGGTGAAGAGTATCATCTGACATAAATAATCACAAAAATATTGGTCATTCATCTATCATACTTGCAAAAGAGCAGATTCTTATGTAAAATGCTAAAAATAATTTAATAACTAAATTTTCATTCACAATTTTTTTTTTTTACATAATTTACAAACTTGGGTTGCCTCCCAAGCAGCGCTAAGTTTAATGTCATCAGCTCGACATTCCATATTTTCTTGTTATCCTAATTGATCAGGATCATTCAACACAATTTCTTTAGGGACAATAATGGTATTTTGGAGAAAAGATTTCAGACGTTGTCCATTGACATGAAACTTGTTGCCATCCCGAGGGTTAAGAATTTCAATTACCTCATTTGAAAATACCCGGTGAACCAGGAATGGACCTGTCCATCAAGTTTTTAATTTTTCAGGAAATAGGTGGAGTTTCGAATTATAAAGCAACACCTTTTGGCCAAGGGTAAAAAATTTCCTCAGGATGTATTGATCATGAGCATGTTTAATGTGTTCCTTGTATGACTTGGCACAGTCATAAGCGTCAACTTTGATCTCTTCTAGTTCATCGATCTCCAAGCTTCTCCGATTACCAGCCTTTTGTAAATCAAAGTTTAACAATTTGATGGCCCAGTAGGCCCGATGTTCCAATTCAATGGGCAGGTGAAAGGCTTTACCAAAAACTATCCTGTAAGGGGGCATTTCGATGGGAGCATTGTATGTCATTCGATAAGCCCATAATGCATCGTCCAATTTTAATGACCAATCTTTTCGATTTGGCTTTATCATTTTCTCTAAAATGTGTTTGATTTCCCGATTCGATACCTTAACTTGTCCACTGGTTTGAGGGTGGTACGATGTATCACCCATACTTTCAAGTTTGTGCGCGATCCCATACTTTTTCATGAGTTGCCCGAACACTTTATTACAAAAGTGTTTTCCACCATCGCTAATGATAGCGCGTGGAATACCAAATCGGGAGAATACTTGTTCCTTTAGGAATTTCATGACCACCTTGTGGTAGTTTGTCTTATAAGCTATGGCCTCAACCCATTTAGATACATAATCCACCGCAACGAGGATGTTCAAGTTTCCGAAAGAATTGGGAAATGGTCCCATGAAGTCTATCCCCCAGACATCAAACAATTCGACTTCTAGACTAGGATTTAGCGGCATCATGTTTCACTTTGACATTCTGCCCAACATTTGACAATTGTTGCATGACATGCAATGTTGGTGGACAATCAACACTCTGGTGAATCTTTGCAGTGGTTTTTCGTGAACTGAAGTGTCCTCCATAGGACAACTCATAGCAGAATGAGATTATATCCGACTGTTCGGATTCTGAAATACACCTCCTGATTATCTGATTGGGACAGTATTTAAACAAGTACGAGTCCTCAAAAAAATAGTGCTTCGTCCGTGCTAGAAAAATAACTTTCTCATTCTTGCTCCAGTGCTGTAGTACTTGATCTGTCACCAAATAGTTGATCAGATCCGCATACCATGGTACGCTCGATGACAAACAATTGCTCGTCGGAAAAATTTTCTAAAATCTGAACCAGATCGTCAGATTTTTCAATAATAATTTGAGACAAGTGGTCAGCCACCACATTTTCAGATCCTTTCTTATCTTTAATTTCCAGATTAAACTATTGTAAGAGTAAAATTCATCTGATCAAACAAACTTTTGCATCTTTCTTCGCAAAGAGGTAGTGAAGAGCCACATGATCCGTGAAGACAACAACCTTTGATCCTAAAAGGTAGGATCAAAATTTGTCCAGTGCAAAGACCACTACCATGAGTTCTTTTTCTGTGGTAGAGTAATTAAGTTGTGCGTCATTCAGAGTACGACTCGCATAATAAATGACGCGGGGCATTTTCTCCACTCTTTGTCCCAAAACAGCTCTAATCGCGTAATCAGATGCATCACACATGATTTCAAACGGAATGGTCCAATTTGGAGATTGGATTATAGGAGCTTGGATTAACTCAGCCTTAATGATTTTGAAGGTTTTTGACAGTTTTCATCAAAAATAAATGGAACATCTTTAGCGAACAGACTGCACAACGGTCTCGCAATCTTGCTGAAGTCCTTTATAAAGCGCCGATAAAAACCAGCGTGTCTAAGAAAAGACTTGATCTCTTTAACCGTTCTTGGGGGTGGAAGATTTGCAATCATGTTCACTTTTGCCTTATCCACCTCGATGCCTCGGGATGATATGATATGTCCCAGAACAATACCACTTTGTACCATGAAGTGGCACTTTATCCAGTTTACCACAAGGTTCTTTTCTTCGCATCTTTCAAGAACTAAAGATAGGCGGTGCAAACAATCATTGAAACTATCTCCAAAAACAGATAAGTCATCCATAAATACCTTTAGAAACCTTTCTACCATGTTAGATACATCTTTGGAATGTAGCCGGAGCGTTGCATAGGTCGAAAGGCATCCTACGGTACGAGAAAGTTTCAAAAGGACATGTGAATGTCGTCTTCTCCTGGTCCTCTGGGGCGATGACTATCTGATTGTATCCGAAATAGCCGTCAAGGAAACAGTAATACTCATGCCCAGACAATCTTTCAAGCATTTGATCGATGAATGGGAGAGGAAAGTGATCATTTATCGTCATTGAATTCAACCTTTTGTAATCGATACACACTCTCCAGCCAATTTGAACCTTTGTTGGTATCAGTTCATTCTCCGCATTCTTTACAACAGTAACACCAGACTTCTTGGGGACCACCTACGTTGGGCTAACCCATTTGCTGTTATAAATGGGGTATATAATTCCGGCATCCAGCAATTTAATTACCTCATTTCTGACAACGTCCTGCATAATTGGGTTTAATCTGTGCTACAATTTTCTGAAAGGTTTAACGTCTTCTTCCAAGTGAATATGATGCATACAGACCGTTGGGCTAATACCTTTGATGTCCTTTATAGACCACCCGATTGCATTTTTGTGGTATTGGAGCACTTTTATAAGTTGCTCCACCTAGTCCTCATTCAACTTTGATGAAATTATCACCAGATGAGTTGCGTCTTCTCCCAAGTAGGCGTATTTCAGATCAGTAGGGAGAGGCTTAAGTTCCAGCTTCAATTTCTCCTCTTCCCTAGGCACTTCATTCCTAACTTCTTCTATGGCCTTAGCTTTTGGTTGCCATCCATCGTCTCCCAACAGAGGTGTAGAATCCAACATTTCATTTACGTCTTGGATCATCTAATCAACATCAAAATCCTCCTCGAAATGGGCTAAACAAGCCTCTAGAGGATCCTTAAGTTCAAAAGCATGAAATGCGTTCTCCACAGCACTGTCAATTATGCACACCTGTGCATGCTCCTCATCTTCAACTGGGTGCTTTGCGATGTTTAAAATATTCAACTCCACAGTCATGTTTCCGAATGATAGGTTCATTATCCTATTCTGACAATTTATTAGTGCATTCGATGTTGCTAGGAATGGTCTTCCTAGAATCACCGAGACACTATTCTTCAGATTAAGGACATGTTCGGTGTCAAGGACAATGAAATCAACTAGAAAGTAGAAGGAGTCCACCTTGATTAAGACATCCTCCACTATTCCCTTGGGAATTTTAATTGACCTATCAGCTAGTTGAAGGGTCATTGATGTGGGTTTGAGTTCACCCAACTCAAGCTCCTTGTAGACAGAAAATGGTAGTAAGTTGACACTCGCCCCTAGATCCAGTAGTGCTCGATCAATACGACTCTCCCCTATGTGATTGAGATGGTAGGACAGTCAGGGTCCTTATATTTGATTAGGAGTCTCGCTTGTAATACTGAACTAACCTGCTCAGCTAGGAAAACTTTCTTCGAGACATTGATCTTTCTTTTGATTGTAACCAAGTCCTTTAAGAACCTCGCATAAGCATGTACTTGTTTTATGGCATCTAGGAATGGGATATTGATCTTTAATTGCTTGAACACTTCAAGCATCCCTTCTAGATCATGGTTCTTCTTTAGTGCCATAAGCCTTTGAGGAAACGGGGCTTTAGGCATGAAACTCTTTTCTTCTTCATTCTTCTCTTCAACCTTTTTCTTTTCTTCCACCTCTTCTTCAACATCTTTGTTCTTCTGAGTTTGATTTTCAAGTTCCGATCTCTCATCCTCCTCTGGCACTCTCACGTTGTTTTCGATCTGGCCAAATCTCAACGTCGTGATTGCCTTTAGTTGCTGCTGATTTTCATCATGTGATGAAGTTGAGGCTTGCTCAATAATCATCTGCCCTCTAGGATTTGGGACCGGTTGGCTTAGGAATGTTCCCTTTTCTCTCTCATACAGCTGCGTTGCCACTTGGCCCATCTGAATTTCCAATTTGGCTATTAATGAGGTTTGTGATTGCATGATTCTCAATATATCCTCAATATAAGGATATTGGTTTTGAAGAGGACGTTGCACAATGTTTCCCTATTGATTTTGAAATTGAGGTGGTGGAAACACTTGTGCTTGGTTCTGGTAACCAATCAGTTGTTGCGCGGGTTGATTCTGACAGCCAAACTGCCTGGTTGGCTTATCTGATTCTGGTTTTGGTGGTATTGATTTATGCCACTGTAGTTCTGTTGTTAAAAATTCCCTTGGCCAAAATTTTGCTAGGATCCTTGACTAAAGTTTTGTTGGGGATAGAAGTTCATCCCCTGTCCTTTGCCTTAGAATTTATGTGGCTCTTGCTTCCATGAGAAGTTTGGGTAATTCCGCCAACTATTGGGGTCATGCGGGTTGAAGATGTTTCCAGCATTACGCCCAAAATTGTTCAATGCATTCAGTTGTTCCGTAGAATTTTCAGAGTAATTTTGCATTGAGGGGCAAGAATCACAGGTATGTATTGGGCTTGCACAATAAGCACATGGTTCAGGTTGTATATTCACGACATTCACATTTTTCTTCAATTTTGATTCCTCAACTTGTTGAGTGAGGAAATCTATTTTTGCCATGAGATCAGGAGTCTCTTTCACCACATATAACCCTCCCTTCTTTGTTGAGCTTCCTGCTTGGTCTCGGCTCTTGATTGGTTGATAACGAGTTTTCGTGAAATCCCATTGTTGAGAATTCTCAGCCAACTTTTCCAGAAAATTATAGAATTCATTTTCCATGAGTCCAAGGAATCCTCCACTATTCATTGATTCAACCAACTGTCGGTTGGCATAGTCCAATCCATTATAGAAACATTGGACCAATCTCCATTTGGAGAATCCATGGTGTGGACATTTGAGTAGGAGATCCATGAATCTATCCCAACCTTCAGAATCTTTCATCTTCTTCTTGTACGAAGTCACATATTTCGCACCTGAAGGCATTAGCCTTTGTCATGGGAAAGAATTTTGATAGAAATTTCTTCACCAACCGATCCCATGAGGTTATGGATTCAGCTGACAAAGAATTTAACCAAGCTTTAGCTTTATCCTTTATGGAGAAAGGGAATAGCCTTAGCCTTACAGATTCTTCATTGAAGTTCTGATACACAGACGAGCAGACATCGATGAAATCCTTGATCTGCATATATGGGTCTTCTCTTTCCATTCCATGGAAGATAGGGAGAATTTGGATCACATTTATCCGTATTTCAAATCGCCCGCTTGGTGTGACAAGGTATGTAATGCAAGACGGGGTGTTTGTAGTAATCGGGGCAAACAATTCCCTCAAGGTTGGTTCTTCTTCATTCCCACGCGGGGGTTCTTCAAATCCATTTGCAGCCATCTCGACTTGATTAGAAATTTCGGTCTCAACTTCACGCCTTAACCTGATCTCTTTTTGATTCAAGCAACAAGTGCGCGAGGTTATGGATCCAGCTGATAAAGAATTTAACCAAGCTTTAGCTTTATCCTTTATGGAGAAAGGGAATAGCCTTAGCCTTACAGATTCTTCATTGAAGTTCTGATACATAGACGAGCAGACATCGATGAAATCCTTGATCTGCATATATGGGTCTTCTCTTTCCATTCCATGGAAGATAGGGAGAATTTGGATCACATTTATCCGTATTTCAAATCGCCCGCCTGGTGTGACAAGGTATGTAATGCAAGACGGGGTGTTTGTGGTAATCGAGGCAAACAATTCCCTCAAGGTTGGTTCTTCTTCATTCCCACGCGAGGGTTCTTCAAATCCATTTGCAGCCATCTCGACTTGATTAAAAATTTCGGTCTCAACTTCATGCCTTAACCTGATCTTTTTTCGATTCGAGCAACAAGTGCACTCGATCTTAAGATTAAAGGGCTCTAAAGATTTCTCTCTAGAGGACCTGATGTGCATACAAAGATCTAAAGATCCTAGAAGTTTCAACAGTTCCACCAAATTTTTTTTTCTCAATCGATTGAGACAAATCAATTGATTGACACAAATTTAATTGTGTTTTTTTTTTCTTTTATTTAATTTCAATTAAAAAAAAAATTTTATTTTTATTTTTTTTTCAAAATTTAAATTTTATTTATTTATTTATTATTTATTTTTTTTCAATTTTTTTCAAATTTTAAATTATTATTATTTTTAAATATTTAAAATTAAATTATTTTTTTCAAATTCAAATTAATTTTTTTTTTTTTATTATTTCAAAAAAATAATTAATTAAATTTTTTTTAATTTTAAATTTCAAATTTTCAAAATTTCAAATTCATATTCGAATTCAAATTTAAATTCAAAGTCAAATTCAAAATTTAATTTCAAATTCAAATTCAAAATTCAAATCCTAAAAAGGCAATAAACTAAAAGAAACCTACATATCCTAAAAAATTCTAAATTTCCTAAAAATCCTATAAAGGCAATAAACAAAAAGGCAATAAATTAAAATTCAAATCCTAAAAAAGGTAATAAACTACAAGAAACCTAAAAATTTTAAAAATTCTAAAAATAAACTAAAAGGAATCTACAAATCCTAAAAATCCTATTTAAGAAAAGAAAATCTTACAAATCCTAAAGATCCTACAAAAAAATCTCAAAAAATCTTTAAAAATCCTAAACTAGAAATCATAAAATCCCTACAAATCCTTAAAAAAAAAAGTCCTACAAGTCCAAAATTTTAAAAATTCCAAACAATTCAAACTTCAAATTTCAAATTTTAAAATGTAAAATTTTCAAATTTTCAATTATTTATTTATTTATTTTTAACTAGTAGAAATATTGATTTAAATCTAAAGAAATTCCTAAAATTAACTATTTATTTTCTAAAAATTGTGAACTTTTTATGCCTAATCCCTGGCAATGACGCCAAAAACTTGTTATAATTTTAATCTTATTTTAAACTCGCAAGCGCACGAATCAGATTATAATTAATGGGTGCGAAGTACGAGATCATTCCCACGAGGATTGGCCAAAAATTTAAAAGAGGAAATAGCAATTAACTAAAAGAATTACCTAAGATCTAGCACAATATGCAAACTAACTTATGAATTTTCAAGAGTATGATAAGAATTAAAGACTAAACAATGAAATTAAATTAAATAATGAATAAAAGAGAGGATCGGGATGCTAACTCCTCCCATCCTTGATTTACCATTTACAAAATACAGATCTAACGGTTGAGATACAATATTGTCACAAAATGCAACTCACGTAAATATTAAACTTAATCAATAATTTTAAAAAAATAAATCATTAAATCCACAAAATCAGATCTAAAGTATGCTCTTCCTATTGTCGCAAAGAAAATGAACCAAAACATTCATCGTAAAAAGGACTTCTAATGACGATAAATTAATGCCACAAAATAGAGCAAAATATCTACCGTAAAAGAGAGACACCTAATGACGATGAATTAATGCCACAAATATTATCAACAAAGAATCCGAAGTAGATTTCCTATTGCAGATTTGAGATCATGGGAGCGAGACTAACACTCCTATCTTAGATGGCAATCGAAAATTTACTAATTCGGTAAGAGCAATTAAACATTAAAACTTCAAACATCTAATACACAATATATCCTAACCGTAAACAACAAAAAGATTTAGTTACTCATGCTTGAAATTAAATAACAAAATAAAGACATAAATTAAAAATAATATTAAAATACCATAAAGAGCTTCAACAACTCCAATAAAAGCTTTAATCCAACGGGTACAATGCTTCTTCAAATTACAGAAAATGAAACTAATTTAAATCCTAGGGCTAGAAAAGTTAAGAACAATGCTTGAAAAATAAAAGGAGAAACTGGAAGAAAACTAAAAAATACTAGAGAAAACTAAAAGCTAAAAAGTCCTCCCAAAACTCTAAACATTGCTTTGCTTTTATAGGGCACGGGCTGAAAAGTTGTTATTTAAGGGTAGCAAGTTCAAATTCGAATTTAAAGTCAATCGATTGATTCTAAGAACTTAATCGATTGAATTCAAATTTAGATTTGAGCGGCAAACAGTTGTCATTAATTCAATTGATTGAATTATGAAATTCAATCGATTGATTTTAAATTCAGATATTGAGCGACAGAACAGGTGTCTTAACATCAATCGATTGAGTTAGACTTGTAACATTTTTATTTCTCTTCAACAATCATTGGATCAATCTATTCTTTCACGGATTTCAGTGTTTTCGTTGACTTCATAGTTTAAAGCTTCATGTTGTTTTTAATTATGCTCGTTTATGCTCCTACAAGATCTAACGATCAAGAACACCTGAAACTACTAAAACTAAGCAAAATCGTCAGATTGCTTTCATCGGATGACTAAGTATAGATATTAGGGTGTAAAATATAGTCATATTTCAGCACATATCAATCCCTCTGCGTTTTGAGACCCTCTAACCTTTATCCCTTTCCTACTTTGGCATTTCAACAAACACCTTTGCCTTATTTCCAAGAAGGGCGTTTGAAAAGTTTCTAGGATCACATTGGCTTATTAAAGCTCCACTTCTTGTTTTCTGATAGACGACAGTGTCGGAGGACATGATGTTGTTGGTCGAAAATTCCGGTGGCGCACTCACTAGCTAATTCCAACTCATCTTGGACATAGTCACAAAATCACTAGCTAATTCCAACTCATCTTGGGCATAGTCACAAAAATCGTTGAATTAATAATTCGCGATTTTTTTTGTGGACGAACAAAACACGAACTATTCCCGATTTTTTTTTTTAAATTGCCGACATCACCGAAATTTGCAAATTTGCCGAATTATTCACCAAATTTGCGAATTTGCCGAATTATTCGGGATAGGATTCCTTACAACCCTAAGTTACCTTACAACTTAAAAGTTTAAACCCTTTTTATATGGGAGCCATTACTTGCACACACATTTTAAGTGATTGTACCGAGGTTAAGAAAGACTTTGTATTTTAGGGACATGTGACATGTGAAAACACAATCTAGGCCGTCTGATTTAAGGTTCATGATCCATCATAGATCCTTACTGGATAAGATTGGAGCAAAACACAATATTTATCATATGATCTATTGTTGTCAATCATTGAATCAAATAATAGCCTTTGACTATATTTAATCACACGATGGAGATTATATTTCGTGCCAATTTTATCCAGTAAGGATCTATAGATCATGAACTTTAAATCATACGACCCAGATTGTGATTGTTTTTGACATCTCACATGTCCCTAATATACAAAGTCTTTCTTTAACCTCGGTGCAATCACTTAAAAAGTGAGTGCAAGTAAAGGCTCCCTTTTTATATTTTAAAAGTTAAAAGTTAAAAAGTTAAAACCCTCTCACTCTCTCACTCTCTCATTCTCTCATTCTCTCTCACCTCCTCATGTGGAAAGGATGCCACCTTTGGAGTAGCCGGCCAGCCACCTCGTCGACCGCCTAGCTCCTCCAAGTTTACAACTCTCATGCTAGATTTCCCCCCCCCCCCCAACTTTATATATATATATATATATATATATATATATATATATATATATAAACTATATTTTTATAATTATTTTTCCGAACTTTTCGAGCTTTGCCGAATTTTTTCAGATTTCAACTTCGCCGAATTATTGCCGAGCCCGATTTTGTGACTATTGGGAACCCCTTGCTTTTGACGCATCAATCTGATAAAGTTTCAAGGAGCTTGAACGCCACCTTTGATCATAAACACAGCCAACGGATAGCCGATTCATTCTCAATTCTCTTGAATCACCATCCCTAGGTTTTCGTTTGAAACGAGTGAGTTACCCCTAAACAAACTCTTACTCCTTTTGCCTTCTCCCTTTCCTCCATTGCTGTCGAGGGTCCGTCGTTAATGGTCTCTGGTTTTTTCATAAAACGATTCAGCGGAGATTCTCTGTTCGGTTTAGGGTTTCACTAAATCTATTTCGATAGATATCTGCAACACATGATGGATGGATTGACGGTATCCGATGCGAAGTTAGTCGTTTACATACACCCTTCGAAAGCTAACAAAGTTCGGCAAGCCATTCTTCATGAGCTCAGCTCCTTGCTCTTCAAGTAGGTCTCTAGTTTTCCTATTTTTGCTTTTATACTATTATTATTACTATTATTATTAGTTTGGATTTGCATACTTCCCCTGTCTCTAATTCATTTTTTGCTACTGCTACTGTTGATAATTCGTATATGTTTATAAAATTTTGATTTTGATAGAGGAATATGTGTTTTGATGATAAGATGCAAATGACCTATTCTTATGAATCGTTTTGATAAGAGGATAGATTAGTTGAAGGCTTTCATTCAATGCAGCAATCTCTGAGGTTTGTTAACTAACTTGCGATTTTGAGGCCTCCAAAATTTTGTTATTTAGTGTCAAATTCCTTAGTGGAAGGTTCTTTTCAAGATGATCTTCTGTAATAGCTATTTACTTTTTGTTTTATGGAAAATTGGGAAGGATTGTTAGAGAGGGATTCCATTAGATGAAAACTTTAAATAAGGTTTTTGATGGGGTTTAGGATGCAACGAAAATATTTATTTGACACCCACCCTTGAATTGCTAGTTTCCGTAAGTTCTTTGGTACTTATTTCAATTGATCTCATTTTTATGTTAATATTCTATTTTATCTTAATAGTTGTGAGTTAGATCATAACTTCACTTCAGTATAGTTGTAAGAGTTGGTATCAGAGCATTTCCTTTCTGCTTAACATATGCTTTGACGTAAAAGCATCTCACTTTCAATGTTGAGAAGAAAACTTTGGATGCTATATATTAAATATTATTATACCTCTTGAATTTGATTGATTAATGAATCTTAATATTTCTTGTTTGATGATGAATGAATTTTGACTCTAAACCTTTCATGCTGTTAAAACTTAAAATGTAAACACGGGTTTGTTAGACGATTTTTATATGGTGAGCTCATAAACATTGACAAAAATACATTCTTTACGGCATTTACATGGCTGATACATTGGTTTCCATTTGTAGGTTCAACGATGCCTTTGATGGTGTAGTATTGGCTTATGATGTTGAAATGCCAGTTAAAAATGCTAGAATTCTCTCAGGGATGCATCCGTATTTTGGTGTGAGACTGCAAGCAAAATTGTTAACTTTTTCTCCCAAGCCAAACATGCTTTTAGGTAATTATAATTGTCACTTTACCCTTTACTTTTTTCTCCCAAACCCGAAGTCAGAGGTTAGGTCCATATCCCGTCCACCCCCTCCCAGCACCCAGTACATATGGGATCAGCACTGGGTAATGGCCTTTTTATATTTTTGTAGTTTACCGTTAGTTGGTTATGGATTGTGTTGTATCATGTTTGTAGGAGTCCTACTATGATTATGTGATGCTTTGAATTGGTCATCTTTTGCTCTACTTCCTCACCCATGAGCTTGTACATCTTGGGCATTATAAGTTTTTTTTTTCTTTTTTTCAAAAGAAAAAGGCAGCCAGCTGGTCAATAATTGTGACTTAACAGTCGAAAATTTTATGTTATAACCACTAAGCATATATTGTCCATGAATCAAATTGGGGACTCATTTAATTAAAACCTAAAATGCAATGTATGGGACAAAATATATGGCTATGAATCTCTCTTATTTTTATTTTTGGTGAGATAAGCTGGGATTGAACCTGCAACATCAAAGTTGTGGGCATCGTGCACCTTCTAATTTAGCTGCAGGCAACTTGGCTTTGAATCTATAGTTTGATGGCTTCTTTTGTATCTTTTCCCCAGTTTTAATTACTAATCAAAAGATTATAATGTATGAGACGTTGTAATTTGCAATTCCCTGGATAAATTGCTACTGCACCCCTCAGTTGGAGGGAGGCCTTAGGATCAATTCCTAGTGGTTTAAATAGACCTTTGTGTGGAAAGTGATCTTAGTTGGGAAAAACTGTACCCTTGTGTGGAGGGAGGTTTTGGGCACAAACCTGCTGGTTGTAAAGTTTGTCTTCCTCAACCGGCTTGTCATGTTATATTCCGCCTAAACTAACTACCGAAAATGAACAGTAATTTAATTCTGATATCTAATGCATGTAATGTGTGATGTTGGATTGCTTTTGGTAACAAGATGGACACTTCAATTCTCGGAGTCTCATACATAGATTGAAATCTTGGATGATACCAAGGGGTATTTCCTCCAAAATGAAGTAGAAAAATATGATTAAGTGGACGCCACACACCTTTCACACTCAAACTATATGATTGGCGTTTGATGTTGGAGTGTAGATTCCTTATAAACTTCCCAATTGCCTAACAATGCTGTTAATTTTCTCATCCTCTAATTCTTTCTCAGTTGAATATCCTGGGGCACTTCCCCTATGGGGAATAAAAGAAACCTTATCAAAGTTCCCTTAGGATTTATAAAATGTTACAAATCATAAACTCTCCACAGAAAAAGGAAACATCCCACCACAATTCACTCTAAAACATTACTCGACACTCATCTCGTACCAATACAGCAATACCTATTAAAAGTTATCTTTGAAGGTTCTCCAACAATAAGGTGAGGCCAAAGCAGGTGTTAAGTGGTGCCCTCACTTGTTTTCAAAACAGGTGGTATAACTTGTCTGTTTGTAATAAAGTACACTTCGATTTCCTTTCTTGTGTTTTGGAACTACTGAAAGGGTTTGAACATTTTCATTTAGAAATTTTTTGTGAAGTTGACTGTTATTTATTGCCAATGAAGAGTTATTTTTTTTTTTGTCCATTTCTTTCGCATGGAACTTGGAATTGATCCCATAATAAAGAGGCATGACCTCTCAACCACATTGTGATCAACCACACATTTCCCTAGAAGTTCTTTCTGAGCAAGGATGTCTCCACTGCACTCACCTTCAACATCTCCTTGTGTATATTTCCATGGAATTAGGGTAAATCTAACTTGAATCCTTTGTTTTGACAATCAGGTTTGAATTTTCTGTGCTTCCAATGTATAATACCTCACTTCCTCATGCAGAGGATGGGTTTTCAAAGCCCTACATCCCTCTGGATTACCTATCAACTATGTCAGATATGAAATGAAAATAAAACGTTAACCTTCTTCAAATCCTAGCATCAATAAATTCCAAATGTTATTAGACTTCTAACCTTTTTGGCCTCTTAGTTTTGGTATGATTTTCTTGAAACCTTACTAAATAAATAACTAAACCTCAAAAAATAAAATAAAAAACCATGGCGTGAAATTTGAGGCTACATGTGTGGTGTCTGGGCTACGTAATGATGACCTCGTGCACACGTCTGGGTCCTCTTCTGTCATGTGGTTTGTGGACATCTCCAATTTTTCTTCTTTTGAGACTCCTTAGCTTGTTGCTGACTATGATTGACCAGTTAACAATCAATATTGACTAATTTGAGTAAATATCTGTTTTTTTTTTTAAATTTTCACCCATCATGTTACCATGGTGTAAATGTTTCTGTGTTACCATGGTGTAAATGTTTCTGTGTCCACCACGAGGATCTAATTGCCAAATGTTTTGAAGCAGGGCCACAACTCTATTTTCTTGTGGTAGGGGTGTGTTCCCAAGCAGCTAAATGTTGTCTGACTTACGGGGAGCATAAAATTAACAATAGTTCTCAAGTGTCGGCTTACCTGCAATCAAATTCTATACATGTAATGAGCACTAGCAGCCAGTTTTCTTTGTTCTGATGGGTTCTGTCTGTCTAGGATTGTGTTCTTTTGCGATGTCTTCCATAAATTATATATTCCATTCCATGTAGTTAATGAAAAAACTGTCTACTGCATTCCGAGTATGAACTTTTTGACTTCTTAACATTGTTATATATCTAGTAACATTTGTGGTTTTATGATTTCTTTCTTATTTGGTATCGAGATGTATTTTTGTTGTATATTTAACTATTGTTTTGATAAAATATGAAATGCACAGAGGAAACCATGTTTCTTAACTGGTGAAGAAGATATCCAAAACTTTATTTAATTTTGATAGGTAAACTGGGAAAGAACTTTCTTGAATAACTGCAAAGTACTTGATCTTCTTGTATCTTGAGCCCCTACTCATATTTTTTAATATGCCATACTCCAGAAGGGAAGGTAGTAAAGCTTGGAATGGAAACCATTCATGTCATTGTACTTGGTTTTTCTTCCGCTGCCATTACAGCTGAAGATATCCGAGAAGAATTCACGTATAAAATTGTAAGGACCTCTTCAATCTCTATTTTGTGACCCTAAGATATCAATCAATGTGTTTTAACTATGTTATGATGGTGATGGATCATTAATTAGTTTTGCCTTCTTCATTTCTTATTTAGAGACACGGTGAGGAAGTGTTTGCTAGTACAGCACACAAGCGGCATGTAATTAAAGTTGGAACCATGCTACGCTTTTCAGTCAAGAGGTGATTATTTTTGTGGCATTTAAGTTTGTGAGATAAATGATGGATTATATGGATTCGTTGCATTGGCTATTATGCTTTTATAGGAGTAAATTATTTTGTCATTTGCCTTTGAAAAACTAAGGGTAAAGCAATATATAAGATTTTTCAGCTTGATGATCTCAGTTACATTAAGCAATGTGTATTTCAACATTGTTTTGTGATGGCATACTTGAGTGCCTATTAAATCCCAAAATGATTTTGGATTCTTTTTTGCGCTGTACAGTTAAGTACTTCTCTGAATCTCTTATCTAATTCTAGCTGCTTTGTCATTCTATTTAAATGTTTATGTTTAGACATTCAGTTTCTTTGTTCTGTCACAAATAGACTCCCTTCTTCAGATACTCTACCTTATAGTCCAAAAAAAATAAGTCTCAAGTTAAGTGGTTATAGATGGGAAATCATAGTTATGGGATTTTGAGAAAACTTGACTGAGAATTTGAAAAACACTAGTTTTTTCCTGTTTCAACCAAAAATTTCATGGTTGAACAAGTTTGAGGATGCGTTTTTGCCATAGACTAGAGAAAAACCTGAAAATCACTTATTTGGCTTTTGCTTGATTTGTCTCTAAGCTTCTAAGCTGATGGGGCCATAGATTAGAGAAAAACATGAAAAATCACTTTTTTGGCTTTTGCTTGATTTGTTTTAAGCTTCTAAGCTGATGGGGCGTTGGTTTCACTCAAAACACTGCATCAAATCTTTCCTTCTTCTTTCCTCTTGTCAAAACCTAGGTCTATTTGTTTTGACTCAATTATAGATTTGAATCATGATGAAGGGCAGTGACGGTAAAAGAGGTGATGGAAAAAAGAGGTAGAAAGCAATGATGAGGCTAAGTGATGCGAACTTTAGATTCGCCTATTTGAATTGTGGTCGGATAAAGAGCAGACGTCAAAAGAGAAAGTGGACCTGCGAATGGGGTTTTAAAAAAAAGGCCTGTTAAAGACCCGTTTGATCAGAAAGAAGAAAATCCAAAATTTATTAGGGTCTTCAACTTTCAATCCCGTCACTTTTATGTTTGGCCTATTTTGAAGTATCAAACAAAGTCGAATTGATGCGAAATTGGTCATATTTGAAAGCTTATCGAAGTAGCTTTCCAACAACTCAAAAAACGTGCAATTCCGACAAGTATTGAAGAAGTTATAGTCAGTTTTTGGAAGCTGCACAGAAAGTGACGAATTTCAAGACTCCTAATTGAATTAAGATTAGTCTATTTTATTATTTTATTTTAGAAAATAGGATTTGTTTATTCTATTAAAAATATGATTAGTTTCCTTATTGTTTTAGGACTTTATTTTATTGTTTTAAAAGAATTATGATATTTCTTTTATTTGAACTAGGAATTAGAGTTATACTAGGATTTCTAGTTTTATGCATTGGTTAACCTATTTAAAGGCTTGTAAACACATTTATTATTACTTTTTAGTTAATGAAAATTGTTTATGCAAAATTGAGAGTTTTAAACTTTCGTGAGGGTGTGATTCTCTCAAACGGAGAGCGATTCTTCGATTCCCGCTTGCTGTTTGGTGCGAGGCCAACTTTTCTTCCATCTCTATCTTCTTTAGATCTACGGTTTGCGAAAGTAGCATAATCCTAGTTATTTTATTTATTTCATAAAATCCAAAATCAACTTATTTGTTCATCATAGATCATTATTAGTCTTTTAATTTTGTTTGGTATCGAGAGAACCCACTTGCAAGTTCGTTCGACGTGCTAAAATTATCGGAGATCTAGCCGTTCATAAGAACCCTAGTCTTCTAGATCCGCGATAGAGAACATACGCGAAAGTAATGCTATTTTGGGTCGAAATTAAAGCATCTAATTGGATTTCTAGAATTTTTCATGGGAATTTGTTATGAGAAATTGTTATTTTTAATTGGTTAAATTAATTTTAATCCTAATTTCAGCCCTTGCGTTGCGTTTAGCAAGTTCTCGCATCACTAAGGAAGAAAAGGAAAACCAAGGAATGTTTGGGCCACATATAAAAGACCCTGAAGGACTTATTGGAAGGCTCATGTGAGAGAATAAAAGCAGGGTTAAGTATTGTGTGATCACTTAACTAAATTTACTAGTGAACTGCCACATAACAAGATAATATATATATATATATATATATATATATATATATATATATATATATATATATATATATATATATATATATATACACACCCACACACACACACACACACATGCTCTTAACGTATGAAAATAAAATGAGATAATACTTGTATGAAGGGATTTGGATGAGTGAATTTTTATTTATTATTTTTATTTATTTATTTCTTTTTGGGGAGTGTGTGTGGTGTTGGTGGTAGGGTTGGGGGGAGGGTTGATTCCTTCTAATAAGGGCTTCTACGACATGGATATCGTGATGCCTTCCTCTTGCACGAATCGTTATGGTTCACAACCCTCAAACAATTATTTTGATTGGGTGTGCATGATCAAATCATGGCCTAGTAACAATAGTCACAAATCTTGTTGAAATTTAGTTGAAATGGGGGTCCATTGAAACTTCAGTGAGCTTTTGCTCTGTTATCTGTTTTTCAGAGCATTTCGTTTTGAATTGACCCTTCTGGTGTGAGACTAAAACCGAGTCACCTTAGGGGATCCTACCCCTCATCAATAGGGATCCAATCAATGTTTGAGCTATCATATATCCAAATCATGTAATCTTGTAAAATATACGCTGACCACCTAAATGTTTATATCCACCATTCTTGGTGCATCAACTTTTTGGTATTTTGGTCATGAATTATCAAGAAACTCTACAATTGATTTGTTATCCATAGTTGTCAAATATCAGATATTGGTCATCCTCTATCGGTCATATGGTATTAAATATCAAATATTAGAATTCGTAATTATAACATATCCTTATACCATTTCAGTAACCAGGTCATGTCATCAAACTATTTTAGTAATCAAATCATGTCAGAATATTATTTCGGAAATCGAATCATGTTATAAAAATTTCAAAAACTTTTTATGCTGATGCATAATTAATTAGACATGCATGATCGATTAGACTAAGCGTGATTAATTAGGCTAATCATGGTTAATTAGGTTAAATATGATTAACTAGAATAAACATGATTGGCTAGACTAAACAAAATTTAACTTGCCTGATCAAGCTTGAGCTGGATTGGACCGCGCCGAACTGCGCTGCACCTAGGCTGACTTGAGCCACTTCCTCTTTTCCTTTTTTTCCTCCTCTTCCTCTTCCTCTTCCTCTCACAGCCTGGGGAGTGGAATGGATGGAATTCCATCCCCCTCCCCGCCTCTACTCACCCATCTCCTCAATTTTTTTTAATACTATTTTTCACCTCATTTTTTAAAACTATTTTTCCACCTCAGTTTCTTATATTATATAATTTTTTTTCTTTATCTTTCAAGCTTTTCTTTATACTGAAATTAGTAATTTGCCCTTAGTCTTCTTTATAAATGTAAGATATGATGCCCTTCTTGTCCTTATCGATAGGATGAAATTTTGTCCTTAACTATTTTGAAAATATCAACCCTTAACTGCCTCTAAGGTTTAAGTCCTGTATTACTTGTTTGGTAGTGTCCCTGACCATTTCCAAGGACTAATTCCTGTGTTATCTTTTTGCCAGTGCCCATTTTTCATCTTCAAGGGCCAAGTGCTGCATCACCTCCTTGATTGTGATGCATCACCTTTTAACCTGTTCCCACTACTAGTATCCACCTCCTTTGACTAGTTTCTACCTCCTTTGTCAGAATCAAGGTTTAGGGTGCTAAACTGCTACACTTTGGTTAGATGTATCCACTGATGTAGAATTACTATTTTGTCCTCCATCTTCTTGAGAAATGACCTTGTTATCCCTTGATTAAAATTTTCGTTTAACCCCGATCTTTTTTGAAATAACTATAATGTTCAAGATCCAAAATTACTATTTTACTCCCATCCTTCTTCAAAATGACAATCTTGCCCCTGAACCAAAATTATTTTTTTTACTCTTACCATTTTTCGAAATGTACAATACGTGCCTGAACCAAAATTATCCTTTGCATTTCTCCGAATGACCATTATGTCCCTAAACCAAAATTTATAATTATACTCTTCACTGTTCTGAGAATGACTTACATCTTCTCATTTAGAAAATTTGGGAACGCACACACACATGCATCCACACACCTCATCACCTGTGTCCCTATGTGGGGCCATATATATTTTTCTCTCTTATCTTTTCCTCAAGGTAAAATTATCATTTTACCCTTCAAGTTTTTTAAAATACTGAACCTACCCATTGGGCCCGAATGACAGTTTTGCCCTTAACAATTTAAAAAATGCTCCAATTCTGTCCTATAGTGTTAACTTACTGCTTCCCCCTTAATAAATTTGAAAATTGTCAATTCTACCAAACTTGATTTTTTGAGTAAATGTTTAGAGCTACTCATATATCATTCTATTAGGTACTCTAATTATGACTTCTATAACATTTATTGATTAAATTTCAGGGTATTACATCCTTCCCCCTTAAAAAAATTTCGTGCTAGAAATTTACAGAGGTCAAAAGGAAACACAGCTGTGATTATGTTTCTCGAGTTCCGTTTCTCATTCCCAAATAGTTTCCTTCTCGCTGGGATGTTTCCATTGAACTTTGTGTTTATTGAGTAGACACTTTCTCTTTACTATTGATTATATGTATAGATTGTGTATCATACAACAGATCTTCTTGGATTGCTATTGGTTCATATTCTAACACGTTGATTATATGTATAGATTGTGTATCATACAACAGATCTTCTTGGATTGCTATTGGTTCATATTCTAATACGTTTGAGGGGTCAGAGACATTTCCATTTTGTTCTCCAATCCTCCAAAAATCTTGGCAGTCTCCTTCAACAAGTATGGCACATTCAACCGCTTCCACAAAAGATGGCTGTCAATTTTCCTCGAATAATTCGCCGGAGACCTCAAATAAACTTCTTAGATGGCCAGATCTTCCATGTCTTGTACGATTAGCCTTTCGAATTCACAAAGGGTACCAATGCTGAAGACCATTGTTTTAAAACATGAAAACTCGACTGGGAAGTCAGCTGAGTAGAGTTAATTCGGAAACTCGTTTCGACTGGACTCGGTCTGACTCGAATTTTTTAATAAATATTTAAAATATAATATATGTGTATATATGTAAAATAAATTCGACAAATAAAAATAGTAGGCTTTGCTGTTGTTATAAGTCTCTGATATATCTAAATAGTACATGGGGTATTCCATTATTGGAATATGTTACAGCTAAATAATCACTCATACTAGCTGGTACAAAGCACCCAATTGGTGTGCGTTACATCGATGGTTGATATTAAGTGCGTTGGGTTCATCAAATCTTACATCTTTAATGGTGTAAGAATCAGTAAGATTATTTAAACACCACAAATGGAGTATAAGAGTCCTCCAGAAACCCCATCGTCACCACTCTCATGACCGTCATTTAAACGAGAGAGAGAGAGAGAGAGAGAGAGAGAGAGAGAGAGAGAGAGAGCTTTTCTTTTTCGCAAGAGTTTAGCGTCGAGATGATACAACGACTTAGGGTTTTTTCCCTCGCAAAGGTTTGTTTTTCGCAGGTGGTTAGTGGAGCGGATTTAGAGTTGATGAATAGGGGCTGGGTTTTATATGAACCAGCCTTTTTTACTTATTCGCCCTTTAAGATATATAAAACCCCCCCGGCCTGGCCCTAGTGATTAAGTGGTGTGAGTCGACTCACCGAGTGGACAAACTCGGTTGATTTTTCGGGTCAACACGGTGAGTCAATCAGATTTTAAAGCTTATGGAGTTGTTTGATGAGTCGGCTCGAAACTTGGTCAAGTTGACTTGCCCGAGTTTCGAGTCGACTTGTCGAGTTTTTTAATACCATTATGAAAACCATTGATTGATTTGAATTAGACGATGGGGATCTTTTTCATCCCAATATTCCACACAGTGGATCTTGACATCACAGGGTACCATCACGATTAGATTTTGATTCCATGTAGCATACATCTCAAAAGGTGATCTGCGAATGATCCATTGATCAAATGTGGTTCTCTGATCTTTTTTTGGGATATGTGTCACATAGAATACAAATTTGACGTCTGATGGTACTCATATGGTTTCAAGATCCACTATCCGAAAGATTGGAATGAAAAATGATCTCCATCGTCTGATTCAAAGCAATCAATGATTTTCAGCATTGGTGTCGGAACCCTTCCTCTTAAAGGAATTTCTTATCTCAAGGTTAAGGTCTTAATTTAAGGAATCGATGGCCGGTGCCGCGAGGGAAACTCCAATAACGAGTGGGTTAATCGTGACCACGCGAAAGGATGACCTTCTTGCAAGCATACCCTTGTATCTTCAAATTAGCATCTCCCATCGGAATCTGGTGTGAAAAGTTCTAAGTTCGAACCCTTTCAAATGGGACCGTAGTTCGAGATGGTTTTACTGATCCACTCTCGCATATGACCGGGTTAAGGTTTGTTCCTTTGAATCAAAGAATCGATCGCCCGAACCATGAGGAAGATGATTCAATAGTTTTTTTTTTTATATGGTCTATATTTCTTAATCTATTAGTGAGTAAGTTGGTCAAATGTTAGGATTCATTGATTTTAAGTTAACTATACACAAAATTAAAGCACCAACCTGAGGCATTAATAAGAGTATCTAACAAGAACATTACTATAAGGTGTTATCATATTTTCTTGAAAGAGGGAATTGAGATGTTTTTCATCCCAATCTTTCGCATAGTGGATCTTGAGACCATATGAGTACCATCAAATGTCAGATTCATTGATTTCGTCCATTCATTTATTTTATGTGGTTCTCTGATTTTTTTACGATGTTTGCCACATGGAATAAAAATATGACGTCTGATGGTACTCATATGGTCTGAAGATCCACTATGCGAAATATTGGGATGAAAAACGATATCTGTCGTCTGCTTCAAAGCAATCAATGGTTTTCGGCGTTGGTGCCGTTAGAGATTTGGTAGGGGCAAATAGAGTTACCCTTTGACAAATTTTGCTTGATATTGGGCTACTGTTTTGTGTTCCTGGATCAATTTCATAAATACTATTTGGGTTTGATCACGAATGTGCTTAGGAAAATATTTTTCGTGAAATAATTCGGTAAATTTATCCCAAGGAATCATTTCATTTGTCTAGTTCCGAAATGAGTCAAGTGACCATCATGTTCTAGATCCAAAATTACTATTTTGCTAGTCTTTTTGCAAAAGGACCATCACATCCCTAAACCAAACTTATGTTTTACCCTTACCTTCTCTGAATGACCATTACATCCCAAAACCAAAACTAACTTTTTATCGCCCTTATCTTTCTCCAAAATGACAATTACGTCCCTAAATCAAAATTTATCATTTTACTCTTCATTTTTAAGAAAATGACTTAATCTCCTCAACCGCAACAATTTTTCATTGAGAAAATTTGAGTTACTACAATTTGTGTTTACAATGGGGTGATCAGGTGGGATGTTAGATTGAGAAATTTCAAGGAGGAAAATGGAGAGTTTCGCAAACCTCATGGCTGTAGGCCGGGCTGACTTATGGATGCTGGACAATGGAGATGCGCTTTGCGAAGTCCTTTTAGAGTGTGCAACCGTGGGATTTGAGACGATCCCGTCGCGACGATGCGCACTTGTAAAAAGATATAGAGTCGCCACCTGGAGCTTTTGATGTCCTGGGAAACCTAAAATCAATTTTATAAGCACCAAAGTGTCACAAATATGACTCTAAATCACCGGACTACGCCTAAGGCTCTTGGGTAGGACAAAAATAAAAATAAAGAAGCAAAAAACCCTTCCTCTTGCCTTTAAGGCACTAAGATCCTATTTATGCCCCTTCGTTCATATCGAAATTTTGACGGTGTAACGGCACAAATGCGAGGATAGGGAAAGAACCAAGAAGGTAGAGGAATAGAGGGGAGAGCCGAAGCTCTCGGGCCCTTGTTGCACCGTTGTGGACCTTTGCGTAAGTGTGCTTCGGTGAGCTTCCAATGGCTTGTATGGTTAGAATAATGATTCTAGCTCCTAGGGCTTGATAACTAAGAGGTAGAGAGGGAAGGCTAGAGGGTGGTTTCCATCTAAACTAGGGGATTTTTATGAAAGGTAAGGTCTTAAGGGAGGTTTGAGAATTCTGGAATTTGTATGTAAAAAGGGGCACAAAAGAAGAGAGAGAGAGAGAGAGAGAGAGAGAGAGAGAGAGAGAGAGAGAGTTCTTATTTCTTTTCTTTTAAAAATTCAAGCCCTTTCAAAGGGAGGGGTGCCTCTCTATTTATAGGAAAAAGAGAGGTTAGGAGGGTGTTTAGAGGCTAAGTAGGTTGTAGGAATTAGGTAATCTTGTCGTCTAAGGTTTTCTAGGGTTTTTGGAGCCTTGAAAAGTGTGAAAACTAGCTCCAATGGTGGATGATAGGTTAGAGCTTTAAGTCACTCAAGGGTTGCACATAGAATAGGAATGGGTGCAACAGAACAAGCAAAACACACTCAGGGGATCAAGATGGCCAACAAGTCAAACCCCAATCTCGAACTTCGAGGCAAAAAATCAGGGTTACTGTAGTTAAGGCTGGCGCAACTAATAGTTGTGCCAAGCTTAGGTACAGTAAAACATTGCCAAAGATGGGTTTTGGGAAGTTGGCTGCCCGAGGTGGGACCCACTGGAAGCTGGCGTAACTATTAGTTGTGCCAAGCCATTTCCCCCCAGAAACTGCTTGGCGCATGTAATACATGCTCCAAGTCCCAATGGGTTCCCCTCCTTCAAATTCTAATTTATCTCGAACTTCGGAGCGTCATATCTTTTGATGTACAACTCCGATTGGGGTGATTCTTGGCTTGTTGGAAATCTGGAGACTTCTACTTTTCAATGGTATGTGATTCGATCGTAGCAGAAGATCTCAGCCAATTCCGGTGCACTACTCTCTAACTATTGCTCGAGAAGGTTAAGTTTAGGTTCGGAATGAGTTATAAAGGTCGGGATTGGTTTCTAAAGGTTCGGGGTGAGTTCTAAGGGATCTAGGGTGATTCCTAAGGATTTGGGATTACTCCTAAGGTTTCGGGAGGGTTCCTAAGGGTATCATACATGCCATTGGAAACTCGGAAGTGCGTCTCTCTTGAAGTGTGTTTCGATCGAGCCTTGGGCCAAATTTGGGTGTCTACATAGATTTTTTTGTGTAGGAGGTTTCTTATCGATCACTGCTGGGTTTGGTTATGGAATCACTGTGCTCCCCCTCAGGTTCTCTTTTTCTGCTGGATGGTTGCATGGGAGAGAATTTTGGTGGTGGATTAGCTTGAGAAGAGAGGGATGATTATTCAGGAAAATTGCATCTTGCGTAGGCTGCCACGAGAAGAGGTGAATCATTTGTTGATTTATTGTAACTATGAGAGATACCTGGGCTAGGCTACCGGGTCAGTTCTGACGGGGACGCCACCAACAAAGACCTAAGGTTCAGGCCCTATAAGGTGTATCAACGGCGAAAGAAGCGATTGAAGGGCCAAGGGAAGGCCATAGAGTTCAGCTAGAGAGAACCAAGCATCAACAGGCGACGGACGTCTGGATTTCGCGGTGCTCACTGTTTTAGTGAGTACGGACGTCTATAGTGCACCACGGACGTCCGTGGGTTGGCGATGGACGTCCGTGGGCCCCAGGTCGAACGTCCGTGAAAATTGGCGCATCAGCATCTTAAGTGACGTAATTGTTTTTTTTGTCCTTAGATTTTGTCCTTTTTGTAAGTTACCATTTAGGGTTACTTAGTATTTTCCTATTTTTAGGTTTATTCTCTTGTAATGGCTATAAAGCCCAATTTGTAAGCCATTTTTAGGGCTGGATTTTGAATTAATGAAAGAGCTATTTGCTTTGGCTTGTGAGGAGCTTGAAGAGTGAGTCTTCTTCCCCATTTGGGGTTTGGTGTGAGGCCAAGGGTGAGATGCCCATGTTACTTTGATCTTCTTTCTTCTATCGTCCTATTATCTTGTTAATCTCTTAAATCCCAAATTTCCCTTTTGCTTGATTGTTCAAATCTCAAACCCTAGATTTATAGCAACATTGATGTCCATCCTTATGGATCGAATCCAACCCTAGCCCATCGATCCATAACCGTTGTTGGACTCGAGCTTGCTCGATTTGAGCCATTTAATCGAGTCGATTCAAAAGCCCTAGTGAGGAGCTACCAATTCCACGAAGAATTACGATCTAACGCCCCAACCTAGATGAAGCGAGAGTTCTATCTCTCAGATCGCCTCTTCCGCCATCCTAACGGATCCCGCGCATCGGATTGGACCCTACGTGAGCTAAAGTATAGCCACCTAAACGGAATCCCGCAAAACCCCAAGGTATCGCTTCAATTTGTGATTAATTAGTTTAATTTTGGTAAATCATCACATCATGGGCATTCACGGATTTTAGGGCCGTTGTCCCGCGTCAGTTTTGGTATCAAAGCTTAGGTTCTAGGTTGGGGCATATTTTGCATGTCATTTAAATTTCTTTAAATTTCATTTCATTTGCGTTCGATTGCATGCACGTCACGTGTTTGATAAAATTGCTCACTCATTGTATTTTACAAAAATCGTTCATTCATTTTGCATGTTCACATTTGTGTTCATTTGCATGCACATTGTGTGTTTGGTAAAATTCCTCACTCACTTGTTTTCATAGTTGTGTGACATTTTAGAACCCATGTTAGTGTGTTGTGGTCACCATGGACCCGAATATGATTGCTGATGCCCTTAAAGGCATCCAAGCCATGTTGATCATTATGAAGGATAGGATGGATGCCATTGAGGAAGCCCAAACGGCTATGATTGCCTCCAACGAGGTGCTTCTCAACCGCTTGGATCGGTTGAAAGGTGATGAGGAGCATCATGACCGACGCAATGAGCGTAATGGTCCGCGCTTTGAGTTTGGCGAATTGCCCAGGGGGCGACATCGAAATCATAGGGAACTAGTTCATCGCGGAGATGACTACGACCCGGATGAGAGACTCCTCAAGAATGTTCGAGTTGAGTTTCTGACATTCGATGAAAGAATGGACCCTAAAGTCTTCCTCGATTGGGTCTCCGATATGGATCACTATTTTGAGTGGTATGGCATGGACAATGAGCGATGCGTTAGACTTGCGAAAATGAAGCTTATTGGTCAAGCTCGACTCTTTTGGGTCAATGTCGAGCGCATGTGTGCGAATGCAGGTTGTGCTCCCATAACCCATTGGGAGGACATGAAGGAGTGTCTCACGGAGAAGTACGCTCCTTTATCATACTACCACCTCCTACTTGACCAATGGCAAAATCTGCGCCAAGGTAGTATGCTCGTAGCCGAGTACATTGGAAAGTTTGAGGAGTTCATGACGAGAGCCAATGTATCGGAAGATCCTCAAGTCACTTTTTCAAGGTTTCACACCGGGTTGCGATTGGACCTCTAAAAAGAGTTGATCTCTCACCCCATCGACACTCTTGAAGAGTGCTACGCCATTATACAAGACCTTGAGAGGTACTTGAAAACGACGGTGGTGAGACGATTTAAGCCGCATGCCGGTAGCTATAGAATTGGAGGAGGCCTAGTGCTGGAAATCCACCTCCCAAACCGACCCAACCAACTCCTCCAAATGTTCGGGTTGACAAAGGGAAAGGTGTGATATGTGAGTCCTCAAAGGGTGACACTCAAATCAAGTGTTATAAATGTCATGGGTTTGGCCACTTTGCCTCCCAATGCCCTACCCGAGACCCACAAAGGACTCTCTTGGTTGAAGGATAAGTTGATGAGGGAGACAGTGAAGAAGAGGAAGTATATGAACCGGAAGTCACGCCTAGTGATGAGGAGGGTGACGACGGTAACCGAGCACTAGTTTGCACCCAAGAGTGTTTGGTTGTGAGGTGTGCCCTTGTACAACCTCAACGTGAAGAGAAGGGTGATTGGTGTAGAGATAACATTTTCAATACTTTCGCCAAGTGTGGGGAGAAGAGTTGTAGAGTCATTGTGGATAGCGAGAGTTGCACGAATGTTGTGTATACACACACCATTACCCGCTTAGGGCTTACACCCGAGTCCCACCCGAGACCGTACAAAGTCTCATGAGTTGACTCCTCTTCTATCCCCGTGTCCTAAAGGTGTCGTGTGCCGATGCAATTAGCTTTGTATTCGGACACCTTATGGTGGGATGTGGTGCTAATGGATGTGGGCCATATCATCTTGGGGAGGCCATGGTTCTATGACATGGGCGTGACCCTCCTTGGGCGGTCAAATGTGTGCACGTTCATGCATGGGGGTAAGAAGATAAAATTAAACCCCTTGCCTCCCAAGACACCATCGGACAAGAAAGTTGAGAAGAAAGGCGGTCAATCTAAGACCATCAATATCGTGAGCCCTTCGGAGTTTGAGAGATTGTCGTTAGATGATAGTGTGGTATATGTTGTCATCACCGTTGAGCGTGCTCTCGAGTCTATGGGTGACTACCCCAAGGAGGTTGGGCCAGTTTTGAAAGAGTTTGTGGATGTCTTCTCGGAAGACTTACCCAATGAACTCCCTCCCATGCGTGACATTCAACACGTAATAGACTTGGTTCCCGGACCTACCCTTCGAAACCTACCTCACTATAGGTTGAATCCGGTGGAACATGCCGAGTTATCGCGGCAAGTTGATGAGCTCCTTCAGAAGGGGTTCATCCAAGAGAGCTTGAGCCCATGTGCTGTACCCGCACTACTCACACCCAAGAAAGATGGCACGTGACGGATGTGCGTGGACAGTCGGGCCATTAACAATATTACGGTCAAATATCGGTTTCCTATACCGAGGCTCGATGATATGTTGGATATGATGGTTGGGGCCACTATCTTCTCTAAGATAGATCTCAAGAGTGGCTACCTTCAAGTTCGAATTCACCCCTGTGATGAGTGGAAATCCGCTTTGAAGACCAAGGATGGTCTTTATGAGTGGTGTCATGCCTTTTGGGCTTTTAAATGCCCCAAGCACTTTCATGATCCAAGTGTTGCGACCATTTATCGGGAAGTTCCTTATGGTGTATTTTGATGACATTTTGATCTATAGTCACAGCAAAGAGAAACACTTGGTCCACCTTCGGTTAGTTTGCGGAACATTGAGAGGAGAGAAATTGTATGCAAACTTCAAGAAGTGTACATTCATGCAACGATCCGTTGTCTTCTTGGGATTCATTGTCTCGGCCGATGGTATGGTTGCGGACCCAGAAAAGGTAAAGGCTATTGTAGAGTGGCCCGAGCCTAGGAACCTACATGAGGTTCGTAGCTTCCATGGGTTGGCCACCTTCTATCGTCGCTTCATTCGAAGCTTTAACACCATTATGGCTCCGATCACCGATTGTATGAAGAAAAGGGAGTTTCAATGGAGCAACGTCGCAGCGAAGGCCTTTGCCGAGATAAAGGGGAAAATGTCTAGTGCACCCGTCATGCGCCTACTAGACTTTTCAAAGGTCTTTGAGGTCGCTTGTGACGCTTTGGGTGTAGGAATAGGCGGAGTGCTTAGCCAAGATGGCCACCCCGTGCTCTACTTTAGTGAAAAACTCAACGAGGTAAAGCAAAAATACTCCACCTATGATAAGGAGTTCTATGCAGTCGTCCAATCTTTTTGGTATTGGAAACATTACTTTAGACCGCAGGAATTTGTCCTATTCTCCGACCATGAAGCTTGACGCTTCCTCGCTTCCCAAAAGAAGTTGAACCCAAGGCACGTGACGTGGGTCACACAAGGGTTCACATTTGTATTGAAGCACAAGGTCGGTGCTGAAAACAAAGCGGCGGATGTTGTTAGTCGCCGGGTAACGACTTTGCAAGTCATGAGTACCGAGGTCGTAGGATTTGAGCAATTGATCCAAGATTATCCCGAGTGCCTAGATTTTGGGGCGGAATACATTGCTCTACGGGACAATCCGCCCAATGCCAACTCCAAGCATGCCCTCCAAGATGGGTACTTGTTTATGGGAAATCGTCTATGCATCCCTCGCACATCATTGCGCGACTTCCTCACTTGGGAGTTGCATGCCGAGGTAATTGCCGGTCATTTTGGGCGCAACAAGACCATCGCGCTCGTTCAAGATCGATTCTTTTGCGTGAGGTTGCCCGGATTGTGTGCCTATGTCGTACTTGCCAAATTTCCAAGCAATAGAGGCAAAATACCGGCGTGTACACCCCTTTGCCGGTACCACGCACGCCTTGGCAAGATGTCTCTATGGACTTTGTGTTGGGTCTTCCCAAGACCCTCCGTAGGCACGACTCCATTTTTGTTGTCGTGGACCGCTTCTCTAAGATGACCCACTTTATACCGTGCCACAAGTCCACGGATGGAACCCATGGGGCAAAGTTATTTTTTAATGAGGTAGTGCGCCTCAACGGGTTACCCAAGACCGTTGTGTCGGATAGGGATGTCAAGTTTACAAGTTACTTTTGGAAAACCTTATGGCACATGTTGGGTACGATGCTCCAATTTTCTTCGGCATATACCCGCAAACCGATGGCCAAACGGAAGCCACTAATAGGAGCCTAGGCAATCTACTTCGTTGTCTTGTCGGTGACCACATTAGGACTTGGGACTCCATTTTGCCATTAGCCGAGTTTGCATATAATAACTCCGTCAATAGGTCCACGGGTAAGAGTCCGTTTGAAGTGGTACATGATCATATGCCAAGAACACCCCTAGATTTGATTCCTATGTCTGCATCTCACTGCACATCCAAGTCCGCGGATATATTTGCACAACATATTCATAACTTGCATGCCGAAATTAGACGTAAAATTAATTTAAGCAATGATAATTACAAGTTATCGGCGGATTCCCACAAGCGTTTCAAGGAATTCTAAATTGGTGAGTATGTGATGGTTTGGGTTAGGTTGGAACGATTCCCATCGGGAATCGCGAAGAAGCTCCAAGCCATCATGTGGTCTCCATCCATGAAGGGGGGTTTGCAAAGGTACTTGGTGAAGTGGATTCAAAAGCCAGAATCTAAAAATACATGGATCACTGAAGAAGTCCGCCGCCTAGACCCCGACATACTTGACCGCTACCATGCCCACTTTTCATCGATGATGAAGCCCTTTCGGTCTGGGGGAATTGACAGGGACGCCACCAACAAAGACTTAGGGTTCAGGCCCTAAAAGGTGGATCAACGGCGAAAGAAGCGACTGAAGGGCCAAGGGAAGGCCATAGAGTTCAGCTAGAGAGCACCAAGCATCAGCAGGCGACGAACGTCCTTGGCTCCATGGACGGACGTTCGGATTTCGAGGTGCTCACTGTTCTAGTGAGTACGGACGTCCGTAGTGCACCACGGACGTCCGTGGGCCTCAGGTCGGATGTCCGTGAAAATCGGCACATCAGCATCTTAAGTGACGTAATTGTCATTTTTGTCCTTAGATTTTGTCCTTTTTGTAAGTTACCACTTAGGGTAACTTAGTATTTTCCTATGTTTAGGTTTATTCTCTTGTAATGGCTATAAAGCCAATTTGTAAGCCATTTTTGGGGCTGGATTTTGAATTAATGAAAGAGCTGTTTGCTTTGGCTTGTGAGGAGCTTGAAGAGTGAGTTTTCTTCCCCATTTGGGGTTTGGTGTGAGGCCAAGGGTGAGATGCCCATGTTACTTTGATCTTCTTTCTTCTATCTTCCTATTATCTTGCTAATCTCTTGAATTCCAAATCTCCCTTTTGCTTGATTGTTCAAATCTCAAACCCTAGATCTAGAACAATATTGATGTCCATCCTTAATTCCTTATGGATCGAATCCAATCCTAGCCCATCGATCCATAACCGTTGTTGGACTCGAGCTTGCTCGATTTGAGCCATTTAACTGAGTCGATTCAAAAGCCCTAGTGAGGAGCTACCGATTCCATGGAGAATTACGATCTAACGCCTCAACCTAGACGAAGCGAGAGTTCTATCTCTCGGATCGCCTCTTCCGCCATCCTAACGGATCCCGCGCATCGGATTGGACCCTACGTGAGCTAAAGCATGGTTACCTAAACGGAATCCCGCAAAACCCCAAGGTATCGCTTCAATTTGTGATTAATTGCTCAATTAATTAGTTTAATTTCGGCAAATCATCACATCATGGGCATTCACGGATTTCAGGGTCATTGTCCCGCGTCAAGTTCCATATGGCGTGGTGTCTTCCGGATATCTGTGGAGGGCTTTTTTGTTAGCTGGGAGGGTGCTGGAGTCAAGGGTATGATAAGAGAATTTTGGATGGTGGCCTATATGGCTGTCATGTGGGCTGTGTGGATAGAAAGCAATGATTAGAAATTCTGGGGAACGAATAGAACGACGGTGGTGGTTAGGACTTGCTAAGGAGAATATTTTGAAATGGGTGTGGGCTAAAGTTCTCGGGGGTTGGATTGGGCTGGATAGCATCAGGGTGCAATGGTACTGCACATCAGGTGATATGTTGGCTGCTTCTTTGCGGCTTCGCACCTGCTGGTTGCTGGTGCTGCAGGTAGGTACCTTTTTTCCTTTTATTTAGATAATTGCTTTTTATCAATTAAAATAATAATAATATATTATTATTATTATTAGTGTTATTTTATATATATATATATATATATATATATATATATATATATATATATATGTATATTTATTTATAATCCCTGATATTTTCCTGAATCTTTCCTGAATTTATCTGAACTGAACCAAAATGACCCCCTGCAGAAATATTACTGAAACTGACGGCTAGAAACTCTTCCGATCAACTTAAGAGTTGGCCAAATCGACTCAATTTGGTCTGCCTTGACCGATAGAAAAACTGTCCTACTTAATGTGAGCCGTGTATATGATTCACTTTTTTTTCCTTAAACTCCGGTAACAAACTGTTTGAATCTTGAATGGTTCAGGTTATTTATGGCCCTTTAAGTATCTTCAACTTTGCAATGTCATAGTTTACCTAACAAAAGTTTGCTAGAACTAGTGAAAAGTCAGCCTATTTTTAAATCTGAGCATGCTTCTACTATGGCCTGTGGTTGTGCGTATCGTGATGCTCTTCCTCTTGCATGAATCATTATGACTCTCAACTCTTCAGTTTCTTACGACTTCAGTATCAAATTTTTGAATCTATTCACAATTTTTGACTTTTGAATAGATAAAGATATTGATGACTTTATCGAGTATCTTCAACATTGCAATGTCATTTTCTAACCAGAAAAGGTTTGCTTGTGAAAGGTCAGCCCATTTTTTAATCTGGCCATGCTTCTTCTATACCCATTTGAATTAGCAGACTTGAACTTGCCCTGTTTTTTTTATTACCCTTTCATCACACTATCGATCTAACTCAACTTTGTTACTTCCTCTATTTTATCATTAGGGTACCTCTTTTCGCGCCTACCAGATTACTGGTGGGCACCTACACTAAATACCCGTTGGCCACGTTGAATCAGATGATATTGATTGTTTTTCATGCCAATCATTGACACAATGGATCTTGAGACCATGGGCATGCCATCAGACGGTCAAGTTCCTGGTTCATTGTGGCACATATCCCCAAAAGTGGCCCTAGAATCACGTTTGAGCGTGATATATGCCATGTGATTTTAGGGTTACTTTTTGAGATCTGTACCACGTTGGAATAAAAAACTTGACGTCTGATGGAGTGGCCATGGTTTCAAGATCCACTGTCTTGAAGATCGGCATGAAAAACAATCACTATTATCTGATTTAATGCAGTCAACGTGTTTTAGTGTAGACTCCCACCAATAATTTGATAGGTGCGAATAAGGTGCCCTTATTGTTATTGCTATTATTATTATTTTGTGTGTAAAACATGCAGAAATTTGTTCCATAGTTAATAAAAAGGTTCTATAGTGGCTGGTTGTATTTCTTTTATTGATCTTCCGGGAGCACATTGAAAGCTTCTTTTTCAAATTGGGACATAGACGGATAACAATTGATTGGGGATTAGAGTGAGAAACACGTAGTCAATGTTGCTTCCTTATACCTTCGGGGAATATTTAGAGGATGGAATTCTACTGTATTCTCTTGTTTTTTTGGTCATCACTCATCTGGGTCTTGTTCTAGATTACAGAGAATTCCACATTGCAATAGTGCTTTAGCATGGTGATGGAATGTTAGTTACTGATTAAGACATTTAGATCATACATTATCCCGAAGTAGTAGGCTTACAGAGTTTGGAATGTTCCTGTAGGGGATATGTCACACGGAATCTAGGGGGTAACCATAGGGGAACTTGATTGAGGAATCTAACGAAGGCAACTCGGATTGGGAAGTTCAGTACTGATTAATGTGTGTTCAAAGGAAGATACCTAATGAGTAATAGAAGCAATAATCAAAATTTAGTGGTTAAGTCCAATTAGAGGCTTAGTTCTACTATACGAGATGTGGATGTGTGTATGTATGTGTATATCTACTTACGCTAATGTAACTATATATGTGTAGCTTTATAACTATATTAGTGCGAGTAATTGGGTTTTTGTGTACATTATTGTCATTAAACTAAGGTGTTTGCAACTAATATTACGATGCACACAAATGGGGTCCAAGAACCCCTGTATACGATGTAAGTATAACGATAAAGTAAGATTTAAGATTACGTTAAGACCATGATGACTATGACAAGTTGAGTGATATGCGTGATGTGCTGATATGCGTTAAGTCTCTGCCTTTGTGTGATCTTACACTGATCCCATCCAATCCATGTTATGATCTCATTACGCGATCCTCTTCACTGTGATGGTATGAGACATTACAGTGTGAGACATTGCGGTGATGACCTCATGACTTGCGATAGGGCGCGATTAGGAGTTTAATCATGTAGTGGCTCACTCTAAATCAAGATGCGCAAACCCAAGCTCTGAGGGCAAGCAATCGAGTCATTTTCAAGATTTAAATGTCGAATACCAAGTTCAATTAGTAGGATGCTTGCATCCGGTGATTAGTAGGAGGACTACGACCTCTTGTGGTTGGTCGGGGGTTTGCCTACGGTAATTAATAGGAGGTTCGCCTCCGGTGATTAGTAGAGGGTCCGTTGCCTTCAGTGACATAGTAGGATGTTCGCATCCGGTGATATGAGTTGACCAACTATCGGCGGTAGGTGATCACATCTTACTATACTTAGTCTTAGGCTATTGTGTACGCCTAAGTTATTTTAAATTACGATTTAAGGTGATGATGCAATGGATATTTTCTGGTGTTAAGAATAGATGATAAGTTAAGTCAAGTTTAAAAAAAAGGGTTAATGGGACGTAAGCCGTGAACCGATAAGAATAAGAAGATTAATGGGACGTAAGCCGTAAACCTAAAAGAATAATCGCGGGACCTATGCTGCGGATAAGCTACGGGACAGGACCTAAGCTGTAAGCAAAATAAGCTAGATACGCTAAGTTAAGAATAAGCTGCGGGACCTAAACCGAAGGCGAGATAAGCTAAGATATAACACATGGCTTAAGTTGTGGAAAAGATCAAGTTCTAACACACCTTATGATAAGTTAATAATTAAGTATGAAGATTAAGAAACATTAGGTTCTACCCATGGTATAGTTTTTTTTTTTTTTTTGATAACCTGGGTATCTAGGCCTCTTAGAGCACCCGCCTAATCCCAGGGGCACATGCGCACCCCAAATTAGCACATGCCAGGTCGACACGGGATATAAATCCCTAGGGTGGCCTCAAGAGGGAGAAGGGATTCAAACTCAGGTCTTTTGCTTTTGGAAGCAAGTACCCATGGTATAGTTACCATCACAGGATGTCATGAGAACTGATCGAGTCATCCGATCCGAAAGTTTTCCCTATGTGGAAGGGGATGTATAGAATTGCTTCCACGTGAAAAGATGCAGCTATTGAGTCAAAGGATACATGTGACCCTTACTGCATTATGGGTCCCTTTTTATGCATCGATTATGTTATGCAATGGTAACATTAGAACTACGGCCGGCTTGATCCCAATTAGTGTACGTAGGCAGCTACTAAAGCCCAACCACATATTTTATATAATAAATATGTGAATCACATCCACATGTTTATAAAACGATAAGAATTTATTTTGAAATTATATGGTCAATTGAAATCACTAAGACATAACTATGTTAATTACGATTAGCCAAATATTTTGAGCTTAGTGGTTACCCCTACTGAGCACCGTGGCAAATCGCTCATCCCTCGACATTTGTCAACAAATCCTGTTTGATCCTGATTATGAGCGAAATGCCAATGAGGACTATGTTGATGAGCACTATCAGGATTATTTTCCTCCTATTTGAGTCACTGGGAGTATTTGATGGTGTTCATTCGAAGTTTTGTTTTGTTGAGCATATGGTTTGAATTGTCTTACGAATACTTTTACCATACAGCAAGTACTCTTGGATCGGATTTAAGATTCTTGGACTATTATTTTAACTGTTGAGTTGGTAGGGTGACTCCTCTTTAGTCATAGATCTTGTTACGGTTGATATAGTTATCTCCTTGTTAATATGTTTCTCATTTTATAAATTTGATTATTATTGTTCAGCTTAGTTATAAAAAAATTGGTCACAATTTTTCTAGCTGTCTTCAAGTTTAGTGTCTGTTTAAGTAAATGACATGTGAGTACTGAGTAGCGACTTGAAATTTCACTTCTACCCATAAGGGGGATTATGGGTCGTTATAGTTAGAGGCTGAGTTCTACTACACGAGATGTGGATAGAGTACATGATGGAGAGTTTTGGACCTTTCGGTTCTGTTTGTTGGAGAGAAAAATTATTGGGCACTGCTATTGCGACTCCAACATTTGCTAACCATACTCCAAGTTGGAATGCTATCAAAATTTTTCCTTGATCGACAACTCCATTTGCTAACCTACCACTTCGACGAATTGATCATCTTCTTTTTCTTCCTTGTGCTGGAGACTTCTCTATAAATCAATCCATGCAAACAGCATAACTTTGATCAGTGCTTTTAATAGATGCTAGGAGGCGTAGCCAAAAGGCGTTTGACCTCTGTAGGTACGCATTTCAAAGGTTGCGCCAAGGTGAGCCTTCGTTTAAATATATAAATAATTAGACTTAGTTATATAACAATGTATAAGCTTTATAAGTTATTGAGTTAGCAAATATTTCTTATACTTCTTTTTTTATCATTTTTATGTCTTAAAATTCTAAGAAGGGTTGGGGCTTTAGCGAGAAAAATGGAGGTTAGGGTCATTCAGGCGAGAAGACTGAGAAGAAGGCAAGACCATTTTATAAGCCTCTTTAAAATTTAAATGCCGCACATGAGTAATAGAAATGTAGAATAAATTATATAGGTCATTTTAATGCGAAATATTTAAATATATGTTAAAAATAAAGATACGTGCTCCTGGAGGAAAATATAGGTCACGCGCCTTAACGCCTAGGTCTTAGGGACCCTTGGCACCTCAAGTGCATCTTTGACTAGAAACTACCTATGACTATGCGATCTTCGCTGTTGCTTGAGATAAAAAGAGTCATATATATATATATATATATATATATATATATATATATATATATATATATATATATATATATATATATATATATATATGATTTGTTGTCTCCTATTCTGTTATTGTTATTGTTGCTGTTGCTTTAAAGAGGGCTCTCCTTCTCTTCTCTATCTATGTTGATTCTTTTCTTCTTCCTCCTTTGCTTTCCTTACCGGACATTCCTGTTTTTATTGTTTTGAATCTCCTTCAAACTCAGTTCACGTCTTTCTTTTAACTTCTTCACTTTCAGTTGCAGAGACCTGTAACATGGACAAAAATTATTCAGATCTCAACATAACATATGTGAAAAAATTATCCTTCGCACGAAGAAGACGGTCAATTCATCAAAATGGGAGTTTGCAAACGTTGATGTTGGTGGTCAAAAACATTTTACAACTGCACTCCATCTTAGCGTGTGGTTGGAAAATGTTGGAGTGGCAATAGCAATGCTCAAATTATTTTTTGATATTGCAATTCAATATCTTTGTATCCACATCGTATTAACTATTAAAACATATGCCATGTTGGGAGAGAAAAGATTGACGATGAGATAATTTCCACACCCTTACATAATGGAAATCAACTTTACTATTATTATTAGGGTAGCTGCAATAGCACCCACGGAATCTTCCAGGGCACCTACACCCAAAATCATTGATTGCTTCGAATCAGATGATGGAGACCGAGTTTTGCTCCAATCTCGACACAAGGGATCTTGAGATATGGCGCACCTATCAGACGGTCAGTTTTCGATTCCACATGGCACAGATCCCAAAAACATAGCCCTAAAGTCACGTTTGAGCGTGATGTGTGCCTCGTGATTTTAGGGCTACTTTTCAGGATATGTGCCATGTGGAATCTAAAACTGACCGTCTGATTTGTGCGCCATCTCGAGATCCCATGTGTGGAAGATCGGGGTGAAACGTGATCTACATCATCTGATCCAAACCAATCAATTGTTTTGGGCGTAGAAGATTCTGTGGGCGCTATTAAAGCTACCCTTATTATTAGTATTGTTTTTTATTATTACTATTATTATTATTCACAAAGCCTTGTGCAAGGATCATCAACTCAAAATATTTACGTACACAATAAGATTGACAAAGAGATAATTTACACACCGTTACATAATGGAAATCAACTTTTGCTATTGTTATTTTTTTTATGGTTATTATTAATTTGGATAGTGATATTTGAGTTTTGGGCGTTTCCAAAATTCTAAATTTACAAGGAAGAAATTGCAAGAATTCTTTGTTGCTGGATGTTATTGAATTCATTTTTTCGACATATTTTCTTATTGAAGAACGAATATTTGTTATATCTTGTGAAATTTTTGGTATGATATCCTACATGGGTACTATATTGGTGCGAAAAGTAGAGCTACTAAGACAATTCCTAAAGTCGCAAACATAGGTAACTGTTAAGTAAATTTTATATTTCAGCTATAGCACATTGTCTGTTTCATACATAGATATTTTAGTCTTTATAAGAGGTCTCTTTACAATATTCCGTCTATGTTTCTTTCATGAAAAACGATAAAAAATTCAGTTAAGAGAGCCGTAAGCTAATGTAGTAAGATATTAAATAGCAAGATGTTGAATAGTGTAAATAAAATACCAAACATCCAGTAGTGGTATTGATGTTGTATCAGATTGATACCAAATTACCAATACGCTATGTTGCTAACTGTATCCAACTATTCAAGTATCCAACAAGGTTTCATGTATGGACTGATATTGATAGTGTCAGTGTATTGGTCAACACTGATATTCATGGGACATCAGATATCCTCGAGCAGTGTTATTAAAATCATATGATTCAAATTGAAATGATATGATGCAAATTGGTGAGGATCAACTATACAAATGTATTACGGTCAACGATTTGCGTCATAACCATCACATCATACAATTGCATCGTATCCTAGGGTCAACGATACCCATGGGACATCACATATTCGAGGGCAGTGTTATTATTAAAAGGGTCGCATTATTTGCACCCCTTCAACCTGTGACGAACACATGGTTTCCCACCATTAAAAACCGTTGACTGCCTTGAATCAGATGATGGAGATCGTTTTTCATCCCAATCTTCCACACAATAGATCTTGAGATCATGGGGCACTTATCAGATGGTCACATGTTGATTCTACCTGGTACACATCCCCAAAAGTGACCGTTTGATAGGTACACCCATGATCATGGTTACCTTTGAGGATGTGTGCCTCGTGGAATCAAGATCTGACCATCTGATAGGTGCATCATGATGCCAAGCTCTATTATGTGGAAGATTGGGACCAAAAAAATCTCCATCGTCTGATTCAAGGGAGTCAACGGTTTTTTCCTGTGAATGAGCGTGTGCTCTTCACAGGAAAAACGGGTGTGAATAACCCCTCCCTTATTAAAATTGTATGATTTGATTTCAAATAGTAAACATATGGAAAAAAAAATGGCACTTAGTGCCGGAATCTGTTAACTGTTAAAGTTGAAGTTCCCCAGCACATTTCACGGATCCCTGTTGTTACTTTGTGCCATGAATGAGAGTGTGCCACAGTGAAGAACGATCCAGAGCAAGGTTAATGCATACACCAATGTGAAGATTAATACTTATGTATCTGACCCAAATAGTTGAGATAAGGCTCTGATGATGATGATGCTGATTTTTGGTGATCTGTGCATATGATACATTTCTTATCTCCGAAACCAAGAAAATGAAAGAAAGTTAATTTTTTTTACACGGATCTGAACCCAGACCTGACCCAGAGCCCATTATGGGTCGGATCTGGATCCGGCTTCACCCAAACCCTGACCTGGACCTGAAATTGATCCCCACTTATTTTATTACCAATGAGAAAAACATTTGAATATCTATCGTATAATGCTATGATTTGCCAACCTTAAAGGTGGCTTTACATGACTGAATTTGATACGAGTGGGATAAAAGTACTATGTATGGCTGAGGCATTCAATATACCAAGATTTATTTATTTATTTGTTCCAGTTGTCATAGGACTTGTTAGAATTTATAAAAAACTATAGCATATCTACTTTATTATAAATCAAATAATAAATGTACTTAATATAAAGTTTAAATAAATAAAGATCCTTTCCGTATTACACGATATTTTAAATATTGATTCTTCTCATACCCAATCTTAGCACCCGTACTGAGGTAAGATATGTTTAAACTTTAAAGACCTAGCACCCATACTGAGGTAAGATATCTTTAAACTTTAAAGACCTAGTGCCTGTTTGGACATTCTTGGTCCCTGGATACTGACTAGATTTGATAAATACAGTGAATACTTAACAGTGGGACTGAATACTCGTGCCAAATCAGTTTATTAGTAATTTAGATTGAGATTTGTGAACCTTTTCTTAGTTTTTGCTACAACAGTTTTTGCTGCATATTATGAAGATCTATCCGCTTGATGCTGATCCAGTTCATATCAGACAATATTTTTTTGATCGACAAAGATGCAATATTATTACGAAAACAAAAATACATATATGATCAAAGCTAAGCAAGGTGCTAAGTGCATCAGACAGAATATTTTGTATGATGATTTTGATACCTTTTCCTACATGAATATAAAGATGGTGGTGATGGTCAGTGGGAATTTTTTTCTAATTGCTAGGCAGAATATGACGTACACATACCGATCGATCGATACTATGTACTAGTGTCGCAATACTTTACATTGTCGATCGATACTAGATTGAATCATTAGGTTAAAACTAATACTGATTATTAAAAAATATAGAGATCAATATTTATTAAAAATTAGGGCCGCTTTGAATCATATATTTAAAAAAATAATAGAATAATGGTGGGCATTGGTCTTTTGACAGTGGGCTGCCCTATTTTGCATGATTTGAAACTATAAGGCCTTTTTTGCAGAAGGCGAAACTATAAGGGTCGAAACTGCAAAGTTCCCTTGAAAAAACTTAAACATACATGACATGCTATGAATTAGTCTGTGATTTAGCTGCATTGAGGAACACATATATTGTATCTGATTATGTTCTATTCCCTTCCTGTCACATCATTGTTATTATTGTTTTAGTTTTCTAAATTTTGTAAAATTCTAGGACTACGATGATTTGTTTGTAATTTGTTATGAAAATTTCCTTGTAGTTTGGATGACGAAATACTCCACATTTCCGGATCTTTAATTCCAGCTCATACTGGATGCATCCGCTGGTTATCAAAACATGCAGCAGAAGAAGGTTCACAAACAGACAGGTTGGATGCCCATTCTTGTCTCCATTTAGTACTCTGCCTTCTATATCACTATTTTGGTTCCATTAGCTACAGTTTAGGAACATTGAGACTGTTCTGCATTTTGTTCCTGGAAGACCACACAACAATACTGAATTATATCACTAGAAATATTCTCATTTCTATTTACAAAGCCTGCTTCAGTTCTATGTATTTAGTTATTTATATGAATTGAGCTGCATATTTAACGTTGAAAGTTAAAGTCCTCAGAGAAAGGCTTGATACCTATTTTACGTACATTTATCTGCACCATAATTCAAATTATTTGAGTTGCATTTAAAAATATTTCAGGAGTCTGAAGAAACAGAGAGAAAGCGAGGGGGAGATTGACGTCGTGATGGAGAAATGTCCTGTCATGAGCAATGAAAGAGCTATTTCATTGTTGAACGCTGACCGGCTACACAAGTCAAAGAGGAGGAGAACTGCCGAAGCTGTATGAAGCTTTTGAGGAGCTTTTAGTGACCTGGCAAGTTTTCTGTATTTTATGACCTCCGTAAAATTCATTTTGAATCCTAGGATTATGAAGTTGTTACTAGCTTGTTATGTTTTAATAATACCTGGGTCTTTACCATAGTTAAGTACTTGCTTCTTTAACTAACTTATCTCATTTTACTTTGTTGTGGACAATTAATTTGGTTGGCTCTTTATATAGTTCAGATATCGACATTTAAATCATAGTTTAAAGCCTGAATGAGTTTCTACTTGCTGCGTTGACAATGTTCTGGCCAAGCGAACTTGGTAAACCCCTAAACCCCACAATAGTGACCCTCATTTGGTTTTGGCTCTAGCCTACATGCATTGCCATATCCACTAATATTTGTCTACTAAATTATGTTTCTCCTTCCAGGCTTCGATTAATTTTCTGGTTAAATAACATGCAGTTGACTTTGTTGAGTTGACTTCTGCAACTTGACTCTGGAACTTTACAAGTTTTACATGAACCTTTTTTTTTTCCTTTTAAACTCAAAATTACATATTATAACTTGAGATGAGCCCATTATAAATAAAAATAGTGTATGGCAAGATACACTCCCTCTAGGAAGGAAAATAAATCACTGAGCCCCTCGCATGGTGATCCACTCATTGTTTTTAATTTTCTAGTCATTTCAGGCTACATAATCAAATGGTATTTTCGCAATTGGCAAAAATTTGACCTTTTTCTTATTATTATTATTTTTTTTCAAAAGATAATGATGCAATTTAATTCAATGGACAAAATAACAGTGAGAGGTCTCTAAGCGAGAAGCTAGGAGACCAAGCGAAGGAAAAAGAAAGACAAAAAACAAGCTAAACCAAAGAGGAGAGGCTATACAAAAAGAAGAATACTATTACAGAATTCAAATTCTCGGACACTGTGGCTGTGTTTGGCATTGCTCTTTGGGAGAGTAGAAAAGAGCAGTAGCTGCTCTTTGTTATTGCAAGGAAATGTGGGGAGAGAAGGATTGGAAGAAGATAAAGGGGAGGATGCTCTTTGAAATAAGAAAAACAGCCATGATGCGGGACAATGACCCTGAAATCCATAAATGTCCATGATATGATGATTTTGCCGAAATTAAACTAATTAATTAAGCAATTAGCCACAAATTAAAGCGATACCTTCGGGTTTCTCGGGATTCTGCTTAGGTATCGATGCTTTGGTTCACATAGGGTCTAATCTGATGCGCGAGATCCGTTAGGATAACGGAAGAGGTGATCTGAGAGATAGAACTCTCGCTTCGTCTAGGTCAAAGCATTAGATCGTAGCTCGCAGTGGAATCGATAGCTCCTCGCTAGGGCTTTTGAATCGAAACGGCTAACGGCTCAAATCGAGCAAGCTCGAGTCCAACAATGGTTATGGATCGACGGGCTAGGATTGGATTCAAACCATAAGGATGGACATCAAGGTTGCTCTAGATCTAGGGTTGGGAAATGGGAAAATCGATTAAAAAGGGGGAAAAGAGGATGCCAAAGATTCAAGGAGAAAGTAGGAGATCAAATAAGAACAAAATGTAAAGGAGAAAATCAAAGTAACATGGGCATCTTACCCTTGGTCTCACACCAAACCCCTCTCGGGGAAGAAGACTCACTCTTCAAGCTTCTCACAAGCCAAAATGCAATGCATTCTCATTAATCAATCATCAAGTGCCAAAATGGCTTACAAAATTGTGCTTTATAGCATTTACAAAGAGAATTCCCTAAAATAGAAAAATACTATGTTACCCTAAGTGGTAACTTACACTTAGACATAAAAGAACAAAATTTAAGGACAAAAAGGACAAATACGCCACATAAGTCGCTGGGGCGGGGATTTCCACGGACGTCCAACCTGAAGGCCACGAACGTCCGTAGCCTACTCATGGGCGCCCGTAATGCCCCACAGACGTTCGTGCTCAAAAAACAGTGAGCACCCTTATTTCCGGACGTTTGTCCCGACCCTGTGGACGTCCGTCGCCTGATGACCACTTGTGATTCATGGGTTGATCTTCAGGGCCCTTCCTTGGTAGTTCTTGATGTTCCTTAGCCTTTTCGTCGCTTCTTCCGCCGCTGATACACCCTGTGCAGATTGAAACCTAGGTCTTTGTTGGTGGCGTCCCCGTTAATTCCGTTAGACCGAAACGGGCTAGGCGGTGGATCTCGTCTTCAGTGAGCCACGTATTTTCGGATTTCGGCTTATGGACCCACTTCACCAGGTATCTTTGAAACCCCCCATCATGGGTGGAGACCACATGATCATCTAAGATCTTCTCAATCACATCTCTTTTAGGTTCTTTTAGAGGAGGTAGTAGAAGAAGTTGGAAGATTTGGTTTAGTTCGTGAATAGAAGATGTTTGGAAAAGATTGCGAGGGGGTGGGGTTGAGCTTAGATAAGGAACTAAGTCTTTCATGTTGAACGTTGAACTAACCCCCACATCTTGAGGAAGCTTAAGAACATATGCATTTGGACCACTTGTAACAATCCTAAGAGGTCCGGACACTGCGGACTTGAAGCTTCTTCGCGATTCCCGAGGGGAATCGTTTAGGCCTAACCTGAATCATTACATGCTCACCTATTTGGAATTCTTTGAAACTCCTGTGGGAGTCCGCCGACAATTTGTAATTATCATTGCTCGAATTAATTTTACGTATAATTTCGACATGCAAATTGTGAATGTGCTGTGCAAATGTATCTGTGAACTCGGATGTGCGGTGAGATGCGGACATAAGAATCAAATCTAGGGGTGTTCTTGGTTTGTGACCATGCACCACGTCAAATGGACTCTTACCTGTGGACCTATTGACGGAGTTGTTATACGCAAACTCGGCTAATGGTAGAATGGAGTCCCAAGTCCTAATGTGATCACCGATAAGACAACGAAGGAGATTGCCTAAACTCCTATTGGTATACTCCGTTTGATCATCGGTTTGAGGATGATTTACCGATGAAAATTGGAGCATAATACCCATCATGTGCCATAGGGTTTTCCAAAAATAACTAGTGAACTTGACGTCCTGATCAAACACAATAGTCTTGGGTAACTCGTGGAGGCGTACCACCTCTTGGAAAAACAACTTCGCGATATGGGTTGCGTCGGAGGTCTTATTGCATGGTATGAAGTGGGCCATTTTGAAAAATCGGTCCACAACGACAAAAATGGAGTTGTGCTTTCTCAATGTCTTGGGAAGCCCAAGCACGAAGTTCATTGAAACGTATTGCCAAGGCGTGTGTGGTACCAGCAAAGGGGTGTATAAGCCGGTATTTTGCCTCCTTTGCTTGGAGATTTGGCAAGTGCGACATTGTCGCACAATCTGGGCGACATCTCGTATAAGACCAGGCCAAAAGAATCTATCCTCAACAAGTGCAAAAGAATCTATCCTCAACGAGTGCAATGGTCTTGTTGCGCTCGAAATGACCGGCAATCCCTCCGGCATGTAACTCCCAAATGAGAAAGTCACGCAATGAAGTGTGAGGGATGCATAGGCGATTGTCTATGAAAAAATACCAGTCTTGAAGGGTATACTTGGAGTTAGCGTTGGGTGAGTCGTCCCGGAGAGCAACGTACTCTGCCCCAAAATCTGAGCACTCGGGATATTCTTGAACCAATTGCTCAAGTCCCATGACCCGGTGCTCACGGCTTGCAAAGTTGCTACCTGGTGACTAAGCGCATCAACCACCTTGTTCTCTGCACTGGCCTTGTGCTTCAACACAAATGTGAACCCTTGAAGGTATTCGACCCACGTCGTGTGCCTTGGGCTCAACTTCTTTTGGGAAGCAAGGAAGCATAAGGCTTCATGGTTGGAAAATAACATAAATTCCTGCGGTCTAAGGTAATATTTCCAATACCAAAGAGATCAGACTACCGCATAGAACTCCTTATCATAGGTGGAGTATTTTTGCTTCGCCTCATTAAGCTTCTCACTAAAGTAGGCCACTGGGTGACCTTGGCTAAGCACTCCTCCTATGCCTACCCTCGAAACGTCGCACACGACCTCAGACTTTAGAAAAGTCCGGTAGGCGCATGACGGGTGCACTTGTCATTTTCTCTTTGATCTCGGCAAAGGCCCTCGCCGCGACTCTACTCCATTGAAACTCCCCTTTCTTCATACGATCGGTGATGAGAGCCATAATGGTGCTAAAGCTTTGAATGAAGCGACGATAAAATGTAGCTAATCCATGGAAGCTACGGATATCATATATGTTCTTAGGCTCGGCCACTCTACAATAGCCTTTACCTTTTCGAGGTCCACAACCATACCATCGGCTGAGACGATGAACCCCAAGAAGACAGCGGGGTGTTGCATGAATGTGCACTTCTTGAAGTTCGCATATAGTTTTTCTCCTCTCAAAGTTTCACAAACCAATCATAAGTGGGTCAAGTGTTGCTCCTTGTCGCGACTATAGATCAAAATGTCATCAAAATACACCACGAGGAATTTCCCGATAAACGGTCGCAACACTTGGGTCATGAGCCTTATGAACGTGCTCAGGGCATTTGAAAGCCCAAAAGGCATGACCATCCACTCATAAAGACCATCTTTGGTCTTGAAGGCGGTTTTCTACTCATCACCGGGGCGGATTCAGACTTGATGGTAGCCACTCTTGAGATCTATCTTACAAAAGGTAGTGGCACCAACCATCATATCCAGCATATCATTGAGCCTTGGTATAGGGAACCGATATTTGACCGTAATCTTGTTGATGGCCCGACTATCCACATATATCCGCTACATGCCATCTTTCTTGGGAGTGAGTACTGTAGGTACGACACATGGGCTCAAGCTCTCTTGGATGAATCCCTTCCGAAGGAACTCATCAACTTGTTGCGCTAACTCGGCATGTTCAGCCGGATTTAACCTCTAATGAGGTAGGTTTGGTAGGATAGATCCGGGAACCAAGTCTATTGCGTGTTGAATGTCACGTATGAGAGAGAGTTCATTGGGCAAGTCTTCCGAGAAGACATCTACAAAAATTGGCTCAACCTCCTTAGGGTACTCACCCACAGACTTAAGAGCACGCTCAATGGTGATGACAACATACACTACACTCTCATCTAATGACGCTCTCTCAAACTCCGAAGGGCTCACGATATTGATGGTCTTAGATTGACCGCCCTTCTTCACAACTTTCTTGCCCGATGGGTTTAATTTTATCTTCTTGTCCTCATGCACGAACGTGCACACATTTGACCGCCCAAGGAGGATCACGCCCATATCATAGAACCAAGGCCTTCCCAAGATAATGTGGCCCACATCCATCGGCACATCACACTACAACGTGTCCGAATACAAGGCTAATTGTATCGGCACACGACATCTTTGGGACACGGGAATGGAAGAGGAGTCGACCCATGTGACTTTGTACGATCTCGGATGAGGCTTGGGTGTGAGCCCTAAACGGGTAATGATGTGTGTCGACACAACGTTCGTGCAACTCCCACTATCTACAATGACCCTACAACTCTTCTCACCACACTTGGCGAAAGTATAGAAAATGTTATCCCTACGCCAATCCTTTTCATCACGTTGAGGTTGTGCAAGAGCACACTTCACGACCAAACACTCTTGGATGCAAGCTAGTGCTAGGTTACCCTCGTCACCCTCCTCATCACTAGGCATGACTTCCGGTTCATATACTTCCTCTTCAACACCTTCCTCACCGACCTCTTCCTCAGCCATGAGAGTTCTTTGGGGGTCTCTTGTAGGGCATTGGGCGGCAAAGTGGCCAAACTCATGACATTTATAACACTTGGTTTGAGTGCTACCCTTTGAGGACTCACCTATCGCACCATTTCCTTTGTCAAATCGAACATTTGTAGGAGTGAGTTGTGTCGGTTTGGGAGGTGGATTTCCAGCACTAGGTGTTCTCCAACTCTGACTATCGGTATGTGGCTCAAATCGTCTCACCACTGTCGTCTTTAAGTACCTCTCAAGGTCTTGCACAACGGCGTAACACTCTTCAAAAGTGTCGACGGGGTGAGAGATCAACTCTTTTTAAAAGTTCAATCACAACTCGATGCAGAACCTTGAAAGAGTGACTTGAGGATCTTCCGACACATTGACTCTCATCATGAACTCCTCAAACTTGCCAATGTACTCAGCTACGGGCATACTACCTTGGCGTAAATTTTGCTATTGGTCAAGTAGGCGGTGGTAGTATGATAAAGGAACGTACTTTTCCGTAAGTCGCTCCCTCATATCCTCCCAACGGGTAATGGGAGCACGACTCGCATTCGCTCGCATACGCTCAACGTTGACCCAAAAGGGTTGAGTTTGACCAATGAGCTTCACTTTGGCGAGTCTAACACATCGCTCATTGCCCATGCCATACCACTCAAAGTGGTGTTCCATGTCGGAGACCCAATCTAGGAAGACTTTCGGGCCCATTCTTCCATCGAAGGTCGGAAACTCAACTCGAACATTCTTGAGGAGTTTCTCATCCAAATCGTAATCATCTCCACGATGGCCTATTTCCCTTTTGTTCTGGTTTCGACCCTCTGGTCGATCACTGTGTTCAAGATGCGTACCATGCCGCCCATTGCGTCGGTCGCGGTGCTCCTCATTCTCTTCCAATCGATCTAAGCGGTCGAGGAGCAACTCATTAGTGGTGTCCATAGCGGTTTGGGCTGCCTCCATAGCATTCAACCTCTCGTTCATGGTGATCATCAAAGCTTGGATACCTTTAAGAGCATCGGCAAGTACATTCGTGTCCATGGTGACCACGAGTCGCTATGCGGGTTCTAGAATGACACAAAACTATGAAACACAAATGAGTGAGAACTTTTATCAAACACATGGTGTGCACACAAATGAACACAAACATGAACTCCCAAATGAATGAGAAATTTTGTCGAACACGTGATGTGCATGCAATTGAACACAAATGAAACAAAGTGCAATAAAATTAAAATGACATGGTATGCCCTAACCTAGAACCTAAGCTTTGATACCAAAACTGACGCGGGACAATGTCCCTGAAATCCGTGAATGTCCATGATATGATGATTTTACTGAAATTAAACTAATTAATTAAGCAATTAACCACAAATAAAAGCGATACCTTCAGGTTTCTTGGGATTCCGCTTAGGTATCCATGCTTTGGTTCACGTAGGGTCCAATCCGACGCATGAGATCTGTTAGGATGGCGGAAGAGGCGATCTGAGAGATAGAACTCTCGCTTCGTCTAGGTTGGGGCGTTAGATCGTAGCTCGCGGTTAAATCGATAGCTCCTCGCTAGGGCTTTGGAATCAAAATGGCTAACGGCTCAAATCGAGCAAGTTCGAGTCCAACAACGGTTATGGATTGACGGGCTAGGATTGAATTTGATCCATAAGGATGAACATCAAAGTTACTCTAGATCTAGGGTTGGGAAATGAGAAAATCAATTAAAAAGGGAGAAAAGAGGATGCCAAAGATTCAAGGAGAAAGTAGGAGATCAAATAAGAATAAAATGTAAAGGAGAAAATCAAAGTAACATGGACATCTCACCCTTGGCCACACACCAAACCCCTCTCGGGGAAGAAGACTCACTCTTCAAGCTTCTCACAAGCCAAAATGCAATGCATTCTCATTAATCAATCATCAAGTGCCAAAATGGCTTACAAAATTGTGCTTTATAGCATTTAAAAAGAGAATACCCTAAAATAGAAAAACACTATGTTACCCTAAGTGGTAACTTATACTTCAACACAAAAGAATAAAATTCAAGGACAAAAAGGACAAATACGTCACTTAAGCCGTTGGGGCGGGGATTTCCACGGATGTCCGCCCTGAAGGCCACAGGCGTCCGTAGCCTACTCACGGACGTCCGTAATGCCCCACGAACGTCCGTGCTAAAAAAACAGTGCCCACCCTTATTTCCGGACGTCTGTCCTGACCCTGCGGACGTCCATTGCCTGATGACCACTTTTGCTTCATGGGTTGATCTCTAGGGCCCTTCCTCGGTGGTTCTTGATGTTCCTTGGCCCTTCCGTCGCTTCTTCCGCCGCTGGTACACCTTGTAAGGCCTGAAACTTAGATCCTTGTTGGTGGCGTCCCCGTCAAGCCATCTTTAAAAGGGCATGATTTTTCATGCTTTTTTAAAGAGGGATGTTTTTCATATTTCAAAGAGCATCCTCCCCTTTTTTTTCCTCCAATCCTTCTCTCTCCCCATATTCATTTGCAACAACAAAGAGCAACAACTACTCTTTTCTACTCTTCCAAAGAGCAATGCCAAACACAGCCCGTGCATCCAGAAATTCCTCTCTCTGGCTACCCCAATCCTACCAATTTCTTTCTTGCCACACTGACCAAAGATAGCCCCCGGAAGGCTGGATGGTAGACGTTGAATTTATGACAGCTATTGATTTCAGCCCAGGACATTCTTACACAACTTCTGGAAACAGCCCACCAAATAGGTTGAGCAGCAGAACAATAGATGAAATGGTTATCCACCGACTCAAATGCCAGTCCACTCATAAAGCAAAGATTAGGGATCGGTATTCCCCTTTTGATGAGGTTGTCAACTGTTAGGACCTTTCCCCTTGCAACAAACCAAATAAAAAACAGACTTCGGAGGGCTTTTAAGCTTCTAAATAGAGCACCTATCCTGAGCAGTCATAGAAGGATTTAACATTGAATTTGCCACTAGAGCTATCCACTAGAAGGATAAGGTTAGAACCCGGCCAAGAAATTCGAACAAGGACTAGAAAGACTTAACACCTATCCTGATCGATATTGGTGTGCTTGGATTATATGGTACTGATCTACTGATTGGTGTATTTTTTTGGTCTAAGTGAAGTTCACATGATGTCTAACCATTTAGATGAAGTAAACGGTAGATGGAGTGGATTGGTCAAGGTTTTGTGCTAGGTGGCTAAATAATTGCATGAGTGAGCGATCAAGAGTCAATCTCTCTCTCTCTCTCTCTCTCTCTCTCTCTCTCTCTGTTTTGATACTATTAAAAAAATTTGTTTCCTATCTTATACTGGAGTAAAAGGATGGTAAGCCTTATGCTGGAAAATTATTGTGTGTTTGCTGTAATTTTCACTTTTCAGTGTTGTGGGTAATAGCTTATTTGGGTCAAAAGTATCTAATGCTAACTAACAATTAGAAGGGGAAAAGAGGAGGTAGCTGCCTTTAACTACGTATCCCGTACTAAATCTTAGACTAAGCCTAATGGGCCTATTCCGAAGCCCCTACCTGGCTCTATCCATTGTCCATTAGTGTATTGTAGAAATGAAACACCTAATATTAACCACTCTTAATAATAGCTTCGTGTTTGGCGTTTGGACCTCGTATTATGGTTCTCCAATTGCAAACCTTCAAAGCGGGAATGGTGTTGTTTGATGTTTAATATTGAAAGGAAAAGTCGAGCACAATAGACTGAGTTTGATGTTCTTAGTGGTATTAAGTGGGGGAAGTTGGTGGTTTCTATTTATTATTATTTTTTATATGCATGAATTGGTTTAGAAGAGAGAAGTTGGAGAAGCCTTTTGCCTTTAGGTTCTGTTTGGTAACTTGAAATTCAATATCAATTTCATACTCACTTCCTTGGAATTAAATTTCCTTTGAAATGACACAGTTGTCTTGTTTGATTATGTTGTGTTGGAAATGATTTTCTTGGAATTGTAATTTCATTATTTGATTAGTTTCTCTGGGAAATAAATTCATGTGGAATTGGAAAAGGTGGAATTGGAAAAGGGTACTTTTGACAACTAAGAATAAAACTGAATTCTAAGGCTCCATTTGAATACACATAAAAAAGTTAACTTCTCGACTATTTGAAGGAAAAATGTAGACAAATAAGTTTGTCTATTAGAGTAAAATACTTTTGGTAAAATTTTGACTTTTAGTCAAAAAAAAAATTTATATTAAATTTTGACTATTATAACTTGACAATAGATTATAGCTACTATTATATTAATTTAAAATATGACATTACATTCTTAAATTTTTTATTTGTCAAAGGTTTAACTTTGGTCAAATTTTCACTACAAGTCAAAATTAGGCTTTTAGTGAACTCTGATTACTATAATCTATTAGTGAATAGTGGCTACTACTACATAAATTTGTAACTTTTTAATACAATTTTTTATTTATCAAAGTTTGACTTTTTAAATCAAAATGTAACTTTTCTCAAATTTTTTATTAGTGTAATCTGACAATAAATAGTGGCTGCCATTGTGTTAATTTTGTAAATTGATAGAACGATGTAAAATTTTATTGGTCAAAGTTTGACTAGTAAATAGTGCCTGCTGTTGTGTTAATTTTGTAAATCGATAGTACGATGTAAATGTTTTATTGGTTAAAGTTTGACTAGTCAAACTTTGATTTGTATAACTTGACAGTAGATAGTGATTAGTTTTGTGTTAGTTTGTAACTCGCTAATGTCAATTTTTTATTTGTCAAAGTTTGACTTTAACTAATGTAACCTGGTTGTAGATAGTAGCTACTACTATGTTAATTTGTAACTTGGTAGTCTAATATTTTATTGATCAAAATTTGACTTTTGGTCAAAGTTGAACTTTTGACAAATTGTGACTAGTATAACCTAATAGTGGATTAAAATTACTATCGTGTTAAAATGTAACTTGACAACATATTTCTAGAATTTATCTGTTAAATTCTAGTTAAAGTTTGACTTTCTGGCAAAATTTGACTTGTATAACCTAACAGTAGATAGTAAGTAATATTGTGTTAATTTGTAACTTGATAGATTTTTAACCTTTTTATTAGCTAAATTAAAATTTTGGTCAAAGTTTGACTTTTGACTAGGATAACCTAACAGTGGATAGCAATTACTATTGGGCTGTGTTTGGGAACAAGGATTTAAGAATTTGGATTTGGATTTGCATTTGGGTTGCTGGATTTCAAATCCACCGTTTGGAAAGCCCTTTTTATGCTTGGATTTGGATTTGTTCAAATCCACCATCATATGAAATAACACCTCTTAAGAAAAAAGGGGCATTTAGAATGACTCTCCCAGGTGTTATTTGAAACCCCATAAAGTTGAATTTTAGAGTCGGGGCTGAGACTTCCGGTCTTCTCTTCTCTTTGTTCTCTCTTCTCATCCTTGATTCTCCTCTGCCAGAGAAGGGAAGCTCTGTTCAATCATCAACTGTCGGCAGCAACTCTGTCCGGTCAACAAAAGGTACACTCCATTTTCAAAATGGGGATGGTTAGCGATAGTTTTCTATGCGTTTTCGATGATTAGGGTTTGGTGATTTGAATCCTTGATGGGGTTTTGTCTTTGGTGATTCGAGTTCTCAGCTCTATGGTTTAGTTTTCATTGTTTCTTTCGTTTTTTCCTTAATTTAAGCCTTCGTAGATATTTTGATCCATATTTATACTATTTTAGACCATTCGATTGCATATGTATGTTTACAAATTTTTTTTTTTTTGAAGAAGTTAACATGGAGAACGGATGAAGTCTATTTTTGCAGTTTTATATGAGATTTGTTGGAGAAGAAAGAGTTTTATCTTTTTTAAGGTTGTTTTCTTCTTCAACCAATGAATCTCTAATTGTATTAGGCAATACATTTGTTGGCCATTTTTTAAATATCGATTTATTTTTTGAGCTTGTTAAAATTTAATTATAATTTGTTTTAGAATCAACTGTTTGATAAAATGCCCAAAAGAGGTGCTCTCACTTTTGGACTATCAAACAAGACTGCCTTTTTGGACTATCAAATTTCCATGCATTGCTGAAGGGACAGACGAAACATTGTGGCAGTGATCAATCACAACTCACAAGTGCCTTACCGTTGAAACTATCCATCAGGCAATGGCTATGGTTTGTTGACAAAACTAAACTGATTCTTTGTACTTGTTATAAAATTTCTTATATTTGTATGATTGTATTTTCAGTGAATTACCCCTTAATATGATAAATTTTGATTGTGTGGGGCTGAAATACTAGGTTGCCTTTCTAATTCCCTTGTCTACAACATGTTTCCCATGATTTTTTGGATTAAATTTGATTTCTTGTTGGGAGAATGATGAGTTTGATATGTAGATGACTGACTGGTAATTAACGGTGGTGACCAGGTCATCTTGCATGGGCATGGCACCATTTTGGTGGCTAGTGGTACCATGCATGCATGTGGTGCATGGGTCCATCTTCTAGATTAGATTCAGCCCCAAGTTTGCATCAAAATATTATCTCTGTCCCACTTAGGCCACATGGCATACCTTTTGAGCAATTCAAGTCACAAATGTGGACCAAAAACTATGCTCATTGGGATATTTGAACTTGCCAATCTATACACAGTAATATAAACAGCTGTGCATAGTTTTCTATTTGTCGATATTAAAGTGTGCTACTGGGATGGCTTTAATTCTCTCAAAGGCATGGTTCTTGGGGTGAGACACATGCTAATGATGGGCTGCTAGTTACACTACTTTGATTGATCAAAGATGTGTGTTGTGTAGCATAAAATTTTGCTATCATGACCTTATTTGCGTACACCTGGTCTGTGGAATCCATCTAATACTTAAAAGCCGGATAGACCGTTACCCCTTGAAAATCTATTGATTTATGGACTCGACTCCCGACTATCATTTAAACACCATTTGGTGTTTAATTCATAATACACTATTAGAGGTCTAAGATGAGCAGAATTTAAGTTGTCAAAGTGATTACTTATACTTTTTGGGCAATTTGAACCATCTGATTTGTGCATTCAATATTAACCTTAAACATCCTCATATTCATTTTGGTCCTTGTCCATATCGCTTTGGATCATTCATCCTAAACACATTCCTCTAGTTTTATTACTTCCTACAATCTTGGTAATTAGATTTTCTAAAACTGACTCCTCACAGGATATCCGGGAACTCAGGTGGAGAAACCCCCATTACACATTAACAAATGCCTCAAAGTAATTAGTATTAAAATTGGGGGAGTTTTTACCCAAGAATAAAATGATGTTCGCTTTGTCATTACAATCATAACCTCAGTTCTACGTAGTTCCGTATGTTATGGAACTTGTTCCAAGATGTAAGTCGTACAAAGTCTTTTTAAGTTCCATTTTGATTTGATTTTTCTGCTTAAACAGTTCTCACTCTCTGCTACAACAAACAGAACCAGTGAACAAGACATATTCAATATTTTAGGAGCAATAAGTGGTTCAGTAGTGTCTCTTGGTTTCACAAATGCCGTCATAGTGCGACTTGATCACTAGTTGTTTTGGGTAGCAAAGTGTCTCACTAGTTCCTAATGAATGTCAGGATAGCAAGAGTGTCATAGTTATATTAGATTTAGTTGAGCTGCTTCTGATTTATATAGGTTTGTGAATCATATATAGAAAATGGGTGAGGTTTTCATCTGATTTTTATCCATTGTAAAGAATGACTAAACAGATTAATCAAACTCAGTTGACCCTACCCAACCTGTTCCGCTTTTTGTACGACCCGACCTAACCTATTGTATGCAATTTTTAAATGTCACCTTCCAAGTTAGGAAATTGTTCAATTAGAGGATGGCCCCCTTCCAACTATGAGAAAGGAGAAGTATCGTTACTGTCACCAACTGTCCATAGAGACGAAGCATTTGTTGGTTTGAACCATGGGAGTAAAGCCCTCTGAATGGATGAATCACCAAACTTCATTTTCGCCAACCAAGCAATCTCAGATGATAAGTATTTACTTGGATGAACTTGGACCAAGAGCATCTTCGACAGGAGTTTCTAGCAAACTTTAGACATGAAACTTATGAATGTCGTCCATCTTACAAGGGTCTTATATATGTGTGTGTGTGTGTGTGTATATATATATATATATATATATATATATATATATATATATATATATATCTCCTGGATTTCAACAGGAATCTAGGAGCTCACTGCCCACAAAAGGAATATGGGAGTAAAAGCCTATAGGTTCCGTCCCAGAGTTCAGGGGCTTACTGAGAAACCAATATGATATAAAATGACTTGCTCATTTATTTGACCCGTTTATCTCAATTAGCATGTGATTCGAGGTGCCTGTTAAGAGTTTAAATCAGATAAGAAATATATGAGACCAAGGAGCTTATTACTTGTGTACAGTGTACTTCCATATTTCTTTGTGCAGACAATTCTTATAATATGTTAATGAAAGACTCTCCATGAGTTTTAGCAGATTCTCCCTTGGTGTGACATTTTGGTGGACTTAGTTATATTCCTGTCAAGTTGATTCTCTCTTTTGTATGATGGATTGCAGCTAGGTTGGGTTTAGAGAGAGAGAGCTACTAATACAATGGATAAAAGAGGCAGCGAGGGGAGCATCAGACAAATTTAGATTAAAATTATATGTTGAGATAGAAAACTGGGCAAACAGAGTAAAAATCCTCGCAGAACTAAACATCTATACATAAATTGTATTTAAAAAACAAAACCATTAGTAGCCCATGTGCCAATAGAATGGAAGTAATAACATCCTTACAAATTCTGTTAATTTTTAGCAACAAGATACTTACTGCACACCCATCTAAGAATTGGTGGTTTGTATACATGACAGAAAATCATTTTATGATTGGAAAAAAAAATATAATCATGAGAGAATCATGCCTTCAACACCAGCAAAGTTAATTTTTTTTTTTCCAAATCACATACCTAGTGGCTGGACAACTGAGTACTGCTGTTGTTTTGGGTGTCGCAGGCATGTAATCTGGCATCCCGGTGCAGCCTCCAGGGCTGCATCCAGACACTTATCCTCTGCGCTTATATATATATATATATATATATATATATATATATATATATGAAAAATAAAGAAATGTTTATAGCAGGGTTTGCATCTCTTGGACAAAGAAGCTTCACACTAAGCTTAGTGGTGTATTAAATTATGGCCAATGGTAGGCCCTTCTTGATCCTTTTTATGGAAGATAGGGACCAAAACCGATCTCCATCGTCTGATTCAAACCTGTCAAGGGTTCTAGCACGCGAAACTCGGGTTGACAAGAGCTTTTAATCTTTCCTTAATGTATATATGAGCAATAATTTGCATCAATTTTTCTTTTGTTTTCTGAATCTAAATTTTAATTTTTTATGCAGCTCACATCTCTTGTTCATTGCAAGCTATGAACCTTTCAACTTCTCTTTTTTTCTCACAGTAAATCATTTTCCTAACAAGGATGTGCTTGTTAGTGACTTAAAGTAGTTGAGCACCTCTCACAACAAATCATTTGAACATGTAGAGAAGCTATAGATCCTTGCAGCATTTATCCGTCCTAATATATTACAGGCTGGGCGCTTCTTTGAAGCAATTTTCAATGACTTCTAATATTTTATCTTTCGAATCTCTTCACTAGTTGGTCACCTGAGAATATGGTGAATCGCTGTATTTTTATTATAGGATACTGTTTGGGAATGTAAAGGGAGTCGTGTCTTTTATGATTCCTTGGAACAAATTTTTGCACTTATAGCATGCCTTTGTTATGACAAGGAAATAACAAGTAGTTTCCATTTGTTTACTGTTATTGACCAAACTTTTATGATATAGACAAATTAGAAGAATTATCAGGTAAGAAGCTTGAGGGCAAGTACCTAAACAAGCATTGAGTTATTGTTGAAAATAGTACAGGTAGTTGCAATTGAAGCTTTGGTCTTCGCAACTTGGGTTTTCACACATAAAAACTATTGAATGCCTTGATGGACATCATTTTTTTGTCCAATGTATTGATAAATTGATCTTTACATTATGGATCAATTATTAGATGATAAGATGATGATCCTCATGACACCTATCCTAAAAAAAATACTAATCATGGGCATATACCATGAGAAGGATTTCGTAGGTTATTTTTTGGGATGTGTGCTATGTGAAATCACCATCAGACGTTTTGATAATTGAGCTATGATCTAACGTTTAATTTTGTGGAAGGTTGGGTAAAAAATGATCTCCATCGTCTGATAAATTTTGTTAGCCAAAAAAATAAAATAAAGAAATTTACTGGCGACTATAAATTATTAGTAAATTTTGTTAGCCAACAATTTTGGATTGTCAGTGGATAGGGTTGGTCCAAAATTTTGGCTACCCAATGAGAAAATTATTCTTGAATCGACCTGTCGTCTAACTAAAAAATTTGACCCGCCTCAATAAAAAACTTTATTTTTCACTCTCTATAAATATTGGGTAAGGTTGATTCAACTCAACCCGACACACAACCCGACCTAATCTCCGTCGACCCAACCCACCCACTTTTTGCCCAACCCGACATAACCTCTTACTTGACTTGACCCAATCCATCTCGACGAGTTAAATTTATGTGACTGACACAGTAGAAAATTACCAATCTACAATCCTAATTGTGATTCATGTATATTAAAATTTGGGTTACTAGAATCTCAATCTATATTTATTTTTAAACTTTCGTCATGCAACATTTATAAATCTTTTAAATGCTAAAGATAAATTTAAATACACTCCTTAAGAATCTAAATATTTCAAATTCTGGATTTAAAATGCTTAAATTTGAAATGCTTGAATTTGAAATACTCAAATGCAAATTCCTCTATCCAAACATAGCCTTGGTTTAATTTGTATCTTGACAGTATTTTTTATTAGCTAAATTTTAAATTTTGGTCAAAGTTTGACTTGTATAACTTGACAGTAGATAGTAATTACTATTGTGTTAATTTATAATTTGACAAATTTTTTTTTTTTAATTTATAAGTTCAATTTTAAATTTTAGTCAAAATTTGATTTGTGTAACTCTACAATAGATACCGATTACTATTGTGCTAATTTATATCTTGGCAATACTTTAAATTTTTTTTATTTGTTAAAGTTTGACCAAAAGTTAAATTTTGACTTTTGTTCGAACTTTAACGAATATGACCTATAATAAGATATTATTGTGTAAATTTTTAACTTAGTTTTATGATTTTTATTGGTTAATGTTTGACTTTTGATTAAAATTTATCTTTTAATCAAACTTTGACTAATATAACATAATAGTGGTAAGTGAGTATTTTAGTAAATTAACTTTTTTTTCCTCTATACTTTGAAAGTACTTTTGATTCAAAAGGGTCATAAGATATTTCATTCAAAAGATCCATTATTGGCTGTTTTACTAATAGAATTAGTGAGTGGAATCGAGGATTAACTATGATAAAATTGGCGTATAAAAAAAAAAAAAACTATGATGAAATTAGTATGTGGAAGTAAATTCCACTTGTAATTCTCACGTCAATTCACTTTCCTTTAAACTCCTATCAATCTAAAAATGAGAAATTGGCAATTCAATTCCACCATGGAATTATCAATTGCACGTTATCAAACAGTGATTTTAAGTGTGGAGTTGAACTGCTTGGAGAATAAAATGAACCTAGTGGTACATAGGCAATGAAGTAGTTGTAAGAAATAGCGTCCAAATTTGCCAAACATTTTTACAAAGTCGGCCAATAGTTTGTCAATTTTTGAAAAAAAAGAATAAAATCTAAATTATTTGTCGTTTTTGAAAACATAGTATATTTTCCAAATAAATCACGAATTTTGAATTTTCGGCACTTTTCATTAATTTCGACAATTTCTATATTTTTCGACGAAATTTTAATAAATTTTAAAATATTCAGTATTTTTTTCCAGGTTTTTTTTTTTTTTTTTTCATTTAAGTTACTAATTTGGCAGCAAGAGGCGCTCACCACCACCAGAGAGCTGCACAGTGATTTACGTGCCACTTGGAAACCTATTATATAGGTGGGTAGTGTGTGAAAGTTTTTACCCCTCACCGATGTGGGACTAAATAGTTTGAAAAATACATCACTAGGTATCATTATACTCACTCTACTAGCTGCTTTCTCACCCCACCTTCTTCAGTTGGCAATCATTGATTGCTCTTGAATCAGATGGTGGAGGCCGTTTTTCATCCCCATCTTCTGCACAATAGATCTATGGATCGTGGGGATATCATTAGACGATTGATTTTTTATTATACATGACACACATCTCAAAAAGTGACCTTAAAATCATATGACTCCCATCACACTCAAGCACAATTTTAACGTCACTTTTTGAGATCTGTGCCATGTGTAATAAAAAATCGACCGTTTGATGGTACGCTCACGATCCATAAATCCATTGTGCAAAATATGGAGATGAAAAATGGCCTCCACCATCTGATTCAGAAGCGATCAATGCATGCCAGGTGGAGGAGGTGGGGTGAAAAAGCAGCCTTTTGGGTGAGTATAATAGTACCCTTTGTCAATTTGTCTTCTATAGTTCTATCCTTGAGCTCGGAGTAAATGCTTGGCTACTTGGATTAATAGCTTTTTTTTTTTAAATATTAAATATAATTTTTATATATTTTTAAGCCTCGAAACTTTTCCAAAATGTATTCAAATTAATCCAAAATGTACCGAAAGGACCCCCCACTGAAAAATTACCGAAAACGAATTTATTCACCATGGTGGTGATTTTCCCAACTAATATATAAATATATAAGTTACTCGACAATGGGTGTCAAGGAGCTAGGGGAGGGCCAACAGGGGCTAATCAAAATAAAATAAAGACCTCCAATAAAAATAAAATAAAAATAAAAACCTCCTTTAGAGCTTTAAGGCCCGTTGGATGGTGGCCCAACACAAGCCTTAGGCGACAATAATAAAGGGATTGCTTGTCTGTTGCTCGGTTGACAATAATAAAGGAATTGCTTCTCTTTAAAAGATGAAATTAGCCATAAGAATAGCAGCAATGACTTTAACATTTCAGCTGTTCACGCCGTAAACATAAGGATACTATTGGTAATTTAAAGAAGTACCGGGGCCAATCCATAGAACCTAAATTTAAGCCCTCTCGAGCAAATTGGATAATTCAAGTAACATAGATTTGAAATAGAATATTCTCTCTTTCTCTAAAGAACGTCGGATTCCATTTCGTTAGATGATATGAGTTTAAATTTAAATATACTAAAAATTAATTATGTTTTAGTTTTTTTTTTTTTTTAATTTAATGAATGCTATTTTTTTTTTTCTTTATCTTCATATATTTTTCACTCATGCTTTAGAGTTTGAGATTTTTATCATGATATATTTTTTATTTACAGTCTCGTCCCGTCTAATAAAAGTTTCTGGCTCCGTCCCTAAGTGTCCACTCATCATGAGTAGATATCACGCTCCACATGGCCTTGTGACTGACACACAACCTTTCAATGCATGGAAATCAGTGCAAGTCACTAAGTCATAAGGGCATGTGGACTGCGATGTCCACTCATGATGAGTGGGCACCCATTGTGGACTCACTTTAAATATATTTGCACCCACCAAAAGTCTAAGGGCACCATCCTGAAAAACCATTTATTACTTTGAAAGAGACGATGAAGATTGTTTTTAGTCCAAATCTTTCACACAAGGGATTTTAAGATAATAGGCGTGCCATTAGATGATTAGATCTTGATTCCATGTGGTCCCCATATCAATAATTAAAACTAATCATGAACATCAAAATAACCATGGTTCTCAAATCATTTTTTGAGGTGTGCCACGTGAAATTTAAATCTAATCATCTGATGACACGCTTATGGTATCAAGATCTATTGTATGAAAGATGAGGATTAAAAAAATAATCTCCATCATCTAATTCAAAGCCGTTGATGTTTTTTGACATTAGTGCCCTTAGATTTTTAGTGGGCGCAAATATAGGCATCGTAATGTATGATGGTTGTGAAAAGGCAATTAACCCTTACATATCTTACATGGATTGAAAGATTGTCCTAAGGGTAGCTTTATTGACATTCACAGAATATTAGAGGGCACTTATACAAAAAATTATTGACTTCTTTGAATTAGAGGATGGAAATTATTTTTTGTCCTAATATTTCACACAAGGGATCTTGGGATAGATATTTCCTTCTGATGAGGCTGTCAACTATTAGGACCTTTGCCCCTTGCAACAAACCAAATAAAAAACAGAGACTTGGGAGGGATTTTAAACTTCTAAATAGAGCACCTATCCTGAGCAGTCATAGAAGGACTTAATATACGGTGTCTATTAGTTCAAACAAGATTTCATAGTAGGATTTCCCACTTTTGGGTGTTACTCCAAAGGGGAAGGCAGCTTAGTAGAGGCTGGATGGATAGTAATTCTTCTCTAACATTTTTAGTTTACAATTATAATTAATTTTCTCATAGTCAGTATATATATATGTATGTATATATATAAAAGGACGTGGTCGTAAGGTAGGACATGTTCTATTTCGGGTGCCACGTGGCACCTAAATCTTAAAATGACATTCATTTCCCATAGTTTGCACCCGGCCCTCTTGGATTTTAGAAAAATAAATAATTTTTTTAGCCTTTTTTACCTTTTCGATCACAAGTCAAATATCTTGGTTTGCTAAACAAATTAAACATGGTGTATTGAATTTTTTTCAACTTTGATCGAGTATTTAACAATGAAAAAATACTCTTTCTACATATATTTTTGTAGATGATACCTGACCGGCCTTGGACAAGTTGCCATAGCACCCGATCCTCAGATTGATTGCCACATGGTGCCCAATTGGCCACATTATAGAGTTTAACCCTACGACCAACCGGCTTCCTATATATATATAGGTAAGAAAAATTATAATACATGAAAATAAACGTTCAAAATTTTCTTAAGTACAATATTTAATATTTATATTATTATATGCATGATAAAAAGATTGAAAATTGATGATAAGTAATTTGGTAATGAATAAGTTGGGTATAATTCAAATGTAAACTTTGAGAGATTTATTTATTTATTATTTTTTTTATTTTTTTATTTTATTTTGAGAGATGAACTTTGAGAGATTTAGTTAAAAATCTATTAATGTAAAAAACTCTTTTATGGGTCTAATAAAATAATATTAATAAATTTATTTGGTCTCTTCTTTCCTTCTTTCTGTCCGTGGGTACACTGATGGAACATATGACCTTGAGGTTGTAATATGTCAATTCTCCTTTTATTTAATTGTATCAGCATCTTCGGTTGGATATTTTTGATCCTAGGTCTGTTCTGGTCATGGTTTGAAATATTGGATTTTTGAGTTGTTGAGTTGTCTTGGACGGCCCTCAGATCGAGATGTTTTGGCGAGACGACATAAAACAAAAATTACCCTTTAGATGATCTTACACTATTAAAATAAGCGTTTGATCTTACGTCATTAAAAAATACTTCACTGTTATGTCATGTGATAAATATTTGGGATCAATCTAAACAGTTCAAGTCGCTATTCAAGATTGGAGCGCATCATAATCTTAGTTGAAGAATCACACTTATATTAATTGTATATCGTCCGATCGAAGATCTTGAATATTAGTTGTTAAAAAATAAGAATAATAGTGATACTAGTGTGCTCAAATTTTGATAAAATAGTGTTATACATACAAAGAGTTGTACACTTTAAGTAGTGTACATGTCTAACATCTTATATAAACTATAATATAAATATAATATTTTTTATATTGCATCTCAGAACGTTTCACACCTCAATCTCGTCTCACTGAGAATTGAGACGCGAGATGTCTCGACCGAATATCAAATCATGATTGTGCGAAAAGGAATTTTTCACACAAAAAATCCCGAAAAATATGATTTAAATGCAAAAATTGTACTCTTTTCAAAATAGGGAGCCATTACATGCACATGCTTTTAAAGTGTTGGCACCGAAGTTAAAGAAAGACTTTGTATTTTAGGGACATGTGACATGTAAAAACGTAATCTAGGTCATCTGATTTAAAGTTCATGATCTATATAGATCCTTAGTGGATAAGATTGGAGCAAAGCACGGATATTTATCATATGTTCTATTGTTGTCAACCGTTAAATCAAATAATTTATGTTTTATTGTTGTCCACGGTTAAATCAAATAATAGCCTTTGACTATATTTAATCACATAATGAAGATTAGATTCCGTGCCAATCTTATCCACTAAGGATCTATAGATCATGAACTTTAAATCAGACAGCCTAAAATACAAAGTCTTTTTTTAACCTCGGTTCAATCACTTAAAAAACAAGTGCAAGTAATGGCTCCCTTCAAAACAGCTTCAAAATATTGTGCTTTTTTTTTTTTTTTTTTTAAATGCATATTTATTGTGATAAGAACGGTTTTGTCAAGAAAATGTGATTTTTTTAAAAAAATCTCCAAATTTGGAGACTATGGTGAGGCTTATTTTGTTGTTGTTTCTCCGAAATTTGTTCCATTTGGTTACACAAACCCATTGGGCCCGATTGAAAAGCCCGGCCCGTTGAGAAGCCCAGTTGAGATATGCTATAAAGAGCTGTGACATTGTGGGGCTCGGTACAGAAGGCCAGCCCGTTTATTGACCTAGTTGAAATCTACTAGATGCTTGACTCGCTCTTAGAAAGCTGTGACCTCATCCAATATGTCATAGAAGTAGGCCCCACAGGGACCCGCCACTTGGATTAGTTAGACACTTAGCCAATGGTCTTAGATGTGAAGACACTTGTATGGCTATTGATGTAGCATACCTTCGCCATCTATTTCACGTGGAGTTGTCACATTTCAAGTGATGACAACTGGCACAAGGTTTCATTATCTGTAGCCCTTATGGAGCCTATATATTATATCAAATTAGGACAACGGCTCCTGACCGACATTTAAACTATTATTTAATCTCCATTTTAGTGTTTAATTGACTGTCAAGAGAGTTAGTCCCTATTAAATTATTACATACTTTGAAGCCGCAGGTAAGCTATCAAGACCCGTGCTCATCAATGGCTTCTATGTTGCACTTGATTATATGATTGGGTGTCACATGAATGAGCCGCAGATGATCAGGACCATTGAACAAGTATCCTTAAATCAGTTGTATATAGTCTTACCGTCAATAATTTCAACCGTGCAGAATATGAAAGGTGAAATTTTGTTAATCTCAACCGTCCATTTTCTAGAGGATCAAATTTACAAATCCGTCATTTTCGACTGATTGGATAGTAAAATATGGGTTGGAAAATATAATCTCAACTACATATCTTTTTCATCCCCTCAATAAATGGTATATGCTCTCTTTTTGAGCCATTATTTTTCTTTGGGAATCATTGTTCAAATCTTGTGAAGCTCTTACCCCACTCCATCTCTTTTAGTAGACATGTATTGACTACTTTGAATCAGATGATAGAGATCCTTTTTCATCGCAATCTTTCAAATAATCGATCTTGAGATCATGTACATACCATCAAATGATCAGTTAGTTTTTTCTTGTGTAGCATATAACCTGAAAAGTGACTCTAAAATCAGTTGACACACATTACACTCAGATTTAATTTTAGGGGTGTCACTTTTTGAGATGTGTGCCTAATGGACTTAAAAATTGACTGTTGGATGGTACTCCCATGATTTAGAGATTATTTCTGTGAAAGATTAAAATGCAAAACAATCTCCATTGTCCAATTCAAAGCGGTCAATGAGTGCCAGACTGGAGGGGATGGGTGAGGCCACAAATTTTATGGTTGTAAATAATAGCATCGACATTTTTTTGTGATTATTTCTCTCCTTTCTCTTCACCTCCCCTCTTATGGATTCTATGGGCTTAGAAACTACCGGATTATGGGGTTTATAAATCCAAATCTACCATTTTCCAATAATGCTATTCAAACAAACCCTTATTTATTTATATTTTTCTTCAATGATCTTAATTAGTTTACTTTTTCATGATACCCGATCATGATATGGAGTATAACGAGGCAACAATCAACTGACCTATGACTAGGTAACTTTCCTAATACATAGGACCAATTTACCTTTGGCCAATAATAAAAATTGTACTTACCCACTAGGGGTTGGTGCATTTGGTAGGAAACTTTGGTTTATTAGCAATAGGTCATAGGATTGAGTGTTAGTGAAAGGTACCCCGTAGGGTATGTAAATCGTGAAATACTAGTTATACGGTGGAGGCGGGGGCATCCCTTAGGGATTAGTCCAAGCGTAAGCTTAGGATTATGCTAAGTTATCAATATATATATATATATATATATATATATATATATATATATATATATATATATATATATATATATATATATTGTACTTTTTTATTTTCTTCTTATCCCGATTTGTCCCTGATTCGCTTGCTTAATTAGTTGCCTATTGAGTCCAAATCTTTCACACAATAGATCTTATGATCACGGTCATATTTTGATTCCACATAACATATATCTCAAAAAGTGAATGTATCACAATGTGGAATCAACATCTAAGTGTATTGTGGTAGACCTATAATATCAAAATCTGTTGTATAGAAGATTGAAACGAAAAAAATTATCTCTATCATCGTATTCAAACCAGTCAATGGTTTGGGCATGTGAAACTCAAGTTAAAAACAAAGAATCTCAAAGTTAGGGATGCAAGTTTTAAACCAAAACCTGAACCCAACCAAAAAATTGGCCAAATTGAAGTGGTTTAAATTGGGTTGAAAACCATTCAAACCAAATACCGATTGGGTAGGATTAAAAAATCGAAAAAAAAATTGTAAACTCTGAAAATGCTGAAAAATAGTTAAAAAACAAACTGAACCGTTTTTTACCAATTTCGATTTTTGGTTTAGAAATTAGGATTAATATCTTAAAATAAGTTTGTTAAGATTCATTATATATATAATGGTGAATGAGAACCTATGCTGGCAAGAGTGGGTGAGCACCTCAGATCACATGCCATATGGCGCGTGATTTTAAAACACCCGTTTTCGGATCATGTATCATGTGGCCTATGATCTATAAAAAAAAAAAATTAAAAAAAAAAATAATAATAAATAATTTTATGATAAACTTGTGGACAAAGTTTAGGTAGCAGTACACATCCTACATCTTGGTGCATTGAATTATCCTACATCCTGTTGCATTGAATTCTCCTCACCCCTCTAAATCTAGCAAATAAGATTTGTGGTTTGCTTCAGTTTTCAAAATGAACCATTATAGGAATCGCTCCTTATCGCTACAACAGAAGTCAATCAAATAGATGGACAAACAAATGTTGGCCTTTTATATCGTGAAGGGTTTTACCATAGTCGAATGAGATGGTACGGACCGCTTGACGCCACTTGTCTGATTAGTATTCGGTCTGACCTATCAATTTTTGGGATGTAAACACATGTCATCTATTTGTCTGTTTGAAAATTGGCATAGGGTGGTTTAAAAGTCATCTCTAACCCCCAACCTATCAGCCATTCATAAGGGTATGATTCTGTGACCTCATCTCATATCTTTCGCCCAACATGTATTGATCGCTTTGAATCAAATAATGAAAATTATTTTTTATTTTATAATTCCATGCACGCATAATGGAGCTTCCAAAGGTGATCTTAAAATTATTTATTTATTTATTTATTTGATAAAAGTCACTTCACCAATTGATGTAACCCAAAATGCTTATTTTGAGAAAAATGTTGAATTGTAGGAACAAATTGAGACTATATTGTACCATGTATAGTTCTATCTATATTCTAATATGGGTACTACTCTTCTTCTAGAAACTATTTAGCATGAAGTTTTATATAATAAATAATAATAATAATGTTTGTGACTTGTGGCATTAAAAGTTAAACTTTGACTTGTGAGAAACTCACTTTTAGCCAGTTAAAATGTCTTTCCTTTCCATGCATCTCCACTATTATAATGTGAGAAAGGGTAGAGCTGCATAGGTTGAGAGCAATTGAATTCTTGAATGAGGTTCTAACTATTTTAGAACCGTTGGATGCAAAAGATCCAAACATGAATGTCAAATTAACAAGATTAAAATCAAGATTTGGTAGCATCCAAAAGGCGAACCCTATTGGACCTGACCAAAACCTATTTAGATAATAGAAGGTAATAAAAAATCTTTAAGGTTTAAAAATTAGGATTAATATCTTAAAATAAGTTTGTTAAGATTCATTGTATGTGTAAAAGATTAATGACGTGATTTCCACAACGCAATCTTTCATCAAGTCTCCCTTCTCTCTTTCATCAAGTCACCCTATTTAGAGAAGGGTGGAGTTGCAACTTCCAAGGATATTGAGTCAAGTTGGGCGCCTGAGATGTTATTGTTACAACTATGAAGCTGAATTGGATCAGATCGAAAACACAAGACTTAAGAGCATCTCCAAGAGACTCTTTCAATCTTTAGACAAGCTAAACGGTAAGTTTTGAAGAGTTTATCGCTCTTCAAATGGTTCCAACAGTCTCTTTAAAGTTGATTGGACTCTGACGAGTTTCTACCGCTTTTCAATTCTGACGAATCAAAAAGTGACTCATTAAATATTAAAATTATATATATAGATATGGAAAAGGCCTCCGTCCTCTATGGGAGGACGGTCACCGTCCTCCAACCTTCCACGTGGAGCTCCACGTGACACCTAAAATATTTTTTGGGTGTCACGTGGACCTTGAGTGTATTGCTTAAATCATCTTTGAAAAAAATAATTTAAAAGCTCATCTCCAACGTGTATATTTTGAATCGTGAAATATGGATCAATAAAAATCGTCAAACTTTGACTCGTGGGCTTAAAATTTATTTTTTTAATATTGATCTAAACTGTCCATTTGTGCTCCACATGGCACCCAAAAAATGTTTTGAGTGCCACGTGGATCTTGGAGGACAGTCACCGTCCTCCATTGGAGGACCTAACCGACTCCCTATATATATATATATTTCAACTCACTTTTTGTTTATAATACAATCCTATTTGAAATTTTGACCCACTAATGGAGGATTGAGTTGCTCAACTTGTCGGTGGACCCGACTCATTTGCACACCTAGTTTTACACCCTGAAACCGAAATGTAAGTAGTCGCACCTCGTAAGGGGGATGAACAGGAGATAGTTTCCAATTAAAAATGTAATTTAACAAAGACCTACCTAAATTCACCTTAAACGATTTGTACACTTGGCAGGCATCTTTGATGGGAGATAAGGATATCTGTTGTCTCGACATGGGTAACCTAACTAAGAAAAAGGAAAATTAATAAATATGTTGATGACGTGTGTACATGCTTCACATTGTGCTTGGGCCCACTAAGATCCTGTTGAGATAAGTTGCTCTCATTAAAATATTTGAAACCCATATTTTATATTATTAAAAATATTTAAACATTGCTCGAGCCACGAGATATGGCATACATGTCTCATCGCCTTACTTTCTCGATATGGGTATTAGGTGTTAGACACATATAATGTTGGTATAATGGCTCTTGATCCACATTTGAACATTATGTTTTTTTATCTCAGGCTATGATTTTTCACATATCTATGATCAATCTAAGTTGCTCAAGTGGAAATCTATCATTTTAATATGTCTCAGTCAAATGCATGGGAGGCCCTAACATTTTAGGGACCCAAGACAAATTTCTAAAATAGAGCCCCTATTTCATATTATTTTATAATATATAAACTATTTGCCAAATATTTTTTTTGATAAATGAAATAATACTAATAATCTATTTTACTATATATATAATTTGAAAATGTACCTAAAAATTTAATACAAGTAAATATTGAAAGAAAATACAATACTAAAAAAAATCAGATTGTGTAAGAAATTTTAGAAGAAAATGTTGAAGGAAGCTATCTATCATACGCCTTCTCTTCTCAAATCAAATGACCTTTAAACAGTTTTATGAGGCAATTATTGATCCCAATCCCGGATGAGAAAAGAGGGGATTGGTGTCACGTTGATAGACAGTTGTAAAATGACTCTGTTAATTCCCTAAAAGTCGACTCCAAATAGATGAGATAAGGCTATGATGATGATAAAACTATAAATGCAGCAAATGGTCTTAGATTGATCCTAATACTTATTGTCTTTTATAGATCCTATGGAACATATACCAATCCAATAGATCAGTTAGTTGTTGGTCAAATCTTCGCTTTTAAATAAAAATCAATAGAACAAGACTTATACATATGACCATTTGAGAGGTCAAATTTTCATGGAGATATTGATCTGAACTCACGTAGAAAAAGGATTTTCCTAATCCCCTTAAAACCCATTGATTGGGTTTGATCAGACGATGGAGATTGTGTTTCACCTCGATCTTCCACACAATGGATCTTAAGACCATGTCTCCCACCTATCAGACGATTGTTTTTATTTCATATGTCACATCCCCAAAACATGACCCTAAAACCACGATTGAGCGTGAAGTGTGTCATTGCACACAAGGTGCATTTTTTGGGGATATGTCATATGTGACATATGGAATAAAAAATTGACCGTCTCATAGGTGGTATATGGTCTCAAGAACCCTTGTGTGGAATATCGGGGTTAAAAAAATCTCCATCATACTCTGATCTGATCAATCAACGAGTTTTATGGGGTTACACACGTGAGAGCTTTTAGAGAACATGTTCGTGCAAACAGTCAAACAGACCTTTAAAGAAAACAATTAACTACTGTGACAAAAATGATGGAAATCTAAACAAAATTTTAGCTTGAAAAGACACAAAAATTACCTTCGATTTAGTGCGATCCACCAAAATTTTAGCTCAAATCGGATTGCATGATCCGAGTATTTGACAAGTCTGATTTATTAAATATCTACAAAAAAAAATTAAAATAAAATCAATATTTTAGCAATTAAAATTCTAAATTAATAAAAATAAAACCTTAAATCTAATGACAATGTGAAATTAAATCATAATCCTAAATCAATTAAAAAATACCTAAATCTAGTGACTAGTGAGAGAGATAAGAAAAAGAATAAAAAACCTAAATCTATTGAATAATAGAAGAAGAAGAATATGAAAAGGGGCTTCTCGGACGGTCGTCGGCGAGAGTGCTCAGGCGAGGGAGGCAGGGAGGGCATCGGCTGTCGGGTTCAACGGCTTCAGCCTTTCAAGCAGGTCGGACCGCTGACCACTGCGGTCAGTGTAGCCACTGTGGAGTCTAGAGAGAGATGGAGAGAGAGTCATAGAGGCGCTAGAGAGTGGGGTTGTGGAGAGAGAGAGAGAGAGGGAGAGGGAGAGAGAGGCGCTGAAGCCTAGAGACTCAGTGGAGAGGAGAAATGGGTATTGAGTAAGGGTAAGGTAACCAAATTCGGGGCCCTTTAGCTTTATAGATTTTTTTTTTAAAACCCGATTTTTTAATGGGCAAATAGAATTTAGGGCCCCATAAAAATCGAGGGCCCAAGGCTCTCGCCTGGCGGGCCTTGATCCAGGGCAATGAAACATATTGATAAGTGAATGTGAACCATCTGATTGATGAACTTTGAAATTAGACGTTAAAACTAAAAATAATGGTTGATATTACAGTCCACAAATCAGATGGTCTAAATCTCCCCAAAACATCATTTTTTAGGCCTGCTGCATTTCAATTTATAATTTATCACTTTGACGATTCAGACCACCCACATCTTTAACCATTGATGGTGTAAGATCATTTAAAGTTTTAAATATCATTTTGGAAATGGTGTTTAATTAACGATCAAGACAGTCCCTACAATATTAGGTCCTAGGACCAAGGGAACATCATCATATGGATGGGATCAATCCAAGCATCAATTTGGATACTAGTAAAGGCCATGCTATCATTGCTTACATCAAGCATGCACCAATAAAAACAAATTGGTAGCTCTATTTGCACCTATTAAAACTCGAGAACTCCACCCAAAAACCATTGATTGCTTTGAATCAGATAATGGAAATAGTTTTTCATCCCAATCTTTCACACAATAGATCTTGGGATCACATGTGTTTCATTTTTATAACATTGTAAGGAAATGGAAAGGAAAGAAAGTGTAACAACCCGATTCACTTTGACTATTTTAACGGTATTAGATGATGTACCATACTATGCATGGTGTTAGCACTATACACCGAAACTCATCATTTTTTAGAAAAATCTTGATTTTTTTTATGTTTATTTTTTTTAGTCAATTTTGAACTCGTTGTGAAGTGTTCATCGATACGATTCCAATGATATATAATTTGTTGAATTCCGACAAGAATGTAAAAAGTTACGCTCGTTTAAGACATGAAACAGGCTAAAGGGTATAATAGTAATTTTGGGAGAGAAATACCATTTGCTTCGCTGTCCGGACAAAGCACTAGAATGAAACTTTTTAACAACCTATTTACTCATGTATGAATACCTTCTTACATGTAAAAAATCTTACTTTATTGAATCTTTTAGGAAAAGTCTTAATTAGGATTAACCTAAAACTTTGCTACCATTATAAATAAAAACTTAAGGGCTCTCTATTCTCTATAATCAAAATTAATGTCTCCCAAAATTCTCTAATTTTTCCTTAAATCTTTCGCTCAACCACCGACAAGATTGAATGAGGAAGAAGGAGAAGAAGACTTGGGCATCGATCACTTCAACTGAATTGCCCGCAAGATCAATCATTCACGCTTCAACAAGTTGGTACCCATTAATCCCCTCTATTCTTCTCAGATCTCATCGCATAGGGTGCGTTCGATCGCATACCGACGTGTTTAAAATTAATTAAAACCTAGTATTTGTAAATCTGGTACATCTGTATAGTTAGTAATTTAGTCTTCTATTAAAACTGTAATTCTATATTCTTGTTTTTTTTAAAATTAATTAAATCCTAATATTTGTAAATCTGATATATCTGTATAGTTAGTAATTTACCATTCTATTAAAACTGTAATTTTATGTTCTTATTTTACTTAAAACTAATTAATCCCTAAACTTTAAATTATATATTTGTTTTAATTAAAACTAATAAAGCCTTAAAATCTAATTTATATTCTTGTTTCATTTAAAATTAATTAAGCACTAAAATCTAATCTATATTCTTGTTTTATTTAAAACTAATTAAGCCTTATAATCTAAACTATATTTATATTTTATTTAAAATTAATTAAACTCTAAAATCTTATAAATCTTATAGTTCTGCATAATTAGTAATTTTCTTTTCTATTAAAATTATGAATCGATATTCTTGTGTTATTTTTTGTTATATTCCTTTTATTTGACCAACGTTGGAGAACCACTAACACCGTTATCTTTTGACAGAGTATCAAGTACTTTACCTCTGATATATTATGATCAAAAATTTTATTGCATGATAATCTTAGCATTGAATTTTCAATCGATAATTATGATAACTCTAAATTTAGAATTATGATATCATGTCATTTAATTATCTGATTATAATATATTATATATCAATTTTAATCGCTTCAATGCAATCTTCGCGATAGCATGGAGACTTTAGAAATTTGATGCCTTCATGAAATTGAACTCTGACCTTCATGCTCTCGATTTCAAGTACACTAATAACTACCCTATTTTATATCTATATTTGTGTGCTATATATATATATATATATATATATATATATATATATATATATATATATATATAACGTAACCTTGAATTCAAATTAATTCACTAGTAAGATTAGAATATATTCTATCATTGTTACGTGGCATATTTTATGGATAGAATAGATCATATACGCGAGTGTGTAAGATCATATCTATGCTTGGGCATGGTGATTCACTGAGATGGTATCGAAGCGGGGATCACATCATATTCACATGCCTTACAACTCATGGTGGTATATTTTATAAATAGCATAGATCATATACGTGAGTGTGTGAGATTATACCTATGCTTGGGCATGATAATTCACTGAGATGGTATCGAAACGGGGATCACACCATATTCACGTGCCTTACAACTCATGGTAATATGGGACATCATGACGAGTAGAGTGAGTGTGAATTCAGTGTAGCCTTATATATGGTGGCATATATGGTGACCCTATCACCCTTGAATTTTAAAAATGATAGATTAAGTTAAAGAATAAGATATGATACTCGATCTTTAGGCCTTAGTTATGGTGGGATTCATTTCGCGGTCACGTGAAACTCAGAATGTAAGCATCCATGCGTGAAAATAACACCTTTATGGGAGTATGAGTTATCACATCCAAGCTACTACAGAACTCATTCCTTAAAAAGTGTGATTTAGTAAAGTTTATCGCACCATGGCTCACTCTAGATTAAGATTGTAGGAAAATGATATGAAAAATATAAAAATAAGATATGATATGAATATAATAAGAGATCATTATTGTTGACACCCCAATTTTGCCCTCTCGGAGTGTACAATCTTGTTTGGTCAACCTTTAACCTTGTCCACGATCTCTAGAAAAGGACTGACCTTCTCTAAAGACCTTAAAACCCTAAATACGGGGACCATTACTAAAATAATAGTATATAGTTGAGACCCATGCTGAAATAATAGCTCTGCGGCTCGGACTCAATCCGACCCAAGAAAATCTCGAATTTTGCGCACATACGGATGCACGAAATCTATTCCACGTGTGGCTACATGGGCGGAATTAGTCCCACTTGGACCGGGTTCACTCCCATGGACCACTTAAGACCCGGATTTCACGCAATACACTATGTGCTTAATCCGATTCTATGCAGACACAGTTGCACAAAAATTTTCCCACTTGGACTAGGACATGCCTTTCGTGTACTACCCAAAGACCTCGATCCCACACAGATACACTTGTGGGGAATCGATTCCACGTGTGACCCAACACGCGGAATCGGTCCAGACTGGATTGGGACTCTACCCCCCAAACCGCTCAGGGACCCGAATCCCGCTCACACGCCATTGCACGGAATTCAATTCCACGCACCAACGGATGCGCGAAATTGGTTCCCATTCGAACCCGGCCTTTAACTCCTTAGACTGCCAGAACTTTCGATCAAGCGCATATGCCACTACGCGGAATTGGTTTCCACACTAGGACTTGGAAGTCTGATTCACATGTCGACTAGAAGTGAATTAAGCGCATACACCACTGTGCGGAATTCAATTAAGGTCTGCCTCATACACACGGAATTGGTCAATCCCGCACATGCCCACATGAGCGGAATTAGCCCGATACCTATTGACTTGGTTCTTATTATGTATTATATTTATATTAAATTCAAGTCTTAACCTATTGCAAGCGCACAATAGAAATTATAGTACTAGCATATGATCGATCCCACGAGGAAGTTTATTATCTAGTTATTCCTTTTTTCTATCTTTTATTCAAATCCTTATTTTAAAAACTTCTATTTATCTTTAAAATCTAATCTACTTGAGAAATATGAATAAAAGAATGATTTTAATCTAAAGTGCATAAAAATAAATCCTAATCCTCCTTCTTCAGATTAAGGTCGTCAATCTTAATCTTCAGCTATTGGATATTTATAAATTTAAATAGTACTGTTATACTATATTTCTAGTCTCCTAGTATTGGCCGTCAATCAAGTCTAAGATCTTATCAATACAGATTTAATATAATAAACAACTTTCTAAAATTTAGGCGCTAATCAAACCTTAGAAAATTGAAGATAGAAAAGTAAAAATCGTTACACTAATCTGTAAATTCTAGCCTGAGTCGTCAATTCATATCAAAACTTAGAGAAGTTTACAAAGCAATTAAATCTAAATTAAAAAGCAAAGTAAAATATATCCTTCACCCCTCATCCGCAGTCGTCAATAGCTCTTAAGAAACTACAGATATCTACACTAATCTTTAGCACTCAATCGCAATCGTCAATTGCTCTTGAGATAACTCTGATATTTAAACTACTCTAACTAGTATACACTACTTTGATCGGAAGAAAATTTAGCCTCAGGCGTCAATTGGTACTGAAATTCTTTGATGCTTATTCTTATGCCAAACCCTTTTATTTATAGATCATAAGGGGTCAGTTTACAAAGATCTAATTCTAATAAAGAAACTACTGAAAATAAATATATCCTAATATAACTCTAATTCCTAATTTTATCTTTCCTTGCTCCCTTTAGTTGATGCGCTTCTAGAGTGTTCTCTAATTTACAGCAGCATAGTCCTTCAGAATAGATCTTCATCAATTTTCTCAGATCCATGATTCACCAGACTTCTAGAGATCTTCTAATTTTGTCCATGGTGGTGATAATCTTCACTCACGTAATTAATAGCAACAGTAATAATGAAAAAGATTCGTTTTTTAGAAAATCGTTAATCACAATTTCTCATGTTCTTCTTTTTCTTAGAAAATCGTTAATCATAATTTTCTATTTTTCATAGCTTCCTTAGTTGATGATTCTCTGAATTACGATTTTTCTCTTTTCTTCTTGTCATCTCCTTTTGCAAAATCGTAAATTACGATTTTCTGTCTTTCAGTAGGCGGAAAATGTCTTTCTCACTCAATCGTCTTTCTTATTATCTTTTGAGTTCACTGTGATGAATATTAACACTTAGGCTCTCTTTTACTATTTTTCCTTAATATTTGTACATTAGTAACTTGTCAGTAGCAAACTAAAGCCTAGCATCACTAAGTTGAGGGTCATAAAATAGTAAATTATGTGACTGATCACACCCCAAAACTTAAGCTTTGCTAGTCCCTAGCAAACAAGGAAACATAAAATATTTAAAACTAAAAAAAATTTAAATGTCACTTTCGTAAGGAGCACGATTGCGTTTAGTAGATGCAATAAGCCTTTAAACCCCTAGGTGATCCCTAGTTGAGGAGTTGTAATCTCCTGAAGGTGTTCAGTGAAGTTACTCACAAACTTCAAAGTATTTTTGAAATTTTCAAAATTAAAAATTAAAAATATAAATAATTTTTATATACTAAATACTCAATCAATCATTATATGTTTATTTTTTTTTTTTAATTTCAAATATTTTATCCTTAGCTTCCCATCATCATAATTATCCTATATCAGAACTCAATAAATTCAATTCAATATAGTGTGGAGTGTGTGCATATAAGTGAAGAGTTTATTCATCATAGATTTTTTTAAACTGCAATTTTTTAAAACTATTTTCATCCAAACTCTCACTTATTGACATCCTCTAAAAAATCATCGAACTTTTGGTGTTCTCACAATATATATGCAAACATTTGGTAATTACTAAGCAGATAAATCTCATAGAAAGGATAATCAATTCTTGTTTATATAATTTTTCTATTTATTCATAGTATCTATTTCATACGTCTCTACTAGACTCATATTTTTGTAAATCGTAAATCTCAAAGGTCTTTCTTTCGACTTGTAATGGGGCTTTTGATTTTCAGAAAGTTTCAAGAAAAAGGTAAAGAGGATTCAAAATTATTTATGAGAATTTAGCTCTTCCTTCTGTTCTTCTTCTTTATTTTTCAACTTCTGTAAGTATCTTTATTTTGGATATCTTCTTCCCATTTTTCTCTTCTTTTGTAAATCCCAATTTCTTTTTCTTTTTTTTTTTTGGTTGGAAGCTTTTTGCTTCTCTTTTCTTGAAATCATTTTTTATGATTTTTTCTTTTTCTTTTCTTTTCTCATATTTTCATACAATTGTATTTCTTTTTCAGTTGTACCCTTTTCAGCAGATCCTTTATCTGTTAAGCATATACTCCTTTCACTCCCTCTTCTTTGCTTCTTTTGCATTCTAAACTCTCAGAAATTATAAGGGTCAAAGGTAGAAAGTTTTGGACAGTACATATGGTTAAAGGTTTATATAATTTCGATACAAAAAGATATAGTTTTAGGCTTTTAATATGGGTTCAAAGGGCAAAATGTTCTGAAATTTTTAGCTTTTTGGCTCTAGGTTAACAAAAGATGGCTTTTGGTTATTTTCACGATTTACTAATATGGATGTCTTATTGCTTTTATTTACTTAATAGATAGTTCTAAACAAACAAATCATTATATTTACAGAATATATTGATTCTAAGTTCAACATTATGAGATTACAGATAGTAGAGAAGTTCAAAGAAATTAAGTATGAATAAAAATAGTCACTCTTTCTCAGAATAAAAGAGGAATTAGGCTCTATAACTTACTGGGTATATAATTTTGAAACTATAATCTAAAAATTTTGCAGTTCAGGTCAATCGTATAGTTTCACACATTCATCTGATACAGTATTCTAGAGATGCTTTACTTTGAATTGTACTATTTTTATTTTGATTTTTGAACTATTACTATGATGGATTGCTAAGAATTTTCGGATTTTTATATTTTTTTATAAATTGTATTTAATGATTAACTAAAAAAAAAAATTATAAAATAAATTTTAAACAAAAACTAAACTAAACGAAAAAATTAAACTAACAAAAGTTTGTATCCCCCCAAACTTAAATGGGACAATGCCCTCATTGTGCAAAACAGGGGACATAAAAAAAAAATTATTTATTACTTTATTGCTATGTTAGTAACCGAGTATATAATCTGCAACAGAATAAAAAATTCTTTCCCCCAATCTTGGGAGAAAAATACTTTCGATTTATAGATTTAGAAAGTTAGATGTTAGTAAAAAAAATTGTTAGTAATGTTAGTAACATACTGTTAGTACAAAAATAATTTATATAACTGGATATTTATAATGATCTGCAAAAAATGAAAATCTATTTGAATTATACCTGAGGTTTGTAATTTTCTATAAGATTTTTTTACTCAATGGTAGAATATAACACAAGGGTGACATCATTGGATTCATCTTCCCCATCGGATATCTCTGCTGTGGAATAACCATCCTTCTCTGCAGTTGAATCTCCTTGTGCTGCCAATTCAGCTTCTACTGTATGTCCTTCGCCTGCAATTCTTGGACAAGAAGTACCTTATGGGCACTATTTTTCTTTATCAGCCTTTTCTTTGAGATATGAAGTAAGCTTCTTGATGATGGCAGATTTTAGTTGATTTTCTATTCTCAGCTTTTCTGTTTTGACTTTTTCTTTTGCTAATGCGATAAGGTAATTCTTAGTTTATGACTCAATTATCTTTACTTGTTTGTCATTGACTGAGCATAGGGAATTTCTGTCCTCTTAAAGTTTTCTTACTTTTCCTTGTTCTACCATCAGTAAGTGAGTCTTTTCTTTTAGCTACTGATGGAGGGATTTCTAGTAGTCCTTAAGAGCTTTTTCTCGCACAGTTTCTACATCATTAGGAACTACCATCAAACTGCCAAACTATTCAAGGATACTGGCGATTCTCTCTTTATATACTCCCTTCTCTTCTCCCCAAGCCTATTGTTTTTCACTCATTTCTTTAGTTTGCTGTACTAGTTGGGTTTGAAGGGATGAAGTGGCATCGTGAAGTTTCTTTTCTGTCTCTGCTACCCATCTCACACCTTGTTCTTCTAGAGCTTTCCTTCGCAAGTTGTCCATGATCTCTGCTCGTTCTTGAGCAGTCAAGGTGGTACCGTGAACTCTCTTTTTTAATCCGTGAAATTCCCCCATCCACTTTCTTACTATTCCTGACAGTTGTATCAAAGGTGGAGCATTTGTGGTAATCCAATGCTCTAGTGCTCTCACTTTTCTATTTACTTCTGGCAATCGTAATAGGCTTGGTTCATGTGTGAGTTGCCATTGCTCTACTACTCTTAGTCTCCTTTCTAATTCGTGAATTGATGTGGTGGGGACTGGAGGGTCCTCAGTGGGTGCTTCTTCTTCATATAGCAATTCTGTAAAGCTCTCTCTTGATAACTTTGAGCTTTTATCTGCATCTACTACTTGAGCTGTGAAAGTTTGTTCTATATTGGCTGTAGGCTGAGAAACAGATTCTATTGGTACGGGGACATGGCTAGAAGTAACCATTCCCCCAGCCTGTTGATCAATTACAGAAGGAGTTTCTTCTAATCTTTCTAGAATTGGGCTCACAGGGTTTGCTTCTGTAGTGGTCGGCAATTTGGCTGCCTCGATTGAAGGGGACATAGCAGGCCCTACAGGTGAATCCAAAGTAGGTTCGTATAGACTGACTTGGTCTACGATCGGGGTTCTTAATTCGGTTATCAGGGGGCATGTTCTTGCTCTCTCTTGTGATGGAGTAATCACACCTTCTAAAACTGCATCTTCTGGTCTCACAATTTCTGTTGTTTGTACTATCTCAGTTTCCTCTCTTTCCTAAGGAATTTGAGAGACTTGTGGTATAGAGGAGGTACTTTTGGTGCACGGAGCTAAGGGGATTCTCTTTGTGTTATCAGCATCTAAAGTTCTCCTATAGGCTAAAACTGTTAAGCCTTCCTCTGGTATGGGTAGAGTTTTTTCTTTGGCGTCTATACTATACGCCACATTCATCAGCAAATTAGTAATAAGTCCTCCAAATGACAAGGTCAACTTCTTCTTCTGATATTTTTCTTGACTCAACTTCTCCCTCACGACAGAGATTACCTCAAAAAGGTAAGATGACACATTGAACCAATAGCAATTTTCCATTAAGTATAATGCCTTAGCAAATAAGGCTCTTCTCTGTGTTCCATGGCCCGTGGGGTGAATAGTTTTATGGAGAAGCACATCGAAAAAGTGGAGTGATAAGCTTCTTGTTTCTATATCCTTTCTAAGGAAAAGGACCTGTCCCGTAGAGCTTTTCCTAATAATTCAATTGCTCTTTGGGGAAAATAGGGAAGGGTATCTAATGGCATCTTCAGAAGGTTGGCCTCGGGATTATCCTGGGACAACTGTGGTATTTCTAGGGGTGCATTCATAATCCTGGCGACCATTTCTTTTAAAATTTTGATCGGAAGCCCATCAATGCTGGTGGAGAGGGTTGGGGGTAATCCTTGACTGCTTTTAGTCATATTTTTATAAAACAGCCTCACCAATCTGGGATAGACTAGTGGGACTCCGGGCTCGAGGAAATAGGTCAACCCGACATCTTTGAAGTATTTAATAGCTTCCCCACCAATTTCTAATTTTTCTAAGGATTCAACATCCACTGCAATTTCAGCACCCACAATATGATGTTTCATTGAAGTAGGAACCTTATCTGCTGTCATAGCAGATGATGCTGGCCTTTTTCCTTTATCTAATTTTAAGCCCTTTTGTAGGGACAGATACAGACTCTGTCCCAGTTGTGTCTGTAGGACCTTTTCTGATAACTACCCTAAGGATTTGATTTTTTTCTTGGGAGGGTTTGTTTCTTTTGATTTAGCTTTAGTGGCAACAGACCGCGCAATTCGATGAATGATTGGGGTGTTATCGAAATTGTTACCTTCTTTTTCTTCATGTTCTTCCCTTTATCGTTTGCTTGTTTCGTTCGTCATACCTCCACTCTTTTTTCTTTTTACATATTGGAACCCTAATTTATAATTGTAAAATAGAACGTGCGTAGGGATCTTCATATTTAATTAGCGGGGAGTAAGGGGTTGTAAGAGAATAACGGTTAGATTGGGTGGAAGAACGGTTAAGATTACAAACGATTTGAAAAAGAGAGGGAAGGTAGGAGGAGAACTTGGAAGGTTTTTTTTTTGAAAATGGGGTCAACATATCCTTTTCACGAATATGTAGGTCCCGTCTTCAGTGATGACTTGCTAAGCCGGTCATTACTGAATGTTAACCTAGAATCGTAAGTTGATTCTAGCCTTAGAAAAAATCACAAACGCTGCGTTTTAATCTACAAATAATCATAAATCCATGTGATTATCCACTTATACTATACAGTAGGTATAAATTACGATCTATCATTTAGTGAAATATGTCGTATTATAATACCTAAAAGAGAAAAATGAAATAGTTTACATAATTTACACATTGTGGTATGGATGAGTCAGTAGCGCGACGATCCATGAGGATTTTTTAATTAGATTTTGGGGAGCAGTTGTCTATCCCAGGAAAGTTTGGCCTCTAGGATTGTTTACAGGCTGCATGGGCAATTATCCACTTTCTCTCCTTGCCACTTGCGAAGCTAGTTGACCTATCTGGCTTTTGAGCTTCGTGATGGACTGAGTATGTGAGTGAAGGGTCTGAGAGAATTGAGTAAGTTGGTGCAAATCTCTAAAATGTTGGTGTGACTGCTGTTGTAAATCTTGGAGAATTTGAATAATCGTAGCATTAGACATATTGCTATGTGGTCTACTTTGGGATTATGTTGCCTGTGTTTGGGATCTTTGGTGGAAAACTTGAGTCTGGAGAAATCGGGGTTGCGAAACTATTGGTGCTAGTTGTGCTCCCACCGTAGAACCATAATTAAATTCTGGATGATTTCTCCACGATGGGTTATAGGAATTCCTGTAATCTGCCCTCTGAAAAGTCATTGCTTGTTCAGTTTCTACCATTTCTTGGTATTGTGGCCCAGCAGAATTTTCATTATATGCTTGAGTCTGGCAATTGGAATGATTTGCCGTAGACTGATCCAACGTGTTTAGGTTGGAATTCATGAGTCTGGCAATTGGAATGATTTGCCGTAGATCTCATACACCCCTCCTCTTGCGAGTGGGGTATGACGAGCAATCTCTGGATCAGTCTGTAGCAATGCATGTTTTTGCTTTGAAGTGTTAGCCAATTTCTTAAATAAATTCCAGGTCTACTGGCCATTTTGAGCCATGAAGGCTCCTCCACTTACAACATTGATTGTGGACTATTTAGTCTCAGTCAATCCCTGGTAAAAACTTTGTGCTATAGACCAATTCAGCACCTCGTGGTGAGGGCACTTTCGTAGCAAATCCTTCTTTAGTTGTCAACTCTCATGAAATAATTCTACAGGTTTTTGCCTGAAGCCTTGAATTGCATGGCGAATTTGGTTTGTTCTCCCAATTGGAAATTATTCAGCCAAAAATTTGGACTATAAGTCTTTCCAAGTGGTTATACTCCTGGCAGGTAGTGAGACTAACCATGCCTTCGCCCTATCTTTGCGAGAGAAAGGAAACAGACGCAGTCTTATAGCTTCTTTACTGGTCGTGGTCTGTAGCATTGTGCAGATTTCTATAAAGTCCCTCAGGTGTTGGTAGGGATCTTCTCTATCAAGCCCACGAAAAGTTGGTAGAGTTTGGAGTGTGTGAGGCTTGATGTCATAGTTTTGACCTTCAGCTGCCTCTTGTATAACTATACAAGATGGCTCGGTCAAAGCTATTGGGCTGAAATGTGCTTCAATTGAGAGTTCGTCAGCCATGGGTTGTGAGTTTCTTGTAGAGGATCGGTTAAATGCGAGTCTGCGCAAGAAAGTCCGCTCAATTTCTGGGTCATATTCGAAAGAGTCTAGTCCTCTAGACTAGGTATAATGCATACACCAGAAAGCAAATCTTTTTATATATAATATTTATATAATATTTATTTTAGAAGAGCAGGGAGAGAGAACAAATCTAAGTATCTGGCTTCTGTGATCAGGAGAAGTTGGAGCCTTGATTTGCCTAGACCGAATAAACCTGAAAAAGATTAAGAAGAGATTAAATAAAAATAAAATATAAAGAAATGTAAAAAGAGAAAGATAAATATTAGTTTCTAAAAGAATAAAAATATTAGAGAAAAAAAATAAAAATAAAAGAGAAATTCCGCTTCCCTGGCAGTGACGCCAAAAACTTGACTTGGTTCTTATTATGTATTATATTTATGTTAAATTCAAGTCTTAACATAAAAATTATAGTACTAGCATAGTATCGATCCCACGAGAAAGTTTATTATCTAGTTATTCATTTTTTCTATCTTTTATTTAAATCCTTATTTTAAAAACTTCTATTTATCTTTAAGATCTAATCTACTGGAGAAATATAAATAAATGAATAGTTTTAATCTAAAGTGCATAAAAATAAATCCTAATCTTCATTCCTCAGATTAAGGTCTTCAATCTTAATCTTCAGCTATCGGACATTTATAAATTTAAACAGTATCGTTACACTATATTTCTAGTCTCCTAGCATTGGTCGTCAATCAAGTCTAAGATCCTATGAATATAGATTTAATCTAATTAACAACTTTCTAAAATTTGGGCGTCAATCAAACCTTAGAAAATTGAAGATGGAAAAGTAAAAACCGTTACACTTATCTACAAATTCTAACTTGAGTCGTCAATTTAAATCAAAACTTGGAGATATTTATAAAGCAATTAAATCTAAACTAAAAAGTAAAGTAAAATATATCCTTCACCCCTCAGCCGCAGTCGTCAATTGCTCCTGAGAAACTACAGATATCTACACTAATCTTCAGCATTCAATCGCAGTCGTCAATTGCTCTTGAGAAACCTCTGATATCTAAACTACTCTAACTGGTATATACTACTTTGATCGTAAGAAAATCCAACCTTAGGCATTAATTGATGCTGAAATTTTTCGATGCTTATTTTTATGCCAAGCCCTCTTATTTATAGATTATAAGGGATCGATTTATAATGATCTAATTCAAATAAAAGAAACTACTAAAAATAAATGTATCCTAATATAACTCTAATTTCTAATTTTATCTTTCCTTGCTTCCTTTAGTTGACGTGCTTCTAGAGTGCTCTCTAATTTACAGCAGCATAGTCTTTCAGAGTAGATCTTCATCAATCTTCCCAGATCCGTGATTCATCAGACTTCTAGACATCTTCTAATTCTGTCAATGGCGGTGATAATCTTCACTCACGTGATCAGCAACAATAGTAATAGTAGAAAAGCTTCTTTTTTTAGAAAATCATTAATCACAATTTCTTATGTTCTTCTTTTCTTAGAAATCGTTAATCATAATTCTCTATTTTTCATAGCTTCCTTAGTTGACAATTCTCTGAATTACGATTTTTCGCTTTTCTTCTTTTTATCTCTTTTTGTAGAATCATAAATTACGATTTTCTGTCTTTCAGTAGGCGGCAAACGTCTTTCTCACTCAATCGTCTTTCTTATTGCTTTTTGAGTTAACTTTGATGAATATTAACACTTAGGCTCTCTTTTACTCTTTTTCCTTAATATATGCACATCAGTAACTTGTTAGTAGCAAACTAAAGCCTAGCATAACTAAGTTAATGGTGATAAAATGATAAATTATGTGATTGATCACCTATAAAAAGACCTCCTTACCACGCCCAAACAGACGAAGTTTTTATAGGGATCTCTTCTCTCTCAAGCTCAGGCCTCTCCCAGGGAGCTCAAATTCCTCCTCTGCGGCAATAGAAGGAAAAATAAGCGCTCGGCTTCAGGTAATCTCCTTCTAGTTTTCAGTTATAGTTCTTGGTTCTTAGGTTCTACATTTAGCTCTTAATCTTCTTTCTAATTCTTATTTTTCTTTCTAGTTCTTAATCTTCTTTCTAGTTCTTAATGCTAGTTTGAATTCTTCGTTCTAGTTCTAAATTTTTAATTCTCAATCTCAATTTTTATTCCTAATTCTTATTTTTTTCAATCAAATTCAGTCTTTAATTCTCTATATTTATAAAATAGCCCTTAATCAACCGATTTACCCAAAGGAGCTTACGGAGGATACCCGAGAACGGGGTCGATCCTCTTTAGCATAATAGGCCACAACTCCCTTTTTTAATTAGACTCCTAGTTGGATTAGGAGACTAGATCAATTAGACTCCCAAAGGATCGGGAGATCATGTCACTTAGACTTCCAGTAGGATTAGGAGATTAGATTCGTTGGAATCCTAGCAGAAGTAAGAAGGCCAAACTAGTTGAATTAAAGGCAACCCAAAGCTGCTGCAGTTGGCTGGCCAACGTTCAGTAAATGAGTTCAACTTGCAAGTCTTTGCTTTTCTTAAAGCATGATTAGTGACGTGTTGCAGCATCGATAAACATCTGCAACTGGTGAACGCATAAACCCAACTATTTCTCCTCTAAAATTTATTATTTTAATTTCAGCATTTAATATTTTATAGTTCATTACTCCATTGTCCCTAGCCAGAGTCCACTCGGATCAAATTGGGCCACTTATTCTGAGACTCGAAAGGGCATAAGATTAAGAAATTAAGTATGTACATGTCATTCCTTACGTAGCCACCATAAGAACTACAATGTCTACAATCAAAACGGGTTTCTCAGAAGATAATATGAGTTATGTTATGAGTATGTATGAGTATATTATGCTATGTTATGGAGAGCGATATATTGTGATGGTATGCTACTATGGTGATCCTCACATGGTAGGCACAAGTAGCGACTCTGATACAGGTTGTATTAGGGAATAGAAGAAGAATATACGCCCATGTGATGTATAGACGCATGTGTCATTGTAATATAATAAGTAATGTTTATAGAGTGTGGTGAGGTACGTTGGGATTGGAGTGTGTTTAGATCAGGGTCTTGCATTTAAGTAAAGATATGAGTTTGATGTTACCCATGATTCTAACATTTATTTATTTTTATATACTGTCATATTATTATTACGGCTCACGAGATGCACCTACACTGAACCTGAGTAATGTAGGGTGGATTGGTGGTATATCCACTAAGTTGCGTGTTGTTTAGCAACTCGGTCCTCGTGACATTTACTATGAGTACTAGGAGGATGGATCAAAATGTCAGAAAACCGATACATATCGTCCTAGTAAAAAACCGGTACGTATCGGATGATACGTTTCGGAACAGTAATGTACCGGATGATACATTCAATGCATTGTCCGGTATCATCCATACAAATGAATGATACGGTACATTTAATGTACCATATCGTTCACGTCCGATACCGATACGTATCGTCTGATACGTATCGGTATTAGACGATATTTTGATCCATGACCAAGAGCCTTGGGAGGGCGATGCTATAGCACATCATGGAGGACCTTAGTGACGATTGTGATCCTAGTGCTGAATATTGATAGCGCTAGTTTTGGTATAGATATTGATCTTCAGTTTAGATAGTCTATTTTATTATTTTGTACAGTCATTGTTTATCATTGGGCATTCATTGTTAGCCTCATACATTTGATTTATATTTGAACTTTATTTTTTTCTTGATTAGTAGTTATTTCATTAGTTCAATATCCTTTTTATTCATTATCTATTTATGCCCTTATTCATCATCTTTACACTATTGGATTCATGAATTTTGTGGAACCATATTAGCAGGAGAACTCTGATTATGTATATATATTCTCAGCATATCTGGGATGCGTGCGGGTCATACCACGAAATTCTAGGCCCTCTGGATGGGGTAGAATTTCAAGTCGTGACAGTAAGTGGGTCCAACTAAGGCAAGTGGGCTCAAACTGATTTAATGGCCAAAAGATCGATATACAAAGGAAAAGGGTAGCATGGTCACTAAGCCAAGGCTAGAGCTTGGTCATAACGATTTACCCATGAAATGCTCGTGGCAAGGTGGGAGCGAGGGCATCCCTTATGGATTAGTCCAAGCGTAAGCTTGGGATACCCTATGTTATATATATATATATATATATATATATATATATTTATATATATATATATATATATATATATATATATATATATATATATATATATATATATGAAACAGTGGACATACTGGACCAACAAAGTTAGTTGGCAACATGCTCCCTTAGATGCCATGTGGAACCCGATCTACGTGAATGAGTGCCCCAAAGATCGTGATCATTGAAAATACATACGCATGTGGACATACAGATTCTACTGGCTTACGATCTTAGAAATCCACACCGTCAAAGTGATATATCATCAATTGAAGGGGTATGGGTCTAAAAATTATCCTTTTTTGGAGATATGAACCATCCGATATGTGCACTCTAATACCAACGGTTTCTCTTAATTTTGATGGTTGATATTAAAGTTAACCAATCAGATGATTTACATATACTTATAAGCATGATCCTTTGGCTGAGATATGTTCGAACGATGCATTGCCACTTGGTCAATTTAGATTGATCTTAGAAGTGTGCCACATGGCACATTGATAAATCACACTTCAATGGTATGAGATAAAAAAAATATTTTAATGGTGTAAGATCATTTAACACAATTTGGTGTTTAAATGTAGGTGATTAGCCATTATCCTATAAAAATAAGTTTTTTATTTTTCTTTTTTCATATAATTAGTGAATGACCATGTTCATGCGCACGTGGGACGTGATACCCGGATGGATTCCACATGGCACCAACTAGCATCAATGCTAATAATTTTGGTGCTATGTGAATGATTGTGCAAAGGACATGATCGTGAAACACACGCACACACAAACTCTATATGCTAGATCATGTGCCATGTAGCATTTGGTCATGAGTTGCACCATATCCTCTAAGGATTCACCAAACTCTTTAGGTTGTAGTAAACTCTACATTCAAGTCATTTGGGTGCCATGGTGGCACCCTGTAGTGATTCAAATTTCATGTCTTTAATACACCTAATTTATTTATATGTGTCTAATAGTGTATACACCACATGCTTTGAATTTTCAAATGTTTTAATTAAAAATATATGTTTTGATTTTCAAAATCTTATATTTATTTTGTCATTAATTGACACATGTTATGTGATAGCAAACTAGTTAGAGGTTTAAATTAGAGACAAAAGGTCAAAGGATCGAACCTTGGTATGAAGGTTTGAAACCTTTATTTTGGACCTTGAAGTAAATGCTTATATATCCTTCTATAGTGTGTTAGCATAACACTAGATGTTTTCTTAGTAAGTTAAAAGGTGTGTTACGGAGCCTCCTTCAAGAGTCATCGTCGTAGTGAGGAACCCAATTGAATCACGGAGATACGATCGATCTAGGTATGGAGAAATCATGCTTTCCTTTAAAACTTAAATATTGAATTAAATGTGATTTTCATGGTAAGTAATGTTTTTATTTCATAAATAATAAATGGTATGGATTAGATGCGATGCATGCTATGATTGATGCATTTTAATGTTGAGATTTATGTTCAAAAATCGGGTTAAAATCCCACCATGTAATTTGAGTCACTTTGAGGAGTGCTCATAGGTCGAAGTCGATCAATCAAACTTGAAAATCAATCAATCGATTTCTGGGCAATATTTCACAGTCTGCTCTCTGGTTGGAATCGATCGGTTTATTCAGAAAACTGATTGATCGAGTCTAATGGTTTATAATTTTAAGAGAGAAATTGATCGATCGAGTTTAAATATAGATCAATCAATTCTGATTGACATGTTACAGATTTGGACTCAGGACAGACATCCGTGTCCTTCTTTTTCAGTTCTTTTATAATAAATGCAATTAAATGATAAGGTGTATGCTCAGTGACTGTAATTTTATGCACTCCATGGCTTCATAATGATTTACGAATTGCACGATAATGGCACATGTGAACATGATGAAACGTTTAGCAATGATCATGCTTGATTAGACCGAATGTCTTGAGAGGGACGGAGTCTAAAGAACATTTAATATAGACATGATTTGACCCAATGTCTTGAGAGGGACGGAGTCTAATGAGCATTAAACAAATAAGGACGCATTAGACCCAACGTCTTGAGAGGGATGGAATCTAAAAGTCAATGTCTTGAGAGTGACGGATAATTAAATGAATAAGGACTTATTAGACCCAACGTCTTGATAGAGATGAAGTCTAAAAGTCAGCGTCTTGAGAGGGACGGATAAAATATGAACTTAAAAGAAAAGACAAATTCATGAAATGTTGATTTACATGTTATGCCAGTTCCTTTCAACTTATTGATATTATGTATGCCACAAGCACACACTCTTGATTTATAAAAATGTCTACATTGCAGTAACATGATTTATGTCTTTAAGATTCCAAGGATTGCATATTTGGCCTATACAAGTATAAACTTACACCCCTTATTGATGTAGGTGGTCAGATGAGACAGACGTAGCTGAGAATAACGTATGAGCTTATGGTGATGAGACTGCATGTGGTGTTCAGGAATCTGAGATGGATGGCTGGTCAGTCAGATAATTTATCATTTTATCACCCATAACTTAGTAATGCTAGGCCTTAGTTTGCTACTAATGAGATGTTAATATATAGATATTTAGAATAGTAAGTAGAAAAGAGCCAAAATATTAATCTTTGCCAAAATAAACTTCAAAAGTAGTAAGAAAGAAGATCGCATGAGAATACGATCCCAATTGTGTTTGAGTACTAGTCGTGAACTGAAAAAAAAAAAAAAAAAAAAAGAGTTACGATCCAAATTGTAATCTTGAGAGAGCGAAATTAGAAGAAGAAAAGAAAGAATCGTACTTATGATTCCTCATAAGAACGCTCAAAGACTGGAGACATCGTGCTATAAGGAATCATACTAAAGAAACTGAAGAAATCATACTAAAGAAACTGAAGAAATCGTGCTTACGATTTCATACTATAAAGTTCATGTGCTACTGCTAAAGATCACGTAAAGAATTGCACTGTCATGCACAGAATAGAAAGAACTCTTGAAATAGAAGTCTGCTATCTTACGGATCTGAGAAGATTGGTGAAGAAGAATCCTGAAGATCTTTGTTGTTGAAATTAAAGAGAAGAATCATGTATGCATCTATCATCCGAAGCAAGAAAGATTAGATTAGAAGTTTAGTTTTATTAGGAAACTTTTATTTTTAGTAGTTTACTTTTATTAGGACTTGAATAATGTAATCGACCCCTTATGATCTATAAATAAGAGGGCTCGGCGCCAGAATAAGCTATCCAAGGAATTCTCAGCAACAATTGACAATTGAGGTTGGGATTCCAGAAGATCAAAAGTGGAGTAGTGTATATGTAGTTTCTCAAGAGCAATTGACACCTGCGACTGAGAGATGAAGCATAAATTTTATTGCATTCTAGTTTAGATTTTTTTTTATTACATTTTTCCTGTTTTATAAATATTTGATAGTTCTTGATTTTAATTGACACCTAAGGTTGATGATTTGAAAGATTAGTATAATGGAATTTTATTTTTCATCTACAACTTTCTAGTTTTTGATTGACGTCCAAATTCTGGAAGGTTTCAGATTATTATAGATCTATATTGAAAGAATTTCATATTTGATTGGCGCCTAAATTCTGAGAGACTTAGATATAGTGTAACGGTATTTTAATTTTTGTAAATATTTGAGAACTGAAAGAGACTGATTGACGACTAGGATCTCGAAGCTGGAGGATTTAGATTTATTTTTTCACACTTTAATTTAATTGAAAACCCATTCTTTATTCTTTAAAGGCAAATAAATTTTTTTAAGAGTTTCAACCTTCCTCGTGGGAACGATCTTATACTAGTGCTACAATTTCCGTTGTGCGCTTTCAATAGGTTAAGACAGGGCACACTCATAGAGTTGTCAATGGTGATGACAGCTTCGTAGCCTAGCTAGTTATTTGCTTATAATATTATTATTTCATATGGACGAGACAAAAATTGGCCAGTAGTTTTATTAAGAATGTTTTAAGCTTTTAAGTATATTAGACTTTATAATTGGAATAAGATGTTTGTCATGGGTTTTATTACGATTTATTACTACTTATTAAAATTTTCCTTCTATTGTTTAAGGCACTCTTAGTGCCTTATAATGTTTATGCGGTTCATGATATACCATGGTACGGCCTGAGATCTTACAATCAAACATTGTGAGCTTTCGGGCTGCTACAGTTGGTTTCATAGCGTAAGGTTGATTCTTACATCTGAAATATGTAGAACTAAAGTCTAATATGAGTTAATTGACGATTGCAGATGACGAACAAGCACATTGATGCGTTGACGGGGGAAATTGTGAATGCCATCAATGCAACTAGAGCTTCAAATCCCCATCCTACCCTTACTCCTAGGTCAGAATTGGACGAATTCTGTGACAACCTGCCGTTTCCTTTCATATCATTAAGGAACCATCGAGTCGTCGGATCACCTAACATGATCCTTTCATCTAAGGAGTCATTTCTCCTCTCACTCCACAAGCCACAAACCTACTTTGGGAAGAACTCTTCGGCGAAATCGTCTTCCTCGTCTTCGTCGTCTTCTCCCTCCTCCTCTTCGGGCACGTAAGTAGGATCTGCAGCGTGCTCCGGATCAGGCTCTACAGCTAAGACATTTAAGTCGTGGAATGAACTATCATCAAAGCTTAGTAGAGAATATTACATTTGCTAACATACATTGATAAGTTATCGCATTTTCATGGAGAAGCATAAAGAATATGACTTTTCTATTATATGATGAATATGATGCTACAATATGCTGATATGTTGGATTTAACGCATGATGCAACAAGTATGAAAATAATCAGGTTGAAATAAGATACCCATGCAAGTCGTAACAGTAAAATCAAGCTCCCGAGTTAGCGGGATCACTTGTCAAGCACCCGAGTTAGCGGGATCACTTGTCAAGCTCTCGAGTTCGCGGGATCACTTGAACCAAGAACCTCAAGCTCTCGAGTTAGTGAGATCACTTGCTTTAAGCCAGAATAACAATGTAGAAAGGATACCACAGACAGTAGGATCTGATTAATGACCAAGATATGAAATCAAGGAATATGCATGCATACTTTTAACTAGCATGTTATGTATGTTAGCATCCTTCATCATACCAACTTATATTCCTTTCTGTCTCTAACTAGAATTAAACATATTATAAACTTTCCAGGCACAACTGATACTTATGTCTATTAAATTGGTGTGCATATAATTGATTTCCAAATAGGATATTCTCAAATTCTATGAACAGTGGTTAACACTACTACTATAGGTTCATACAGGTCACATGAGTACATTATTCACAATGCTAATAGTTACTTTTCCTCATTATCATTTAATTGAATTTAACTTATAGGTTAGCATGTGCATCATCAGGTCATCAGATATCTATAAATCTTTTAATTTAACATGATAGGTTGCACTCTCAAAGAGAATGATCAATCTCAACACACATTAACAAAGTACATTTCCTACCTGATTCGATTCAATCAGATGTGAGCTCATGCGTCAGAGACCATCACTCTTGTCTAATTTGCATAAACTAGATATATGCACCATGTTGCACCTATCAGATAAAATCTATATTAATATATAAATTTAGTCTATAATCGGATGGGCTCATGATTTACCTGAGACCCTACTATATGCTCATATGGACCAGTAATGGACCCAAGGTTTGGTATGCACAAAGCACAGCCCAAAACATCAGCTGATAGAGGTTGCCGCAACAAGCTTCCAGGGTTGTTGCAGCAAGCCACTCAGCAGGGGATCTTGCTGCGGCAACCCTTTGAGGTTGCCGCGGCAAACAAGGCTTGCCGTGATTTCTGCTTGACTTCTCTGGTTTTGGTGTCTTTCTAATCTTGCTGATATATATATATATTTATATAAAGTTGTAGCATTTATAGATGTACATAGTTTTCAGTTCAGCAGGTCTTCAACGAAGAATCCGGAGTGCAACAATCACTCGGGCCAAAGCCTATGTATTCACGTTGAGTTCAGAGTTGTTGCTTCAAGTCCAACTGTGTAATCTATGACCCTATATTTTTAATGTACATTGACGACATACCTTTTTGGTGACTACGAGGTTACGACAATGCCGTAAGTAGATCAGAATCGAACTCATGACGTCTATGGACGAGGTGGCACAGAAATAAGCTCAGCTACCAATTTCTGCTCTCATGGTCTGCATGCTCTGATAACAGTGTACTAAACTAGGATTACTCTTTTGTTTTTATTTTCAGGATCTTGTTACTAGGATTGCCATAATCGCCAGTAAAAAGCTGAAGCAGGAAGCAGAAAGACAAGGGCTTCTTAGCGAGGATTTATAGTGGTTTAAATCCACATTGCGTGCATGAAACTCATATGACTCATTGAGTCGTGTAGCGTATTTTTCATGGAAGCAGCTTATAAGATAGCCAAGGGTAGGATCAGCTGTAAGACTAACATGTAGTCTTAACTTCTATCAGCAGATACAACAAAAGTTTATGCGTCCATTCTCTCTTTTGTCATATAGGCTATTAAGGGCTGGTATCCTTTGTCAAGTCAATACTAGTTAGTAAGTGGTATCTACCTAAAAGTGTTAAAATAACTACCGGTAGCTAAAAGTTAAAATAACTACAAGTAGCTTATAAGCCTTTCTAGTTTATATTCCAAGTTATGCTAGCACTTAGTGATTGTGTATAGTCCAAGTTTCCCAAGTACACAAGTCTTGTACACAGAGTTAGTGTAGATGCTAGCTAGGTTTGGTTCTCATACAAAGCCCATCTAGTCACTATTAGATATAAGCAGATAAGCCAAAAAGAGGCTTCCTAAAGACAAACTTGGGTTAGCTTATACACTATGCGCATATGAGATATCGTTCAGATGATATTGTGTGGTTATGATCTATTTACTTGATTATGATCTATTTCCTTCAAACAGGGTCTTAGTTTACGTGTTTTGCTAAACATTAACACTCTACAGACATAGAGATTTAATTCATGTTAACCACTACAGTTAGTAAGGTCCCACGTGTCATGGTTTTGGCACAGGTCCTACCGATCCTGTGACCTGCTTACGTAGTGTGGGTTCTTGATATGACTATCTATTACATTCTCCCCTATTTAAGGAATTTTCATCCTCGAAAATAAATCGAGACAACGATGGGCAACAGGTGAATGCCGCAATAGCTAACATCAATAGTTTCGCACATGACAACTAGAAATATAAAAAGGAAGATAACATACAGTAGAATCTCAAATGAACAAAACAAAATCTAACTAAAATAGAGAGAACCGCAATGATATTAACCACAACACGTATCACTTATCAATCATTGACATGAGGTCTATAGTATACAATAAACACAAATAAACAATCTTGTTAGAGATGAACTCAATTTAATCCGATGCAAAATTAAAATGTCATATATAAACTACTAGCTTATGAGGTTATAATTTATCAGGCTAGGGACTCGGTTGTTATTGGCCAACGGAGGAAGGACCCTCATCTTGCTGCTGAAAGTCTTGCTGGAATTCTGACACCAGTAATGCTGCATTGCGGGTGTATTGGGAGGCGAAATTGCGCTCCCGCCCAATGTAAGGGTTTGCAATGGTTTGGAATGTATGCTCCATCATGATGTTGGTTACTTCTTTAATATAATCAATGTGTTGATGGAGCATATAATAATTTCGATATAAATTATCGAATTGGAGAAGGGTCTGCTCATGGTTTTCACGTATGAGCTGTGCCAAAGCAGCATTGGTGTATATCTCAGGTGCTAAGGGAACCGACTCGGTTTGTGCTTGAGTGTGAGATTGAGGGGGAATGGGGATGTCTTGGGTTGGTATCGAGGGTGGTGCTTGTGGAGGTGGTGGAGGAGAACGGATCTAGCTAGCTTGGCGGTTTCAAACCGCTTGGGATGACCTTTGACATACATTTCGCCAGATAGCTGGGCTAAAAACCCGCATATTATCCGTGCGGATTTCTTCACCCTGGGGAATCTGATAGGGAACTTGATTCACACTATCCGAATGTCTTTCTAAAAGACGGGAAATTAAACGAGGATAGGGGCATGATGGCATGGGATTAGAGATATTGCTTTGCAAATTGATGTTAGCATATTTAATGCCTTCCCATGCCACCCTAGGGGCATTTAACCATCGGTTTTTATGCACAGTGAATAGAGCTTGTAAGAGAGCATCTCGGCGCTCTCTCTCATGCTACATTGAGTATAAATTACAATGGAATACACAGTCAAAAAACTATATTTTCTGTGGTAATTGGCTGCGACGGACTGAAAGGCCGTGAGCATAAGAGGTCTGCCCATCAGTCATCTTTGTAGTGATGTGATGAAATTTCACATCCCTTTGTCGAGGCATCTGCAGTCCGAGCTTGTGTTATGTCTTGTAAATTGAAATAAAATTTTCGATTATCAATTTCAGTCTCCAATTGGCCAACTGTTGGTGATACTTTTAGATTTTGGTAAAATAAATGGACGAGACGCGGATAAAACTGGGTATGGAATGGTTGATATAAGACGTCTAACCGCGCCTGTTCCATATACCTAAAGGACCATGCAGTCTGGTCGTTCGGTGTCAGTAGTCGATCGTCGATGATCCACTCGTGTTCCATAGCTTTCGTAGCCCACCATGGGACGGGCTGTTCTTGCTCAACGGGTGGATCGATTGGGTCATGGGAAGGAGCAGGGGCCTTGCCCTTTGCTTGAGCTGAGGCTTTTGGGGGTTTTGATACCGTGGTCTTCCTATGAGGCATCTTAGTGAATTTAAAAGACAATAAAGGAACAATTGGAGCTAGGATTCTGGTTTTACCTCACACAGCCACCAAATGTGCTTGGATTAGTGAACTAGCAGAAAATGAAGAGATGCCAAGAGGAGATCAGTAGCATGCAACCGATTTTGGTTGATCTCGTGGAGTGCATGCAGGTAAAATGGCTTGGAAGGTAGGGGAAACCAGAAACCGTTCAGCAAATATAACAGAAAACCAACTTGAAGTGGGTTTCGGACCCACATAACTTGCACAGGGTTGCCGCGGCAACCATATAGGCTTGCTGCGGCTAGCACTGTTCCTTGCTGCGGCAAGGAGGTCAAACTTTTGCTGGCCCAGATTTCGAGGCCCCGTGGCTTTGGTGCAAATTGTGTTAGTACCTGGGTATACTTATCAGATACAAGGTCTATAGAAAAATATGTGTTGGCTTTTTTGACATGTGTTGCTATATGAAATTATTTTAGTTTGATGAAATAGTAAGTGGGAAAATACTGTGGCAGCCCATATGTGGCCTTGCAGTGTTTAACTGGGACTTGTGGTAGTATGCTGGGATGTGTCACCATGCTTAGGTGTCATCCTCAACAATTTACAACTTTATTGTTTCTTCAAAAATTATTTTTAACCATTTCAATAAAAACAAAAAACAAAATAATTGTTATTTTGTTTCTAAAATCAAATACTTGTATTTTAGTTTTAAATGACAATGATGTAATTATATTTTATTTTATCTATCTCTAAGGCTTAGTGGGTGTACTATATTTGATGTGGTTACTTATAGACGGGTACAGGGTGCATCAAACAGAATATTAAAATAATAAAGTTATAAATGTAGCAATCATTATTTATGTTATTTATTTCTAATTAGGTGAAACTTAGAAATATTCATGAAGCATAATCATATTGTAAGTGTACTTTAAGTACGTACCTTATGTAAAGAATTGAGGGTACTGAGCACGAATATCAACTTTGCGTTCCCAGGTAGCCTCATGCGATCCATGATTCTTTCATTGGATCAAGACGAGTGGAATTCATTTTGTTCATGAAATTTGATCTCTGCGATCTAAAATCTGGCTTGGTTCTTCGGTCACCGTTAAATCTTCCTGGATATCTAATGGTTGATAATCCAACACGTGTTCGATCACTAGCGTACTTCCTCAGCATAGACACGTAGAATACGTCATGAATGCCAAATAGATGCGGAGGTAAAGTGAGTCGATACACGACCTCCCCTATTCTGCCTAAAACAGGAAATGGTCCAACATAACGAGGACTCAACTTAGCTCGTTTTCCAAACCGCATCACGCCTTTTGTCGGAGAGATTTTGATAAAGACGTGCTCGCCAATCTGTATACCATTTTTCAGAATGATAATATAGTTTAGTGAAGTCACAAAAGACTTATCAGTGTTGGGTATTACCTGAAAATCAACACTTGTTCTTTTGAGATCGGCGTAACTCTTTTGTCGACTTTGAGTACTCTTCAATCGTTCTCAAATAACGTGAACAACTGCATTGGTGCTTTCGATCAAATCAGGGCCTAAAATGAAACGCTCTCCAGCTTCTTCCCAGTTAATTGGAGATTTACATCGGCATCCATATAGTGCCTCGAATGGTGCCATACCGATACTTGACTGGAAGCTGTTATTATATGCAAATTCGATCAGGGGTAATTGCTTATCCCACGATCCTTGAAAATCTAGCATACAGGCCCTTAATATATCTTCTATCACCTGATTTACCCTCTCCATCTGCCTGTCGGTCTGAGGATGAAATGCATTGCTGAAGTCTAACTTGGAACCCATACCTTCTTGAAAACTCTGTCAAAATCGCGAAGTATATAAAGGGTCGCGATCTGACACAATGCTGACGGGTATCCCATGTAATCATACAATCTCTCGCAGATAGATTTCAACCAATTTTGACACTGTATATCGCGTACTATAGGGTACAAAATATGCTGATTTGGTGAGACGATTAACAATCACCCAAATCTCATTGTAACCTTTCTGAGTACGGGGCAAACTAAAAATAAAATGCATGGAAATATTTTCCCATTCCACTCTAGAATGGGTAGTGGCTGCAACAGACCAGGATGAATAACATATGTTGGTACTGCCAGGATGAATAACATATGTTGACTTGTGAGCTTCTTCGAGAATTTCCTGACGTAAGGCATGATCATCAGGTACACATACTCGACCTCGAAACAATAAGGACCCATCGTCCTTAATCAAGAATTCTAATTGTAGCCCACTTTGTACTCCCTATCGGATGGAAATAAGCTCTTCATCTTACATCTGGAGCTCTTTGATCCTATCAAAAAGTGGAGCCCGGATCATTACTGTAGCAAGTAAACCTCCAGTTGACATTGCTGGCAGAGTGGCACTCGATGATACAATGTCATTGAGTAGTTTCCATCTTTGTAACCGGGTCATAAGATGAGATAACTGAGCAGATGATTTGTGACTAAGCGCATCAGCTACAACATTGACTTTGTCGGGATGATACTGAATAGAACAGTCATAGTCTTTTAAGAATTCCATCCACCTTCTCTGCCTCAAATTCAACTCTTTCTGGGTAAAGAGGTATTTAAGGCTCTTGTGATCGGTGAAAATTTTGAATGTTTCACCATACAGATAGTGTCTCTAGATTATTAATGCGAAAATAATCGCTGCTAATTCTAGGTCGTGAGTGGGATAATTCTTCTCGTGGTCTTTCAACTGACGGGAACCATATGCAATTACATGTTCCCATTGATTTAAAACGCAACCTAACCCACTGTATGGCGCATCACTGAAAGCGACAAAACCACCACTACCTGATGGTAATGCTAAAACAGGTGCTGAAGTGAGTCTCTTTTTCAATTCTTGGAAACCCTGTTTGCAAGCCTCAGTCCACTTGAATTTAACATTCTTTCGAGTGAGCTGCATGAGTGGTACAGCAAGTCGTGAAAATCCTTCTACAAAACATCAGTAATAACCTGCAAGACCTAGAAAACTTTGAATTTCGATTACTGTCTGTGGCTACTTCCACTGTACTACAGCCTCGATCTTTGCAGGATCAACAGTAATACCCGCTTCTGAGATAATATGGCCCAGAAAACTGACTTGATTCAACCAGAAGTCGCAATTACTGAATTTCGCATACAACTGCGAATCTCTCAATGTGTGTAATGCCAGACGTAGATGATCTTCATGCTCTGTCTTTATTTTTGAATAAATAAGTATATCATCGATGAATACCATGATATATTGATCAAGATAAAGTTTGAAAACCCGATTCATCAAGTCCATAAATGCAGCAGGCGCGTTGGTCAACCAGAAGGGCATGACTAGAAACTCGTAGTGACCCTAGCACGTTCGGAAAGTTGTCTTCGAAATATCTTCCCTTCATCTGGTGATATCCTAATCGTAGATCAATTTTTAAAAAGAAACGCGCTCCTTGTAACTGATCAAAGAGATCATCGATTCGGGGGAGAGGATATCTATTCTTGATCGTCAGTTTATTGAGTTGACGATAATCAATGCAAAGGCACATCGAACCATCTTTCTTTTTCACGAACAACACCGATGCGCCCCACGGAGACACGCTCGGTCTAATAAAGCCTTTATCAAGAAGCTCTTGCAATTGCTCCTTGAGCTCTTTCAACTCTGCCGGTGTCATTCTATACGGTGCTTTCAATACTGGATCGGTTCCCGAAGCTAACTCAATAGCGAACTCCACTTCCCTGTCAGGAGGTAAGCCTAGCAACTTATCAGGGAATACCTCAGGGAATTCACAAACAATTGGTACATCTGAAAGTGAAAGTGTCTTCACTTCTCGATCTTTACTTCGCACGAAAGCAATATACCCCTGAGCACCATCATCAAGTAATCGTTGGGCTCGAATTGCAGATATCAAAGAAAGATTAGTTGACGATACCCCATAGAATTTAGCTGATTTCTTCTTTTATGGCGAAAAGAGACAATCTTTCGTCGACAGTCAACCTTCGCATGGTGATTGAACAACTAATCCATGCCAAGGATAACGTCATATCCTTGCATCAACAGTAAGATCAAGTCGGCTACTGCTTCATATCCCCAGTAGTCCTTGATCCAAATGATAGCCGATCGATATACCATATCAGTTGTGAGGAATTGTCCAGTCGGAAGTCAAGAGGTTCTGGGATACCTCCCAACTTCTTTAATTTTTCAGCAAACTGGGGTGTAACAAACGAGTGTGTAGATCCGGGATCTATCAAAACTCGTGTATCATAATACAAATAAACATCTTTTGAATATAATTGCAAGATACCTAAGGCATACAGATTAGTGTTAGCTAAATTTATGTCTAAATACCAAAAAGGATAGTAATACACTATCTTAATACTCAAATATAGACGAAATTTTCCTAAGTCACTAGATGCACTTTCTCTATCTAAAGAAAATTATAGAAAATATTAACATAAGTGTTTATTGGACAAACATACCTTGAATGATGTCATTACTAGTGCGTGCATCCTTTGCAGTGACAGCATAAGCTCGGCCTTGTACCGTAGGCCGTGCCGATCGTAACACTGGTCCTGTCTTTGCTGCTATTCCGACTATTTTCGGATATTCTTTAATCCGGTGTCCCATCTTGCCACATCAAAAATATGCACCAGAAGCTTTACGACACTCATCTGTTTTGTGTGCCTTTCCACATTTCCCACAAATTTCTTTTGAAGCTACCGATGAAGCCATGTAAGATCCTGTGCAAGAACCTGTCGGCCGTGCTTGTGAAAATCTAGATATACTTTTTGTCGCCAGTGGAAAAGATTGGTTCTGAACACGTGGAATCCTAGGTGGTAATGGAAATGTCAGCGAACTGGAAGGTCGTGCATATGCTCCTGCAGCTGGTTGAAATGCGGTGTGTCCTTGGAATCGTGGTCGTTTGCTGATTTGATCGGCACTATAGGACTGAGATGGAGCTTTTTTAACTTTCTATTTTTCTTCTCTCCTTTTGAACAGGGTATCCACATTGGTTTCCGCTATCAGGGCCAATTTCATCACATTGGCATAGGTCGTTGCTTGAAACAACGAAATGCATTCCTTAATCAGAGGTTTCAAACCTCGCTCAAACTTTTGTATTTTCATCAATTCGGTAGCAACAAGTAAATGTGCAAAGCGAGAGAGACGAGTAAAATCTGCCTCATACTCTCGTACAATCATCTAGCCTTGAACTAAGGTTGCAAACTGTACCTCTAGCTTATATCTCTTAGGTACTGGGAAATATTTTTCATTGAATGCCTCAGTGAACTTTGCCCATGTCCATGGTACTCCAGGCATTCTTGTTCTTTCGACAGACTGCCACCATGGCTCTGCCTCACTCTCTAATTTATATGTTGTCCAACTCACTTTTTCTTCCTTGGTGCACGTGACTCTTTGCAGCACTTTCTCAATTTGCGTTAACCACTTCTCAGCCTCCATTGGATTATGCTGATCATGGAAACTTGGTGGTCGAAGTCGAACAAATTCTATAAAACCCTCGGGACGTCGAACAACAAGCATGGCCCTAGTGTTGACCATAGTCTCCATCAACTACGGATTATGTCCTGCATTTTGTTCAACTCCAAGAGTACTTCCCATCGAAGGAGTATTTACAACTGGCGGAGTATGCTCTGCAACATTCTCCATCGTCGTTTGACTTTCGGCCATGTGTGCATTCTCACCACTTCCTAAAGCAGTGTCATGCTCATAATCGGCTGCTGGAATCGCATTCGGCCCAGTGCGATGGGACAACAGTGGTCTACCCCTACCTCTTCCATGATGTGAAGGCATCTCTACCTATTTTGATCAGATAACAACTTGATCAGACAACATAACTCAATCTAATTCCTACTATTAACCACTTATTAAACATTTTACCATATATGTACGCCAGAGTTTTAGTCTCCAATGACTTAACGCCGGAACTTTGATACCACCTGTGACAACCCGCCATTTCCTTTCATATCATTAAGGAATCGTCGCGTCGTGGGATCACCTAACATGGTCCTTTCATCTAAGGGGTCATTTCTCCTCTCACTCCACAAGCCACAAACCTACTTTGGGAAGAACTCTTCGGCGAAATTGTCTTCCTCGTCGTTGTCTTCTCCCTCCTCCTCTTCGGGCACGTAAGTAGGATTTGCAGCGTGCTCCGGATCAGGCTCTGCAGCTAAGACATTTAAGTCGTGAAATGAGCTATCATCAAAGCTCAGTAGAGAATATTATATTTGCTAACATACATTGATAAGTTATCGCATTTTCATGGAGAAGCATAAAGAATATGACTTTACTATTATATGATTAATATGATACTACACTATGCTGATATATTGGATTTAACGCATGATGCAACAAGTATGAAAATAATCAGGCTGAAATAAGATACCCATGCAGGTCGTAACAGCAAAATCAAGCTCTCGAGTTAGCAAGATCACTTGTCAAGCTCCCGAGTTAGCGGGATCACTTGGACCAGGATAGATCAAGCTCCCGAGTTAGCGGGATCACTTGGACCAAGAACCTCAACCTCCCGAGTTGGCGGGATCACTTGTTTAAGCCAAAATAATAATGTAGAAAGGATACCACAAACAGTAGGATCTGATTAATGACCAAGATATGAAATCAAGGAATATGCATGCATACTTTTAACTAGCATGTTATGTATGTTATCATCCTGCATCATACCAACTTATATTCCTTTCTGTCTCTAACTAGCATTAACATATTATAAACTTTTCAGGCACAACTGATACTTATGTCTATTCAATTGATGTGCATATAATTGATTTCCAAATCAGATATTCTCAAATTCTATGAACAGTGGTTAACACTACTACTATAGGTTCATACAAGTCACATGAATACATTATTCACAATGTTAATAGTTACTTTTCCTCATTATCATTTAATTGAATTTACCTTATAGGTTAGCATGTGCATCATCAGGTCATCCGATATCTATAAATATTTTAATTTAACATGATAGGTTGCACTCTCAAAGAGATGATCAATCTCAACACACATTAATAAAGTACATTTCCTACCTGATTCGATTCAATCAGATGTGAGCTCATGCGTCAGAGACCATCACTCTTGTCTAATTTGCATAAACTAGATATATGCACCATGTTGCACCTATCAGATAAAATCTATATTAATATATAAATTTAGTCTATAATCGGATGGGCTCATGATTTACCTGAGACCCTACTATATGCTCATATGGACCAGTAATGGACAAGGTTTGGTATGCACAAAGCACAACCCAAAACATCAGCTGATAGAGGTTGCCGTGGCAAGCTTCCAGGATTGCCGCGGCAAGCTACTCAGCAGAGGATCTTGCCGCGGCAACCCTTTGAGGTTGCCGCGGCAAGCAAGGCTTGCCGTGGTCTATGCCTGGCTTCTCTCTGATTTTGGTGTCTTTGTAATCTTGCTGAGATATCTATATATATATATATATATATATATATATATATATATATAAAGTTGTAGCATTTATAGATGTACATAGTTTTCAGTTCAGCAGGTCTTCAACGAAGAATCCGGAGTGCAACAATCTGCACTCAAGCTTCATGTATTCACGTTGAGTTCAGAGTTGTTGCTCCAAGTCCAACTTTGTAATCTATGACCCTATATTTTTAATGTACATTGACGGCATACCTTTTTGGTGACTACGAGGTTACGACAACGCCATAAGTAGATCGAAATCGAACTCACGATGTCTGCGAACGAGGTGGCACAGAAATAAGCTTAGCTACCAATTTCTGCTCTCATGGTCTGCATGCTCTCATGGTCTCCACGGTCTCATAACAGTGTACTAAACTAGGATTACTCTTTTGTTTTTATTTTCAGGATCTTGTTACTAGGATTGCCATAATCGCCATTAAAAAGCTGAAGCAAGAAGCAGAAAGACAAGGGCTTCTTAGCGGGGATTTATAGTGGTTTAAATCCACATTGCGTGCATGAAACTCATGATGACTCATTGAGTCGTGTAGCGTATTTATCATGCAAGCAACTTATAAGATAGTCAAGGGTAGGATTAGCTGTAAGACTAGCATGTAGTCTTAGCTTCTATCAGCAGATACAACAAAAGTTTATGCGTCCATTCTCTCTTTTGTCATGTAGGCTATTAAGGGCTGGTATCATTTGTCAAGTCAATACTAGTTAGTAAGTGGTATCTACCTAAAAGTGTTAAAAGAACTACCAGTAGCTAAAAGTTAAAATAACTACAAGTAGCTTATAAGCCTTTCTGGTTTTTATTCCAAGTTAGGCTAGCACTTAGTGATTGTGTATAGTCCAAGTTTCCCAAGTATACAAGTCTTGTACACAGAGTTAGTGTATATGCTAGCTGGGTTTGGTTCTCATGCAAAGCCCATCTAGTCACTGTTAGATATAAGCAAATAAGCCAAAAAGAGGCTTCCTAAAGACAAACTTGGGTTAGCTTATACACTATGCGCATATGAGATATCATTAAGATGATATTGTGTGGTTATGATCTATTTTCTTCTAACAGGGTCTTAGTTTACGTGTTTTGCTACCAGCATTAACACTCTACAGACATAGAGATTTAATTCATGTTAACCACTACAGTTAGTAAGGTCCCATGTGTCATTGTTTTGGCACAGGTCCTACCGGTCCTGTGACCTGCTTACGTAGTGTGGGTTCTTGATATGGCCATCTATTACAAATTCAGGAAGAACCGACCGCATCACTTCAATGGGACGGGAGATAGCGCTAAGGCTATGAAATGGGTGTAGCAGATGGGGAAGATCTTCAATCTGATGGAATGTAACATGACAACGAAGGTGAAGTTGGCAACCTACAAATTGGAAGGGGATGCCGAGAATTGGTGGTTGGACATCAGAGTGACTCTTATAAGGGTCTGATTAATAGGTATTACACCATTGAGAGATAACTGAAGATGACTCCTTCGATTGGTAATGTTGACCAAACCCTATAAAAAATAAGACTAATAGTGACAATTTTTTTAATAAAAAACTGCTACTATTAGTTTTGTAGCTACCAAAAACTGTCGATGTTAGTCATGCCGCTATCAAAAAATGCCTTAATAGCAAGTGTCTTTGAAACCCCTTATTTTTATAGTAAAAGTTTGGCTAGTGTCTCTTCAATGGCGTCAACTACGAAGACTATTCCGATTTGCACCACATGTGGCAAGAGTCATTATGGCACCTACTTGAGAGGATCGAGTGCTTGTTTCAACTGTGGGTAGCAAGGGCATAAAGCAACCGAGTGCAGAATGCCTAGAAAGTCATCTGGTTTGAGGACTATGCCTCCGACAATAATTACCACTAATGGGCAAGTGTATTCCCCATCTGACGCAAGAGCTTCAGACGATGTTATCCAGGGTATGTTTATTTTATTAAAATTTATGATTAATTTATTTCATACTTATATATGTAGTGATGTCACGCATATTAAATTAAGTAAAATGATCAACCTTTCAGTGTTGTTTGCTTTAATAAAAATGAATCAGTTAACAATTGATATTACCTTATAAACAGTAACTTTTAAATTGAATGATAATTATTATGGTAGATAATTTAAATTATAGGGTGTCTTGCTTGCTCAGGTTTGATGTTGATCGATGGACCTTTTGCTCACATACTTTTGGATTCGGATGCTACCCAATCGTTTGTCTCTTTGAACCTCGCTAAGCGACTTGATAGGGACTCATCTCCGATGAGCATTCCACTGACCGTAGCAACTCTCATAGGGAAGAGCATGTTAGCTGATAGATTTTACCCTCGATGTTCTGTCCAGGTTGGAACCCATGCAATGGTGGTTGATAGATATTTTTCTATACTTTGTCTTATCCTCTTCCAAGTGCACAATAGAAGTATAGCACGTGTATAGGTATCAATCCACGGGGAAGGTGTTCTCCTAAAATCTCTCTATTAGCCTTTAAAGAATAAACTTTGTTGTTTAAAACTAAAGGGCAAGGATTGAAATAAAACCATTTTAAATGGATAAGTTTAGGTTGCCTATCACAGATTTGGCAATTCTAATTAATTATAACTTAGTTCTCTGAATTCCTTGTGATTATCTTAAGGCAACAATAGCAGTATAAGAAGAATAAAAAATCGGTTTAAGATACAACGACAATATAAATCTTTCTAGCATGAAAATCGTTAATGAAACTAATTAAGGTAACAACGACAAGATAGTAGGGTGATGAAAGTCTAGTAATCTCAATCCTAGGGCAACAATGACAATAAAGAGAAAGAAATTATAAAAATCGTGAAATCCTTTCAAACTCATAAACAAGTTTTAAAACTCATATTCAGTAACCAATCACAATTCTAAATTCAGAAAACTAAGAAACTCTTAATTACTCATACTAATCTTCGATATCGGGTTCCTAAACTTATAAAGAATTAGCTACTTATTATCTACTAAATCGAAAACAATTACAAATACTGAATTGGAAAGACATAAATTAAATTGCTGGAATTAATATTACTGGAATTAAAAAGACAAAATTTAAAAGACAGAAATTAAATCTAAGCTATTTTTTATCTTCGGCTTCCCAATCTTAATTGTCAATTAAGATCGAGAATTCCTTGGATGATTTTTCTAGACGTAGGGCTCTCTTATTTATAGATACATAAGAGGCCGGCTATAATAATTTAGGACTCTATTCTAAGCAAAGTACCTACTTAAGACTTTCCCCAAAACTAAACTACCTAATATATATCCTTATTTGTTTGAAACTTCTAGAATCGTGGAGAATCTTTCTTCCTTGTATTTAGCAGTAGGAGATCTCGCACGATTTTTTTAAATCATGGGATGCATGGACTCTTCACGTGGATTACAATTTTGCATGGTTTTGCACTCTCATGTGAGCCTTCAGGAGCAAATTGTGTGGTTTTAAATGATGAAATCATGAATACAATTTTATATTTTTCATTGTGTTCTTCATACGATTCTTCCTTTGATCTCTTGTAGTCTTTCCTTGATCTCTCTTAGTCTTCTAAGCTTCTCTCGTAATGCTTTACAAGTTCTAGTAAGGTAATTGTATGCCAATCGTATGGTTACAATTTTTTATTCTGCTCAATCGCAAGACTGCGATTTTAGTCTGTCTCTGGCTTGAGCTTATGATTTCCTTTTTCTTTTCTTCGTCTGAATCGTGAAGGGATTGTGAGTCTACGATTCGGTTACATTCTCTCATAGGCTGAGATTTCAGCTACGATTTTGATCTCTTGAACTGCGATCTTCTCTTTTGTGCTTTCAAAATCCCTCTTTAGTGCATTTATTTATTTTCTTTTTCTGTCTGTTGATCTAATTATCCACTATCAAAACATTGTTAGTATCAAATTATGAACTATCAGCACTCAAATGAGGGTATAAAGATGATAAAATCAATAAATAATCACACCCCAAACTTGAGTTTTGCTAGTCCCTAGCAAACATGAGAAAGATTTGTATTTCAACCTACTAAATAAATGAGACTTTCATAGGGAGCACGATTGCATTTAGAAGATGCAACGAGCCTTTAAACCCCTAGGTGATCCCAAGTGGAGGAGTTATGTCTCCTAAAGGTTTTCAGTGAAGATACCTACAAACTTTAATTCTTTTTGAATTTTTCAAAAAAAAAAAAAAAAAACACTAAAGCCCAATAGTACACTAGTCAATCACTACATGGCTGCAAATCTTCTTCAAAAATATGATTCTATCCTAGCAGTTATCCTTAGTTAGATTCTCAACAGTCTCAACTCATACAAAGTGTGTAGTGTGTGCATACCAATGATATAATTTTATTCATTATAAATTTTTTAAAACTGCAGATTTAGAAAATATTTTCATTCAAATCTCACTGTGGCATACACTCTCAAAAGATGTTGGTGTTGTTGTGTTTTCTCACACAAAATGATATATATGATAAAATTTTCAAGGATAAAAAAAATTAAACCTCATAGAATCCATCTATTCCACTCTTATGTTATCAGAATTTCATAGTACTTAGCAAAAATATCTCTACTATGCTCTTACTTTGGTGATTCCTGGATCAAAGTGGTCTTTCATTGTCTTTTAATATGGCTTAGGTTAAATTTCCAAAGAAAGGGTAAGATGATTCAAAATTTTTGAGAATTTAGCTTATCTCTAACCTATTCTTCTTCATATTTCTTTTTCTTTTTCAGTAAGGATCCAAAAAGTTGGATCTCTTCTTCGCAATTCTGATGTGTATCCTTTTTCTTCTTCTTTTTCTTATTTCTACTCTCTTGTTCTCTTTTCAACAATTGGAAGCCTTTTTGCTTCTCTTTTTCTCTTTATTTTCAATTTTTCACAGTTTCCACATTCAAAATTTTTTTCTTTTTCAGACGTACCCTTTTTAGAACATTCCCTTTTCAATTTTTCACATCCTTTAACCCTCCTATTTTTCGTTTGTTCTAAATTCTTAGAAGTGCAAGGGTAAAAGACAAAAAAATTTAGGATGCTACTTTGGTTATGGGTTATATATTTGGGTGCAAAGAAATTTGGCTACAGGCTTCAAATGTGGGTTCAAGAGGTAAAATTTTAAGGATTTCTGGCTTTTATGGCTCAGACTTATCAACGGTTGACCTCTTCTCATTTCCAAGTTTCACTAGTAATGCTGTCATATTGAGTCAATACTTGTGATAACCAGTTCTAGAATTACAGTCAACATAATCGCAGTTATGCACTCAAAATAATAAAATATGATATTTCTATTTCAACCAAGAAATTCAAGAAAAATTAGAAATATTAGGCATTGCATTCTCTCTCAATGAAAGGATATGGTTAAACAGCTCATTGGTTAAGTTATTTTCGAAACTAAAATCTAAATTCTGCAATTCAACACAATTTGTAATTTCAAAAGCTCAGTTTTGGTATAAGTGTGCAATTGGACTAAGCATGAATATCAACTACATCCTATTATTGATTTTGAACTCTTATTACGATGATGGTACTATATTTGGAATCAAATTTTATCTAAATTTTTACTCACATGTAATGATTAACTACAATAATTAAAGCAAAAACATAATGACTAAGCAACTAAACTAAGCAAATAACTAAATTAGACTACTAATCCTATAAATTTATTTATTTATATACACAGAAGTGTGTACCCCCAAACTTAAATCGGACAATGTCCTCATTGTAAACAAATATTCAACAGAGGTAACAAAATTATACCTGTGAGGTCATGAAATTGCAATATGGCTTACTCACTTGGTTTAATGAAAGGGTTGTAGGGTATGATTGCTCATAATGAAACTGGTGATGGCTAGGCTGAAGAGGGTGTGCTGAGATCGAGCTGTTTGGTATTTCAGGACTTGGTTCGAAGACTACAAGTGCAGTGGCTACATTTGTTAGATCATGTGCAGCTTCCTCCTCCTCAGAATATGAAGCCAATGGATTGTGCTGAAGTTCATCTTATAATTCCTTGTATAGCGCTTCAATATTTTTTTTTTCAACCAATAATTCTTTATACTTTTCGTCCATGGCTTTCATTTCTTCTTTAGCCCTTAGGTCTTCAGTCAACTTGGTGATGAATGGAAATTTTTCTTTACTTTCAGCTCTTAGCATATCAGGATTCCTCTCTCAGTTTTGTTGACTTTGATATCGGCATGCTTGTGTCAAAATTTTGCAGAAACTGATTGAACCGAGTGTAAGTATATATATAAGAATGAGACCACTTTTAATGGTGGGATCAGAGGATCGAAAAATGTGGACGTCTTAAAATAAGGTTCGTGTGGATATATAAAAGGGATACCTTGTACATCTTATCCTTAAAAAAAGTCAGGAATTTAAGGCTCAACAAATTCGAGAATATCATGGACATATTAAATTTGTGCATGGAAAATGTTTTATGCGCAAGTAATGATTCCCTAAATTTAATCAATCCGAACTAAATAGAACTTATAGGAAAACCGAAATCTGCCAAACCAAACAGAAATAGAATCGAATCGGGTTAGTTTGGTTCAACAATTGGACGGTTTAAATATCAACCAATTTAGTAGATATGTATCCAATCTGATCAGATGTAAATCATCATGGGATCCTTGCGATATGCCAATATAAAGGCTAGTGTTATTATCACACCACTTTTTGTTACAATCACCTCACTTAAATAAAGGAAAAATCTATTAATTGCTTTAAATTAGACGATGGAGATCTTTTTTCGTCCTATTCTTCCACACAATAGATCTTGAGATTATGGTCATATGATCAGACGGTTGGATGTTGATTCCACATGACATGTCTCAAAAGGTGAATATTTATCACCAAGTATTTATCATCAGTCGTTCACTTTTTGACATGTACATGTGTGCCACATGTAATCAACATCTGGCCGCATGGTAGTAGGCCCATAATGTCAAGATCTGTTGCGTAGAACATTGGGACAAAAATCAATCTCTATCGTCTGTTTTAAAACAGTAAACATATTCTTTTATTTTGCTTAAGTGAGGTGTTTGGGACATAATGTATTGTTCTAGTAACACCAGCCAATATAAATGACTCTTTAAAACCATGAGTTTAGTACTCGGTTATCGTTAGGATGAAGGTATGACCATGTTTTCTCAATTGAATCAGCTTTCAATGTGCCGATGGGTAGGTTGCACTTTATATATCGTGGATTGCAAATAAGATAAAGCTAGAGTTTATTTTCTTTACAGCTCATATAGCGTGGTAGAAGTTTTGCAGATTGCAAATAAAGCCACCCTTCATCTAAATAACTTATCCCAATCTTAGTCAGCGAGTCTGGGTTCAAGGTTAAATTTTTGTGCTTACCTTAAATAATAATGGCAATAATTTGGCAAGGTTAAATTTTTATACTTACCTTAAATAATAATAATAATAATTGAGCGAGGTATAAGTGACCCCGAGAAATTGACGTAAGTCGAGTTTTTAACATGGGGCTCGGCTTTTGAGAGAGATTTTGTTTTTTGGGTTTTGACTCTTTCCGAGAGAGAGAGAGAGAGAGAGAGAGAGAGAGAGAGAGAGAGAGAGGGGTTAATAATTTGTCCAAAATTGGGGGCTCCTAAAAATCGGAGGGCTAAGGCAGCAGCATGATTGGCCTTGGTCTAGGGCAGCCTAAGCGCAGGGTTAAAATTCAAAAAAAAATTGATAAAACTTGCAATTCTAAGAAAAAATTGAGGCAAAAATTTATAGAGGAAATAAAATTAAGATTAAAAAGTTAAAAAAATAATCTAAAAATATTAAAAATTATAATTTATTGAAACAATCATGAATAATTCATAAGTATTCGTGAATTTCATGAATTTTTAAAGAACTTATGAAGTTTCAAAAATTAACAAATAATTCATAATTAATTTGTAGAATTTTAAATTGGCAAATTATTCATGCTTTTTTTATAAAATCAAAATATTTGGTGACTAATGGAAATTTGAAAATAACAAAGCCAAAGGATAACTTTAAACGCATGGAAATTTGAAAATAACAAAGCCAAAGGATAACTTTAAACGCAAAGCTTGTTGGGGACTTACGCTAAAAACTATTAATTGGCTTAAATCAAATGATAGAGATCATTTTTTCACTCCAATCTTCCACACAAGGGATCTTGAGATCATGGAGAACCTATCAGATATTCAATTTTCAATTCCAAGTGGCACAGATCTAAAAAACTAGCCCTAAAGTTAGGCTTGAGTGTGATGTGTGATTTTAGATCTCTTTTTTGGGATCTGTGCCATGTGACATTGAAAATTGACCGTCTGATAGGGGAACCATGATATCAAGATCCCTTGTGTAGAAGATTGGAGCAAAACGAGATTAGATGCCCATCCAGATTTGGTCGGTGGGTGCGTTTAAAGCTACTCAAAGCCAAAACCTTATCCATCTACATGGAGTCGAGCCATGTAAGCCGATGTAGTATATCAGTATTTTGGCCATATGAAGTGTTTCCAATAAACCTAATCTCTACCGATGTTCACTGATTTACAGCCGTTCAACTTCTAAGTGAACGGTGAAACGTTGACTAACGGCTATCAAGTTATCTTTGTCTCTCCTTTGGGAGAATAACACGTCATACATTCTTCAATGAAGACGTCATCGATGACGATCGCAGCTCCTGCTACGAAACTACCTTCTTTCAATTACTATATTTACGAAACTGCCCAGATCTGGATAAAAGTTATTTGTCTTCGGGCCTTTTTAGCCACCCAATCTGATAAAAAAATCTGAGTTTCACGGTATTTGGGGGACATGAAAATTTTACAGTCAGCATTTGTCCAAATCAGCGGCTAATAACGAGGCTTCATAAAGTGAACTACCTTCTGAAACTTCTTTCCTCATTGACATTGACATATGATCAAACTTACGTTTTGAACCACTGGATCATATTCAAGCTCTTTTTACCAAATTTTAGGGTCCCAAAAAAATGTGTGAACACATTTTACCGAATTAAGATGAGCCGGTGATACTACTAAAATCTGGTTTACCATTATGCCACGTTGCCATATCCGTCATTAATTGAAATTATACAAGGGGCATGCCTTCACTTAAAATATGTCTCCACTAAAAATCATGTTTATAAGTAGCTGTGATTCCTGTGAATCTCATTGGTGAACTTCATGGTTTAAAATTTCGGCGGTTCCCACCAAAATCGAAACGAAAATTCAAAATTTCGTTTTAAAATATATGGTATTAAAGTTTTTAGCCGAAATTTCGGTTTCAATTCGGCCCAAAATCGAAACGAAATCCAAATTGTTGACCTTTGGGTGAACTTTAATATCAATTATTAAAACTAAAAATAACTGTTAGTATTAAAGAAAGCAGATCATATGATTCAACTCTCTCAAAAAGTTTAATTTTTCAGATCCATTGAAAAGACCCTTTACTATATTGCTTGGGCTGTGTCAACCCTATCGGATGGTCCAGATTGTCCAATCAATGAGCAAGATCTAAATCGCATCATTCAAATCACAAAATTATCTTACTGTATATCAGTAGCTACGACAATCATATCCACTTTAAAAAAGGGAGCTAAAACTTGCACACAAGATTTGTACTATAACATATGATTAAAAATAAAAAATTTATTAATTTTACGATCTATGCAACCTAGAACATAGTCTGAGACGACTGATTTAAAGATTATCATGCAAAAAATAGTCACGAAGCATGATTTGTATCATCTTACCTGTTAGAGTCAGCCATTGAATCAGATGATGGCTTCTGACTGGATTAAATTAGATGATAGAGATTGTGTTTTGTGCCAACGTTTAGCCCCAAAGATCATTATATCAGGTCTTCAAATTAGACATCTTAGATAGTGGTACATTTAACACATATCCCAAATAAAAGTCTTTATTTTAAAGGCACAGGGTACAAATCTTGTTTGAAAGTTTTAGCTCCCATCCAAAAAAGGATGCGGGTAACACATGATCTTTACTCTAAAATCTTTAAGAATTAAATGAAGGGCCCAGGTTAATGTCGACGGCAAACCCGATGACGCGGCTTGATGGTCAAGAAACTGTAAACCCCAACCCCCCTTAACTCGAGTTAAAATATAAACCATGGTATAAGCTGTACGAAAAGCGACACGAGTACCAAGCAACGCGGTTTCGCCTCCACGACCGCCCTATTTATGGAGTTCGTGGACCTCCTACCAAATCATCAATTCTTTCTCTCTCTCTCTCTTATCTTTTCAGTCGACGATTCTTTCGACTGATTACGAAGTTCCAATGCCTGAAATACCGGCGATACTGATCAGATTCCGTTAGTTTTCCAACGATCTAACCATTTTCCGGCGGTTTTTTTCTTAAACTTTTGGGTTTTTCCGGTGACTTCGTTGTCTCTTGGGGTTTCTGCTTCGAAGCTGCCGATTTGTAAGTTCGAAAAGGTGTCAATTTACTGAAAATTTCATCTAATCTTAGCAAAATACGTGCGATTCCGTTGTTTACGAAGCTTAAATACTGTTTAGAGAGCCTTTTCAGCCTCTGATTTGGTTTTTTTCTCGCTCTCTGCTTTTTCCCTCTCTAATAGATCTTAAAATATGAATTTCTCCTATTTTCTAAGATCTTAGTGTAATCTCATTGTGTGTCCGTGTTCCTAACCTGAGTTCGTTGGATTTTAGCAAAATTTCTCTAAAATCTCATCAGATTTAGTAGAAATTGAACCTGTTTTCTTTTCCTCTTTTTTCTTTCTGGTATATTTTAGTAGCTTATGAAAATTTCCGGCGTATTTTAGCAGACTCTTAAAATTTTTGGTCTCCTCCTCGCTGTTGTAAGCCTTTTACCGGCGCATTCTTCATCCTGGTTCTGCGATCTGCTCTATTTCGGCTCCCAGTGCATTTTAGCTATTTTAATTTAACATAACAAAAATGACGTCATCGGAGAGCCTTTCGAATCTCGAACCATGGACCTGTAGGAATTTGTTGGCGAACACGTGGGTCTCCGAAGCCTTCGCACGCGACACGGACGCGCTCACAAAAGCGTTACAAATCTCAATCTCCAACGAGGCCAACACGATTGCTCCGTTCATCCACGTGTCCCCATCCGTGCGGTCCCCTGCCTCCGCATCGGAAACCGAAACGACTCCGACCCGCCGAAACGTTCCGATATCTTCCGGAAAGATCGCGAAACGGAAATCTCGGGCGACGAAGAAGTCGCCGACCACTTTCATCACCGCCGACCCGGCGAATTTTAGGCAGATGGTGCAGCAGGTGACCGGAATCCGGTTCGGTAACCCGGACTTACCGGTCGGGCCGGTTCTGAAACCGGAGCCTCAGAGACTGTCGAACCGGAACCACCTGCCCACGCTCGACACGTCAGCCTTCTTCTTAGACCACCACCAACAGGTGGTGGGACCCGCTGCTCCTCAGGGTACTGGCTATTTTGCGCCGGAGGTGGACTGTGCAGTTTTAGATGTCGACGCGTTCCAGAGCTTCCCGACCCTTGAATCCTGGGGAGTCCTTTGATTTCACTGTATATTTATCTTTCTTTTATACCTTTTTTACCCTTTATGGGACTCTCTTTGTTCCATCTAGTGAATACATATTAAACTTTTAGTACTTTGGTGTTGTCGTAATTGCATAACTCTAATAGGGACGTTCTGGACATTATGAAATATAAAGTTGCCAATTTCGAACTTTTTGTTTTTTAACGGTATTTTTAATAGGCATCGACGGTCTAGATCCAAGGGTCGCTAAAAGATGAAGGGAGCATTACCATCCTTCCTTCTTTATTACTTATTATTACTGCAAAAATGGACGCCTATGATCGTCAGTCTCCGTCGATAAAGACTGATCATTCCATTCTAAGCAACTCAGAGTAGCCGAATATTCAGACATATAGCGCGATAAGTGGTAGTTCTGATCCATCTGCTCTTGAGGAGAGTAGATTGAGAGGAAATGGGGCGATGAGCTGAGCTATGTTATCAAACATGAAATCAGTTTTCACCCGAAGCTAAAGAGGGAAAGAGTTGCTCTTTGCCCCGAAAGAGCTAACTCAAGTCAAGCCCAGCTATGTTTGGGTTAGCTTTTTTGGATTACTCTTTTCACGTTTGGTAATACAAATTTTTATGCCCTATTCCCCTCACTAGGAGCTGTTTTAAATGATAAAATTGCTCAAGCCAGACTTACAAGAGTATGAGCAGTACTTGTCGAGAAGCTCTTAAAAGGGAGCTATTATTTGCAGACGTTTTTCAAGCGATTGCACGGTTGCACCAAAGTTAAAAAAAGAGTCGGTATTTCAGGGACATTGTGATAAGTAAAAATGCAATATGGCCCCTTTGATTTGAAGGTCACGATCAATAAATCTCTACTACTTAATTAGAGCAAAACGGGATACTTGTCATATGATGTATTATAGTCAACTATTCAATTATATATGGCCTTTGACTTCATTTAATTAAATGATAAAAATTATATTTTATTTTTATATTTTATTATAATTTTGGCTTTAAATCAAAAGGCTTGGATAATGTTTTCATATGATAGAGATTGCTAAATTTGTAAGTCTTTCTTTTAAATTTGGTGTAATCCTATGCAATCACTTAAAAAGCTTGTGTAAGTAATGGCTCCCCACTTAAAATTGTGAAAAGTGTTTTCACTTAAAAGAGCTGCTAAAGAGGGCTAAAGGTTTAAACTTCAGGGATTTCATTGTCTCATCGTCTAACTGGTATTTGATGACCGACCTGGTCACGATTGATCTTCTTTATCCCATATTGGCATTCTACTCAGGCGCTTCTATGATGAGTGTTTGGCCCTGTAGGAGAAAATTCCTAACACTTGGACCTTTGACTAGTTTTGCCCAAAATTATCTGTCACTAGTTTTCCCCAAAATTATCTCTCTATAACCTTATGTTGGCGGTAGTGTGCCTTGGCACTCGCGTCGGGTACCTATAAACCTATGAGCATGGTATAATAAATTGCCAGATAACGATACGAATTGGTTACCTATGAGCATGGTATAATAAATTGCCAGATAACGATACGAATTGGTTTCTCAGTAAACCGATAGGTATTGGTATCGTTCATCATCTCTCTTTTTTTTTTTTTTTTTTTTTTTTTGAAAAATATACTGATATTTATTAATATTGGCTGAGTTGTATGAGTCCTCCAAGGACAGATTCCAATACCCATTTTGACACCTTGCCTATGAGTATCTTTAATTCTACCCATCGAATCTTTGAGTTTACCCACATTGAAACCTATTGACTGATTTGAATCTAGTGATGCCGATTGTTTTTTATTCCAATCTTTCACATAATTGATCTTGAGGCTATGGGCGTGCCATCATATGATATATTTTTGATTTCATATGATACACATCTCAAAAGTTTTTGATTTCATATGATACACATCTCAAAAAGTGATCTTATTTGAGCGTGATGAGTTTCACATGATGTTAAGGTCACTTTTTTGGAATAGATACCATATAAAATAAAAAATCGATGGTGGATGGTAAGAGCATAATCTCAAGATGCATCATGTGAAAGATTGGGATGGAAACAATCTGTATCGTCAGATTCAAAGTAGCCAATGGGTTTCAGCGTGGGTGAACTCAAAGATTCGGAGGGTGGATTTAAAGGTACTGTAAACCTATTTTAGCTATGGTCATTGTAAATGCACTCACCGAATCATATTGAGCACTGATGAGTAGTGATGATATTTCACTCTTAAATACCTAAATTTAGTCATCTGATAAAAACTATTTAATAAGATTTGTGAAGTTTTATGTGTTTCAGACAAATTTAGTCATTAGATGCACTAAGGAGCATAAAAGAGTATAAAGTCAACTAACGCTGGAACACTGAAGCAAAAGAGATGTTGGAGCTAAACTATTCTGGATAGTCGATCAATCGGCCTATTAGGTCGATGCATCAACATAAGAAAAGAAGTTTCGAATTCAAATTCGAATTTAAATCTGACCGATTGATCGACTACTTAAGTCGATAAATCAACTAAGTTCAAATTTCAAAACTTCGAATCCAAGAGATACTTAAGCAAAAACCCGAGGAATTAGTGGGGATCTTCTCTTGTGGCATTTGTTTTTTGCTTTAGTTTCTAGGGCATTTGGTCCCGATTTTTTCAGTTTTTGTTATTCATTTTCTCTAGCTTAAGGATCTAGACCAATTTAATTTCTGCACTTTTGAAGACCGATTGTACCAGATTGGATAAAAACTTTTGATGATTTTGCTAAAGCTCTGTACGGTATTTTAATGTTTATGTCAATTTATGTTTCAACCATATTGTTCATTTTCATTATGTGTGACTAGTTTCATTAAGGATGAGGGTCTAATGAACCCCATCCGAGGTATTCATTCATAATAATATAAATATTTGATGAAAATGTTAGATCATTTCGTGGGCTCTGATGTTATTATTTGTATGGATATAATCTCCTTTCCATCTGAGATATAAGAGCTAATTATGTTATGTGATCTCAGATTTGCAATGGTGATTCTATTCTAATCTCTGTCATCTCTGGGTAAATTCTACAACTATCTAAGGTGTGAGTGTTAATCATACACTCATAGGATGTTAATTATACATCTCCGTGATCTCAGATTAATAGTGTAAAATTTACCCAAAGATTTGATTCTGAGTGCTATCTGAGGTGTGAGTGTTAATCATACACTCATGGGATGTTAATCATACATCTCCATGATCTCATATCTGCACTTTAGAACGCATGTGTGTTTGGGTCTCATGCTTGTACATAAACATCTTTTGTGAATCTCATATCCTAATCACATATTTGTGTTGCATGAATGATAAACCTACGATGGGAGGATTTCATAATAAGCATATACGTTTAAAACCATTGACTGTTTCAAATTAGATGAAGGAGATCCTTTTATGTTCCAATAAATCACACAAGGGATCTTGAGAACATAGTGCACCTATCATACCATCAATTTTCTATTTCACATGTCACAGATCCCAAAAAAGTGGTCATAAAATCACATTGCACACATCACGCCCGAATATAATTATAGTGCTGAGAACACAAGAGATCCTTTTATGCTCCAATAAATCACACAAGGGATCTTGATAACATGGTGCACCTCTCATACCATCAATTTTTGATTTCACATGTCACAGATCCCAAAAAAGTAGTCATAAAATCACATTGCACACATCACACACGAATATAATTATAGTGCTGCGTTTTTGAGTTTTATGCCATGTGGAGTATAAAACTGACCGTCTGATAGGTGCGTCATTATTGCAAGATCCCTTGTGTGGAAGATTGGAGCGATAAACGATCTTCATGATCTAATGTTAAGCAATCAATGACTTTTAATTATAGGTGCCCTGCAAGATTCATTGGGTGCGTTTAAAGCTACCCTTATTCTATTCATTTTGATTATCACTAAGCCTACAGATTTGAAGACCTACTCAGTAGTCACCACGGTTGGGTGAGGGTCACCTAATACCACTTTTTTTTTCCATATAAAGTGATTAATTATTAAAATATTCTATTTAAAATTAAAGCAAGAGTGAGAGAAAGGTGGTCTTTTCCTCCTTTTAGCTTCTTTCTCCGCAATTTCGGATATCTTTGTCATCATATCACTAGTAGTCACCTTCTAGTCTTCTACCATTTATTTGCAATGGGGCCGATAAAGGTCGCTGTTTCAAGAAGTCTAGCTAACTTATCTAGACTCATGCCATTTGACTGTCACGTGATACCAGTTTCCATGATCGCCTGTTATGTGGACGAGCCGAGTTATGGCTATTTGATTTCGGCCAAAAATTTTGATTTTGGTCTTCACCGAAATGATAATATAAGACTAAAATTTTAGTCATTTTTGTATGGAATTAAAAAATTTGGCCTAAATTTCAGTCCAAAATTTTAATTTCAATCTCCTCCGAAACTGAAATAAAACCCAAAATTTTGATTTTTGATATGTACACTTCACAGGAAAAAAGGGGGCGTGCATAATCAATAACCCCTTCCATCATAATATCCAAAAAAAGGCATAACCTATGTTACTTGATTCTAAATTTATGATCTTGAAAGGATAACGATTATGATCTATCTAATCTAATTAGATATTTTCAATTAGTGGCAACACAATTTATCTAATCTAAGTGGCTACATTTACCTAAATGACACCATTAACTAGCAAATCGGATTAGATTTTCTGTTCATCAATTGAAATGCCCATTTGGCGAATCAAAATTAATGTAAGCTAGAGGGTTCTAACCTTATGATAAAGCGAGACCGTCCAATAGGCGTTTCGCTTACATCTGTGTTCGTTGGTTCGCTAAATTTGCATTTAGATTCAAAATTTGCATTTGGCTACTACCAAGCAATTCTCGGTAGATGAGTTTTAACGGTATTAAATCATTTTATAGTAAAAGTTTATACTATTGAAGAAAAGAAGCACACATGATTACTTGATTAGCAATAATCGTAGCTGTAATAGCGCCCGAGGAATCTTCTAGGGTACTTACGCTCAAAATTATTGATTATTTTAGATCGGATGATGGAAGTCATATTTTACCTTGATATTTTAGAAAAGAGATCTTGAGATCATGATGCACCTATCAGTCGATCGATTTTAAATTTCACATGGCGTAGATCTCAAAAACATAGTCCTAAAGTCACGTTTGAGCGTGAGGTGTGTCATGTGATTTTAAGGCTACTTTTTCGAGATATGTTTCATGTGGAATCTAAAACTAATTGTCTAATCGGTGCACTATGATCTCAACACAATCTCTAACATCTGATCCGAAGCAATTAATAATTTTGAGCGTAAGTGCCCTAAAAGATTCCATGGGTGCTATTACAGTTACCCTAGCTATAAAACTCAAAAATCATAAGGTATTCATTCAAATCCCTTTTAGAATTTTGTTTTTAAACGAATTAGTTAGCATTAACCAATCAGTTTGCTAAGTAAATGAGCAATTAAGTGTCATAGGTAGAAATTGTTCAATTAAGTGCGTCGAATCTAATCTAACCTCGTGTCAAAAGTATTATATAACATATGGGAGCTGGTTCCATCCTTTATGGGAGGACGGTGATCGTCTTCCAAGGTCCACGTGGAGGTACACATGGCACCCAAAACACACTTTGGTTGTCACATGGAGTACGGGTAGATGATTTAGATCAATTTAAAAAAAAGAAATTTCAAATTTTTTTTTAAAAAAGTATAAGTCAATGCTTGATTAATTTCGATGGTCTACATTTTACGATTCAAAACACACATGGTGGAGATAAGTTTTAAAAATTATTTTTTTTAAAAATGATCTAAAAAATGCACCTGAGGTCCATGTGGCATTGAAACAACGTTTTGGATGCCACGACGCGGACCTCCACCTAGAACTTTAGAAGACGGTGACCGTCCTCCCCTAGAGGACGGACCTTTTCCATAACATATAAGTTGATTAATATATATATATATATATATATAGAGAGAGAGAGAGAGAGAGAGAGAGAGAGAGAGAGAGGGGGGTACTCTTATTTGTAAACATAGATTCTTTCCTAGTTATGAACTTTGAGTTAGGGGATTGAGATTTTTTTCATATGCCTATAAGAGGTCGGACTTATTTCACGTTACACACATTCCAAAAACATGAATGTGATCATGAGCGTACTATTTAACATAGTTCCCAAGTAACTTTTTGGAACGTGTCACATGACATCAACATCTAACCATATGAAGGTAGGCTTAGGACCTTATGACCTACTATGTTGGATGGTGTGAGAAAATGATTTCTATCATGGCTTTGTACATGCAACCCAATGATTGTGAAGAAATAATTTATGGTTGTAAATAACCATACCCTAATATATATAAACAAAATTATTAAAAAAGTGTTGCAGGTGTATAGAATTGTGGCCCGCTTACAACGGGTAGTCCACCGGACGTGCACCTATTGCTGAACAAGTCAACCATTGAGGCACGCATAGGGATATAGATGCCTCAAAATATTTGAAAGTAAATGCCGTTGACTGATTTAGCTTAGTGGCTTGACCCGCACACCTAATACAAAATCTAATTGAAACCAACTCCCATTACAGGTTTTATCTTATTAAATAGACGTTTAAGTAGCCTAGTAGATTAAATAAGTTGACTTTTATAGATGTCACGGCCAATGGCATCTGTACATTTAGCTTTTGATGGTGAGAGATGGACTTTGAAGATAGCCATTAACCCTTGCCTATCAAAGATATTGCCATTTTAGGACCATAATCATAAGATTAGGGGGCTGCTACTAACCCCCCTCGAAATATTAAATATTTCACACTAATTATAGCTGGAAATTATTGACTGCTTTAAAGATGATGGAGATCATTTATCATCTCAATCTTTCACATAATGCATCTTAAAATCATAGGTGTACCATCCGACGGTCTAATTTTGATTTCATGTTGTACACATCCCAAAAAGTGATCCGAGCATCACGTTTGATGTATGTTATGACTAGGTTCATTTTTCGGGATATTTTGAACGTGGAATTAAAATTTGACTGCCTGATGGTAGGTTCATTATCTCAAAATTGATTGTTTGGAAGATTGGAATGAAAAATGATCTCCATGGTCTGATACAAAGCAATCAACAATTACCAACTATAGTTAGTGGGAGATATTTAGTATTTTGTGATGGTCATTAGCATGCTTCTTATAATCTTCAACATCCAAATTTCAAAAAATCTACTGAATGAACCGTTACTACTTTAAGATTACAGTAATTGGGCGTTTCTAGCCAACCTATCAGTTGACTTTTTTGTTGACCCATATTGATAAGATAAAAAGGGCTAACTCTCGTAAGTGCTGACCATCATTGAAGCATTAAAGTGGTGTTTAAATGATTTTATACCTTAAGTGATAGAGCATATATTGAAAAGCTAAAAAGAGGCCTAAAATTCAAACTCTACGAGAGATTTGAAATTCAATCTATTGAGTGTAACATCAACCATTATTTTTAATTTTAATGGCTTATTTTAAATTTCATCAATCGAGTCGTTTAGATGTCTCTTTGGACTAAGATATATTATGATAGACTGCTATTTTCACAATTTGGATTAAATCACACTCACTTCCATATGGTGTAATATAAAAAGTATAAATTTAGGGTGCCAGGTCATTTAGCTGCCCTAAAGGGTTATAATCGGAATAAGAATATCAGGTGACACGTCAGCACAGATAGTCCACAATGACAGCTGTACTTTAGCGTACGGTGGTACGGTTTTAAAAGTCAAACTTTTTGAAAGAATCTCTTTATCTAGCTACCGTCAGGGTCATCGCTGATGTGTTCATTGACTATTTGACTTTTCTATTTCATTGACTGAGTTTCACTGGAGATGACGTACTCAAGACGCATGCATGACGTAGTATGAGAAATGATACAATACTGACGGAAGTTGATGCTTCCAACAATACTTTCTAATTTTTGTGGATCTGGTGTGGAGTTCATACACTGTAATTGAGTACTATAGTAATTATAGCTTCATCGCTACCATTCATATGCAGGGCCAAACACCCTAACCCTAAAAATTTTCTGAACATATGTTAAAAGTTGTTTAAAACATAATTAAGGGGCCTCAACATTCATGAAAGTCGGTTGGACAAGCCTAGAGAAACGTGTCAGATTTTAAAATGGTTGATTGCTATGAATCCGACAACAGAGATGACTTTTTGTCTTAATCTTTTACACAATGGATCTTTAGATTTTGGGCAAATCATGAGATGATCAAATGTAGAATATGGCACACATCTAAAACAAGTGTTAATTTGTGAATTACATTTGGTAGTACATCATGATCACATTCAGTTTTAGGGTCTTTGCCCGACATAATTAATATCTCATCATTTGATGATAGCCTATGATCTCAAGATCTAACGAGTCGAAGAGTGAGACCGAACACAAGGAATTCCACACCTTCAGCATGTTGTTGTGGCACCTAATTGTTGGATCGGTGGCCACATGGCACCCAACATTTGGGTTCAATATATATATATCACATGGCACCCAACATTTGGGTTCTCTCTCTCTCTCTCTATATATATATATATATATATATATATATATATATATATATATATATATATTTCAGAAGAGAGATGGGTAATCAACTTTTTAGATTTTGTATGGATGTCTCTTATCATCTTTTTATCATTCTACTTTTGAGAGAAGATGGGATCGTGGGGATTTCCACCCTTTAATTAAGCCTAGGGATTTGAGAGCCAAATCGTTTGATGTGATTATTCCATCTTATTCATTCTCTTTTATCATTAGGAAATCTTTGGCAAAATCCGTTAGATTTTTTTCTCTAATTTTATTTTTGAAATTCCCATGCGCTGAGTGGAAAAAAAATATATCAAGGAAATGTTTTTTTCTATAAAAAATATGAATGCTCGTAAAATTTTTCTTTTCAGCTGCTTGTGTACACATTTTATCTCAAGAGTATAGGTATTTGGAGCCGTAGATTCAAACTCCTCAACTTGAGTTTCCTCCTGTAAAGTCAAAACTCCTATAAAATCTTTTGACTGAATTAGATCAAGCGATGAAGGTCATTGTCCTACCCAATCTTCAACAAAATTGGTCATTAAATCATTTATCACCTATCAGATGGTCAGATATTGATTCTACCATGTCGCCAAATATGACTTGAGAATCCCTTTCTCGCGGAACTCTCATGTTCACAATTTTTTTTGGTGTTGTGTGCCACATGGAATTAATATCAAACCGTCTCATTGGTAATCTATGATATAAAAATCAGTTCTATAGAAGAATGGGCAGAAAAGAAAATAGAACTCCTTCATTTATTTTAAAGCAGTCAATAATTTTCATGTATGAAAACCCAAGTTGCTTAGAGTGAATTCTCGATTGTATTTACTGCTACCCAAAGTGCATAAGTAACTTCCAACATTAAAATCTGAAGGTAACCAGAATCTGCCCCACCTTCGAGGTTCAAAATAGGTAACTACAAAGTAGGGCTGTCAACGGGCCGAGCTGGGTCCGAGCCGGGTTTTCCACCCGGCCTGGCTTGATTAGCTATCTTGGCCGGGCTGGACTCTGTTTATAGAGTTTTCTGGCCCGATTAGCTACCGGGCCGGATTTCTCACATTTTTTTAGAAAAAATTAAGTTTTTATTTTTTATTTTTTTAAACATCTTAGTTAATCGGGCCGGGCCGGACCTTACACTTTGATGCTTGAATCCAAGCCCATTTCTTATCCGAGTCGGGCCGAACCCGCTTAATAAATTATCAAAAAATTTAGGGCCTAGCTAGGTTTTCAGAGGCCGGCCCTAACCCGGTTGTTGACAATCAAACAACAAAACCCATCTTGAGCCCACGCTGACCCATTTAGGTTAGGGTTAGAGTTGCGCCTGTCAGAGCCCGCTTAAGTTAGGGTTGCTTAGGTTTTAAGGAGGCCGACCCAAACTTGACCCATTGACAGCCCTTAGGTACAGCGTTTGACCTTTCCCAGCGGTCCCAATCGGCACATGGCTCCTCACTTTTTATAATTGAAGAGAGATATTGTAGACACCCCAATTTTGCCCTCTCGGAGTATACAAACATGTTCGGTCAACTTTTGACCCTACCCACGATCTCTAGAAAAGTATTAACCTTCTCCGAAGACCTTCAAACCCTAAATACGAGGACCATATACTAAAATAATAGTATATGATTGAGACCCAAGCTGGAACAATAGCCCTGTGGCACGAACCTAATCCGACCTGGGAAGATCCCAAATTCCGCGCACTTACAGATGCGCAAAATTAGATTGTACGCCTGGATACACGTGCACTTGGACCAGGCTTAGGACCGCCTTAGCTTGGTCCCACTTGGACCAGGCTCCCTCTTTCCATGGATTGCCTTAGCTTGGTCCCACTTGGACCAGGCTCCAAGTACGACCGCCTTTGCCTAGTCCCACTTGGACTAGGCTCGCTCTTCTCACGGACCGCCTTAGGACTCGGATTATACGCAAGCTACTATACGCTTAATTCAATTACACGCAAAGCAGTCCGTGCACAGTCAGTCCCACTTGGATTGCCTTAGCCTAGTCCCACTTAGACTGGGTACGACTCCACGCATACACTCCTGCGCAGAATCGATTTCATGTGTGAGACCACACGCAGAATCAGTCCAGAATTGGGCTGGGACTCTGTTTCTCAAGACCGCCCGAACTCCACAATTTCGCGCATACTTCAGTGCATGGAATTGGATTCCACGCAAAGCTACCTACGTGAAATTGGTTTCAGGGCATACTGAAACTAGGACACTCGCCCAACCGGTCACTCCAGAGTCATTGACCGACTCAAAGTGAATTAAGCGTATTAGATTATGCGCGAAATTCAATTGAGCGCCTCCGGTCATGCGCACATTTTACCTATTGCGCACATGGCCCCACACGTGGAATTAACCCCATACTTATAAAAAGAACCCCCACCCCCCCCTCCCTTCACGTCCAAACAATAATTTCAATAGCAATCTCTCATCTCTCGAGCTCAGGTCTCTCCCGAGCTCAAATCCTTTTTAAGTAGGGTACCTTTATTTACGACCCGAGAATTTTTTCTTCTCATTTTGAAGTTTATTTGATTACTTTGAATCAAATGATGGAGATTAATTTGTCTCAATCTTACACAACGGATTTTGAGATCATGTGCCTACCATTCGATGGTAAGATTTTAATTCCACATAGAACATATCTCCAAAAGTGGTCAAAGAATTATATTTTATGCATGCCCATGATTATTATGTTCACATTTTGAGATTTATGCCACATGGAATCAGAATTATTGTGGGAGAAATAATTTCCATCCTCTAATTTAAAATAGTCAACAATTTTTAGCACCTGAAACCAAGTTGAGAAAAATGAAGGTTGTAATTAAAGGCATCCTTTTAGGTAACTGTTTGTGTACCAATCGGTACAAAAGGTACAATAATGGTACCTCCTCCTCATCATCGCGACAATATAGGTTCGGAAATAAATGGGCTTGAGAAATTTTTTAAAAAAATTGATAAATTTCGAAAAAAGAGATTAAAAAATTGGCAAAATTGAAGAAAAATTATGAAAAGATATTAATAAAAGCTTATAAAGATAGAAAAAAAATGGTAAAAATTGAAAAAAAAATGAGAAGAGTTTAAGAATTTTTTTTTTTTTTTTCTTAAATTGAAAAAAAATGAGAAGAATTTTTTTTCTAAAAAAAATAAATTTCGGAATCTTTCTTTTTTTAAAAAAATTGCGATTTTAATCATAATTTAATCTTTCCAAGGAAAAGTCATGATTAAAATGAGATTATTTCAAAATTTCGGAATATTTGGTCATAATGTTTGTCATCATCAATTCCATATATTTGATAGAAAGGTAACGTTGGAATCTTCAAAGATATAAAAGACACATATACTTAGCTTGGAGCAAAAGAAATCTTCCTTAGCTTTTTTAATAGGAGAAACTCCCTTTTGTAGCAAGAGATACTGATGAAGAGCCCTTTTAACGTCATTTCTCATCTGCTTTATACTTTGGAAAGAGGAAAAGGTGTTCTATCCTTCTCATGCTCTCTTCCATCTTTTAAGTTTACAAATTACAAGTGGGGCTCTTCTCACTTTTTTCTTTTCATAAAGAAAAAGGAAACCCATTCATCAAATCATGAAAAAAGAAGAATTTGTCTTAGAACACCAACTTTTAAGATCATGGATATCCGTGCACATCACAAGAAAAATGTTTGATCCGAGTAGTCAATCTGATCGGCGCAGATGCAGATCATAGAGATGTTTAAACTGACCCTGCTCGACCCGGTTTTCCTTTTTAATCGGTCGGGCACATAAGCTTGACCCATCGGGACCGATCGAACATGAAGCACCCGCCCTGACCATTGACTATCTGGTTGAGTCGGTTTGAGCACAATTTGGGTCACATCAGGCCGCCCCCACCTGATGATTTGCAAATAAAATGAAGAAAAATAAGGGGTCCAATCATGGTATGAAATCTCGGATTTACGAGTTGTCTCGGACAATCTCGAGATTGAAACAAAAATAATCCTTTTAATGATCTTACACCATCAATATAAGGGTTTCATCTTATGCCACGAAAAAATATTTCACCATTATGCCATTGGCAAAATATCTGCAATTAATTTAACAATTCAAGTGGTTGTGCATGATTGGAATATATCTTACTTAAAGAATCACACTACAAATCAATCGCATACCGTCTGATCAATGATTGTTAACATTAGCCTTTAGAAAATAAAAATAATAGCAGATATTAGAGTGCATAGATTTGAAACATAATATGATTGCCCTCCACGAGATCATCACATAGATAGGATAATATAAGACAAAATAGTGTCATATGTACTCAGGATAATGATTAGTACACTTTCAATGATGTATGAGCTTAACATCTTATATAAATTGAAATATAAAATAAATATTTTCTATTTGCATGTGAGGGAGAAACACAGTTAAATCTCGTCTCGCTGAGCCCCGCGAGATTTCAAACCATGGGTCAAACTGTGGGTCAGGGGTCTAGTTTTCAGTTGGAGTTATGTGACAGTCCGAATTTCAACACCTCGAAACCCGTGTCATCAGCACGACCCTTCAGACCGTGTCCCAAAACTATATACGGAACATTGGTATAACAAGTCAAAACCAAACAAGTAAGGTATATAAACTAAAAGAAAAATATGCATTAATAATATATTATTCTCTAAATGAAAGAGCTCAAAAGCAATTCTCATCCCATACCAATGTATGGACACAAGAACAGGTCCGAACCATCGGTCATAAAATCAGGTCACCCCAGATGGTTAGTCAAGAAGAATATTCGAAGTAGAATTACATTGATTATCCAAAATAAAGGCTTGACATACCAAGCCGTACCAATATGCTCACAAAAACTCTCTCTCAAAGTACTCAGCGAAGTCTCCTATAAGAAGTCATCGGGAGGAGACTCCAACTCGTTCTCAGGCACGTAATCCGTATCACCCGGATCTACGTCTCTTGAAGCCTCGGCCACTGCAACAATGGACCTGCAACGTATAATCTAAAGGGTGAGCTACATCCTAGCTTAATAGGGAACAACACAATGAACATATAAGTCAAAATCTCACATATATTCCATGATATTCAAAGCATGATATGTCTATGCATTTGCTAGAAAACAGTTTAAAAGATGGTAATTTGCCTTCAAGTTTACTGGTAGTTTGCATGTTTCATTTTGCTGTTAATTTATCATGAATGACACTGAACAGGCCTAAAGCAAAATTTAAATTTTCAACTTAAGTAATCTCCGAGCAATATAGCATCGAGCCCAGATGAAATATCCACCATCGTCGCCTAAATAGACAGTTGTTATATGTATTCCCTGGGAATACTACCTAATCCCCTTTCTCAATAGGCGGCGGGGTTAAATCTCATCTCAACATCCCTGGGATGTGCTTACTATGTACGAATAGACCTCCGCACTGGTATATGGATTGGCCACCGTACCGGTCACGGATATCCTGCCGTGTCAGTCGTGGGTATCCCGTCACGTTGATGGGGTATTCTAATCAAACCTCAAATAACAAAAATAACATGTGCTTTATATATAGTCGTTCACCGTGTAAAGTGCTACCTTATATCAGTTAGGCTTCATCAGTAGTTATTCAATCATATTTACATCCCTGGAATGTCTAATTTACTTGCATCACACTGATGCCTTTATTTCTTTCTCATCCCTTGGGGATGTCTCATACTCATTTGATTACTTGGTATCAGTTACTCGCATCACACAAATTCCTTTATCACTTTCTTGGTATCACACACGCACCCTTTTCACAAAGATTTACACAGTTAAAATCTTTTCAGTTTGAGTTCTATATCACTACATACATGCTCTTGCAATTAAAGTATATGTTTAAGGTATTCCCTACCTCAGGTCTCCGAAGGTCTAAGCCTCAAGGTCCCACTCGACTCCTTGTGCTTACTTTCACACGTACCACCTATGGCACATCACAACATATGCAACACATCACTAAAGATGTAATAAAGAAGGTCCTAGACCCTCCATAAATCTCAAGGTCAAACTAGAAAGTCAATTGAAACTGCCAAAATCGATTAATCGATTCTCAAAATCGATTAATCGAAACCCAAATCGATTAATCGATTCCCAAAATCAATTAATCGAAATCCTTAACATAGTAAAGTCGATTATCAAATCGAGTGGTCGAAAGTCCGAAATCGAATAGTCGATCCCAAATCGATTAATCGAAATTCAAAATCGATTAATCGATTTCCCAACTCGATTAGTCAATTTTCCCAGGTCTTGTTTCTCCGACCACTGGAGGTACCCAGTAAATTAGTTGATTTCTAAATCAATTAATCGACCTTCAACATCGATTAATCGAAATCAGGCATCCCTGACTTTTCAACTTCTAGGCTAAAATTGATTAATCGAATCTCGATTTCGATTAATCGATTTAGCCATATTCAGCCCCCTTTCGGGCTGTTCTTCCAAATCTTTTTCTTTTCTACTTTCTTTATTTTCTAAGTCTTTACTCTACCATTTAAACCATACTTGACTGAATTTAACCATCAAACATCAATGCATTTAATTCTAATAAAACTCACCTCAATAATCATTTTAAAGGATTGATTTGTTGGGTTTGATGGCTAGGGTTCCAGCTTTTCGCTTCAACGATCTTTCACACGTCGAATCGGACAATCAGTGCTTGACCCCCTCTTGATTTGCATTAACTCTTGACTTAATAACTCCTTTTTACTCTCTCTCTCTCTCTCTCTCTTCTTAACTCTCTCTTCAACAACCCAAACAAAAAGGCAACCTAGGGTTATTAAAACCCTTATATCATCTTTCTAGTTTCAGTGTTAAGTACATACACTAGAGATAGGTGTACGTGATCACTAACTCACACTATACACTACACTTAGGTCACATTTGCACCATGTCAGTTCATCACTCCATGAGTTTATTGTTTGACCATCACTTGGTCAAACCTACGACCAGTCGGGTACCAATCCTGTGACAACCCGAATTTCGACACCCCGAAACTCATTCCATTAGCACGACTTTCAAGGCCGTGTCCTGCGATTTTGTACGGAGCATTGATATAATTGAGCCAAAGACTACAAGTAAAGCACATGCATCTAATCTAAACAAGTTTTCATGCATTTAAAATAAAAAGCAACTCCAAGGACAGTTCTAGTCCCATGCTAATTCATGGGCATGAGAACTGACCCAAACCATCGATGATAACTGTTCACCCTAGCTGGCTTACTAAAAGAATCAAGGTATTTAATTACATTAAAAAAAAAGAGGCTTGACATACCAAGCCATACCTAATACTCTCAGCTCACTCTCAAAGTACGCAATGGGTCTCCTAGAAGAATTCCTCATGAGGAGGCTCTGACTCTTCTGTGGGCACTTAATCCAAATCCTCCAGATCAACGTCTCCAGAAGTCGTTGTTGCCGCTAGTACTGGACCTGCGACGTATAGTCTAAGGGGTGAGTTACATCCTAGCTCAATAGGGAAGCACAGTGAACATATAAATTAAACTCTCACATATATGTTAAAACAGTTTAAAGGCACAATTTATCTGATAGAACTGCTGAAAGACAATTGAAATAATAAGAAATAAAATGATAGATACAACAGTTACTTTGCATGACTTTGTTTATTCTCGTCTTACTATTATGGTAACGGATTCGGCCTAATCATTTAAATCTTAACTTAAGTAGTCCCCGAGCAATATAGCATCGAGCCCCGATGAAATACCCACCATCGCCATCTAAATAGACACTTGTTAAATGTTAAAATTTAATACCACCCAGGCCCCTTTCTCTTAGGCGGCGGGGTCTATTCTCAATTCAACATCCTAGAGATGTACCAAAGGTGTACGGTTTTGCCGCCGTACCGGTCACGGATATCCTGTCGAGTCAGTCGTGGGTATCCCGCCACGTCAGTAGGGTATTCTACTCAAACCTTAAATAATAAAAATATAAAATGTGCTCTACGTATAGTTGTTCACCGTGATTGTGCTAATTTTATCATATTAGGCTTTATCACTCTTCTTTTGTTTCACCGTTTGGTTTCATCTGCATTCCTGGGATGCTCCTAGTTTAATGCCTTATTCAGATGCTCATTGTTACATTTCTACGCCCCCTGGGGACTTCATGGTCCCATTTGAATTCACACACACACCGACATTTTGAAAACACATTTAATACATGCCCATTTTCTTGAGATATTCTACATATATAAAGTACTCTACATACATGGTTTGGACGAATTAAAGTACATGTTTCAAGATATTTCCTACCTCAAAGCAAAATTCAACGCGCTCCTTTCTCGTAGAGGTTTACGCGTAGCAACTCATGTCACACCTACATCGCATGTGTTACGAATTTACTTAGAATGGTCTCTAGAACCCTTGGAAACACAACTCTTATAATTTACACTAAAAGAAATGAGAAAATCGGGTAATTCCTCGCGCGAGCGGGACCTATTCCTCACGCGGGCGGTCACTTAGCCTCGCTCGAGCGATCACAATTCATCGCTCGAGCGGTCATTATTCATCGCTCAAGCGATTATTATTCATCGCTCGAGCGGTCATTATTCATCGCTCGAGCGAGCACTATTCATCGCTCGAGCGGTTATATATCGAGGTACCTGGAGCTCTATGCGATGCCTCGCTTGAGCGAGCTTTTCCTTCACTGTGGGTCTCGCTCGAGCTAGCCGAAAACGCAAATATGCTCAAAATATTCCTTTTGTCCTCGCTCGAGCAAGCCATTTAGACCGCTCGAGCAAGCCACGTAAAGATATAAGTCCTCTATCTGTTCGAGGACTATTACCTTCATCATGAGAGGTTTATTAATGTCAAGGATCATTAGTCTAGTAGTTTATACTCTACTTAAGATATACGTAAGCATCTAAAACCATACCTTAATCGATAGATCTCTTATAGCCTGATCCAAGCTCCGACTAAATGCAAAATTTCCAAAGTTCTCTACTGCTTAATACCAACGAACCTCTCCTCCTCTTTTACAAAACCTTTTCCTCTTTCTCTCTATTTTGCCTTCTCTCTATCTATGCTAAATTAGGTTACATAGGAGAGACTCTCCTCCCCACTTTCACTTATATAGTGAAAGCTAGAAAGTTTTATATATACACACGTAGTGTATATATGTAGTTTTTGGTTTCCTTGTGAATCACAAATACACGTGCATGATATGTGCTATACGTGCATGGTATGTGACGTGCACGGTTCCCAAAAATCTAGGGTTATGACAGATCCTGAGGTCAATGTTCAACGCTCAATTTTTTGGGATATTACATTCTCCCCACCTTGGAAATTTTCGTCCTCGAAAATAATCCAAAGGTGCGTCGGTTGGATACCCCACACACTGGGTGTCGTGTACCCGATCAGGAGAATTTTACTATGTATCATACAATGAAAAAAATATAACATAATGCAAGGGAATTTTAAAAAAAATCTGATGTATATTTGACTAGTCAGTTCTCAAAAGTTACAACTTGTTCATGTACATCTTGTTAATTACAATCCAAAAAACCCAAAAGTCAGGTACAAAAAGACCCTCGTCTCAAGCTCACGCTGCCTCCTCTCCCGGCTGATCTAGTGCTGGAGCGGGCTGCTCGGTCTGGGCTGGCGGTGGTTGACTCGTCTCAGCAGGCTGCTCTAGCTGCTGGGGCATCGAGCCAGATGCATCGGCAGTAGAGGTACCCGGGTGAAAAGCGGCACCCGTATGAAAAGCTGTCCGGCCCGCAGTCCACGCCTCCTCCTGCGCGAGGCGCTGCTGGTAGTCCAACGGATAGATGTACCGTAGGGTGTGGTACATCAAGAAGTCCATCCACCGGTTCATCCTCTCATTGTTGGCCTCCATCTGAGCCAACACGTCCTCTATAGAAGGTGTCAGGCGAGCTGCTCGCCGGTGGTATAAAGAAGTGGGTGTGGCAGCCGCTGACTGCGACGACGACATAGGTGATGCGGTGGTATGCGAGGGTGCCCCCTCAGCTGGTGGATCAATGGGGTGTACTCTCCCCACAGGTGGGTCCTGATGTGGTGGTGGTGGTGCTGCTGCTTGTGCTGGGCCCTGAGCTGGTAGGGCCCTCTTCAACAACCGATAGCTACGGCCCCATGAAGCGATAGAGTAGTGCTTCACGTGGTTCGTAGCCCTCTCCTCGTGGGGCGAGAAGGCGTACCCTGGAGCGTCTGAGTAGCACTCCAGCATGCTCGAAATGAGTCGAGCGTACAACATCTTCTCCTTGGGCCTCAGATTGCCCTTCATCAATTTTCCTTTGATATACTTCATCCCCTCCAATACCATCATGGTGGCGTCGAACCAACGGCCGCAGAATGTCGCGTACAAGGCCTGTTGGACCAACTCCACCCTCTCGGTGTCGTGACGCATCGGGTAAAGGTTGTAATTGATTATGGAATCAAGCATCCACATATAATGGGAGAGATAGACCCTCCTAATAGACGATCCCGACCCTTTCTTCCCATTGGTCATCTGGGTCATAATTTCTTCAAATCTCACCTCTTCCGCAAAGGGTGGGAAGAGGGTGGTCTCGGGCACAAAGTCTAAATAACATTCTAGGGCTTCGTGGATGTGGCGACGGGTGAAGGTATAGTCACGACCATCAATTGTGGTCGTAACAATGTCGTCGGTAGGACCCTCCGTCAAGCCTTGGTAAAACAGGCGGACCAATCTAGGGTAGTAAGACCCATGGAGTGGCTTTAAGAGATTGCTAAGGCCCGCCTTCACCAAGTAATTTCGAGCCCATTGGGTCTCACCCTCGACGTCGGGGTTGGTAAACAATTTCACATCGAAGATAAATTCATCTTTGAAGGTCTTAGCCGCCCACCATTTATTTGGTTGGGGGACGTTTTCGGGTGGTGGTGGAATTGGTGAAGACTCGCGCGAAGACGCGCTCGTCGAACCGGATGTGGTATCCGATGCCGACGGGGATGGGGTTCTTACGGGCAATGGGGTAGGTGGTGGCGGTGCGGCGTTCTTACGCTGGACCAGAAGCTTCAAAGTCGCTTTCTTCGAGGTTAAGAAAGTTCGAGGCGGCATCTCGGGGGAAAATCAACAAAACTAGGGTTTACTGGTTCAAATTGAAGAAAAAGCTCGGATCTAGGGTTTACCTTAGGTATTCGATCCGAATGCAAAGGATTTTGGTCCACAATCGATCCAAACTCCCCAAAACCCTAGCTGGTATGCTTGCTTGAGAAGGAAGATAAAGTGGCGCGCAAGAACCAAAACCCTTAAATTTTCAAATGGGGAGAAAATCCCCCCTCGATTTATATATAGGCCCGATTCGATTAATCGAGTTTCAAAACATACTCCAGTCGCGCGAAATCGATTAATCGAAACTCAAAATCGATTAATCGAATTCATTTCGATTAATCGAAATCATGGTCACTTAAAATTTCAACTTTTCAAGCTCACTGGCGCATGCCAGTCGATTAATCGAATCTCTAAGTCGATTAATCGAAATCCCAAAATCAGTTAATCAAATTTCACTTCGATTAATCAAAATCGTAAAATCCTATAAATTTTTCTAAAATTTTCAAGTAACTCGATTAATCGAGTTTCCAGTATCGATTAATCGAAATAAAAAATCGATTAATCGAAACCCAAATCGATTAATCAAATTTTCATTTTGTCAATTTCTTGAATCCTCATTCAATCTCCACTCACTGGCGTATGCCAGCCGACTAATTGATCAAAATCGATTAATCAAAATTCCAAATCGATTAATCGATTTGGAATCGATTAATCGATTTGGAATCGATTAATCGGTTTTAATCAAATTTTCAAATCTTATTATTTTTCATGTCTCTTTTGGTTCCTTGGTAAAACATGACCAGTTGGTCACTGGTTTTGCGAAACGTGACTTCACGGTAGTTTCATGGAAGTGACGAATTCTAATCACGTATTCAACATCGTATTAGGAACACTATGCGGATTGAAACTATTTCTATTGAACAATTTGATCAAAAGATCGACATTGGATTACAACAGTATGGTTTAATTTCATAAACATGCTTGCAGTGATACAATTTTGACTCTCAAGCTGTCACAAACAAGTCCGGATACTGTTCTTTCACGTCGGCCTCTCGTTCCCACGTAGCTTCTTCGACCGAATGATTCTTCCATCGAACAAGCACTAACAGAATCACTTTCGTCCGCAACACTTGTTCCTTTCGATCCAAAATCTCCACCGGTTCTTCGATCATGGTCCTATGTTCATGCATTTCAAATGATTGGCCGCTCAACACGTGATCAGGGCCATTAAGATATTTCCTGAGCATCGATACGTGGAACACATTGTGTACCCGATTAAATAACGGTGGCAATCCAATGTGGTAAGCCACTTCCCCTACTCGACCCAGAACCTCAAATGGTCCAAGATAGCGGGGACTTAGCTTTCCTCTCTTTTCAAACCTCATCACGCCCTTCATAGGCGAGACTTTCACGAATATGTGTTCACCCACCTTAAAGTCTACACTCGCCCGCTTGATATCAGCATAGCTTTTCTGTCTGCTCTGAGCCGCTTTGAGTTTAGCCCTTATCATCCGAACATAGGTGACATTATCTTTAAGTATCTCGGGTCTCAAAATGAATTTCTCACCGGTTTCCTCCCAATTGATGGGCGATCTACATCGCCGTCCATAAAGAGCTTCATATGGTGCCATCCCAATGCTCGTCTGAAAGCTGTTGTTATATGTAAACTCAATCAACGGTAGGTGCTGATCCCATGATCCTTGCAACTCTAACATACACGCCCTAAGCATGTCTTCGATGATCTGATTGACCCGCTCTGTTTGCCCATCAGTTTACGGATGGAATGCTGAACTAAAATCTAGTCGCGTTCCCATTCCTTCTTGAAATTTCTTCCAAAACTTTGATGTATATAATGGGTCACGGTCATAAATAATGCTACTCGAAATCCCATGCAAACGGACGATCTCCTTCATGTATAGATTTGTAAGTCTTCCCGCCGTGTATATCGTGTTGTATGGCAAGAAGTGCGCTGACTTTGTCAATCGATCGACTACCACCCAAATGACATTATACCTCTTTATAGTACGAGATAGCCTAACGATGAAGTCCATAGAGATCGATTCTCAGTTTTATTTCGGTATAGGTAGAGGCTGCAATAACCATGCGGGGTGTCTATGATCGATCTTCACTTGTTGGCACGTCAAACACCGCGACACGTACTCTGCCACGTCTTGCTTCAAACCTCTCTATCAGTAATTCTTTTTCAGATCTTGATACATCTTCATACTTCCCAGGTGGATAGCATAGCTTGACTTGTGTGCCTCATTAAGGATAGTTCGCCGTAGGTCGGCATTGTCCGGAATGCAAAGACGGCCCTTAAACAATAAGGAACCATCCTCCTTGACCGAGAACTCAGATCTAACGCCTTCAAGTTACATCTTGACGAATCTTAGTTAGTGCCCGGTCTTTCATTTGTAGCTCGTGGATATGCTCAAATATCACCGATCTCACTGATATATTAGCCAATAAGGCTCCTGTAGCTTGCGACTCGATGTTCACATCATATAGTGCCAAATCCTCAAACAACTTCCATATGTGCATACCCAAAATTAAACTAGCCAACTGAGCTGAACTCTTTCGACTCAAGGCATCGGCTATTACATTAGCCTTGCCTGGATGGTACTGTATAGAACAGTCATAGTCCTTCAGGAACTCCATCCATCTGCGCTACCTCATATTTAGTTCCTTCTGTGTAAACAGATATCTGAGGCTCTTATGATTGGTGAAGATCTCAAATGTCTCATCATATAAGTAATGTCTCCAAATCTTCAGCGCAAAGATGACCGCGGCTAATTCCAGGTCATGTGTCGGATAATTATTCTCATGCTCTTTCAACTGTCTCGATCTGTATGCTATCACCTTTTTGTATTGATTAAGCACGCAGCCCAAACCACTATACGAAGAATCACTATATACTACGAACCCTCCACTACCTGAAAGAATGGTAAGTACTGAAGCTGAAGTGAGTCTCTTCTTGAGTTCTTGAAAACTCTTCTCGCATGCCTCACTCCCTTCGAACCTTACATCCTTCCGTGTAAGTCTCATGAGTGGTCCTGATATCTTTGAAAACTCCTCAACGAAACGTCGATAGGAACCCGCTAATCCAATGAAACTATAGGTGTCGGCCATGGTCTTTGGTTGCTCCCAATTCACCACTGCTTCGATTTTTACTGGATCTATAGTGACACCATGCTTTGAGGCAATGTGTCCTAAAAAGCTAACCTCTTCTAACCAAAACTCGCACTTGCTGAGCTTGGCATACAGTTGGTGTTCACATAAAGTCTATAGGGCTATTCTCAAGTGCTTCTTATGCTTTTCTTCTGATTTTGAATAGATCAGGATGTCGTCAATAAATACTATGACGCAAGAGTCTAGGTGTGGTTTAAACACCCTATTCATCAGATCCATGAATGACGCCGGGGCATTTATCAACCCAAATGGCATCACTAGGAATTCATAGTGTCCGTACCGAGTCCTGAATGCAGTCTTCTGAATATCCTCTACCTTGACTCTCAACTGATAGTATCCAGACCTCAGATCGATCTTGGAGAAATATCTTGCGCCTTACAGTTGATCAAACAGGTCATCTATCCTAGGCAAAGGGTATCGATTCTTAATTGTAAGTTTGTTCAATTACCGATAGTCAATACATAGACGCATTGACCCATCTTTCTTCTTTACAAATAAGACCGGTGCTTCCCATAGAGACACGCTCGGTCTAACAAACCCCTTGTTCATTAACTCTTGCAACTGCTCTTTCAATTCCTTCAACTCAGCAGGAGTCATTCTATAAGGTGCTTTAGAAATAGGCTCCGTTCCTGGTGCTAAGTCGATGGCGAATTCCACTTCCCTTTCTGGAGGTAATCCCGGTAAGTCCTCCAGAAATACATTATCAAATTCTCGCACCACGGCTATCTCGGAGATAATATTCTTCTCTTCTTTATGCTCCTTCAAGAATGTCAAGTATCCACTACACCCTTTTTTGATCAAACGCTCGGCTCTAATTGCCGAGATAAGTGGCATATGCGTCGACCTCTCTCCTCGAAATCGGAATGATCTCCTCGTGTTAGGTCTGAAGATGACGACCTTATTCTTGCAATCTACCATCGCACAGTGAGTCAACAGCCAATCCATGCCAAGGATCACGTCAAATCCTTTCATGTCTAACAGGATTAGGTTCGATGGTAGTTCAAAGACGTCTCCATCCATGACTCTCACGATCATAGAGTTGCAACCCTTTTCTGTATCAACCGATTTCCCAGTAGGAACAGTCACGATTAAAACGAAGTCTAACTCCTCTGGGTTGACTTTCATCCTCTTTGTGAAGCGAGAGGTAACAAATGAGTGTGTAGACCCCGGGTCTATCAATACTCGACCCTCGTATGTCACGTAGCTTCCCTTCTTATAAATTTGTAATGTACCAAATCATACATACACATTTATATAAAGTCTATATCATACCAGAATTTTTTACATGCAAGTTCTCTTATATTTTCTATAGGGATGCACCTTCTCTATCTAAATTTTTTTAAGAATTAAAATTCTTTATTTAAAAGAGAACTCACCTTGGATCACGTCATTTGTATTTTGGGCCTCTTGAGCTGTGACTGCGTAGGCTCTCCCTTGGACGATCGGCTTCCTTACTTGTATCGGTCGTGACATAGGAGCTGAAGTCGTCTTCCCTTTGTTCACCTCGGGGCAATCCTTGATCAGGTGGCCCACCTTGCCACATCGAAAATAACCCAGACTATCCTGCCTACAATCAGCCGTTCTATGAGACTTACCGCATTTGACACAAGTCTAACAAGGTGTGGAAGAAGCTGCTCGCGAGAATCCTTGTGTAACTGTCACTCCGGTAGTGATAGCAGGGTTCTCATATCTCATCGCCCTCTCCGACGCAAGTAATGGAAATTTCTGCTGGTTGGTCTGCTGCGCCGGTCTCCCATAACCTCCCTAGAATGGTAGTCTCTGGTTGCCTACTACAAATCTCAGCTTTTTGTTCACCAGCTCGTAGTTCCCTGTTCTACTTTGGTCTGTATTTCACCTTCCTTACTGCTCCCTCTGGCGGTACTTGTTATTATTTTCTTCCTCTACCATCAAGGCCTTGCTCATGACCTCGCCATAAGTCTTCAGCTGGAATGGTGCTACTCCTCCCCTCATGTTCGGTTTCAATCCTTGCTGAAACCTCTTCGCTTTCATCATCTCCGTGATGACGAAGTCAGGCGCGAAGCGAGTGAGTTGCATGAACTCCACTCCATACTCTCTAACAGTCATCTTCCCTTGGACAAGCTGTAGAAATTGAATCTCCATCTGGTTCCTCACCACTTTGGGAAGTACTGTTTATTGAATTCCTCAACGAACTCATCCCAAGTCCATGGCAAATCTAGAGTCTCCTGAGCCCTAGTCCGTGGAACGGACTTCCACCAAGGCCCAGCCTCTCCATCCAACATATAGGCTGCCCAACGGACGCTCTCGTCCTCTATACACGTGAGCACACTAAACACCTTATCCATTTCACTCAGCCAGTTCTCGGCTGCCATGGGATCTGCCTGCCCTGAAAAGCTAGGAGGTCTCATCCTCCTAAACTCAGTAAAAGCCGAAGACACTGGCGGTGTCAGAGCCACTGGAGGTGTCAGTGGCTGATGCTGCTCATGGGCGGTATGAGCTGCCAAGGATGCTGCCTGTTGGGCCATAGCAATTGCCATGATCTCCATGGTGTGCATCATCCTCTAACTCTCCTCTCTATCCTCGTTTCTTTCTCTAACCCTCTATTGTTCTCTTTGATCTTGATCCTGACGATCTCGATCTTGGTTCTCTCCCTGTCCGTGGCCCTCTTGACTACCACTACCCGAAGCACCTCCATGTCCCAAAGGTACTCTATTGGTATCCGAGATAAGATCATCTCGACTACGCAAATTTCTATGATGATCGTCCCTGGGTCGGCCTCTTCCTCTAGGAAACATAGAAACATAGCGATGCACGCGCGTGAAAACAAAGTTTTCCTTAGCAGAAGTCCCTATGCTCTGACAAAAAGAATGATTGTCAGAATATCTAAAAGAAAATGCTCTGATACCAAACTGGCGGTATTTGGCACCGAAACTCGTGCCATCAGCACGATCCTCTAGACCGTGTCCCAAAACTATATACGAAATATTGGTATAACAAGCCAAAATCAAACAAGTAAGGTATATAAATTGAAAGAAAAATATGTATTAATAATATATTATTCTCTAAATGAAAGAGCTCAAAAGTAGTTCTCATTCTATACTAATGTATGGACACAAGAACAGGCCCGAACCATCGACGATAAAACCAGGTCACCCCAGATGGTTCGCCAAGAAGAATATTCGAAGTAGAATTACATTGATTATCCAAAATAAAGGCTTGATATACCAAGCCGTACCAATATGCTTACAAAAACTCTCTCAAAGTACTCAGCGGAGTCTCCTAGAAGAAGTCCTCGGGAGGAGGCTCCAACTCGTCCCTAGGCACGTAATCCGTATCACTCGTATCTACGTCTCCCGAAGCCTCGGCCGCTGCTAACAATGGACCTGCGACATATAGTCTAAAGGGTGAGCTACATCCTAGCTCAATAGGGAACAACACAATGAACATATAAGTCAAAATCTCACATATATTCCATGATATTCAAAGCATGATATGTCTATGCATTTGCTAGAAAACAGTTTAAAAGATGGTAATTTGCATTCAAGTTTACTGGTAGTTTACATGTTTCATTTTACCGTTAATTTATCATGAATGACACTGAATAGGCCTAAAGCAAAACTTAAATCTTTAACTTAAGTAATTCCCGAGCAATATAGCATCGAGTCCCGATAGAATACCCACCATCTTCACCTAAATAGACAGTTGTTATATGTATTCACTGAGAATACTACCCAAGCCCCTTTCTCAATAGGCGGCAGAGTTAAATCTCATCTCAACATCCCTGGGATGTGCTTACTGTGTACGGATAGACCTCTGCACTGGTGTACGAATTGGCCACCGTACCGGTCATGGATATCCTACTGAGTCAGTCGTGGGTATCCCGTCACATCGATGAGGTATTCTAATCAAACCTCAAATAATAAAAATAACATGTGCTTTACATATAGTCATTCACCGTGTAAAGTGCTACCTTATATCAATTAGGCCGCATCAGTAGTTATTCAATCATATTTACATCCCTGGGATGTCTAATTTACTCGCATCATACTGATGCCTTTATTTCTTTCGCATCCCCTGGGGATGTCTCATACTCATTTGATTACTTGGTCTCAGTTACTCGCATCACACAGATGCCTTTATCACTTTTTTGGTGTCACACACGCACGCTTTTTACAAAGATTTACACAGTTAAAATATTTTCAGTTTGAGTTTTATATAACTACATACATGCTCTTGCAATTAAAATACATGTTTAAGGTGTTTCCTACCTCAGGTCTCCGAAGGTCCAAGCCTCAAGGTCCCACACGGCTCCTTGTGCTTACTTTCACACGTACCACCTATGGTACATCACAATATATGCAACACATCACTAAAGATGTAATAAAGAAGGTCCTAGACCCTCCATGAATCTCAAGGTCAAACTGGAAAGTCAATTGAAAATACCAAAATAGATTAATCGATTCCCAAAATCGATTAATCGAAACCCAAATCGATTAATCGATTCCCAAAATCGATTAATCGAGATCCAAAATCGATTAATCGAAATCTTTAACATAGTAAAGTCGATTCTCAAATTAAGTGGTCGAAAGTCCGAAATCGATTAGTCGATCCCAAATCGATTAATCGAAATCCAAAATTGATTAATCGATTTCCCAACTCGATTAGTCGATTTTCCCAGGTCTTGTTTCTCCGGCCACTGGAGGTACCCAGTCGATTAATCGATTTCTAAATCGATTAATCGACCTTCAACATCGATTAATCGATTTCCAAATTGATTAATCGAAATCGGGCATCCCTGACTTTTCAACTTCTAGACTAAAATCGATTAATCGAACCTCGATTTCGATTAATCGATTTGGCCAGATTCAGCCCCCTTTCGGGTTGTTCTTCCAAATCTTTTTCTTTTCTATTTTCTTTATTTTCTAAGTCTTTACTCTACCATTTTAACGATACTTGACTGAATTTAACCATCAAACATCAATACATTTAATTCTAATAAAACTCACCTCAATAATCCTTTTAAAGGATTGATTTGTTGGGTTTGATGGCTAGGGTTCTAGCTTTTCGCTTCAACGATCTTTCACACGTCGAATCCGACAATCAATGCTTGACCCCCTCTTGATTTGCATTAACTCTTGACTCAATAACTCCTCTTTACTCTCTCTCTCTCTCTCTCTCTCTTCTTAACTCTCTCTTCAACAACCCAAACAAAAAGGCAACCTAGGTTTATTAAAACCCTTATATCCTCTTTCTAGTCTCGGTGTTAAGCACATACACTAGAGATAGGTGTACGTGACCACTAACTCACACTATACACCACACTTAGGTCACATTTGCACCACGTTAGTTCATCACTCCATGAATTCATTGTTTGACCATCACTTGATCAAACCTACGATCAGTTGGGCACAACTCTCGAGGTCAATGTTCAACGCTCAATTTTTTGGGATATTACAAGTTAACTTTATGTCGAGTTGGGTGTAAGGTAGCAAAATCGGTATCGGTCTCGGGTATCGATTTGCCCGAGGCCAATACGACTCGGTCGATATGTATCGGCTGATACTAATACATATTGGCCTTTTTTTTATTAAAAAAAAAATGTCTCGATCAAAATCGAGACATATCGGCCGACACCCGATACATTTTGGCCGATACGGGATCAGATGCCCGATACGAATTGCCGACACATATTGGTTTGTTGGTTTGAGTGGTTGAGATGCCACTTGTACAACTCCTAGGGTGTGCGTGATATACATCGTATAACAGTCATATTAGGGTTACCTATTAATATATGGCTTTAGAGATTATAACTTACGGATGTGAAAATCCTATTTCTCACAAGTTCTCTCTTCTTCTCTAAGCCTAAACCCTAAAGTTGTGATTATCCTTCTACGGTGCCATCAATCACCGTCGGATCCATGTGGCGTGTAGATAATGTCGTCTTCTTTGGTAATTGGAAGCTCGGATCAACGAGTATTAAATTATCTCGACTTTTCTCGAAGTGTGTGTATAATAGATTGCGATCCACCCATTGCTTCTGCGGGATTAGGGATCTCAAATCCCAACAGTAGTATCAGAGCAATTATATCGATTTCTTCGCTTTTGTAAGTATATATATATTTTTATCTTATTTTATTGTTAGATTCCGACGATTTATTTTTTGTTTAATCTTATATCAATTGCTGGTATAAAAAGCTGAAAAGGGTGAAAAAGGGAAAGAATTAAAAAAAAAATTAAAAAAATTCGGTACCTACCGGCGATGTTGCCGGCCAGAGTTGGTCGGCTGCCGGTAATGTCGCCGGCCACCTGGCTGCCATTGCTGGGTAAGCTTTCCCCTTCCCCGTTTCTTCTTACTTGTGTGCTAGGGTTTCCTAGTACACATGATTTTTGAATAATGGATTGTGCATACATATATATGTGGACCTTTCAATGTACGTGTCAGAAACGGATGCCAATACTTTATAACTTTCATTGATAATTTTTTTCGGTATGAGTATGTATTTCTTATATCACAGAATTTGATGCACTTGTGTGTTTTCAAAGATATAAAACTGAAGTTGAAAATCAATTAGACCATAGAATCAAAGTAGTTAGATCAAATAGAGGTGGTGAATACACTTCTGAAAATTTTAAACTATTTTGTGAAAGTGTTGGCATCCTTAGGCAGTTCACCATGGCCTATACTCCACAACAAAATGGAGTGACTGAGAGAAGGAATAGAACTCTTCTTGACATAGTCAGATCGATGATGACGCATGCTAATCTCCCTGCGAGCTTTTGAGGTGACGTACTGCTAACAGCCGCCTATGTCTTGAATAGAGTCCCTTCTAAGTTAGTTCCAAAATCTTCGTATGAACTTTAGACAGGAAGGCCACATTCTCTGGGTAATCTATGCCCTTGGGGATCTCTAGGTCATGTACTGATCCCTACGTCCAATCAAAGTAAATTAAATAGTCGAACCGTCGAGTGTATTTTTGTACGCTATCCAGATAATTCAAAGGGTTATATCCGCATCCATGAAGAGCGTGGAGGTTTAATTGGGGTCGAATCTCGTGATATTACCTCTATAGAGGATAAAATATCCTAGCAGAAGCGTCCCAGGATCGATAGTGACTTATATAAATTGTCGGACGCAACTCAGGATAGCGAGAGCTCATATGAAATTAATGAGAATGTCCATGTTGATCCCGTAAACAGTGGAAGCATTCTTCAAGGTGATCCTAATATTCGAAGGAGTGCACGTGGTAGAATTCTTCGTGAATTTTTTGAGATTGAAGGGAAATTATTCTAGTGTGTAGCCATAGATGATGATGAACTTAAAACTTATCAGCATGCCATGACTTCTTCTAATTGCAACGATTGGGTAACTGCAATGAATGACGAAATAAAATCCACGAGAAAAAACCTTATATGGGAGCTTATTGATTTACCTCCTGGTCATAAAGCCATTGGTAATAAATGGGTCCTTAAAATTAAGAGGAATGCAGATGATTCAATAAATACATTTAATGTCTATTTAGTCGCCAAAGGATTCACGTAGATTGAGAGAATTAATTATCATGAAATATTTTTTCCTCTGTCTCGATTTTCCTCAATTCAAATGATCTTATCTTTGATTGCGTGCATAGGCTTAGAACTCCATCAGATGGATGTTAAGACCACTTTTCTAAATGGTGATCTAGAGGAAGAGATTTTTATACAACAACTCATTGGTTTTACTGAGAAGGGTAAGACCTCCAAAGTGTGTAGACTTTTAAAGTCTCTTTATAGGTTGAAGCAGTCCTCTAGACAATGGTACATACGTTTTCATATTACCGTTATCTCGTTTGGCTTCCTTATGAGTGAGGAAGACAACTGTGTATATTAAATGGTCTGGTAGACATTTTATCATTTTGTCATTAAATGTCGATGTCATCTTCTTAGCTGGTAATGATAAGTGTTTACTTGCTTTTACCAAAGAATGATTATCCTCTAACTTTGAGATGAAAGACTTAGGTGAAACTAATTTCATTTTGGGCATTAAAATCGTTAGGAATTGTTCTAAAAAGTTCTTAAGTCTTTCTTAGACTTCTTACATAGAAAGAATCCTTAAGTGTTTCCGTATGAGTGATTTCAAACCGTTAGAGACTTCAATAGATAAATATGCGAAGTTGAGGAAGAATATGTGTCCCAAAACAGATGCTGAGAAATTGGCTATGTCTAATATCCCTTATGCTAGCGCTATTGGTAGTCTCATGTATGTCATATGGTGCACATGTTTTGATATCTGTTATACGATTGGATTGGTCAGTCGTTACCAGAGTAATCCAGACCAATTACATTGGTATGTTGTCAAACGGATCTTTCGATATCTTAGAGGCACTAAGTATTTGATGTTATGCTATGGAGGCACTGATTTGAGAGTGCACGTATACTCTGATGCTGCTTATGGAGATGATCTTGATGAGGGAAAATCTGTCTCTGACTTCATATTTTTAATGAGAGGTGGAGCTATTTTATAGAGTAGCAACAAGCAGGTGTGTAATATGCTTTCCACCATGGAAGCTGAATATGTTGCTGCTTGTAATGTGGTTCAGGAAGGAGTTTGGATCCTAAGATTTTACAGATGCTTGAGTGTTATTCCTCACACCCAATACCCACTTTCTCTCAGGATGAATAACAAATCTGCCATCGATTTAGTAAAGGATTTCAAATTCCATAAGAAATTAAAGCACATCAAAGTCAAATATCATTACATCAGAAATCTTGTCAGGGATAAGCAGGTCATACTCCATCAAATTCTCTCCAGAGAAATGTTGGAAGATCCTATGACAAAGCCCATTGCGAGAGATGTCTATGAGATATATGTTAGGTATATGGGTTTATGTAGACTTTGAGTGAATAGACTTAAAGTTATGCAGGTGTCAGTGAGAGTTATGATTCTATTACTATTTTATATTTTTCATTTATACATGGTTGTTATTTATTGGACACGGACATCATTTTATGATTATGTTTTATTTTTATATTATATTTTAGTTATTTATGCACAATGTGGATAATTTATTATCTTTATCAATATTTATATATATTCTTATGTTGATCATTGTGTGATTGCGCGAGTAGGTGCGATCACTTTCACGTGAAAAAAACTGATCTTTTGTTAGCAGACCTCTTGCCCACTCGCACGGGCTAATCGCAAGTCTGGAGTAGCAGAAAGCAATAGGTTACACAAGTAGGTGGTAACCACCTCCAAACGACTCTATACGGGAGTAGCATTTGTTAAATACCATTGTACATTACCATTGTACATGGGTGTGAGCTGCATTTGGGGATGAGACCCAGAGTCGAATGACACATTCACTAGTATGATCTAGTGATGATGCCATGGCCTGAATGAGAATTATGCTAGTGTTGTTAATTGATGTCAGTTAGCATGCGTACTGTAGAACTGACGAACACTGATTGAATTCAGTTTGTCTACTTTATGGCGTGATGAACGACCACGTGTTCGGAGCATCGAGTGCTCTTGGACTTTCTTAGCTACTGTTGCCTAATCCGATCTGATCAGTGTATAATGCGAGCTGCCACTCTCGTGCCGTTAGCTACCCACCTTTATATATATAAATATTAGATTGGGTGTTACTACTTTATTGTATAATGATGATGATTGTGACTAATATGATCGGGTGCATGTACTATTAGGAAAGCGGCTTAGTCGAAATCTGAACTACGTAGTTGCATGGGGAAGTTTCTTGACATAAACACCAGGCTCTTGAGGTCAATGATACGCACTTGTAAGATTTATTTACCGGCATCATAAATAACAAAAGATTTAAACAACAATTTTTTTTTTAAATGTATGTATTTATTAAATATTTTATTTTCAAAATTGATTCGAAGAAACTGTTGTAAAATTCTTTTGATAAATTAAATAAGTGCGTATAATATGAGATTACGATTTTAAATCGAAAGTCGTATATTCCAGTGTGGTCATGCGGACTAGGGCACACATAGGAAAGCTTGAGTGATGGCGCACTAGAAAGATGACAACTTAGTGCGTACACACCTGTGTGAGAGATATACGATCTCGGCTGGTCCCACTCCATATGTCCTTTGTTCTATAAGGACTATCACGATTCTATTTTTGGGTTCTAGAGAATTTATTAATCATGACACTACTCCCTATGGAGTTGAGTGGGAGATGTTGGTTTGAGTGATTTAGATGCCACTTCTATAACTCCTAGGGTGTGCGTGAAATACACCGTATAACAGTCATATTAGGGTTATTTATTAATATATGGCTTTAGAGATTGTAACTTACGGATGTGAAAATCTTCTTTCTCACAAGTTCTCCCTTCTTCTCTAAGCTTAAACCCTAGAGTTGTGATTATCCTTCTACGGTGCCATCAATCATCATCGGATCCACGTGGCGTGTAGATAACGCCGTTTTCTCTGATAGTTGGCGGCTCGGATCAACAAGTATTAAGTTATCTCGACTTTTCTCAAATTATGTAGAATTGATTGCAATTCATCTATTGCTTCCGCGCGATTAGAGATCTCAAATCCCAACAGGTTTGGCTAAAAACTGATACGTATCATTGATACATATCGGTATTAACCGATTTTTTATATCTTAGGCATATAATCTTGACCCTTCAAGTTGGTTGGGGTCGGGCATCACTACAAAAAATAAGACTATGAGTGGGCAGAAAAAATTGTCGCTATTAACAAAAAAAAAACATGTTTCAATAACAACCGTAGTAGTAGCAGCATGGTTTTTTTGGTTTTAGTGACAGTTTTTGGTACTGCTAATAGTGTTTTTTTTTGTAATGCATATATCCTTTTATCTATTGGGCAGCCAAAATTTTGCGCTATATTTGGAGGACCGCGAGCACGACCAGTAGTGCATGGGTTATAAGCCTCAAAATATGCCCACCTGGTCATACTATCTGTACAGGTGGTACAAGTGGCCACGAAAAGAACGAATTTTGGGCAGGAAATTTTTAACAATGAGCTATATATATATATATATATATATATAGCAGCAATTTGGTGTCCCGAGATGGCACGATGAGCGTGCCCCAATGGTTCACGTGTAGTTTCATGTGGCACCAAATATTGTTTTGGGGCAATGTGGAGCTCAATGTATTTATCTTGAAAATTTTAAATAAATAATGATAAATATTTTTTTCATAGAAAGTCAAAGATTGACTAATTTTAATTGTTTAGATGTTAACACTAAAAAATATTATGATAGAGATGAGTTCCACATTTTGAGGCAATGTGAAACTCACTAATATATATATATATATATATATATATATATATATATATATATGAGGCCCGACCCTATAGGTTCCAACCCAGTACGGAGTGCAGGGTTCAAATAAGTGAGGTCCATTTGGCATCTATCCAACCGCAACTTGCTCAAAGACAATCAAAGGCCATCCAAAAAATTTGAGCATGATTTGATGTATATCCATCATCTAAAATGTGGTCAAGGAGGTAAAAATTTAATGCACCAGGATGTGTAGGCAGTACCCAAAGTTTGACTACAATTTTGACTATTAAAAATACTTTTTTATAGATCACATGGCACATGATCTCAAAACGGGTGTTATTTTAGAATCACATGTCATGTGGCATGTGATTTGTGGTTCAAACTTGTCTCTAGTATGGGTTCAAACTTTAAGTCCCTTTTCCATATTGGGGGCGATGGATTCTAACGACAAATCGCATGTCCGTTTTGGGATCATGTGGCATGTGATCTATAGAAAAAAATTTATAAAAGTTTTTTTGGTAGTCAAAATTAAGGTCAAAATTTGGGTACTGCCAACACATCCCGATGCATTGAACTTTTCCCCGTTGACAATATTTTGAAAGGGGAATATGCATCGAATCATCTCCAAAAATGCTTTTTTGTTGGTTAAAACTAAGATCAAAGTTTAGGTACTGCCTACATGTCCTTGAGCAAGTTGCCGTAAAAACCGATCCCTCGGATGGATGCCCACATGGACCCCAACTGATTTGAACTCAGTGCCTCAGGGCGGGTTTGAGGTGGTTACTACCCAAAACATTTGAGCCTAATCTACCACATATTGACCGTTGAAATGTGCCCAAATTTAATGCATTAGGTTTGTGGGGCGTCGCCCTAATGAAATGAGGACAAAAAAGTCCAATAAACCAAAAAAATTTAGAGCGCATGTCACGTAACTAGACATGTTGAAATAAATGAAAATAGCTCCGAGGCACGTAGTTCACTGTGTTATCTTAAAGATAATAGATGCCTCAACTCCGTCATATAAACAAAGATGCAATTGGGTTACCAGCAAATTTGCTTTCAGGATACAGTAAAATCCGATTTTGTCAAGAACTATATGTTCTTTTCTAGATTACACTTTATAGAAAAAAAAACTTGTTATACAGATTTTCTTATACACAAAAAGATTCTTAAATAAAAGGAAAATAAGAACGTAAGAGAGATTATTATTTCTTTTGTGTGTCTTTCTAATCAGATCATATCTCTATTCATAGAGAAAATCTTGAATAATTGGGTCTCTTTCCAGATATACAGTGAAGAGATGTAAGCGTTGTATCTTTTCAAATAACGAATAAGAGATAAACCAAAATCTAAAAAAAAACACTTCTCTGAAGAGAAATGTGAAAAGAAACTGTGAAAAGACAGTTTTAGATCTTTCAGTTGTTGTTTAGGGCCTCTTCGGCTTAAAACCCAATAGAGGCAACCGTTGGGCTTAAAGCCAATTGAAAGTCCCTTTATCATTATATATATATATATATATATATATATATATATATATATATTTAAAATAATAAAAAATATATTATTAAACTAATATATAAAAGGATAAACCAAAACAGGTCTTGTTTTTAGTAGCGTGTTCTGACATCCCGGTGCAGCTCGTTTTGGTATCATGTCCTACAAGACAATTTTAAAACAACGCCCGTTTTGGTATCATATCCCACAAGACATTTGAATATGTGATATTTAAAAAAAGAAAATTAAAAATTTTTTTAATAGCCAAAGCTGTGATCAACAAAAGTCGGTATCTATAAGAATGGGCGGCAATTTTTAGTTTCTTTTATACAGAGGGATAAATATAACTAAAATGCATTTAACATTTAATATCAGAGGTTCCTAGCAAAAATGTGAAATTACATGTTGGTAGAGAAACATGATTTTATTTTTTATGTTGTTGCACCTCCCATCTGAAAATTTTGATATCATATTGCCATGAGCAATTGAAATATGAAAGGGATTCACCAATAACAGGCCAAGTTATTACAAGCATGCGGTATAAGAAGTTTACATGGAGAATGGAACAGATTCAGTAACTTAAAAGACTTTGCACGAGTAAGCTTTTAATGTACCTTTGGGTTAGGCTTGACAAGTATGGGATTGGGGGCCCTCCCGGAGCTGCCTGATTTTGGCTAGCTAGGTTTTCTTTGTCTTGCTATCCCATTGTTTTAGGGGGATGGCGTTTTGTTTTTCCTTGGTCCTTGTTTTGGTCGGGCCATTTCTTGTATCTTCCCAGCTTCTCGCTGGTTCTTGAATATATTCACCTTTACCGATAAATTTTTTTAAAAAAATGTAGCTTTAAAAGTTTTAAGGATATCCCAGTTTAGGGGAGACTGTTTCCCCCACACACGGTATCAAAACTCGACCGATACCGATACGTAGGGGCGATACATATTGTAGAGAATTGATACCAATACCACCTGATACAGTTATCAGGGTGGACAGATACTGGTCAGTATCGGCTGATACTGACCGATACAACCAATTTTTTATTTTATTTTTTTACTATTTTTTTCAATATATATATATATATATATATATATATATATATATATATATATATATATATATATATATATTGACCGATACGGTATCGACGATACCATATCCGTATCGGCCGAAACATACCAGTCCAAGATGAAGCAATGCCCAATACCGATACCAAGTTTGACACCTTGCCCCCGCATTACAACTGGGAATTGTTTAGACCAATGTTATATTCTGGTAAACTGATGGGGACGCCGAGTACGTGGACATCGGTTTCGGACCACATCACTTCTACCGTCGTCGGAAGAAACGAAGAGTAAGCCGGAGTACTGCAACTTCAAGGGAGAAAATGAAGCTGAAAACGTGAACAGTGAATAATGTCTATGAGCAGTGTCACAAACATCCGTGATGAACAGTGACGGACGTCCGTGATTTTGAACCTCCATTGTCCGTGAGACACTACGGACGTTCGTGGGCGTCGCGACGGGATTTTCTAATTTTGCGAAATTTTCCTTTCTCAATCTTTTATTATTATTAGGACTCTTTATTTCAAATTTTACTTTGGTGGCCTATATAAGGAGGCTTGTAAATGCTTTTTAATTAGATTATTGAATATTTTGAATGCTTTTATGCTTGAATATTCTTCTTCCCGAGATGGGTTTAGTGTGAGGCCAAGGGAGTGATTCCCAAATCTTCTTATCTTTTCTATTCCCTAACTTTCCTATTATCTTCATCTAAGCCATCTACCTTTTCAGAACCCAAATCTATTAGTTTCTTCGATCCCAAAACCCCAAATCTCTTTTGAAACCCTAAATAAAAACCAATCAGAGCCATAAACCTAAACCAAACTAGAAGCCTATTACAAACTATAAACCTATTTCCATAGCCCTAGTTCGAACCTGTGAATCTACATCGAATCGAAGACAAACACCCAAGCCTGGAAAAGCCAGAGTTCTATCTTTAGGCCCGATCCCGCCTCAAATCTAATCTAACAGTATTTGCGCATCGGACTGGACCCTAGTCGGATCTCGCATGATCTACTTATCTGAATTCTAAAAACCTGAAGGTATCGTGATAATTTTGCGATTAAACTTGAATTAATTTATTTAATTTCGGCAAATTTGCATCAAATCATCATTCACGCACTTTAGGATTACCGTCCCACATCAGTTTTTGGTATCAAAGCCAAGTTTTCTAGGTTAGGGCATCTTTGCTTGTCATATTTATTTTATTGCATTGTTTTTCTTTTGTGAGTCCATATTGCATTCCATATTAGAGCCCTAATAGAAATCTGTGATCACCATGGATTCGAGTGAGATTCTCAATACACGTTTTGGGTGCGATTAATGCATGTCTGAATACCATAGAGCAAACCCAAACATCCCTAGGAGTTGGTAATGATAGATTGCGTGATCGAATCAACCAACTAGAAGAGGTTGATGAGCTTAAGAATCAACACCAAGGGCGCAATGGTCACCAAGGTAATCGGAATAAGAATCGTACGAATCCTCGTAGAGATGACTACGACCCTGAAGTGCAACTCCTTAAAAATGTCAGAGTTGAGATTCCGACTTTCGATGGAAGAATGAACCCTACAATCTTCCTCGATTGGCTTTCCGATATGGACCAACACTTTGGTTGGTATGGTATGAATGACAACCGTTGTGTTAGACTCGCTAAAATGAAATTGATTGGTCAAGCTCGACTTTTCTGACTCAATGTCGAGTGCATTAGGGTGAATGCGGGTTATCCTCCCATTACCCGTTGGGACGACAACTGAGAAGTATGTTCCTTTATCATACCACCAACGCCTCCTTGACCAGTGACAAAATTTACGCCAAGGTGGTATGCCCGTGATCGATTACTTGCCAAATTCGAAGAGTTCATGATGAGGGCCAAAGTATCGGAAGACCCTGAAATCACTCTCTCTAGGTTCCGCACTGGATTACGACTTGATTTGCAAAAAAGTTGATTTCTCACCCCATGGAAGCTCTTGAAAGATGTTATGCCAAAAAAGTTGATTTCTCACCCCATGGAAACTCTTGCAAGATCTTGAACGGTATTTGAAAACATCGATGGTGAAGAGAATCGTACCACAACATAGTGGTCATCGCTCCAGTGAGGGATGATTTAATCTCATACTAAGGCTCAATGATATGCTCGATATAATGGTTGGTGCCACTATTTTTTCAAAGATAGACCTTAAGAGTGGCTACCATCAAATCCGAATCCACCCCGGTGACGAGTGGAAAACCGCCTTTAAGACCAAGGATGGTCTTTATGAGTGGATGGTCATGCCATTTGAGCTTTCTAAAGCCCCGAGTACTTTCATGAGACTCATGACCCAAGTGTTGAGGCCGTTTCTAGGCAAATTCCTTGTGTATTTCGATATCTTGATTTATAGTCACGACAAAGATCAGCACTTGAACCACCTTAGGCTGGTTTGTGAGACCCTAAAGGGCGAGAAGTTGTTTGCGAACCTCAAGAAGTGCACCTTCATGCAACGTTCTATTGTCTTCTTGGGATTTATTATCTCAACCGATGGAATAGTCGCGTGCCCTGAAAAGGTTAAAGTCATTGTGGAGTGGCCAGAACCTAAGAACATACACGATGTCTGCAGCTTCCATGGCTTGACTACCTTCTATCGTCACTTCATCAGAAACTTTAGCACTATCATGGCCCCAATCACTGATTGCATGAAAAAAGGGGACTTTAAATGAGGCAAAATCGCTACGAAAGCCTTTGCCGAGATCAAACAACGAATGAGTAGTGCACCCGTCATGTGCTTGCAGGACTTTTCCAAAGTCTTTGAAGTCGCATGCGACGCATTGGGTATAGGCATAAGAGGAGTACTTAGCCAAGAGGGCCACCCAGTGGCCTATTTTAGTGAAAAACTTAATGAGGCAAAATAAAAATATTCCACCTTTTACAAGTTCTATACGGTCGCCCGATCTCTTTGGTATTGGAAGCATTACCTTAGGCCGCAAGAATTTGTATTGTTCTTTGACCATGAAGCCTTACGCTTTCTTGCTTCATAAAAAAAGTTGAACCCAAGGCACGCGAAGTGGGTCAAGTACCTTCAAGGGTTCACATTCGTGTTAAAGCATTAGGTCGGTGTTGAAAACAGGGCTGCTGATACGCTTAGTCGTCGGGTGGCGACTTTGCACTCGATGAGCACCGAGGTCGTCGGGTTCGAAAGATTAAAGGAAGAGTACCTCGAGTGCCCAGATTTTGGGGTTGAGTACACTGCTCTCCTTAGTGACCCGATCAGCACACACCCCGTGTACACCATCAAAGATGGGTACTTGTTCAAAGGTAATCGCCTTTGCATCGCCATTGCGCGACTTTCTCATTTGGGAGTTACATGCTGGAGGGATAGCCAATCATTTTGAGCGTAATAAGACCATTACGCTCGTCGAGGATAGGTTCTTTTGGCCTAGCCTAATGAGAGATGTCGCTCGGGTGGTCAAACATTATCGTACTTGCCAAGTGTCAAAACAGACAAAACAAAATACCGGCTTGTACACCCCGTTACCCATGCCACACACCGTGGCAAAACCTTTCAATGGACTTCGTGCTTGGACTTCCTAAAACTCCGAGGAAGTACGATTCCATCTTTGTCGTAGTGGACCGATTTTCCAAGATGGCCCACTTCATTCTTTGTTCCAAAACCTCTTATGCATCCCACATCGCTAAATTATTCTTCGCGGAGGTAGTACATCTACATGGGTTACCCAAAACCATTGTGTCTGATAGGGATGTCAAATTCACTATCTATTTTTAGAAGACCCTTTGGCACATGATGGGCACAATGCTTCAATTTTTGACGGTTTATCACCCTCAAACGGATGGCCAATCGAAAGCACCAATATGAGTCTTGGGAATCTCCTTTGTAGTCTTGTCGGTGATCATGTTAGGACCTGGGATACCATTTTACCCACAACTGCGTTTACCTACAATAATTCTGTCAATAGATTCATAGGCATCAATCCTTTTGAGGTAGTACATGGTCATAAGCCTAGGACACCACTAGATTTGATCCCCATGTCTGCGTCCCACAGAGTGTCAGACTCTGCTGATGCATTTGCACAACACATTCATAGCTTGCATGCCGAAATTAGATAAAATATTAATTCAAGCAACAATCAATATAAGTTATCTGCAAATGCTCCCACGCGTTTTAAAGAATATCAAGTTGGTGATTATGTGATGGTCCGGGTTAGGCCTAAGCAGTTCCGATCGGGATCTGCAACAAAGCTCCAATCTCGAGGCGCTGAACCTTTTAGAATTTTGACTAAGAGTGGTCCTAATGCATATGTGCTTGAGCTTCCTCCAGCCACCTCATAGCCCCAGCTACAACCCAACCTTGCAGCCCTTACCTCTTCCTTCCCCAAGTAGACAAAGAAAAGACGAGATAGAGGATATAATAAGTGATCATGCCGTCTCCACACATGACGGAAGATTTCAGAAGTACTTGATTAAATGGGTCGACAAACCGGAGTCCGAAAACACTTGGATCCACGAGAATGAAGTTCGCCGATTGAACCCCGACTTGATCGACATCTACCACGAGCGTGTTTCATTGGTGATGAAACCTTTTTGGTTCAAGGGAATTGACGGGGACGCCAAATACGTGGACATCGATTTCGGACTACATCGCTTCTACCGATGTCGGAAGAAACGAAGAGGAAGCCATAGTATCGCAGCTTTAAGGGAGAAAATGAGGCTGAAAACGTGAACAGTGAACTGTGTCATAAACGTCCATGATGAATAGTGACGAACGTCCGTGATTTTGAACCTCCACTGTTCGTAGGTCACGGACGTCCGTGGGCGTCGTGGCGGGATTTTCTAATTTTACAAAATTTTTCTTTTTCAGTCTTTTATTATTATTAGGACTCTTTATTTCGAATTTTACGTTGGTGGCCTATATAAGGAGGCTTGTAAATACCTTTTAATTAGATTATTGAATTTTTTGAATGCTTTTACCCTTGAATATTCTTCTTCCCGAGATGGGATTGGTGTGGCCAAGGGAGTGATTCCCAAAGGTATCTTATTATCTTTTCTATTCAACTTTCCTATTATCTTCATCTAAGCCATCTACCTTTTCAGAACCCAAATCTATTAGTTTCTTCGATCCCAAAACCCCAAACCTCTTTTGAAACCCTAAACCAAAACCAATCAGAGCCACAAACCTAAACCAAACCATAGGCCTATGACAAACCATAAACCTATTTCCACAGCCCTAGTTCGAACTCGTGAATCTACATCGAATCGAAGACAAGCGCTCAAGCCTGGAAAAGCCAGAGTTCTATCTCTAGGCCCAATCCCGCCTCAAATCCAATAGTACTTGCACATCGGACTGGACCCTAGCCGGATCTCGCGTGATCTACTTATCTGAATTCTAAGAACCCGACGGTATTGTGATAATTTTGCGATTAAACTTGAATTAATTTATTTAATTTCGGCAAAATTGCATCAAATCATCATTCATACACTTTAGGGTTACCGTCCCGCGTCATAAACACTACTCTAGATCTATGTGATGACTTTGGTTATGGTTGTTACATTTGTCAGCATATCAATGAAATTCAACGAAGTTGGTAGCGCAGAATTTCTTGGAGAACGGAATGGAGTTGACTCTTTGCATACCAATTTTAGCGATGGTGGTGTTGAGGAAGTAGTCTGGTATTCACTCATTCTGATGGTGGGAGGCTGATAGTAGCAACAATGACACATTTGTGATGCATGTGCCTTGTCACATGTTTGACACTTGTATGGGAATGTTTTTCATGAATATTTGATAAAATTGTGATGTGGTTGAGCTATAATTAGAGTGATTTTTAAAAATCAAATTGTAGCTTAATTACATTAAATTTTAATGAACTTACTGCGGATTAAAGACAGTGCAGCAAGATGCTTTGCCCAAGTAAGACGAGAACAAAAGGAAAAGAAAACATAAAGACAAAAGTGAACAACATAAGTAAAAGACGGACAGCAGCTAGACCCGAAAAGCAGGAAAGAACAATAATCCCTAAAGTTGTCTGATCTACTCCACTCCAGTTAAAAGCATGGTTTTAAAAAACTAAAATTCAACTCGACACGAAAGTCAATTGAGTCGAGTTAACTCGAAGACTTGGCGAGTTGAGTAACTCAGTCAAGTTAACTCGTTGACTCGACGTGCTAGGATACTATAATGATGTTTAGATAAAAAGTGTACTTCAATTGTGTAAGATCATATAACGACCACTTTGGTAAGGTTTATGCGAGGCAAGGCCTAGTCGCCTAGCCTCACCTTGTACTTCACAATTTGTTGTGTTTTTCACAAGAGTTGCTATGAAAACCAGCATTCAAATTGAGCAAAAAGGTAGCTTCAACCATATGCTCTACAAGTGCAAAAATGGAACTTAAAAGTTTAACCCAGTAAAACAGGAAAAAAATATAGTGAGCCATTACTTACACATGCTTTTCAAGTGGCTGCCCCATATTAGTAAAAAATGAAAATCATTATTTTTTCAATGACCAAGTTATCCTGGTGGCTGCACCTCACTATTCTCTTTTTGGAGACGATAAGGGAACTGAAGAAAACCCTAGCTGGGTCGCTTGGAGACAAAGAGGACACCAGGAGATAGATAGAGAGAGAGAGAGAGAGAGAGAGAGAGAGAGAGAGGGAGAACGATGTAAGACTTTGAAAGCCAATATCGTCAATGTTTCTGCTCATGCATACAATCTCAACATTACTGGAGGAGAAGATAACTTATATCTGGAATCTCAAATCTATACCTAACAAGGAGCCCATAAATTCTCAATGGCAACCTCCTGCCCTTAGTGTTTTTAAGCTCGACGTAGATGGTGCCTTTAACAATAATAATGGAGTTGGAGTTGTTATTTGCAACCACAATGGCGATTTCATTGCTGGGTTCCACGGCCTTTCCAATTCTGCACCAGCTATGATTGCGAGTTAGATGTGATCAAGAAAAATCTTGATCTGGCCTCAAATCTCAATATCTCAAAAATCCAGATCGAATCTGATTCTAAAGAGGTGGTCAAGTGGATTTCTTGTACCAAATATGGGCCTTGCAATCCTTCCATCTCATTCACGGAATTAAAGAGACTGAATTCGTTTTCTCATTCTTCCATCAATCTTTCTTTGAGAGAAACAAAATCAGCTACTAATTTTCTTGCTAAAATAGGCCTTCTTGCAGATTCTGCGGTCCGATGGACGAGCAACAAGATGTCCCTTCTGCTCATGCATAAAATCTCAACATTACTGGAGGAGAAGATATCTTATATCTGGAATCTCAAATTTATACCTAACAAGGAAGCCCATAAATTCTCAATGGCAACCTCCTGCCCTTAGTGTTTTTAAGCTCAACGTAGATGGTGCCTTTAACAATAATAAAGGAGTTGGAGTTGTTATTCGCAACCACAATGGCGAATTCATTGCTGGCTTCTACGGCCTTTCCAATTCTGCACCAGCTATGATTGCAAGTTAGATGTGATCAAGACAAGTCTTGATCTGGCCTCAAATCTCAATATCTCCAAAATCCAGATCGAAACTGATTCTAAAGAGGTGGTCAAGTGGATTTCTTCTACCAAATATGGGCCTTGAGATCCTTCTATCTCATTCACAGAATTAAAGAGACTGAATTCATTTTCTCATTCTTCTATCAATCTTTCTCGGAGAGAAACAAAATCAGCTACTAATTTTCTTGCTAAAATAGGCCTTCTTGCAGATTCTGTGGTCCAATGGACGAGCAACGAGACGTCCCTTCTCAGCTACTCCACGTCAATTGTAGACTTAATTTGTACCTATTGTAGATAGTTATTGGTTGGGTTTGCATCCAAAGGGCGATGGCGATGCTAAAGCTCTTTGTTTGTGAACCAGGGTTTCTTTTGTTCTATTGTACTTCACCTGCTCTTGATTTTAATGAAAGGGTGAGGCCCATATTCTTCATACTTTCGAATTAAAAAAAAGATGTAAAGAGAGAGAGAGAGAGAGGAACAGTATAGAGAGAGGAGAGAGAGAGCAGTGTAGAGAGAGACATGGGCAAACATAAACTCTAATTAAGGTGCAATTATTTTTAATTTTCTGTGCAATCAAGTGAAGCATGTGCAAGGACAAATTGTGATTAATTCGGTGCAACCACTTAAAAAGAGAGTGCAAGTAACGGCTCCCAAAATATATTGTTTAACAAGATGAAATAAATAAACATAATATAGTAGTAGTAATAATAGCAGTAGAAATAGTAACAATAATAAACATTAGGTGGTAACAAGTGTACCTAAGAATAGCCTACATAATCTGCCCCACAAAGAAAATTAGAAGTGCAATCAATGAAGAACATACTTTTTCATCAATGAAGGATGACGAGTCCTAAGATGCAGGCATATCATGTAATGAAATCCACCTAATGACCATAACCCATTGTATCATGATTTTACATATCAAAAGTACATCTTTAATCTATGATCATAAAAACAGAGCAGTGTTACTGTCACATCCATTTTTGTTACAGCCACACCACTTAAAGAAAGAAAAAAAAACAGTTGGCTACTTCAAATCAGAGGAGGGAGATTGTTTTTGGCCCCAATCTTCCATGCAAAAGCTCTTGAGATCATGGGCCAACCATCAGACTGGTTACACGTTGATTCTACATGGCACACATCCCAAAAGATGAATAGGGTTTAGGGTTTAGGTTGTGCAATCTAGTGAAGCATGTGCAAGGACAAATTGTGATTAATTCGGTGCAACAACTTAAAAAGAGAGTGCAAGTAACGGCTCCCAATATATTGTTTAACAAGATGAAATAAATAAACATAATAATAGTAGTAATAATAATAATAATAATAATAATAATAATAATAATAATAAACATTAGGTGGTAACAAGTGTACCTAAGAATAACCTACATAAGCTGCCCCACAAAGAAAATTAAAAGTGCAATCCATGAAGAACATACTTTCTCATCAATGAAGGATGACTAGTCCTAAGGTGCAGGCATATCATGTAATGAAATCCACCTAATGACCATAACCCATTGTATCATGATTTTACATACCAAAAGTACATCGTTAGTCTAAGATCATAAATAAAGAGCAGTGTTACTGTCACACATCCATTTTTGTTACAGCCACACCACTTAAACAAAGAAAAATTCGTTGACTGCTTCAAATCAGACGAGTGAGATCGTTTTTGGTCCCAATCTTCCACACAAAAACTCTTGAGATCATGGGTCAACCATCAGACTGGTTACATGCTGATTCTACATGGCACACATCCCAAAAAGTGAATATGAACAACTTTTTTTGGTATGCTGTGATCGTCCACTTTTTGAGATGTGTGCCACGTGGAATCAACATGTGACCGTCTGATGGTATGCCCATGATCTTAAGATCTATTGTGTGGGAGATTGCCACCCAAAAACGATCTCCCTTGTCTTTTTCCTTTAAGTGTTGTGGGTGTAACAAAAATGGGTGTGGCAGTAACACAGCTATAAATGAAAGCTTACACATACCAACAGTACCCTCAGTCCTATGGGAAACTCATCTTGCATGCACATTGTACAAGCTAGGAATCACAGGTTGCCATGAGTAGAAAAGTAAAAACAACAATATAGCCAACAAAATACCATAGATGATACAAATTACACTGTTGGATCTACAATAAGGCCTATCATGGGTCAAGATCTCGGTTTTCCAATATGTATTGTCCACCATCAAACCGAGACGATACGTATCGGTATCGCTGATAAATTCAATGTATCGGCAATACAACCAAAAAAATATATAAAATGTACCACTGGCCAGTGATACATACCTAATGTATCGTATACCGCTGGCCAGCAATACCGGTACGTATCAGACGATACATACCGGTATCGTCCGAGAATTTGACCCACGGGGCCCATAGTTTTGGACAAACATAACGGAGAAGACAAGTATCCTTATCACAATATCATAGTTTGATTAGGATACTATTCATCTCTTCATGGAAGGTCAACAAAAAGCAACAATAATAAGGTCTCAAGGAAGATCAGAGAACTCACATACAGCATGCATATTATTCCAAGGACAAGATCCAAGTCCTTGTTCTCGACTTAAAGTAGAAGAAATTCCAAAATCAATATGCTTGTAATCGCCACAGAAGTCTTCACCAAGCAGTGCTGCTATAGCATCCGTCATAGATAGGTCTTTTGCATATTCAGAGTGTTGCTCAAACAAATTCGACCCAAGTAAAGCATCGGGCTTTGTTAAATTGATCCAAGAACAACTTTTTTTGCCTCCATTATCTAGGGTTGAAACAAGTTCATCTGCTTCAAACTTGATGTTTGATCCTGGTACATAGAGCCATCTATCAAAACTGTAGTGTGGGTCACTTGTAACATGCAGATATTACAGAAAGATATATGTGATGTTTGTAAGCACAAATCTTGGTGGGTCAGGAACAACAAGGACATCTTCGGCAACGGGCCGGGCTCGAGTATATCCATGCGCGGCCAGATGGATCTGAACTTGGACCAAGCCCAACCCGAGCCCATGGCAGGTTTATGATTCCAAGCCCAAGCCCAGCCTGCAACCTACTTCCAAAACCCAAGCCCAGCTCGGCCCGGCCCTGCGCATTTAGTCATAGATGAGCCGAATGGAATGGGATTATGGGAGGGGAGCTTTCAAAATCTTTCTTTATGACCATATAAGAGAGCCCGTCGGGCTTAGGGGGGTTAGGCCCGAGCCTGGCCAGTTTAATTACCGGGCTTAAAATGTTAGCCCAAGCCCGGCCCTCGGGCTTTATGATCAAGCCCAAGCCCACTTTAAAACGGGCTGGGCCTAACAGACCAGGCGGGCTACCCAGCCCATTGCCACCCCTTTCCAGCCACACATCCAATAGAAGAATTCATCCTCAGCTTTCATGATTATTCAAATTGTGGCCATAATCAGGGTTTAAATTCCAAGCAGGACTAGCTAGTTTGACAATATTCCGTAGGAACTAGTATGTTTGACAGTCCAAATTAGTGCCAAAACAATTTCTACATTATTTTGGCACAAAACATGTGAACCGCCCCCATTTTTTAATCTTAAACTGGTAATTTATTTTGTTTGCAGAGAACCTTTGCAAGGAAAAATAAATAAATAAAAACCTTCCCTGTATTTAGCTATGAAACAATTATTTTTATGTCCTAATTTGGGGATTTTTTTATAATTAACAACTAATAATAATTATTATTATTCATTGGAAACCAACTATAGGTACCATAGTTGGAAAAAATTGTCCGGGATTTTCTTTGGGAAGGAGCTGGTGGCCGGAAGAAGATTCATTTAGTCAAGTGGGAGCAATGTTGTGAGGATAAGGACTACGGGGGCCTAGGAATCAGGAATATGAAATTGACGAACATGGCCCTCCTTGCCAAGTGGAAGTGGAGGATGGGAGTGGACAAGGAAAGAAGCAACCTATGGCACCAAGTTGTCACGGCTAAATATGGGGAGGAGACCAGGGATGCTACTAGTTCCAGCCAGGTTTTGACCTGGTGGAAGGCAATTAACGGGCCTACGCAAGACATTTCTGATGGAACAATTTTCAGCTGGGGGGATAGCCGGAGGATTAGGTTCTGGATGGATGTTTGGATGGGAGAGCAACCTTTGTTTTGGAGGTTTTCGACGATCTTCAACTTAACAACTTACAAAGAGGCTATGGTATGCTCTCTGGTGCACATATCTGAAGGAAACGTGCAATGGAATATTCAGCTAAGATGTCAATTGAGGGAATGGGAAGGGGAAAAATATCACATGCTTTTGAACCTCTTGAGGGAAGCAACTCCAAACGTGGCTAACAGGGATATGAGACTGTGGAAACACTCTAGCAAAGGAAACTTCACCGTTAAATCTTTTTATAACCTGCTCAGGGTAAGATCAAGAGGAACGGGGGAAATTTGGAGATGGTGTGGCTTTTGGAAGGCAAAGATGCCGCTGAAGATTAGGTTCTTTGCTTGGTTGGTTGACAAGAAGAAAATCCTCACCAGGGGCCATTTGAACAGAAGAAACATCCCGGTAACGAACAAATGTATGATGTGCATGCGGGGGAGAGAATCCATAGAACATATATTTTTGCACTGCCCTACCGCTAGATCTATATGGCAGAAGATATTCAAGATCTTCAAGGTCGAGTGGGTCCGCTCGTGTTGGCCTGGGCAGATGATGGAGATGTGGAAAGAGATGAAGTTTGAGGACTAGAGGAAGGGACTATGGCCGTGAACAGTTTACGCGGTCTTCTGGGTGATTTGGTTGGAAAGAAACAACAGGATCTTCATGCGAAAGGCAAAACCGTTCAAGATGGTCATCAGGGACGTTAGAGAACTTGTGATCAACTGGAACGCCACCAAGATTGCGACATTCAACAACAACCCGCTTCACTTCCTCACCTTGTGGGAAGACTGTTGTGCCTGAGTCCTCCACGGTGATGGGGTTCTGACTTGCATCGTTGGCCCTGCTTCGGCCTTGGGGGTGAGTTTCTTTTAGGGGGGCTTGGTTGTTGTTTTGTGTCTACTTTGTTCGGGTAGCTCCTTACTACCCGCCAAGGTGTGTTCTTTTTGTCGCTTTTGTAGCTCTTCCTTTTTATTATTTATATATATACATCTTTGTTATCGCCTCAAAAAAAAAAAAAAAAACTATAGGTACCATCCAATTAGTTTATTAATAAATAAAATCCAACAACAACTACAGCTATTTTTCAAATATTTTACTAATAATTAAAATCCAACAAAACTATAAAATAATTCAATTTGGTGAATCACGCAATTCCTACAATAATATTTCTTCATTTTTTTATAGATGCTTTATTGACATTAGTAAAAAACAAAAATTTAGAATTGTGGACCATGTGTCGTTAGGAAGATCATCACAAACACCAAAAGAAGGATAAAGGTAGCTTGGTACTAATTACCAGGTTACTTAACTGGTCCTACATTAGTTTACTGCCAATCATATGATCGGGTGCCACATAAAGGAACGACTCAATAAGCATAAGTATTGTGAAAAAAAACTTATACAGTCAATGGTGTCAACTGTGTGGAAAATGTATGGTGAAACTAAATGTGGTTTTACAGTTCATTCTCTGTGCAGTTGACTCTGTTGACTACATGATTCTATAATCTATATGGCTTATTTTTTTCACAATAATGTTATGATCATGAAGCCGCTCATTTATGTGGCACTCGATCATGCGATTAGGTGCCACATGGCAGCAAACTAAGGCTGGACCAGGTAAGTTACATGGTCCTTGGTGCAAGGCTACCTTTACCCTCAAAAGAACAATGACTTTTTACATATTTTTTTAACCTAGTATAATCAGTTTCTAGTTTGTTATTTGTTTCTTGCTAATTTGACCATTCCAACCAGTGTGGGCATGTCCAACTAGATAGGTTACCTCACTGGTTCAGCAACCAGTCCAGCTTTCCAAACATTTTCTACAACCTTCACATACATATTTCTGAAAGTATTTGAATTACATGTGATTCCCAGTCATAATTGTATGTAACTAAAATAACAATTTAAAGATGGGTACCTCTATTTGCTCCTACCAGATTACTGGTAGGCGCCTACACCAAAAACTGTTGATCGCGTGGAATCAGGTGGTGGTGATCGTGTTTCATTCCAATTTTCCACAAAATGGATTTTGAGACCATGGGTGTGCCACTGCCATCAGACAGTTAATATTTTTATTCTGTGGCATGGATTCCAAAAGGTGGCCCTAAAATTGCATGACACATCACGCTCAAACGTGATTTTAGGGAAACTTTTTGGGATATGTGCCACATGGAATCAAAAAGTTGATGGTATGATGGCACGCCCATGGTCTCAAGATCCATTGGATGGAAGATTGGAATGAAAAACGATCAGCACTACCTAATTCAACGTAGGTTTTTGGTGTAGGCGCCCACCAATAATCTGGTAGACAAATAGAGGTACCCTTTAAAGATAATCTTTTATTGATACATAGGATAAAAATATGCTCACCAAGCAACACTTTCGTGGTAGTTGATGTTTCATTCGATGAACAACCACTAATTGGAGGGCACTCGGTGAGTACAGATACAGCAGAACACCTGAAGGGAGATAACGAATCACCATAATCTTCCCAGTCTCTATCACACATGTTCATCGTAGCACTATTGATTACATCACTCGGTGTGATAACTGAAGAAGAATTCGAACTCTTCTCCAAAGACTGTTGCTTTGTACTGTCAATTGCTCGGGGAAGCAATGCTTCTAACAAACCACTGTTGCGTGGAGAAAGATAATTTGTTTCCACTGCAACGTTAAGATCAGATGGCAGAGGAAACTGGAGATATGTATCAACTGCTTCTACAGAAGGCGGGATGCTAAGCTCGCTTTCTGGATATTGGAGTGAAGGGAGCTCCAACTTCATGGCCCTGGGAAGGAACTTAGAAGTAGAGTAATTGCCATTAAATAGGGCATGGCTGCCACTCATTGCACCATTAAATGGTGCCATAGTTTTGCTTTTCGGATCAGTGTCAAAAGGAGAAACCAGTCCGAAAGGCGAAGAGATCTTCTCGTGGGTGCCATTCGGGAAGTTGTCAACAGGGTGAAGAAAATCAGGAAAAAAGGTTTCAGATTCCGGAATGTGCTCTTTGTGAGTCAGAACTGAGTGTGCCAAGGCGTAATTTTTAGATGATCCGATTCCCAGACTTAGCATGCTATTTACCGAAATGTTGGAAAATATTGGTGAATTAGAGAACGTCCCTTGAGCGGTTTTCAGATTGCCAAAGATGATGTTGGGGATATCATAATTGCCTGCCTTCAGGAAGTTGTGATTCTGAGGAATTCTGTTGCAGCTGAATTCAGAGATACTTTGATACTGTGGGTTCTCATTCAGTGCCTCTAAAGATACATTGGTTGGGTAGAGTGGTAAACCAGCACGCTGTCTTCTCTTAATTCGGGTGTTCCAATAGTTCTTAATCTCATTATCTGTACGCCCAGGTAACTGAAACAAGTGTAAAAGAAAGAACTATGAATCAATAACTGGATCCAAAAGAAACCAAGGACGGGAAAGAAACCTAAGAGCTATAAATAAAAGGGATAATGGCTCCTGACCAACATTTAAACACCAGAATGGTGTTTGAATTATCTGACACCATTAAATTTATACTTTTGATCTCACATCATTGAAGTGTGATTTATCATTAAGCCATGTGGGGCACATCTTGACAGCTCTAAATTGTACAAGTGGCAATCCATCACTAGAACATATCTCAGCACCAAGAAACATCCCTATAGGTGGATGTGAATCATCCAATCTATGAACTTTAATATCAGCCATTAAAACTGAAAACAGCGGTTGATGTTATAGTCAACAAATTGAATGGCTCAAATCTTTCAAAAAGTTGACTTTTGGGCCCATTGTCTTTCAATGTATGATCTATCACATGGATGGTGTGGATTACACACATCTTAAAACTGTGCATCACCCCAGTTCTAGAACATGGATAAAAAGTGTCTGACAAGATAGGAGCTATATATATCGGATTTGGGATGGGCATTACGATAGAAATCTATAACATTGTGTATCTATTGCATTGATAGAATGCAAGTTCATTAGTGATTACAGTTAAACAGAGGATGAAGTATAAAGAATACAATGACTTATCACACACCATATTATTTTTCTTTTTTTTATTAAATAACTAACGAAATTTTATTAAAACGGGATGAGTTACAGAGAGGATCTTTGTGCAAAGTACATAATATCATAGTCAAGGATACATGCTTCTGAAAGCTAATTCAGGTCTATTTTATGTAGTCTTTCTATTTTACTTTTTGTTCCTGTTTGGCAATGCTCCTAAGGAAGTGATTCCACTTAAAACTCATTCCCACAAATGCAGAATCCGGAAGCAAATTTTTGCCACTTCCAGATTCTGTGCATTCTTAATGAAAAGTAGAATCAGTGCAGGATTTGGGAATTACCAAATGGTGACGGTTACCATGTTACTGATTTCCACAGCGGGAAGTGGGAATCGGTGCTCTTTGCCAAAAAGGGCCTTTTTATTTCAAGCAAACAATTTCGCCTAATGTTGTCGGCTTTTTTATCAGTTTCAACTATCTTTGAAATAATAAAAACAGCTTGAATCGGGAATATACCAAATTCTGAACAAAAAAGGGGAAAAAATGTGAAAAATAAATCAGCAGGCTCATCATCTGAATGATACTGGCAAAAATTAAGGAGGTTCAAGAGACCCTTCTCGGGCAGGAGAATTCTACTTAATGAAAAGTAGAATCAATGCAGGATGTGGGAATTACCAAATGGTGACTGTTACCATGTTACTGATTTTTGCAGCGGGAAGTGGGAATCGGTGCTCTTCGCCAAAAGGAGCCTTTTTATTCCAAGCAAACAATTTCACCTAATGTTGTCGGCTTTTTTATCAGTTTCAACTATCTTTAAACTAATAAAAACAGCTTGAATCGGAAATATACCAAATTCTGAACAAAAAAGGGAAAAAAATGTGAAAAATAAATCAGCAGGCTCATCATCTGAATGATACTGGCAAAAATTAAGGAGGTTCAAGAGACCCTTCTCTGGCAGGAGAATTCACCACTTCATTGCCTCCTCAGAACATGGGCAAAGGATTCTGATTACTAAGCCATTGCATGCAAGGTCGATAGGCTCCTCAGATCAATTGAGAAGCCTCCTAGGCACTTCTGCTTTTGGGATATTTGTCGTGCAGACACTTGGTGGCACTTGGACATGTGCCAACACTTGGTGGCTCTTGGACACTCCTCAGCACGGAACGGTACTTCTAGACATGTACACAAATACCAACACAATACCATCAAAATGCTGCTCGTTTTGACACCCAATAAAATGAACCGTCGTTCTATTACAAAAATTTCTGTAAAGTTTAATAACTTATAAAATAAAAAGGTTGTGTTCTTGAAAACGATTAAATTAATATAGTATAATTTTAGTTAGGTTCATGAAATATATTATTTATATTTTCATTGCACATCTCAATTGGCCCTCTAAGATTTCCCTTCATTTTTTTTCCTATATACATTCTATTTTTTCTCTTAAAGTCATGCCGCCATATGGGAATCTTCAAAAATTGGTGTGCAAAACATCAATGAGACCCTGACACTTGGCACCCATGCCACGTGTCTAGGTAAGACTGCTCCAAAGCAAATTTTGCCTATTTGAGCACCAAGGGACAATATTTAGCAAGTCAATCCGCACACATAGCATATCCAGCTATCTAATCCAAACCAGCGTAGCTCACATTTCAGTCTGTAACAAGGTTCAAAATTCTGGATTTCGTTTCGGTTTCGGTGGGGACCGAAACCGAAATTTTGAATTTCGGCGCAAATCTTGCTACAGTACCGAAAAGACCAGAAATTTAGTGTTTTCGTTTTGGTGGGGATCGAAACCGAAACATTTCGGCTGAAATTTTGACATTTCGGCAGAAATTTTGAACCATGGTCTGTAAGGAATCATGTTCTCTCGAGTGCCCAAATAAGCAAGAACCATGGCTAATGCATGGTCACGTATGATGCTCCCTCGACCTGCGAGGACAGTGTTAGGGAACATCCACCAAAATTTAGTTTAGGCAAATCCAATGGAGGTGTCATCCGCACAATAATGGACTTATCATTCATTTCCAATATTGGATTTGCTTGCTATATAATGGTGGAAGAGAGGGGGTTACGGATACATATTGTTATTGTAGCTCCCACCATTAGAACATTCAAATAAGGTAATTCGAGTTGTCACCTCGAATCATCATACATCAGCAACTGCTCAGTTCACAGTGTGGCTCTAAGTCTTCAATTCAATCCGAATTTTTAAAAAAAAGTGATGATGATGGTGATAATGATGAGTAAATCCATGACCATAAGACATGACGTAATCATGAATGTAAAGAAGAAAACAATGAAGAAGAATAAATAGAGGGATAGAGAGAAAATACAACGATGAGATATCTACGTCTCTCTCTCTCTCAAATAACTTCTCTCTAACTCACTTATCTTCTCCAACAAGCTAATTTCTACAACTAATCTCTCCTTAATCTTCACTAATGGGGCTTATTTTTAAGCAACTTAAGTGGGGTAAGGAATCATTTGTGTAGCTACTTCACCATTTTCTATATTTACCGTACTTAATGACTAAGTAGCTCAAAGGATTATATTGTATCTTCCTTACTATCTCTCATATTTACATGTACAACCTCTTCACTAATAAACAACGGGATTAGTACGGGAGGTTCTATGGTATTATATGGAGGTAACATTGACAATTCTTGACCATCCTTGACTAAGTTTTATCAGATTTGAAATTTTCTATTATTTTTACCATATTTGACTTTCTTTCACTATCTTTACGTCAATTATTCTTATCAATGAAATTCACCATATACAGTTCCTCCACATTGACAATAATCATTATCCCTCACCCATATACAAATATCAAGCATTGAAGCCCCCAAGCAAATCCAACCAATTATTTTATCAACCAACACTAGGAAAGCAAATAATTAGGTCATGCCCGGATAGATCCAGACAAAAAATGATGGGTCGAGTATAAATCAAAATGGGCAATATCAGTCAAGTACAATCATAAATAGGCAGACCCATTTAGGATTTCAAGTCGGGTCTAGGTATACCACACCCCCCAATGAGAAACTTAAAGACTTTCCGATTTCCTGATCATTCCGATATTAATATACTACAGAAGTGTACTTTTCTAACGCTAGTAAATTGCAGGGAATACCAGTGACTCTCGATTCCCGACTCATCCACGCTTACAAAATTTCCTGCTCCTGAAGCTAGATGTAGATAGAGCTCTACACATGGATCAAAATATCGTCCGATACGTATCGGTTTTGGACCTGGACGATACGGTAAAATGGGTTTTTCTCGGGGACCCTAAAAAACAGTCAAATTATCATTTGTATCGTCTGTATCATCCAAATTATTGGTCAATTTATTGTCCGTCCCAGAATCTTAGCGGTTTTCTCTGGCCCCTCAGAAACAGTCAAATTATCATCCATATCGTCCAATTTATCGTTTGTATCGTCAAAATTATCGGTCAATTTATCGTTCGTCCCAGAATTTTAAGGTATTTAAAAAAAAAAAAAAATTTATATATATATATATATATATATATATATATATATATATATATATCAGGACGATACATTCAATGTATTGCGATACATTCAATGTATTGGACGACACGCAATACGTATCATCCTGAAGGTTTGGACGTTACATATCGAAAATCCGATTTTTTGATCCATGGCTCTACATATGCCTATACTTGAAACTCCCTAGTGAATCGAGGTTATAGCTCCAATGACGTAATGGAAACTCTCACAAGAGGACTTGCAATACTGGAGTTGTGAGTTTATCACAAGTTATAAAAATTTAAACTCCTCCAAATTTATTGATCTCGAGAGGATTTATACAAGATACAAATTTTAAACTTCCTTACAAAATGTTGAACTGGCTTCAAAAACTATGCGCACTTTCTTTTCAGAGCATCTTCACAAACATATAAGATAGATAACTGCAAGTTAACAAACAAACTGGCATGCCACCAACGGGTTATACTAACATGAACTTTGACTTGGAGTTAGTGTTCAATAGAAATGCCTGCCGAAGTGGTTCACCATCAAATGGAGAAAACAAAGAATTGTCTGTTTCACAGATAGTATTCCATTGGTGATTTTGGCTTTCACTAAAGGACATTTTATAAGATATATTCAGTTGTGAGATGACAAATGAGTGAAAAGACACATGATTTAATATAGCAAGGCAATTATTTAAGAAAAGAATATTTCATCCATCAATGTCCGAGTCAAGATGTAAACCTCGTCCTTCAGGTCAAAAGATTTTAACAATTGTTCTTCAATTTAGATGAGGTCTCAATCCCTAGAAATATATTGCTTTTGGAACATTGTCTTATCTACAGTGGGGACTTTGATGGACAATCACATTCCATGTGTCACAATTGTTGGGATGCGTGAAGACAGTCTGCTTTTGTATCGGATCTTTGCAATCAGATTTTCGAAAGATTTATATATGGCTTGAAATTTCTTCTTCTATGAATTTTTTGAAATGAGAGGGTGTTTTTGTAAACTGTAGGTTCGCAGGATTTGAACCTGGTCTTTGATAGTTCAGCTTTACCATAAACCTTGAAAGTGGTAGCATATGTTTCAAATTCCTTGCCAAGTGTATCCCACAAGGTGAGCAAAGACCAAGTCACCAACTGGTATCAAGTGTCTACCTGTTATCAAGCTAAGGAAAAGCGAATTCCCAAGTCCCAAACTTCCTCCTCCAAACCAACGATGCGTTAAAATTAATTTCATCATGTCAAAGAACATTATCATGATGGAATTCCTTCAATAAATCAAACAACGATGTAATCGGGATGGAAATTTCCATATACATCAAAAGTCTCATAACCCATCATAAGGCTATGATTTCATCATGCATCAATTCCGAATGGCACTCGAAATATTTAAAGGCTGGTGTTACTACCACAGCACTTTATGATACAGCCACCTCACTTAATCAGAAAAAAAAATCCGTTGACTGTTTTGAATCAGATGATGGAGATTTCTTTTCATCCAAATCTTCCACAAAATAGATCCTGAGATCATGAACCTCTAATCAAACGGTCAGATGTTGGTTCCACGTGGCACACATTGCAAAAAGTGAACGTGAACAGCATTTGATGGTATGTCATCATCACATTTACTTTTTGGAATGTGTACCACGTGGAATTAACATCTGCCCATCTGATAATAGGCTCATGATCTCAAGATCTATTGTGTGGAAGATTGGGCCGGAAAATAATCTCCATCATCTGATGCAAAGCAGTCAACCGAATTTTTTCTTTCTTTAAGTGAGGTGGCTGTAACATAAAGTGGGGTGGTAATTACACCAGCCTATTTAAAAAGATATAGGAATAAAAAATTCCTTCAAAACAGAAAGGGGAGGGGGGGAAACATTCAATAGAATGAGTTTGGTCCCCAACTATCAAGTCAGCCCATTGAGGTTGCATGACCTAGATAAGTGGTTATGCGGCATTGGCGGTAATATCCAACATGAGTGTTCTTTTCTATTTTCTTATCCTTAATCTATCAGGGAGTCCTTTGCTACCCTAACCATAAGAGATAAGTGCATAACAACTAAAAGAGTTTCAGAATAATAAAGAAGTACCTATCGCCACTACCTATAAATAGTAAGAAAAGTAAAAGTATTAAGAAACATCGTCTTCCTTTCCTTAAATCCCATCATTATGGGGTCAGCTAGAGTACAAGAAATGAACTGACATCCCCATAGATATCTAGGTGAGATCGTTTAAATAAATATTAAAACAAAAAATTGAATTAGGAGTCAAATATTCCTAATAGCAACAATTACGATAATCAAAGAGATTCTGGAATCTTAAAAATCATTCTTTCAGTTCTTTTAAGATATAGTAATCCAGAATTTCTTAATTTTTAAACGTACAAAGAGAGAAAAAAAAAACATGTAGAGCTGTCAACAAGAAGGGTAGACCCAACGCGGCAACGCCTGACTCACGCGACCCGGTTTTTTCATCGTGTTGGGCTCATAACTTGACGGGTACAGACATGGTCAGGCATGTTGCATCTGACCCGACCTTCGGGTCGGGCAAAATTAGGCTTGTCATGTCAACCTGTGCTGGCCCGATATATATATATATATATATATATATATATATATATAGGGTAGCTTTAATAGCACCCATGGAATCTTTCAAGGCACCTATGCCCAAAATATTGATTGCTTCGGATCAGATGATGGATCTCGTGTTTCGCTCCAATCGTCCACACAAGGGATCTTGAGATCATGGCGCACCCATCAGACAGTCAATTCCACATGGCACAGATCCCAAAAACGTAGCCCTAAAGTCACATTTGAGTGTGATGTGTGCCATGTGATTTTAGGGCTACTTTTTCGGGATATGTGCCATGTGGAATAAAAAATTGTCCGTCTGATAGGTGAGACATGATCCCAAGATCCATTGTGTTGAAGATCGGGGTGAAACGTGATCTCCATCATCCGATCCGAAGCAATCAATGATTTTGGGCATATGTGCCTTGGAAGAATCCGTGGGTGCTATTAAAGCTCTCTCTCTCTCTCTCTCTCTCTCTCTCTCTATATATATATATATATATGGAAAAAGGGTTTCGTCCTCCAATGAAGGACGGTGACCATCCTAGAAGGTCCCACATGGAGCTACACATGGCACCGAAAACACTATTTTTTATTCCACATGGAGCATGGGTGCATTGCTTAGATCATTTTTGGAAAAAAAAAAATATGAAAACTCATCTTCACCAAGTACTTTTTTTGCCGTAAAAATTTGGACCACTGAAACTAGTCAAAAGTTTGATTTTTGCATTAAAATTAATTTGAAAAATCGATCTAAACAATACACCTATGCTCCATGCAGCACCCAAACAGTGTTTTGAAAGCCACGCGTACCTTGGAGGACGGTAACGAGCTCCCTATATACATCTAATCATGGAAAGTGTTGAAATATTAAGCTAGACCATTTTGGGCCACTATATGTACAGGGACTATGAACCTCACTCTTTTTGGGTCCTTGACCTCATCTTAGAAGTTTGACTTAGTAGTTAAGAGTTTAGTTATTGTAGCTTTGAACTTTGAATTGTTTTTATGTTTTGGGTTTATGTGATATCATAGGAAAATGCAAAGGTATCTTAGGGAAAAGAAAGTTCACATAGGAATATAAAAAGTTTCTTTAGAAGTGAAAAGTCTCCTTGAAATGTGAAATTCGTTCTTGTGCTTAGCTATATATTTTGAACCCCTGTATCTCATTATATATGAAGTTTTTTAGTGAAATTTGAAGCCTTCTATATAGCACTTTATATTAGACTTCATTTTTTAGGGTTTTGAGCTCAAGAGAACAATTTTCTTCTCTTGAAAAGTTGCATTCATTTTTCATCCGAATTTTGATTTATTTTCAACCGAGTGGTGTCAGAGCCTTGTTCATGTCCATGGCTTCCAACAATAATTTGTTACAACCTCAACTCCCTCGATTGGTGTTAGAGCCTTGTTCATGTCCATGGCTTCCAACAATAATTTGTTACAACCTCAACTCCCTCAATTGGTGTTAGAGCCTTGCTCATGTCCATGGCTTCCAACAATAATTTGTTACAACCTCAACTCCCTCGATTCAACGGGAAAAATTACAACCAATGGAGCATCCAAATGAAAGTATTATATGGATACCAAGATCTATGGTATATGGTTGAAACCGGTTATGTTGAACCACAAGATTAAATGGCACTCTCCACACAACAACTCAATGAGTTGAAGGAGAATCATAAGGACAAAAAAACATTATTTTTCATCTATCAAGCGGTGGATGAAGTCATCTTTGAGCGAATATCATATGTGACAACAACAAAGCAAGCATGGGACATGCTATATAAATTCTATAAAGGTGAAGATAAAGTTAAAATGGTGCGTCTTCAACCCCTTCGAAGCGAGTTTGATACTTTAAGGATGAAAGATTCCAAGACGGTTGAAGTTATTTCAATCGTGTATTTGCTCTTGTTAATCAACTAAGAGTGAATGGCAAAAAAATTTGAAGATCAAAGGATTATAGAGAAAATCCTTAGAAGTTTGACTCACAAATTCGAGTATATTGTGGTTGCAATTGAAGAATCTAAAGATTTGTCTACGTTATCAATTGAGAGTTTATTGGGATCTCTTCAATCCCATGAACTTCGCATAAAGCAATTTGATTCTTATAGAGCAAGTTTTTCAAACTCAAGTTTCATTCAAGTTCTAGTGGTGGAAGAGGAAAGCATTTTAATCGCGGACAAAAATGGCATAATGGAGGAAGAAATCAAGCAAATGCAAGAGATGAGAATGAGTCATCTACTTCATCAAGAGGAAGAGGAAGAGGTCAATCTTCTCTTTCTAATGTCCAATGTTACCATTGTAAAAAATATGGGCACACCATCAAGTTATGCAAAAAACGATTGGTGGAAGAATGCAAAAAAAAATCAAATTTTATGCACGAAAATAAAGAAAGTAAGGAAGACGATACTCTCTTTCTTGCTTATAATGTTCAAGAAGTTGCACTCGATGATGATTGGTATCTTGATAGTGGTTGTAGTAATCACATGACAGGAAACAAAGACGCATTTGTTACTTTGGATAAATCTATTCAAAGTGAAGTACGAATCGGGGATGATAAAAGACTTTCCGTTAAGGGAAGTGGTGATATTCTTATCAAGACGAAAGGTGTTAAACGTATTCCAAATGTTTTTTATGTTCCAGGGCCCAAACATAATCTTCTTAGTGTTGGACAACTTCTATTGAACGGTCAATATATTAATTTTACGAAAGCGGCAGGTGAAATCAAGGATGAGAACAATATTCTTCTCGCAAAGGTGATGATGACATCTAACAAGATGATTCCCATAAAGTTTCAAAGTGAAGCACTTCCATGTTTGAGTACCATCATCAAAGATAGTTCATGGCTATGACATCTCCGCAACGGTCACTTGAGTTTTAACACCTTATCTCTCATGTGCAAGATGTAGATGGTATGAGGCATGCCTAACATCAACCATCAAGATCAAGTTTGTGAAGCTTGTGCACTCGGAAAGCATCAAAGGAATTCTTTTCCAATTGGGAAAGCTTGAAGGGCATCACACCCTCGTGAGCTTGTTCATTCAGATTTATGCGGGCCTATACACACCACTTCAATTGGAGGTAATCGGTATTTTCTCATCTTCGTCGATAATTATAGTAGAAAGACATAGGCTTATTTTCTCAATTTCCATACTTCAAATCTTTTAAGGCCTTGGTGGAAAAGCAAAGTGATTTCATATTGAAGACTTTGCGTTCCAACGAAGGTGGTGAATATGTCTCATGAATTTGGTATTTTTCAAAGAAATTGGGATTTGACATCAATTTACTACTCGCTACACACCTCAACAAAACGGGAGGGCGGAAAGGAAGAATCGAACAATCGTAGAATTGGCTAGAAGCGTGTTAAAAGTCAAAGGGATGGCAAATACATTTTGGGTGGAAGTCGTTGCATGTGTCGCCTATCTTCTGAATCGTGCCTCATCCAAAAGTGTCCAAGGCATGACTCCTCAAGAAGCTTGGAGTGGATATAAACCATGTGTTTCTCATTTGAGAGTATTTGGTAGCATTGCCTAATCTCATGTGCCGGATGAGAAAAGAAGAAAGTTAGATGCTAAATCTGAAAAATGTATCCTTGTTGGATATAGCGAAAATTCGAAGGCGTACAAATTATTTAATCCCATCACCAAGAAAATTATCATAAGTAAAGACATAATATTCAATGAAGAAGAAGCTTGGGATTCGAGCGAAAATGAGAAGAAGCAAAAGTCCACATTGCTAGATGTGGAATCGGAAAAAGAAAATGAAGCCACAAGCCCTCAATTCTCACCATTTAGTGGAAATGAAGAACATGTCAATGATAATGAAGAATCACCTCAAGCACCATTAAGGAGATCCAGTCGGCCACATCAACCTTCCAAAAGGTATCCATCAAGTGATTTTGCCCTATTTGCGGATGCGGATCTAATTTCTTTTGAAAAAGCATCTTATGAAAAAAAAATGTAAGCATGCAATGGATCAAGAAATTGATTCTATTGAAAGAAATGATATGTGGGAACTAACGGAGCTTCCAAATGGGTACAAATCAATTGATGTCAAATGGGTACATAAAACAAAGTTGAATGAAAAAGGTGAAATTGAAAAATACAAACCTCGTTTAGTGGTCAAAGGCAATAAGAAAAACATGACATTGATTACAATGAAGTTTTTGCTCGCATTGCTCGTCTTGAGACTATTTGAATGGACTTAGCATTGGCGGCTCAAAGAAATTGAAAAGTACATCAAATGGACGTCAAATCAATTTGCTTGAATGGATCTCTTGAAGAAGAGGTCTACGTTGATTAATCACCTGATTATGTGAAGAAAAGTGAAAAACATAAAAGTAAGTAGATTAAAGCAAACACTATGGTTGAAATGGATTTTAGAAGCATGAAAGGATCCTCAAGGTGGAGTTACAAAATTATTTTGCGACAATAGTTCCGCTATTGCACTTTCACAGAACCCGCTTTTCCACAATCGAAGTAAGCATATTTAGATCAAGTATCACTTCATTCGTGATCTAGTCAAGGATGGCGAAATTGACATCACATATTGCAAGACGGAAGATCAAATGGCAGATATCTTTACCAAAACTTTGAAGCATGTAACATTCATCAAAATGAAAGAGAAGCTTGGCGTAGTTGAAGTCTATCTTAAGGGGGGCTGTTGAAATATTACACTAGATCATTTTGGGCCACTATATGTGCATGGACTGTAAGCCTCACTCTTTTTGGGTCATTGACCTCATCTTAGAAGTTTAACTTAGTAGTTAAGAGTTTAGTTATTATAGCTTTAAACTTTGCAATGTTTTTATGTTTTGGGTTTATGTGATTTCATAGGAAAATGAAAAGGTATCTTGGGGAAAAGAAAGATCACATAAGAATATGAAAAGTTTCTTTAGGGAAGTGAAAAGTCTCATTGAAATGTGAGATTCGTTCTTGTACTTAGCTGTATATTTGGAACCCTCATATCTCACTATATATGAAATTTTTTAGTGAAATTTGAAGCCTTCTATATGGTACTTTATATTATACTTCATTTTGAGGGTTTGAGTTCAAGAGAACAATTTTCTTCTCTTGAAAAGTTGCATTCATTTTTTATCCGAATATTGATTTATTTTCAATAGTAAGAAGCGGGTATGTAATATCCTGATTATTAGGAAAAAAAGGTGTTTTCCTTTCTAATTTAAAGATATGTCATGCCCATGGATCAAAATTTAGGCTGAAACATTTTGGTTTCGGGCCTACCCGAAACGAAAATAAGGAGAAATTCGGCTAAGGGCCGAAATTTTGAAATTATCAATGGATAATTTGAAATTTTCGGCCGATAATCCAAAATTTTGAATTTATGCCGAAATTTTGGAATGTCACTTTTATTTATTTATTTATTTTTATTTTTCTTATAAGGTTTGCTTTGAATTTTTTTTGTTCCCATACATTTACCCAAGTTTCATTCGTTTATACTTAGTTTATTTTTTATTTTTCTCCTATCCTCTCTCCTTCCACAGTTTGACGATAGTTCGCTGGATATTGTCAGATTTTGACGAAATCTCGTCGTATCGTACCGTAACTTACATAATCTTGTCGGATTTCGCCAAAAGTTGTCGGATTTTGACGGATTCTCTCCGGACTTTGATGGATTCTCTCCCAAAGTTACCGTAACTTACCGAATATCGCCAGATTTCACCGTATCTAGTCGTATCTTGCCGAATTTACCCATATTTAGGCGGATCTGTCGAATATTGCCGGATTTTGTCTCAATAGTTCAAATACGTCTTCTAATAATGTGCAAGAGTTAAAAATAAATAAAGTTCAGTAAAGTTCGGAGCAAATTACCGAAATTTACCGAAAATGTGACCAAATTACGGTTCGAGTGGTGAACGAAGCGAAATCGAACCGAGATTTTGATCCATGGTCATGCCCCCAGCTCCTGACCTCATACACTTTTTTTTTTTATCGATAATCAGGATTGTATAAAAGAAACAGCAAGACGCTGTCAAGAAGTCAGTACAGAAAAACACACATGACCAAAAAACATAGGAAAAAAAACCACGACACCCCACTCCCTCCCCAGTCGACCCCAATCATTCAGCCCGGATCCCACAGGAAAACATCATCCCCTGACCCCACATTACCCTTAGCAACCCAGAACCACATCAAGTCGCGGACCTGTCGCATGATCATCCCCACCATGCGACTTTTGTTCTCAAATATCCGGTGATTCCTTTCGCCCCACAGAGACCAACGCACAACGAAGGGAGCAGCTCTCCAATACTCAGACAAAAGACCCTCAAACCGAATGGCCTCCCACATCAGGAACTGAGTAAGAGGCTCTGCCGGCTTAACCCAACACATACCGAAAGATAGAGTGACAATACACAAGATCGCGTGAGCCACTTTGCAATGCAACAACAGATGAGCAGCAGACTCCTCTTCCTTGCACATAATACAAACGTTCAGAACTTCTTTCCCCCGCCGAAGTAACTGATCCATCGTTAAAATCCGGTCCTTGAACAAAGTCCACATGAAGAACTTGATTTTAGCCGGGACGGACCTCTTCCACAAAACAGCCCCCTCAAACCTGATCAAAGGCCGATACGACATCACCTTGTAATAGGACTTAACAGAGAAAACACCCTCTCTATCCGGCCTCCACCTACGCACGTCGCACCCGAGATTGCTTTGAGAACCATAGAGAAGCTGCAACAAATTAGAGAAAGACGTCATCTCATCATCCCTCAACAGCCTTCTAGTAGTGACAGTCCACACTCTCCCCCCCTTAGTCTCCGACGTAAACTCTTCAATCATCCCATGGGGATTCACCGAAATGGAATAAATATCCGTGAAGGAAGATTTTAGGGGCTCTCGATCCACCCAAACATCCTCCCAGAACCTTATCCTAGTACCACAGCCCCAGCTGAAACATAAGCCCCTGGCAAAACTACCCCACATGCTGCATATCGCCTTCCACCAAGCAGAAGTGCCCCTATGACAGCAGACCGAAATGCCCCAATTGCCAACCATAGTGCCATACTTCTCACTCAGCATAACCCGCCATAGACTATTGACTTCCTCAGCCTTCCCTGCCCGCCAAAACCACTTACCAAGCAACGCAAAATTAGTAGACTGCAACCCTCGTATACCCAAACCCCCTGCACTGATTGGCAACACAACCGCCTCCCAATTGACCAAATGATACCTTCTAGAAGTCCCTGAGCCCTCCTAGAGGAATCTTCTCTGGATTTGCTCGAGGCGCTTAATAACTTTCATCGGGCATTTAAAAATAGACATGTAAAACATCGGCATTGCCGACAAAACCGACTTCAGCAAGACCAACCGCCCTCCACTACTAAGCAGCTTTCCTTTCCACATCGATAGCCTCTATTCAACCCTTTGCACAACGGGCTCCCAGTCCCTAGCTGTGGGAGATCGCAAGCCAAGGGGCAGACCTAGGTAGCGAATAGGGAGATTTCCCCCGACGCTGTTCACAGTAAGGGCCAAATTGTCTAAGGAAGCAGTTGTGGTCCCAATACCTGTTATGACAGACTTCGACAAGTTAATTCTTTGACCCGAAACCGCTTCATAAATGGATAGGACATCGCACAAAGACCTAAATTCCTGAACATCAGCCCGTCCAAAGAGTAAAGTGTCGTCCACAAACTGGAGGTGCGACATATGCCGGCCTTGACCTCCCACCCTTATACCGGTGATGAGATTAGACAGCCTAGAGCTATTGATCAGCCCCGAGAGAGCCTCTCCTACCATATTAAAGAGAAACAGAGATAGAGGGTCCCCTTGGCGAAGACCTTGAGAGCTCTTAAAGTAACCAGCGGGGGTACCATTGACCAATATCAAGAATCAGGCCGAAGAAAAACAGCCCTTCATCCATTTCCTCCAGACCACCCCAAATCCCATCCTAAGCAGCATATAATCAAGGCAGTCCCAGCTGACTCGATCGTAGGCTTTCTCCATGTCCACCTTCCACAGGGCAACCGGTCTGCGATCCAGATGAGCCGAATGTATGGTCTCCTGCGCCAGCACAACCTAATCAAGTAGATGCTGACCAGCCACAAAAGCCCCTTGAGTATCCGAAATAATGATCCTCATAACCGGCTTGAGCCAATTAGCCAAAACCTTCGCAACAATCTTATACAAATAATTGGTGAGACTAATAGGCCGGAAGTCCGCAATATCGTCAGCCCCTTCCTTCTTAGGGATAAGGGTTAAGAAAGTAGAGTTGAGACTCCTCCCTATAAACCCAGAAGCATGAAACTCCAACAACACCCCCAGCAGCTCATCCTTAATGGTCCGCTGGAAGCACCTAAAAAATTCCATCCGGCCCCGGGGCTTTATTCTTTGCCCCATATCTAATAACATGCCAGATCTCCTCTTCCCTAAATGGCTATTTCAACAGCAGCTGATCCTCGGCACCAATGGAATTGAATAGAACACCATCCAGATCGGGTCGCATGAGCCCCTCATCCGCATACAGATCCTTGTAATAGCCCACGATACTTTCTCTAACCTCCTCCTCCGTGTAAGCCACCCCATTGATCACAATTCTGCCCAGGAACTTCGCCTTATTCCTAGCGTTGGCAATCGCATGGAAATACTTGGTGTTAGCATCCCCCTCCCGCAGCCATGTAACCTTGGATTTTTGTTTCCAACGCACCTCTTCCGCCAAACAAACATTGAACTCCAATTTCTTTAAATACCGCTCCTGCCGCTCTTCGGCGGCCGTAAGAGATCTCGATTCCTCCACATAATCTAGATCATTGAGCCTAGATAACAAGGCCTCCCTCTTCACTTGAATCACCCCATACACTTCCTTATTCCAGATTTTGATCCGGTCTTTGAGCCGTTGCAATTTGGAGATGAACCGGAAAGCAGCCGTCCCGGAGACCACCAAGTCCCCCCACCACTCCATGACCTGAGCCCGAAAACCCTCGTCCAGCAACCACATGTTTTCAAACCAAAATGGGGAAGGCCCTTTTTGTCGATCATCACACGAGAGGACAAGGGGCCGATGATCAAAGACGGCCCTAGCCAAGCATTCCAATCTCGCCCCCGGATAGTACCCTCCCCACTCATCAGTGCATACAAATCTATCCAACCTGCTCATGGACGGGCAATCCTGAAGATTCGACAACGTGAAACGCGACCCAGTTAAGGGCACATCCAGCAGCCCCCAATCCGAGAAGAAGGAATTAAAATCCCGCATGACAGCCGCATTTGGTGGCCCTCCCTGCTTCTCCCAACCCCACCTTATGGCATTAGAGTCACCCCCCAAACAGAAGGGAAAGTCCCATCTACCCGCCAGGGCAGCCAACTCCATCTAGAATTCAGGACGATCCCGATCAGCTGATGGACCGTAGATTCCCGCAAACATCCACTCTTTCCCGGAAACCTTATGTCGGAGAACCACAGCAGCAGAGAAAAGCCCTACTTCATCGTCCAACTTATCAAAATGGTGCAGATCCCAAGCGACAAGAATACCCCCAGATGCCCCCTCTGAATCTACCCCCATCCATCCCCAAGAATTACCCCCCCAAACCGACGCGACTTTCCTGCTATCACAGCTGCCCCACTTAGTCTCCTGCAACGTGACTACCACTGGTCTGATTCTGTCGATCACCCTTTTAACCCCAGCTCTCTTGGTCCTCCCACACATCCCCCTAACGTTCCAAGATAGCATCTTCATGACCACCAAAGCAAGCCCTCCCAAGAGCAGACAAGTAGGACACTAGGTACCCCCCACTTCCTCCCCATTCGACATACCCCACTGAAGCCTGGCAAGCCCCCCCCCCCCCCCTCCCCCCCGCGTCTTCGCTTGACCCGCGATCGATTTTCCAGCATTGATCGGAAAACCTCGTAGAGCATTTCATCGGGCCCTTTGAAAGTCATCCCGAGATCTCGCCCAACCCGAATCAAGCGATCAATGTCTTCCCTCAGATCCATAGCACTGATATCCCCCTCGCCCGGAATCTGAACCATCCGATTCGGCCCGAGAGCCTCCATCTCCCTTAGAGCTCCAGACTCCCCCAGCATGCACATAAACGGCACCTTCATCCGTTGCTCGAAACAGGAACAGGGATCCCCAGAGTCGGGGGCACCAGTAGCCACGTGATTCTGATCTAGGTCCTCTCCATCTCTGAATGTATGCCTCTCAATCCTCAAATCACACGAAGAAAGAAACTGGTCTTCGCTATCGCCATTCCCACTCGGCTGTTGCTCGAAACAGGAACAGGGATCCCCAGAGTCGGGGGCACCAGTAGCCACGTGATTCTGATCTAGGTCCTCTCCATCTCTGAATGTATGCCTCTCAATCCTCAAATCACACGAAGAAAGAAACTGGTCTTCGCTATCGCCATTCCCACTCGGCTCCCCTAAATACATCCCCGACTCCCTTTCTTTCCCAGCATCAAAACACCACGACCCCCTAACCACCAAGCCAGTGTCAAAACGAGCCCGACCCAACATAAGGATGGGCCCCAAACCCGATAGCAAGGAGACCTCCCCCAAGCCCGAATGAAACCCGACCCACATAAAGGAGCCCCACCGCTGACTCCAAAAAAAACTGACACAGGAAAGGCTCCGCCATAGACCACATATAGGCAGACAGGACAAAAAAGAAGACCCACCTCGCGAGGAGAGAGAAACACTCCCCAACTCAGCATTCTCACTCCCCCCCACATCACCACAGACCTGGCCCGAGCAGGGAGCGCCAGGTAAACCAGACTCATACCCCTGCGTCCCAAACCCACCCTTCAACCTCCACGTGTCGCCCCTTCGACTACATGAGCCCTCCCACGGACCCGTCCACCCCCCCAACAAACGAAAAGTCAAAAACTCCCCTCAGCCACCATCTTGCATCAGACCACGTGTCGGCCTCCCACACCTTCCCGCCCCCCGAGACATCTTCCTTCTCCTTCTGCTATAAACCCAAACACCTTTTCCATCGGCAACAACCTTAGCACCGGAAGGGTAAGAGGCAGCCTCCAATAGCATCGGATCCCAGGTACGTCCCTCGGATCCGTCCTTTGTCTCGAACAGACTCCCTTCCATGGATCAAAATATCGTCCGATACCGATACGTATCGGTATTAGACTAGGATGATACGGTACATTGATGTACCATATCGTCCAATTTGTATGGGAAGGCAGGACGATACATTCAATGTATCGTCTAGTAAGTTACTATTCCGATACGTATCGTCCGATACGTATCGGTTTGGAGCTCGGACGATACGTATCGGAAACGCGAGATTTTGAACCTTGCTCCCCCACCTACCCCCTGCCATTGGAGGTGAATAGAGTCGGCCACAGGATCCATCGGAGGCCCACAAACCAACGGTTCCGGCATCAATAGGGTTCCGATCTCCTCCTCAGCGAGACTCCCGCCGTCGGCCGAGATCCCACCGTCCTCCTCAACATAACTTTCGAGCTCAACAGGGCAATCATGGACCCTCCGCGCCCAAGAAGGATCGTCTTCCGCCATCGCTGCGATGTCGTGTCGCGGACGGAGCTCGAGAGGAGGCTCAGACGGGCAGGCGCAGGTCGGCCCTCCGCGTCTCGCGCCGACATCCCGGCACACATCTCCGCTCCTCTTCCGATTGGATCGTGGATCGCCTGAACTACTATTGGAGGACCACAACAGAGATCCCCTCTCAGGCATCGGCTCCCCTAGGCCACTTCGCCAACTTCATGCTGGACGAGGACTCGATCTCTCCACGCCACCACTATGAGGAGTTGGTAACAGTGGCCACCAATCTGGATATCGCAGAGACGGAGAATGCAGGCCACCGAGGCGACGTGGACTAGGATCCGGACGTGATCAGTATCCCAGAGGTTCGTCGTACGCCGGTCGACGCGAAGGAACCGACCACATCGGTCACCAATAAGCCGGAACACCTCCGGCGACCACGAATGGATCGGAAGCCCAAAAATGCGAAGCCAAACCCCCTCCTATTCGCTGTGAATATGTACAGCTCCCACTGAAGCATCCCAAGGGCGACAGACCGCCGAACAATCGAAAATATGGACCAATTTTTTGGAGCAGAACTCAGAGGCCCAGTTTCGTCCTTGAACCGAAGCAAAAATCCTGTACAGGAAAGACTAGAGACCACCGGTCTCTCAGACTCTCCCCAGCATGTATTAATCCGCATATGTATAATGAAAAGAGATAACGTATCTTTACTACTCTCGATCACCACCCAATAATGCCGTAGGTTGGACGCGAGGGAGAGAAAATGAGAGGAATCAAAACATAAAAAATCCAAGCCCCGGAGCCCCACATCGAACCCCTCAAGATTCTTGGCCAGCTCCGACAGAACCTCCAGAGGCTTAGTTGAGCGAAAATCACTCGACTCCCGGTTGATCGCCATGCTCGCATTAACTTTCTTAAACTTCCTCCCAGCGATAGACCAGCCCAAACAAAGATTGCTAGATTGCGTCGCGCTTAAGAATGGTTGGTCCCCTTTTCGCTGTATAGGAATCTGACCATCAGCAGATTTCACCATTGTCCCCGCAACACGGGACGCATCGCACCCTAGCCGGTGACACGTCACCCATCGCCGGAAGTTGACGTTACGACACCGGGCACAAATCCAGTCGCCCACCCTGAGCTCCAGACTCATCTCTCTATCTTGGTGACACTTGACCCACATTCTTGTTCACGTTTAGAGTGACCTTGGTAGGTGCATGCATGCATCATGGAGTCTGGATGCCCACCTCGCTGGAAGTGTCCCGTTTCATGAGCCGGGCGTGCATGGCACACACATGGTTTCAGTTTCTTTTAGTGACTGAGAAAATCCATAATGTCCTTTTGTGGACATTTTTACTTATTTAATTGCGGAAATCTTTCACAGAATTTTAACCTAACTCCAAATCTTTCGCCATTAATATAATTGGAAAATCCTTCAAGTTTCCCGACATTTTTTAAACTTAATTCATTTCTTGGAGTGAGCTGAACCATCCTTAACCTTATCAAAGGACCCTCTTCAACTTTAAGTTCTTCAGGTCAACTTAATAAGAATGCCTCGACTCAAATACGTCCATGACTCATCATTTTTGAAAATTCTGAAATTTACCCAATAATAATTAGCAAAGTATGTTACTATATGACTATAAAACTACGAACATAAATATTTGCAAACCCAAGAACATGTGGCCAAAAAAACAGTTCACCACAGACTGGTACCCAAAAGTACAAAATTTAACAAAACCAAAGAAAGGAAAACCAGTTTTTAAGTCATGTAGTCCACCACATGTGTGCTGGTAACTCCTAGGCAAAAAGAGTTGGTACACTGTCAATTCCCTGTAAACATCTAGATTTCAGCCCAGTCTTCTTGCACTAACTCTGGCTAGGTGGTTGCGCCCCTGTCTCTGGAATTTTTCGGTCATGAAAGGATTGTAAGTGATGAAGCTTAATAGAGTCCAAACATATGACAATTTACAGTTCTAATATCTACTTCCCCAATTTTCTTAGAATTTCAAGAATTTTTGGTCAATTTTTAACCTGAAAATTATTGTATTTAAATACTTAAAATACAATAATTTCAAGTATTTAAATTAAGACACTTGGTCCGAATCACAGTTTGACTAGTACCACAATTTAGTGGACTATATAAGCCAATTATGGTGAAGTTGGTCTTTCGGGCCCAAGGCCTTGAAGTGAACAAGACCCGTCGGATATAAAAGACCCTTAGAAGGATTGGATGGGTGCTGAGCCCAACCCATAGGATTGTAACACCCACTTACTACACGTACTCCGAGAATACTACATACACCCCATTTGGATATAGGCACACCACCCTTCTTTTATGATAAAAATAAACTCCGAATTGGTACCCAGAATGGGACTTAAGAGTTATGTACGGTATCACTGTTATTGTGAGATCCTACGTGAGATCCTGAATATGGAATGCAAGAGAAATTTTTCGTGGCACCCAGATGCCACAATAAAACTTATATAGCAATATAAAGAGATATGAGATCTAACTCAGGAGAGTTGATTTAAGAAAAAACTGATAGATTAACTTCTTGATTTATTATTTGATAATTGTGAAATAAGTTTGGACCCAACTAAAATGGCCTTAAGGTTTGATTTTGATTGTACTCGAAATCGTACTATATTGCACAATAATTGACTAATTTAATTGCGGAAATCTTCCACAGAATTTTAACCTAATTCCAAATCTTTAGTCATTAATATAATTTGGGAAAAGAGGTTCACAAGTCACAACCTAATCCCATTGGTATACTGACTCTCCTAATGACTTGATTAACATCTTTTAATAGTTCAGTGTGACACCAACACCACCATGGTTCGATTTCGATTTCAATTGCCAATGTTGTGCAGACAATGGTAGGGGTCTTCACCCATTTAGTCAATCAAGACAAGGATCAATATGACCCTGTTTAGTCCATCTTGGGCCTGAAAAACATGTGAGGATTGCAGAGGTCTAAGCATGGAAAGTTGCTCAGCCCCATGATATCTTCATTGGGATGGATGGATGGTTCCACCCCAGTTTGGGGACAATAATTTTCTTTTGAGAACGAACCCATGCTTTCCCTTCTTTGTTTGGTCAAAAATTAGTCTTGAATAGTTCTTTCCTTACACATGTTATTTTTACAAAAATTATTTTGTTAACTAGGGCTAGAGTAGCATGTTTGCAACTTATTTTGTTTTAAGGGTCAGATTGGAAATTATGAAACAGCCTACATCTAGGAGCCCTTAAGCATTGTAATGAGACTTTTATTTAATTTTACGTATAAATTACATATTTTCCTATTAGAGAACTGGAGCTTCTTTTACCTTTGGCTTTGTGCTAATTAGTGATTGTTTATTCACTAAATCCTCTGTAAGTAAACTTGCATATCCTTCTCCCCTATTTGTCTTGTGTTTTTATACCGAATCTTAGTTTCTTCTTGACACAACCTAGGATTAACATCAATATTATAGAACCAAAAAAAAAATGATCATTAACAAAATAAGTAAAATTTAACCTGGAGCTGATAAATTGGGAGAGAGAGAGATGGATGGATTTCTTTCATCCAAAACCGGAATGAACGTATGACTCTAAACAATCATGGAAACAGATCTCTATGAGTTTATATCAGATACTGGACAGAGAAAGGGAATGACAGAGATAAACACTTACATGAGCAGCCATCCGAGCCCATTTGTTTCCCATTTTGGCATGTAGTTCGATGATCAACCGTTCCTCCTCTGCTGTGAAAGTGCCCTTCTTCAGATTTGGCCTCAGATGATTCGACCATCTCAAACGGCAGCTTTTGCCACAACGGAACAACCCTGAGTGCTTCTGAACAGCATTCCAGTTCCCTTCTCCATGCTTTTTCACGTAATCCACCAAAATCGCATCTTCTGAAGATGTCCAAGGCCCTTTCTTCAGAGGACCCAATCGTCTTCTGCAACTACCATCATTTGTCAATGCAGAATCACTTCGATCTTTTAAGGGCATTTCATCATCACTTTCATTTGTCAAATGACTCATCTATGACACAGAAATAATGCCCTGAAAAAAATTATAGACAACAGAGAACAATCATCTCAATTCTAACTACACCCATTCCAATCTAAAGAAAGAATCCACTATTCCTGATCCCCAAAGCAATTTTAACAATAGAAAAAAGAAAATCAACCAAATCAAAGAACAATTACCTTGAAAAGAGCAGCAAGAATCAGAGAAAAACCGTATGTACAACAAGATTAAAAAAAGAAAAAAGAAAATAGCACACTCAAGACAGATCACCACAATACGTATTTGAACCGCAAATTTAGAGTTGGTGAAAGAACTGTTAACAGGTACATGGGCAATGGTGCAATTTAAAATGCAAAATTGCAATGATTAGACAGCTTTTAATAAGCAAAATCTATGGCCCGTCTTCCATCCACATGATGGCCTAACACAAACAATTGAGATCTAGGATAGCAGCATATACATGTACAGATATTTCGGGAAAAATTCGAAAAAGTTTTGGAAAGATTACAGGGAGTACAGAAAATAAATAAATCAAATTATATTTAATATTTATAAACATTATTTATTAATAAAAAATTAATAAATTTGCACTTATTGAGGCGAAATCTCATTATTTTTGCCAAAATTAATGTACTTTTCGTGATTTCGGAGAAATCACCAAAATTTCGCCGAAAGTTTCGTCCGACCCCTATTTCAGTGAATTTCAGGGAAATTTGTCACTCGGGATACGGCAACAATTCGGCAAGGGGTGCATATTGCGTATATATTTATTTAGCAAAAAAAAAATGTGTTGTGTATGTTTTGCTAATACCATGGTATCAAATATCGGCCGATACCGATACGTATCGGTTTTTCGGCAAACCAATACGTATCAGGTATCAACTGAGGAATCGGTATCGGCCGATACCTCTATTTTCTTTTTTCTTTTTCTTTTTTTTTTAAAATGGCACCGATCCAACTCGGTATCGGCCGATACATATAGGCCAATTCGTATCGGTCCTCCATGGACCGATGCCCGATACCAATACCGAGTTTGACACCTTGGCTAATACACTGTGCTTCTAAAAAAAATACATGCATAGCAGCATATATGGTACAGTAGTTAAATGCACATAAATTTATGTGCTCTAAATATGTGTACATGTATAAGTAGACTCTATTTTGTACCATCTAGACGTCTAATACCAACTCTTCTTAATTGCTACCACTTGCAAGGTATAATTGTATCAAATCCTATACAAAATTCAAGCTTTATATATGTAACTGTCTAACTGACCCGTTCCAAACGGTGATTTGAAACAGGTTTTGACACGAGGCACCATTTTGTACCAAGTGCGGCATACAATTTAAAGAACGTCATCTAAATGTTGGTGCGATTGGCATGTCCATAGAATTATATTAAGTGGGTGTCTGTGATGTGATACAAGAGGATGATGATTATGTAAAAGAGAGGAATTTAATATAGTGGAGAAGATGTACCTTTATTCAACAAGCAATCAATACCAACAAGCCAATGGAGAGATGCAATCAACTAGAAAGAGCGTCAAAACCCTAGATGAGCCCCACTAGTCTCACAAAAGAAATTTTCATTCACCCGCCTCCCGCAAAAGAGGGAAAAAACCCCTAATATATCTTGTGCATATATAGATAAAGAAATAACTTAAAAAGAGTCCTATACTAAAAAGGGAACCTAATACATAGATATTCTTCGAAAATAAAGAAGTAACCAAAGAAAGAAATTGAAAATTTAGTTTCAATCAGGGCTTTCCCGGATTTTTGGGAAGTTCTTAAGATTCATTGAGTTCCACATCAGATTTGTTTTGCAGCCCCTTCAGAATTAACTTCCCTGTCCCTCTTCCTGTGTAGTCAGCCTACTAAACAAACAAGAAAAACTACTTCTAGAGCATGGCTTATTATAAGTTAGTAACTATAAATGGTATTGACAGGATGCAAGTATTGTGAAAATGATTTCTCTAGTCTAACCTCTGGTTGGAACTAGCCATTTACTAGCGCATGCAAACAACAAAAGGAAAGGGACGATAGTAAAAAATAATAGTTATTATTGATCCATCTAGAAAAAGTGGAATTGCCAATTTCAAATTTGATGATGAGACAAGTCTTGATGCTCAAGCACAAATGATAGTTCCATGAATATCGATTTAATTTAGTTAAACATACAAAATTTGTTTATTTTTGTAATACTTTACAACCTCGTTTTAATGTAGTATCATGGAATACTATAAGAAATTATATTTTAAAAATACGTAGAAGAGAAAAAAAAATAAGTTATGTGACATATTGCATCACATATCTGGAAGAATAAGTTTTACTTCGGATATGTGGACGTCCAACCAAATACTTGGATATATGTGTTTGACAGCTCACTTTATTAACAATGATTAGAAGTTGCAAAAAAGAATTACCAACTTTCCTATGGTGCCTCCTCCCCATATAGGTCATGCTTTTTGTACAGTATTTTAAAATGTACCTTAGGTTGGGAAATTGAGGAATTGAGAACAAATTATTATATATCCTCTTAGATAACCTCTAAGGAAAAGGCGTTGTAGTCACCTTTTTCAATGACCATCTTAAAAAAAATTGATTTTACTTAATGGCAAGTTATTTCATCTTTGATGTAGTGCCCATATACTCAATCTTGTTGTGAAAGATGAATTAAAATTAATAGTAAATGTTATCGCTAACATTCGTAAAATTGGTTAAGGTTAGGTATCACAATCTTAAAAACATAACTTCAATTTTAGGGCAACACAATTAGATTTTGATGGTTTAAGGGAGTATGCCTTGATGTCCCAACTAGATCAGATTCTACATATTTGGTGTTAGATTTTGTGTTACAATATAAAGATGTGTTCTCTTGGATAGCAACATGTGATTCAAACTATCAAACTATGCCCTCATCAACAGATTGGGAAAATATCAAAGTTGTTTGTGACTTATTTGGGATATTCTATGAGATTATCAAAACTTTCTCAAGAACTAAATGCCCAACTGCCCGTTTGTTTCTTCATGACATATTTGACATCCATATGCTATTACAAATAAATAAAGTTGGGGACAATGTTTTTGCAAAGGAAATGATATACTGTTTGAGAAATACTGGAAAAATTATTCTTTAATCCTTTCAAAGCAGTGATCCTAGACCCTCGATATAAAATCGAGTACATAAAATTTGCTTGTAATATACTTTATGGTGAAATTGCTGAGCAAATTGCCAAAGTTGTCTTGGAGTATAATATTTTTTTTGTAAGTGTAAAATAAAATTAGTGATTGTAGATGTGGAAACTGTATGAAATAGCATCAAAGGATGTTGACACACATAATAGAAGAACACGTGCACGGTCATTTTGAAACCAACACAAGAGTAAGAGTACTAACATTAATCCAAAGTTCCAAAGTAGAAGCCAAAAATAGATTGCTACTTGGAACAACTTGTAGAGCCTGATGATGTAGATCAATTTGATAATTTAAATTGGTGGAAGGTAATTCAAAAAAAAAAAATCAATATTAGGCTCAATGGCCCGAGATATATTAGCAGTTCCTATTTCAATAGTCGCTTCAGAATCTGCTTTTAGCACAAGTGGTAATGTACTTGAGAAGCATAGAAGTGTCCTACAGCCTGCAACTATGGAAGCTTTTATTTTCTTGTAATTGGATGTGTGGAGAGCGTGATGAGAGGAAGGCGAGATGCATGGTGAGAAGGAAGGCGGTCAGCATAATGGGACATATTTTCAAAGGCGACTATTCAGGGCTAATTAGTTACGCAAATTAGCCCCCAAACTTATATGGCTATGACTCGAAGAAAGTCAGGAATAAGATATTAACGTATTTGTGTGTTTGTAGGGAATAAAACCTCAAGGAGCAGAATGGAGAACACTAGCTGAAAGAAGTGCTCAAGTAAGCTAAAGCTAGTGTTTATTGCTCGAGAGACCATCGGTGCTCGCTCGAGTGAGAATTCTTTGAGAGGTAGCTAAAATTTTCGGGTGAAAGTCACTCGAGCGACTTCAAGCGAAAAGGTAAGGTGTTGACTTTTTGGAGGAATCCTAAACCAACGAGTATATATAGAAGCTACGAAGAGGAATGAGGGAATCTCTAGAGGGTGAAAAGAAGATAGAGAAACCCTAGCTCTTGAAGAGAAAGGTGAAAAGATGGAATACTCGATGGAGACTTCTATCATGCAAGGCTAAATCTGCCGGTCTAGGGTAGTGACGAAGCGTAGCTACGTGTGGAGGGTTTGCGTTTGGTTGGTTGTTGTATACACTGTTTTAAGCTTAATTGGAATAATATTCTTGCAATTCATTGTTCTTTTTCTATCTATCTTTAATATTTCTTGTAGTTCATATACGAAGCGATAGAGCTTGTAGCCTAGAGCGAGGGTACCTGGGATTCAAAATAGGAAAGAAATTGGAGATTATTATTCATGGGTCTGAGATCCAAGAGAGATCCCAAACTGCCTTCTCATATCTTAATCCAAAACTGTTTAAAGGTTTTCTTTTTTATTTTATTTAAATTAGGAAACTTAAATTTATACAATTTTTATTAGGATAAAACAGAGGTTAGACTAGATAAACGACAAGTCCATGTGGTTCGACACCCTTGTATTCACCCTAGTACATTTGAACTTTTGCACTTGCAAGGTTTAGATTTAAAACGATCACCTATTCTTCTTCTTCTTTCATTTCTTTTTCAGTATTAATCTAAAAAGTTGGATCACTTCTTCCCATTCAGCTTTTTGTATAGTACCTTTTTTTTTTCTCTTTTGATTTTTTTCTCTCTTCACTTGTTCTTTCTTTCTTTAAAGACTTTTTCAAGAGTTGAAAAACTTGGCTTCTCTTTTTCATTTTCTTTTATATTTTATTTAATTTAGGAAACTTAAATTTATACGACAGAGGTTAGACTATATAAACGACAAGTCCCTGTGGTTCGACACCCTTGTATTCGCCCTAGTACATTTGAACTTGTGCATTTGCAAGGTTTAGATTTAAAATGATCACCTATTCTTCTTCTTCTTTCATTTCTTTTTCAGTATTAATCTAAAATGTTGGATCACTTCTTCCCATTCAGCTTTTTGTATAGTACCTTCTTTTTCTCTTTTGATATTTCTTGTAGAAATAAGAAATAGAGATAGATCCCTTGTGGTTAGTTTCAGATCTGTGATCTGTAATCGACCCGCGCATAACTAGTGTGTATTGTCCCTAATGCCTTGTGAGTAGGATGAGATTGGCCGAAATCGTATAGTCATCATTGATTGATGTGCCATACAACATCCGGAGTCTCATACTACAAGCAAGGAACCAAAAGATCCCGGAATCCGAGCAAAGCTTGTAGCTCTGCGAAGGATACTTCTTTCAAAAGTTTAATCAAGCAAAAGTCAAATCCGACTTACGACAGCAACGTGGAATCGCGAACCCTAGATGTTCTCTCTCTAAAATTCAACCCTAGATCTCACTGAGTAGTTTAAAATCTTTACTTCCATTAAAGTTATCTGTTCATAAACACTTGGCGTTAAAAAGTGACAACCAGTTGGGCCTATTTTTGAACCAATCCCTGTGGAATCGACATCTGGACTCAAGTGATGTACCATACATCTGGTCACTTGATAGTGTGAAAGAGATCGAACCTAAAAAGTTACGATCAAATGTTGGCACCGTTGTCGGGGATTGGTAGCGAAAACCACCTAGTTGGTAGTCATTTTTTTGTAGGTAGTCTAGTAGGATTTTCTTTTCTCTAGGAATTTTAGTGTTCCACAATCGTTATATTTTCTTTCTTATTTTCTTACAAATTATAGAAACCAACCACACATTCTGATTGGAGAAGCATCTGAAGCTTCAACAACCCGCGATGGTTTGATTTCTTTTAATAATTTATGTGTGCTTTGCCTATCTTGTTAATTTTTGCCATCTACTTCCAACAATTCCCGTGTCTAGAGTCAAGTTAGGTTAGGACTCGTTTTGTTTTTATTGTGTTTGTGTGTGCATGCGAGGGAGACGTTCACAGTTCCCCCGCATTGAACATCTCGCCCTAGGACTTGAGCGAACTCTCTGTGTTAATCGGACATCCACGCATCCTTTGAGTGAAAATCAATTAAGCCATCCCAATCCTCTGATGGCTGAAGGAGGTGCCGGACCCGGTGGGGAACCACTCCCTCCTTTACGGTCTTATTATGCTCCTACAGCATATGTATTGCTATGTTGTATCCAACTGCCTGTCACAGGGAACCATCAATTTGAGAATAAGCAGTCTACAATCCAGATGTGGTCATCATTTAATGGCCTTGCCAATGAAAACCCATATAAACATTTGGATGATCTTATGGAGGTTTTCACCACCATTAAGTTGCAACATCTTCCGGATAATGTAGTACGGCTTAGGCTTTTCCCATTCTCCCTCAAAGATAAAGCGAAGTATTGGCTCCATTCTTTGCCACTGGGATCTATCACCACCTGGGCACAGATGCACCAGGAATTTTTGAAAAGTACTTCCCGATTGGTAGAACCAATCAAATAAGAAAAGCAATCATTTCCTTAACCCAACACCCTGGAGAACAATTTTATGAAAGGTGGGAAAGATTGCTTGAGCTGACTCGTCAGTATCGGCATCATGTCGTACCGCGGTGGTAATTGGTACAAACGTTTTATGACGAGCTCTCAGAAAGGAACCGCCATACGATGGAAGCATCACGTGAAGGCACCTTTTTTTTAATCAAAAATCAAGATGAGGCTTGGCAATTATTTGAGAATCTAAGCGAAAATTTGTTTCAGCATGCAGCAACAAGTCGCTATGATGCAGGGACAACCGGCCCTATCATTACCTCCTGCAAGGGAAATGCGATTGAAGTTAATCAAATCGAGTTGTCTAACAAGATTGACTTGTTGACAAGACAATTTGATCAATTTGCTACTCTTGAACGCTCTCCCGCCTCAAGTAATGCTGAAGCCTGTCTTTTATGTGCTAGCCCATCCCACTCCTTAACTGAATGCTCGTCACGGGTTATTGATTGCCAACACAATCTTTCTTCTCTTAAGACTTCATTGTGATTATGAGGGCTATCACTCGATTCTTCTACTTATTCATCAGAAAATTTTCACTCGCTTTTTCTTTTTGAAAAATGGTTAGTGCAATACCGATTCCCTTAAGCTTTCTAGTTGACTCATGTAACGAGTAATAGATCAATGACTCCCTACACCAAATGGTTCAGGGCATTAGGTGTAAAGACACCCCTACGGATTTATCGGCTCGAATCAACCAGGCTACGAAATCGGTGTAACCATTACACATGAGTCACTTCAAGTTTTCTCAGCTTTTGACGCGAACACTCTCTGCTTACTGAGGCAGGAGGCCCGATTACCATGGGTTAAAATGCCGGAAAACCGGTACGTATCGTCCGGTCAAAAAACCGGTACGTACCGGACGATACGTACCGGAATAGTAAAAAACCGGACGATACATTGAATGTATCGTCCGGTATTACACATATAAAAGGGCGATACGGTACTTTTAATGTACCGTATTGTCCACCTCCGATACCGATACGTATCGTCCGATACGTATCGGTATCGGACGATATTTTGATCCATGCCGATTATTCAATCATTAACTTTCAATGAAAAACTGTCTTTTTTTCTTTTGATGAATCAGTAAAGAATGAGGATCGCATCTGAATAATTGCAATTTCATTAAAACCATCGAAACATCCATGTTAGTCACAGACATGGGTTAAAATGCCGGAAAATCGGTACGTATCGTCCGGTCAAAAAACCGGTACGTACTGGACGATACGTACCGGAATAGTAAAAAAACCGGACGATACATTGAATGTATCGTCCGGTATTACACATATAAAAGGGCGATACGGTACTTTTAATGTACCGTATCATCCACCTCCGATACCGATACGTATCGTCCGATACGTATCGGTATCGGACGATATTTTGATCCATGGTCACAGATCCTTAGTTTGATACCCACATGTCCCAGTGGAATGTGTAATGTTTTGGCACAAGGTTCGAAAGGCTCAGTGGGTTGGATGTTATGAGATCATCCCTATCGAAGGAAGTGAAGTGTGATTGTATTTTGCTCAATTCATTGACAACACTATTTACCTTGGGTGAACATTTTTTTTTTCAGTTAAATGGACACAGGCGGTTCATGACCTTAGACTTGACTAGACTCGACTAAAATCTTATGCATCTAAAAATCCCACCTAAACCCATTATAGAAAACATCGTCCACAATGAAGAGTGAACAAACAGGAAAAAGATCACCTAATAATGGAAATAGAAGGTATAAACAAGTAAAAATTTCACCCTAAAGCATCCTGCAATCCAACAAATAAACGACAAAGCAAAGTGCTTGCACAATAATCAGCAGGAATGGCAGAGTTTACAAAATATTATTATGTCAGCCAACAATAGAAAGTTACAATAACACTATTTTCAGACAAAAGCCCTAAGGCCGACACAACAAAACACAAAATAGGATGACCAACAAAACAACTGACACCAAGGATCAAAATTTCGGCCGAAATGACCGAAATTTCGGCTGAAATTATCGGTTTCGCTCCCCGCCGAAACGATAATTTGGGACCGAAATTTCTATCATTAAATGTATGGGGTTGAAATTATCGGCCGAAATTTCGGTCCAAAATTTCGGTTTCAATCCCCTCCGAAACCAAAACGAAAACCGAAATTTTGATCCTTGACTGACACTATTGGGCGGCCTCATCATCCATCCAATCAACCTTCTCCTCGACACCAACTCGGGGCTGTGAACTAGATGAACCAGCAGCATGAGCGCGTGCCCTCGCAATGTGTGCAGCGGAGTCCGTCCGAAATATATTTCCCATCATTTCCATGAGCAATGCATCCTGAAAATCCATTTGACAGTTGAACTCAGCACGGGTGGCCCAATCACCATGGGGGACAGGTGCAATTGGAAACAAGGGTCGTTGAGGTGGGGGCACCTATGGTTGGGCCGCAGGTTCGGGTTGGGCACATGCGGCCATGCGCTGGAATTCCCAATCCTGAACACTTTTCATCTACTTATGAAAACTTAAACCCCACTCATCCTCTCCATAAGACCCAATGTTATCAGTTCTCCTCTCCTCTTCATATCGCAGAGTAAATTCATCAAACTCATCTTCATAATCATCGAAAAGACAAGAAATCAGACGAGCATAAGGCATTGATGTCAAGGGCTTCTTTTTCGATGAAGGTGGAAGCATAGCACCATGGGCTTATGTCAGCCCCTCAAGGAGAACCGTTGGAGCATTGAACCAACGGCTCCGAAAGATCGAGAAAATGTAAAAGTATGCCCACACGCTCTTGTTCATGGCGAACTGGATAAAGGTTCTTCTTAAAAATGATGTCCAACAACCACATATGGGATGGCAATTGGGCTCTTCGCACCGATTGGCCTGATCCTTGCTCCCCCACGGCCCATGTCTGTGATGATGGTGGGAAATGGAGTAGGTACAGAAGCCGGTGCTCCCAAACCCATATCCTGAATGAAAACCGAAGGGCACCTCATGGCTGCAGCAATATCCTCTACATCAAAGTGGAACACCCAACCATCAACCCTCGTGATGAGGGTGGGGTTCTGGTAGAAAAGTCTGACCAGGCGCGAGTAATAATGTGAGTGGAATGAGGTGAGGAGGCTCATCAAACGAGTTGGTGTCGAGGAGGTTGATTGAACGGATGATGAGGCCACTCAACAGTGGAGTTGTTTTGTTGGTCATCCTGTTTTGTGTTTTGTGTTTTGTTTTGGTTGTGTCGGCCATAGGGCTTTTGTCTGAAAATAGTGTTATTATAACTTCCTTTTGTTAGCTGACATAATAATATTTTGTTAACTCTGTGATTCATGCTAATTATTGTGCAACCACTTTGTTTTATCATTTATTTGTTGGATTGCAGGATGCTTTAGGGCAAAAATTTTACTTGTTTACACCTTCTATTTCCATTATCAGGTGATCTTTTTCCTGTTTGTTCACTTCTTCATCGTGGATGATGTTTTCTATAATGGGTTTTTTTTTTTTTTTGGGGGGGGGATTTTTAGATGCATAAGATTTTAGTCGAGTCTAAGGTCATCAACCGCCTGTGTCCATTTAACTGGAAAAAAAAAAAGAGAATTTTCTGATGAATAAGTAAAATGATCGAGTGACCGCCCTCATAATCAAATGAAGTCTTAAGAGAAGAAAGATTGTGTTAGGAACAAGTCCACTAGTTGCGTCTCACATGCACCGCATTCACTGCACAAGAAGTTAAATAAAACGAGGTGTGAATCAGTGTTGGATCAAGTGAAAATTACCCGAAAGTTTGTGATAGTGGAGTATGATTGTACGAGCTTTGTTTAGTCTCAACCCGAAAACCTTTGGTTGAAATGGTTAAGCGGTGAAATGGACATTGGGGGACAAGAATCCTTATTGTGAAAAGTTTGTGGGTAACTTTGCTGGAAACCCTTAGGAGACCCAACTCCTCCCCTAGGGATCACTTAGGGATTTAAAGGCTTGTTACATATGCTAAATGTAACCGTGCTCCCTACGAAAGTGGCATATTTTAGTGTTCAATTTTTGTCTTGTCTCTTCATTTGTTTTGCTTTGGGATTAGTATAATATAGGTTTGGAGGGGTGTTCAGGGCTAATTACTTACGCAAATTAGCCCCCAAACTTATATGGCTAAGACTCGAAGTAAGTTAAGAATGAGATATTAACGTATGTGTGTTTGTAGGGAATAAAACCTCAAGGAGCATAATGGAGAACAATAGATGAAAGAAATGTTCAAGAAAGCTAAAGTTGGTGTTTATCGCTCGAGCGAGAATGCTTCGAGAGGTAGCTAAAAATTTCGGGTGAAAGTCACTCAAGCGACTTTGGTTCTCGCTCGAGCGACCTCACGCGAAAAGCTACGGTGTTGATTTTTTGGAGGAACCCTAAGCCAACGAGTATATATAGAAGCTACAAAGAAAAATGAGGGGATCGCTGGTGGCTGAAAAGAAGATAGAGAAACCCTAGCTCTTGAAGAGAAAGGTGAAAAGATAGAAAACTCGATGAATACTTCTATCCAGCGATGCTAAATCTGCCGATCTAGGGTAGTGACGAAGCGTAGCTTCATGTGGATGGTTTGCATTTGCTTGGTTGTTGTATACACTGTTTTAAGCTTAATTGGAATAATATTCTTGTAGTTCATTGTTCTTTTTCTATCTTTATCTTTGATATTTCTTGTATAAATAAGAAATAGAGATAGATCCCTTGTGGTTAGTTTCAGATTTCTAATTGACCCGCGCATAACTAGTGTGTATTGTCCCTCATGCCTTGCGAGTAGGATGAGACTGGCCAAAATCGTATAGTCATCATTGATTGATGTGCCATACAACATCCAAAGTCTCATACTACAAGCAAGGAACCAAAAGATTCCTGAATCCGAGCAAAGTTTGTAGCTCTGCGAAGGATACTTCTTTCAAAAGTTTAATCAAGCAAAAGTCGAATCTGACTCACGACAGCAACATGGAATCTCGAACCCTAGATGTTCTCTCTCTAAAATTCAACCCTAGATCTCACTGAGTAGTTTAAAATCTTTACTTCCATTAAAAGTTATTTGTTCATAAATACTTGGCGTTAAAAAGTGACAACCAATTGGGCCTATTTCCGAGCCAATCCCTGTGGAATCGACATCTGGACTCAAGTGCTATACCATACATCTAGTCACTTGATAGTGTGAAAGAGATCGAACCTAAAAAGTTACGATCAATGACGTATATGTTGAACCAGATGAAGATGATTATAGGTAGCAAGATCATAAAATAATTTTCAGATATGATTTTATTTTGGGGTGATGAGTAAGTTTTCAACCACTTAGATTCCAAATTTTGTTTGCTCTCTCCCTCTCATAAAAGACATATTTGATTTGCAGGTATATAATTTCAGATATTTAAATTAGAGGACCAAGTGAAGGAGCATAAAATCACATGGCTACAATAGAAGCAAATGTAAGTTTAATTCTTCAACCACTTCTTATTCTATTTTTAATTATTCTTTTCTCTTTCTCATGAAAGAAATACTTGATTTTATGTTATAACAGTCAATCTGGAGTTCCAGCAAAGATTAATTCATAGAGAGAGCAAAATAGAAAATGTATGGTTGCAAAGATGATGTTCACCGGAACTGAAGTAAATTTATGAGTGATGTAGATGAAGCTTTTGACTTCTGAGTGTATTTGGTGCAAAAAGGAAATTTAACAATTTGTAAATTTGAGTATCATAGAGACCGAAAAGAAAATTCATAAGAGCATATTTGGTGTAATTGTATCAAGAATAGAACCTTTTGACTACTATATTTAGAGTCGTAATTGCATCAGTTGTAATTTGTAATTAAAAAAATTAATATTTTTTATTTTCTAATTTGTTGTGTTTTTTATTGATGTCTTGATGATATGAAAGATTTCGAGATCTAATAATGGTGGAGATTTACTCCTCTTACTATCTTTGGTCTTATTCGCATCCATGGAATTGGGTGGCAAACCACTTTTCCCTAATCTCTGCAACAAAATGGAGTGGCTGAGAGGAAGATGTAGCTCCTGCTCTTTTAATTGGTATGCATGTTTCCAAACTTCTATGGGGATATCATTCTTATAGCTAATTTTCTCATTGACAGAATGCCTACTCCTATTTTCGAGGGTGAGCCTCCCTACAAATTGTTGTGTCCTCATAAAACTGGTGTGTCCTCATAATCGTTTATTTCCAGTTCCTCCTTGTATATTTAGTTATGTATGTTTTGCTCGTATTCTTTCATCTTATTATGATAAACTCCCCCCCCCCCCCCTCCCTCCCCCCCCAAGGCTACAAAGTGTATTTTCATTGACAATCCTCCTAGAATCTGTGATATTGTGGATGTCACCTTCTTTGAGTCTACTATATACTATTCTCCTCCACAGTGCCCTCTTCAGAGAGAGAGTTTCATGGAAGAGAACACCATAATTGTATCGTCGAATCTCTAGACTTATATTGGTGATGAAGTTGAAGCAGAAGATCAAGAGACAAGTGTACCATGCGAGCAGCAAAGAGATGAAGTTGAGGACTCAAGCGTACCAAGTGGGCAGCAAAGAGATGTTACTACGAAAAAAGGAACCATCTTTGACAAGTTTAGAAAAGACAAGGATGTTATCCGAGGTGAAACCTTTAAGAAGATGAAAAAGAAGACCTCTCCGCTTAGCCTGATTTCAAAGATTCCGTTAAGCCGTTATGAAGTTTGGATACACAGGAAGCTTTTACGATCATACATTGTCTGCCAAGAAAGGTACTCAGCTCATGGCACTTGTTGTATATGTTGATGATATCATCGTCATCGGGGATGACGATGAGGAATATTGAAGTTGAAATACTATTTGGGTCAAGTGTTTGATATAAAAGAATTGATACTTCTTGGGACTTGAAGTTACTAGATCTAAGAAAGGGATAGACTTATCTCAAAGGAAATACACACTAGATGTGTTGAAGCAGCGGGTACATTGGGGTGTAAACTGGTTCTTCCCCTATTGAACATAATCACCGGCTTAATGGAGGAGATGGTAAACTCCTTAAGGATGTGCGTATCCATCAATGGCTTGTGGGGAAGCTCATCTACTTGACTATGACTCGTCCAGACATTGCATATGTTGTGAGCATGGGTTAAAATATCGGGTTACCAATACGTATCATCCGAGCTCCAAAATGATACGTATCGGTACCGGTCTGTATCGGACGATACATTCAATGTATCGTTCGAGTCCAATACCGATACGTATCGTCCGATACGTATCGATATCGGACGATATTTTGATCCATGGTTGTGAGCATGGTGATGAATGTAGGGGCTGTTCTTTTTTTACCCGAGGGATTCAAATTAGCTCCCCTTGATCATATTAATCATCATATGCATTCACCGAGGACCATCCATTTGAAGTCGATTATAATTTTACCATCATAAAAACTTCTTATACCCTGAAAGAACTAAGCATATTGAAGTCGACTATCTGTAATTTTATTCGCGAGAAGATTTAGTCAAAAAAGTTTTGTATTCCTCAAGTGGGATCTCAATTGGCCGATATATTAATAAAAGCCATTGTGGAATCCGATTGTATGAAATCACCTCAAAGTTGGGCATGATAAATATCTATGCAACAACTTGAGGGGAGTGTTGGTGTGTCAATAAAATTTATATTACGTTGGTGTGTGGTTGTGTGTGTGTCTTTGTCTTCATACGTAGGTAGATGTGTGGGTATTTGTGCGGTGTCTTTAACATTTTGTAACTAATAATGATGAAGGGTTGGAGGAGTTAACCCTGTCAAATCTAATTCTCTCCATCTCTTCTTATTCTTCCTCCTCCTAAGCCTAACCCTAATTCTTAACCTTTAACTCTCAAAATCTATGGCGGATTGGGACAAAAACACATTTCCATCATGTGATTCAAAGCGCAACAAATTTAACATGAATGACTAAACAGATTTTAGAGATCCACATGGTAGCTGTTCATATTTAAAGTGTTTGACATATCTGAATCATGATGATTTTTTTTTATGTAATATTTGACCTAATAGATTTTGGTATAAGATCCTTCGAATCACACAGTATAATTTATGAAATTATATGTCACATGTCCCATTTCAAGGACCCATTCCAAATCACCACTTGGAACGGCTCGGTTACCCTATACAAAATTAAAACGTTTAGGATTCAAAGCGCAACGAATTTAACATGAATGATTAAACAGATTTTAGAGATCCACATGGTAGTTCATATTTAAAGTGTTTGACATGTTTGAATCACGATGATTTGTTTTTATGTAACTTTGACCTAATAGATTTTGGTATGAGATCCTTCGAATCACATAGCATAATTTATGAAATTATGTGTCACATATCCCATTTCAAGGACCCGTTCCAAATCACCACTTGGAATGGCTCGGTTACCCTATACAAAATTAAAATGTGTAGGAAGAGGAGGGATTTTAATATTAAAATCCCAACTCTTCGAGTTTTAATATTGAAACCCTCTCTTCTTATATTCTTATAAACCCTTTGAGGAGAAGAGAGGGGTTCTAATATCAAAAACAGAGGATGCCAAAAAAAGTAGCTCTGGTCAGAGAAAGCATTCCCTTCAAGTCCAAACCTCAAATAGGGAATGATTAAAATACTGATTTTTGTTTTTCTTTTTCAAGAGACATTGTTTAAAAAATAAAGAAATTTTAAATAAAAGAAAATGAGGAAAAAAAACAGCCGACTTATGGGCAAGTTGTGCAACTCGTTGATTAATCATCAACTTATTCTGCATCACCTTAGGTCTCCGACTTTTGCGTTTTTCCATAAGTCGGCAACTTTTGTGATCATGGTGTAAATTGTAGATGGTGCAAGCATGCCATAAATTGTACATGGTGTAAATTGTAGATGGTGCAAGCATTCCATAAGTCGGCAAAAAAGACAATCCCGCTACTTCCTAACCCAACAAAAACGTAGTGTAACTAATAAACATCAAATTAAAGGAACTTAATCAAACATCAGGAGATATATATATATATAAGACTAAAGAAACATTAGAGATGGCTACAAACAAGGTGGCAATATGGCTCGGATAAAAACACCCCATTGTCAAACCAATGAACTAGAAAGATGGTTCCACAATCATGATTTAAAAATTTCCCATAAATGAGAAGTCTTGGACAAAATGTCTCACTATTCAAACACAGGCACAATGTGATTGGAGGGTATATATTTAGGTGAGAAAAGCCTATATAGAGTAAATTCAAGGCATCTCATTCATTACGGGCTTGTATCGCGTGAAATCATGTGAAATGTCTCAGTTTTGAGACTGGTTAAGACGGAAACCAAAACCAAGATTAAAACAAATACAACAAATCCAAGTTAGAAATTGAAACTTAGTAAAATACATCGAATTTCACAAAAATAATTATCAACTATAGTCTTGGGGAGTGAAGAAACATCAAATTAAATAAATGAAAAAAGAGCTCACTGCACAAACCCTAGCTTACCAGCTCAAAGCACAATTCTCAAACATTAAACAATAAAAACAGCTCTATTATCAGAAATATAATTAGTAAAAATACAAACTAATTAACCTGATTATTTCCTCAGTTTTTTTCCACTATCAAACCGTAAAAACCTAATCAACCAAATTCTAGCTCTAAATTCCCAAAAATCAGCTACAAACGGAAGAAATATATATATATATATACAAAACAAACAAAATTTACGGGAAAATACAAAATCTGAGAACCGTAAGATTAAATCCTAATCTTCTCCACTTTCCAAGAATAAACACCAAATAACCTAAGAGTCCAAAAACCTGATTTCTCTATTCATTTCCCGCTAATAAACATCAAAAAAAACTTTTTAAAATCAAAATAAAATCAACCTAACCACATCAAAAAACACAATATGGCGTCACCATAAAAAATAAAAAATAGGTAAAATTTAAAATAAATTACAGAAATTTTAACGGGATCCACGAAATCGAAAGCCTAACCCTAATCTCTCAAAACTAAAAAAAAAAAAAAAAAACTCAGAAGCCTAAATTGCATAATCGAACGCAAGAAAAATAGTAAAAAATAAAGATTAAATTTTAAATAAAATATATTAAAAAAAACCGCAATGGAACAAACAAAACCACAGGAAAATTACACAGAGAGAATGCTATATAGAAAAAGAAAGAAGCATTAAACCAGAATCGAGAGATCTCATTATACAGTTAGATTAACAACAAAGCAAAGCCAATAAGAGAGAGAGAGAGAGAGAGACCTTTTTCTCTTCTTCAGTTTTCTGGGTCAGCCCATGGTCGCGAGCAGGGACTCAATCAAACGGAGCTTTAAATTTCACTGTTCTGCTCAGAAATGAAAATGGCCAAATTATTTGTAGCTGATGAGCGAGGCGACCGACTATTCTAAAGTACGCACAATCATACTGCTCCGAGTCCTTGCTACGATCACTGCCATTTAAGGGCATGGTGTTTAAATGATCTTACGCCATTTATTGTCTTCTCATCATGGAAGTCCATACCATAAAGTGATATATCATCAACTAAGCGTTATGGGTTTAAAAGTTATATGTTTTTTAGAAGACTCGAGCTATTGCACTCTCATATTTAACGGTTGTTCTTACTGATAATTGATATTAAATTCACCGATCTAATTATTTATATCCACTTACAAATATGATCTTTTGCTACGTTAAGTTCAAATGATGAATTTTCGTTTGGAAAATTGAGATTAATCATAAATGTGTGCTACATCGCATAATAATAAATCACACTTCAATAGTGTGAGATAAAAAATAATATTTTAATAGTAGAAGATCATTTAAACACCAATTGGTGTTTCCATGTCGGTCACACGCCATTATCCCTTAAATGATCGTATACCATTGAAATTAGATTTTTAATCTCCCACCATTAAAGTGTGATTGTCATTATATTATTTGGTGATCATGTATGACCAATCTTAATTATCCAAGTGACAATCTATTATGGGAGTATGTCTTACCCAACAGAAACATCCCTATAAGGGGATGTGAACCATCCGATTGATAAACTTTAATACCGGTCATTAGTCATTAAAATTGAAGACAATGGTTGATATCAAAGCTCACAGATCAAATTACTTAAATCTCTCTAAAACACCATTTTTGGACTGATTACATGCCAATCTTTGATCTATCTTGTCTACGGTATAGATTACCCACATCTTAAACCACTCATAGTGCAGATCATTTAAACAACATTTTGGAACTTAAAATGACCAGACTCTCCCGACTACCACTTAAACCTCATATCGTGTTTAAATGATCTTACATCATCAATGGTTTTGGGTGTGGATAATTCATACCAACAAAGTGATAGATCGTACATTGAACGTCAATGGGCACCCATAAAAGGTGTTTTAGCGAGATTTGAACCATCCAATTTATATACCTAATATAAATCACTGTTCTTAATGATTGATATTAAATTTTACCAATTAGATGGTTCACATCAACTTATAGGCATGATTCTTCGGCTGAGACAAGTTCTAACGATGGATTGTCATTGAACAATTTAGATTGATCACATGAGTTCGATCGCATGGCATAATAATAAATCACACACTTCGATGTTGTAAGATTAAAAAATCTAAGTTAAGTATATTATATCATTTATATGCATCCCGCTTCTACCCAAATCCAACCCCAATCAGTACACGTAGAGGAAGTGTGCAAGTAGGAAGGAACCAACGGTGGATGTCATTAAAGGAGGGAGAAGGTTTATATTAAATGAAATACTTCTTCTACTCGGCGTCTGGTAGTGAACGATGAGTCACGTGCAAACAAGTCCTGCGATTTTGGTGTTCAAATATCACGAGTCATTCCATCATTTAATGGACTTGACTCTTGTCACTGTCATTTAAACATCAAATTGGTGTTTAAATTGGTCTTGGTAATTTTACATTTACCCTCTTAGATATATCTTATTTGTACTCTGCCCCATGTATTTTACTTATTTACATTTCAGCCCTTATTTTAATATTTCCTTTACGTATTACCCCTTACGGTGGTGGATTTTTCGAAAAAAAAAAAACTTTAAATGCTTTGAATCAATTCATGGAGACTGTTTTCCGCCCTAATCTTTGATTTAATTGATCTTGAGATCATGGATCTACAATCACATGGTCAAAATTTCGATTTCACATGGCACTTGTCTCGAGAAGTGATCAATCACATTTGACGTACCTATCATCATCATGTGGAATCAAAATTTGACCGCTTGATGGGAAACTTCTGATCTCAAGATTCACTGGGTGGAAGATTGTGGTGAGAAACGATCAACATCATTCGATTGAGAGCAGTCAAAGATTAGTTTTGAAACCAATTTGTCACTTAGAGGAAACACATAAGCAAGGGACTTAGTGTAAATAGGTGAAACATAGGGGACAGTGCAAATAAGACATCTCTGGGGATATATGAGAAAAAAAAACCCAATGGTCTTACACTCTCAATGGCTTAAGTTGTGGGTGATTCTTATCGTCAAATTGATAGATCATAGGTTAAAGGGTAATGGCCCAAAATTCATATTTTTGAATAGATTTGAATAATCTAATAAGTGTACTCTAATATCTACCATTGTTCTTAGTTTTAAAGTTGTTCTTAGTTTTAATGGCTAATATAGCTATTATCATTATTCCTCAGCTAAAATATGCTCCAATGGTGGATTGCCACTTAATGGTGTAAATTATATTTGAGCGTGATGTGTCCCACATGATTTTTGAGTCATGTTTTTAGGATCTATGCCATTGTGGTACAAAACTGATGATTTGATGGAACATTTATGGTGTAAAAATTTAATCGTGTGGAAAGTGAGCATCAAAATCGATCTCCATCATCAATTCAACACAGTCAACGGGAGCCGCCCCTAGTAATTGGGTAGGCACGAAGAGAGGTGCCCTTTAACATTTAGGATACCTTTGCTCTCACCTATAAGATTAGTGAAAGCTCTTATGCTCGAAATCCTCTGAAACACATTGATTGATGGGAATTATGGAGATTATTTTTCACCCCCAATCTTCCACATGATGGATCTTGGGACTATGAAAATACCATCAGACGATCAGTTTTTTAAGGAGCCATTATTTGCACATGCATTTTCAGTGTTTGCACTAAATAAACCAACATTTGTCCTTGCACGTTATTCGTCTTGTTTCCGACACTAAAATTAATGCAAATATGTACCCGGATCACGAGCAGGTTAACTCACAAACATTAATCGATTGTAGTATAAGATCGTATTGCGAGTATCGTATCTACATGAATTAATCGAGAATGCGTAATTTGAACCTACACTTAACTAGTTAAATAGATTGGTATTGGATTTGGAATGTAATTATGCTACGAAAGTAAATTGCGAAGGGTAAAGAAAACTCGATTAAAAGGAATTCCGTGACAACGACTCTACACTCGACAAAAGCATTAATTAGGGTTTCGATAAACACACATGAAAGAATTAGGGCTAAACACCATTGATTCATCACAAAATGAGACACTATCCCAAGGTCTTAATCCAACTCATAGGATTGCAAACAATAACCTAGCCATGGTCAAGTATAGGTTGTGCGCCTCACAATCTCGATTTCCTTTTGGTCAACTGTAGACCGGCATCGTGGGTATCTCAATCGGGTAATTACTCGGTTATGGTCAAACACAAGAGATTGCCCTAGCAAATCCTCAAATCTCACTATCTCTATACTATGATCAATTCTAGAAATAACAAAATAAGGAAACAAGCTCATAAAACAAGAATAGGAATGAGAATTAACACAATAATAAGAATGTAAAATGAAAATATATGAGAGAATCAAGTATTTAACCCAAATAATAAAATGAATGAAACCCTAATCTCTACTCTTGCCAAGGCTTCATCGAAGCCTTGGAATCAATAGAATTAGCCGGCCATGATCGACAGCGATATTGGAAGATGAGTGGTCATCTTCTTCTTCTCCGACGAGCTTCTCGACCATTTCGACACTTGAGCACCTCTCATAGGGTTCCTCTTTTCTCCAAATGGTAAGAACTAAGCTTAGAATGAAAGGAGATTCTCTTGCCCTAATTTGGAATGCCTATTTATAGTCATACCTTCAAAATCCATGAAAGGGTAGATCTAACACCACTTAAAACTCTAATTTTTGCTCTCCCAGAAGCCACAGTCGTGTGCACAACTTTAGAGTTCGTGCAGACCACTTCTCCAGTATCACAAGTAATTATGCTTGAATTCGTGCACACACCCTTCACAGTCGTGCACACGACTTTGACTACACATACAATTTTGAAAAGAAGTCGTTTCGATGTGCCGCATTTGACAGCATTTAATGACACTTTTCGTGCAAGGCATGAGAGACCTGAAATGATAAAAATAAGGCATCCACTAGTCGAGTTAGTCATCCATTAGATATTAGCAAGGCGAGTAAGAGGGTAGGAAATGTAATATTTCTACACCTATCAAATTCTCCCAAACTCACATCTTTCTAGTACTCGCGCAAGACAACTATAAACAATAACATCAATAGGGAAGATGAAAAGGAGAATCGAGATTAATAAGATGTTCAACATATGCGTGCATCAAAATTGATGAATTTAGAAGAACAAACATGAAACAATCAACAAAAGCATATAAGTCAATCCTTATGAGTAGTTAGCCACTGAAAAATGTAACCAAATGTTGCAAGCTAGAATAGTTCATTCCATGTATATGTGCTATGATTAATCTTTGCAAAACATTCAACTTCACAACAATGATGGCTATTTTGGTTTCCCGACTATTGCTTTGACTCCAAACCTCGCCACGGATCATAATGCTCATCAATGAAATCAATTCAATTAGGGGGAAATCATGTAGATGGGAGTCGATGTGATGTGAGGGCACCCAACTGTTTGATATTATCATATTATCGGTACGGGTGTGAGTCTCGAAATGGTACATGAAATTGACAAGAAAAGCTCGGGCTATGGAAGCAAAACGACCCAAGGATCAGTTCGGATGCTGACTTAGCTTCTTCCCATTCTTCTTCATGATTCTTAACAACATCCTTGTTGTTGCGTGCTCTCAACAAAAGGTAGGTGGAGAGAGAGAGGAGAATACAAGAGAGAGAGAGAGAGAGCTCGAAAGTTGAGAGGCGTTTGAGAGTTTTTATGCTAGGGAGAGTTTGTTTTTGCGTGGACTTATATGGGTTTGAGGCTTTTCGTCTAGGACTAGTAAACATGCACGTGCTTTGCACGTGTTGCTCTATAAAATCATAAAAATAATAATAAATCTATAAAATGGAAAAAGTCTATGGTTCTAATATATGGATGAACCTATGCATTCAAGCCTCAGATCATATGCTACGTGACACCTGATTCCAAGATAGTGCCTTTTTTGGGATCATGTGCAATGTTGCATGCCATTTATTATTATTATTATTATTTTTTTGTGGTCTAAACTTCAGCCAAAGTTTGGGTAATGCCTCACACATTATAGCGCATTGATTTTTTTATCGTTTGACCACATTTTGGATCGTAGATGTCACTCCTTTTGTCACTATCCAAAATTCTACCCCATCCCAAGGGCCTAGAATTTTGAGTTATGACCCGCACGCATCGCAGATACGCTAAGCGGACATATACCTAATCAGAGTTCTCGCGCAAATAAGGTTCCACGAAATCCGTGAAAGCCAACAAATAAAGAATGAAATAAATGGGCAACTATAAATGTAAATAAAAGCGATAAATCTAATAAATCTATAAATAAAATAGTAGTGCAAGTCGGAGACAAATCTGATACAAGAAAACATAGAGTCGATAATAATAATATCAAACTGAGTCTAAAAAAAAACTCAATACTGAGTCTAAAAACGTCAATAACTAGTGCCCAAATCAAAATCAATATCGTGGTCCTCGTGGTCCTCCTGGTACTCTGCGGCATCGCCCTCCCAAGGCTTTTGGTACTCAACGTCTGCGGGATCAATGAATTCGGCTTTGGCAGGATTTGGATAGCCGACATCTACTCCACTAGCGTAATCACCTGCAGTTGTTAGATTATCGTGGAATAAGTTTACTTAGTCACATAAACTTAGTGGATACACCACCAATCCACCTCATACTACTCAGGTGCATTGTGAGTGCATCATGTGAGTGATAAACATAGTATAATAAAAGAATTTGAAAGAAGATAAGACAATCATGTGCATATCATTGAACCCATATCATACATAGATGCAGGACCATGATCTAGACACTTATATCCTAACATACCTTACCATAACTCATGGCATACCATATCTTATTATTCTCACACCTACGTCTTTACATCGCATTAGCGTAATTAACATACTTATAAATCCTAAATGATATGTGCTAGAATCGTTGCTCGAGCTACCATATGAGGGTCACTATAGTATCATACCACCATATTATAACGCCCTCGTGTCATACTCATACTCCTCCATCTAGCCTAATTGGGAGACATAATGGCCAAACGTAACTCATAACACGCTCATAATATCTCCCATAGACCCGTCTTGGCCGAAAGACGTTGTTGCCCTTATAGTGGCTATACAAGGAACGATACATACAGAGACATAAGTTCTTATTCTTTTGTTATTGACCTATACACCGGTGTCATATTATTATACTCATACTCATCTTATCTTTTACTCATATCTTATCATACTATTACAACTTAATTTTAGGATAAACTATAGTGGGATAACTTCTCTAAATTACGCTTCCCAAAGAAAAAGTTTCGTAGTTACCTGGATGTACTTCGTATGGCGGAAAAGAGATCTCGCTACCGGTGAGATTCCAAACCACCATAGAGGGGTTGCATCTGTACATGGACGCCTACATTCTGAGATCCACGTGACCGTAAAGATATCTCACTACAACTAAGGAAGGCCCAGATCTTGTATCGTAACTCATATCTTATCCTCTCGTATTAAAACTTGAGCTGATAGGGTCACCGTATACGAGGTTACATTGAATTCACACTCACCCTACTCATCATGAGTCACATACCATCATGAGTTATAAGGCATATGAATACGATATATTTCTCGCTTCGGTATCATCTCAACTAATTACTGTGTCCAAGCATAGGTATAATCTTATACGCTCTTGTACATATGTCATAACTTACTCATAACTTATATAATATGATCAAAATATAAATACAATGATATCATGTGTACATGAAGATTTATGTCATATTTTATTATGCTTATACATATAATTTATTTACACCTCATCTCAATACAATATAGGATAGAGTGGTTAAAGTGTGATTTCGAAAACAGAAAAGTAAGAGTTCGATTTCCTACGAGGTATCGAATTTCTAACACTTCACGTTATCGAAGTGGGCGCGTTAAAGTAATAGAAGTGATATGTATATATAGTATTATTATTAAATGCCCAATAAAAAAAAATTATTATTTTAAAGGTTAAGTAAATCACGATCATTGATCGAATAGTGTATTAAACTTTGGTCATGAGTAAAGTGAAATAAAAAGGTAAGTGCAGTTGCCTATTTTGACGAGAGTCGATCGATTAGTTGAAATATTCTATAGTATAAGACCAATGAATTCGGAACATGAATGATATCATGCCTGTATATTAAGAGTAGTTTATATGATCAAAATAAGATAACACTAGAGTACTGTGACTTATATAAGAGTATTATATAATAAAAGATACATAATACATTATTAAATATAAGGTAGTAGAGTTCAGAACCCACACTTTAATATAATATTCTATAATAAAAACCTTTACTTTAATATAATATTATATAATATAAGCCTTTACTTTAATACAATATTATATATCGGTAGCCTTCACCTTAATATAATATTATATAATATTAGCCTTCAAGATCGGTTGAGGTATTAAGCTTCATTCAACTGAAAGATAGAAACTAAGTTCAATCGGTGGGTCAATCAATCAAACAAAGAGATCGATTAATGGTTAACGGACTTGGGACAAGTCTTATCTGCCTTATATTATTATATAAATAAAGCACTTAAGTGCCTTGTATTATTATTTTAATAAATCACTTGGATAACTTAAATGAGAATATAATATTATAAAACATAAGTTATATAGTATTTATTTATTATTAAAAACTTAAGGGAGTTTTAAGACTCCACCTGCATGAATATATTATCATATAATAACAAAGGATATAATTATATATATATATATATATATATATATATATATATATATATATATATATATGTCCATAGTCCCATCAAATGGGTCACGGTTCAATCTCAAATGGGTCTCGGTCCAACATCCGAAGGGTCAAGGTCCAACATCAAATGGGTCACAGTCTAACATCATATGGGTCAAAGTCCAACTTTAAATGAGTTACGGTCCAACATTAGATAGGTCGCGGTCCAACATCGGGTGGGCCAAGGTTCGACATCAGATGGGTCACGGTCTAACTTCGGATGGGCCAAGGTCCAACATTAGATGGGTCAAATCAACGATGAAAAACAACAGAGATTTAAGGCAATCAACGATTTTTATTGTGGAAATGTGTGTATTCTTCACGGGTCTAACAAGTGAAAATAATGCAACCATTTTTGAGACATGAAGTCAATGGAAGGTCAAATCCCTTCTTTTACAAATTTTTGTGCCTATAAATAGTTGTATATTACCCAAAGTTTTGGACTTAGATTGAACCAATTTTTGGCAGTGATGTACATATGGACATGTGGGGCCAGTGAAGGAGCGATTTATACAAATCAATGGTGGTCTACAGCACCATAATATCATTCCCCTAACACACCAACATATTATATGCAAAATTATGAAGTAGAATGCTAAAAAAATGGCTAGCCGATTACTACTAGGGCAATGGTCAGTTCCAACTGGTCAAACTGAATTTTAGGTTCAACCAGATTTGTAGCCCTTAATTATAGGAGAATCATGGCTGCACCCTTTAAATGACGAAAATACCCTTGATCTCAATTACGCACACAAACCTCGAGATGCTTTTGTGTCAAATACTCTATATTATTTATGTATACATGTATAATAATATATATTACCCACGCTTGCAAGCCCGAAATAGATCTAAATGAAAAAGGAAATAAATAAATAAAATATACCCAAGAGTGAAATAGATCTAACAAAAAAATAATAAAATAAATAAAACATTCCCAAGAGCGAAATAGATCTAAACGAAAAGTAATTAAATAAATAAAACATGCACAAGAGCACAATAAATCTAAGCGAAAAGACAAATAAATAAATAAAATATACACAAGAGCGGAGAAAACAAATGTAATAGAATCTATGGCTAAGGGTTAGTCATTTCATTATTTTTAATAACAATATTTATAGATAAAAGCATACACAGGTAAGATTTATTTATCTCGTCGATACGCGATCGAACGTACCCAACGCGACGAGATGTGAGAAGTACGAGATGAATTGATGGGTACCCATCTCTTGAAGCGTGAACGGTAGATCAACAACGATTAGGGAATAGAGATCGGCGCTCCATGCGATGGTCCGTTCACGATTACACCATCTTCTTCCTCTTTGATCTTGAAGACGGAAAATAACCCATGGTATTTTTTGTTAAAGAATCCAAAAAGATTTTTGCGAAGAGATTAAGGAGTTTTTAGAAAAGGGTGGGTGGAGAAAAAGTTGTGACGACTAGGTTTTCTTTAAAAGAAGAAAAGAAGAGACGACTAAGTTTTCTTTTAGGATTAAAATGAGAGAGAGAGTTTAAATAGGGTTGGTTCCAATGTGGAGCACTAACACCAAGTCAGGTACAAAACACCATCTAACACCAATAAAAGGCTTAAGAAAATCTGGGTTGTTACATTCCCTCCCCCTTATTATATTTTCGTTCTTGAAAATTACGTAAATGAGGCGATGAGCTCTGGGTACTTCTCCATAATCTCAGCTTCTCATCAAAAGTCAACTATTCAACATTGATAAAAATCAGGGTCGTCACACCTTTCAATAGTTTTTATTCATTGAATGTCGTGGCTGTAACATAAAGTGATGAGCCGGTAACACCAACCAAAATATTATCAAGTTGATTTGATTTCATTGTTTGACTCAATTTTTTAACTTGGTCGTGCACATGAACTTGACCCCTGGGATCAATTTCGAGCATGAATCTTTGAAGGTTAGGTTGACAAATTTTTTGTATACAAAATATAAAAAGATAAGGGGAATTATGGGAATTGAACTGCTAGGTTTAGTAAAGGCATACACTGAAAAAATTGGGATCAAATGTCTAAACCTGAGGAGCATGGTGAGATAGGTTTTAAAAAGATATGTGTTCAATGGAGCTAGGCTTGCTAAACAGGGTTCGAGTATTCTCTCTAATCTAACTTCTCTACCAAGCTGCATCTTTGAAGCCAAGTATTTCCTAAGAGCAAATTTCCTTGACGCAAAGGTTAGTAGAAATGCCTCTTACTTGGGCTAGCATCATATCTATAAAAAAAATATAATTGAAAATGACTTAATATGGTGGGTGGGCAGTGGAAGCTCAATCAAAGTGAGGGGAGACAAGTGGATTCCTAGGGTGTCTACAAAAAAAGTTATTACGCTCATCAAACCCGATTCAGTGATTCATATATCCGAGCTGTTAGAGACTGATCCTAAAAGAAGGAATGAAGAAATGGTGTGGAATGTGTTTTATGATATTGATGTTGATACAATTTTGCATATCCGTATTTCCTCCCGGAGGATTGAAGACAAACTCGCTTGGACTCATGATATAAAAGGATTCCTTTAGAAGTGCATATAAAGTTGCTCACAAGCTCATAGAAGATGTCAAAGGATAGGGTAACACTACAATTAATATAAAAATAATTACAAAAAATTCTGAAAGATGAAAAAAAAAAATCCCTTTTTTCCCGAAAAATTGCATTTTAACCCAACTTTTTCAAAAAAATATGTTGTAAACCCATTTTTTCCGTTTATAATGATTAATATGTTTTTAATTTTTACAATTTTCATTTTTTTTTTCTTGAAATTACCAAAATTTACCACTACTTTTTCATATATTTTCCGAGCCATTTTATTTACTTACCTATACTATTACTATGTTTGTGGGTATTGGATCCTAGACTCCTATTTGGAACGAGATTCATTTAGTTCATTTTTTGGAGAAAATTATTACATAAGTTTTCTTTAATAAAAGATAAGAATAGCTAAAAATTTATTACCAAATAAAATTTTATTTTTATCTAGAGGTATTTTAGGAAACATTCAAGCAAGGGAAAGTTAATTGAAGAAGGGTATATTATCAATGTCAAGTCAAATCAATGTCTGATTGCTTGATGATACGCCTATGATCTCAATTAAGTGTGTGAAAGATTGGAATGAAAAATATTCCTCATCATCCGATTCAAAGTAGTCAACGGGATTTACCATGGGTGCTCTCAAAGATTCGTGAGTGTACTCTTGACGGTGGCTTTCGCGCTTTTATAAATAGTATTTAAGTACTTTTTTATTTTAAAATTTAAAGTTTACATATGATTTTAAAATAATGAAATTCTTCTCAAAGAACATTTTTATATTAAATCAGATTTAGATCGGATACATATGGGCCAATATGACCCGATATGGACCGATGCTTGCCCACCTTAACTCGATGTTTGACCCTATATACTATTGGTGATGTATATGTATCGGAAGAGCTCTAACCATATCAACCAATATGTATAAGATATGACTGATATTTAAAATCATGGTTTAATCAATTAAATATTTATACATTATTGTTAACATGTCGGTTGACTCCATGACTGACCAGCCTATTGCCAATAAAAGTTTTGGTCTGAAGCCTTATCTACTTATGCTCATCAAAAGAAAAGTAAAATTAAATAAAATTTGTTAAAGATGGTTGAATAAAATAATATAATATTGTGAAAGATAGAAAATGAATAAAAAATAATTCTTTCGCTACATTTGTGCTACTTGTATTAACTCACATCATCTAAATGGTCACATATCATTCACACTAAATGTGACAGCTCGGATTTCGGCACTCCGAAACCCGTGCCATCAGCACGATCATCCAGACCGTACCCCAAAGCTAAGCACAGAACATTGATATAGCAAGCACAAATGAATAAATAAGCAACTAATCTCATAAAGCGGAAATAGTTTAGATGCTAACTGGCATAAGCAAAAGATAGTTCTACTTTCATGCCACTGCATGAACAGAGAACCGGCCCGAACCATCGGTGATAAACAGATCACCCCAGATGGTTCGCCAAAAGAATAATTCAATTTAATTATATGTTTATCAAAAATAAAGACTTGATATATCAAGCCATACTAATCTGCTCTCAAAACTACTCTCTGTGTCAAAGTACACAGCAGAGTCACCTAGAAGAAGTCCTCGGGTGGAGGCTCTAACTCGTCTCTAGGTACGTAATCCGAATCACCCGGATCTATGTCTCCTGAAGCCTCTACGGCTGCTATCAATGGACCTGCGACCTGTTCAGTGTCATCCATGATACTCTATGCATGATGTGCCTATGCATTTGAAAGAAAACAGTTTAAATCTGATGAATTTACATTCAAGTTTACTGGTTATTAACATGTCTTACTTTACTTTTGATTTATCATGAATGACACTGAACAGGCCTAAAGCAAAACTTAAATCTTCAACTTAAGTATTCCCCGAGCAATATAGCATCGAGCCCCGATGAGATACCCTTCATCGTCATCTAATTAGACAATTGTAAAATATATTCCCTGGGAATACGACCCAAGCCCCTTTCTCACTAGACGGCGGGGTTAAATATCACACAACATCCCTGGGATGTACTTACGGTCACGGATAAACCTCCATGCTAGTGTACGGATTTGCCGTCGTACCGGTTACGGATATCTTGCCGCGTCAGTCGTGGGTATCCTACCACGTCGGTGGGGTATCCTCCAAACCTCAAATAATAAAAATAACATGTGTTTTACATATAGTTATTTACCGTGTAAGTGTGCTATCTTATATCAGTTAGGCCTCAACAGTAATGATTCAATCCTATGTATACATCCCTGGGATGTATACATACCCGCATCACACCTGATGCCTTTATTACTTTCTCATCCCCTGGGGATGTCTTAATCTCATTAGATTACTTGTTCTTATTTACTTGCATCACACTGATGCCTTTATCACATTCTTGGTGTCACACATGCACCCATTTTTACAATGTTTTTCACTATTTAAAACAACTTCGAAATTGATAATTATATCACTACATATATGCTCTTGAAATTAAAGTACATGTTCAAGGTGTTCCCTACCTCAAGTCTTTGAAATTTCTAAACATCAAGGTCCCACGCGGCTCCTTGTGCTCATGTTCACACGTACCACCTATGGTACATCATAACACATGTAACTCATCACTAAAGATGTAACAAAGAAGGTCCAAGACCCTCCCTGAATCTTAAAGTCAACTAAGAAAGTTAAGCAAAACTGTCAAAGTCGATTAATCGATTTTGAAAATTGATTAATCGAAATTCAATTCGATTAATCGATTCTCAAAATCGATTAATCGAAACCAAAATCGATTAATCGATTCTCAAAATCGATTAATCGAAATTCAAATTCGATTAATCGATCTCCAATCGATTAATCGAGGTCTCCAATATAAGGCAGTCGATTCTTAAATCGAGTGGTCAAAATTCTAAAATCGATTAGTCGATCCCAAATCGATTAATCGAAATCCAAAATCGATTAATCGATTTCCCAACTCGATTAGTCGATTTCTCTAAGTCTCATTTCTCCAGTGGCTGGAGCTTTTCAGTCGATTAGTCGATTTCCAAATCGACTAATCAAAATCTCAAATCAATTAATCGAAATACAATTCGATTAATCGAAATCGGGTTTTCATGACTTTTGAACTTCCAGACCAAAATCGATTAATCGAATCCCAATTTCGATTAATCGATTTGGTCCGATTCAGCCCCCTTTCTGGCTGTTCTTCCAAATCTTTATCTTTTCTTTTCTAAGCCTTCAATCTACTCTTCTAAGCATATTTGCCTGAATTAAATCATCATGCATCTACGCATTACATTAATTTAAAATTCACCTCAAGAATCCCCTCAAGGGATTTATTTGTTGGATTTGATGGCTAGGGTTCCATTACTTGCTTCACGATCCCAATCGCTTGAATCCGTCAATGAATGCTCTTATCTCCTCTTGATTTGCATCCACTTCCTCCTCAATAACTCCTCTTTACTCCTATCTCTCTTTCCTCTTAACTCTCTCTTCAATAATCAAAGCAAAAGGGTTATTAAAACCCTTTTGTTCTCTCTCTTGGTTGTGTGTTAAACACATACACCGGAGATAGGTGTATGTGACTGCAACATAACACCGTACTCTATACTTAGGTTATTCTACTCTCACATTAGTACCTAACTTCATGAACTCAATATTTGACCATCACTTGGTCAAACCTACGATCAATCGGGCACGGATCCCGAGGTCAAAGTCAAAGGTCATTTTTTCGGAATATTACACTAAAATACCCTAAATATATGGCGAATATACTATCCAATTCAAGTAAATTATTATCAACCTTGCATTTAATATAAACAATGATGTGTGTTTAAGTACTCGAATCTAATTCTCTAAAAAAAAAGTACTCAGATCTAATGGTTTGAATTCCCTGATATGTGCACTCTAATATGAATCGATCTTATTTTTAATTGCTTATAGTAAAATTTATTAATGGGGTCAAGGTATTAAACTCGGTATTGGTGTCAAGTATCGGCCAATACGAATCCGATATCGTCGATATTGTATCGATGAATATGTTTCTATTGGAAAAGATGTTGTAAAAATTGAAAAAGTACTTGTGTAGGTTAGTATCAATCGATACCGAGAGAGTATCAGCCGATGCAATATCGGTATTGATTCTCGATGAAATTGATATGTATCGCGAAGTTTTTATACCATGGTTCTGATTTATTTGGCACCTCGAATGGGATGATTCAAATATGCCTATACGTATAATTCCTTGACTAATTTGACTTTTATATTGTTCACAAATGAATGTACAGTGTACAATAATGATGTACGATCGAAATTGAACTTTAATGATATAAGATCATTGTCCCACCCCATTCTTCCTAAAAAGATCGGCATCATGTCATCTGAATCCTATAACTGTCATATTTATTAAGGTTTGATGAGGGTTATAAAATTTTGTTTGATTGTCTGATGAAATAATCTCTGCTGGTGAAGCTTTGCATATATCATGACCTTCAAATCAAACGGCTTAGACGGAGTTCCACAATGCACACCATCTACGTCAATTAATGTGGGAGAAATTATGAGAATTTTTACTAACAATGGCTCCACAAGTCAAACGAATATAAGTCAGACAATGGAAGTCATTTTTCGTCAATCTTCTGCACAATAGATCTTGAAAATATGGTGCACCTATCGTACAGTCATATGTTGATTACGTGGGGCACAAATCTCAAAAAGTGATCGTGATCATGGGTGCACCATGAGAAAGGGTTCTCAAGTGCCACATTTGGAGATGTGTGCCACATGGAATCAAGATATGACTGTCTACTAGGTGAGCCATGATGTCAAGATCTATTGTATCGAGGATTGGGACGAAAAAGTTTTCCATCATCTGATTCAAGATAATGAACGATTTTTTATGGTGGAAATGTGTGTGTTCTTTACAGGAAAAACAACAGCAAATAGTGTCACCCTATAAGATAACGGTGGCGTTATTTGTAGCCATCTTTCTATGAAGAGCACACATTCTTTCACAGGAAAAAATTGTTGATTGCCTTGAATAAGATGATGGAGATCCTTTTTAGACCCAATTTTTCACGCAATAGATCTTGATGTCATGGCGTACCTATCAGCTGACGATCACATGCTGATTCCTCGTGGCACATATCCCAAAGTGACGGTCTGATAGGTACACCCACAATCACGATCAATTTTTGGGAAGTGTGTCGTGGAATCACGATCTAACCGTTTGATAGGGGCACCATGATATCAAGATCTATATGTGGAAGGTTGGAAAAAAAATGATTTACATCGTTTGATTCTAGGTTGTCAACTGTTTTTTATGGTGAAAATGCATGTGTTTTTCACAGGTTTAATGGGGTGCAAATAATGCTACCCTAAGAAGGTAATCCTTTAGAATCCTAACGTTATAGAAAGTTATAAAAATGTAGGGATACATAAGGAAGAACATGAGAGTAGATAGAATAGCTTAGGGGTATTATGTTCCTAAAGTGTGGAAACATTAAAATTGACAGAAATAAGAGATATATTCGTAGGATAAGGATGGTAAGGATTATATTTATATAGTAGTAAGGATAGTAAGAATTAGGATTAGAGTTTTGTGGGGATGCCTGCCACGTATCACTGTCCCAAGAGTCCAAAGTAATTCAAATTAAAACTTGGGCTATAGAGTGCAAGATCTTAAAAAAAAAAAAATTAATTAAGAGGTTTGGACTCCTTGTTGGACGCTAACACACAAAAGTGGGTATGTGTGCTTCTTGCACATCACACACTGCTTGCACACACCAATATATATAGGTGTGTGTATATTATTATTTTATTATTATTTATCATTATTATTACTATTTTATATAACAATATTAAAAGGTTTTCTCTCTCATGCCCCTAACAAACACCTAGTTGCCTGGGTGAATCCATAACAACATACAACTCCTTTATTACTAGTGGTACATGATATGCTCTTAATTCGTACTATATAGTCTTAACCTATTGCAAGCGCACAATGGAAATTGCAGCACTAGTATAGGATCGTTCCAACGAGGAAGTGATTATATTTTTTTTTATTCTATTTTTAAAAAACTTTTATTTATTGTGCAACCGTGGGAATCGGGACGATCCCCCGACGCGACGATGCGCTCTCTAACGAAAAAAAAAGAAAAGTAGAGTCGCCACCCGGAGCTTTTGGTGTCCCGGGATACCTAGTTCATTTTTATGAGCACCGAAGTGCTAAAAATATGACTCTGAATCCGGTCCACACCAAAGGCTCTTGGGTAGGGGCTTCGGTTATCGATCGGGAAGGTGTTAGGTACCCAATCAACCCGCTAAATGCGGTCTCTACTTAAGGCCAGGTCTATGTGGGGCTGGTTTATATATATATATATATATATATATATATATATATATATATATATATATATATATATATATATATATATAAAAGAAAGTAAAATGAGCGGCACTTTCCCTTGCCCGAAGGCACACCGATCCTATTGAGCCCTTCCCGCTTGCCGAAATTTGGGCAGCGTAACGGCTCAATTCTAGGATAGAGGAAAAGAAAAGAAGATAGAGGAATAGAGGGGAGAGCAGGAGCTCTCGGGCCCTTGTAGCACCGTTGGGGAGCCTTGCGTTGGCTTGCTTCGGTGAGCTTTTTGAAGGCTTGTATGGTATGGAATGAGGTTCTAACTCCTAAGGCTTGAAACTAAGAGGTAGAGAAGGAAAGCTAGGGGGTAACACACATCTAACCTAGAGGTTTTTAGTGAAATACTAAGGTCTAAAGGGACTTTTTCAATTCTAGAATTTGTATGGGGATGGTGCACCAAAGGGAGAAAGATCTTCTCACTTAAGCTCTTTCTCTCTTAGGTAAAAACTCTCAACCCTTAAGCAAGAGGGGTGGCTCTCTATTTATAGAGAAAGGGAGGATTAGTGAGGGGTTAAAGTCTTAATTAGATTAGCAATTAGGTAATGGGCAATCTAAGATTTTTATAATTTTCTAGAGCTTGGAGAAGAGGGATTTGGGTTTAATGGTAGATGATAGGGTGGTGGCTTGAATGACAAAAGAGTGATAACTTAAGCTTATAGGGTCACTAGGGTCCCAAAGAAACACACCCTAGACTTTGGGATGCTCCACAAGTCAAACCCCTAATGTCAATTTTGACCATTTTTTGAAGGAAAACCAGGTCCAAACTGTTAGAAGTTGAAGACTCGTAGGGGCCCGACCCGGTTTGCAATTTCCTGCACAAATCCGTAATTTTCAAATTGTCATAACTTTTTATGTACAACTCCAAATTATGCGATTCTTGACTCGTTGGAAAGCTGGGAAAGTCTACTTTCCAATGAAATAGTCCTTAAGTTGGGCAACTATATATACTAACCTTGGCACTCCTCTTTTCATCAGCTATTTCCGTTAGTTCGAAATTGGCTCTATGGGTCTGATTTTGTAATATCTCGTACAAATTTACGATCTTCATTCTGTCATATCTTTTTATGTACAACTTCAAATTAGGCGATTCTTAGTTCGTTGAAAAGATGAGAAGCTCTACTTTCCAATGGTATATACCTTAGGTTAGGAAACTATCCACAAAAACTTTAGCACTCCTCTTTCTAATCGCTGTTCAGGGGGGTTCGAATCGTGTCTGGGAAGGGCTCTAATAGGTATAGGAAGGGTATGATTAATTCCTAAGAGTTCGAGATTGGCTTCTAAAGATTTGGGGTAGGTTCCTAAGATATTTAGGGTGATTCCTAAGGGTTGCATACATGCCATCAAAAGCTCAGAATTACACCTCTCTCGAAAGGTGTTTCGATCGGGCCTTGGGCCAAATTTGGGTGTCTACATTTATATTTTAAGATCCTAACTTACTGGAGAAATAGGAATAAAAGAATGGTTTCTTAAACTAATTGTAGAAAAATAAATCTAAATTTTCCTCCTTCCAGATTATAGTCGTCAATCACAATCCTTCAATTCTCGGATATTTACAAAATTAAAATACTATATCTCATCACAATTTTTTTCGCGATGGATTTTTATATCATGAGCATACAATCAGACGGTTCATTTTGTTATTTCATACAGCACACATCCCAAAAAATTGACCTTAAAATCAGGTTTGGGCGTAATGAGTGCACCCTTTTTGGGATATGTGTCTCATAATGTCAAACACTGACAGTCGGATGCCATGCTCATGATATCAAGATCCATCTTGAAAAAGATTGGGATGATAAACGATCTACATCATCTAATTAAATGCAGTCAATGCATTTAAGAGTGAGTGCTCACAAAGATTCGATGCATGGATTGTTTATATAATGGGTACCTTTAATAGAACCCATGCCAACATCGTTGATTATTTTAAATCAGAGGATGAAGATCGTATTTCGCTCTAATTTTCCACATAAGAAATCTTGATGCCATGAACGTACTATCATACGTCAATTTTCGATTCCACATGTTACAAATCCCAAAAAGTGGTCGTAAAATCACATGGCACACACCACTCGCAAAAGTGATTTTAGGACCACATTGGGATCTGTGCCATTTGGAATTAAAAATTGATCGTTTGATGGTATATTCATTGAATGGAGATCCCTTCTGTGAAAGATTGGAGCGAAGATGATCTTCATCTTCTGATTTAAAGTGATCATTGATTATGGGCGTAGGTGCCCAACAATAGTTTGCAGGTGCCATTAAAAGTACCCAATTAAACCTAAGAGTACCTTTAAATCTACCAACCAAATCTTTGAGTTCACCCACAGTAAAACACATTGACTTGGTAGAATCAGATGATGGAGATCATTTGTCCTCCCAATCTTGTACATGATGGATCTTGAGATCATGGGTCTACCATCAAACGGTTAGCGTTTTATTTCTCGTGGCACGCATATCATAAAAATGACCTTATCACGTGCACGCTCAAAATTGATTTTAACATCACTTTTTTAGGTGTGTACCACGTGAAATAAAAAACTGACTGTTTGATGGTATAATCATATTCTCAAGATCCATGGTGTGAAAGATTGGGACGATAAACAATATCCATCGTCCGATGCAATATAATCAATGTGTTTCAGCATGGGTGAACTTAAAGATATGGTGGGTGGATTTAAAGGAACTCCACTACAAAATTAGGGATTTTTGGAGGCGCTATATTAACTGCGACTAAGCATAAGCCACCACCAAAATCATAAATTGCTTCAAAAATTGTGTGCAAATCGAGCGCCAAAGCGCCGCGCCACTTAAAAGTTAAAACTCTCTGGTCTCTTTTAAAATACCTAGCGAAGACATTTGTTCTGTCTTCAACATCTCCCTCTCCAAAAACCATAACTCATCTCTGATGGTTGTCTGCGAAACCCTAACTCACCTCCAACGGTTCTCTGATAAACCTTAACGCATCTCCAATGGACTTTGTGCTAACTTGGACGATGTAGCGAAGAGATCAGATTCTGCCACTGCACATGGGGAGAGGGTCGCTAGGTATCGGCCATGGAAGAACGAATCGCCTCGAACTTCTTCTTTGAATGGTCATTGCATTTATTTTTTTGGGTTAGGGTTTGTGATGAGTTGGGGGTGGAATGATGAGGGGTTCCGTTTGTTCTAGGATTAGGTTTCTGGAGTGGAGAAGGTGAGGAGGAGATATGGTTTCTACTAACCGTCAGTCTACAAGACCGATGCTCTACTAGCTGTACATCTCATTTTATCAGCAATGGAGGAAACCACCACCTTCAATCTTGTATGAGTCTATCTAAACCCTGAATCTCTATTAATGCCTCTCAGGGCATGATTCACTCCATTTTCAACCCCATTTGGAGCAAAAACACTCGATGTTTGCTTCTGTCTCTCTCTCTCTCTCTCTCTTTCAACTCTTTGATGATTCTTATTTTTTGTGTTTTCTTCAATTTGTTTTAAATGCAAAGAGCGAGAGAGATGGAGACGAGGTTTTGAAAAATCGCACGCCTCATATTGGCGCCAACAGTTTATTAGGGTAAAAACTCTATTCTGCTCAAGAACCAATGATATGCTCGAGCATCTCGTGATTATCCTACCATTATGCTATTAGATATCCGATTATTTTTTAAACCATCTTTTGTGATATTTAACTGTGAGGCTTTACCATGAGGTTTATATTAACTGGAAACATCTATTGCAAAAGTATGAAGTCTTGCATGATATCTGTAAGAAATCTGGGCAAGTGTTCATGATTTTCAGAGGGTTTTGCAACATGTTCTGTGGTTGTGATCTTGTCTGCAGTGAGCTGTGATCTTGTTTTGCGAGATGCTATGTGGTTGTTTCAAATTTGTTGTTTTATCTATTGTATCATTCACACGTGTTTTTGTATTCTGGATCTGTCAATTATTTCACTACTTCATGGTAAATCTTGAGCGCAAAGAGTGTTTTTAGGTGCTTGACAATTTCTATTTGACCTAGCACTCTCGTTCCCTTGATAAATCTCGATCAGATATGAATAGGGAGGGTTTCAGAGGATCTGAAATTGCTTATTTATAGGTCATTATATTGAACATTGAAAATCTCTTTGTGCATCTTCAGGCAACTATTGTGCAGTGATATATTACAAATGCTAAATGTTTCTTGTGATTGTTTCTGGGACCCAATTGAGATATGTTTCTCTCTTTTGCTGCATATTCAAATTATGCTTGAAACTTAGTTACCAAAGACCTGTATTTAGTTACCAAACTTAGTTTAACTTGAAACTACAACCTACTTTATTTCTTAACAAGTATCATAAGGAAACTTGTGAAGATATGTTGAGCAAGTAATCAAACTACTTTATTTTTGAAGTTGTATAAGGTGATGGACTTTAAGTGCCATAACAGCTATAGTTCCTTCACATATCTTCATTGATTTGGGTGCTCATAAGTATGACTAATTTTCATGGTCATCCCATTCACCAACACGCTTCTAGCTTGTCTTTAGTGTCCTTGTCACAAGCTTTCTTACTTAATGTACTATTGATGGCACAATTTTCAGATATTATTGAGAATCGATCCATACTAGCCCTATTTTTATAGTTTCATATAACTTTAATTATTTCTCAATATTCATAGGGATGCTGACACTTTGAAGGGCCTGAGATGAGTGTAGGATCTGAGAATGGAGGCTGCCAATGCATATCTAACTTTACCTTTGATCCATGCACCTGTAAATGAGATGGGCCATATATATATATATATATATATATATATATATATATATATATATATATATATATATATATATATATATATGAATAATCTCCCAACTTTTATGAGTTTGGTGTTTTGAAAGTTTTTATAGGAGTTGATATTTAAAAGCTTAAAATAAAAATTGGCTATGTAGTAGGTACTTGCCTGGTGTATGAAAGATTGCAACTTTTGCGTCCATGTAAGTTGAGTTTCTAGTGTCTACTGGGTGGACTTGGTATGACTGTTCTAGGACTTGTTGTCTAAAATAAATTACTTGATCATGAAAAAGTGTAACTTGATATAAAAAGAATTAGTTTTATTTTATAGTTTAATGGGCCTTCCCTGGCATCATAAGATTGCCAAGGTTATGAAGAGCCCTTTGTCCTATCAATCTTGTTTGAAGGTGACTTCTAGAAATCAGATTTTCAAAATTTGTAAAAGCCTAGTTTACTATTTGGCTGCCAAAAGGCTATTCCTAACTTTATGGTCTCATGATGTTGTCGAGGAAAGCAAAGCTCTTCTTTTACTTTTTTAGATATATATTACACATGTTTTTCACATCTCTTGATCAAATCGTAGTTAAATATGATTGCTTCCTTGTTTGCTGTTTTGAATGTGATTTATTAAAGGCAGGAAATGCTAAGTGTTGGCTATAAGTGACCTATAATGGTTAAAAGAGTCATGGGATACTAGACCCGAACCTTGCAAAAACTATGGCCCAACATCATATTACTGCCATTAGAACTGTCAATGGGCCAGCCAAAATTTGTTGTTGCTCAACTAGTCACGGGATTATGCCCGACCCAACCCAACCCGATGGTGCACACTGACCCAACTTGTGATTTTATTTGAATTTGGTATTAATGCATTGAACTACTTCATTTGTGTTGATATTAATGAAAATGAGACTGTGTTATCCTTATAATGGTTAATGCTACAGGGACGTATAGAACTCAAGAAGCGTTGGTTTCTCTCTTCATTAATACTGATTTTCAAATCATTTTAGTTTTCTCCATAGCAATTCTACGAAACAGGATTACATGGACATTGTCTATCTACACTTTTTGCTTGCATCATGTTTTCACATGTTCATAATATGTTGAACAGGTGACAAGACTTTGGAGCTACTTCCTATCAATGTTTCAGTGAGGGAACTTCAAGCAATGGACACGGAAGGTAAATAGGTTGGTGCTCATATGTTGCTTGAGATAACTTGGAGTGCTATACTTATGTTGTCACTTGGGATTCCTTGGTAACCCAATCTTTTATTTGTCGCATAGCCTTTTTTAGCATATTTTGATTATTTAAATTGATTTCAATCGGGCATATGCTAATTACAATCTTAAAAGAGGAGTCATGTGCATTCAACTCTTTCAAGAGTGGCTTAGGCAGTGTTTGGGATTGCTCTTTAGAGGCAAAGAGCAGCTCTCTGCTTTGGCACAGAGCACTCTAGTATGGAACTGTGTTTGGTTGTAAGTGCTCTTATCTCTTTCAGAGAGTGACATAGCTGAATTTGTGTCTCTTTAAAAGAGCAATTTAAACCTGCCTTTTAAGTGGGCTGCTCTTTCCCTCCAAAGAGCAATCCCAAACACAACCTTAGTTTTAGGGTGATGTTGCCCATATAATAATCATTATCAAGATTTGTCTAATCTATTTAGAGGGTTTCCGACGTTGGGGCTTTCAGTTAACACTTGGGTGCGAACAGAGGTACCCTTCAGGTTATCTCCAAGCATTACACAGTAGCAGCAAAGAGCATTACACAATTTAGAGAGATGTTCTTGGTAGTGTATCTTTTGAGTCCTAATTAGATCCAAACGGTAAAACTACTTATTGGCAATTTGCACAGCTCCTTTTGAACTCACTAATCAAAAGGATTAGAAGGTCCGGATCAATAGGCATGGTTGCCTGTTTACTAAATGGAATGGCCGATGGGCCTTATCTGAAAATCATGTAATGCTAAACAGCCTGGACCTAGTTTCCAATATTATTTATAGTGTCGCATGGTCTAACCTACAAATCTTGCATCCCAAGTCAATCTTCACAATCTTCATCGATAAAACATGGAAAATAAAAAAGAAATGTAAGTTGATGCTATAGAAATCCTTTATCGATTAGGAATAACTCCTTGAAAACTTCATCTTGCATTAACTGTAAATTAATATGGGTGTGGGTGTGTTTTTATATGTTTTATTTTAGTTTTAGAATTTTGATATCAATAATTGTTTCTCTTTAAGGGCCCATCTGGAAATTTATCGCGTAAACTGCATGGAAAATGGCTAGTAATTGTTTGGCAATGCATGCATAAAATGTGTTTTAGGCAAAAAATGCATTTTACATATGGATAAAATGCTTAACTTATGGTATTGGGTTATTCGAATACCTCGCATGTGGAGATTCAAGCTGATTGCTTAGAACCCTATCATCTAATGCCTATTAAATGATCCTAGCGAATTGGTTTGCATCCCACATTTCTCTATTATCAAAGTATAAGATTCTTCCATAAAGAACTTAACACGAAATAACACACAAGAATAACTGAATTTATCGTCAATTACATTGAACTGTGCTGGTTGGAAAGAGTAGACTTCCAAACCCAGCAACACTGAGATGATATGATACAGTGGTTCTCTTTTGGTCATACCAATATATTTTCCTTTAGTCATTGTTGCACGTGTTAAATGAGCTTACCAATATTTGTAGAAGTTGCTGCCTCTTTTAGTTTCCTACATATAGTTTGCTTCTCTCTTTGGGTTATCCATTTAATTCTTTATAAGGGTTATTTTTACTTTTGCTGCAGGTTCAGATTGCCGGATCTCCAATGTACAAAACTGAAAAGATGCTGGGAAAAGGTGGCTTTGGGCAAGTATATGTTGGTCGTCGTATTTCTGATACAAATGCAAATGATAGGACTACCGGGGCTGGTGCTGTAGAGGTGCACCACTTTTTTTTTCCTTTCTTTTCATGTTTTCTTTGTTTTCACGATGTAGGATCTTGGACATTGTTGAAATTGATTGGTCTCGAGATGTATTCATTCCTCATTTGTGCTGCTCTTGCGTTAAATTTCCTATTAGTTATTGATTTTTATCTTTAAAAAAATAGGCTTAGCCCCCAACATTTTTCATAGTGATGAAACTAATGGTCTTTATTTTTTTAGCAAGATTTGTGGCCTAGATAGTTTCTCAAAGCTCCACTTCTGGATACTGTTCTCCAGTAACACTAATATACATACTGGTTTTTAAGATAAGGTATATTCACTACTTTCTTGGTGTATACCGACTTTCAGCGGATCCCAAGGCCAACAAGTTATTATTTTTTATGCTGAATTTGTCATATAAGTTGTTTATATCTTTTATGCTGAATTTTGTTATTTTTTTTCTTTATCTTGACGAATGGTCATGAATTGAATCATGTATTTTGCAAAAGCATCAAGATGGTAGTTGAGATGTGTGGATGGATATTTTGTTTCATAGATTGATAGAAGTTTCCTTTATAACGCTCTGAGGGGAAAAAAAGGAGTCATTACTTGTATACACAACATTGGCACAAGCACACAAATTAACGGAAAGATTATTTTGGGGGCTTATGCCATGTCAAAACACCACCTAAGTCATCTGACCATGATCGATCTTTGGTACAAAAGTTTGGCTCGAAACACATTTTTTGTATGAATGATTTTTAAATCACGGCCTTCAAATTAAATGGCTTAGATGGTATTTCCACATGGGACAGATCTCCAAAGTACACATATTTCGGATTCAAGTTCTTCTCAAGTACAAATTTGAATTCTTTGTCCTATTTTTTTTTAAAAATCATTAATTCTCAATATTAAGTAATTACATATTTTTTCTAATTTTTTGTAGGCACAACGAAATTCATTGGTTCTTCCTGATTCACCGATGAACCAATCATCCATGCGTTGCTTATTAAAGAACTTCAAGAAAAATGATGTTGCACTGGGACGTGTTTAATAGAGAGACCACATGATCAACATAATTATATAGTATCATCGTAGATGACATTTATGATCTCAATGCAGAGCTCTGTATGCAACTGGGACATTAGCAGATATTACACTTGGCGATACAATCTCCTGGCCAAAGGGGCTTCTAGTTTTAATATGATTAATTAGGTGTAATTTTTATTTGGACATATTTGGTTATGATCATATTAATAGATTTGGATGATTAGTATTTTTTTTTTGTTTTAAATTTAATGACTATATATGTCAATGTTAGAAGTTGTAATTAAGGGTTATGAATATAATGTTTCATCCAATTATTTAAAGATATGAATTTTCTTATAATGAATTGGTAAATTTGTGGATTGAAATGATTATCAATTTTATTTTTTTCAGATAAAATTTGACAAAACAATATTATATATAGGTTTTTTATAAAATTTAAATATTAAAAAAAAAAAAAACCAAAAAATGCGACTGCTTAAGACTGTCATTTTTTCTTTACACTCGCAAACAGTGACAGCTATTATATGTCGATTATAATAAAAAGAAGTCATTTTACTTTTGAACAACGACACTTAAAAAAACGGCCACAAATTGTCGTTTGTGATCGACAGCTGAAAGTAGTCATTGTCAGACAAAATAAACGACAGCTATAATACGTCATTAACAAATACTATGACATTTTTTACGACAGCCCACTCGACGGTTAATAATTGTCGTTATTTTCAAAAATGACAGTCATCGGCTGTTGTTTTTTTCCGCATTTTCATGTAGTGCTAAGTTGATTGGAGGAAAACTCAACCTCAGTCGTTAATTGATGCTGAGAATTCCTTCAATGAAGAATCCTATACCGGGCTCTCTTATTTATAGATTATAAGGAGTCGGTTTACATTATTCTAATCCTAATAAAAGAAATTACTGAAAACAAAAGTTTCCTAATATAACTCTACTTCTAATCCTATTTTTCCTTGTTTTGAATGGTTGATGCGTTCAGGACTTATTTCCTTAATTTCAACAACATAGATCTTTAGGAGTTTATCTTCATCAATCTTCTCGGATTCAGGATTCGCCAGACTTTCACTTTAAGAGATTTTCTAATTTGGTGCATGATGGTGTAAATCTGCACGTGATCAGCAACAATAGGAAGCTTCAATTCATACAATCATTATTTACGCTTGTTCCCTTTTCAGCTTACAACTCAAAGAACGATTCTTTATTACGAACAGTCGTACTCTCTTTTGTATCACACTTTCACCTTTGAATGTCTCCTGAAGAATCGTAAATTATGATTTCTCGCTTTCTTCCTTTAGCTTCGTTAAATTGCAACGTACGATTTTTGGCTTTCAGTAGGTGATGAATCGTCTTTTACGTTTAATCGTCTTTCTTATAGCTTTATGAGTTCATTTTGATGAAGATTAACACTTTGGCTCTATTTTACTGCTTTTCCTTAATATTTGCGCATCAGTGGCTTGTTTGTAGCAAACTGGGGTCAAACATCACTAAGTTAAGGGTGATAAAATGGTGTATTCTGTGACTGATCAGTACACTAAGTCAAATATTAGCATTAATAAAACTTATATATATATATATATATATATATATATATAATCACGTCTAACCTTATTCAGGTTATAATAATGGGAGACTCGAGGTCACACCCAAAATGTCAAAGTATTAACCAGCCAATCAGTCAAAGCCAATGTAAAAAAAAGTCAAATTTAAGGGAAAGTTACACAATCAAAGATGGAAAAAGCAGAATCTCTATATTCTCCCCTCTTTATTAAAATTTTTGTCCTCGAAAATTGCATACCTATCAATTGAAAAGCTATGAGTACTTCTCCCTGACTTCGACTGCTCTTTCCCCGGTCGCCACTTCAGGAGAATGGTATTGCCACTGAATCAGTATCAATGAAATAATCTTCGTTCGTAAGGCCTGTTCTTTCCTATCGACGACCTTGAATGGTTTCTCTAAGATGAATAAGTCCTCTCTGATTTCCAGTGGCTCGACCTCCAAGATATGCGAAGGGTCGGGTCGATATCCTTGTATCATCGACACATGAAACACATTATAGATGTCGGTGTACTATGATGGTAATTAAATCCTGTATGCGACCTCTCCAATACGAGCTAAGATTTTAAATGACCCAACAAATCTGGGGCTCAACTTCCCTTCTTACAAAACCGCATAATGCCCTTGGTTTGAGATATCCGGATGAAGAGGTGATCACCGACTTCGAACTCCAAACTACGTTGTCTGTTACCGGCATACGACTTTTATCAATTTTGAGCTATCTTCAGTCTTTCTCGAATAATTTTCACTTTTCGGTCATGATTTGGACCAACTCGGGTCCAAGAAGTTTGTGCTCTCCAACTTCATCCCAACAAAGAGAGTCCGACAACTCTTCCCATATAATGCCTCGAATGGTGGCATCTCGATGTTTACTTGATAACTATTATTATAAGCAAACTCAATGAAAGCGAGATGATCATCCCAATTTCCCTTGAAGTCTAACATACAAGCTTGCAACATATCCTCAAGAATTTGATTTACCCTCTTAGTTTGATCATCTGTCTGAGGATGGAACGTGGTGCTGAAATCCAACCTAGTACCCATGGCTTCTTGGAAGGTCTTCCAATATTTCAATGTGATCTTCGAATCACAATCAGACACAATGCTAATTGGCACCTCATGGAGTCTAACAATCTCGTTTATATACTTGTCAGCCAGCTTGCTTCCATTATGGGTGGTCTTGAATGGTAAGAAATGCACAAGTTTGGCCAACCTATCAACAATGACCTAAATTGTGTCGTGTTTTTTCAGTATCTTCGGTAAACCAACAATGAAATCCATTGATATATTCTCACATTTCCATTTCAGAATGGTAAGGATTTGCAAAAGTCTAGTCTGCTTTTGATGTTCAACATTCACTTGTTGGTATACAAGACATCTAGAGATATACTTGGCTATTTCTCTTTTCTTGTTTGGCCACCAATAGTAGTTTATCAAATTTTGATACATCTTTGTGCCCCTTGGATGTATCGAATATCTTGACTTATGTGCCTCTTCAAAGATATCTTTCATCAGTTCTACGATATTAGGCACACACAATCTGTCTCTATAACAGAGGGTCCCGTCTTTAAAAAAAAAAACTTTGACTTTGTATCATGAGTCAATGCCTCAATAATTCTCAATGCTCTGGATCGGATCATTACAGTGGTTGGATGTGATCACTAATAACTATACAAATGACAAATTGAGCAATAAATGCTCCTTCAACTACTTCCTCGAGGCATAAATCGAACTATTGAATCTCCTCAAACGGCCTCCAGGCTTTGAGTCATGAGAGCAAATTGGACGACTTTCTGCTGAGCGCGTCAACTACAATATTGGTTTTGCCTGGATGGTACTTGTAACAACCCCAGATTTTTGGACCGTATAGGCCTCAGGCCACGCAAGTGTGCGTGTGGCCCACACAGAAACCTGGGTCAACAAATACACACGATGGGTGTATGTGTGTAACATATGATACCTTCTTTTTCTCTATATAAGTGGAAGTGAAGAGAAGTCTCTCCCCACGTAATACAATTCTAACCTAATTTGAGAGGAGGAAATAGAGAAGGGGAAAGGGGAGTCTTGTAGAGAAGAAGGGCAAGGTCCTTGGAGCGTGAGCGGTGGAAGATCCGGAGAGAAGGGCCGGCCTGAACCATAGGCGACTCTTCGAAGTATATCGAGGATTCGAGCGCTAGATCGAGCCATTTCTAGATCTGCCGATTGAGGTAAGAGTTTGCGCTCGATAAGTGTTTAGGTAAGGATTAGTAACGACCTGAATGGTATCGGCAATGGCCGACCGTTCATATTAAGATATGAAGAAATGGGATGGGTTCTCAAAACAACAAAATACGGAGTAAAGGTTTCCGCTCCTCGCTCGAGCGATCTAAAACATCTCGCTCGAGCGAGGACAGAAAGTATACAAAAGAAAAGCGTTCTGGGATCGCTCGAGCGAGGCCCATAGTGAACGGATAGGCTCGCTCGAGCGAGGCTCGTTTGAACCGCTCGAGCGAGGTACCAAAACTTCATCCTATATTTTCTTATATGTAAATACAAACCATATGAGCTATGCACTCTAGGAGTGCTAGCGACCGTCGATGATCATTCTGAGGCAAGTCTTTTCACATGAAATGTAGATGTACGTGAGAACAGTATGGGTCATCACTACGTGAAGGGACCACGAGTTTTGCCTTGAGGTAGGGAACCTTATCGAAACATGTGCATTATTCAAATTCTCATATGTGTACTACAATTTAAACTGCTAAATTAAGTTCTCGCTTGTATACAAGTAGGGGTGCGTGTGTAAACTTGAGAACATGAAACCAGGGGTCCCCAGGGGACATAAATTACTTATGTGATAAGTCATAAGACATGGTACCCCAGGGGTACGGATGAAGATCAGTGAAGAAAAGAAAATAAAGTGACAAGGCCTAATATATTAGAAATTAGCACAATCACGGTGAATAACTATATGTATGGCACCCTTGATATTTTTGCTATTTAAGGTTTGTTTAGAATACCCCACCGACGTGGCGGGATACCCACGACTGACTCGGCAGGATATCCGTGACCGGTACGGCGGCTAATCCGTATGCAGTAGCACATCCCAGGGATGTAATTTAAGAGTAGACCCCGCCACCTAGAGAAAAAGGGGCTTGGGCAGTATTCCCAGGGAATACAGATTTGAGAACTGTCTAGTTAGACGACGATGGTGGGTATTCCATCGGGGCTCGATGCTATATTGCTCGGGGACTATTTAAGTTAAAGAGTTAAGTTATTAGGCCGAATTCACAACTAAACGAGTAAGGTGAGAAAGAACAAAACCATGCAAAGTAAGTAGTTGTATTTATCATTTTCTTCATTTATTTCGATTGTCTTTCCAAATAGTAACATCAGATAAACTGTATTTTAAAACTGCATAACATATATGTAAGAATTAATCTATATGTTCTTTACGTTTCTCTACTGAGCTAGGATGTAGCTCACCCCCCTTAGACTATACGTCGCAGGTCCAACACTAGCGGCAACACAGGCTTCGAGAGACGTTGATCCGGAAGGTTCGGATTACGTGGCCGGAGAAGAGTTAGAACCTCCTCCTGAGGAATTCTTTTAGAAGTTTCTTACGTTTTGAGTGGTGAGTAGAGAGTACTCGTGGCTTGGCATGTCAAGTCCTTTCTTTTAAATGTAATTAAATACTATACCTTCCTTTTGGCGAACCATCGAGGGTGATAAAATTGTCATCAATGGTTCGGGACAGTTCCTCTGCTCATGAATTGGCATGAGACCGGAACTGTCTGTTGGTTGCTAGACTTTATTAAAACATGGAGACTTAGTTAGTTTAAAGCTTTGGTATTTTAAATTGTTGGCTTTTACTTGTTACATGATGTTCCGCATAGATTTAAGGTGCATGACCTCGAGGGTTGTGCTAATGGAACGGATTTCAGAGTGACGAAATTCGGGCTGTCACAGTTGGTATCAGAGCCGTTCTTCTAAAAATTTTGACAATCATTCTTTTGTCAGAGCATAGGGACTTCTGCTGATGAAAGTTAGTTAATATGCAGATCGTGATGTCTTCGGGAAGGAGAGGACGACCACGGGGTGGTCATGATAGGAACTTACGCAGTAGGGGCGACTTCATCTCGCCAACGAACAGAGTTCCATTGGGAGAAAGAGAAATCCCCGGGAGTAGTAGTCAAGGGAATAAGGACCAGGCCAAAAATTACGATCAAGACCGTCAAGGCCAAGATCAGAGGGAACAAGATAGAATCAGGAAGAGAAACGAAGAAAGAGAAGAGTGTCAGAGAATGATGCACACTATGGAAACCATGGCGGCTACCATGGCAGCATCCTTGTCGGCACAAAATACTGGTAATCAACATCAGCCGCCTACATCTCCAGTGGTGCCTACACCCCAATCAGACAAGATTTACTGAATCAGGAGGATGAGACCCCCCTAACTTTTTAGGACAAGCAGACACTATGGCTGCTGAAAATTGGCTAAGTGAGATGGAAAAACTTTTCAACGTACTCACTTGCACGGAAGATGAGAGCATCCGTTGGGCGGCGTACATGTTAGATGGGGAGGCTGGACCTTGGTGGAAGTCTGTGTCGCGAACTAGGGCTCAGGAGACCCCAAACACACCATGGACGTGGAATAAATTTGTGAAAGAATTCAACAAACAGTATTTCCCAGAAGTGGTTAGAAATCAGATGGAAGTACAGTTTTTGCAGCTCCAATAGAAAAACATGACAGTAAGAGAATACGGAGTAGAGTTTATGAGACTTGCTCGTTTCGCTTCTGACTACGTGGTTACAGAAGCAATGAAAACAAAGAGGTTTCAACAGGGTTTGAGGCCAGATATTCGAGGGGGAGTTGCTCCATTTCAGCTACGAACATATGGAGAAGTTATGAGTAAGGCGCTGGTGGTAGAAGAAGAGAACAACGACCGCTACCGTCAAAAGGAACAACAGGGAAGAATAAACGTGGATCATAACAGAACTGGGAATTTTGAGCCAATAAACAAGAAGCAGAGGTTCATAGTGCAAAATCAGAGGCAACCGTTTCAAGCAGGATATGGAAGACCGACACAACAGAGCACATATCAAAGGTTTCCATTTCCGGCATCAGGGAGACCGATGAGATACGAGAGTCCTGCTACCCCTACAGGGACTGTAATAACACAAGGCTTCTCACGTGTTGCATCTTCAACACCAAGGGATACTTGTGCCAAGTGTGGCAGGCCCCACAAAACTGCTGATTGCAGACAAGGGATGCGAGGTTGTTTTAAATGTGGCAAGATGGGCCACGTAATTAAGGACTGTCCTGAGGCAAACAAGGAGAAGACAGTTTCAGCAGTGATTTCACGACCAATTCAAGCCAAGAAGACAGTCGTGCAAGGGAGAGCCTATGCAGTTACGGGTCAGGAAGCAGGGAACGTGCATGACGTCATCCAAGGTGAAAAATTCTTTTTTATTTTAAGAAGTTTCATTTCCTTAGATAGAGAAGGTGCATTCAATAAAATAGTGTAGTTTCTCTTGTCTAAACACTAAATTTGTTTGTGACATAGGGATGTGGAAGGATATGTAAATTTTTTTTTGTGTGTATGTATATTATAGGTACATTAACCATGTATGAGAAAGGATGTGTCTTTAGATATGACGCTAGAGTGTTGATAGACCCAGGGTCTACCCACTCATTCATCACCCCACGATTTGCCAAAAGGATGAAGATTGTTCCAAAGGGGTTGGACTTCGTTCTATCTGTGTCCATTCCGACTGGAGAGTTAATAAATGCGGAGTTGACTTGCAAATCAGTCATTGTAGCTGTTCGAGACCTAGAGGTGTATGAATTAGAAGCAAATTTGATACTGTTGGACATGCAAGGATTTGATGTGATCCTTGGAATGGACTGGTTGTCGCAACATAGCGCAACACTCGACTGCAAGAACAAAGTTGTCATTTTCAGACCCAACACAAGAAGATCATTTCGGTTCCAAGGAGTCAGGTCGTCATGTGTGCCACTGATCTCGGCAGTAAGGGCCGAGAAAATGATCAGGAAGGGCTGCGGCGGTTACTTGGCATTCTTGAAGGCTGATAAGGAAGAGAAGAATGTCATTTCGGAAATCGCAGTGGTGCGAGAGTTTCAAGATGTATTCCCGGATGAATTGCCGGGGTTACCTCCAGAGAGAGAAGTGGAATTCACTATCAACTTACCGCCAGGAACGGAGCCAGTCTCAAAGGCACCTTACCGAATGGCTCCTACTGAGTTGAAGGAATTGAAGGAACAGTTACAAGAACTTATGGATAAAGGATTTGTAAGACCAAGTGTGTCTCCTTGGGGAGCGCCTGTCTTATTCGTAAAGAAGAAAGATGAGTCAATGCGTTTATGCATTGACTATCGACAATTAAACAAATTAACTGTAAAGAACCGATACCCGTTGTCGAGAATTGATGATTTGTTTGATCAACTGCAAGGAGCCCGCTATTTCTCTAAGATCGACCTCAGGTCGGGATACCATCAGTTGAGAGTCAAGGCAGAAGATATTCAGAAAACTGCATTCAGAACCAGGTATGGACACTACGAATTTCTAGTGATGCCGTTTGGATTGACAAACGCACCGGCGTCGTTTATGGATTTGATGAACCGAGTGTTCAGACCACATCTGGATTCTTGCGTCGTAGTGTTTGTCGATGACATACTAATATATTCCAAGTCAGAGGAAGAACATGAGAAGCACCTACGACTCGCTCTACAAACCTTGCGTGAAAACAAACTTTACGCCAAACTCAGCAAATGCGAATTCTGGTTAGAAGAGGTTAGCCTTTTGGGACATGTCGTCTCCAAGCATGGTGTCACAGTGGACAGCAAAATCGAGCGGTAGTAAATTAGAACGACCTAAAGCGTGACCGATATCCGTAGTTTCCTTGGGCTGGCAGGTTACTATCGCCGTTTTGTTGAGGGGTTTTCAAAAATAGCGGGACCTCTCACGAAACTTACAAGGAAGGATGTGAGATTTGAATGGAGTGAGGCGTGCGAGAAGAGTTTTCAGGAACTCAAAACGAGACTCACTTGACTCGGTATGCGAATTCCTTGAGCGGTGGGGATTCGCGGATTGTCTGATGATGCTTCGCACAATGGTTTGGGTTGCGTGCTCAACCAACACAAGAAAGTGATAGCTTACGGGTCAAGACACTTGAAAGAACATGAGAAGAACTATCCGACACATGACCTAGAGTTAGCAGCAGTTATATTTGCATTAAAAATTTGGCGACACTATCTATACGGTGAGACCTTCGAGATCTTCACCGATCATAAGAGCCTCAGATACTTGTTCACCCAGAAGGAACTGAATATGAGACAACGCAGATGTATGGAGTTTCTTAAGGACTACGACTGTTCCATACAGTATCATCCGGGTAAGGCTAACGTAGTAGCCGATGCACTAAGTCGAAAGGGCCCAGCTCTATTGGCCAGTTTGGTTTTGGGGATACATAGATGGAAGTTGTTTGAAGGCCTTTCGACGTATGATGCAAATATTGAGCCACGTACTACAGGGACCTTTCTGGCTAACATATCAGTGAGACCAGTAATATTCGAGCACATTCATGAACTACAGATGAGGGATCCAGCATTAATGAAGAGTCGTCAAGATGTAACTGAGGGCATCAGAACAGATTTCTCAATCAAGGAGGATGGCTCCTTGATGTTCAAGAATCGACTCTGTATTCCGGATAATGTGGAGCTAAAGCGAGCTATCCTTGACGAGTCACAAAAGTCAAGCTACGCGATACACCCAGGCAGCACAAAAATGTACCAAGATCTGAAAAGAAATTACTGGTGGAGAGGTCTAAAACAAGATGTAGCAGAATATGTTTCATGATGCTTGACGTGTCAACAAGTGCAAATTGATCATAGACACCCTGCAGGATTGTTACAACCACTGCCAATACCAGAATGGAAATGGGAATCAATCTCTATGGATTTCATCGTTGGACTACCACGTACGACAAAAAGATATAATGCTATTTGGGTGATCGTGGACCGACTGACTAAGTCGGCACACTTCCTACCTTACAACACGATGTATACGGCAGGAAAACTAGTAGAACTCTATATGAAGGAAATAGTACGCCTACACGGAATTCCAAGCAGCATTGTCTCCGACCGAGATCCGTTATATACATCAAAATTCTGGAAGAAGTTTCAGGAAGGGATGGGGACACGGATAGATTTCAGCTCAGCTTTCCATCCGCAGTCAGACGGACAAATAGAACGAGTAAATCAAGTGATAGAAGACATGCTCAGAGCGTGTATGTTGGAAATGCAAGAATCATGGGATCAATATTTACTGTTAATCGAATTTTCATATAATAACAGTTTCCAAACAAGCATCGGAATGGCACCATATGAAGCATTATACGGAAGGCGGTGTAAATCGCCCATTAATTGGGAGGAAATCGGAGAAAAATTTGTGTTAGGGCCCGAGCTGCTTAAAGACAATGCGACAGTCGTCAAAATCATTAGGGAGAAACTTAAATCGGCTCAAAGCAGACAGAAAAGCTACGCAGATATCAAACGGACGAGCGTCGATTATAAAGTGGGTGAACACGTGTTCGTTAAAGTGTCACCTATGAAAGGAGTGATGAGATTTGGGAAGAGGGGAAAATTGAGTCCAAGATATCTTGGGCCATTCGAAGTTTTGGGCCGAGTTGGCGAAGTGGCATATTGGATTGGCTTACCCCCGGTGTTCGATCGAGTACATAACGTTTTCCACGTTTCTATGCTTAGGAAATATGTGAACGACCCATCCCACGTTTTGGAAGGTCAATCACTAGAAATGTGTGAGGACATGAGTATGATAGAAGAGCCAGCGGAGATACTGGATAAAAAGGAACAAGTACTACGCACCAAGATCATTCCATTAGTGCTTGTTCGATGGAAGAATCATCCGACCGAAGAAGCAACATGGGAACGGGAGGCTGAAGTCAAAGAACAATACCCCAAGTTGTTTGAGAAGGCAAATTAGAATTGGTTGTAAATAATGACTAACACAACACCTTGATTTCAATATGAATTTCTATGTTTTTCTAGCTTAAAATGGTTGTTATGGCGAGCTTAGGGTTACTGAATCATGAGATGGGCTCGCTCGAATGAGACTTAACACTTGCTCGAGCACGTTCTACATAAATTAATAAATATGACGTGTCTTGGCTCGCTCGAGCGAATAATAGTGATCGCTCGAGCGAGGTGTAGTAGTCGCTCGAGCGAGGCTACCAGACCGCTCGAGCGAGGCAAAATTATATACCAGTTATAGTTCTGTGATCGCTCGAGCGATCACTGACGACCGCTAGAGCGAGGACAGACTATAAATAGCGGACAGATTACTCTCAGCCATTTCTTCTTCACGCGAGCAAATTGGGGGCCGAGCGATATTTAGGGTTCACTCTTAACCGGTTTTTCCGTCCGATTCAAGCCGGATTCGACCGATCCGAACCGTCTACACGATCTTTCTAGGTACAAATCTACCTTCTTCACTTTCTTTCAACTTGTTTCTCAACTAGGTTGCTTTAATGGCTTCCTCAAGCCCTAACCCCCAACCAAGAAAGCTAATGGCGACTCAGTCACCATCATCGCGAAATAAAGCACCACAACAACAACCACCTCCACCACCCGCACCCATACCGATCCAGCTTGATGGTTGGTGGGGCACAAAAGAAATAGAACCCGAGTGGGAGATTCACCCCTCGTGCTTCATTGACCCGACGTCAACACAATGGACATCGGATTTCCTAACCAATCACCGACTCCGATCCTTGCTCACACCATTTGGATCTCGGTACTATCCGAGATTGGTAAGATTGTTTTATCAAACCTTTAAGACCAACATCAATGAGGATACCATTCTCGTCACCATTGACGAAAAGGATTTGACATTTGGAGGCAGCGACGTATCCGCCGTCATGAACTGCCCCCTCACTTACACCCCGACACCAAACACACAACCTCCACTCGTTGGGAATGTCGGATTCCCAACAATCATTGCTGATATTACTGGCGACGCGTCCGCATCGGGTCAATCCATCACCCGATCACAGTTACCACCACACATGTGGTTCTTAGACATTATTTTTAAGAAAAATCTACACCCTACCGGTCATGACCAGGAGCGTCGTGACACCTTTTTACGAGCCTTGTACTCCGCTTTCCACAATAGGTGGTTTAGCGCCCCAATGGTTGTCATAAAAGGCATGGTGCATGCCTATAGAAGGAATGTTAGGGGCGTTATTCCCCCTCCAATAAGCCGCCTCCCATATGCCCGTCTTATATCCCGACTCCTCGATGCACGTAATGGGAAGGAGGGATTTCAGATCAAGGCCAACGAGTTATCGCTTACAGATAACGTCGTACCCTACATAGCCCAGGACCTCAGTCGAAACCTAAAGGGGCTCCAAAACAGCATTAATAAGAAAAGGGATCGTTTAGCCGCAAGGCAGGCACCACCGCCACCATCGACCGGACCGTCTACTCCCTCCACAGTACCTTCACCACAGCTGCATGCCGCCGACACTGGTATCATGAGGGAGATACTCCAACAGGTCAGGGAGACCCGACTGCACCAGAGGTTCCAGGAGGCACTTCTCATCGACCTTATGGGTCAAGCCTATCCGCAGACATACCGACAGCGGGTAGGGACGATGAGAGATGCCATTTTTGGGGAATCTAGTTCGGCCCAGCCAGCTAGACCCACTACGCGAGGGGCCACCCAGGCCGGTCGGACCGATGGCGAGGGCGAGGCGATGATGAAGGGAGCGACGAGGAATGGGAGGAGGGCGACGACGACGAGGAGTACGAAGAGGGTGACGACTAGGTCACTATGGATATACTTTTGTTATGATGTTTTGTTATAATGGGTTGGTAAATATTGATACTGTCGTGACATGATTGTCACAAAAATTTTAATGTGGGGAACTGAATCTCTTTTTGTTATATATATATATATATAGATGTGTATATATCATATTCTGCCGTGTGATGATTCTGATAGAAAGACCATAAGCCATGCCCAACTTTTCATGCTCAACATGATATGAACAGTTTTCCAATCCTAATAATTGTTGTTTATCACGTCCTAAAACTCATCAAGCCGTTCAGGCGGTTACAAACACTCATAAATAAATAAATTAGATTTTTCGAGTCACGGGATCATGAAACCACCTGATACATTACTAGGGGGGAGATTCAAAAGCACATCCCTTCAATATCTTGTGTTTTTGCGTTAACAGGGTCGATTTTCGAGGATGAAAATCTTATAAGTAGGGGTGAATGTAACAACCCCAGATTTTCGGACCGTATAGGCCTCAGGCCACGCATGTGTGCGTGTGGCCCACACAGAAACCTAGGTCAACAAATACACACGATGGGTGTATGTGTGTAACATATGATACCTTCTTTTTCTCTATATAAGTGGAAGTGAAGAGAAGTCTCTCCCCACGTAATACAATTCTAACCTAATTTGAGAGGAGGAAATAGAGAAGGGGAAAGGGGAGTCTTGTAGAGAAGAAGGGCAAGGTCCTTGGAGCGTGAGCGGTGGAAGATCCGGAGAGAAGGGCCGGCCTAAACCATAGGCGACTCTTCGAAGTATATCGAGGATTCGAGCGCTAGATCGAGCCATTTCTAGATCTGCCGATTGAGGTAAGAGTTTGCGCTCGATAAGTGTTTAGGTAAGGATTAGTAACGACCTGAATGGTATCGGCAATGGCCGACCGATCATATTAAGATATGAGGAAATGGGATGGGTTCTCAAAACAACAGAATACGGAGTAAAGGTTTCTGCTCCTCACTCGAGCGTTCTAAAACATCTCGCTCGAGCGAGGACAGAAAGTATACAAAAGAAAAGCGTTCTGGGATCACTCGAGCGAGACCCATAGTGAACGGATAGGCTCGCTCGAGCGAGGCTCGTTTGAACCGCTCGAGCGAGGTACCAAAACTTCATCCTATATTTTCTTATATGTAAATACAAACCATATGAGCTATGCACTCTAGGAGTGCTAGCGACCGTCGATGATCATTCTGAGGCAAGTCTTTTCACATGAAATGTAGATGTACGTGAGAACAGTACGGGTCATCACTACGTGAAGGGACCACGAGTTTTGCCTTGAGGTAGGGAACCTTATCGAAACATGTGCATTATTCAAATTCTCATATGTGTACTACAATTTAAACTGCTAAATTAAGTTCTCGTCGTTTTATACAAGTAGGGGTGCGTGTGTAAACTTGAGAACATGAAACCAGGGGTCCCCAGGGGACATAAATTACTTATGTGATAAGTCATAAGACATGGTACCCCAGGGGTACGGATGAAGATCAGTGAAGAAAAGAAAATAAAGTGACAAGGCCTAATATATTAGAAATTAGCACAATCACGGTGAATAACTATATGTATGGCACCCTTGATATTTTTGCTATTTAAGGTTTGTTTAGAATACCCCACCGACGTGGCGGGATACCCACGACTGACTCGACAGGATATCCGTGACGACCGAACGGCTAATCCAGTATCGATAGTACATCCGAGGATGTAATTTAAGAGTGAACCCATACCTAGAAAAAGGGGCTTGCGTATTCGTGGAATACAGATTTGAGAACTGTCTAGTTAGACGACGATGGTGAATATTCCATCGGGGCTCGATGCTATATTGCTCGGAGACTATTTAAGTTAAAGAGTTAAGTTATTAGGCCAAATTCACAACTAAACGAGTAAGGTGAGAAAGAACAAAACCATGCAAAGTAAGTAGTTGTATTTATCATTTTCTTCATTTATTTCGATTGTCTTTTCAAATAGTAACATCAGATAAACTGTATTTTAAAATTGCATAACATATATGTAAGAATTAATCTATATGTTCTTTACGTTTCTCTACTGAGCTAGGATGTAGCTCACCCCCCTTAGACTATACGTCGCAGGTCCAACACTAGTGGCAACACAGGCTTCGAGAGACGTTGATCCGGAAGGTTCGGATTACGTGGCCGGAGAAGAGTTAGAACCTCCTCCTGAGGAATTCTTTTAGAAGTTTCTTACGTTTTGAGTGGTGAGTAGAGAGTACTCGTGGCTTGGCATGTCAAGTCCTTTCTTTTAAATGTAATTAAATACTATACCTTCCTTTTGGCGAACCATCGAGGGTGATAAGATTGTCATCAATGGTTCGGGACAGTTCCTCTGCTCATGAATTGGCATGAGACCGGAACTGTCTGTTGGTTGCTAGACTTTATTGAAACATGGAGACTTAGTTAGTTTAAAGCTTTGGTATTTTAAATTGTTGGCTTTTACTTGTTACATGATGTTCTGCATAGATTTAAGGTGCATGACCTCGAGGGTCATGCTGATGGCACGGATTTCAGAGTGACAAAATTTGGGCTGTCACAGTACTAGATAATACAATCATAATCCTTCATATATTTCAACCATCGGCGTTGCCTTAAGTTGAGATCCATTCGAGAAAATAAGTACTTAAGACTCTTATGATCGGTGAAGATTTCAACCTTCTCACCATATAAATAATGCCACCAAATCTTTAAGTTGAAGATTACTGCTGCTACGTCTAAGTCATGAAAAGGATAATTCCTTTCATGCTCTTTCAACTGCTATGAAGCATAGGCAATGACGTACTCATGTTGTTGTAATACACTACCAGGCCCCTGTTGTGATGCATCGCAGTAAATCCAAAAACCACCAGTCCCTGATGGTAAAGTAATGATTGGTGCAGAGGTGAGCCTTTTCTTTAGATCATTGAAACTATCTTCGCACTTGTCACTACAAACAAATTTCGTGCTTTTACGAGTAAGTTGTGTGAGAGGTAGAGCAATTCTAGAGAAGCCTTCAATAAATCGGCGATAGTATCCTGCTAGTCCCAAGAAGCTCCTTATCTCAATGATGCTTTTTGGCCTTTGCTAGTTCATGACAACTTCAACCTTGACTAAATCCACAATCACTCCTTTCACTGAGATTACATGGCCTAGGAATGGCACTTATTCTAACCAAAACTCACATTTACTGAGCTTCGCATATAGCTTGTGATCGCGTAGCGTCTAGAGTACAAGTCATAACTGGTTCTCGTTCTCTTCTTTCGTATGAGAATATATGAGTATGCCATCAATGAAGACCACTACAAACTTGTCAATATAGTCCCTAAACATTCTGTTCATCAAATCCACGAATATCGTTGAGGCGTTTGTAAGCTCAAAAGGCATATAAATCACCAATAAAAGGGGAAATAAAAGTCGGAGACAAATGCGATAAAATGAAATCATAGAGTCAACGATAATAGTATCAAACGAAAATCAATATCGAGTCTACAACTATCAATAATCGGCTCTCGAATCAAAATTAGCACCGAGGTCCTCCTGATACTCACCGATATCGTCCTCCCAAGGCTCTTGGTACTCAACGTCCATGGGGTTAATGAAATCAACACCAATCGGGTCAGGATAGCCAATGTCCACTCCGTCGATATGATTATTTGAAGGTGTTAGATTTTCGTGGGATGAGCTTACTCAATCACGTAAACTCAGTGGATTCACCACCAATCCACTCCATTCTACTCAGGTGCATCACGTGAGTGATAATAATAATATGTCAATGGAATCAGAAAAAGAACGATAAAGTCAAATGCCTACCGTGAGCTCATATCATAACATAAATGCATGACTATAATCTAGACATTCATATCTAAATGTAACTCACCATATCTCATAACATATCACAACTTATTATTCTCGCACATATGTCTGTACATCGCATCAACGTAACTAACATACTCATACGACTTATGCCAGAGTCGTTGCTCGAGCTACTATGTGAGAGTCACCATAGTATCATACCACCATATCATAACACCCTCCATATCATACTCATGTCATACACCCCATTCAGTTACAAGGGCGGCCAGGATACGTAACTTATATCATACTGTCTCCAGAGACTTGTCTCGACTGAAGACGTTGTTGCCCTTATGGTGGCTACACAAGAAACGGCGCTAACAGAGACTTAAGTTATTAATCTTATGCTAGCCTACACAGCGGTATCTTATTATTGTACTCATAACTTCTCTTATCTTAACATACTCATATCCTACCTACTCATACCACTTAATTCTAGGATGAGCTATAATGGGATAACTTTACTAAATCACACTTTTTGAGGAAAGAGTTTCGTAGCAACCTGGATATATTTCGTGTGGTAGTAAAGAGACCTTTCTACCATCGAGATTCTAAACTACCATAGAGGCGTTGTATCCGTACATGAACACCTATATTTCGAGTTTTACGTGACCGTAAAGAGATCTCACTATAATTTAGGCCCAATGCCCGAATCTCATATCATAACTTATATCTTATCCTATCATATTAAAACTCGGGGTAATAGGGTCACCGTATATGCCACCGTATACGAGGCTATACTGAATTTATACTCACTCTACTGGTCATGATGTCCCATACCACCATGAGTTGTAGGGCATGTAAATACGATATATTCCTCGCTTCGATACCACCTTAGCGAATCACCACGCCCAAGCATAGACATGATCTCATACACTCACATATGTATGACCTAACATGTCCATAACTCGTATACCATGATCAAGAAAGAAACATAAAACTATCATACGTACAAAAGAGATTTATATATAGATTTAGTTATGTTTATACATATATTTATTTACATTCACTTCAGTACAAATATAAAATAGGATAGTTATTAGTGTGATTTCGATAACGTGAAGGTCATAGTTTAATTTTCACGAGACATGGAATTTCTAACACTTCGTGTTATCGAAGTGGTCGCATTGAAGTGATAAAAATGATATATATATATTATTATAATTAAGTGCTCAAATTGAAAGGTGCATCAATTCTAAATTAGGTAAATCACGACCATCGATCAAAACATTCAAGCGATTGGTGTGTATTAAGTTTTATTCGTCCTAAAGTGGGATTATAAGGTAAATAAAGTTGTATGTTCGGATGAGAATCGATTGATCGAAATGTAATATAGTTATATAAGACATTCGGGTCAGATTCGATCAATCAAAAATGAGGGTCAATCAATCGAAAATAAAATATAATGTTATTAGTTCTGTCTAGATTCGATCGATCGAAAACTTATAATCGATCAATCGAATTTAAAGCAATTAAAGTAAATAATGAATCAATTTTGTCCTGAATCGATGATAAATCAATCGATCAACGATTAATAAAGTATACACCATCGGTTTGGTTTAGAATCGATCGATCGGTGTTAAAGTCGATCAATCGATGGAAAAAGTAACAAATTCGGAATAGGGCTTTGTGTGCTCAACCTTTAGAGCAAACAAAGTATGTTATTAAAATAATAAGGTACTTGAGTATTATTGTTTTATATAGAATATAATAATCATACAACCTAAATGATATAATATATTATTAATTATATATTATAATTTAAAGGGACTCAGAACCACACATGCTTCGAAAATCTAACACCACATATACTTTGATTATCATATAATATAATTATAGTATGTGAATATAATATAATACAATTGTAAAGGATTACTAGTTATTCAAGTATAAGTTGGAACCACATTTGCTCCCTCGAAAAGACTCGATCGATTGGAAATAGAAATAGACCGATTGCATTAATTAAAAAGAGGTCTTGGGATCATGGATCAAAATATCGTCCGATATCGATACGTCGAACGATACGTATCAATATTGGACATGAACGATACATTGAATGTATCGTTCGATACATTCAATTGTATGGAATGTATCGAACGATACATTCAATGTATCGATCTGAGATCTTGTCACGATATCCGTCATCTGAGTTTTCCGGACGATCGTCAGTTTTCGGCACTTTGATCATTGCTTGGGATCAATCAGTTGAGATACATATGAGCAATTGGGTTCATAACCGATCTATCAAAAAGGGGAAACCAATAAATAAATAAATAATGGTCTTGGTCTCTGATTCAATAGATCGGGATGATAATCGATCAATTAGTATTATAAGCCAACAAAGAACTATTATCGCGGTTTGGAATCGATCGAATGAACAAGAGACCTCTATCGATCGAATAATATAAGAAAGTATATATATATAAGTCGATCCGTCCATAATCAATCGATTGGGAATAGGGATCGATCGATGGATAGAAGAGCTATGCCGATCTCAGGCGGAGACATGTAGAATTTGAGGTAAGCTTGAGTACATTAATGTGCATTTCATCACTTAATACGTATTTATGCGATGGAATTGTCACTAACAATTAATTTCAGGTCGGCGACAATCTGTTTGTTTGAATCTCGCCTACGAAAGGCGTTATGCGATTCAGAAAACGAGGGAAACTGAGTCCTCGGTAAGTTGGGCCTTTTGAGATATTAGGCCGAGTCGGAGAGGTTGCATACCGAGTGGTACTACCACCGCAATTATCCAGCATGCACAACGTCTTCCATGTGTCCATGTTGGGCAGATACATACGCGACCTGACTCACGTGCTTGATTATCAATCCATCGAGCTTTAGGATGGTTTGACGGTGATCGAGGACCCGGTACAGATCTTGGATCGCAAGGAGCAGATCTTATGTACTAAGAGGATTCCTTTGGTTCTCGTACAATGGCAGAATCATACACTAGAGGAAGCCACCTGGGAGTGAGAAGCTGAGCTCCGAGACCAATTTCCGAGCCTATTTTCTTGAAATTTTCTTTTTTATTGTATATTGAATGTAAGAAACTTGAGAATTTTGAATGCACTTATCCTAGGCTATACAATTTTAATGCATATATCAGTTTATGTGTGACAACTTAGATATTTCCTACTTCATCAAGATATATACATTTCCGGGAATTTATATTTGCATATGGGTGGTTACTCTCACTAATGAACCTGTGAATTAGTCGGGCCGACTTTGAAATTGCTTTGGTTAACTTCATGAGCAAAATTATGGTTTTGCACTTGCATTCGAGTCAGGTTCAATGTTTAGCGTGAAAAGGCTCATGGGAGGTCAATTTGGACCCAAAGCAATGGACCCACATCTCAAAATTTAGAAATTTGGGAAGAAAACAGACTGAGAAATTCGAGGGTCGAAATTCAAAATGGAGGGTCGAATTTCAATGAACAGTGCACAACCATTTTGGGCCAAAAATGCAACCTGAGAAAATTTTGGGAAATTCGAGGGTCGAATTTGTCGAGTTAAGTGGGGTGTTGTTTAGGGGTTTTGGCATTCGGGCATTTGCAACCAGAGGTTAGAGCTTGGGGTTTTCGAGGATTTTGGGGTTTCTTGGAGTTTTCTTCCACATTTTTGGCTGACACCAAGGAGGATTCAACTCGGATTAGCTTTGGGCTTGGATTGCAAGCATTGACAACCCATTTGGGGGCTTTTCAAGAGGTAAAACCCTCTTTCTTGTGGCTTTAAAATTTATGAAATTTTGTAACTTTGTGGTGATTTCTTGCATTTTAATCTCATGGGACCAAAGAAACAAACACCTGTTAGGATCCCTACATCAAAGAGACCAGCTTCTAAGGCTGGGTCTTCAAGCCAACCTCCACAGCCCTCACCACCGCCGGTTCAAACCCCTGTGCCACCCATGCCCCCACAAATCCATGAACATCCCAGTGCGTTTTGGGGTATTAAGAGATTTGCTGATGAGTGGATCTTCGATCCCGAACTTTTCGATCAGCAAGCCTCGACCAAGTCGGCTTCGGATTATCTAGAAAAAGCCCAATTAACCTCTCTGCTGCAACCTTTTAATGACCATTTTTATCCTCGCTTAGTACGCTTATTCTATTAGTGTATGCGAAGGGAGGAAGACAAGAAAATCTACACCACCGTTGACAGTCGGGATTACGCCTTTGACCATGATGACATTGCATGGCAATGCGCTGCCCGACCACACACTCAACCACTATGGGTTCGGCTCCTGCACACCCTAAACATGTCTCGTTTCATGAGGTCATCACACAGATGACCCAAGGTCATCACGAATCAGGCAAATCAATTGCCCGTTCTCACAGCCGGATACAATGTGGTTTTAGATGTCATTTTTAAAGCCACCCTTTACCCTTTTGGGCATAAATCGGAACGTTGGGGTCCCATTCAACAGATTTTATTTTTTGCATTTAAAGAACGCTGATTCAATGCCCCAGAAATAGTGTTTAAGGGTATTATTAAGGCTCGTGAGAAACTGGGAAAGAAAGTTAAAACACCGGCGAAGGGCATTCCATATGCTCGCTTGATTTCTATCATGACTGAGAATTATAGAGCGGGACCAGCTTATGAGATTCCCCCTACTGAGCCACGGTCTACGGCCAATCTCAAACTTTACAAATTGGTCGATTGGGGAAGAACGTACAATAAATTAGTTAAGGCTCCCAAATGTGCGGTGGTTCCTGATGAGGATGATGAGAAAGATGTCGATCATGCCGCAGCCGAGCCTGTCGCTCCTGCGATCGACCAGGTTCACCGACTGATGTACTCACCCTGTCAGAGTTCACGCGCCAGATGACTTCTATGAGTCAGTTGATTCAGGAGCTGACTCAGCATACCAGCTCCATGAGTCGGGAGTTGGAGGTTCATGGTGGGGCTTTGACGTATTTGATGCAACACGCGTTTCTCGCAGACTATGAGACTTACATGGCAGATCTCCGAGCGTCGGTTCACCACCCTTCTACATCGAGAGCAGGTCCCAGAGTACCAACAGATATGGGTGATGATGGCACGGATGATGATGATGCTGATAGTGGGGACGATGGCCAGGCTTCGGCTGGTCAAGCTGCTGAGGGGGAGGATTAGCTCAGCCAGTGTGCTATTATAGTTTTTTTTTTGTCGTTTCTTATGGATTGTATATATTTTATGGATTATCTCGAACCTGATGGTTCTACTTTTGCTACACTTTATAACTTTTTATTGTTAACTTTTGATGGTTCGTTTTGTTATATTTTGTATCTGGATTATCCGATCTTTGGGTGTGTAGCTTATGGATGTGTGGTTACTTATGTATCCTTCTTTTGTCTTTGCATATCGTTATACATTACGAGATCACATATGATTGTGACTATGGTTCCTTTGCTTTTTGCTTTGGTATTTCTATAGTTTTGTGCTTCGATCTATTCGATCCTATCAGCTAGATCACCTATTTTGTGTTCGTTGCCTTTTCGCTTTGAGCACCATGAGTCACGGTGAGGTTATTTCCCGACACGTGACCCTTGGGGTGTCGGCATCCATGTACGGATGCAATCCACTGTGGCCCTTCGGGTGTCGCATGCAGTACATCCAGGTTACTACGGATCCCATCCCTTGACTTACGTGCTCTGTGAGGCCATCGCACTGTGACCCATGTAGTTTTTGTTTTGGGCCTTATGATTTTTGTTTCGTATTCGGCTTTTTGCTTCCGGTGAGTTTTTCTGGTAGCTTTGTTGTGCATCTTTTACATTTTCGAGGACGAAAATTCCTAAGGAGGGGCGAATGTAATATCCCTGATATTTTTGACTAGATTTTGATTACCTCGGTAAGCGTACTCGAAAACTTTACCGGATGAATCCGGTTTAATTAGGTAAGTTAGGGTATGAGATGGAGTGTGACCAAAGGATTTTGGTTTTGGACTTGTGGAAGCTTTAGGTTTGGTAACATATACGTTAGGACATGCGTATGCGCTTAACTCCGAAAATAAATGCAGTGGATAGAATTTTAAGCTTAAATATCATGATATTTATGTGAAATATCATGATATTTTGAGAGGAGATGTTTGGTTATATAAGGAGAGGAGTGGAGGAGAAGTTGCATCTTCTTCCTCTCGTGAGATTCTGATTTTGGCCCTTTTACAATTTTACTTCCTTGCTTAGATCCTAGATCCATAGTGATTGAAACTCCCTCTCCCCATCAAAGCCATTGAAAACTCTTGTGCTTAGATTTGGATTAGTTTAATATAATTGGAAAGAAGGCTAGGGGAGAGTGGACGATTTTGGTGAATAATCTGGGCAACCATTGCTCTAGCTAAAATGGTTAGAGGTGGACTGACTTTGGAGTCCAACAAATTGAGGCTTACGAATTGATCCGGTGCATGGAATTGGTGCAACAGGAGTCAAAGGAATTACCTTGAAAGGTAGGCTCTTTAAATTTTTAGTATGTTAATTATGCCTAGATTAGTTAGGTAGAAAAAGGTGCAGCTGGAAAAGATAAACAGCTTGGAGTTTTGGAATAAAAAATCAGTCAGAAGAACAAATCCGGACAAACATAGACCTGGAGAAATTCGAGGATCGAATTTGGGCTTTTATGGCCTGATGCAATTTTGGGAATTCGAGGGTCAAATTTTAATTCGACCATCGAATTTAAAATTCGACCATCAAATATAAATTCGAGGGTCGAATTTTGCCCTGTTTTTTTTTGGTTTTTTTGGAGACTTTTGGGAAATTGTTTGGGGAGTCTATTGGTTGACCTTTTGGACTTAATTAACACCTTTGGTGTTAATCTTTGTAGGTTTTGTGATAAGTGTCCACTGCATGTTTTTGGATCGAATTGAGTCGAGGTAGGGGAACCCTAAACCTAATTTGCATTCGATTATAAGTTTAGGTTATTTGTTTGCAAGCATGAAATCCGAACTTTGATAAATATTGCATGATTAAGAACTTCGAAACTGTGGTATAAGAACTCAAAAATTTGAACTTCCGAACCTCATCTTTGAATGTGAACTTTGAATCAGAACTCCGAAAATCCAAAAATGTATTAATTACATAACATATGATATGTTTAGCATTTGCATTTGATTTGAGGCACATACGAACGAAACCCTAGATCCTACCAACCGTATTGATGGTAATTCAGTTTGGCATAAGTTTCTGTCATTATGTAGGGGCTTGTTGCACGTCCGAAAAAGGGTTCATGAATGATGATGGTCAGTAGGGTTTCCCATCGGTGATACTCTTGCTCTGATGCTAGTATGTAATTTGATAGATTATTTTTAAGTTATAAATTTAAGACAATAAGCATGTTAATTCAGAATTTGAAAACATCAGAACATCAGCTTTATGGAATCATCTTTTGGCTTTCGATTTTAGAACTAGAATTTAGACATCAATGCATCTTTTGAAAACCATATCTGATCTGATTTTGTCTTTGAAAAAAAAATCTTTACTTATGATAAAAATGCAAATGGATAAGCTTCCTCTATTGAGCTTCAATGTTAGCTCACCCCGACTATACGTCACAGGTGCTGAGACTGATTTAGGATATGAAGATTTGGATCTGGAAGACTCTGACTATATTCCTGAGGAGGAATTGGAGATCCCAGCAGAGGAATTCTTTCCCTGATATGGATTTATTTGAATATTGGGCCCAAGGCCATTGTTTTGTCTTTTGGTTTAGAATTATTTGAATATTGGGCCCAAGGCCATTGTTTTGTCTTTTTGGATATCACTTGAGGAACCATCATTAGGAACCACTATTTTAAGTGTTTGGATTGGCCATCACCGGTGGTTCTTCCTGGTTCCTTTTGGTGATATATCTTGATATGATCTTTTGTCTATGATTATTTAGTTTTGCTTCTGTTTATCCTATGTTATGCTGCCGACTCTGTTTGATTACAGCTTACTGAGAAATCAATAAGTTGATGAACCGGCCTTTCCTATACCTTAAGAATTGGAAAAGTCGGGTCGTCACAATAGGGTTTACTTAGGTGCATACAAAAATTGGTTTTCCTTTTAAAAAAATAACAATAGGATTTACCTAAGTAATAGGTTTTATTTTCCTTTTTTTTTACAAACAATAGGTATTATTTGTAAAAATGAAATTTTACAAATAATAGGGTTTACCTTTTTTTACAAATAATATGTATTATTTATAAAAAAGAAATTTTACAAATAATAGGTATTATTTGTAAAAAGGAAATCACAAAAATAGGTATTATTTGTAAACCGAAAATCGACTGAACCGACGATTTCGGTTTGGAGGCATATCGGTTTGGTTTCGGTTTGAGAAACTAGAAACCAATAGTTATTGGTTGAGTTTCGATTTAGCATGAAAGCTGACTTGAACCGACCCGATAACACCCCTAATCTGAACCAATATAAAATTTCCAAGTGACAAAATATGTCTGGCCAAAGAAACATGCATACAAGTGGATGTGAGCCATCCCATCAATAATTTAATATCAGTTATCAATTGATCGAATGATTTAAAATCTCCTAAAAATAAAAATTTTGGGCTTGTTATACTTCAATCTATCCATATCTTAAACCATTGATGGTGTATGATCATTTAAACATCATTTTGGTGTTTAAATGACGGTAAGGAGAGTCGGTCTTGATCTTTTCTTTACTTCTTGTTCTTTTCTAATTTTCCCCAATTTTTATCAATCTCTTGCTCTCAATTTCCCCCCTTTTAATTGATTGTTCCAATCCCAAACCCTAGATCTTGAACAACCTTGACGTCCATCCTTGTGGATCAAATCCGATCTTAGCCTGTCGATCTATGACCGTTGTTAGGCTCGAGATTGTTCGATTTGTGCTGTTAATCACCTCAAGTCAAAATCCCTAGCAAGGAACTACCGATTTCACTGCGAGTTATGATCTAACACCCCGGCTTAGATGAAGCTAAAGTTCTATCTGTAGGATCGCTTCTTCCATATTTCCTAACGGATCTCGCGCGTTAGCTTGGACCCTACATGAATCAAGCATGGTCACTTAAGCGGAACCCTACGAAACCCTAAGGTGTCACTTTAATTTGTGATTAATTGTTTAATTAATTAGTTTAATTTTGAAAAATTAGCATTTCATGAGCATTCACGTAATTTAGGGTAGTTGTCCTGCGTCAAGCTGCTATAGAGCTCGTGTTCTGTTTAAAGAGCATGAACCTTGCCTAGTGGATACTCCCCATTTTGATAGTTAAGATGGGTTTGCAGACGAAGAACAATGAACATCGACTACGGCCCCATTCGAGAGCCAAAATTCTTTTGAACTCCAAACTAAAACTCAAAATCGGAGCAAAATCTGAGTAAATAGGAGACAATCTACTATTCGCGAGTTGCTGTGGGACCCACCCACTTTCCTTGTTTTTCTGAGCGACAACGACATGTTGCAGTCGGAGTAATTTGAGCGGAAAAGCTCAGATTCTGAGTTACAGTGCTGTATAATACCAAAAAGATGTACATTGGATTAAGCCTTCTCCAACGGTCATATTTTTTGGGATTTGAGATCCCTAAGCGGGCGAAAGCAATGGGTGAATCACAATTGATTCTACACACTTCAAGAAAACTTGAGATAATTTAATGCTCGTTGATCCGAGCCGTCAACTACCAGAGAAGACGTCGTTATCTTCACGCCACGTGGATCCTACGGTTATTGAGGCACTGTAGAAGGATAATCACAACTCTAGGGTTTTGGCTTAGATAAGAAGGGAGAACTTGTGAGAAATAAGAGTTTCACACCCATAAGTTATAATCTCTAAAGTTATATATTAATAGGTAACCCTAATATATTAATAGGTAACCCTAATATGACTGTTATACGGTGTATATCACGCTCACCCTAGGGTTACAAGTGGCATCTCAGTCACTCAAACCAACATCTGCCACTCAACCCCATAAGGAATAATGTCATAATTAATAAGTTTTCTAGAGCCTAAAAATAGAATCGTGATAGTCCTTACAGAACAAAGGACCTGTGGAGTAGGACCAGCCGAGATCGCATATCTCTCACACAGGTGTGCGCGCACTAAGTTGTCATCTTTCTAGTGCGCCATCATCCAAGCTTTCCAATGTCTGCCCTTGTCCGCATGACCACACCGGAATATACGATTTTCGATCTAAAATTGCAATCCCATACTCTACGCATTTATTTAACTTATTAAAAGAATTTTGAAATAGTTTCTTTGAATCCATTTTGAAAACAATGGCCTTGGGCCCACAATTCAAAATAGTTCTAAGGCAAAAGTACCAAAAAGCAATCCAAAAATAAAGGAAAGAACTCCTCAGCTGGGGTCTCTAATTCCTCCTCAGGAATGTAGTTAGAGTCCTCCAGATCAAGGTCGTTCGAACCAAAGTCAGTCTCAGCATCTGTGACGTACAGTCGGGGTGAGCTAACAACGAAGCTCAATAGAGGAAACTTATCCATTAACATTTTATCATAAGTAAAAGTTTTTTAAAGATAAAAATCAGTTCAGATATGGTTTTCAAAATATACATTGATATCTAAATTCCAATAGATCTGATGTTCTAATGTTTTCAGATTTCTGAATTAAGCATGCTTCTTATCTTAAATTTATAACTTAATTATATCTCCCAAATTACATATAGCATGAGAGCACGAGTATCACCGATGGGAAACCCTACTGACCAAAGTCGTTCATGAACCCTTTTTCGGAAAGAGCAAGAAGCCCCTATGTAATGAGGGAAACTTGCGCTAGGCTGTAATACCCTCAACACGATTGGAAAAATTTAGGGTTTCATTCATATGTACCTCAAATTGAATGCAAATGCTAAACATAACAGATTTTATGTATAATATACATTTCAAATTTTCGGAGTTCTAATATAAATTTCACATTCAAAGATGAGGTTCTGAATTTTCAAAAGTTCTGAGTTCTTATTTGTGTCACAGTTCAAAGTTCTTATTCATGCTGTGTTCTAAAAAAATTCCTGAATTTATGCTCAAACAAAATAACCAATACTTAGAATAAAATGCAAATCAGGTTTAGCCCTACCTCGACTCGAATCGATAAAAAATCACACCAAGAAGTCCTCACAATGGACTCTTTATCACAAACCTACAATGATTAACACTATCATGTGTTAATAAGGTCCAAAAGTCAAACTCAAAAGCTTCCCATAACATTTTCCAAGAAATTTTCAAAGTCCAGAAACAGAGCAAAATTTGACCCTCGAATTCCAAATTCGATGGTCGAATTTCCCCAAAAGTGCATCAGGCTGAAAAGCTCAAATTCGACCCTCGAATTTATATTCGATGGTCGAATTTTAAATTTGACCCTTGAATTTCTCCAGGTCTGTGGTGTCCTAGATTTTTGTCCTTCTGACTTGTTTGCTCATTCCGAACACCAATCTGGCTATCTATTCTAGATGCACCTTTATCTAAACTATTCTAAGCAAAAATAGCATTAATCAAAGGTGTTTAAAGAGTCTACCTTTCAAGGTCGATTCAACCTCCATTGATCCAATTCCATCCACCGGATCAATCCGCAAGGTTTAGTTGAACTTCAAAGTTCAGTCCATCACAAAACTTACTGTTAGAGCAGAGGTTGCCCAGATTAATTTGTCCTCTCTCCCCTAGCCTCGCTTCTAAATATATTGAACCAATCAGAAGAAGAGCACAAGGGTTTTCAATGGCTAAGATGGGGAGAGGGATTTTCAAACATAAGGGATCTAGGATCTAAGTAAGGCAGCAAAGGTTGTAGAGAGTGCAAGAATTTAGGTTCTCACATGAGGAAGAAGAGACCAACTTCTCTTTCAATCCTCTCCCTTTATAAGCAAATTTCTCACCTCAAAATATCATGATATTTCACATAAATATCATGATATTTAAGCTTAAAATTCTATCCACTTAACATGCATATATTTTCGGTGTCAAGCGCATACACATGTCCTAGCGTATATGTTACCAAACATATAGCTTCCACAAGTCCGAAACAAAAATCCTTTGATCACATTTCATCTCATACCCTAACTTACCTAATTAAACTAGATTTGTCCCGTAAATTTTTTGGACATGCTTACCGAGGTAACTGAAATCAGGTCCAAAATATCAGGGATATTATAATTACTCTGATAACGACTGACCAATCCAACTGCATAACAGATATCAGGACTTGTGTACCGCATGACATACATGAGACTACCAACAGCGCTAGCATAAGGGACAACAGATATATAGCCAATTTCTCAGCATCTGTTTTGGGACACATATCCTTCCTCAACTTCGCATATTTATCTATTGGAGTCTCTACCGGTTTGAAATTACTCATACGAAAATGCTTAAGGATTCTTTCTATGTAAGAAGTTTGAGAAAGACCTAAAAACCTTTTAGAATGATTCTTAACAATTTTAATGCCTAAAATGAAATTGGCCTCACCTAAGTCTTTCATCTTAAAGTTAGAGGATAACCATTCTTTGGTTGAAGCAAGTAAGCACTTATCATTACCAGCTAAGAGGATGTCATTGACATATAATGACAAAATGATGAAATGTTTACCATACCATTTAATATACACACAGTTATCTTCCTCAATCATAAGGAAGCCAAACTAGATAACAGTTGTATGAAAACACATGTACCATTATCTAGAAGACTGCTTCAACCCATAAAGAGACTTTAAAAGTCTGCACACTTTGAAGGTCCTACCCTTCTCGGTAAAACCAATGGGTTGTTGCATAAAAATCTCTTCCTCTAGGTCACCATTTAGGAAAGCGGTCTTAACATCCATCTGATAGAGTTCTAAGTCTATGCACGCAACCAAAGATAATATCATTCGAATTGAGGGAAATCGAGACACAGGGGAAAATGTTTCATCATAATCAATTCCCTCAATCTGTATGAATCCTTTGGCGATTAAACGGGCCTTACATTTATCTATGGAACCATTTGTATTCCTCTTAATTTTAAAGACCCATTTATTGTCAATGACTTTGCGACCAGAAGGTAAATCAACAAGCTCCCACACAAGGTTCTTCCTCATAGATTTCATTTCTCCATTCATTACATTTACCCAATCGTCGCAATTAGGAGAAGTCATGGCATGCCGATAAGTTTCAGGTTTGTCATCATCCATAGCCACACACGAGAATAATTCTCCTTCAATCTCAAAAAATTTACGAGAAATTCTACCACGTGTACTCCTTCGAGCCTCAGGATCACCTTAAAGAATGGTCCCACTGTTTACGGGATCAACAGGGGCATTCTCATTAATTTCATATGAACTCCCACTATCCTGAGTTGCGTCCGGTAATTCATATAACTCACTATCGATACTAGAATGCTTCCTGCTTGGATATTTATCCTCTATAAAAGTAACATCATGAGATTCGACCTCAATTAAACCTCCACGCTCTTCATGGACTAGGATATAACCCTTTGAATTATCTGGATAGCATACAAAAATACACTCAATGGTTCAACTATCCAATTTACTTCTATTGGGCGCAGGGATCAGTACATGACCTAGAGATCCCCAAGGGCATAAATTACCCAGAGAAGGTGGTCTTCCTATCCAAAGTTCATATGGGGATTTTGGAACTGACTTAGAAGAGACTCTATTCAAGACATAGACGGCCGTTAGTAGCGCGTCACCCTAAAAGCTTGCAGAGAGATTAGCATGTGCCATCATCGATCTGACCATGTCAAGAAGAGTTTTATTCCTTCTCTCAGCCACTCCATTCTGTTGTGGAGTATAGTACATGGTGAACTGCCCAAGGATGCCAACACTTTCACAAAATAGTTTAAAATTTTCAGAAGTGTATTCACACCTCTATTTGATCTAAGCACTTTGATTCTATGGTCCAATTGATTTTCAACTTCAATTTTATATTTTTGAAAACACACAAGTGCATTAGATTTCTGTGATATAAGAAATACATGTCCATACCAAGAAAAATCATCAATGAAAGTTATAAAGTAATGGCATCAATTTCTGGTACGTATATTGAAAGGTCCATATATATCTGTATACACAATTTGAAGAAGACCTTGAGATCTGGTTGCCTTAGTAAAGAGTTTTCTAGAGGCCTTACCAGTTATGCAGTACTCGCAAGTGGGCAAATCAATTTTAGTTAAAGAACCCAAAAGACATTCTTTGACCAATCTAGCCATTCGATCTCTACCTATGTGACCTAATCTAGCGTGCCATTTAAGGGATTCAGAAGTAATAAAGGCATTAAATAAGGTAACAACAGGAAGTAAAGATGAAGAATTGATAATAGATGAATCAGCAATGTCTAAAATAAAGAGGTCCCCAACTAAATTGCCCCAACCAAATAAAATATTATTTTTACGAAAGGACACTCTAGAATGACAAAATCTAATATCAAAACCATCTCTAACTAAACAAGAAATAGATATTAAGTTTCTTCTTATCCCTGGAGTATATAAAGTGTCTTGAAGGACCAATGTTTGTCCAATACGCGTTTGAAGGTGGTATGCACCAACTCCGAGGACGTCTTCGGACGAGTTATTTCTCATATAGACTTTGTAGCTACCAACAACAACGGGATAGAAGTTAGAAAATCCTTTGCGATCCCTCGTGATGTGCTTGGTTACTCCATAGTCTACAATCCATTGAAAAGATGAAGTATCAACTATAAGAACTTCGAAACAAACAAAGGAATAAACGGGAGGACAAAAGACATATACAACCTTTGCAACATCTTTTCTCATCTTGCAACATGTTTGTCATTAGCATAAATCTCTGAAGGTTTTGATAGACTCATTGTGATTGAGAATTTTCTTAGTAAGATCTCAAGAGGAGGGTAAGGAGCCTAACATGGTATTAATTTTCTAATTTTCACTCAAGTTACTCTTCACCCTCCTAAGGTCTGCTATCATCTAATTCATCTTACGAATGTGGTCTTTAATCGTACACCATTGAGGCATACGATATGCTTGAAACTCCATTTTCATAGCACGAATCCTTGTGTAAGATTTTGTAGCATACGCCTCGTAAAAAGCATCTCATAACTCATTCGTGGTAGGATAAGACTCATATGTATGAAGGAGTTCTTTATGAAGACTCAAAAGGATAAGGTTCCAGGTTGTGCGGTTATGTTTAAGCCATTTTTGGTATTTCTCGTCTGCAACTTTTATAGTCACAATGGGTACATCCTCATTGGACACGCCCATGATTTCTGCTATGGCATATTGGATATCCTTCTCATCCAGGAGGATTCTCATCAGACGAGACCAATCATTGTAAGTATTGTCATCTAACTTCTCAGTCTTAATCAAGTCAGCAAATAGGAATTTGGCAGCCATTTTTACCACTATTTTTAAAAAAAAGGTATTAATTATTAGACAATAATATTATATTTTATGCGCAATCTCCATCAGTATTCTCTAAAATTTCAAAGAGATTTCTTGATGTTGGGATGACTTTAGCAGTTATTAGATCGGTCTGAAAGTATCACATACCCGATTGGGCGTTACAAAAATAATCAAGATTAATCACATAAATATTGAGTATCTCACCATTAATAGTCTCAATGACAAACATGACCTACTCATCTAGGTGTGCATCAAAATATATGATGGATAAATTACGTAAGATAACCTCAACATGATCATCAAAGATTATCAAGGTAAACGAGTCAATCATTCAACCAATTACATCTCACAGAAAATAATAAAATAAAATATTCACGAATACAAAGTTACGTTATCGAGTAATCTTGAAATGACTTAAGCTCATGAATAGTTCCCATGTGGGTCTATAGTTTACGCCCTAAAACTATTCTTTCACAACTAGAACTATTTATTACAACTCGAGTCATCATATGAATGCAACACCCTATGAAACTAATGGAACAACTCCTTCACGTCAATTGGCATGCATCTCCTAAGAGCTCCATCTCGCCTTTTGATCGTTTGCGCCATAGGTACATCTCCATAATGGTGCAAGTTCGTATTCATGTATTCACCAATTTATAAAATGAAGAAAAAAAATACATGGACTTGATCTAATACAATTTGATCAATTAATAAAACATCATAGAAAATGCATGTCATACTCGATAAAATAATGATGTGCATAACCCACAACCAATCAACTATAAATGATCACTCATTCACATCTCATAATAGAATAAAAAAATTAAATTTTTAATCATCGGAGCTGTCGATAATTAAATATCATAATTAAATATTGTGAATGATATTCATAAATTTTTGAGCGGATCAAATCGTCAAAAAATACATCCGGTTGGCCCAATCTGTAGATCTCATCGAGTAGATCAAAATAGACTATTTATGGGCCTAAATCCAATAAGTAATGAGGAAGTTATTGCCAAAACAAAGACGCAACCAAACTATTGCAGTTTTAAAAATTACGCTCGTGCGCACATTTGACCAATCAGATTGGATTATTCGAATCAATAAAATATGTGATATTTTGTCAGAAGGTAGTTCAGCAAGAGGACATGCTATCTAGCGGCTCATATTTTATAAAATAGAAAAAAATTAATGTTAAAAAAACTTCAAAACAGCCCAAAAAGTGGTTGTACGTGTTCAATATATATACTTTTATATTGAAACATATTATATCAATTAGCTGTTAGCACAATTGGTTTAGAGTAATTTTATACTACCTTTTGGGGAAGAGGTTGGGGGTTCAAATCCCCCTACCTCCAAAAAACCATTTGACATTTATACTTTTACATTAGACAAATTAACGGACCTGATTCGAACCCGGACTAGACCCGTTGGATCCAGCCCAAAAAACGGTTAACGAGAGATCCAAAAAAATGGGCCTAGACCCGATCTAGACTCGGTCCAGTATTGAACCAAGACCCATCCAAAATTGGTCCAATAGCTACCCGAATGGACCTGTCCCAAAACAGTCCAAACCCGATCTAGACTCGGTCCAGCATTGAACTAGACCCATCTAGATCCGGCCTAATAGCTACCCAAATGGACCCGACCCAAAAGTTCTAGACCCAATGAAGAACCCAGTCCAGTATTGAGCCGGACCCAACTATATCCAACATAGACCCAGACCTGGCAGGTCCACTATTAAAAAATCATGTGCACTAGAAAACCCTAGCACATAAGAAAGAAGAGACGGGGAAGAGGAAAGCTTACCCAACAATGGCAGCCAGGTGGCTGGCCAGCGGCCGACGACATTGCCGGCGGCCGACCAATTCAGTTCGAGGACATCGCCGGCGGCCGACCAACTCCGGCCAACGACATCGCCGACGGGTACCAGATTTTTTTTTTAATTCTTTCCCTTCATCACCCTTTTCACTTTTTTATACCGGTAACGAGTATAAGATTAAGAAAAAATAAATCACCGGAATCTAATCATTAAATAAGATAAAAAATTTATACTTACAAAAGCAGAGAAATCGATATGATTGCTCAGATACCACTGTTGGGATTTAAGATCCCTAGTCGCGCTGAAGCAATGGGTGAATCGCAATCAATTCTACATACTTCGAGAAAAATCGAGATAATTTAATGCTCGTTGATTCGAGCCGTCAACTACCAGAGAAGACAACGTTATCTTCATGCCACGTGGATTCGATGGTGATTGATGGCACCGTAGAAGGATAATCACAACTCTAGGGTTTTGGTTTAGAGAAGAAGGGATAACTTGTAAGAAAGAAGAGTTTCACACCCGTAAGTTACAATCTCTAAAGCCAATATTAGTAAGTAACCCTAATATGGCTGTTATACGATGTATATCATGCACAGTCTAGGAGTTGTACAAGTGACATCTCAGCTACTCAAACCAACAATATTGATACTGCTCAACTCCCTTCTTGACTTCGAGGCCCGACCAACTTACTCCCTTCTTCGTCTAAAGAGAAATAGTTCTCAAAGTGGAGGACCAACTAACAAACCCTCCAAGAATTTTTGAATTTTCATTCTCTGAATCAAGCAACCTTATTATCAGTATAAAAATCAAATCTGGCATTCATCCATGATTAAAAATAAAAAATAAACTAATGAGCATAAGATGAAAGTCATCCAAAATATTAGAAAAATAATAAAAATTAGATTGGTTACTCTACACATTCTGCATGCTGATGTAATATGTGTGTCGACTAGTTGACAATCAGACAGTCCAAGATAGACGCATTAGATGAGTATAGATGGCTCGATTGGGTGACTAGCACAAGATATCCGACAAAAGTATTACGTAGGTTCGAAGCTCAAGTGGCTGGAGACACTTGTTGGGCATGCACCAACAATAAAAACAAGTGGCTGACCCAGCAAGATGTGGGAGAGGCTTTGAATATTATATATAACTTTGATGTTGGGTTTTACCAAAAGACAAAATGACGTATGGAAGAAGAGCTCGTGAGAAACACATCTTGTCTTCTTCAAGCCCCTGGAGGGTCGTTGGACGCACATAGAGCCTGGGGGCCCTCGGACCCAAACTTTTTATTTTTCGTAAAAAAATAAGAGTGGGTCTTTCACTTTAAGTTTGGGTTTTTATAAAGACCCCCCAATATTACTTGAGATAGTTCCTTATTTCTTTTAAGCTTGAAGTTAAAAAAAAAAAAAAAAAAAACCCTAACTATTAAGAACGTAACCCCTCTCCCCATCTTCAACCAACTTCTGGTCTAGGGTTTTGCTATTTTGTTGTTTTGATCTTATTTTGTTCTTGGGCTCTGTGCTTTGCTTCCCTATATCCATAAATCTACTCCCTCCGTTGAAAAAGATGAGTGGGATGAGATTTTTTATTTTATATGTATAATTTTGATCCTATATCTTAGGTTTTGTTTATAATTTGTCATTTTATGTAGAGAATATCTGGTTGTTGTTGTGTGTTTACACCAAAATCAACGCTTAACTACTGTAAGTTCAAGTCAGCTTAGTTGTGTTTTTACACACTAAATCAATTTTCAAAGTACGTTTTTATCTACTAGTCTAAATCCCTAATATTGTGGGATGGGGCTGCATAAGTATAGATATGTCCCACATTCCAAAAGAGACCACAAAATTAGATAATCCTAATTGATAAAAATGCCAATCATACGCTCTATAATGTTGTACTATTTAACATTCATCAGTTTTGAAGATTGGATCTCCATCCCCAAAAACAAAGCTAAAGTAAATTCAAACTCCTTATACACTAACAAACCCTAACTTTCAATAAGCAAATAAAAAAAATGATCAGTAATAACCACAATTCACCTAAAGATGCAAAAGCCCCAAACAAGGCAATGAACGGGAATATAACAGTGTAAAATAGAGCATTCTTTGGCAACACATTTGAGAGCTTTGTGTATAAGATCATGAACCCAAAGCCATTTGCAGATTCACCCAAATCTTCAAAAAGGGCATGATCTCAACACTGCTCCCGTTGGCTGCAACAACCAAAACATCTTTGTATCCCTCATAATAGTGTAATTGACTCAATCCTATCCTTCTTTTCTCTCAATTTCTGATTTTTCATTAACTGTTAGATATTCTACAAAATTTTAAACTACATCACTTCATATTTTCAATCAAAGAGTCAATCTATTCAGAGAATAAAGAAGAAGAAGAAGCGTTGGTGTTGAGTATGGGCAGATCCATGTGGGTCCCTGTCAAGTTTAGAATCAGGGGCCCAGGTCTAGGTTTGGATGGGTTCTGTTCAGGTCTGGTTTGGGTAGGATTGTCAATGGGTTGAGTCGACCCAACCCGATATTTTACCCTGTCGGCTACATAAACTTGACTCATCGAGTCTTGTTGGGCATAAGACCATCAGACATCAAATCCTTCTAAATCCCTAATTTTTTATACATATCATAGTTCTTCTAAATCATTTACTGTTTTTGACATAGATGAAGCTTTATAAATCATTTCTGAGTAGATTAATATCAGTAATTAAGAGGAAATTACTAATATGTCTTATTATAATAGTAGAATGACTTTTTGGAGACTTATTGGTCTTTTTTTTATATTTTAAGATTTTCAGAGGAAATTTTTCATTTTTTCTCTATTTAAATATGGGAGGTAATTTTTTTTTAAATAATATATATCGACTATGGCCCTTCCATCAAGTTAATCCTGCGTTTGCCCCTAATTACATGACTAATTTGAGCATATAGTAGATTAGCTCAGATTAGTATATTATATAAGCTATAGTTTGTCCCTTCTTGACTTCGAGATAGTTTGTCTACATGTATCCATTTTCATGAGTTTATAATCATATCATTATAGGAATATGAGTTTTTTGGTATGGTCCTTGTAAGAGTCGTATTATGAAAAAAATACCGTCAAAGTGATAGATCATTAATTGAAGATATATGGAAATAACTATGGGAACAAATATTTTGGAAGCTTGATGTGTTTTGAGGGTTGAGAAGCGCGATTGCGAATTAATAGCTGATGATGGAGGTGCAATGTGGAAAGCATGCGTCTTGCGATTGTAAGATGCCACACATTATTTGCCACGTGATGTTATAGAAGTCCACTTAGCAACACATGCTACGTGTCTTAATCTCGAATTATTCGCGAATTTTTTGAAAATTCGCCTGATCACAAAAATTTGATTATTCCTGAATAATTCCCGAAATTTTTCAAAAAATTGTGACAAACTAATAGAAATAAATATATATTTTTTATTTTTATAATTTTAAATATATTTTTATAATTTTAAAATATTTCTCATGATTTTTCCTTTGAGTATCTCCCCGAACTTCCTGGATTTGCCGGATTTTAACGAATTTAAACCTCGCCGAACTATTGCCAAACCCCGATTTGGTGACTATGTTGGGTATTAGTGGCCCATTTAAAAAGTATTGGCCATTAAATCAGATTCCGAAGAAGACTCTGTCAAATATGTTCAGGCCCATCTTGATTGCTTGCCCGTAAATTTTGAGTGAAATCCGAGTACGACACATAAGTCGATGATTTGATCACGTTTCTACGATTATAGCATAACCACTGATTGAATGGATTCTAAGGATTTTCTGAGAGGGACTTAAAAACAAAGGATTTTCATCTTTTATAAGAAAAGTCAAGAATCTGAGTAACTTAAGAACACATATGGGAAAAAGTCAGGAATCTGAGTCTGCTAAGAATCTGTTAGGAATATGAGTGTCCAAGAATCTGAGCTTTTATGGGATGTTTAAATTTTAATTGCTTAAAAAGATATGTGCCAAGTAAGCTTTTGATTATCTCAAATTCTAATTAGGGCTAAACTCTCCATTGCTCTATAATCCTTCATGCCATTTCTTAATAACTCTCCACGTCTTTATCTGTCTTCCTCTTCTTCTCGTTCCTTGTCCTATCGTTTTAATTCTTAGTACAAGGGCAGTTTTAGGTCTCTATTAGACATGTCCAAACCATCTCTGCCGGCATTCGTTAACTTCCTCTTCTATTGGAGTCAATCCTAAATAATTTCCTATTGAGTATGTGTTCTTAATTTTATCCTTTCTTGTTACTACATGCATCAACTACATCCAAAATAAGTTTTTTAACTTCTTTCATTAAACCTATTATTATGTTGATTGACCTAAATTCCCCTTTCAAACTCTATTGATTACAATTTCCACCCGATTCTTAAAATTACGCTTTCATGGAGAAAGACATACGCTCATCCCAAAGGTCCCTAGCCTCATCTTCCCTTCAACTCCAACTCTTAGAAGAAAGTCTTTTATTTTTCCGATAATTAAGCTAAAACTCTTGGAAGAAAGTCATGAAAATCCTCTTCATAGATTCCATTAACACATTTTTGTCATTGTAGTCATGTTCTAGAGGCCAAATGTAACTTTCAGAGTAACTTATTTACTTATTTAGATGTGGGAACCCTTGCCTACTATTCATAACAACTAGACGCCCAAGTCGTGGGTCTCTTTTGGTGACGCCTAGCCAACCCTTGGCTACTTCTCGCAACAATTGGGCTCCATTGCAGGTGGATGGCTCCCAATGTGATGCTAACCCTCCTCTTTATTCATCCCGGAATGGGGCTATCATAGGCACATTTAATTTTAGGTAAACCGATGTGTGCTGAATTTTGGGGTATATTGCTGAGTTTTTTTGGAACTTGTTCATGGACGGAAAAAAACATTATAGTTTTGTTTTGTTCTTGCATTGTTATAAATATCAATGTCTGATATTTGCTACCGCGATTGCTATCATTTCTCATTGATTGCGACATCAACTTTTGATATACGTTTTTTTCATTACACATTTTTCAGTTCGGTCATTAATGAGTCTTTAAGTGTATTTATTGAGGTGCTTTCTATGAAACAAGGACTAGTGACAATACACTCTTATTGAGACCACTATAGACGGTTTTGATTCATCATAATTTTAACTAAATTGCAGGTGCTATTTTTACATTTTTCATATTAAAATTTTATATTTCTTTAAATTTTAATGTATTTGTATAGACAAAAGAATGTGGGCCCTCATGAATCCCCATCCTACATTTGTATATCATATCAGCACTCTCTTTTTTGTTTATGCGTTACATGATAAATGCTAATCTAAAATTTGTATCTTATATTCAAGAGATTAGCATGATCTGCTTCATGGTTGGTGATATGATGCCCAGATGCTTCAAAATGAATGACATATTTGCATCTGATGGATCATATTATTATTGTATTCTTGTCATATTCTACTTAGGCATTTAGATGTGGTAGTTTCCACGGATTCTTGGTTGGGAGTTCGACAATATATTTGTAATGGAGTATCACTAGAGGCTTTCTTGGTAGCTGTGATTATTTTGAAAGTTTTCTTTTTTAATAGCATGAGCAAAATGATTATTAATTTTCAGATTATGTGTCTCTTTGATCTCTTCTTATGATGGAAATAAAAAATTAAATACAAGCTTGCAGTGGCCACTATTTGTTATGTTGTTATTGGTTGACAGTAAGCATTTTCCTTTGAAAGATATAAAATGTGGCAATAACTTTTATGGACTTATAGATGAAGTTTGTGAATCCACTTGAATTGTTCCAATATATCTTGAAGATGAAGACAAACACACTGGAACAGGGGCGGCTGCTTGGATTGTATGTTGGAAATAAATATGTTGGGCTAGCTGTTTCAGATCATCTTAATAAAACTGCATCCCCTCTGAGGTATAAAATTTTGTGCATAAAATGTAAATATTTTAATCATTGATTTGGCATTATTCTTGTTGTTTCCTGTTTCTTGGGTTCAATTAAAATTTTGTTATTGCCAATTCATTATCCGCAATAGGTACACAACAATTTTTGAATGGCGTGATATTGAATTTTGTTCATGATGTTAATTTATCTGTGGACATCAGTGAGAAACTTATGCATGCATGAAATTATAATCTGTAAGTGCAAAAAGAGCATCATTGCTTGATCAATTCATTAATCTTGCTCGATGTGCTCTAGCGCAGCGTGACGAGACGGGAAGAAAAGAGCAGACCATCTACTATCTAAGCAAGAAATTTACCGACTACGAGACACACTATTCTCATCTGGAGAAAGCATGCTTGGCTCTTGTATGGGTCACTCAAGGCTCCGACATTACTTGCTATCCAAGCCGTTCTACTCCTAGCCCGAATGTACCTATTGAAGTACCTATTTGAAAAGCCAACTCTTACTGGGAGAACTTCACGCTGGCAACTTCTCTTATCAAAGTTTGACATCACCTACGTCACCCAGAAATCCATCAAGGGGCAAGCACTCGCCGATCATCTTGCCGACAATCCTTTGCCAGATTATGAACCCTTGAGAACTGAGTTCCCTAATGAGGACATCCTGTTCATGACGGAAGATGATAGTGAGGAAGCAGAAGAATCATAGGTAATGCACTTCGATGGGGCAGCAAATGCCGAAGGCCAGGGAGGGAGTTGGTACCATTCTAATCTCGCCAAAAGGATCACACGTGCCAGTCTCTATCAAGCTCAACTTCCCTTGCACAAATAATATGGCCGAGTATGAGGCCTGTGCAGCAGGCTTGCAGGCGGCTCTCGATCTGAACGTAACTCACCTCCGAGTATTCGGCGATTCGCAGTTGATCATATGCCAGACGAATGAAGATTGGAAGACGAAGGATGAGAAACTGATCCCTTACCATGAGCACCTCGAGGATCTGATAGTTTGTTTCAAAGACGTAACATTCTCATATGTCTCGCGGATAAGGAATCGTTTTGCCGGCACACTAGAAACTTTGGCGTCAATGATAGAAATCTCGTATGGTGCTGAGATAAAGCCAATCATGATCGATCAGAGGAATGAGCCGGCCTTCTGCCTCCAAATTGAGGAACCTACAAAGCCTGATGATAAGCCACCTTGATTCTCGAATATCAAGAATTTTCTTGAGACACTAACTTTCCCTGAGGGTACGTCCAGGACCGACCGACAGACCATTCAACGTCTAGCGGCAGGCTACGTCATTGGTGGCGGACCTTTGAAATCATTTGTGAGAGTATGCCTGTGAGATAATTGGGTCCGAGATTGGATTTATTTAGCCATTGTTTGAACCTGATTATTAAATTAATGGTGAAATATATACTAGTATGCACATAACATTCCCTTGATGATTTCAGATTAGTTATGTTGAGTTTGAAAAAGGATTTAGATATTAAATTTGTTTACAATTACTGTTTTGAAATTTCTAAAGTCAAAAGGGTAAGGTATGGAATAAAGTTGAATTTGTGGGGACCTAACTTGTAACTATTTGTACTTGGTTTAATCATGTTCATATGGAAGTTTGTGGGTAACTTCACTGAAAACCCTCAGGAGACTTCACTCCTCCACTAGGGATCACCTAGGGGTTTAAAAGGTTTGATGCATATGCTAAATGCATCTGTGCTCCCTATAAAAGTGGCATTTTCTATTTTCAATAATTATTTTTAATTTCTCCTTTGCTCAGGGACTAGCAAAGCTTAGGTTTGGGGGTGTGTTAATCAGTGAAAAATATCATTTTTCACCTCCTAACCTAACCTTTGATGGACCTTTGAGTTGACTAATAATTTGTCTTGAGTGTGTTTTGTAGTTAAGCAATAGATTACAGTCATAGTGCAGACATCCATCTAAAAATGCCAAAGAAGAACCTGTTGTCTCAACATGTGCTCATGCAGCCCAAAGGCCAACCAATCAAGTAGTTCACAGTGCCTCAGAGGTCTATGGGAATGGCTTGCGTCCAACTAAGCACCCATGGGAGCAAGAGCAACTGCATTAGATAAAGATTGAACCCCTTAAAGGGCACTGAGTGCTGGACAGATGAAGGACAATACCCCAAGTTGTGTGCCAACTGTGGAAGCAAAGAACAGAACATGTCGAGAGGTTCCCACAACCTGTCGAGGAGTTAAAACTGTACAAAGCTACCTGTCGAGAGGATCTGAAGGTATACTTGAACCTATCGAGAGGTGCTGAAATGAGGAAGTGGACTTATCGAGAGGTTTACAGCACCTATCGAAGGGTTGAAGCAGAGAAAGAGCAACCTATCGACTGGTACAAATGAACTTGTCGAAAGGAATACTGATGCAGTGTTTCTCGTAAGGTGTAGAAAACTGGAGTTGAACCTGTTGAGAGGTTCCACTGAACCTATCGAGCAATTAGAGGCAACCTGTCGAAGACTTACCTGAAGCTGCATTCATTCTCGCAAGGATGTCTTCAACCTGTGGAACAGAGGGAAAGAACCCGTCGAGTGGATGCCTGGAGCTGTATAAGATACCGAGAGGTTGAATTATAACCTGTCGAGAGGATGGCTGGAGCTAGGACAACAATTAGGTATTGAGGCCATCATGTCGAAAAGTTCAACATATCCTATTGAGCAGTCATCCAACCTGTCGAAAGCTTAAGCCAACCTATCGAATGGAGCACAAATAAGTCTTAGAACTTGGCGACAGGTTCCTTGAACCTCTCAAAACACGATTTGGGGACTTCTCAAACTTAGCCACACCAGCTGCCCACTTCAGTGCTCTGTGCACGGGTCCCAAGGCATGTTAGCAACCATTGAGGGTATTTTTGAAACACAAATGCACACGAATGGGAACCCCTAACCACCTCACATGTACTTGTCCGGTTTGAACAAATTGGTGGAAGGTTTCTAGAGGCAAAATCAGCCACACCAGCAGCTCAGAATAACATAATTATTCTCTTGAGCTCTGATTGGCTGAAACAGATCTGAGGACAGAGGGGAAGACTATAAATGGAAGAGAAATTTCACAGAAGAACCATCCAGAAATTGAGAGAGCTCAGACCAAATTCGAAATTCCCCTTTCCCTCCAAAATCTCCTCCTTCTTTCTTCTTCCCCCCATTCTCTCTTTAGCCAACCATGGTTGGCTAAACACTTTCAGTAGCTTGGGTGAGGTGAGAATTGTAAATTGAGAGGTGCAGTGCTTTGTATGGGGATTGGATGCTGCACAGATTGCAGATCTGAGCACATTGTACTATAAGTTTGTATTGAATCAGTAAACTGTGGATTATAGAGTTAATTTTGATCTATAGATCTCTTGATTACCATTTGATTTCCCTAGATTAAATCTCCCTGTGGATGTTTGAGCTTGTAGCCTTGCATCCACAGCATCTGCAATAATCTAATTATTCTAATTAAAACCTTAGGATTGGAAGAAATCCCTAGGATAATCTGTGACCATTAAAGTGGACAGATCATAGCCTTAAGATCAATCCAATTCTCTGGTCTAGATTAGATTCTTATACCTTGCATCTAAGCTTGTAGCCAGATGAAGGATTGTTGCAAATTAATCTCTTGCATTGCCTCTGGACCAACCAATTTTCAGTGAAGACCAAATTCCCCAGCTGCTATTCTCCCCCTTTTAATTTTAAATTCCCCAAATCCTTTTCTCCATTTCTTTAAATCTGTGTTTTACTCACCTCTGGATCATTTGTTTTACTTTTAATTTTCTGTAGTTTTAGTAAAGTGACAGCATCTTAAAACCTCTCCTCTTTCCTTTCTGGCTTTATTTTGAATTAGGATAGGATAGAGTGCCAGATATGTTATAGATATGGAGATTTACCATATTTTGAAGCACATTTCCCTGTGAACATACCCTTACTTACCCCTTTAAAGCTTGCTGTAACAGCCCTGGTTCTTGCAGGCTTGGTTGCCCCACCTTGGTCCCATTTTGCTGTGATTTGTCCTTTAGTTTGCTGTTTTTAACCCCCTAATAATTACAAGGTAGGCCCCACAACAAGGCCTGAACACCCAGGTTATAAAAAAAAATGTAAAAAGTTGATCAGGGGCAGATGTAATATAAGGGCACTGCCACATGACAGGCCACTTGACCTTCCAAGACACTCAGAGACGACACCATGATGGTGCTCAACATCTTCATTTACAAAAGGGTTCCAAGTAGATCCATGGTTCAAAACTTCGGATTCAGTCCAGCCCAAAACCGAAACGAAATCCGAAATTTGAACCTTGAGTAGATCTACGCAGTTTTATGTCCCAACGATCATGGAAACATATTCCTCATTCATTTTTTTAGGGATAATTAGAGAAACATGCCTCAAACATAAACTTTTTAGCAAAAACGACCCAACCTCAAACGTTTTAAAAAAACAGTGCTTTCATAGATTTTTGAAGTGCCAAAATCCGTGAAAGCACTGCTTTTTTAAAACGTTTGAGGTCGGGTCTTTTTTACTAAAAAGTTTGTTTTTCAGGCATTGTTTTCGAAAGTGCCCTTTTTTTTACCTTTGCTTGTATTGCGAGGAAGCATACCACTTATTTTCACGTCCGTCACATCACATGGTCGTCTTCTCGGGGTGAGTGCTTATAAACGTTTAACAAAAGAGCCGTGCACCTATCTGGGCGAATAAGATTTGGTAAACCACATTTGCAGCCCTTCGATATGGGATAATCTTTACTTTCATGACTTTTATTCTGTACAGGATGACGTGGATTCTCGAAGGATTGAAGATGTTGAATTTGAAAATCCAGTCCAACCTGATTGGACATGACCATTGCCCATATGTGCTTCTAAGGTTTGATCGACTTGGCGAGGGAGCTTGACCCACGTATGACAATGGAAAATAAACATATATATATATATAAGGGAAATTTGCATTTTCGGCCCTATAATTTTGCTTATTTGTAGAAACGGCCCTATAGTTTCATTCCTTGCATAATAGGCCAGCTCCAAGCCTAGCCGATTTCACGTCACCTCCCACCTACCAAGTCAGCATAGTATGATTTATTTATATTATTTATGTATATAATATATATTATAGGAATTCATTCCCCACTACTTATTTTCTCTATCCCGTTTCCCATTAGTAGTTCAGAGTTCAGACCAACCCTAACATCGTCGATTTTACCTGTTCAGATCAACCCTATCAACGCAAAGGATAACTGGTAAGAATGAATTTTTAGCAAGAAGTAGTTTAGTTAGAAAAGCAAAAAATGGGCGGCCCGCTACTTCAAGATAGCGGGCCGCTACCTCAGGATAGCGGCCCGCTAGCTACCTTGACTAAAATTATTATCAATTTAGTATTTAATTTTCATTATTTTTTCCATTATATTGATCAGTTTAGGGTTTAAGGTTTAATTTTCATTTTTTTTTAATATTTATAAATTGAAATGGATGTTCCCATTCTTTGTCATTCCGATGGGGTTCGTGTTAGAGATGATACTTACAACGGTGGACATCGGAAGATTGTTGTTATCAAAGACAATATACCGTTTGATCAATTTAACCAGAAAATGTATAATATTAGTAGGACTCAACCGGAAGAGCATTCAATTTCCCTATCCGTTTCATTGCGTATCAGGAAGGAGTTGGTGTTTGCTGAATTGTCGGACTTTGATGATCTTGCGAATTTATTTAGAGCATATCGTATTGGTGATGGTGTGATAAATATTTATATCGAGAAATCATTAATCACTCATGTCACGGAACCAATAGCGTCTTCAGACGTTTCAATGAGATAAGAAGATGAAGATCAAGGATATTATCCTCAAATGAATCCGATGGACAATACATTAATCACTCATGTCACAAAACTAATAGCATCTTCAGACATTCTAATGAGACAAGACGATGAAGATCAAGGATATTATCCTCAAATGAATCTGATGGACAGTACATGTCAGCATAACGATGAAGCGGTGAACAACATATTTGATTGGAATCAGTGGGAAAAAATTTTGGGAGGCATTAGTCCATACGAATGGCCTTCTGAACCAATAGCTTCGGAGCGAATGGTAATCGAGGCCAAAGCACAGGAGCGAAAACTAACCATACCTCGATGGACTCAACCCCAAGCACGTAATAATATTCCAATCGATGACGGTGATAGTGATCCTAAAAATACTAAATCACTACCCTCCTCGCCTACTTCGTGTGTTCATACTAATAGAGAAATTGATCAACCTATGGTGGACGAAGACTATCAGCTTAATGACTCGGAAGGAGAGTATATGGATTCGGATGATGAAGAACTGTATGAAGGGGGACCATTAACTATTGGTCAGACATTCAGAAATAAAAAAACCTTTCAAAAGCCCTTAGAGAGTTTGCAATGACAAATAATTTTTAAATTAAACCAATAAAAACCAGTCCTCTTCGAGTTACCGCGAGCTGTATTTAATTAGGGTGTGCTTGGCGAATACATGCATCAAAATTAGTGGGTGTGGATATGCTCGTCGTGAAGACATTTTTCTCGCAACATACGTGCAGAATGCCAACTTTCGGAAGAGGACATAGCCAGTGTACGAATTTTTGGATAGCTTCCTTCGTGAGGGATAAATTGTTAAAAGGCTTTGACGAGACTCCTGCTTTAATAATTTTTTATATTAAAAAAAATATGGGGTAACAGTAAGTTATTGGAAAGCATGGAGAGGGAAAGAAATGGCATTAAGCAACATCCGAGGTAGCTAAAAGGAGAAATTTAAGATGTTACCATCCTATATCACCGAGTTACAGCGAGTCGATCCAGACGTACAGACAGAATTGTGTCGCGAGTCTGATAATGCCTTTCAGAGGCTCTTCATAGCATTTGGACCTTGCATTACGAGCTATCGTAATACTTTGAGAAGAATCATTACGATAGATGGAATGCATTTGCGCGAACAATATAATGGAGTATTGTTAATAGCTATAGGGATAGACGGTAATAGACATTTATTCCTTATAGCGTTGGCGTTGTACCTAAAGAGAATGAAGATCATTGGACATGGTTCCTTGATCTATTAGGGAGACGCGTAATCGGAGACTTTGAAGAGCAATTTGTATTGATATCAGACTGGCAGAAGGGGTTAATAGAAGTTGTGCATAATATTTTTCCTAATGCATTTCACAGCTACTGTATGCGACACCTAACTTTGAATCTTTTTTATACATTCAAGGATACAATCTCTCGACCGCTATTTTAGATTGCTGCCCGTGCATTCTCCGAGGTAAAATTCAAAAGAATTTTACAAAAAATACAAGACCAGGCCCTCCCACAATGTATAACATGGATTAAATAAGTCGGTCACCATTTTTGGGCGCGCGCATATTTTCCAGGAAAGCGTTATAATATGCTGACAACAAATATAGCTGAAAGCATTAACAGTGTGTTGAAGATAGCTAGAGAGGAACCGATCATGACAATATTAGAAACCATTCGCACGAAGGTAGCCGAATTCTACCTTCGGCGTCAGGAAGAAGGAAATAAAATGACACACGAGTTGACACCGATGGCGGAAGAGCACATAACACGAAATTCAGGGTGGGCCTGTCGAAAGAACGTTATTCCCTATGGTTGCAATACATTTAAAGTTAAACGTGGGCAATACACTCACAGTGTCGATCTAGAGAAACGAACGTGTACATGCAGAAGTTGGGCTATCCTTGGATTACTATGTTCGCATTCAATCGCTGCATTATCGCGCAGAAATAGGGATAAAGAGATTCCTCAATTTGGTAATCATTGGTTTACCAGTGCCTTATTTAGGGAAACTTATAAAGAATAACTTGTTTCGACCGTTGATAAGCGCCAATGGGCAGTTATAAGGAAAGACATCGAGGTTTTACCTCCGCACAACATACGTCAAGCCGGTCGCTCAAAGAAAAGGAGGATACAATCTAAAGGCGAAGTTCGACCACTACGGTGTAAAAATTACAATGAATATGGACATAACCGCCGCTGTTGTAAATTTGTTAGAATATAAAATCACTTTTTTTAGTCTTTTTTAGTCAATAAATTTTTTTATTAATTATGATTTAGGGAGTTAAATTTGAATAGTGTGAACACCTACTCAGAGTCTCAAACCTGACTTGATTTGATCTTAAGGTTGTGTCTCCTCGATTATTCATTTATTTTGATGAATGTCCACTGGGATTTCCTTTTATACATGCCAAAGCGATTCATTTTCGGCGAGAAATGGATCAAATGGATTAATGGTTGTGTCTCCTCGTATAGTCTTTGGAACTCATCTAGGAAAGCATTTTTCCATAGGGTTCCAGAAAATTTTTCTTGTTAATGATCAATAACCTATGAATTAAAAGAATAAAGAGAGAGAGAGAGAGAGAGTTGATGATTAAAATTGTAATGAGTTTTCTTGCTGGGCATCGAAGTATACAAAAATGCATTCATTATCCCAATAATTTAAATCATAATATACAAAATAAAATAAACAAGTCAAAAAATAAAAACTAAGTCCCAAACGTGGACAATGAATGTCCAATTTCAGTTCGAAATTACTGCATGTCTGTCTCTTAAAAATCTACTTTCCGCCGCTCGGAAAAGTATTCAACGTATTTCAGTACGAAAACCCCACAGTCCTAACCGTTCTTTTGGAGGGGAAGATCAACTCTATTTATGATAGTAAGTTTCCACTGTTAATCGAGAGCAGAACTCAATCCTAAAGTGTGAAGAAGTTGCGGTAGGTGATGTATCAATGAATCTTTGTGCGTATCAGACTTCTTCGAACACTCTCGATCGACAGGGTCTAGAAGCTTTATAGCGCGGTCCGTTACGAAAACGATAGCCAATGCCCAATGATGGTGTCTCTGACTATGCATTGGAAAAAATATTTACATGCAATCGTAAATCTAATTAGTAATGTGTTAATTAAATAAACTTTAAAAGTGTGATCGCTATAAAAAAATAACTTACCGTCCCACAATCGATAGCATTAATACTGCGTGAGGTACTTCGAAAGAGTGACTCAAGCGGCTTGGCCTGGTGGCGAATCTGCCACCTGTCGCAATAGGCCTCCCATCCATCCTTTTCATTCAGTGGCTCCAAATTTTTATCACGGGTGAATTTTTGAAACTTTACATGGTCCGCTATAATTAAGGTCTGAAATTTAATATAAAAATAACTCATTATTTGAATCTATTAATGACGTAAATAAAGGCAGATAAATAAATCAAATCATAAAATAAAATAATATAAAATAAAAATGATACCAATGCAGAGGCTGATGCAAACTAGCTCTTCTCCGCCATTTTCACGAACATATTATCATTTCTACTGTCTAAAACTTTAAGATACAAATCGATAACTTCGTTATTGAGCCACGATTTTCTCTTCAAAACCTTTAAATGCCCTACGGTGACGTCTAGACCACAGATAGTATTAATTATCACTAAATCTTCTTCCGCAGGACGATTTCATAAGCTCCTCATAATTTTTTTTTCCATTGACTCTGGAACCTCTTCTTCTTGTTCTTCCACTTTTTTTCTTTTATTTGTAATGATTTTTTCCGTTGGTGACTTTCTTTTATTTCGATTTCGAAGTTTGTATAACGTACCCTTAGTAGAAGCAGGAATCTTCACTAATAAGGGTTTAAAAGATGCCGATTGCGACTCAACAGTTGGTTGAGTTACTGACGAATCAACGCCTTTATCTATATCTTCAACCGGCGGTTGGGGTTTAGAAGTTTGAGTGATTGGGGCAGGGTGGTGATGAGTGATTGGGGCAGGGTGATGAGGAGAAGGGGGTTTAGCAGGGGATGAGGGCTGAGGGGCTGGTTCTAGGGCAGGAGATTTAGGAGTAACAAAGGTATCAAATAGTGTAGAGATAATTTCATCCTATATAAGGAAAAAAAAATGAAGTTAAACAAAGAAATATAAAAAAAAATGAGTCGGATAGCGGTTCGCTATCCCAGGATAGCGGTCCGCTATCCCAGGATAGCGGTCCGCTATAAAATTATTAAAAAATAATATTAAATAAATTTAAACAAAATAAAATCGAAAAATGATTATAAATATAACAAATGATACTAGTTTTATCCTTTGTCAAATGAGATTGAACATTTGCAAGTTCGTTCCTAATTACAATATTTTCACTCTTTAAATTCTCTAACTCTTCTTTTAAAGACACTACTTCCTCTTTTAAACTCTTGTTCTCCCTTCCCTGTTGCTCAATTGTGAATGTCTGCCCTTTTAACACAGTGAAAGCACGTTTGAAATCGCCCTTCATTTCTTTAACAGCATTGCGTAGGGACGAACATTCTTTTCTAAGCTCCTTAACTTCATTTAGGAGCTCGGGATGTCTAGCCAGTTGTTCTCTAATTGTTGGCTTCCTCTTTAATTCTTTTTGATGACGTAATACGAATTTGTATTCGTTATTATCATCACTGCTAGATTCATTGTCGTCATCATTATCTTTATCATATTATTCACTTATCTCCTTTTCTTTTGATGGGTATTCCCTTTTTTTGCTAGGGTAATCCCTTTTTTTTCTCAGTTCTTCAACTAACAGTTCCCTTTCTCTCTATGACTGAAGAATTGTCGAACTAATAGATATTGTAGTTCGTGTTTCTTATAATCAAGTTCGACAATTACCAGAGACGTTATAATTTTTTCTTTGTAATAATTTGGAGTACGGCTGACTTTTAGAGCTTCCCATTTCAGTAACCTCGGAAATGGATTTTTCATTTGTGTACGAGGAGTGTCGATTTCAGGAAAGTGCTCCAACGCCCATATCTGTAAGGCTATAGTGCAACCGTATATGTTGTATTATCCCTTTTCCGAGACTTTTGCCGATTCTCTTCTCCCAATCGCTTTTTTTATGCAATCAACTAAATTATTATAAACTTCAAGCCCCCACGGATATTGGTTGAAGCATTCTAAGTTATCAACTAACTTTAAATATTTACTATCAACTTCCTGATATGTGTCCGAAAGTAGAAAAGAGCATACAAGAAACAACAAAGATAATTTTAAAAATTCATCTTTGGAAAGATGGGCACTATCTATGACTTCTTCAATACGAGATCTTCTAGCCCGTTCTCTAAAGAATTTGTACCGAATGGTTTCCTCTTCTCTTATAGTCCTTTGCCTAGACTCATTTTCTTCAAAATTTTTCAACATATTTAATCCTAAAATCAGTGATATACCGGCCTCTTGTAAAACTAACTTGGTGTTATTCACTTTAAATATGTTATCTTTCGCCCAAAAGCTTAAAATTTTCTCAATTTAGTCTCCAATAAAGATTAATTTCTCAGACAGCCTAAACAGATGACCAAAAATTGATTCATCCAGCATCCTCTTCCTCTCTTCGTTGAAATGCACGTAAAAATTTTTAACACTAATACCTGTACACTTTCCAAAGGGCTAAACATGTTATCTTTCACCCAAAAGCTTAAAATTTTCTCAATTAAGTCTCCAATAAAGATTAATTTCTCAGACATCCTAAACAGATGACCAAAAATTGATTTATCCAGCATCCTCTTCCTCTCTTCGTTGCAATGCACGTAAAATTTTTTAACACTAATACCTGTACACTTTCCAAAGGGCTTTAACACCTTCGACTTCGACATCTTTGTATGTGTGAAAGGAACTGCGTAAAACGTATTTAAACATAATTTAGTTATTTATTAAAAAAAAATTTAATAAATAGCTTATAACGGACCGTTATCCTGGAGTAGCGAACCGCTATCTCAGGTTAAAAAGCCTTGAAACGCCCGTTTCTCTTCTGGAAGGTAAAAGTGAAAAGTGAAAAGTAGAAAATGAAAAGTCGTTTCTTATTTTTTTTAAATATCGGCGCGGCTGATGTGGCGGCGCTATAGCGCAACGCTAACCTACTGTGGCGACGCTTGGAATCCATGCTGACTTGGCAAGTGGGCAGTGACGTGGAATCGGCTAGGCTTGGAGCTGGCCTGTTATGCAAGGAATGAAACTATAGGGCAGTCTCTGCAAATAAGCAAAATTATAGGGCCAAAAATGCAAATTTCCCTATATATAATGAAAAAATAGGTTGGTGCTGACATGAAATTGGCTTGGCTTGGAGCTGACTTGTTCTGCAAAGTTTCAAATTATAGGGCCGTTTCTGCAAATAAGCAAACTTATAGGGCCGAAAATGAAAATTTCCCTTTAATATATGAGCATTAGGTACTATCAAAGTTATAGATCATTACGTTAAAGGTCAATGAGCCCAAAAAACACACTTCTTAGGAGATTTGAAACGCTGGATCGCATTCTTATACCAATCACTGTTCTTCATGTTAATAACCAATATTAAAGTTCACCAATTGGATAGTAAACCTTCGCTTATCGGAATGATTGTTTGGCTAAGATATGTTTCAATGATGGATTATCCCTTGGATAACTTAAAATGATCACAGGCGTCACAGGACATAATAATTAAGGACACTTCAATGGTGTAGGATCATTTAAACACTCATTTGGTGTTTTAATGTTAGTCGGGAGCCATTATTCCAATCTGGACTTGAGACTCCTAACCATCAGTTAAACACCAAAATGGTGTTTAGATGATCTAACACCATTAATGATTTAAATGTGGGTATTCCATATCATCAGAGTGATAGATCATGCATCCAAGGACAATCCCATCGTGTTATTAGTGTTTAATCTTTGATATTAAAGTAAGTGATCAGATGGTTCACATCCATTCATAGGCATGATTCTTTGGCTGAGATATGTTCCAATTACGAATTGTCACTTGGACAACTTTGATTGATCACAAATGTGCACCACATAGCATAATAATAAACCTTCACGGGTGTAATTTGGACCGAAATTTCGGCCGAAAACCGATAATTTGGTCAAATTTCAACCGAAAATCTGATTCCCATACAAAATATGACCAAAATTTTGATCCTTGCTTCTACATATTGATGCCATAATATATGTGCCTTCTCGGATGTTTGACTTGTGCACAGCCTGTGTGCCTAATACCAACTGCATAACAAAAAAACAACAAAAAACAAAAGCTCTATGACAAATTTGTGGAGTGTACTGTGTAGATCGCACTTCTAATATATACTTAGGACGAGAAATGGGGGAATGTGTAGGGTTGCGTTCCGATGCTAGATCACATGCCACGTGGCATGATAGATCCAAAATAATACCGATTTTGGGTTGGTTATCATGGGATATGCAATTTGAAAAAGTAATTTATTTATTTTTTTGACATTTTTGTCCTCGTTTGATGAGTCAAAGATAAGGTGATGCCTAACCAACCCGATGCATTGATTTTAGGCACATTTGACCACCATTTTAACAGTAGATATGAATCGGTTCAAGCTCAAATTTTTGGGAGGTACCCGATTGATCTTTTCTAAGTTAGCGTGGCACCTGATCCTCATAATGAATGCTACATGGACTGCATTTGGACGCATAGTCCCAAACCTCATTAAGGATATGAGCTAAATACGTTTCTTTTTTCTGGGGTAAGCTGGGATTGAACTTGATTACTTCAAGTTTTTTTAGTATCAACCTTCCCATACACGAGGCCTCAATTGAATTTTCATGATCCTAAGTGGCAGATTTTCTTTGGTAATAAACAATCAGATTGCTTGCTAAACGATTTTCTTAAATTTATCGTCTTCTCAACAAAATTTATTGCAAACATATAATAGGCTCATTGATTTTATTTTGAAAATTATAAAACAAAACGTAAAGAAAAACAAAATAAGAAGCTTCGAAGCTGAAACTATTTGCTACAACAGAAAAAGGCTTAGGCTATCAAGCGTGAAGAAGCAAGTTCGAGTTCTGAGAGCAACCACTTTTTGTGTAAAAAGCAAGAAATTAGCTTTGTATTTTGTCCACCCCTCCCAGCAACCCGTACCTACATAACCAACACTGGATACTGACCTTTTTTTTATCGAAGCTGCCACTAAGCATTGATAATAACTATGTGATTTGATATTGTGTACCTTATTGCTTGTCCTAGTGCAAGGTGGGTGCTCTTTGTTTAAATGGGTACAAACAGAGCTATCCTTAATATAATGCTATGAGGGTTTGCATTTGATAGCTTTTTCATATACATTGGGTTAAATTTGTACATACAAAATTATCTTTTTTTAGTTCTTCCCAACATGAAGTTGGGGGTCTAATTTGGGTTTACTTTTAAACAGAGTTGGAAGTAGATTTCCAAACAAGGAGTAAATTTCCCTCCTAAAACCATTAGATTGTAAGATACTATTGAACACAAAATAAATGAAAGGTTAAAAGTATTTTGTTTTACTTAATTGCATGCTCATAAATAACTTGAGGGTATTTGAAAGAAAAAAAAAAACACTAACAAGTAACAATGGTTGTGATCTGACATTTTTAAGGGTTGTGCTCATAATCCAATCAAGAAAGCCTATATCAGGTTCTTGTTTTATTTAATTCTAATGTAAGAGATTTTCGTTGAGAAAGCATGCACACATTTGTCATATAGTTTTCATATTAGCATATAGGTGGTGTTTGGGATCCATTGGAGACTTAGTTGGTTTACACCCAAGCATACTTGCATCCTGTAATAAATCAAGGGTAAAATATGCCCTTTTAAAAACAAGGAATCTCAATCTCAAGAAGAAAACAAAGATAATCCAAATCTTTAACTTCAAAGGCTTGACCGAACTTTGCCTTTACATGGGCAATGCATGCAGTATCATCCCCAATTGTCATGATATCATTAACATATACCAATATAATGGTCTGCATGCCACTAACTCAAGTATGAACAAAACAAGTATAATCTGAATGACATTTACCAAAACAAGTACAACTGCATTAAATATGTAAAATCAGGCTCTTGGAAACTACTTAAATAAGGCGACATGCCTTCCCAGAATAACCCCCCCCCCCCCCCCCCCCCCTGAAGACGATACCCATGAGGTGGGTCTATGTACACCTCTTCATCCAATGCGTCATTTTGGAAAATCATTTTTATTATATAAAGTCTAAATTTTGGCAATTGAAGCAAACATGACTGTGAAATCTAAACCTTGTATCTGAGTGGAACCTTTCGCAACAAGGCGGGCCTTACCTCTCTCAATTGTTCTATCTTCTCTACATTCTACGATAAACAACCATCAGCACCCAATGGTATGCTTGTCAAGAGGAAGATCAACAAGTTCCCAAGTCATATTCTTATTAAGTACAATCACTTTCTCAGCCATAGCGTTCAAGCACGAAGGATGTTGGAGAGCTTCCTCCATAGAATGAGAAATAGAAATGGTAGAAGCTCTAGTTAGAGCGGCATGATAAGAATGTGAGAGAGCCTAATAGGAGACATACTGAAAATAGGACGAGCAGTAACACAACTCCTCTAACTTTTACAAAGAGCAATACATAGGGAGAGGTCACCAATTATAGGGGAAGAAGGAGTTGTAATAGGAGATTCCAAAGATATAGGTGGTGCAGGTATACTTGAGGAATCTGAGTCCATGAACTGATAGCATTGGAGCTTATGAGAAGGAGGCACTGACTTGCTTGGGCATTGATAGGTGTGTCATAAAGGAAAATGCCCATGTATAGAGGGAGGAACTGAGAGACCGGTTGGAATGTGAGAAATAGGAAGCGGAAGCACAGTAGAAGATCTCTAAGATCCTACATATGAGGCATTGAAGTGAAATATCTCTAAAAGAAATATGGAGTGCCTTCAAAGAAAGTGAAATCGAATAAAGTATACCGTTTATAAGTCTTGGGTCTAAAGCACCTATATCCTTTGGGGATGCGAATCCTACAAATACGCATCACATGGATTTGTCGCCCAATTTGTGTCTTTGAGATCGAAGGTCTTCAATAAAACAAGTATACCCAAAGGCTTTGAGTTTAATTTCAAATAGGGGATGACTTGGTTTGAGAATATGTTTGAAAGATTAAGCATTCAGTATGTTAGTGGGTACATGATTAATTAAATGTGGCAGCAAGAAGAGTCCTTGTTATGACCTGGGTCCCTTTTAACCCTATTTGATGGTGATAGATGGGTGAAGCACCAAGATCGGTACATGTGCACATACATTATCATAGCCCACACAATTAAATTAAGAAAATTTTAAAATGAGATCCGGTTTACAGTCAAAATGATAATTGAATCTTAAGAGGCCTATTGCCTTAAGCAAAGTGCAATTAAATCCCATAATATGTGGGATTGTTTAGCAATCAATTAGAGTCCTTAAAGGACTCTTACCGTATTGGCATGTCAACTTGTCAATTCAACCTTCTCTCTACCTAACTCTTATATATATATATATATACATACGAGTTTGGAGAAAAATAAATTTCAAATTTCTCTCTCGGACTTTCTTTTTCTTGCATCCGTCTCTCGCTCTCTCATTCTCCTTTCTCTGGAAAAAACAGTCCGAGCACCATCATCTTTCGATGCAACCATCCAACACCACCTTGTCTCACCCACAGAGGCTCAACCATCGAAGTTGCGCCCCAAGTGTCACCACCACAGTGGCAACAACTACGAATACCTCTACTGGTTTCCATACAAGCTTAAACAACCAAGTTCCGTGGCAAAACACGAGGAAATCTCACCCGGTTGTGAAATCGGTCACTACGGCCCGTCGAATCCGACCTCCGTCAACCCAAATCGTCATAAAAATCACGATTCACGCTGCAACAGGTGGGAGCGCCCCTCAATCCATCATAGATTAATCAATTATTTAAAAAAGAAAACCCTAAAACAACCCTAATAAAATCGGGAAAGAAGGAAATCTCAGAAGGCGTTCGAACTCGATCTGTGTCTGAAATTCCAAACTTGACCGGTCGAGATTTATCTTATCTTTGAAACTCGACTAGTCGAGTTTGTATAAGGCCTTTTCGTCCTCTGTTTGGTAATCTCGATCGGTCGAATTCCAATTTTGACCAGTCCAGATTGACTCTCTTTTGTTTTCTTCTGAAACCTCGACAGGTCAAGATGATAACTTGATCGGTCAAGATTAACTATATGTCTGTTCCTTCAGGAAACTCGACTGGTCGAGATTCAAATTCGACTAATCGAGTTCTGTTTATTTCTGTTTTCTTCTTTCTTCAGAAATCTCGACAGGTTGAGATGGAAATCGACCAGTCGAGATTGATTATGCTTCGATTTTCTTCTGGAATCTCGACAGGTTGAGATGGGACTTCGACCGGTCGAGATTGACAACTCCTAAACTGTTCATTCTCCTTACTTGTGGGGAGTTTGATTGAACTAGGACCTTTGTATGGGTCTTTCCACTCCTACGGATAACTGGGTATCGTTTATACAACCATCAGATTTGTTTGTAAGCAAAAATAAATTTGTATCATCTCCTTAGGTCTAAAAACTTATTAAAACTATGGGTAAATCTTTTGAGGCATCTCTTCACGTAGACATCCGATTTAGACGATTCATGACTCAATCTAATAGTTTTTGAACCCTTCGGACATAATGAGAATGCCCGTTACCTCTTTTAAGACTTTTACTATCATTTTAAGGATATTTGTATCTCCTTAGGGTTTGAAACAAGTCTGATCGCATTATCGATCAATCCACAAGTTATATAGATACGATTACATCCAAGCAAGAGTAGTTTAACTCAATCATAGAATAAAAATATTTATATATAAATACCCATCTTTCACCTTGAAAATCATGAGTGTCTAAGTTAATGGATCAAATACCAAAGTGAGTTCAATAACAATTTCCACTATGTTGTCACTTATACCCAGTGTTGTAATTAACTACCCTACATATCAATTTTCACAGTATACTCTATTTTCTGTTCCGTATCGTAACTTGTATTCATAAATTCAGATTTCATGCTTTCGGTAGAACTGCAATATTTCTTCTTGAGTACAAATTTAGATAGATGTTATTCTTTTATGTCCTTTGTTGTGATTTTAAATCTGTTTTAGACTCGCAAGTGCACAAATCAGACTGTAGTTAATGGGTGCAGAGTACGAGATCGTTCCCACGAAGATTGGTAAGAAAATTAAAGGAAAGAAATAGAAATCAACTCAAGAAAAACCATAGATCTATCACAATACTATCCTAGTTTATCAAATTTTCAAGAGTGTGATGGAAAAGATATACTACATAATAAACTGTAATTAAAATGATAATAAAATAATGAGGTTCAGGATGCTAAATCCTCCATCCTTGGTTCACCATTTACAATCATAGATTTAACTGGTTGAAATTCAAAAGATGCTAAACACATAAACACCAAAATTAATTTATAATTTATGAAAGATGGAACGTTAAAATCGCACAATAAAATAAGACTATTGTTCTTCTAAAATCACAAAAGAAGTGGGCAAAATATTTACTGTAAAAGAGATTTCTATTGACGATAAATAAATGCCACAAATTTTAGCAATAAAGAACTTGGTGTAAATTCCAACTCACAGATTTGAGATCATGGGAAAAGCATGACTAAATCTCATATCTTAGAATGATGATTAGAATTTACATAGACCGGCAAGAAAAATAAACACTAAAACCTAGAACATCGTCAAACATAAATTTTGACCATTGATCTATAATTATTAATAAGAACTTCGGATGTGATTCATCAGATCCCAACCCTTAAAGAAATTTAGCCACACATAATTGAAATGGACAATGTAATTAGAAGATAAATTGAAATGAACATTAAAATACTGTACAAATGTTTCAACAAATCTAACATTAGAGCTTTAATCCAACTAGTACAATCTTTCTTCAGTTGCATAAATTAAACTAATCTAAGACCTAAAGCTAAATAAATGAAAGAACAATGCTTGAAAATGGAAGAAGGAAGTTAAGAAAACCTAAAGTGACTAACGTAAAAAAAAGGGACTCCCCAAAGGGAGAGATAACTAACCCTAACTCTAATTTTCCCTTAAATAAAGTCTAACTTCAAAACCCTAACTTTTTTCTCCCAATTTTGATTAATTTCAGGCTTTAAAACATAAAAATTTGGCCCAAAATCGATTAATCGAGTATGTTCCTCCATCGATCGATTTTTTCAGATTTTCGTGAAACTCGGCCAAACTCTTCAACATACATAGCTTTAGTATTTTGGCCATGACATTTTACTCTGAACTCGGATTGGTGCGATTCTTACAGTATTGGAAAGAAGATAACGAGCTGTATAATTTTGGATGAAATAACAATTTCACAAATCTGACGTTTTAAAGGTCAAAATTGAGCTGCAAGTTAGGTTAAGTTCTAGATGACCCAAAGTTGCACGGATTTAACGTTTTTTTTTGAACACTTGGGCGATATTTATGCTCAACTTATCTTCAAACCTGTAAATCACTGAAACTAGACAAAATATATTAAATAGCTTTCATCGAACAACAATCTATAAATATAAGGAGTCAAATATTAATATTTTTCAATACTTATCATCATTCATCTTTCATAAATGTCAATTATCAAGATATGTTCTTGGGCTATATAAGATACATATTTAATTGAGTATGTACATCAGTACGCATTATGTTCATCATTGTAGGAATACGCTAGGGCATGTACATAATAGGATATAGAAATAATATACAACACTAGACTTTAAACCTTCGTCATGGTGAGAATTCTTTCACGATCACATGAAACTTAGAATGTAGACATTTATGTACGAATGAAATACCTTTATGAGAGTATAGGTTGTCACACTAAGTACATTCAAGTTACTACGGAACCCGTCCATTGAGAAACATGATTTAGTGAAGCTTATTGCACTATAGTTCACTCCAAAATAAGTTAGAAGTAAATGATGAGAAATGAATGTATAAGATAAAATAAGATACGAATATGATAAGTTACATTGTGAAGGTCAGTAAAATACGAAATAAGTTTCTATACGTCTCATGTCTTGCGTGCCACGATAAGATCTAACATTTGCAACCAATACGAGTCTTAAGGATAATGCGATACGACAATGTCTCGAACATAAGGGGACACTGATTTAAATGCATGCAACCTCATCTAGCTGGATGGTGGTATACTATACGATACAAAGGTTAGGTGGTTATCTATATGTAGACCTCGAGTGGTAGGCTCGAGCAGTGACCCTGACATATGTCATTTACGTAAGTTAAGTGAGAAGCGAAATACGTTGTGTAGGCATATTGAGTTATGATAAGATTTAAAATATATCACATAGGTTAAGTTGACGAGACAGATAAGAAAAGAAATAAGAAAGTAATACATCATATATAATTCATGCTACGATATAATATTTCAGTTTCGATATGGTATGCTATGAGATCATAGATATTTTTGAAATTGTATAGAAATGATTATTTTATTTTCATAAATCATTGCAACTCAAGAGATTGCACACAGAGTAAGTAATAGTGGATCGATTGTGCAACTCACTGAGTTTACGCGAATGGGTAAACTCATCCCACAAAATCTAACAGTTGCAGGTGAGAATTGAGATTTTTTCATAGTTGAGGACGTGGAGGCATCTGTGCCTGATGCTGCTTATGAGGATGAGGACGTCGGCTATCACCTGGATGAGGGAGTAGATCCGGCGGACTACTATAATCATTGAGAGAATTCTTTAGTTATAGTAATTATTATTTTCATTGAGAGATATGTTTTGGTCATTAGTGGTACTTCTTATGGATTTACGTATGAGGCAGTTGTACCTTATGTGAAACTTTAATTTATTTTATATCTTAAACGCGTGGTTAAGAAATTACCTTAATTGTTGTCTATGCTTTCCACTTTTCCCTGTGAGCCATTTATTATAAGTTGTTATGTAAATGCCTCAATCTTATTTTCCAAGATGAGTTCTGGATTGTATGTATGTCTGCATATTGCCTTAACAAGCGTGCAGTGTCATAACATGAAATTCTAGGCCATTTAGATCGGATAGAATTTTGGGTCATGACAACCACATACTAGTAAGATTGAGGCACTTGCACCCCGCGGAGGAGAGATTTGGTCAGCTCCAAAAGATGTATATTCTTATGCTTTGCAACATCATCTTATCATAGAGTGTAAGAACATGAGAATTGATGTAAAGCCTCTATCGTTTGGAGATACAGATGAAAGCCAAGGGTGTGTATTCTCCACTATTATCATAAGGGTCTTAACGATTTCGGCAAGCTGTGTTTTTCAACTATAGTGGAGAATCTAATATAGGTGGAAAGTATTTCATCTTTTGACTTAAGCAATACACCCAAGTACAACTCAAGCAATGACCCATTCCAAATTTGCTTTCTGGACAGGTCGGTTACCCAACACAAACTCAAAACTACGCACATTAGAGTTTGCTGCTGTGAAGAGCCATTACTTGCAGAAACAAAGTTGGCTTAATCAGATAATTTAAAAGAAAGTCGTGATATTATGGGAACTAATTGTGCGATATGAAAATACTATTTAAGTCGTCTGATTTGAAGTCAATGAACAGTAGATTTTTAATACAAAAGATTGGTACCAAATAATATAAAGCTATCCGCGTTCTCGATTCTCTTCTCTCCCAATCGTGTGCCATCCAAGACATCTGGTAATCCTTCTTCTACTCTTTTGAATTGCAATCAATTGGATCGCCGATATATTAATTGCCTTAAAACCTTGGGATTTCAGCAATCGAGGCTTCTGCTACCTTCTGCTACCTTCTGCTACAGCCAGCTCGATTTGCATAAGCATGTGATCAAGGACTGTCACAATGCGTTGCAACTCGATCCAACTCTTCTGCAAGCTTATATTTTGAAAGGTAGGTGGATCGAATCTAATCTGGTTGCCAATCTCTCTTTGTTTTTCTTCGGCTTTGATCCTGCTATTGTGCTTTTTTGAGTAAACTACTTAAGGCGTATGTTTATGACTCGATCACTATACTCAGGAGTCAATTGATCAGGCTAGAGTGTCTAAAATTCTTGTTTACCTATACAATGAGAGGATGGCTCGTTGCAGACAATGAGCTGATGGCATGTCAGTTGCACGACTTGTTGACCTTGAGACATGCACGGATCTCCATGCTCTTTAAAGTCTGCACACGTCTCAAGGTCAACAGTGTGTGCCACTGCGTGGGGATGAAAGGCCATTAACTCATTGTTGTCAAAATTTCGAGGATTTTGAATCAATGTGCATTTCTCGCTGTCATCAACTTTAGACGACCTTTTGGAGTTTTCCAGTTCCTTCTATGAAATTATCTTGGAATGTTGTTGAAAGGAGGATGTCTGATTGGGACCCTATAATCACCATGATGCAGTCTAAATCAGACACTTGGAAAGGTTCCTAGCTACCCCCCCATAAGGTAGAACAAAGATGAGTAATGTTACATTGAAAACCTTGCCAATCTAACCCATTTATACCATTCGATCTTGCCAGTCTATTTTATGTCCATTTATGCCATTCCCATTACCTTAACGAATAGGATTGAAAATTTTAGAGAGATTTCCTCTAGAGTGGTTTTAGTAAGAGGTGGAAGGAGCGAAAATCAAAATTGTAGATATGTACGAAATTATCAATGACAAGGTGGTATAGAAGTAGAACATTCACACGAGGATGAATCTTAGGGATGAGGAAGTTGAGAACTCGACATCGATGCTTTCTCTGGTGGGGACCATGTCAAGAACTCGGTGAACAAAGATTTTAGAATCTAGGACCAAAACAGCAAGGGGATTTTTTTTGGTTAAATCTTTCTATTGCATATGCGAAGGCACTTGTTGGTCAAACTACCCTGGACACATATTTGGAGGGTTTGGGTTCCCCCAAAGATTAAATTCTTTGGTTGGATTGTGGGGTGGGGCCGTATCCTAACTATTGACCAATTCATTAAAATGGGACTCAAGATGAGGAACCGATGTGGTTATTGTTTTCAAGAAGAGGAATCTGCCAATCAAATTTTCATTCATTTCTGGGTGGCCAAGAAAATCTGGTGCTTGATTCTGAATGCGTTTGATGTTAACTGGATGTTTCCCAAGGATTGCGGAGACCTTATAGCTGCTTAGGAGGGCAATAAGTTTAGGGACCAAAGGATTTTCTGGTATATCTCGACTCTGGCTGAGATCTCGGCCATATGGTGTGAAAGGAACGACAAGTTCTTTAGGAGGAATAGAAAACCTATTCAACTGCTGATGAGTCTGTAAGGTATCTGGCAATTGGTTGGATCCGCACTACAAAAATAAGGAGTTTCAGCGGCACTTGCTATTAAGACATTTTTTTGTAGTGGCAGGACTAATAGCTGCAGTTTTTTGTAGCGACAGGATTAATAGCGGCAGTTTTTTGTTAAAAAAACTGCCTCTAATAGTCTTATTTTTTGTAGTGCCGGCTTAGTCCCACAAATAAGAATGAAGAGGGCAAAGACTATCTACTAGAATAGGATCACTTGCACTTAAACTGATTCTTCCTTCCATTGTTTGCTATGTGTGTTTTGGGTGGGGAGGGGGGGCTTAACCTAGGCTCTCGTTGGTTAACTCCAGATATGGGGTGGTTTTTTTGCTTTCTGAGTTTTCTTTTATTTTTTTGCACCTACCCAGTACCTTACTAGTTTAGTGGTGTCTCTTACTGATTCATGTACTTTGTTTTTTAATAATTTTTCTGTACAGATAAAAAAAGCGTCTGGGGTGGTGTTGGGGGGTAACCTAGGCTCTCGTTGGTTAACTCCCGATATGGGGGGTTGGTTTTTTTTGGCACCTAGCCAATACCTTACTAGTTCAGTGTTGTCTCCTACTGGTTCTTGTATCTATTTTAATAATATTTCTCTACATATCAAAAGAAGAACAAGAAGGTGTATTTGGTTGATAGTGAGTTTGTTGCAATACATAAGGAGGGTGGCGGTTGGATCAAATAGATTGGTTCCTTCATTTTGGCTCTTCTTGGGAAATGGTTGTGGCAAATTGCAAATACGAGTCTGAAGCCTCACTCAAATTTATGGTTAGAAATTATAACTGCAGAGTGTGAGGTAAATGCTCAGTGCCTTTGACTTGGGGAGTGAGAGTGCATCATCGTCGTCGCTTTGTCCCATCCATATGGGGTAGGGGTTGGATAAAATGTATGACAAACATTAAGGTTTATCAAATTCCATCCTGGGAATTGGAGCCATATCCTTTTTCAATAAAGATATTTTGTGTGTGTGGGGGGGGCGGGGAGGGAAGTAATGCAATCCGAGTCAGTACCCCAAAGAAGTTGTTGTTTTTGTTGTACAAACTAATAAAGAGGGTTAAAATCTAACCTTCTAAGGTGACTGAAGGAGAGATATCTCCCCAAAATCTTGAACCATGGCCCTTCATACGTTCATGGGATCCTTCACAGATTTTTAGGCAACTCTGCATGGATCTCGAGACTCATAATCTCTCTAAAATAATTTTTATTATTCAATCAACACAAAGAGGCCTTTGCATAGGGTTTTCCCATGAAAGGAAAGAGTCCTAGACTTTTTTTTTTATCAGTGTCCTAGTTTATTGAGACTTAATACAAATATAAAATCTTACTTGTAATACTTTTTAAAAACCCACCTCAATCTAATTTGAACTCTTGGATAGCACAACTTTGCTTGCTTTCCTCTATTTCATCTAACTTGTGCTAATCCTATTTGAGAGCTCTTCTTCAAATCCACTATTTGATTATAAAGTAGAGCATAACTAGTGAAGTCTATGGCAAACTGGGACTAAATTATTTTTTATTTCAAATAAATCCTCCTCTGGGCTATCATGTTCACTAAATTTGCACTCCGTGTATTCCGTCTTTCTTCTGATAATTTTCATCTCATTGACTCTAAAGCTTTTCTCCATAATTTCAGCTTATCATTTGTTTCTTTCTTTGCTTGAGCAATTAATACTATGTTATCTGCAAATAGCATGTACCATGTGATCTTTGTTAGAGCAATAAATATCTTAGGCAAACTAATCTTCAATCAAGATTTAGGCATAACTTATTTGTGAGAATATTCGCCGATAAAATTAGAGAAGTCGCCTCCGTGAAATTCTTTGAGGAAAATTCTACCTCGCTTCTATCTCCCTCTATACGATGGGCGTGATTTCATTTAGTGGAGATGAAGAGGGGATGTTGTCCTCTTTTATAGCATGCCCTTGAATCCTAACCCATCAAGGATTCAAGGGAGAGGTGTATCACTAGAAGATAGGGATTGACTTACCACAAACCAATAAAGTTGAAACCAACTCCTTAAGTTGCGTGGAGTGAAATCACGTAACAAGGAAATCCCAAAGTCTTTAATTAATCATGTTTTAATTAAAATAGGAAAAGGGTAAAGTTATTGTGTGGGTCACAAATACCCAATAATTTCCCACGTGAACCACACAATAACTTTAAAAATAATATATATATATATATATTTTTTTTTGATAAAACAAAAGAAAAACAAAGAAAAACGTCATGATTGACTTAGTTCAAAAACGGATGCCCATCCTTTAAAGTTTTGTAAAAATATTGACTTTCAAGATTTTGATGTAACACGTATTCTCCCAAGTTCAATAACAATCTTAATGTTGGATCATGAATGCTAATACTGTATAATTTCTTCAAATCTCATTATGACAGTTTCATAGTCAAGACACTAATATCATCAATAAATTGGAGAGCACATTGTGGTTTTAGTGATACCAGAAAATATACACTTTAATGCAACTTCTTGTGTATATCCCTTCATTCGTCCTGCTTCATACCCTAAGGTATGTTGTCCTGATATATTTCGGCATACGCCATGTGAAAACCATCACCCACCTATCAGGACAAAAGCTATACAAACCGTGGTGCCTAATCACGATAGCTCAAGCAACCTTATTTGAGCACTTATGCTCCCAGACAATCACATTGCATATGCACAAATAATAATAATAATGATGGTACCAAAATGAAAGCATCAATAAAATGAAGCATAATATATGCAATAAATATATCATAAAATAAGATAAAGCATTGTGGAAACAGAAGCTCCCACTCAAATAAAGTCCTCAAAAGACTCTAATATTCTCAATCTGGTCACCTCAGTTTAAATGAATATACTTATCATTAGTGAATTTGATATTGTCCTTTATTCTTAACTCCCATTAAATGCCTCATCTTCAAGAAAATTGATATAACTAATTTCAATGATTGTAATTATTTACTAAAGAACCATATTTAACACTAATAGAATCCAAAGTAATAGTCAAATTATCACCTAAAGGAGTAAAACTATAAATAATTCTAATAAGTCTAACATTGGCAATAAAATTTGTCCTCAATAAATAGAATTTGTTCAGAATACCTCCTCATTACCAAAGAATAGCTTTTCATTCAACCTGAGGCTCCTTCTGCTGATTAGCCCCTCCTTGCTGCTTCTTTTTTATAATATTTTTCAATAAGTAGCAATCTTTCTTGATATGACCTTTCTTCTTGCAGAAGTAGCAACTATCATCATTGTTAGTCTTTACAACATTCAGATTGGAGTCTTCATTTGTTCTCTTACCATTGTGGTAGTTTTGCTTCTGACCCTTCTTCTTAAAATTTTTCTTATGAGCTGGCTTATAAGCCGGATTGTAGCCAAAATTAGCAGACTCTACTTGGTTTCCTCGAAGCCTCTCTTCTTCAATCACACACATCGAGATCAATTAATTTAAATCCCATTTATCCTTTTGAGCGTTGTAATTTACTTTAAAGGTATCAAATTGCTTAGGAAGAAAAGCAACAGTTAGATGCACTACGACATCTTCTTCGATTGTAATTCCTTGTTCTTTAAGTTTCATAGCCAGCATGGATATTTTAAGAATAAATTCTCGCACACTCCCATTTCCATCATATCGCATATTGACCAATTGCACTAAGTAGCCGTACTGGAAGGACTTTACTGTTCCAACGAACTGGTCTTGGATGATCTTTAACAATTCTTTGGCTGTTTCGATAGTTTTAATACCACCTCTAATGGGTTCAGTAATAGAAGCACGTATGATCATTATCGTCATACGATTTGCCTTATCCCAACGAGCATATTGGGCCTTTTGGATTTTAGTGGCGTTGGACGATAAAGTTGGCTTGTCCTCCGAGAGAACAAAGTCATAGTCCATATATCCAAGGGTCAAATCAAGACCCATCCGCCAAGAGTTATAGTTAGTGCCATTAAGTTTTTCAATACTGGTCATCTTTTGGTGTAAGACTGATCCGTCCATAGCTTATATGAAAAATAATGACTATCAGCACATTGTTCAATTAGAACTTTATAAAATAAAAATTCATACCCGGGGTTGAGGTTGAATTAATCAGAGTGTAAACAAGCATGTACAAAGGAACATTCACTCTGAGGGACAGACTTCACTCATTGTCTCAGCATCACCTTTGGGCAGAAGCTTTGACTTATCGTAAGTCTCCCTAAGTTGTGTTTAGGAACACACATAAACCTAGTCAGATGTATTTTTTGGTTTGATTGAAGCTATCCATCAGCTTAGGCCAGAAGTGTCGCTCCTCTCTCACCTAGACACATATGACTATTCTACTCATTCTATCTACATGAATTTTCTAAATCAGCTTTGGCCAGAAATAGTAGTTCACATAGACGAATGCACATGCAATCTTAATGAAATTGGATTTCAAAATTTAAGGATAACGTGTCCTCCATAGATCGGTCACCTTTGGGCAAACTACAAACCTACTTTGGCTACGCATCCCGAAACGATTGCTTTACCGTTCTATCTAAACCCCTTTATAGATAGAACTAAAACTCTTAGGCATTCTATCATGTCATTAGTTCAATGTTTCATACCCTAAATACATTCATATACCAAGTTTAGGGAAAACAGAGTCATAAAGTGAAGATGCACATGCAGTAATTACAAACAATGACATGATAGTGTAAGAGTATTCATACATAATATTCAAAAAGGAGTTAAAAAAAAAATTTATTTGAAAAATAAAACAAATTGATGACCTTTAAGTGAAATTTTCAAGTTTAAAACAGTGTCAAAATGTCTCATAAACTAGTCCAAAGTGTAGTTCTTGTCGAATAGACCAAAATCGATAGGTCATATGCGCAAAACAGAGTTTTATATCTCAAGATATCGTGTTTAAAAGTTTGAGTCCAAAAGGGTTCAGTCTGGCGACAGAAACAAGTTCTGAGTTTTAAAGCTTTATTTGCAGCTGGCAGAAGTAGTGCAGTATAGGGGCTGCAAACAAAAACTAAATAGAAGTAGTTTGGGTCGTGGGTCAAACCACGGGTCATGAGCTGAGTCATTGGGCCGGGTCATTGGGCCAGGTCATTGGGTCGGGTCATTGGGCCAGGCACGGACCCGACCTGGTCCGAGAAGCCTTAACCCTAACCTCCCTCTACTGTTCATCTTCCTGAATTTTTTTATTATTATTATTATTATTATTTTTTCTTTATTTTTTATAACAGTTGCAGGAAGCAACAGTAGCCGCCCCCATGGGGCTTAACCGTGCCCCCTCACCGGTCAGCTCTTGGCCGACGGTCCAGTGCACCGTCCGGTCGGCCCCGACGCTGGCAATCGGCCGGTGTCAGCCCGGTGGACGGACGGCGCCGGACCGTTAGCCAAAAGGATTGCAATTTTTTTTTTTTTTTTTTTGAAGATGCTGCCATAAGTAATTCCGACCCCGCCTTTCTTCCGTCATCGGGCGGTCTTGGCTAGATCTACCAAAAGGGTGTAAATTTTTTTTTTTTTTTTTTTTTTATTGAAAATAAATATGCCCTAACCGGGCTTTGATACCAATTGTTAGAGCAATAAATATCTTAGGCAAACTAATCTTCAATCAAGATTTAGGCATACCTTATTTGTGAGAATATTCGCTGATAAAATTAGAGAAGCCGCCTCCGTGAAATTCTTTGAGGACAATTCTACCTCGCTTCTATCTCCCTTTATACGATGAGCGTGATTTCATTGAGTGGAGATGAAGAGGGGACGTTGTCCTCTTTTATAGCATGCCCTTGAATCCTAACTCATCAAGGATTCAAGGGAGAGGTGTATCACTAGTAGATAGGGATTGGCTTACTACAAACCAATAAAATTGAAACCAACTCCTTAAGTTGCGTGGAGTGGAATCACGTAACAAGGAAATCCCAAAGTCTTTAGTCAATCATGTTTTAATTAAAATAGGAAAATGGTAAAGTTATTGTGTGGGTCACAAATACCCAACAATCTCTTCTTGTACGTCTATGGTGAACACATCCATGACCAGGGCAAACAAATAAGGGCTCAATGCAGATCCTTGATGCAGCCCTACTTCGATAGGATACTCACTCATCTCTCCACACGTCGATCTTACACTAGTTACCATCCTCTCATAGATGTCTTGGATAATCTCAATATATAAATTCAGGATGCATTTCTTCCTTAGTGTCCAAAGATTATTTGTCTCTACACTCTATCATAAGCTTTTTCTAAGTTGACAAAGACCATATGTAGGTTTTCCTTCTCCCTCTGAACTTCTTCATAAGTTATCTCAATAGGAAAATAGCTTCCATTGATGATCTTCCCGACATAAATCCAAACTTGTTCTTTGTGAAATGACATAACTTAAAATACTGAACTGACATTTAGTGGTTGAGTTGCCACATATAATTAAAGCTAGTGCGTAGCGACGAGCACGAATACCAAGTGCTCAACAATCATCAATCATCAAACATTTCATTTTGAACCGCCCTTTTGATGTATGACTAAAATCGAATCACCTTAGGGGGTCATACCCCCAATCGATAAGGAGCCATCCAATCAATATCTGACTTAACAGTTATCAATAATCAATCATATACTGGCCAAGTAACTTTTATTTTCAGCATTCTTGGTGCATCAATATGTTAGGTATTCCAATCAAAAAAATTGAGAAACTATTCACTATCGCATTAGGTTCCATAAATATAAAATATCAAGTACCAAGCATAAGGTATTAGGGAATAGTCATCAGGTATCAGATATCGGTCCTCAGGTACCAGCTATCGGTCATCAAATATCTGTCTTCTGATATCAGATATCGGTCATCAGGTGTCAGCTATCAAATACCATATTTTAATATTTTATAATTTTTGATCGTCCATTAAATATCAAATATCAGAATTTGGGAATCAAAACATGTCAATATACAATTGCAGTAATCAAATTCTGTCATAAACCGGTTCAGTAAAAAAAATTTCGGATTATCGGCCAATAATTTGAAATTTCCGAAATTTCGGCGCTTAACCGAATTTCACCTTATTTTCGTTTCGGGTAGGCCCGGAATCGAAACGTTTCGGCCGAAATTTTGATCCATGATCTGTAGTTGAGCAAATTGCCAATGTACCTTGATCCTTTTTTTTCTGCTCGGTAAGCAAACGGGGTTGGAAGGGTCCCCCGCCATTAGATTAACCGAAAAACAGGATGAAGAAAAAATCTAAACATGGGACTCAAAATGCACAAGATTCCGCAGGAGGGTGCATGCTCTTTACAGTCTAATTCTTGCTTCTATGTTTGTGGGTGTTCCAAGGGATTCAAGTCGCAGCAGGTACTTACATTGATTAAGAGACTTCATTGACTTAAGGGTACCTCTGTTTGCACCACCAGAATTCTAAGGGCGCCTCTGCCGAAAGTCATTGACTACTTTGAACTAGACGATGGAGATCGTTCTTGATTCCAATCTTCCACACAATGGATCTTGAGATCATTGACATACCATTAGATGATCAGATTTTGATTCCATATAACACACATCCCGAAAAGTTATCCAAGAACCACATTTGTTGTACGCCCATGAACAGTGGTTTTCATCTGTGGTGCCCTTAAGAGTTTCGTTGAGTGCAAATAGAGAGAACCCTTGACCCTGTTTTTTCAATTTCTATTTAATGCGTTCCAGCTATGTTTTACGGAAATTTGAACCACGTTGATATGTGAAAATTTATTTTGGGAGGCATCATATGCATGGCACGAAATAAATTGAGATTAATGGTGAGAGATGGACGAGATATTAAGATCAGTTCTAGTGGCATGCAACGCTCGAAACGTTCTTGCAAATTTGAATTAGAGCCTTAAGGAAGCATTGAAATGAACCTCTAAAGTAGGCAGCTCGACAGCTTATACAAATTGGGCCACTCAAATTGGTGAAGGAGTTGGAATAATACACCATGAAGCTGACCAAAAGGAAAAGTTATACGAAAAAGAAGAAGCAAAAAATCAAAAACAAAGAAGACCAAGAGGCTCCCACAACAAAGAAGGCTAAAGCCCAAATAAACTATCAGAAATCGAACTGCTCCGGAATATCATCTGGCCCAACTTTCCTCAAACTGACCCACAAACACATCAGATCCTTGATGTACTTTAAAATCTGCCCCACCGGACGCCGCTTCCTATGGAAAATATGCTTGTTTCTTTCCAGCCAAATGCCCCACAAGATGTCAAAAAAATCCACCTTCCAAAAGACCCCCTACTGGCCCTCGAACCGCACCCTATACCAGGTAAGAAAGTGACTTGGAATAGACCCAGGAATAGCCCAATGCATCTCAAAAGATCTTAAGATGACCACCCAAATCTCTGATACAACCCATCAATGAAGGAAAAGGTGATTAGCCGACTCCTCATATTGTAAACACATCACGTTCTATTCTGCACATCTCTACCTCGCCTAATCAACTGGTCCACCGTCAAAATCTGGCCCCACATGACTGTCCAAGCAAAGAACTTCACTTTAGGGGGAATGGGGGCTATCCACAACCTCGCCCAATCCATCTTAATAAGAGGTCTGAAGGCTAGCATATGATAGAAATAGCGAACCGAGAAACTGCCGTTAGAGCTTGGGGACCAGCACCTGCAGTCCTAATTCATGTGGTTTCTCTTCACAGTATGAACCAAAGTGTATAAATGAAGAAAATGTTGAAACCCGTCTTCCATCAGCATCCGCCTCGTAGCGATATATCAGCATCCGCCTCGTAGCGATATTCCCTACCGAAGTACCACCTTGATCAAGATAGAGATCAGCCACCCAACACTATGTGTCTGCCACAATCTACGTTAGTTTTGGCAGCAGCTGTAGCATGGCCAGACCTAAATTTGATAGGAAATGGGCTGTGTGCCAGAAATGTGGCAGCAACTATAAGCCCACCAAATCAGAGTCCCAGCCTAAATTTTATGCCCATAATCCCAGTCTCTCTTGACTAGGGGTGCAAATTCCGTTAACGGAACGAAACCGAATTCAAAATTTCTGTTGTCGGTTTGGTTCAGCCTGAACCAAAACTGAAACAAAACAAATCGGTTCGATTAAGTTTGGAAACTCGAAACCAAAACTGAACTGAAACCGAAAAAATTGGCCCGGTTCGTTTTCAGGTTTTTTCTTTTCTTAGTTTTTTGGGAACAAGAAAAAGAAGAACCATGATTTGCTTCGCGCATGGGAAAAAAACAAACTCAAATCCATTCACTTGTTTGGCAAAGTGAGCAAAACAAACCACATTTTTCCAGTTTTAGGTCGGTTTTGTAAACCTACCCAACCGTTTTTCGATTTTGGGTCGATTTTGGTTTGGTTCAGTGGACCGGTGTTTCGGTTCAAAACTTGGATTCCTGCTCTTGATATATAAATCAATGGGCTCTTGAGGCTCCATGGCCCACAAGCTTATAAGTCCAAGCTCCGGCCAGTGTCATTAGCTTGCTGAGTCTTGGTAGCTCTAGATTTTCTCTTCACTTGTTTGTTATGTCCATTTGAAGGCTCTTAAACAAATGATTATTGACACACACAATCTAGTGTGCGCCACCTCTTGACCACCATTGATAGAAGAGTAGTTTCACGTGTACTTGACAGGCCCAACCCATATTGGGCCAGATGTCTGCCAGTCAAGGATTTAAAGTTCAATATATATCGGCTAGGTCCCAAGCCGATACATATTTGATCAAACTGACCGATATTAAACCATTTTTTCTATTTTTAAAATTATATTACTACAAAATTTTGAACTTTCACTGGTGGCCCAAAGCCACCGGCAAAACTTCAAAAGCTGCCGGTAAAAGTATTCCGGGCGGCTTCACAGCAGCCACTAATTCCTTTGTCGGGGATATTATTGCCGACAATAAACTTTTTTTTGCCAACGGCTACGATCCGTTGGCAATATTTTCATAACGGTCACTAAACGACATCATTACCGGCAGCTGTATTTTTTTGCCAACGGCTTGGACCGCCGGGAATACTTTTTAAATTTATGAAAAGAATCTTTTCCCGGCGGGTTCAATCTGCCGACAATGTTTTCTTCCACTGGCAATGTTTTAGCAATGGTCACTAACCGTCCTCATCACCGGCGGCCATATTTTCTTTGACTGCGGCTTCTGACCGCCGCGGATACTTTTTAAAATTACAAAAATAATCGTTTACATGCAGCTGTAGTTTTATTGCCGGCGGCTTCTGGCTGTCGCGACTGCTCTTTAAAGTTTCGAAAAGAGTCTTGTTGGCGGCTATTCCAATTGGAACTGCCGACAATGACCATATTTTTGGTGTATTAGGCTATCAGGAATAATATTATTGCCGGTAGATATGGCTGCAGATAATTGTCCTTAATATTTTCCTCTAGGTGGTTGTCGGCAAAAATATGTATTTTTCCAGTGGAGCTACAACTTGCACCCTAGGTTAGTATACAGTGGCACGCATTTAGAAGAAAGACTTGGCATTTTTGAGATATGTGCCATGTAAGACACCATCTAAGCCGTTTAATTTGAAGGCCATGATATAAAGATTTTTCTTGCCCAAATTCGGCACAAAACGTGACCTCGATCACCTGATTTTTCTTGCCTTAATTAATAATTACATATAGAACACACGTAATCATCTCAAAGAAAACAAAAAAATTAATGCAACAAAAATTGTGTCTCATGGGAATTAGTATCCTCATGTTGTGGACAATCCTCTCTCATAGTAGTATGGCAACAATGATCGGGTCAGTCTCCTCCTGTCAAAATTAGTTCGTGCAAGGTACTACATCAAGATTGTCCATGCCTAATAACATCGTCAAAAAACTAATAACAAAATTATATAAAAGAAAGTGTGATTAGATATAGATACCTTTCTTCCTTCTACTCCATGGCTGCTGAATACAAGAACAAGTGCAACATAAAGTATTACTACCATTTTCTTCAAGCCCATTTTACAGACACTAAACCAATTTATTGATGGATTACTCAATCAATCAACCACCTATTTCATTCCTTTAGATTATGATCAAATGGTGGCCCATGCCCGAGTTTAGGAAACTCAGGCACCTATTGATTCGTGACTTATTTAAGGACCTAATACTGATGCAAAAAGTGAGATTTTTTTTTTTTTTTTTTTTTTTCTGTTACCCACTTTTTGGTGGCATGTATTCAAAATGAATGAACCATCATTAGGTTGTTGAATTCTTTCTTTATGATTTAAACTCAACCACAAGTGATATCAATTCTCTTATATATGTCATTGTAAATTATTGGTGTAGCTGATTTATCAAACATGCCTAACACCAAAGCGAAGAGTAGACATGCTCTCTCATGCATTTGAGGTGCTAGGTGAGCAGCAACACAAGAATGCAGTTCGAGAGTTGACAAGCTCACTGAAATATGTTGACATAGTGAAAACTCAGCGAAGCGAAGAGTAGACAGGCTCTCTGTCAACATGAGTGAAAAGGCTCTCTGTCAAAATTGAAATTAGATGATAAAATACTAACTCAAAAATTAAAGTGTTATCTAAGCCCCAAACAGATACCAAATCTACACCATAGAAAGCCTAATTTTAGAAAAAGCTTATAGAGCCTGCATATACTTATAGAACCAGCCAAGTCTACGAGAAAAAGCTTTCCATTTTTCACTCTGTCAACATATTTCAGAGAGCCTGTCTACTCTTCGCTTTGGTGTAGTTCGATAGAACATGCCAAACACCTTGCCTTATGCAATCATGTGAAGTTGTGAAAAAATACTTAATGGCGACAACCTACTTTTGGATTTATTGATCCTTCCCCAGGCCATTGGATTTGTTGTCATTGACTCCAGTCCAGCTAAAATTCCTGTATTGAGAAGCCATATGAACAAGGGCATATGTTTGTTGAAAACAAGAACGTGGTACCTGTATTAAAAGCATGCTTACCGATGTCATAAAATCCGGCTTTTATGGCAGCAGCAACGTTAGCAACTGCTTGAAAGCCAGAAGAACATTGCCGGTTCACAGTTCAGCATGACTCCAATCCAGTTTCTGCATGATCCAAATAAATTTTCAATGCAAAAATAAAAAATAAATAAACAGATGGTTTGGGGACAGAAAATTACTAGGAAAGTCAGCATAGAATGACACCATCATGCATTCACTCGCTCTTTGAGAACCTTGTGTGCATGAAACTTAGAGACCAAAATGCAACCAGATGCTATTAAATTCAATAAAACTCTTACTCAAAAACTCCCAAACTAACCTCATTCAAGTGTGTTTTTAACTCTAATCACTAAATATCTAAACAGACACCAATGAAACTCTAATTCGCTTGTTAAATTAGCTCTGAAATACAGAATTTACATAAACATACTGCAAATATAGACATCAACCAAACCATATATTTGGCCAACCCAGTATGGTGTACAAACCCATAGATATCACACAAATAGCCATCAATCAAATCATCTCAAAAAAGAAAAAAAAAATAATAATAATAAATAAATAAAAATACACACACACCAGTCAAAGTCATTCAAATTAGACTAAAAGAGACAAAATTGAAATCAGATGATAAAATACTCATCGCACCCTGTAATACTTGCCTGTTGATAATCATGCTTTGACAAAACAACCAAATAAAACATGCATATCTTGCAAAGTAATCATGCTTTAGCGTGCGCAGTGGGTACCCAAAAACTCAAACAATGTATAAAGAACAAGGTATATAACTCAAGCCAGATCTCAACAGATTGAATCCTCTCACTTTCCTCTCGATTTCACGACTCCTTATCGCTGAGTTCCATCCCCCTGTTTAGTCATAAGGTGCCCAACAAATTCATTGTTTCCTCTTTCTTGATTTTCTATATGTTTTATTTTATTCGTTTTGATCAATGAATACATGAGTTGGTTCTTTGATTTGGATTTGGTTCCTCCATGCAAAATAGTTCCAATTGACAAATTAGATCTGCTATTGTATCGTAGAGGAAGTGATCTTTGAGGAGGCGACAATGGATAGAAAATATTTACTTAAAAAGAATCGTAGTGGAAGTGTTCTTCAGGATTGATGGGGCGTTGGAATTGGAAGATGACAGTGAAAGGGTTATTAGTGATAACTAGGATCTTCGACATTCTCGAGAGAGCAGTGAGGTGAGGTCTTATAGATGAGAGAAACCAAAAGAAGGTGTTATTAAAGTTAACACCAAAGGAATCATAATTGGGACTCAGGCGGGAATAGCTGCTGTTTTTAGACAATCCGCTGGTCATTTGGTCCATGTCATTGCTGAGAAGAGATCCTCGAGTGATATTTTATTGGGGGAAATTCATGCAGCTTAGTTAGCTTTGGATTATGCAAAGGATGTTGGAATGAATAAGCTCCTTGGTAGAATGTGAATCTGATTCACTAGTCAATATTATTAATGGCAACTTATTTTTTTATATAACCTGGGTATCAGAGCCTCTTAGAGCACCTGCCTAATACCAGGGGCACATGCGCACCCCAGATGATACCTTGGAAGTACTACAGAGAAATTGTACTCTTAAAACAATCCCAGAGTTCCTTTCAAAAGACTAAGGTAATTCATACTAAGCTTCAGTGCAATAGACCTGCTGGTATGCTTGCTCAGCTTGGATAGGATCCAAGTTCAGTCATCAAATGGACTGATCAGGAGGATGTTCCCATTTCCTTTTTATCCCTTCTTCATGACAATTTTAATTCTTTCTATTCTCTTATGCAATTATATTTTTGGAGCTATAATTGAGAGGTGAGGACCTCAGCAACCTCAGCTTAACTTTTGGAAAAAAAGGAATCAACACCCAGTCAATGGTAAAAACAAGTCTATGACAAGATTTTTTTTTTATAACAAAATCTAGGACAAGATTGTTGCATGACATTAGAGACAAGATAATAGGTTGGATTGTTCTTCACAAAGAACGCAAAGGCCATAGCGGGGACATGATTAGAAGCACTGGAAAGCATGCCTCTTAGATTTTTTTTTTTTATCAGTAAGCACGTCTCTTAGATGATTGGGATATTTGGCTGGAAAGAAATAACAGAGTTTTTTCGAAGGTGGGGAGGCCGTTTAAGTATGTTGTTACTTCGGTTAGGGATTTTGCCCGAACTTGGGTCAGTCTTGCTCACAAGGAGGGGTCGATAGGGAAAGGTGCTTCTTAGATGATTGGGATAACCTGCGTTTGAACCCTTAACCCTTCTGCGGGGGTTGTTTCCAGCTCATCCTTGGGCTGCCTAGTTTGGCTGGGTGTGAGTGGGACAGGTGGGCTTTTGGGTAGCTTCTATCTACCTTGTTTGTTTTTATTTTTCTTGTACTTGGTTTTGCTTTTTTAATGAATTTCTTTGTTACCGATCAAAAAAAAAGTGTGCCTCTCATGAGGCACCGTGAAAAAAAGAAGCCAATGAGGCAGACAAAAGGGCTGATTATCTAGAAAGCAAAAAGAGCTACTTTGGGACAAGAGAGAGAGACTTCCAGATGCTCCAAACATGGTTGGAGTAACCATGGAAGTCAGTTATGCAACATGAAGCAAGCAATTGAATGGTTTACAAAATGATAAGGCATGCTCATACGGAATACCAAGCATTTAATGTAAGCGTTCACAGAAGCTTGATCATTGGAAACGTGTTTCATCTATTTTTAAGATTTGATTATAAGATCGAATTATCAATAAGTGGTATTTGGAGTTGGGAATTCAAGCATTTGTTTGAGTCATGAACACAGAAGCAGATAGATTTCCTACTTGAAATAATAAGATGTCTCCAAATATCAATCAAATATTTGCAGGTAACTCATTCAAGGCAGGGAAGGCTAATGAGAAATATACGGCCACCTACACATAAGTTAAACTGGAAAAACTGTTTCTGAATTTACATAGTTTTTGTCGATAAAAAAAAAATGTTCTAGTTTATCAAGAAGAATTAGTACATGCAAATAAAAATCATAAAAACAAAATACCACTTCTGGTCTTCTGATAAGTCATGCGTACGACACATTCCCTTGATTTCGCAACAGGGGACTATATCCAACAGATATCCTTTTCAGTTAATAACCTTTGCAATTGATAAAAAATATAACAATTCAACTAAGCATCAAAAGAACTAGGACGAATGTTAAGAGATATTTTATCAGATGCAAGAGAAATCTTATCAAAATGATCCAACATATGCAGCTGAACAATCACAAAACAGAAACTCTTTAACGTCAATGATCTCATCTCATAGGAAATAAAAATAAAAATAAAAAAAATAAAAAAAATCTACTAACAACAACAGCAAAAAGAACCCAAAATATGGCAAGCAGGGGACATGCCTTGTATCAATATTTGAAGAACGGATGCTGTCATTTGAGGGTGCCACCTGGAAATTCAAACCTGTTCTATATGATTACATCTCACAACTACAACAGGGAAACATATGCACATGACTACCACATGATGCATAGAGCTGCCCAGCCTAGCTATGAGCGAGGACCAGCTGCTTTTGTTACTTTCTCTTCAATAGAGAAAATTCATCAAACAGTTGGCATGCAAAATAATACGACGCAAGACAGCCACAATATAATTATGTCCTTAACACTAATATCAGTTTGTAACTTACGAAATATAAAGAAAATTACAAATTTGCATTCATGAAATAAGAATGAGTGAAATATTAAATTTTTCTACATGGATTCCAAGCAAAAACCAGCCAACAAGAAGAATAGAAATATACAGTGTTCTAAGGCATTTCAGGCCTCCAATTTGAGGAGGGAATGGCCCAGTCAACTTGTTATTGTGAAGATCCCTGTCATTCAAACAAGCTAAACATATTAGAAATTTCTTTGAAGAAAGGGGTGTCCTCACATGGCACAAGTCCAAATTAGAAGTTTCTCACAAGTCTAAATCACTAACTCTTGTCATTTTTCTCTTTTCTCTAAAAGAAAGAGTTAATCAAGAAGTTTTCCCATAATTTTCAAAAAACTTTTCTCATTTTCAATAAATCATTAACTCATTGCAATGTCTTTCTCTTTCACAAGTCATGTTTTTTATATTCATTCACCATCGTCACAGCCTTATCTCATCACCATGCTCTTGCTTTACAAAAAAAAATAAAATTGAGCAGAGATTAGTGAAACAGTGACTGCTAGGAGATGATGATGATGATGATGAAAACTTAGTAATAAAAGAGTAAGCACTAGGTTTTTGGTCCCCTTGTCACTAATTTATAAATTTGAGATGTTTGCCATATGGAGTAAAAAATCTCATCATCTTATTCAAAGCAATCAACAGTAATAAAAGAGAGCCCAAGCAATCCAGTCTGTTTCATTGATGATGATGATGATGAGATTAGGCTAATCAATCTCTGAATTCTAAAAATCTGAAAATTAAATTTTCAGTTTTGAAAAATAGAATTAATATATATATATAAACAAGACATTGAACAGAGCAGTTTCATTATACCAAGATAGTGATAAGGAAAAGAATGTAAACCCTAACCCTAAACCTGAAACTCCCAAATTTAAACCTTAGATTCCTTAAAAAAAGGCTTAAACCCTTACCTAAGCATAAACTTAAGGCTGCAGGAAGGTGGAATCAAATTCGCAAACTAGGCTTAAACCCTTACCTAAGCATAAACTTAAGGCTGCAGGAAGGTGGAATCAAATTCGCAAACTAGGCTTAAACCCTTACCTAAGCATAAATCTAGCTAGATTAGATTCAAGGTGCAGCCCCAAGTTAAAAAAAAAATAAAAAAATCAAAGGCGAGGCTATCTTATTTTAGTTATCGTGAACAATTTTCCCCACATCATGATCACAGTCGCTTCAAGTCCTACTTTAAGCAACCGTGATCATAGTTCAGGAAATTTTTTTCACCATGAACAGTATAGGATAGCCTACTTTTGATATCTTACTAAAGGGCCACACAATTAATCCAATATACTTTAGATTTTTGCCCCAAGATGGCCCTTAGCTATGCCTAGTTTTTTTGCGATGCTCCATTTTGGTATTTTAGCCCGACTTGTATTTTGCTATTTTTTAATAAAATTTGTAGTTACCAATCGAAAAAAAAAACACAAATTTATGTGTAGATATGGAAACTAAGAGCATCATGCTCAAATCAAAATTTCCAAATGAACTTGGTTCATAGAAAATCATAGAATCTAGAAGATCAAGACAAAGAAGACCATGTGCATAGAGATGCATAGAATCTAGAAGACCAAGCAAATTTCTTAGCACATATAAGATTCGCATAAAAAATGAACAAGGAACACACACCTTAACAATAAAATACACATCAAACCCTAATTTTATGACACAAAGTCAACGCACTTCCACACAAGCAGGTAGAGCCCTCAAACTCAAGCCAAACAGAAATAACTATGAACATTCGCATTCAGTCACAAAGGGCCCTTAGATTTCGAAACCCTACCTTCACGTAATACAATAAACCTAATTTTTTTAACGAACTTTAATTTACAAGAGAAAACCCTAGGTTATGATACATTAATTTCAAAAACTAAAACCCTATCTAAAACCTTCAAAAACCACCTATCTCAACCATTTTTAATCCTGAGACAATCAATTTCAGCAACCCCTAATATACAATCGAATGCTTAAAATTCGAATATCTTTAATGACGTTCCATAAAATGTCAAAAATCAGTTAGGATATTGATTGTTACCTTGCCTAAGGCGAGGAAGTTGAGAAAATTGTGCGGAGAGATCCCACCCTAATTTTTAAAGAGAGAAAGAGAGAGGGGGAGAGAGATTGAAGAGAGAACGATTTGTAGAGAGAGGAATCAGAGAGAGATTTGTAGTGAGAGATTCAGAGAGAGCCAACCCCTAATTTTTAGAGTTAGGGAAAGACGTGGAGAGAGATCGAAGAGAGATAGAGAGAGATTTGTAATTGAAGAGAGACAGACAGAGAAGTGGGACGAGATTGTTTTTAATTTAGTAGTCAACAGTGACGATGTCGAAAAACAGAAACAATCATCTCCTCTCCAAAATCCTCCAAAATCTTCTCAACAAACCCCACCCAAATTCCTCTCACATCCCTCCTCCTCCATCGACACTCGATCACGTGACTAATCCTCAACATAAAGAACATTACGTGAGGAAACTCCGTTCCCTCCTCCATACGCGCTAGTTCGCATCCGCTCAAACCCTAATCAAATCTCTCGCCCTCCACTGCAAAACTCTCACCATTTCCCCCTCTCCCATTAAACCATCTCCCTCTGATCTCCTTCTGACAGCCTACACTTATCTCAAAATGTCTGCCGAGGCTAAAGAAACCTTCTCCTTGATCCTAAACACCAGAGTTTTTCCCTCTCTTTCTGCTTGCAATCCCCATCTCGAAGCCCTAGTTTCCACTGGAAAGTATCACGAAGCTCTAAGCACCTTCTATGAGTTCATAGCCAATCCCCGGCGCCACCCTGACACTTTCATGTATAACAAAGCAGTCTAGTCAGCAGTTAAAATGGGCAATTTGAAGCGAGCTTTTGAATTGAAGGAATTGATGGAAAACCAAGGCCTAAAACCGGATTCTTTTACCTATAATGTGATCATAATCGATGGAAAACAGAAACAATCATCTCCAAAATCCTCCAAAATTCCTCTCACATCCCTCCTCCTGAACATGAAGAACTTTACGTGAGGAAACTCCGTACCCTCTTCCATATGCGCCAGCTCACATTCACTCAAACCCGAATCAAATCTCTCGACCTCTACCACAAAACTCTCTCCCATCTCTTTTCCCACTCTCCCATTAAACCATCTCCCTCTGATCTCCTTTTAACAACCTAAGCTGATCTCCAAAATCCCCTCAGCAAACCCCACTCAAATTCCTCTCACATCCCTCCTCCTCCATCGGCTCTCATCACGTGACTAATCCTCAATATGAAGAATATATCGTGCGGAAACTCCGTACCCTCCACCATACGCGCCATTTTGCATCCGATCAAACCCGAATCAAATCTCTCTCCCATCTCTTTGCCACCCTCCTCAGCATTTCCCCCTCCCCCATTAAACCATCTCTCTCTGATCTCCTTTTAACAGCCTACGCTGATCTCAAAATGACTGCCGAGGCTAAAGAAACCTTCTCCTTGATCCTAAACACCAGAGTTTTTCCCTCTCTTCCCGCTTGCAATCGCCTTCTCAAAGCCCTAGTTTCCACTAGAAAGTATCATGAAGCTCTAAGTACCTTCGATGAGTTCGTAGCCAATCCCCGGCTCTTTCCCGACACTTTCATGTATAATAAAGCAGTCCAGTCAGTAGTTAAATTGGGCAATTTGAAGCGAGCTTTTGAATTGAAGGAATCGATGGAAATCCGAGGACTAAAACTGAATTCTTTTACCTATAATGTGATCATATTGGGACATTGCAAATTAAAGGATTATGATGGAGGGTATGTATTGTGTAGGGAAATGGTGGAAAATGGTTTTTCTCCCGATGATTCTACTATGAATGAATTGATAACTGGCCTACGAAATGATGGTAGATTGTGAGAGGCTGATAATCTCTGCAGTTTTGATATACGGCTGTTGAGAGTTTGTAGTGGAGGTATGCTCTATCCTTCTGCACAAACTGTTAGCCTTACAAAATGCCAGATATTGCCATCGTATTGTACTTGATGTTGAATCATTATACCCTTTTAATGGTAAAGGTAGTTATAAATTATTCGTCAACATTTCAACTGAATATTTTCTTGTTTAAACTAATTATGTATTATCTTCCTGCAAGGATATTTTTTCCCTTCGTTTTTGAATTTTTTCTCGTAATAGGGAGTAGGGACTAAGTAAATTTTCCATTCTGTCATTATTCTTTTGGAAACTATATACGTGGGTTAACGTTCAGGAAAGATTTGAGTATATGAATATTCACATATTTTTTGTGAGGTTAAATGAATTCATCAGATAAACATAATCCCATTTCATACTTTTAAATAGAAAATATGGAAAAGGGGGTGTTCCTTGGTTTTCTTTGTGGATTAGGGAGTAATCTTTTAATTTTATATAAAACGAAAAGCTATATAGATTAGGATAATTCTGCTTGTTTTCTTAAAGCAATCATATTTTTTCTCATTTCATGAGAGAAGGCAAGAAAAAAGACTTAAGAAAATGAGAAGAAGAATTGGATTATTGGAACATCACAACTCAAATCTACCCATCATCCATTGTCTTCCTGCAATGCTCATCATCACTGTAAAAAACTCATTGCTGCAACATCACAACACTGAAGCTCACCTCATAGTTGCAAAAAAAGTCAGCAATCCATTGTCTTCGCAGTCACTGCAAAAAATTCAGAGGAACCCATCGTCTTTTCAGTGACTACAAAATAAACTCAAAGCAAAAAAAAAGCAGTGCAACTCCTCATCTTCCTGTGGCTCTCATCCTCGCTGCAACATCGCGATTTGCCCATTTAACCACTCAAAGATTGCAATCTCAGAGTCTAACCCTTAAACCCATCACACAGCTACAAGGAATCTGTGGACGGTCTATGGCTAGTTCTCTTTGTGTTTATACTCTTTGGCTGTATTTGGGAATGCTATTTGGGGGCAAAGAGCAGTTCTCTGCTCTGGCACAAAGCACTTTAGTATGGGACGGTGTTTGGTCGTAAGTGCTCTTAGCTCTTTCCAAGAGTGAAAGAGTTGAATTTGGGTATCTTTCAAAGAGCAATTTAAACCTGCTATTTTAAGTTGGCTGCTCTATGTCTCCAAACAGCAATCCCAAACACAACTTTAAGTTCTAAAATCTCCATTAGGTTCAATTTTATTACTCATGTTTCATGCATAGATTCCTTTGCTAAGCCATATTAAGTTGTAAACTAGTTGCACTCTTTCAATTATCTGTATCTTGCACTAACCCTTTTCCTTCAATTTCGCTTGCCATCCATTTTTGGAAGCTAGAGAGACTTAGCATGGGTGTAAAGTTATATCATTTGCCCCTTAAGAGTTAATTATGATTGTTCTCTTGCACTCAAATTCAGGATGTCAAATTCGGTTTCTTTCTTCTAGTTTTTCTTTAATTGACTGTGCATATTGTAAATACAGCCACTTTAAAGTTTATATTGTAAATACTCTGTTCAGATGAAAGAATGCTATTTACTTGATTTCCTTACAGGTTGAGTCGGCAGCCACTATTAGCTTATCTGTATTTGCTATTTTCAAGATAGCCAATAAAATTTCTTATGTCTTGATCCTACTTGTATAAAGATATTTTAATTGTACCCTAGGAAGACTTTATTCTTATTTCCCTTGATAAAATGGTCTTTGATTTTATTACTCGATGAAAAAATAGCCCCGCTCAATTTGCCACAACATCTATGCTCTGTAGCATGGATCAAAATCTTGGTTTCAGTTTCATTCACCACTCGAACCATACTTTGGTCAAATTTCGGTCAAATTTTTGAAAATTTTAGTAATTATCATAAATTTCCTCCAAACTTTGCAGAACTTTATTTTTTTATTATTTATTTTTAACTCTTTTCACATTATTAGAAGACGTGTTTGAACTATTGAGACTAAATCTGGCAAGATATCGACAACATCTCACAAAATTCGACAAGATTCAATAAGATTCGGAAAAATCTGGCTAGATTCGGCAAGATCAGGCTAGATACGACAGAACCTGACGATATTCGGTAAGTTACGGTACTTTGGAAGAGAATCCATCACAATCCGGCGAGCATCTGTCAAAATCGGGTAACTTTTGGCGAAATCCAACGAGATTTCGTCAAGATTCGACAATATCCGGCGAGATTTCGTCAAGCTATAAAAGAGGGAGAGAGGAGAAGAGAAAAAAAAAAATATAAACTAAGTGTAAAGGAATGAAACTCGGGTAAATGTATGGGAACAAAAAAAAAACTCGAAGTAAACGACCTTTTTAAAAAAAACAGTCAAAAGTGACATTCCAACTGTAAATTCAAAATTTTGGCCAAAATTTTGAAAATTATGAATTATTGGCCGATAATTAGAAATTTCGGCTATTAGCCGAATTTCACCTTATTTTCGTTCCCAGTAGGCCTGGAACCAAAATGTTTCGGCCAAAATTTTGATCCATGCTCTGTAGTTGAGCAAATTGCCAATGTACCTTGATCCTTTTTTTTTTCTGCTCTTTAAGCAAACGGGGTTGGAAGGGTCCCTCGCCATTAGATTAACTAGAAAATAGGAAAAAAAATAAATCTAAAAGTGGGTCTCAAAATGTACAAGATTCCGCAAGAGGGTGCGCAAGCCATCGTCACAAAGAAATAGAGAACAAAATAGCAGCAGTGGGACTTAGATACCCCTATGAATGCAAGATATGTCATTACAAATTTTGTGTATATGAGTGATCTCTTGTGGACTCCCTCATTATCAAATATTCGCCTATTCCTCTCCACCCATAAGTGAAAGAGTGTGGCGGCAATATATCGAGCTCCTTTTTTCCGAGCAGTACCGTGCAACCTATTGAGATCGATGAAATCATCTTGAAGGGAGGGTAGCGGGTGTCTTTTGATGTTCAACCTACTTAGAATCGAATGCCAAATTCATGCTGAGTATGGCATTTGAAGAAGAGGTGAGAGGGACCTTCATTGTCCGTGTGGCAGAGTGCGCATCTGGAGGGCATAATAACACCCCTGGCCATTAGCATAATATGAGTGAGGAGCTTCGCTTGAGCTGCTTTCAAAATGGTGCATGCATGTTTTGGGATGAGACGGTTGAACCAAACCATTTTCCGACTTCTCAAATTGCTTTCCATGCCAAAGGAGTGGAAAGTTTCCCAAGTTGTTCAGGCACACAAAGCAACCAATCCTCTTAAAGTGGGGAGATAGGAATGGTTTTAAGGGAATGGAGCCAAGAGTTGGTTAAAGTACCTGACCAACGGACCAAGAACCATTGAAAAGAAGCTCGGGGATATAGAAATCAGTTCCAAGTCCCAAGTTACAAGCTGCTCTGGTGCCATAGATATCAATGAGCCAGTCCTCAGGGGGCCAAGGATCTGTCCAAAATTTGATGGTGCTACCTCTACCCACCCATAATTTGAAGTGCTCAATATAGAATGGATGCATATTGAGGATTGCCTGTATTGCCCATGAGCAATTGGTGGGGTTGGAGATGCCCGAGAAAACATGCTTTCTGAAGTAAAGATGCTTAATCCAGAAAACCATAAAGAGGTTGAACTCTGGGTGCAAAGGTTCCAACAGAGTTTGATGAGAAGAGTCCAGTTCCAATCTTTGAAGGTGCGAAGCCCTAGGCCACCTTTTATTGGGATTTGCAAATACTTCTCCAACTAACAGTGATGATTTTATTGTTAGTGTCACGTTGATTCAAAAGAAACTTCATCAACTGCCATTCAAACTCCTTCATAACAGTTTGGGGAATAAGGAATGCACCATACAAAAATAGGTGATAGCTTCTAAGAGTGGAATTGATCAGCTCAAGCCTAGGAGAGAGCTTTGTACTTCCAATAGGTGATGGTGCCTCGGAGTTTGGGTAGAAAGGCCTCGATAGCATTCTTGCAAGAGGCAGAGAGTGGGAGACCAAGATACTTGATCAGTAAGACAGCATGCCGAAGCCAAGAATATAGGAGATTCACATCTTATCGGTTACTTTGCCACCAAAGATAATTTTCTACTTTGCATGGTTCATGAATAGGCTCGAAATCTGCCCAAATCGGTCTAGAAAATTTTGGATGACACATGCGTTGTGGGTGGAAGCTGCAATGAAGAGCATGAGTTATCTGCGTAGTTACTGGAAGCAACAAGAAGCGTGTGGTAAGTTGGGAGCGTGAGTGTCATCAAAAACTTAAAATTACACTATTTTATAGTTTGAAGTGCGAGCAGGAGCGAGGTTCTGAAGCGGGAGCGGCACACTAAATAGAAGATTCCTACTACTAGGGTCATCTGCAAATATAAGATGGGAGATACATAGGGGATTGTGCATCCGTGGGATCCGTGACGGTCCCGTCGCGGCGATGCGCTCACTTGCAAAAAATATAGAGTCACCACCCGGAGCTTTCGGTGTCCCAGGAAACCTAGTTCATTTTTATGAGCACCGAAGTGCTAAAAATATGACTCTGAATCCGGTCTACACCAAAGGCTCTTGGGTAGGGGCTTCAGATATCGATCGGGAAGGTGTTAGGCACCCGATCAACCCGCTTAACGCGGTCTCTATTAATGGCCAAAAATAAAATGAAGTAAAAGAAAATAAAATAGCTTCTTGCCCAAAAGGGCTTAGAATCCTATTTGTGCCCCTCCATTCCTACCGAAAAGTCGGCGGCGTAACGGCACAAATGGGAGGATGGAGGGAGCTAGAAAGAGATAGGAGAAGAAAGGGGAGAGCCGGAGCCCTCGGGCCCTTGTAGCACCGTAGGAGAGCCTTGCATGGCTTGCTTTGATGAGCTCTTGGAGGCTTTGTATGGTGTGGAATAGGGTTCTGACTCCTAAGACTTGAAGCTAAGAGGTAGAGAAAGGAGGCTAGGGGATCACACACACCTAGGCTAAGGGTTTTGGATGTAAGAACAAGCTTGAAATGAGGTTGGGAGATTCTGGAATTTGGATGAAAATGGTGCACAAAAGGGAGGAAGAACTTCTCACTTTGAGCTCTTTCTCTCTTAAGCAAATTTCTCAACTCTTAAACCAAGGGGAGGGGGGCTCTATTTATAGGAAAAGGGTGGATTAGGAGCGTGTTTAGATGCTAATCAAGGTTAGAAATTAGGTAATCTAGCATTTAAGGTTTCCTAGGGTTTCAAGGGTTTAGAGAAGTGTGAAGATGGGCTTTAATGGTGGATGATGGGTTGGTATTTCAAATCACCTAAGGGTTGCAAATAGGCACTAAAAGGGTGCAACAGAACTAGCAAAACACACCCCAAAGATCAAGGTGGTCAACAAGTCAAACCCCAATCACGATTTTTGAGGCAAAATCCAACAGTTACTGTTCATATGCCTGTGCAACTAATAGTTGCGCCAGACAAATATACAGTAAAACAGTGCCCAAATAGTTTTGGAAGTTAGTTCGCAAGGGTGGGCCCCACTTTTAACTCTGGCGCAACTATTAGTTGCGCCAGGCTTAAATTTGGGAGAATTGGTCTGGCGCAACTAATAATTGCGCTAGGCAAAATTATAACTAGCGCAACTATTAGTTGCACCAGGCCATTTCTGGGGAGAAATAGCTTGGCGGAACTATTAGTTGCGCCAAGTCCTTGGGGGGCCCAAGTGAATTTACTTTTCTGCTCTCCAGGCTTGGTTTGCCATATCTTTTGATGTATACCTTTGATTGGGGCGATTCTTAGACCGTTGGAAAGCTGACGACCTCTACTTTTTAATGGTATGAGATTCGATCACAGTAGGGGGCCGTGGCTGGTTTCGGCACCCCTCCTCAACCATTTGCATGATAAGGTTAGGTTCGGGATTAGAGCGGGTTCTAAGGGTCGAGATTGATTTCTAAAGGTTCGGGTCAGGTACCTAAGGGATCTAGGGTGATTCCTAAGGGTTTTGGAACGGCTCTTTAAGGGTTCTAGGGGGGTTCCTCAAGGTTCCATACATGCCATCAAGAGTTCAGAACTGCACCTCTCTCGAAAGGTGTTTCGATCGGGCCTTGGGCCGAATTTGAGTGTCTACAGATGCCCCTCTTTGGTATCTGATCACTAATGATCGAATGCCAAAGAAAAGAGACATCCGAAGAGGCCTAAGGCATTACTGACGGGTTCGCTGTATTCAGAATGAACTTTAAACATCAGATGATTAACATGGTGAGAAAACGAAAGCCCTGGATGTCAGGCTAAACATTCGTTTCCCAAGGTAATCGGTTCCTAAGCGCTTAGCAACATTATTGGGCATAACCGAGGTAGAATGAGTTGCGAACTCCTATAGTCGGAAAAGACATTCGCTTCTCAGGATGACTTTGAAGTTTAAAATTCATTCCGAATGCAACAACTTCGTAAGTAAGAGGGGTGATCAACCCACATTCAAAGATAGGTGCGAAGTAAACATACGCAAGGCTCCACAGTTTGCGTCCAATCCTATGAGGCACTTGACGGCCCCATCTGACTATTCGCGGGTGCCCCTGTTGAAAGCAGGGTTCGAGGTCTTTGGGCGAACCCATCGATCCCCAAAGTTTATTTAGCATACTGCCTGAGCGAAGTGAATATGTATAACAACGCTTTCTAGGAGTGCACACCATTTTTGAAAGCATGCCTTAAATTAACATGACCTAGAGCATCCAGCTTTGACTCTCTTAAATAGATCCAACCAAACATCGGGGTGTCTTCTTAGAGGGACATCCAATCTTGGTCTCTGCTAACAATGATTATAACTATCAATTAACTATGCATAATCATGCACCCATCAGGGGCAATAAGCAACAACAAAGGCAATGGAAGCCCTGACCCGGACCTGCCCGAGTATAATTTACAAGGACAAACGACCATCATACAGATACCCAAACGCATGACGTACACTTTACAGGGATACCGCTGCCCATACAGGTTTTAAGCCTGTAGAAAATAAAAAGGGAAATGAACCCTTCTGAAGGTATGGTTCCACATAGTTTGATTGACGCACAATCTCATTCTCAACAGGTTTGTCTCAACCAACGATTAACCTTTTCCAATGGAAAATCTGAAGCTTAAGACACTTAAGTTTACATGAATCCAAAACAGAACACTCGTCGCAAAGATTTAGCCACGGAGTCGACTCGATCGAAACATTGACTGTTTGACCAGGACCGACACTGTTGCTCCTTCCTTAAAGTAGGATCCATGGACCTAAGGCGAACCTTAGACCTAGGACATTAATTTTGCACAGCTGCATTGCCGATAAAATATTGACATTTTACTGCATCAAAAATACGCGAGTGCGTAGCTGTGCGTAGACATGAAAACATAGATTTTTTTTCTTTTCAAAATAATTTTCATTTTTTTTTTGTTAGACTTGACGTTGGTGGTGAGATGCTTTATTTGGTTTTTCCATCGCTGAGAAGTTGCCCGCTTCGAGGCTTTGGATCGGGTGATGTTCCTATACATTCTCGAGAAAACGTCAGTCCCTTTTTTGTTTATACATATAAAGAAAATGCATCCTAATCAACAGAAGAAAAAGTAGATTTCTACCTACACTTTTATTTTAAAGATATTTTTTGGATTTTTATTTTTGGAGATTTTTTATTATTTTTCTTCATTTTTGAGATTGAAATATGATGCTAGAAATATGTACATGGAAATGAGTAGAAATATATGCATATTTTTTTTGGAACATCTCCATCATGGTCATGGAAGGAGGATCGGATGTGGATGGTGGGTTTAAGGGATGATTGGGTATGGATGGGATGGATGTGGAGGATAAATTGGGCATGGCCCCGGTAAAATCGGGCATGACCCGATAAATCGGTGGGTATGGGGTGGATGAGGGGACGTATTGGGTATGTTTTGGGATGATGGGGGGTATGATGAGGAAGGATGAGAAAAACCGGGCATGGCCCTGGTAAAAATGGGCATGACCCGGATAGAGGGGGGGATTTGTGGGGGGTTGGATAAGGCGGAAGTGGTATATGTGAATGTGGGTGGATCGGGCCTATAGGGGGAAGATGGAAAATGGGGCATGGATGTGGATTGGGAGAATGAGTTTGGATTGGTCATGAATGTGGATGGAAAAGGGGTTGGATTTGGCATGGGCATGGTTTGGGCAAAAGATGGGGAGTTGGGGGTTGGGCTTTGGATGTTTTGGGAGGTGGTGGTTGGGAAAATGGGGGCTCCAAATGGGCCGGTAACGGTAAAGGGTGATTGGGTGAGGGGGATGGTGGAAAAAACTTCTTCCGAATGGGAGTGGGTTGGAGAGTGTGGTGGGGATGTGTCGGGATTGGCATATGCCGGGTCCACTACCCACGACATTCTACGAGAACGGGTTGGGTAAGGGTGCCTTGGATAAAGCCCAAAAATCCTCCTCCTTCCCCTATGGGACGGCGGAGGCCAAGATGATGTCGTTGTACCGGCACCACAAACTGTTTTTTTTTAGTTTTGATTTGTTTTTTATTTTTATTTTTTTAATTTTTTGGAAAATTCTTGAAAAACAAAGGTTCCGAGGCCTTGGAATTTCCTTCTCGGGTGGCCTTTGTACCCTAATTTAAGACCCGCGGCTACGATTCCGACGCACTTCAGAAGAATCGAAGGAGAACCTTCGATCTATTGAAGGCACAGAAATCAAGACAAACAACCTGATCCCCCGGAATGAGCCAAAAGGAAGTTGCCCTCTTTTGATCGGCAGGGGAGTATTGGGTGTCGGAGATGGCGGGGCTCAAACAAGGCACTAAGCACACTGATCGGGAGACTCGAGAGGTGAAAAAGACCACGGATTCGGGCTGGAGCTGTGCAGAACAAACCTGGCGCAACTAATACATGCGCCCAGGTTGCAGGACTCTTTTTTTACACTGGCACAACTATTAGTTGCGCCAAGGTAAAAAGTGGGATTTTAAAGCTGGCGCAACTATTGTTATAAATCCCCAATTTTTACACTGGCACAACTACTACTTGCGCCAAGCAAAAATGGGGTTCCATATTGTTATGACAGCAGAGGCAACAGCCCAAAATGAGTCTCTTTTTTGGGTTTTGTGGAAGTTTGGCTTCCAGGAACTGAGCTGTTTTTCGGTGAACAATTCTCTCCTTACAGCACCTAACGGGTTTGAGTCTGGTATATATCGCTAGCGCTCTCCCCAAGAGTTTTAAGCTTTGGAATGGGAACCCACCTGATATACCTCCAACGGGAGCGCCTTCTCCAATACTAGGTGGGCTGGGACTTTTCTGGATCATCACCACTAAGGGCTGCCGCCATACTAAGACTCAGGTGGTTGTGTGTTTGCCTAATCCTGACCCCTTTGAAAATTTAACCCGCAAAAACAAAGTAATTAAGCTCCCTAACTTGGTTCAATTTTAATTTTTTTTTCAAAGCTTTTTTTTTTTTTTTTTTGGAAGTTTTCTTTAGTTCAAAGATCGGGGGTGATGATCTCGTGCCGCCACTACAGGCCGGCGTCCACTGTTGGGATATGAGTGCGCAAGTAGGCCCACCAATCGGCTAAGGCACTTTAAATGACGAAAATTTAAAGGAATTGAAAGACAATGCTCAAGTAGGCTCGCCAATTGGCTAAGGCACTTAAAATGACGGAAAAGTAGAGAAATTAAAGACAATGTGCATGTAGGCTCGCCAATCGGCTAAGGCTCGTAAATGACGTAAAAGTAGGGGTAAGTAAAATGACTTAATCGGAGGGGTGAGTAAAAAAATAGCAAAAATAAGATTAAAAAAATAGTAATAAATGTTAGGAAAAAATAAAAAAAATAAAATAAAAATAAAGAGGCCTAGTTCAAGGGGAAGCTCTACTAGCTATCCCTAGTAGAGTCGCCATCTGTGCAACCGTGGGATCCGTGACGGTCCCGTCGCGGCGATGCGTTCGCTTGCAAAAAATATAGAGTTGCCACCCGGAGCTTTCGATGTCCCGGGAAATCTAGTTCATTTTTATGAGCACCGAAGTACCAAAAATATGACTCTGAATCCGGTCCACACCAAAGGCTCTTGGGTAGGGGCTTCGGTTATCGATTGAGAAGGTGTTAGGCACCCGATCAACCCTCTTAACGCGGTCTCTACTAATGACCAAAAATAAAATAAAGTAAAAGAAAAGAAAATAGCTTCTTCTTGCCCAAAAGGGCTTAGAATCCTATTTGTGCCCCTCCGTTCATACCGAAATGTCGGCGGCGTAACAACACAAATGGGAGGATGGAGGGAGCTAGAAAGAGATAGGAGAAGAAAGGGGAGAGTCGGAGCCCTCGGGCCCTTGTAGCACCGTGGGAGAGCCTTGCATGGCTTGCTTTGAGGAGCTCTTGGAGGCTTTGTATAGTGTGGAATAGGGTTCTAACTCCTAAGACTTGAAGCTAAGAGGTAGAGAAAGGAGGCTAGGGGATCACACACACCTAGGCTAAGGGTTTTGGATGCAAGAACAAGCTTGAAATGACGTTGGGAGATTCTGGAATTAGGGTGAAAATGGTGCACAAAAGGGAGGAAGAACTTCTCACCATGGATCAAAATATCGTCCGATACCGATACGTATCGGACGATACGTATCGGTATTGGACTCGAACGATACATTGAATGTATCGTTCGATACATTCAAATGTATTGAATGTATCGAACGATACATTCAATGTATCGTCCGATACAGACCGGTACCGATACGTATCGTCCGATACATATCGTTTTGGAGCTCGGACGATACGTATCGGTAACCCGATATTTTAACCCATGCTTCTCACTATGAGCTCTTTCTCTCTTAAGCAAATTTCTCAACCCTTAAACCAAGGGAAGGGGGGCTCTATTTATAAGAAAAGGGTGGATTAGGAGAGTGTTTAGATGCTAATCAAGGTTAGAAATTAGGTAATCTAGCATCTAAGGTTTCCTAGGGTTTCAAGGGTTTAAAGAAGTGTGAAGATGAGCTTTAATGGTAGATGATGGGTTGATGTTTTAAATCACCTAAGGGTTGCAAATATGCACTAAAAGGGTGCAACAGAACTACCAAAACACACCCAAAGATCAAGGTGGTCAACAAGTCAAACCTCAATCACGATTTTCAGGGTAAAATCCAACAGTTACTGTTCATATGCCTGGTGGAACTAATAGTTGCGCCAGGCAAATGTTTGCGCCAAGCAAATGTACAGTAAAACAGTGCCCAAATAATTCCTGGAAGTTAGTTCGCGAGGGTGGGCCTCACTTTTAACCCTGGCGCAACTAATAGTTGCGCCAAGCTTAAATTTGGGAGAATTGGTCTGGCGCAACTAATAGTTGCGCCAGGCCATTTATGAGGAGAAATAGTCTGGCACAACTATTAGTTGCAACAAGTCCTTAGGGGGCCCAAGTGAATTTACTTTTTTGCCCTTCGAGCTCGGTTTGCCATATCTTTTTATGTATACCTCTGATTGGGGCAATTCTTGGACTGTTGAAAAGCTGACGACCTCTACTTTTTAATGGTATGGGATTCGATCACAGTAGAGGGCCATGGATGGTTTCGGTGCAACCCTCCTCAACCATTTGCATGATAAGGTTAGGTTCGGGTTTAGAGCGGGTTCTAAGGGTCGGGATTGATTTCTAAAGGTTCAGGTCAGGTTCCTAAGGGATCTAGGGTAATTCCTATGGGTTTTGGAAAGGCTCTTTAAGGGTTATAGGGGGGTTCCTCAAGGTTCCATATATGTCATCAAGAGCTCAGAATTGTACCTCTCTCGAAAGGTGTTTCGATCGGGCCTTGGGCCGAATTTGGGTGTCTACAGGGATCCCACAGCCAATGCCCAACCTTTTTTGAGCAAATTTCAGCATTTAAGAGACACGAGGCCTCAAGAACAATGACAAAAAGGTACGACAACACTGGGTCCCTCTGGCCAAGCCCCCAAGTGTTGTTGAAGAAGCCTTTGGGAGACCCATTAGCTGACACCAAATAGGAGGGGCTGGTAATACACTCCTTAATGCAGTTAACCCATGTAGGTGGAAGCAAGGATCAAAATTTTGGGTAAAATTTCGATTTCGGGCTTGACTCAAACCAAAAATTTGAATCGAAATTTCGGCCAAAAACCGAAAATTTGGCTGAAATTTCGGGTCCCATACAAATTTGGACTGAAATTTTGGTCCAAATTATCGTTTCGGTGGGGACCGAAACCGATAATTTTGGCCAAAATTTTGATCCTTGGGTGGAAGCCCAATCTGGCTAAGGCAGCTGGGAAGAAAGTCTCATTGTACCGAGTCAAAGGCTTTCTCTAAGCTAACCTGACCTTTGCTTTCTTGTGATGGAAATTTTGAACCAGCTTGTTGCACAGGAGAATGTTCTCATGGATATATCGGCCCATTATTAAGGTTGTTTGGCATGCACTGATGATGTTTTCCATAGGAGGGGGGGAGAGGGGGGGGGGGGGGTGTTGCAGTTTAGTGAGGACTTTTGTGATGACTTTGAAGACTTGGTTGCAGAGGGAGATGGGTCTGAAATTATCAAAGTTAGATGCATTCTCATTCTTGGGCACTTATGCAACAAAAGAGAAATTGAGCGATTTAAGGAGGCGAATGGAGGATTAGGCGACATTTGTGGTTCCTCCGTCGCTTCTTCTGCCGGTACACCTTGTGTGGCCCGAAACCTAGGTCGTCGGTGTTGGCGTCCCCATCAATTCCCTAGGACCCAAAACGTTTCATCTCCGATGAAACACGCATGTAGTACTGGTCAAGTGTATCCACACTGCAACCAGCTCCAAACAATCTCGGCACCCAGTGACGTATCATCATCACCTCGGTCGACTGTATCCAAGCGCACACGGTAAACTCAGTAGGTGTTGGCGCTCCGTGGTTTCTCCGTCACTTCTTCTTCCCCCGATACACCTCGTGTGTCTCTAAACCTAGGTGATTGGTGTCGGCGTCCCCATCATTTATCCTTCTAAGGCGATAACATTCCCAAAGATACCTCAAAGAAGCCTTAAATAAATTGAAAAAAAAATTAGAAAATCATTAATATATTTTTCCAAAATTTTTGGGTATTTTTTGGGATTTTTTTGCAAAAAAAAAAAAAAAAAAAAAAAAGTATCGCCCGAAACGCTGGTACGTACCTGGACGATACATACCGGATTTCCAAGATTTTGATCCTTGTGGGGACATCAGCCGATACGAAGTGTAAGAAAAGGTTTAAAGCATCTAGGCCTCTCAGAGCATTTTGGGAGGACCATGAAGACCTATGTGCACGTGTGCGTCATGCGAGAAGACCCGACTTTGGAAAGGCATGCACATGGGGAGGAAAAGGAAGGTAGAAGGGAGCTGAAAAGAAGGCAGAAGACAGAAAATCAGGATCTGTGCAATCTTGTGCGCGCGAGATTTAATCTTGCCAGTAGGATCGAACAGAGCGACGATTCGCACCTGTGCCTAGTCGCACTAGCGAATTCAGGTTCGCGCACGCGAGCCTAGTTTCCCCAAGCGTGAGATCGAGCCGAACTATGTCGCCAGTCCCAGTTTTGAGCAAAAATTTCCTTTTATTGTTGCCAATTAGATTAGAAATCTTCTATTTCGGGAATTTAGACTTAGGGTTTTGAGTCCTATATAAAGCCTTGTAAAGATTCTTATTTTAGTTGTTAGTGATTATAATGAATGAGTGAATTTTGCATTGAACGAAACCTTGAGAACTTGTGAAGAGTTTTATGTGAAAGAGTGATTCTTTCAAATTTGAAGAGTGATTCTTTAATTCCCCGAGATGGGTACAGTGCGAGGCCAAGAATTTCCTTGGTGAAACTCCTTGGATCCTCTTTATCTTCTTTCTTCCGTCTTTTCAATTATTGTTAGGTAATATTTACTCTTACCTTTCATTGAAACCCTAAAAATATATGTTCTTCAATTTTATGTTGCTGGAATTAATTTTCTTTAGAACCCTCGTTTTTTATTTTAATCCTCTTAATCGACTCAAAACCTATTATTTTACTTTGATTAATTTAAGCCCTTCCAGCTTTAAATTCTTTAAACCCCAGAGAGGAGTCAAGAGACATCATCTTGATTGTCGCTTGGTCCTCTATACTAGAGTGAAAATCGAGTTCTATCATTAAAACCCTATTTTCTAGATTGGGAACGGACCGAATGTTGATGGAGCACTAAATCAGATTGACCTAACTGCCTAATGTAATTTATTGAATATTTTATATGCTTTTGGGATAATTTTGGTATTTTCGCTGCTCAATTAAATCCCAATTTGATTTCCAATTGCATAATTAGGGTTTAGTATTTTGTCTTGCATCAATATGACTATGGCCTAGGTGAAGAAGTTGGATAAAAATGGTTTGGTCAGGGATGATAGGGAGTTAATGGATGAATGGGATGTCCTGCACATAAACTAATTTTTCCTCTTGCTGAGGGGAGGTGTTCCTGGAATGGTTTCATGTTGCCCTTCAGGTGGGACTGTTGGTGTTTTGAGTGTTTGTCTTTTTTCCTTTCTTTTGTTCTTTCGGTTTTTTTATTTTCGCACTAGCCATTCATTGCGGTGTTGTTTGTATCTTTATGCTTTTTAATGAATTTCCTATAAACGATAAAAAAAAAAAAAAAATTGAAGCATAGGAGCCATTGCATGGTGGGATGGCAAAAGGCTTGGGCTGTGAAGCATGAAAACATGGGTTCAAGTTGGAAGCAGCCAATTTGCACATAAAAAATCCAAGGTTAGGTCGGTATCTTGTCCAGTCGTCCCAGCTCCCCGTACATACGGAACCAGCACTATGTAATAACCTTCTTTATTTGAAATTGTTAAAGCATTACTTTAATTGCACGCATGTTGAACTGAAATGTGAAGCGTGCATTTCACATACATTTATTCATGCTCCAATGGACCTTAAGTAAATGAAATGTGAGGCATACCAAACCTGCATTTTATAGTTTCTACACGGTTCTTACGTCAATATGATTGTTAATCATATACAAATTTATGAATGTCGGATACCTTATTAGTCTTATACACAAATATTGTTACAATCATAATTTGGAGTTTCTTTATTTGCAGGGCTAAGCACAGAAGAAGTGGGCAACAGGAGGTGATTGTGGAAGATTTTCAATCCTTGAGGGCTTGGAAAGTGATTCAACAGTTAGATTCTGTGGGTGTTAATAAAGCTACTCTTTTATTTATGGTAAGAGCTAATGGTAAGGATTTCTATAGAATTTCTACTGGAAGATATATCATATTAGAAGTGGGTAGATGATCCCGCCCACCATACAGAGTTTGTGAGTGAAGATGATATGGTATTTGAGTAGGCAGGTAACTTGGCATTATATTTGACGAGCTTTTCCAATGCGGAAAGGTTTCCATATCGAACAGCCCACAAACTCATATTGCATTGGTGCTTTTCTCCTTTTTTAGTTAAGAATCTTCTGTATTGTATTCTAAACAAATTTGATGCTCTATGTTCTTCAACAAAACGGAAGCTCGTTGTTGCATTGATCTTTGCTCCGGTTTAGTAATGAAAAGGTGGCCCTAAAGTCACATGGCACATATCACACTCAAAATGTAACTTTTGAGACACTTTTTAGAGATCTGTGCCATGTAGAATTGAAACTGACCGTCCGATGGTATGTTCATGGCCTCAAGATCCCTTGTGTGGAAGATTGGAGCGAAACACGATCTCCAACATTTGATTAAAAGAAATCAATAATATTTGGCATGGGTGTGTTCAAAGGTATCCTTTCATGTATTGTATTTATTTATCTATTATCTGTGGGGCCTTGAGGACGGAAAGGAATCAGCGGATCTTCCACGAGAAGGCCTATTGCTCTGATTGTGAAAAGCATTCGAGAGCTGGTGTTGAACTGGATTAGAATGGCAGCTATTAGCTCTCATAGTGAGGGAAAGGGAGTATGAATTAGAATGGGATAGCCTGCTTCCTTAGCCATTTTTTCCCTCTCGCGAGGAAGGTTTATGCTTGGGTATGGTCTGAGGCGTTGGTCTCTATCTAGGTTTTTCTTCCAAGAAAAACCAACCTCGAACCGGTTTGTGTCGAACCATTTCGTGGTTCAGTACAGCTTCAAGCGAATCAGGTAATCTGCTCTAACCAACTACTTCCGTACCACTCATGTTTAAAGGATAGGTTTTCTCGACATTAGCAAACCGCAAATCACAAACCCGAATTTGTCCCAAGCGGACTCGGTAACATTGATCCAGAGCATTACTGTGGAAGGCCTCTCTGATTTGTTATTTACTCTTAATATCAATGTCATTCTCATAGGTCTCAACGCATTTTGATTTTTTGGACTTGATAAGTTTATTTGCTTGGAAAATTTTAGGTACAAAAAGGGCATGACAACATACGACGAAAATCATCATCGAGATCAAGTTGCTGGTAGTTTTATTTATTTATTTATTAAGTAGGTAAGTTGAAGAAATCTCATAAGGGTACGACTATTCTCGCCCGCTTTCGGAGGAATGACCGCAGTTTTTTACGTACGATAATCATTGACTGATTTGAATCATACAATAGAGATTGTTTTTTTTCTCAATCTTCCAGAATAACAAATCTTATATATCGCACTTCTCAGACGATCAGATGTTGATTCCACATAGCACAACCCCAAAAGTGACTTAGATCATGGGAAAAGCAGTTGAGCTTCACTTTTAGGGACAAGTGCCATATGGAATCAACAACGGACTGTCTGATAGGCGCGCCATAATCTTAAAATCTATTGTGGGGAAGATTGGAAGAAAAAACAATCTCCATCGTCTGATTTAAATAAGTCAATTGTTTTCTTTGTGAAAAAACTATGTGGTCCTTGCTCCGAAAATGGGTCCGAATAGCGGTACCCATCTCCTAATAGGCCTATTAGGATCAGATGTCAGAGCACTATAAACTGTGGATAGGAATGCATGCTCTTTATAGTCTAATTCTTGCTTCTATGTTTGTGGGTGTTCCCAGGGATTCAAGTCCCAGCAGGTACTTATATTATTGATTAAGAGACTTCATTGACTTATGGGTACCTCTGTTTTCACCACCAAAATTTGAAGGGCGCCTCTAGCGAAAGTCATTGTCTTCTTTGAATTAGACAATGGAGATCATTTTTGATTCCAATCTTCCACACAATGGATCTTGAGATCGTTAACGTATCATTAGATGATCAGATTTTGATTCCATATAACACACATTCTAAAAAGTTATCCAAGAACCACATTTGTTGTTCCACCATGATCAGTGGTTTTCAGCTGTGGTGCCCTTAAGAGTTTCGTTGAGTGGAAATAGACAGAACCCATGACTCTATTTTTTCAATTTTAATTTGATGCGTTAAAGCTACGTTTTACGAAAATTTGAACCACGTTGATATGTGAAGATTTATTTTGGGAGGCATCAAATGGATGGTACGAAATAAATTGAGATTAATGATGACAGATGGAAGAGATATTAAGATCAGTTCTAGTGGCGTGAAATGGTCAAAATGCTCTTCTAACATCTTAAAATATTGAGTTCTGTTTCTTCAATCATCCATTGCTTTTGGTGGGAATGGTAATTCAATGGGGTATAAAATCCTCCAAATTTGAATTAGAGCCTTAATGAAGCATTGGAATGAACCTTTAAAGACAGCTCATATTAAATGAACAAATTGGTGAAGGAGTTGGAATAATACAACCCGAAGCCGACCAAAAGGAAAAAATATATTAAAAAAAAAGAAATAAAAAATAAAAAACAAAGAAGACTCAAAGGCTCCCACAATTGAGAAGGCTAAAGCCCAAATAAACAATTCGAAATCGAACCGCTCCGGAATATCATCCGGCCCAACTTTCCCCAAAATGACTCACAAACACATCAGATCCTTGATGTACTTTAAAATCAGTCCCACCGGACGCCGCTTTGTATGGAAAATACGGTTGTTTCTTTTCAGCCAAATGCCCGATGGAAAAAAAATCCACCTTCCAAAAGATTCGATGTTGGCCCTCGAACCGCACCCTATACTAGGCAAGAAAGTGACTTGGAATAGACCCAGAAATAGCCCAATGCATCTCAAAAGATCTTAAGATGACCGCTCGAATCTCCAATACAAACCAGCAAGGAAGGAAAAGGTAATTAGCTGACTCCTCATATTGTAAACACATCACGCATCTATTATGTACATCTCTACCTCACCTAATCAATTGGTCCACCATCAAAATCCGGCCCCACATGACTGTCCAAGCAACGAATTTCACTTTGGGGGGAATGGGGGCTATCCACAACCTCGCCCAATCCATCTTAATAAGAGGTCTGAAGGCTAGCATATGGTAGAAATAGCGAACGGAGAAACTGCCGTTAGAACTTGGGGACCAGCACAACAATTTCTCTTCGCAATATGAGCCAAAGAGTATAAAGGAAGAAAATGTTGAAACTCGTCTTCCATCAGCATCCGTCTCGTAGCGATATTTCATACCGAAGTACCCCCTTGATCAAAATAGAGATCAGCCACCCAACACTGTGAGTCTGCCGCAATCTACGTTGGTTTTGGCAGTAGCTGTACCATGACCAGACGTAAATTTGATAGGAAATGGGCTTTGTGACAAAAATGTGGCAGAGCTATAAGCCCACCAAATCAGAGTCCACAACCTAAATTTTATGCCCACAATCCCATTCTCTCTTTACTTGGGGTGCAGATTCGGTTAACGGAACGAAACTAAATTCAAAATTTCGGTTGTCGGTTTGGTTCGGCCTGAACCAAAACTGAAACAAAATAAATCGGTTCGATTAAGTTCGGAAACTCAAAACCAAAGCTGAACTTAAACCGAAAAAATTGGGCCGGTTCAGTTTTAGGTTTTTTCTTTTCTTAGTTTTTTTGGAACAAGAAAAAGAAGAACAATGACTTGCTTAGCGCATGGTAAAAAAACAAACTCAAATCCACTCACTTAGGCTGGCAAAGTCAGCAAAACAAACCGCAATTTTCCAGTTTTAGGTCGGTTTTGTAAACCTACCCAACAGTTTTTCGATTTTGGTTTGATTCAGCGGATCGGTTTTTCGGTTCAAAACTTGGATTCCTGCTCTTGATAAATAAATCAATGGGCTGTTAAGGCGCCATGGCCCGCAGGATTAAAAGTCTGAGCTCAGGCCCGTGTCATTAGCTTGCAAGTCTTGGTAGCTTTAGATTTTCTCTTCACTCGTTAGTTATGTCCATTTGAAGGCTCTTAAACAGATGATTATTGACACACACAATCTAGTGTGCACCACCCCTTAACCACCATTGATGGAAGAGCAGTTCCACGTGTACTTGACAGGCCCAACCTATATTGGGCCAGATGTGTGCCAGTCAAGAATTTATAGTTCAATATATATCGGCTAGGTCCCGGACCGATACATAATTGATCAAACTGACCGATAATAAATCACTTTTTTCAATTTTTTAAAAATACTTTTCTATTTTTAAAACTACTTATAAACATACACGTGCTTTGCCCGTGTTGCTGTACAAAATCATAAAAATAATAATAAATTTATAAAATAAAAAAGGTCTATGGATTCTAATGTATGAATGAACTTATGCATTCAAACCTCATATCATATGCCACGTGACACCTGATTCCAAGATAGTGCCTTAGTTGAGATCGTATGCAATGTCGCATGTCATCTATTTAAAAAAATTAATTTTTTTTGTGGTCTAAACTTCAACAAAAGTTTGGATACTGCCTCACACATCATAGCGCATTGAATTTTTTATCGTTTGACCACGTTTTGGATCGAGGATGTCCACTCATTTTCATCAATTTTTATTCATTGAATGTGGTGGCTGTAACATAAAGTGGTGTGCCGGCAACACTAACCAAAACATTATCAGACTGATTTGATTTCGTTGGTTGACTCAATTTTTTAATCAGGTCGAGTACATGAATTTAGTCCCTCAGATCATGTTCGAGCATGAATTATTTGAAGGTTAGGTTGACAAATTTTTTACATGCAAAATATAAAGAGATAAGGGGAATTATGGGAATTGAACTGAGCTAAGTTTGGTAAAGGAATATACTGAAAAAATTGGAGTCAAATGTGTAAACCTAAGGAGCATGGTGGGATGAGTTTTAAATGATATTGATGTTAATGCAATCTCACAAATTTTAACCGGTGATGATGGAGATTATTTTTCATCCCACCAATGACATTATATGGACCTTTTGAATGATTATCTTGTGGAAGCTATTACTTGCACTCGGAAACTTGGCCCTTGCACCGAGTTTAAAATGAAGACAAACAAGTTTGGTGACATCTGCCATATAAAAACTCCATCTAAACCGTTTGATTTAGAGCCCATCATTTGAAGACACTAAGTGCAAAAGATTAGCACGAAATATAATCTTCATCATGTGATTAAATATAGCCAAAAGCTATTATTTGATTCAACGATTGAAAACAATAGGTCATATGATAAGTATCATGTTTTACTCCAATCTTATCCACTAAGGATCTATAGATCATGAATTTTAAATCATATGGCTCAGATTATGTTTTTACATGCACTACAAAAATTAAGACTACTAGCGGTAGCAAAAAACTGTCACTAATAGTCTTATTTTTTGTAGTGATGTCACATATCCCTAAAATATAAAGTCTTTCTATAAATTTGGTGCAAAGGCCACTTTTTCGGGTGCAAGTAATGGCTCCCTTATCATATATGTCATGTGTAGCTTAGGGGTGAAATGAGTACCATTCAAAAGTACACAAGCCAAACACTTTATAGAAACTCGATTCCTCACCTCTAAAAAATCTTGACTCCATTGTTAAAAAGAGAAATTATCTATTGCTTTTCTGAATATCTGGACGGCTGGGTCTATAGTGCGCGGGAGTGCGTGGTGCTTCTCTTTTTCTACCACCAATTCTCTCTCCACTATCTAAAGCTAGCACTGCTAATTTCTGAAATGGGTTCATCTGAGAGGGGTAGCTAGGGTTCAGAGTCCTGAAGGATGGAAGAAGTTGTAATAGCGGTAGAACCCAGATTTTGGATCATGCAAAGGCGATAGCGGCGTAATAATAATCTTGCATGTATGAGATTGCAATTTGGATGGACTTTTACATACGGGGGACCTCGGTTTCGCCTTTAAGCAGCACTTGAACCATGGCAGCCGGATAGAGAGAGAGTTTTAATTTCTAGGCTAGTTAGGGGCAATTTAGTCTTATAAAAATTGATAGAAACTATTTTTACTTTTATATAGTAGTTAGGATATATATATATATATATATATATATATATATATATATATATATATATGGAAAAAGGGAATATGCGCTCGGGCGTAGAGATATCTCTACGCCAATTTATATGAGCGCGACACGTAGTGTCCTTTTTGTGAAGTGATGGATGGCATGGAAACTACTTTACTAACTAGAATTACGCTTTTAAAATATTTTAATACCCTTCGTACTGTCATTCTTGACTTTTTTTAAAGAAAGAAGTAGCGAAGAGCTGGCACCTTGGCGCCGAGGTGCCGACGCTTCGCTAAAAAAAAAAAAAAAATTATCGAAGCGTCTACGCTTCGTTTTAGGGGCACCGACGCTTTGAAAAAAAAATATTTCCGAAGCGCCGACGCCTCCATATCGAAGCGGCAGTGCTTCAATTTAGGGGCGTCAGCGCTTTGATAAAAAATTATAATTAAATAAAAATAAAAATAAAAAATAATATTTTTTTTTTCGAAGCATTGACGCCTCCATATCGAAGCGCCAACGCCCCTAAAACGAAATGCCGACACTTCCTAAAATGATGCATCAGCGCTTCCTAAAACAAGGTGTCAACGCTTACTAAAACGAGGCTCCGACGCCTCTAAAACGAAGCGTCGAAGTTTCTAAAACGAGGCGCCAGTGCCTCGCTATCGGGGTGTCGACACCTCGTTTTCGAGGTGCTAGCGCTTCACTAACGGGAGACCACATTTTTTAATTTAAAATTATTTAAAAAAAGTATGTCTGACACATGTTTAGGAAAATGGAGAAAAGAAAGAAATTTTAAAAAAGGCAAGAATGACGGTTGGAAGGGTATTAAAATATTTTAAAAGCGTAACTCTAGTTAAAAAGTAGTTCTTATGCCACCCATCACTTCACAAAAAGGACGCTACGTGTCGTACACATATCAATTGGTGTAGAGATATCTCTACGCTCGGACACATATCCCCGGGCATATATATATATATATATATATATATATATATATATATATATATATATATATATATAAAGTGAATTTGGATGTCCTTACCATCATGAGAGTCGGGATTTTTGTTCTTGTTTGGCAAACAAACTTACTCACTACCTTGAGAATTCACTTTCATCATAGGCAAGAGTGCGAATTGTTATTTTACTCTCTGTAAGTATGATTTATGGTTTTTATGGCAACTCTAGTCTTGAAAGCCTAATAGATTAGCATCAGAGCCTCTCGATGGTTTTGTGATTGATTGTTCTTAATATTTGATTGTATAAATAATCAAAGATCATATGTGGATCGACCTTAATCAATGTTTTTATATTTTATATTTTATATTTTATATAAAAGTATTATTAAATATATAACAGTTTACCATAGAACCTTATTTTGGTCTACCTGCTATCGAACAAGGAGCGCTGCCCGACTATATGAGATTGTTTGTAACATGCATGACCAATTGATCATCATTAGGATGTTAGATAAGAATTCGATATTGAATCTCCTCATAATTTGGTTGAGATAACACCCTGACTATCCTATTTTTCGGCAATGTGGGGCCACCACATTTATGTACCTAGCCCAACCCATTCAAATGATAGGTCATCATTTGAAATGAACTCAACCCCGAAAGGGCGGCCATCAAAGGATTCATACTATCAGATCATAGAACTTTTATATGGTTCATACAATATATATGAACTGTCAATAATACAATATTATAGTCGTATGGTTTGAATCCTTTGATGGCCCTGTTTTTAGTTTGAGCATAGTTCAAAGGATGGCATGTCATTTGGATGAGTTTAATTGTTAAAAAATTTCCTAAAAAGTAGGATGGTGAGAGTATTATTTCTAGTTGAAGATGAGCTCTCATTAATCCTAAGTACTACTAGAAGATGTTAACAAGGTTAAGTTTGGGTTAACTCTTATAGGAGCTGAAACTACTCTTTGCCTGCTCTTTGTAAAATTTTCTCCGGCACAAAACAGTTTTATTACTTAAAATTGCGTTTTATTATTTAAAATTGCTTCCTGCTGGAGCAAATAGAGAAATGAGTTGTGTTACTAAATGTAGAAGTAATTCTCCACTGGGGCCAAACAATCATTGGGTTTTTGCTAATATAAACTAAAAGAGGATTTGCTAACATAAAAACAAAATAATAAATCATGAGATTTTTGTCTTGTAGTGATAGAAGTCATAGAACCGAAAAAAAGAAGGAAACCAAAAGTAGGTTTGGTAACATAAACGACAAAACAAAACACTCATTGGGTTTTTGCCTTCTAGTGATAGAACCAAAAATTCAGAAGGGGAAAATTTGTCCGTTTGCTTTGCCTTTTATATATATATATAATATTTTATTATTTATAACAGTATTATACACTATTGATAGCGCCGAGTTAGGCCGAGTTGAGCTTTACAATCTCAGCTCTACTTCAATCGAACTTTAAATAAAAAGCTCGGCTCTAACTTTTGAGCTGAGCTTAAGAAAGAAAAACTCTCATTTTCGGCCCATTTCGAGCCGAGTAGCTCGGCTCGATTGTAGCCCTAGTTGCAATCCGGTAATAGACATGATTCGATGGGCTCCAAGCAAGACCACGAGGATTGATAAAAATATATGGGCCACATGGTACAAATCGAAGTTGCCCTATTGTTCAGATAAATTTATTTTAGAAACTTATAAACGGTGGACAGATTTGATACAGACAAAGTGCAGGTGGCTGACGTGGCATGATATGACTAATTGTACCAACCTGCATTAATTGAGTCCCATTACACTTGTAGCCAATTGGGTTATGCCACATCAGTCGCCTGCACTTTGTCTGCATAAAATCTGCCCACCATATCACACTATCATATATCCTCTTCTTTATATATAGATGTGAATTCCTTCAATTGAAATGAGATATGAGATTTCTCCTCCTATATTAAAATTTCATGTACTCTGTTTTCTTTGTATCAGTACAGACCACACTGTAACCTGCAACACAAGAGCACTGGTAAAATATTAATTTTTTTATTAGTTATAAAAAATTATAACCCTAAACCCTATCACTATTATAAGGTAGCGCCGCCATCTTAAGGTAGCGATACACTACCTTAAGTCAGTGTCGTGCTGTACAAGTGAATAATATGAAAAAGTTAGTTTGACAATTTAATATTTCATTATTTTTTATATTTTAGGATGAAATGGATGTTCCCGTACTTTGTCATTTTGATGGTTTCCTGATCGGTGATAATACTTACAACGGTGGACATCGAAAGATTGTCGCTATTAGAGAGAAGATATCATTTGATTCATTTAAGCAGAAAATATACAATGTCAGTAGGACTCGACCGAAAGAACAATCAATTACACTATCTATTTCTTTGCGCATAAGAAAGGAACTAGTGTTTGCTGAATTGTCTGACTCCGATGATCTTACGAACTTATTTAAAGCATATCGTATTGGTGATGGTGTAATAAATATTTATATCGAAAAATTATTAGCAACTCCTATGACCAAAATTTTATCACCTGTTGAAGGATTTCAACCGTTCCAGCAGGAAACAAACGAAGATGTTAAAGAAATTGAGAAAAATCTCAAATTAGGAGATGATGATAGTGTAGAATCAGAACATTCTATTAAAAATCAAGGAATACGGTCTGAAGAGGAGAACTTTAATGCATCGATGATAGTCGACGATGATAGAAATATAAATATAAGATTTCACCCCTACCATAGGCCTCTACAGTAACCTTTTTCAGACATTCGAATGAGAAAAGGCGATGAAGATGAAAGATATTATCCTTAAATGAATCCGATGCATGATGCATCTAAGCTTAACTTCGAATCGATAAACAATACATATGACTAGAATCAGCGGGAAACATTTTTAGGAGGCTTTAGTCCATATCAATAGCCTTCTGAACCAATAGCTTTGGAGCAAACAATAATCGAGCCTTCAACAGAAGAACCTCTCGCACCTCAAGCATTCCCACCTCGGCCAACCTCAACCGAAACAATTGCATTTCAACCAAACGTACCTCGACAGACTCAATTTCAATCACGTAATAATCATCCGGTCGATGATGGTAATGAAGCACTATTGTCGCTCACTTCGCGTGTTGATACTAATAGGGGAATTGATGAACCTCTGGTGGACGATGACTATGATCTTAATGACTCAAAAGCCGAGTATATGGATTCGAGTGATGAAGAACTTTATAAAGGGGGCCTTAAACTATTGGTCAGACATTCAAAAATAAAAAATTCTTTCAAAAAGATCTTAAAGAGTTTGCAATGGCAAATAACTTTCAAATTAAACCAATAAAAATCAGTCCTCTTTGAGTTACGACGAGGTGTGTTGAAGTAGGGTGTGTTTGGCGAATTCATGCATCAAAATTGGTCGGTATGGACACATTTGTCGTGAAGACTTTCCGCCAAGAACATAGTGTGGAATGCCAGCTTTCGGAAGAGAACATCGCCAGTGTATGACATCGTGGATAGCTTCCTTCGTGAGGGATAAGTTATTAAAAGGTTTTGACAAGAGCCCTGCTTCAATAATTTTTTATATTGAGAAAAAATATGGTGTAACAGTATGCTACTGGAAAGCATGGAGAGGGAAAGAAATGATGTTGAATGATATCCGAGGTAGCTGGAAGGATCAATTTAAGATGTTACCATCCTATATCGCCGAATTATAGAGGGTTGACCCAGACGTACAGACTGAATTATGTCGCGAGTCTGATAATGCCTTTCAGAGGTTCTTCGTAGCATTTGAACCTTGGATTAGGAGCTTCCGTAATACTTTGTAAAGAATAATTGTGGTAGATGGGACACATTTGCACGACCGATACAAAGGAGTGTTGTTAATAGATACGGGGATGGATGGGAATAAACATTTATTCCCTATAGCGTTCGGCGTTGCACCCAAATAAAATGAAGATCATTGGGCATGGTTCCTTGATCTATTAGGGAGATGCATAATCGGGGACTTTCAAGAGCAGTTTGTATTGATATCAAACCGATAGAAGGGGTTGATGGAAGATGTGCATAATGTTTTTCCTAACGCCTTTCATAGCTATTGTATGCGACACCTAGCTTTGAATCTTTTTTATACATATAAAGATACAATCTCCCGACCGCTATTATGGGTTGCTGTTTGTGCATTCTCGGAGGCAAAATTTAAAAAAAAAATTAAAAAAAATAGAAAATGAGGCCCCTTCGAAATGTACAATATGGATTAAAGAAGTCGGTGACCATTTTTGGGCGCGCACATATTTTCTAGGAAAGCGTTATGATATGCTAACAACAAATATAACAAAAAGCATTAATAGTGTGTTGAAGATAGCAAGAGAGGAATCGATCGTGACAATGCTAGAAACCATTCGCACGAAGGTAGCCGAATTCTACCTTCAGAGCTAGGAAGAAGGAAATAAAATGACACATATGTTGACACCAATGGCGGAAGAGCACCTAACACGAAACTTAGGGTGGGCTCGTCGAAAGAACTTTGTTCCCTATGGTCGCGATATATGTCAAGTTAAACGGGGGCAATACACTCACAGTGTCAATACCGAGAAACGAACGTGCACATACAGACGTTGGGCTATCCTTAGATTACTATGTTCGCATATGATCGTTGCATTATCGCGCAGGAACAGGGACAAAGAGATTCCTCAGTTTTGTGAGCATTGGTTTATCAGTGCCTTATTTAGGGAAACTTACAAAGAACACTTTATTTCCACCGTTGATAAGCGCCAATGAACCGTTCTAAGGGAAGACATCGAAGTTTTGCCTCCCCACAGGATACGTCAAGCCGGTCGCCCAAAGAAAAGGAGGATAAGATCTAAAGGCGAAGTTCGACCACTACGGTGTAAAAATTATACCGAATACGGACATAACCGCCACTCATGTAAATTTGTTAGAATATGAATCCTATTTCATAGTGTAATTTATAAAAAAGATATTAGATCGAATTTTTTTAACTTATCAAATTTTTTGAATTTTTTTTATTTTTAATCTTGTCGAATTATTACCAAAACCCGAATTGGTGACTATAAACTTGCAATCTATCATTGAACTTATCTCAGCCCAATGAAACATGCCGATAATTAGAGGTGTAAGATCATGTAAACAATTAGGAGAGTCCAGTTCCCAATTTAAATTAGGATGGTGCTCAAAATGGTGTTTAAATGATCTTCCACCATTAAAATTAGAATTTTTATCTCACACCATTGAAGTGTGACTTATTATTATGTGTTGTAGCATCAGGTGCAAGGTTGGCATCAGGTGTAAGGGTAAAAATGCGTCGGGTATGAGTGAGTTAAGTGGATCCGATTAAAAAATAGGGTCATGCCGGGTTGAGCGTATTAATAATCGGGTTGAGTATGGGCCAGTTTCAAGAGTCTCGATTATAACTCGCCCTTTTTAAGTCACGACCCAAACTGGCCCTACCCGACGCAACCCAACCCATTGAGACCCCTACGGTGATGGGTTAACCTAACTTTAATGGTATCAAAAAGCGTTGTGACATCAGGTGTAAGGTTGGCATCAGGTTTACTGAGTTAAATCGAAACAAAAAAAATAAATAAAAGAAAAAATTAATCTCTAAACAAAATTTACACATAATTTAAACAATAAAAATTTATACATAATTTATACAAAAATATATAAGTGAAAGAAAAATTAACTACTCAGTCGCCTTTCCAAATGTGCACAAGGAATGTCCGATTTCGGCTCAAAATTGTTACATATTTTTCTCATCGAAATCTATTCCCCTCCGTTCGAAAAAGTACTCAATATACGTTAATAAAAAAACGCCACAGTCTCAACCTTTGTGTTGGAGGGAAAGATCGACATTGTCCATCATCATTAGCTGCCACGGTTGATCGAGAGTAGAACTCAATCCGACAGTGTGAAGAAATCGCGGCAGGTGATACAACAAACTTTCTTTGTACGAATTAAACTTCCTTAAACACTCTGGGTTGGCCGAGTCTATCAGCTTGACATCACGGTTCACTAGAGACACAATAGCCAATGCCCAATATTGATGTCTCTGGCTATGCATTGGAAAATAAATCTGTGTGTAATCGGAGATCTAATTAGTACTGTGTTTATTAAGAAATATGAAAAGTGTTAATATAATATAAAAAAGAACCTACCGTCCCACAATCGATAGCCTTAATACTGCATGTCGTACTCTTAAACAGGACCTCAAGCGGTTTGCTCTGGTGACGAATATTCCACCTGTCACAGTATGTATAATATCCCCAAAAATTGAGCGATAAATAGTGACCTCAAGATCCGTGCCCGATTGGTCGCAGGTTGACCAAGTGATGGTCAAATAGTAGACTTAAGAAGGAAAGTATTTTGTGATGTAAATATGACCTAGGCATGAAGTTACAGTTTAGTTAAGGGTCATGCACACCTATCTCTGGTGTATGTGCTTAACACCAAAGCAAGAGGGTTATAAGGGTTTAAAACCTAAAAGAGAAGTTATTTCTCTTGTTGGTTGATGAGAGAGTTAAGAGGAGAGAGAGGGAGAGAGTAAAAAGGGAGTTAATGGCAAGGAAGAATTAATGGGGCTCGATTGAAGGACGGATTTGAGCATTTAGTGCCGGAATCAACGCATGAAGGACCGTTGAAGCAAGAGTTTGAACCCTAGCCATTTAAACCAACCATTCAAACAAGAGGGTTTAGCTAGATTTAATTGAGTACATTGTTGTTCATTAACTCTAGGGGAGATAGGTTAAATTATCACATTTAAATGATAAAAAAAAAAAATAGAAAGAAAAGGATTTGGAAGAACAGCCCGAAAAGGGGTTGAGTTCTGGCCAAATCGATTAATCGATTTGGAGAATTGATTAATCGATTTTGGTTCGAAAGTTGAAAAAGCAAAAATGCCCGAGTTCGATTAATCGATCTTGAAATCGATTAATCGATTTTGAAATTTGATCAATCGATTAGAAATCGACTAATCGACTGAGTACCTCCAGTGGCTGAAGAGCTAAGGCTTGGGAAGAACCAATTAATCGATTAATCGATTGTGGATTTCGATTAATCGATTTGGGAATCGATAATCGATTGAGGACTTTCAATTAATTGATTTGAGATCGATTAATCGATTTTGAATTTTGATTAATCGATTCCCAAATCGATTAATCGATTCCCAAATCGATTAATCGATTTAGGGTTTCGATTAATCGATTTTGGAGATCGATTAATCGATTTTGACAGTTTGAGTTGATTTCTTAGTTGAACATTGAGTTTCATGAGAGGTCTTGGACCTTCTCTATTGCATCTTTATTGATGTTATGCATATGTTATGATGTACCATAGGTGGTACGAGCTATGACAAGCATAAGGAGCCGTGTGGGACCTTGATGCTTGGACAGTCAGACACTTGAGGTAGGGAACACCTGGAACATGTACTTTGATTACAAGAGCATGTATGTAGTGATATAGAAATGAAATGAAGCATATAATCTCCATGTGTGTGTATGTGATACACCAATGAAATGAACATGCTTAATCATATAATCCTTTTAATATGTGTGTGTGTGTGATACCAAGTAAGCATATGAAAATGAGACATCCCCAAGGGATGAGAAAGTGATAAAGGCATTAGTGTGATGCGAGTAATTTAGACATCCCAGGGATGTAAGAGAGATTGTAAAGTAAGATTGAACAAAGACTGATAAGGGCTAATTGATATAAAGTAGTATATTTACATGGTGAATAACTATATGTAAAGCACATGATATTTTTGTTATTTAAGATTTGAACAGAATACCCCACCGACGTGGCAGGATACCCACGACTGACTCGGCAAGATATCCTTGATTGGTCTATGACCAATCCACTTTTGCCGATGCTGGTCTATCCACTGATAGCACATCCCAGGGATGTTGAGATGAGATTAAACCCCATCGCCTATGAGAAAGGGACCTGGGTAGTATTCAAAGTGATATATTCATAACAACTGTCTATTTAGACGACGATGGAGGGTATTCCATCGGGGCTTGATGCTATATTGCTCGGGGACTACTTAAGTTGAAGATTTAAGTTTCTTTGGGTTTATTTAGTGTAGTTCATGAACAGTTGATAATAAATGTAACATGTAAACCACCAGTAAACTTCAATGCATATGTACTCTCTAAACTATTTTTCATTAAGTTCATAAATACAGCATGGAACATATGTGAGGATTTGACTTATATGTCCATTGTGTTATTCCCTATTGAGTTAGGATGTAGCTCACCCTTTAGACTATACGTCGCAGGTCCTTTGTTTGCAACCGTAGAGGCTTCCGGAGATGCTGATCTGAGGGATTCAAACTACGTGCCCGGAGACGAGTTAGAGCCTCCTCCCGATGACTTCTTCTAGGAGACTCCACTGTGTACCTTGATAGAGAGAGTTTTGAGAGCATATTGTGCGGCTTGGTATGTCAAGCCTTATTTTTGGAAAATATAATTAAATAGATACATTCTTTTGGTGAACCATCTAGGGTGACTAAGTGATGTCACTGATGGTTGGAGCGGGTTCTTTTACTCATGCAGAGGCATGAGTTTAGAACCATCTTTTGGATTATAGATTTTGAGCATATGTATAGAACTGAAGATTTATTTCAATATCAATTCTTATGCATTTGTTCTCTTTATTATTGCTTGTTATGCCAATGTTCCGTACGTATCCATGGGGCACGGTCTAGAGGACCGTAATGATGGCACGGGTTTTGGGGTGCCGAAATCTGGGCTGTCACAGTTGGTATCAGAGTATTTTCTTTTAAAAATTTTGACAAGCATTATTTGTGTCAGAGCATAGGGACTTATGCTAACAAAACTTTGGTTTCACATGCAGACCGTTATGTTTTTTAGAGGAAGGGGCCGACCCAGGGGCGGTCATAGTAGAAGTTTGCGTAGTCAAGATGATTTTATCTCGAATACAAATCGAGTGCCTATAGGAGATAGAGGGGCTTCAGGCAGTGGTGGCCAAGGGAGCCAAGATCAGGCAGAGAATCAGGATTGAGATCGTCAGGATCGAGATCAGAGGAAACAAGAGAGAGTCAGAGAAAGAAATGAAGATAGAGAGGAGCGTCAGAGGATGATGCACACTATAGAAACCATGGCGACTGTCATGGCACAGCAGGCAGCATCCTTGGCAGCTCATACTGCCCATCAGTAGCATCAGCCACTTACACCTCCAGTGACTTCGACACCGCCAGTGTCTTCTGCGTTTACTGAGTTTAGGAGGATGTGACCTAGCTTTTCGGGGCAGGAAGAGCCCATGGCAGCTGAGAACTAGCTGAGTAAGATGGAGAAAGTATTTAGTGTGCTCATGTGTACAGAGGACGAGAGCATCCGTTGAGCAGCCTACATGTTAGATGGGGAGGCTGGGCCTTGGTGGAAGTCCATTTCACGGACTAGGGCTCAGGAGACCCCAGATTTGCCCTGGACGTCGGATGAATTTGTTGAAGAGTTCAACAAACAATATTTCCCAGAAGTAGTGAGGAATCAAATGGAAATATCATTTTTGCAACTCGTGCAAGGGAAGATGACTGTTAGAGAGTATGGAGTGGAGTTCATGAGACTGGCTTGCTTCGCACCTGACTATGTCATCACGGAGATGATGAGAGCGAAGAGGATTCAGCAAGGGTTGAGACCAGACGTGAGGAGAGGAGTAGCACCATTCCAGATGAGGACCTATGGAGAGATCATGAGCAAGGCATTAGTGGTTGAAGAAGAAAATAATAACCACTACCGCCAGAGGGAACAACAAGGAAGGTGGAGTGTGGATCAGAGTAAAACGGGAAACTACAAGCCGGTAAAAAGTCGAGATTCGTAGCCCACAATCAGAGACCACCATTCCAAGGAGGGTATCAAAGACCGAGGCAGTAAAGCAAACAGCAGAGATTTCCATTGCTCGTGTCAGGGAGGCCGATACAATATGAGAGCCCTGCTATCACTACCGGAGCTACAGTTATATAGGGTTTCTCACGAGCTGCATCTTCCACACCACGGGAGACTTGTGCCAAGTGTGGCAAGTCTCACAAGACGGCAGACTGTAGGCAGGGAACTCAGGGCAGTTTCAAATGTGGCAAGGTGGGCCACTTGATCAAAGATTGCCCTGAGGCAAACAAGGGGTAGACGACTTCAACTTCTATGCCACGACCTATACAAGCAAGGAAGCCGATCGTCCAAGGGAGAGCCTATGTGGTCACAGCTCAAGAGGCCAAAAATACAAACGACGTGATCTAAGGTGAGAATTTCTTTTAAATAAAGAATTTCAGTTCTTAAAAATTTAGATAGAGAAGGTGCATCCATATAGAAAATAGAAAAGAACCTGTATGTAATAATTTTAGTATGATGGTATACATTATATATATATATATATATGTGTGTGTGTGTGTGTGTGTGTGTGTGTATGATTAGGTACGTTACAAATTTATAAGAAAGGAAGCGATGTTACATATGAAGCTCGAGTGTTGATAGACCTGGGGTCTACCCACTCATTTATTATCCCTCACTTCACAAAGAAGATGAAAGTCAACCCAAAGGAGTTAGACTTTGTGTTAACTGTGGCTATTCCGACTAGGAAATCGGTGGATACCGAAAAGGTTTGCAACTCCGTGATCGTGAGAATCATGGATGGAGACGTCTTTGAGCTACCGACACAATTGATCATGTTAGACATGCAAGGATTCGACGTGATCCTTGGCATGGATTGGTTGTCGACTCATTGTGCAACCGTGGATTGCAAGAACAAGGTCATCATCTTCAAACCTAACACGAGGAGATCATTTTAATTTCGAAGAGAGAGATCGATGTGTATACCACTTATCTTTGCAGTCAGGGCTGAGCGCTTGATCAGAAAAGGGTGTAGTGGATACTTGGCATTCTTGAAGGAGGATAAGGATGAGAAGAATATCATTTCGGAGATAGCAGTTCTGCGAGACTTCGCTGACGTGTTTTTGAAAGAATTACCTAGATTGCCTCCAGTTAGAGAAGTTAAGTTCGCCATCGACTTAGCACCAGGAACGAAGCCTGTTTCTAAAGCACCATATAGACTGGCTCCTGCTAAGTTGAAAGAGTTGAAAGAGCAGTTACAAGAGCTCATGGATAAGGGGTTTGTTAGACCGAGTGTGTCTCCATGGGGAGCACCGGTCTTGTTTGTAAAGAAGAAGGATGGGTCAATGCGTCTGTGTATTGACTATCGATAATTAAACATACTCACTATAAAGAATAAGTATCCTTTGCCTAGGATAGATGACCTATTCGACCAACTGTAAGGAGCAAGGTATTTCTCTAAGATCGATCTAAGATCTGGATACCATCAATTGAGAGTCAAGGCAAAGGACATTCAGAAGACAGCATTTAGGACACAGTACGGACACTATGAATTCTTAGTGATGTTGTTTGGGTTGACGAATGCACCGACGTCATTTTATAGATTTGATGAATCGGGTGTTTAAACCACACCTAGACTCCTACATCATCGTGTTCGTCGACGATATCTTAATATACTCCAAGTCAAAAGTGGAACACGAAGAACACTTAAGGATTGCTCTATAAACTTTGCGTAAACACCAACGGTATGCCAAGCTCAGCAAGTGTGAGTTTTGGTTAGAGGAAGTTAGCTTTTTGGGACATGTCGTCTCAAAGAATGTCATCACAGTTGATCCGGCTAAGATAGAAGCAGTGGTCAATTGGGAGCAACCAAAGACCGTGACTGACGTCCGTAGTTTCCTCGGACTAGCTGGCTATTATCGGCGTTTCGTTAAGGGTTTTTCAAAGATATCGGGACCACTCACGAGACTTACACTGAAAGAGGCAAGGTTCGAATGGATTGAGACATGCGAGAAGAGTTTTCAAGAAATCAAGAAGAGACTCACTTTATCTCCAATACTAACGATTCCGTCAAGCAGTGGAGGATTCGCAGTCTATAGTGATGCTTCGTATAATGGTTTGGGTTGCGTACTCAACCAACACAGAAAGGTGATAGCTTACGGGTCGAGATAACTAAAAGAACATGAGAAAAATTATCTGACACATGATCTGGAACTAGCAGCAGTCATATTTGCGCTAAAGATTTGGCGACATTACTTGTAAGGTGAGACTTTTGAGATTTTCACCGACCACAAGAGCCTCAGATATTTGTTTACACAGAAAGAACTAAATATGAGGCAGCGCAGATGGTGGAGTTCCTCAAGGACTATGACTGTTCCATACAGTACCATCCAGGCAAGGCTAATGTAGTGCAGATGCCTTGAGTCGGAAGGGTTCAGCTCAGTTGGCTAGTTTGATTTTGGGTATGCACAGATGGAAGTTGTTTGAAGATCTGGAACTATATGATACGAACATTGAGTCGCGAGCCATAGGATCCTTTTTGGCAAACATTTCAGTAAGGCCAGTGATATTTGAGCATATCCACGAGCTACAGATGAAAGACCCGACGCTAACCAAGATTCGTCAAGATGTGATTGAAGGCATCAAACCGGACTTCTCAGTAAAAGAAGATGGTTCCTTATTGTTCAAGGGCCGTCTCTGCATTCCGGACAATGTCGATCTATGGTAAACTATTCTTGATGAATCTCACAAGTCAAACTATGCGATCCACCCTGGCAGTACGAAAATGTACCAAATTTTAAAAAAGAATTACTGGTGGAGAGGTTTGAAGCAAGACGTGGCAGAGTACGTGTGGCAATGTTTGACATGTCAGCAGGTAAAAGTTGATCATAGACATCCTGCTGGATTATTACAGCCTCTACCCATACCAGAGTGGAAGTGGGATTCGATCTCTATGACTTACAGAATTATATATGAAAGAGATCGTACGCCTACACGAGATTCCAAGCAGTATCATTTCTGACCGTGATCTATTGTATACGTCGAAATTTTGGAAGAAATTTTAAGAGGGAATGAGAACGCGATTGGATTTCAGTTCAGCATTCCATCCGCAAACTGATGGGCAAACAAAGTGGGTAAATCAGATCATCGAGGACATGCTTAGGGCATGTATGTTAGAACTGCAAGGATCATAGGATCAGCACCTTCCATTGATTGAGTTTGCATACAATAATAATTTTTAGACGAGCATTGGGATGGCACCTTATGAAGCTCTTTATAGACAGCAATATAGATCGCCTACCAATTGGGAAGAAACTGGTGAGAAATTTGTTTTAGGACCTAAAATTCTTGAAGATAATGCCGCCTATGTTCGGATGATAAGGGCAAAGCTCAAAGCGGCTAAGAGCAGGCAGAAAAGCTACGTCGATATAAAGCGGACCAGCGTGGACTATAAAGTGGGTGAACATGTGTTTGTCAAGGTGTCGCCTATGAAGGGCGTCATGAGATTTGGAAAGAGGGGAAAGTTAAGTCCCCGCTACCTTGGACCATTCGAAGTTCTAGGTCGAGTAGGTGAAGTTCCTTATCGCATTAGATTACCACCGCTATTCGATCGGGTGCACAATGTATTTCACGTATCTATGCTCAGGAAGTATATAAATGGCCCTGATCACGTTTTGAGCAGTCAACCTTTGGAAATGCATAAAGACATGAGCATGATAGAGGAACCGACAGAGATTTTGGATCGAAAGGAACAAGTATTGCAGACAAAAGTAATTCCATTAGTGCTTGTTCGATGGAAAAATCATCCGACTGAAGAAGCTACGTGGGAACGATAGGCTGACGTAAAAGAACAATATCCGGACTTGTTTGCGACAACTTGAGAGTAAAAAATTATATCACCGCAAGCATGTTTGCAGATTTAAACCTTCCATTGTAATCCAATGTTGACCATTTGGCCAATTTATCCAATGGATAGAATGTTAAATAGAAAAATTATGCTGTGATGCGATGTAGAATGCATGGTCAAGATTCATCATACCACACAATGAATATGAAGACATGCTTCGCAAAACCAATGACCCATTGGTCATGTATTACCAAGAAAACAAGAGAGACATAAAAGCAAGACAAATTTGAAATTCTGATGAAAACCGATTAATCGATTTGGAAATTCGAATAATCGATTTTGGTCGATTAATCGACTGGCATACGCCAGTGAGTGGAGATTGAGTGGAGATTCAGAAAATTAGTTAAGTGAAATTTTGATTAATTGAGGGGAATTCAATTAATCGATTTGTAAAATCGATTAATCGATCTAGTGATTCGACTACTCGACTAGCACACACCAGTCAGTTGTGAATTTTGGAAAATTTTAGGGGTATAATGATTTCGATTAATCGAGGTAAAATTTGATTAATCGATTTTGGGAAATTGATTAATCGATTTGGAAAATTGATTAATCGACTGGCACATGCCAGTGAACTGCAAACCTGGAATGTAAAATGACCTAAAAATTTTGATATCGAAATGAATTCGATTAATCAATTTTGAATTTCGATTAATCAATTTTGGAAATTGATTAATCGATATCGCGCGGCTGGAGAATTTTTTTTGAACCGATTAATTGATTTTAAAAATTGATTAATCGATTTCAGCCTATATATATATAAGAGGGGAAATTTTTCCCATTCGAAATTTTTTTGGTTTTTTTTCCTTTCGAGCGCTCCTTCCTCCTCGAGCCACTGTGCAAGCTAGGGTTTTTGGGGGTTTTGCACCGATTTTGACTCGAAATCCTAGCGCAATTGGATCGAAACCTAAGGTAAACCCTAGATTTTGAGTTTTCCTTTCAATGAGCTATCAAACCCTAATGTCATTGTATTTGGATTCAAAATGCCGCCTCGAACTCGCTTGACCACGAAGCAAGCGGCTTTGAAGTTCCAGTACGGCATAAGAACGCCGCACCACCACCACCATCACCATCACCGTCACCTCTACAAACCCCATCCCCATCGTCATCGTATACCACATCCGGTTCGACAAGCGCGTCTACCACCACCACCCATAGACTTACCCCAACCAAATGAGTGGTGGGCGGTAAATAATTTCAAGGATGAATATATTATCGATGAGGACCTGTTTACCGACCCTGACGTCGAGGGTGAGACCAAATGGGCTAAGAACTATTTGGTTAACGCGGGCCTCGGTAACATGTTGAAGCCACTACACGGGTGTTACTACCCTAGGCTAGTTCACCTATTTTACCAGGGCATGGCGGAGGGTCCGGTTGATGACACCGTTACGACCAAGATTGATGGTTGTAGCTACACATTTACCCGTCGCCACGTACATGAGTCCCTAGAGTGCTATTTGGATTTTGTGCCCGACACCGCCCTCTTTCCACCATTTGTGGAAGAGGTGAGATTTGAGGAAATCATGACCGAGATGATCAATGGGAAAAAGGGGTCCGGTCAGTCTATTAGGCGGGTAGACTTACCCCACTACATGTGGATGCTTGATTCAACAATCAAATGCAACCTCTACCCGATGTGCCACGGTACAGAGAGGTGGAGTTGGTCCAACAGGCCCTATACGCGGCATTCCATGGCCATTGTTTGATGCTACCAAAATCGTCATCGAGGGGATGACTTACATCAAGGGAAAGTTGATGAAGGGTCCTTTGAGGCCCAAGGAGAAAATGCCTTATGCTCGTCTCATATCGAGCATGCTTGAGTGCTACTCTAACGCCCCAGAGTATGCCATCTCACCCCACGAGCAGAAAGCTACGGACCACATGAAGCATTACTCCATTGCTTCATGGGGTTGTAGCTACAGATTGTTGAAGAGGACCCTGCCAGTTGAGGGCCCAACAGCATCAACAGTAGCACCACCACCACATCAGGACCCGCCAGTAGGGGGAGCACACCCCGTTATTCCACCAGCTGAGGGGGCACCCTCTCATACTACCGCATCCCCTACGCCACCATCGCAATTAGCGGCTGCCACACCGACCTCATCATATCACCGACGAGCGGCTCGCCCTGCGCCTACGATCGAAGGCGTGTTGGCCCGGATGGAGGCCAACAACCAACAGATGAATCGGCGCATGGACTTTTTGATGTACCACACCATGCGGTACATATATCCGTTAGACTACCAGCATCGCCTCGCGCAAGTGTAGGATTGGACTGCGGGCGCGATCACCTTCCATATGGGTGCCGCAGATGCTGGCACATCTGGCTCAGTGCCATAGCAACCAGCCGAGACGAGTCAGCCACCACCAGACTACCCTGGAGAGGGGACCACATGAGCTGGAGTGGATCACTTTTTGGGCGTTGTTATGATTCTTTTTTGAGTTTTTGTATTGTAGTTAAGTGTGGGCATTATAATTAATAGAACATTAATAGTTGTAACCTTTTTGAAATACATGGAATAGAAATTATATATATTTTTTTGCAATTCGATTGCACTTATATTACTTCTTGCATTGCGTGTGGCAAATTTACTAACATTTTTGTGATCAGGTACATGACATCACCGTGTGTGGGGTACCCAATCGACACACCTTTGGGTGAGGACGAAAATTCCCAAGGTGGGGAGAATGTAATATCCCCGTAAATTGAGCGATAAACAATGACCTCAAGATCCGTGCCTGATTGGTCGTAGGTTGACCAAGTGATGGTCAAACAGTAGACTTAAGAAGTTAAGTGTTTTGTGATGTAAATGTGACCTAGGCATGGAGTTAGAGGTTAGTTAAGGGTCACGTACACCTATCTCTAGTGTATGTGCTCAACACCAAAGCAAGAGGGTTATAAGGGTTTAAAACCTAAAAGAAAAGTTATTTCTCTTGTTGGTTGATGAGAGAGTTAAGAGGAGAGAGAGGGAGAGAGTAAAAGGGGAGTTAATGGCAAGGAAGAATTAATGGGGCTCGATTGAAGGACGGATTTGAGCATTTAATGCCGGAATCAATGCGTGAAGGACCGTTGAAGCAAGAGCTAGAACCCTAGCCATTTAAACCAATCATTCAATCAATTAGGCGATTGATTTGAGGTAAGTTTTAGCTAGATTTAATTGAGTATATTGTTGTTCATTAACTGAAGGGGAGATGGGTTAAACTATCAAATTTAAATGATAGAAAAGAAAGAAAAATAGAAAGAAAAGGATTTGAAAGAACAGCCCGAAAAGGGGTTGAGTTCTGGCCATATCGATTAATCGATTTGGAGAATCGATTAATCGATTTTGGTTCGAAAGTTGAAAAAGCAAAAATTCTCGAGTTCGATTAATCGATCTTGAAATCAATTAATCAATTTTGAAATTTGATTAATCGATTAGAAATCGACTAATCGACTAAGTACCTCCAGTGGCTAGAGAGCTAAGGCTTGGGAAGAACCGATTAATCGATTGTGGATTTCGATTAATCGATTGAGGAATTTCGATGAATTGATTTGAGATCAATTAATTGATTTTGGATTTCGATTAATCGATTTGAGAATTGATTAATCAATTTAGGGTTTCGATTAATCGATTTTAGAGATCGATTAATCTATTTTGGCAGTTTGAGTTGATTTCTTAGTTGAACATTAAGGTTCATGGGAAGTCTTGGACCTTCTCTATTGTATCTTTATTGATGTTGTGCATATGTTATGATGTATCATAGATGGTACGAGCTATGGCAAGCTTGAGGAGTCGTGTGGGACCTTGATGCTTGGACAGTCAGACACTTGAGGTAGGGAACACCTTGAACATGTACTTTGATTACAAGAGCATATATGTAGTGATATAGAAATGAAATGAAGTATATAATCTCCATGTGTGTGTGTGTGATACACCAATGAAATGAACATGCTTAATCATATAATCCTTTCAATATGTGTGTGTGTGATACCCAGTAAGCATATGAAAATGAGACATCCCCAGGGGATGAGAAAGTGGTAAAGGCATTAGTGTGATGCGAGTAATTTAGACATCACAGGGATGTAAGAGGGATTGTAAAGTAAGATCGAATAAAGACTGATAAGGCCTAATTGATATAAAGTAGTACATTTACATCATGAATAATTATATGTAAAGCACATGATATTTTTGTTATTTAATATTTGAACAGAATACCCCACCGACGTGGCGGGATACCCACGACTGACTCGGTAGGATATCCGTGATCTGTACGGCGGCCAATCCGTATACCGGTACAATGGTCTATCCGTACACAGTAGCACATCCCAGGGATGTTGAGATGAGATTAAATCCCATTACCTATGAGAAAGGGACCTGAGTAGTATTCAAAGTGATATATTCATAACAACTGTCTATTTAGACGATGATGGAGGGTATTCCATCGGGGCTTGATGTTATATTGCTCGGGGACTACTTAAGTTGAAGATTTAAGTTTATTTGGGCCTATTCAGTGTAGTTCATGAACAGTTGATAATAAATGTAACATGTAAACCACCAGTAAACTTTAATGCATATGTACTCTCTAAACTGTTTTTCATTAAGTTCATAAATACATCATGGAATATATGTGAGGATTTGACTTATATGTTCATTGTATTGTTCCCTATTGAGCTAGGATGTAGCTCACCCTTTAGACTATACGTTGCAGGTCCTTTGCTTGCAACCGTAGAGGCTTCGGGAGACGCTAATCCGGGGAATTCAGACTACGTGCCCCGAGGCGAGTTAGAGCCTCCTCCCGATGACTTCTCTAGGAGACTCCACTGTGTACCTTGATAGAGAGAGTTTTGAGAGCATATTGTGCGGCTTGGTATGTCAAGCCTTATTTTTGGAAAATGTAATTAAATAGATATATTGTTTTGGCGAACCATCTAGGGTGACTAAGTGATGTCACTGATGGTTCGGGTAGGTTCTTTTACTTATGCAGAGGCATGAGTTTAGAATCATCTTTTGGATAATAGATTTTGAGCATATGTATAGAACTGGAGATTTATTTCAGTATCAGTTCTTATGCCTTCGTTCTCTTTATTATTGCTTGTTATGCCAATGTTCCGTACGTATCCATGGGGCATGGTTTGGAGGACCGTGCTGATGGCACGGGTTTCGAAGTATCGAAATCTGGGCTGTCACAGTACGCCTCCCATTTATCAATGTCATTGAGTGGCTCTAGATTTTCATCAAAAATAAATTTATTAAATTTTGAGTGGTTCGCTATAATCAAGGCCTGTAATTGATCATTAGAATAATTTATTAATTGAAAGACATGAGTTACATAAATAAATAAAGGCAGATAAATAAATAAATAAAATAATTGATACATATCAGGGCCGAGGCTGATGTAAAGAAGCTCTTGTTCGCCATTTCCGTAAACATAATCATTTTTATACTCTAAGATTTTGAAGTATGCGTCCATCACTTCATTATTAAGCCACCCCTTCCTTTGAGGACCCTTATATTCTCTATGGTGACGTTGACACCAAAAATAGTATTGACAAGCGCAGGATTGTCTTTCGCAGGCCGGTTCCACATACTGTGTATAAATTTACGTTCCATGGACTGTGGCTCTTCTTCATCGCTTTCAGCGACGACCAATCTTTTTTGTTTTACCCCTTCTTTTCTAGTTGACATCTTTCTTTTTTTCGGTGCTCACAACTCGTAACCCGTGCCCTTTTTTCCTAAGTCGACTTTACTCTTTGAAGCAGACAGCTTCACTAGAAGTGATTTAAGTGATGCCGGCTACTACTCGTAAGTAGGCTGGGTTACTGGAGGCTCAACCACATTTTCGATCGACGGTTGGAGTGTAGTGGTATTAGAGGAGGAAGGCTTGGGTGGAGACGATTGAGGGTAAATGGGTTCAGAGGAAGAAGGCTGTGATGCAGAGGTTTGAGTGGTAGAAGGCTTAGGTAAAGAAGGCTCAGAAGGTTTGGGTACAGAGGTTTGGGTGGTAGAAGGCTTAGGTAAAGAGGTCTCACGAGGTTGAGAGGGAGGAGATTTGGGCGTAACAAAAGTATCAAAGAGTACTAAAGATAGCACATCCTCCTATAAAGTTACAAAAAAAAAAATTTAATTAGTTCATTCATCATAACCGCTATCATACCGTTATCTTATGATAGCGTTTCGCTAGCTTAGGATAGTGTTGCGCTATCTTAAGGTAGCGGGTCGCTAATTTAAATTAGCGTTCCATTATCTTATGATTGTGGAATGCTATCTTAGGATAGTGAAACACTATCATAAGATAGCGGAACGCTAATTTAAAATAGCGCTCCGCTATCTTAAGATCGCGGAATGCTATCCTAAGATAGCGGATAGCTATTTTAAGATAGTGAATGGCTACCTTAAGTAACTAAAAATGATATAAAAAAAGTTATATATTTTATTTTTTAAGATAGTTATTTTAAGTAAATAAAATAATATAAAATGATAGTTATTTTTAATTTTCTTTATAAAATGATAGCTTTATGATTATTAGTGTTAATAATCTAAAAAAATGATGTAAAAAAAAATTAAGAAAAATTATATACTTTTAATAAATGAGATTTTACTGCTTCAAGATCGTTCTTCATAGCAGCATTTTCGCCATTCAAGTAAGCCACTTGATCTTCTAAAGACCCTACTTTCGCTTATAATGTTTTCTTTTTTCTTCCCAGCTGCTCAATTGTTATCGCTTATCCTTTTAAAATAGAAAATGCGCGATTGAAATCGCCTTTCATTTTTCTAACTTCTATTCGAAGAGACAAACATTCTTTACGAAGCTCCGTTACTTTGTTTATAAGTTGGGGATGCCTAGCAGGTTGTTCTCTTGTTGGTTGCTTCATACTTTCTTATTCTTTCCCCTTTGATTTCGCTTGGTGACGTAGAACGACCTCGGAATCGTCATTGTTATCATCGTCGTCATCCCCATCGTAAACATCATGTACCTCTTTCGCTCTTTGTTGGGTCGGGTGTTGCTGCTCTTTTTTCCATTCTCTTTCGATATCTCTTTGTCTGAAAAAGTGCCGAATTAATCGGTATTGTAATTCATGTTTTTCAACATTGAGGTTGACAATGACCGAAGAGTTAAGAATTTTTTGTCAGTAATAATTTGGATTACGGCTAAATTTCATTGCTTCCCATTTCAATAGCCTCGGAAAAGGACTTTTCAGCTTAGTAAGAGCGGGGTGGACTTCTAGAAAGTGCTCCAATGCCCAAATCTGTAAGGCGATAGTGTACCCATAGATGTTATAATGCCCTTTTTCCATCACTTTTGCCGCTTCTCTTCTTGCTATCGCTTTACATATGCAGTCAACTAAATTTTTGTATACTATCAAACTGTACACCCAAATTTGGCCCAAGGCCCGATCGAAACACATTTCTAGAGAGTGTCTGCTTGTCTAGCGGAAATCAGACCAGACATTGTCCATTAGTGGTAGACCGAGTCATCATATAAGGCTTGTAAAATAAAATAAAAACAATAACAAAGCATCTATATAAAGACAAAAGAATATACATTCCCAAAAAGGAACCAAGAAGAACCACTAGTGATGGACATCCATCACCCAAACAATGGTTCCTGATAGTGGTTCCTATAGACTGTATAAAAATACATATAAAAACATCTACATAAAGTAAATACAGAAAGTGGCCACCAAGCACACAATAATCCAGAGCATCCTACAAAAAATCCCAAAATAAAAGACTCAAGTACCCAGGCTATGAATAAAAATCGTTTGCCTGGACGTCAGTCTCCTCGTCCTCAGCCTCAGCCTCTGGATCAGGCTGGTAATCAGGATCGCTCTCCGTGCCGGGAGCTCTAACCTCAAAACCTAAAATGTTAATGAAACAAGGGTGAGCTACATCTAAGCTCAATAGAAGAATCCCAACTAAAATATAATGAATATGCAGGACATGATATCTCAAAGCAGGAAATCAAATCAGAATGTGCAAATAAGTCAAAATCAGATTAAATACTGAGCTTTTAAACAAGAAACAGATGCTATGCAAGTATATAATCGGTGACTTAAATTGTATATACATTTCTAACTTAAGAAACTCTCGTGAATATATAACACGGAGTAAACAGAAATCTACCGATAAGAAACCCCAACCAATCGTCGTTCACATGAATAATTTCAGGGTGCAACAATGTCTCATCTATGGAGTGCAATTGTGCCGAGGGATAAATAAAGTAGATGCACAAGTGTGCCAGGCATGGATATACCGCCGAGTCGGTGGGGATCATCTGGTTAAATCATCAAACCACATACACACATAGACCTCACAAATCAGATAGCAGAAATCAGGAGCAGGTTTCAGAAAACTGGAATTAGAGATAACAGGAATTTATGATATGCTAACATGCTTGTTAAAATAGAAATCAAGGTACAGATATGAAAGAATCATTAAATCATAGTAAAAAATAGTTTAGGTTGGTTTTTCTCCTACCTCAGGTCAGACCTCTTTCTAAGCAAATCCAAAGCTTTTCTAAACGTCAAGGTCTGATCCTAGACCATAAATATCGTACATTAAGTGTCAGGGATGTTAGAATGTTAACTGGTGCAGTGTCTAGTAGTGTTCAATTTACAAAAACAAAACAGGTAAAAAACAGGGGTAATTGATCGATCAGCACCTTGATTGATCGATCAATCCTCCTCCTTGATCGATCAATGACCTCATTGATCAATCAATCCCCTCCAAACACTCACAGGCAACAGGATTAATTGATCGATCAATAGCCTCTATTGATCGATCACCTCCTCTCATTGATCGATCAATACTTCAATTGATCGATCAATAGCTCCTTTCTCTTAACACTTGTCAGAGGAAAAATTGATTGATCACTAGCTTAGTTTATCGATCACTCTGTCTCATTGATCAATCAACAACCTAAATTTTCAAATTTCCCTCTACCTGTTCTCATTCATACTTTATACAGATTGATTGATCAATACCCTCATTGATCGATCAATTCATGCCAGTGATCGATCAATACCCTTATTGATCGATCAATCTTGCCATTGATCGATCATTCTCTCTGTGATCGATCAATCTTCATAATTGATCGATCAATTAATGAATTGATCGATCAATGCCCCTCGGGCACAGAACTTCTAAGCAAATGCCTCCACTGTTCCCTTTTAAGGTTTATACGGATTGATCGATCAATGCTTCTCATTGATCGATCAACCCAGCATTGATCGATCAATCTTCAGGATTGATCGATCAATAATGACAGTTCCTCTGTCATTAATGGAGTCTCCCCTTTAACCTATTTTAATCTCTTTTCATTTATGGTTTCTAACCACTATCTACACACACATAAACACATGCATAAGGGCTTTAATCTTGCCCTTATTGAATGTAAAGGCTCACCTTTATTTGGGCCCTTTCGGGGTCTCGGCAAACGCAATCCGAGAAGGTTTCGGATCCGGCTCTTGGAGTTTATCGCCGATATGACTTAAATAAGGAGATTATTGGCTCCAGTTCAGCACGCAAAGGCCTCACACATACTTAGACTATATGTGAGCTCGTCTTATTGAACTCTCTATACCCTAACTCAGATTGATGCACGATCTCAGGTTTCTCTAACCCTTTTTCCTCGAAGAACCCACTCAGAACCCAACCTAGCTACAGAGTTTTTCAGGTCAAGACGGAAGAGGAAGATGAAATTTAGGTATGCAACTCTTCTTCCTTCTCTTATAAGCTAAGAAACAGAATATCTTTGATATTTCTGTTTCTCATTACTTAAGCTCCGATGTGGAGCACCTACACGGTCGCTACGGCGTATCACCCCGCATAAATGTTTTTCAAGACTCGTATTAAAGTGAGAATTCACACATGAATTTACCTAACTACAGCTTAATATTATTTCTAATAATATAATTTTCAAAATTTTAAATCTGCCTCGATTCTCGTGCAGGATAGAAATGTATATGAAAGCAGAATGAGTAAATATACAATTATGTAAGTAGTAAAAGACAACACGTAATAGCCCAGTACGTACCTGCCGGGACGTCAGATGATCCAGCCTCGTCAGGAGCAGGTCGACGGGGGCGGGGTGGTGCTGTATGGTAGTCACGAGGATCCACCGTATGCTGATGGGCGTGAGCAATCATCGGTGTGGACGTGGTGGCGTATAAGTGCTGCATGACAAGCTTGTGCATGCAGGTAGTGGTAATCCAATCGACGATGAATCTAAATCTGGAATGCCTCCATCCCATCCAGCCGCTCATGTATACGCCGGTTACCCTCCACAAGCTCACGAAGCATCGCTGCAACGTCCACTGAGGAAGGAGGAGGGGGATGTGATGTGGTGTGACGAGGTGGCCGACGTGGTGTGGTGGGGACATGTCGAATAGACACCTCAGGCTGAGGTGGCGGATCAAGTGGTTCCTCCCCCTCTCCAAGCATGTGCTCAGCGGGCGCCACACCCTCTGCAATGGCAGGCTCAACGGGCTCAGTGGCTCCCTCCTCTCCCTCTGGTAACCGCCTAACCAGCAGGTTGTAACTCTTGGTCCAGTCCTTGAGATGGAAGACCTTCGTGCTGTTGACCATACGGGACTCACTGGGAGTCAAACTATGCACCTCGCGGAGAGCAACATATTGCTCGACCATCTTTGTAATCAGGCGAGCGTAGGGGATCTGTTTCTTGACCCCAGTCTTTATTTTCTCTGACATGAGGTCCTTGGCATTTAGAATGCCATCAATGACCAAGTCTGCCACAGAGAACCAACGGTTCTCAAAGGCAGAAAATAGTGCCTGTTGTATAACACCAATCCGCGAGGACTTGTGCAAGAACGGGTTGAGTGCACACTTTGATATAGGTATCAAGCATTCACAATTGGTCAGGTAACTGGGCCCGTGTGATGGATTACCCTTTCCCATGTTGACCTTGGGTCATTTTAGTGACCATGTCGGGAAAAGGGACGTCTTTAATGTATGGGGCCCCTAATTCACAGGTTTCAATGTAAACAGACGTGCACTGAAGGACAGCCGCTACATGAATCTGGTTAAATTTGTACTCAAATCCGTCAATGGAAGTGACGAGTCTGTATCGGCTATCGCCCCAATGAAGGTTTTAGAAAAGGAGCCTCACGATCCGGGGGCAATAATGATCGTGGAATGGCTTGAGTAAGGGTTTCAACCTGAGCTTTTGAATGTATCCCATGGCCCAAACCATCTCAGGCCGATCCTCATAAAGTGAAGAGGCGAATACATACTCGGGAAGGAAAGTTTTGGAAGTCCACCATGGGTTGGGGACTTCGCGCTCAATTTGGGTTGGGACGAGGCTTGGACGGGTGGAACCACGTCCGCAACAGGTGCCTCGAGTGGCACGATAGGCTGGGGAATGGGTTTGGGGGGTGGTACCGAAGCACGAACTCGCGACGTCAAAGTCTTACGCGAAGCGTTCTTCGTTCGCAGTCCCATGGTTCAAAAATAAATATACGGAAGGAAAAAAGCTTCAAGAAAACAAAAAGGAAGGTTTTACCGATTGAATGGAGTGAAATCCACTTGAATCAAAGAGATCAGACAGCCGGAAAACCCGTCGGAAGGGAGTTGGAACGCAAGCGCCAAAGCCCCTGTGATTGATCACTCTTTCTCACACCGTGCAAATGTGCGTTCTAAAACCCAAATACCACTGAAAAACCCCAAGATTGATCGATCAATGCGCTTATTGATCGATCAATAGAGCACTTAAAAACCCTAACATGATACATAGATCGATCAATCACTCACTGTTGATCGATCAATGACACATGAATTGATCGATCAATACCCTATGTTGATCGATCAACCAACCTTGGTGATCGATCAATACCACCATAATTGATCGATCAATACCTCTATTGATCGATCACTCACTAAAACTAAGCACCAGACTCCACACATCATTGATCGATCACCTCACTATGTTGATCGATCAATCACTAAATTGATTGATCAATTCCTCTATTGATCGATCAATCAAGACCGTGAAGTGATTTCTTAACACAGTCATTTCCTTAATGCGAATAGACCGCACTCTGAAAGTGAGGGTACATATACCTCACATACAGAACCGCAATAGCAGATTACACGAGTCAAATGATGCTTGCTTACACATGAGAAACACACAATCATAATGACGAATGTTAAGCGAAATGAAAAAAAATTTACCTCGCATGTCAGGTAAACAAGTGTGGATATTGTTCACGCATCTCGGTTGCGCGCTCCCAAGTAGCTTCAGAAGCTGAATGATTTCTCCACTACACGAGTACTAGTGTAATTAACTTGGTCCGCAAAACTTGATCTCGATGATCCAAAATCGCTATCGGTTCTTCAATCACCGACAGATCCTCTTGCAACTCAATCGGCTAGAAATCTAAGACGTGAGTCGGGTCGCGCACGTGTAGTCGTAGCATGGAAACATGAAAAATGTTATGCATGCTCGCCAACTGTGGTGGCAAAGCAATCCTATAAGTGACTTTGCCAACCTGTCCGAGTACCTCAAAGGGACCGATATATCGATGACTCAACTTCCCACGTTTCCCGAAGGGCATAACGCCCTTGGTTGGCGAGATCTTCACAAAGACCTTGTCTTCAACCTGAAAATAGTGGTTAATTTCATAGCTAATCATTTTAACTAGGAATAGTAACTTTCTCAAACGCATTTGAGTATACCTGAATCTCGACGTGCGTCCGATGGAGATTGGCATAGCTCTTTTGGCGACTTTGAGCAACCCTCAAACTTTCGCTGAACAACCAAACTGTCTCGGTTGTACTGTCCATGATATCAGGTCCCAAAACAAGCTTCTCACCGACTTCTTCCCAATTCAAAGGAGATTTGCATCGTCGTCCATACAAGGCTTCATAAGGTGCCATCCCAATACTAGATTGATAGTTGTTATTGTAAGCGAATTCGATCAAAGGTAAATATTGATCCCATGAACTATGAAAGTCCAACATACATGCACGCAACATATCGTCTATGATCTGGTTCACTCTCTCAATCTGCCCATCTGTCTGAGGATGAAACACTGAGCTAAACTCTAATTTAGTACCCATGCCTTCTTGAAATCGTCGTCAGAATTGCGACGTATAGAGCGGATCTCTATCACACACGATGCTGACTGGTATGCCATGCAATCAAACTATCTCCTTCATGTACAGCTCTACAAGCTTATTGGCTGTATACGTAGTCTGATATGGCAGAAAGTGTGCAGACTTTGTCAGTTGATCTACAATGACCCAGATGGCATTGTTCTTTCTCAATGTGCTTGGCAATCCCAAGATAAAATCTATAGAAATGGCTTCCCATTTCTACTCTGGCACTGGTAACGGTTGTAATAACCCTGCTGGATTCTGATGGCCCACTTTCACCTGTTGGCAGACCAAACATCAAGAAACATAATCTGCAACATCTTTCTCCAGTCCTCTCCACCAAAAAGTTTACTTGAGATCTTGGTACATCTTAGTACTCCCGGGATGTATAGCATATGTAGACTTGTGCGCTTCCTCCAAAATCGTATCCTTCAGATCCTTATTATCAGGTATGCACATCCAATCTCTGAATAGTAAAGTACCATCATCCTTGATGGAGAAATCAGGTCTAATCTCGTTGATCACATCCTTTCTAATGGCCATATGCTCACCATCAATCATCTGGAGCTTATACACGTTATCAAACAACATGAGCCGTATCACAAAGGTAGCCATCAATGCCCCTGAACCTTTGACGTCAATGAGTGTATCGCATAAGGCCAGGTCCTCAAGTAGATGCCACCTCTGCACTCTAGTGATAAGATGTGACAACTGAGCTGAAGACTTCCTACTCAAAGTATCCGCCACAACATTGGCCTTCCCAGGGTGATAATGGATGGAACAATCGTAATCCTTTAAGAATTCCATCCATCTGTGTTGTTGCATGTTCAAGTCCTTCTGGATAAACAGATACTTGAGGCTTTTGTGGTCAGTGAATATGTCCAAGGTCTCACCGTATAAGTAGTGCCTCCAGATCTTCAAAGAAAAGATCACCGCTGCTAACTCCAGATCATGAGTCGAGTAATTCTTCTCATGTTCCTTAAGCTGTCTAGAGTATGCGATAACCTTCATGTGCTGGTTGACGACAACACCCAAACCACTATAAGATGCGTCACTGTATATAGCAAAAACCCCTCTGCCAGAAGGTATAGCTAGCACTGGTGTTATAGTCAAACGCGTCTTGAGTTCTTGGAAACTCTTCTCACACTGATCAGTCCAATCAAACTTAGCATTTTTCTTTGTGAGCTGAGTAAGCGGACTTGATAGTTTGGAGAACCCCTCTACAAATCGTCGATAATATCCTGCTAAACCAAGAAAACTACGGACCTCTGTTACCATTCTCGGTTGTTCCCAATTCACGACTGCTTCAATCTTTGTCAGGTCGACTGTTATAACCTTAGTAGAGACGATGTGGCCCAAGAAACTAACTTGGTCTAGCCAAAACTCACACTTACTAAGCTTTGCATACAATTTGTGATCTCTGAGGGTCTGTAAAGTCACGTGCAAATGTCCTTCATGTTCCTCCTTTGTCTTGGAATAGACAAGGATATCATCTACAAAAATAACCACAGACTTATCCAAGTGTGGTTTAAACACTCGGTTCATCAGGTTCATAAAAGACGCAAGAGCGTTCATCAATCCAAATGGCATAACTAAAAACTCATAGTGCCCATATCTGGTTCTAAACGTCGTCTTCTCGACATCTTCTACTTTGACTCTTAGCTGATGATAACCCGAACGCAAGTCAATCTTCGTAAAGAACCTCACTCCTTGTAACTGATCAAACGGTTCATCGATTCTAGGGAGCGGATAACAATTCTTAATCGTCAACTTGTTCAACTGCCGATAGTCGATGCACAGGCGCATTGAACCATCCTTCTTCCTGACAAATAGTACTGGTGCTCCCCAAGGAGACACACTAGGTCGAATGAACCCTTTGTCAAGTAGTTCTTACAGTTGCTCCTTTAACTCTTGTAATTCTGCTAGAGCCATCCGATACAGAGCCTTAGATATCGGTTCAGTACCCGAAACCAGATTTATCGCAAATTCAATCTCCCGAGCTGGTGGTAATCCTGGTAAATCCTCAAGAAATACATCGGGGTACTCACATGCAACATGAATATCGGATATCACATTCGTCTCCTCCCGTTGCTCTTGCAGAAAGGCCATATAGCCACTGCATCCACTCTTCATCATCCTTTTGGCTCGAATAGCTGATATCAATGGAGCTACCTTAGACTTCACCCCGAAGAATCTGAATGATCGCTCCTTTGGAGCGAAAAAAACTACAACCTTCCGAAGGCAATCGACGCTCGCGTGGTAAGAGGATAACCAGTCCATTCCAAGAATGATGTCACCCTTTCATATCTAGCAAAATTAAATCTGCCAGCGTCTCGTGATCTTCTACCAACACAATCACCGATTTACACACTGTGACTGCATTCACTGCACTTCCCGTAGGAATAGACACCGTCAATATGAACTCCAAGTGCTCAGGAGTGACGCTCAATTCTTTAGTAAATTGAGGCCTAACAAAGGAGTGTATAGAGCCTGGGTCTACCAAAACTCATGCTCGATGAAAACAAATATCACAACGCTGATATACTTTCAGGTCACCTATAATTCAGCCACACAATTAGATCAAGTGCTTACGAAGTGTATGTGTAATGTGCATTATCATCATAAACATTTAATCAAAATAATTCTACTTACTAATTTCCAGTCCATCCTACTATAGAATTAATCTTACTTTGAAATTTAATCATACCTTGAATGACATTATTCGATGTCAGAGCATAAGTAACGGTCACAGCATATGCTCGACCATGAACCACAGGTCGAGAAGATCCCTGTGTAGACACTAATCCGGACCACTCCTTGCCGTCTTTGCTCTCCTCTGGGCAGTTCCTAACCAAGTGGCCCATCTTGCCACACCTGAAGCATGCCCCTGTCTCCCTTCTGCACTCCTCCGTCTTGTGTGGCTTCCTACACTTTGCACATGACACAGCTAGAGTGAATGAAGAGACCCTTGAAGATCCCTCAGACATCTGAAGCCCGCTACCGTAAGAACCAGACATTGAAATGATCTAGAAGCCTTCCAGTACGAACTCGGCCCTAAAGAAATCGCCGGTTGGGAGTGTGTAGGGTATCTCGGAGGTCTAGCGAATCTCGCCCGTTTATTCTGCTCAGGTTCCTGAAACTGCCCTTGAAATGACCTCTCCCGGCTTTGCTTGTCTTTTCAAGCAAACTGCTTCTGATTTTCCTCCTCTGCTATGAGAGCCTTGGCCATGACTCTCTCATATGTCTCCATTTCCCACATGGAGACATCTTTCTGTAGGTTCTGCCTCAGGCCAAGCTGAAATTTCCGTGCTCTCATCAGCTCAGTGGCTACATGCTGGGGTGCGAACCTAGCCAGTCTATCAAACTCAACACCGTACTCTCTCACTGACATCGCACCCTGCTTAAGCTCTATAAACTTCACCTCCCACTGAGGCCTCACTATTTTCGAAAAGTACTTGTTGTAAAATACTTCTGTAAACTCATCCCATGTCCAAGGAGTGTGAGGAAACTCTCTCGCTCGATTCTATGACACTGACTTCCACCAAGGTCCGGCATCACCATCTAATTTGAAAGTGGCCCAACGCACTTTCTCTACGCCATTGCACTTGAGCACTTCGAAAAGTTTCTCCATCTCCTCTATCCAACCCTCTGCCTCTATGGGATCTGTCTGACTCGAGAAGTTAGGAGGTCTCACTCTCCTAAACTCCGCGAATCCGCTTGGCTGGTGAGGTGGTCTAGCTGCCTGCTAAGTTAGAGCAGCCGTCTGTTGAGCGGCATTGGTAGTCAAGGCTTTCAACACCTGTTCCATTCTCTCCTCATTGCCTCTTCTACCTCCTCTCGATCTCACTGGAACCGCATTCGTGTGTGAGAGAAACTCTAATCCCCGTGACGTTCCAGCAATGTCGGGGATCTCTCTCATAGGAACCTCTCTATAACCTTCCCTACCTCCGCTGCGTCCGCCTCTGAACCTAGGGCCCATACTGGTCTGTCATTGTGAAAACAATAACACTGATCAGTACTAGATTGTGAAAACAATCCAACATGAATCCACAGTTCAACCTAAAGCCTAGGCTCTGATACCAACTGTGACAGCCCGGATTTCCATACTCGGAAATCCATACCATCAGGATCATGCTCTGAATGATCCCTAGGACAAACACAGAGTGTCTGCTCGTCTAGCGAAAATCAGAGTAGACACTGTCCATTAGTGGCAGATCGAGTCATCATATAAGGCCTGTAAAATAAAATAAAAATAATAACAATGCATCTATATAACGACAAAAGAATATACATTCTCAAAAAGAAATCAAGAAGAACCACTGGTGATGGACATCCATCACCCAAACAATGATTCCTAATAGTGGTTCCTATAGACTGTATAAAAATACATATAAAAATATCTACAGAAAGTAAATACAGAAAGTGGCCACCATGCACACAATAATCCAGAGTATCCTACAAAAAATTCCAAAATAAAAGACTCAAGTACCCAGGCTATGGATAAAAAACGGTCTGCCTGGACGTCAGTCTCCTCGTCCTCAGCCTCTGGATCAGGCTGGTAATCAGGATCGCTCTCCGTGCCGGGAGCTCTAGCCTCAGAACCTAAAATGTTAATGAAAACAGGGTGAGCTACATCTAAGCTCAATAGAAGAATCTCAACTAAAATGTAATGAATATGCAGGACATGATATCTCAAAGCAAGAAATCAAATCAGAACGTGCGAACAGGGCAAAATCAGATCAAATACTGAGATTTTAAACAAGAAACAGATGCTATGCAAGTATATAATCGGTGACTTAAATTGTATATACATTTCTAACTTAAGAAACTCCCGTGAATATATAACACGGAGTAAACAGGAATCTACCGATAGGAAATCTCAATCAATCGTCGTTCACATGAACAATTTCAGGGTGCAACAATGTCTCATCTATGGAGTGCAATTATGCCGAGGGATTAACAAAGCAGATGCACAAGTGTGCCAGACACGGATATACCGCCGAGTTGGTGGGGATCATCTGGTTGAATCATCAAACCACATACACACATAGACCTCACAAATCAGATAGCAGAAATCAGGAGTAGGTTTTAGAATACAAAATCAGAGATAACAGGAATTTATGATATGCTAATATGCTTGTTAAAACATAAATCAGGGTGCAGATATGAAAGAATCATGAAATCATAGTCAAAAACAGTTTAGGTTGGTTTTTCCCTTACCTCAGGTCAAACATCTTTCTAAGCAAATCCAAAGCTTTTCTGAACGCCAAGGTCTGATCCTAGACCATAAATATCGTACACTAAGTGTCAGGGATGCTAGAATGTTAACTAGCGCAGTGTCCAGTAGTGTTCAATTTATAAAAATAAAACAGGTCAAAATAGGGGTAATTGATCGATCAATCCTCCTCCTTGATCAATCAATGACCTTATTGATCGATCAATCCTCTCCAAACACTCACAGGCAACAGGATTTATTGATCGATCAATAGTCTCTATTGATCGATCACCTCCTCTCATTGATCGATCAATGCTTCAATTGATCGATCAATAGCTCCTTTCTCTTCACACTTGTCAGAGAAAAAATTGATCGATCACTAGCTTAGTTGATCGATCAATCTGTCTCATTGATCGATCAATGACCTCATTGATTGATCAACAACCTAAATTTTCAAATTTCCCTCTTCCTATTCTCATTCATACTTTATACAAATTGATCGATCAATGCCCTCATTGATCGATCAATTCATGCCAGTGATCGATCAATACACTTATTGATCGATCAATCTTGCTATTGATCGATCATTCTCTCTGTGATCGATCAATCTTCATAATTGATAGATCAATTAGTGAATTGATCGATTAATGCCCCTCGGGCACAAAACTTCTAAGCAAATGCCTCCTCTGTTCCCTTTTAAGGTTTATACAAATTGATCGATCAATGCTTCTCATTGATCGATCAACCCAGCATTGATCGATCAATCTTCAGGATTGATCGATCAATAATGACAGTTCCTCTGTCATTAATGGAGTCTCCCCTTTAACCTATTTTAATCTCTTTTCATTTATGGTTTCTAACCACTATCTACACACACATAAACACATGCATAAGGGCTTTAATCTTGCCCTTATTGAATGTAAAGGCTCACCTCTATTTGAGCCCTTTCGAGGTCTCGGCAAACGCAATCCGAGAAGGTTTCGGATCCGGCTCTCGGAGTTTATCGCTGGTATGACTTAGACAAGGAGATTATTGGCTCCGGTTCAGCACGCAGAGGCCTCACACATACCTCGATTATATGTGAGCTCGTCTTATTGAACTCTCCATACCCTAACTCAGATCGACGCATGATCTTGGGTTTCTCTAACCCTTTTTCCTCGAAGAACCCACTCAGAACCCAACCTAGCTATAGAGTTTTTCAGGTCAAGAAGGAAGAGGAAGATGAAATTTACGTATGCAACTCTTCTTCCTTCTCTTATAAGCTAAGAAACATAATATCTTTGATATTTATGTTTCTCATTACTTAAGCTCCGGTATGGAGCACCTACACGGTCGCTACGGCGTATCATGCCGCATCAACGTCTCTCAAGACTCGTATTAAAGTGAAAATTCACACGTGAATTCACCTAACTACAGCTTAATATTATTTCTAATAATATAATTTTCAAAATTTTAAATCTATCTCGATTCCCGCACTGGGCACACTTATCGAAACAGTCAGGTTCTCGTTCAAAATTTTAGGGCTATTACAAAAGTACCTAAAAAAAAAATTCTGCTCTGTCGTCGATTCGTTGCCACTCTCTCGAAAATTAAAGCAGTAATTGTTAAAAGTGAAAAGTAAAAAGTTAATAAGAGTTTATAAATATAAAGGAATTTCAAACGCAAGGGTATTGGAGACATTTGAAAGTCGATGCTAACGTGAAAATGGCTTGGCTTGGAGCTGGCCTTTTGCGCAAGGAATGAAACTACATGGCCATTTTTGCGAATAAGTAAAATTATAGGGGTCGAAAGTGCAAATTTTCCTAGAAAAGAGTTTCACCCAAAATGACTCGAAGGACATTTTTTTCGTCTAAAGTGGACAAAGAAGACATGGTGGATATGTCAGGTATCAACCATGGCACCGATCACATGGTTCAGATGGATCAGCCCAAGGCTGCATTAGAGATGTTGGTAGGTGTCTATTGTTTATTTTTATAGTATATAAATTATTTTTTCTTTTTTCAACATTTTTTAATGTGTTTTTATAGTATAAGTTATGGGCAACACTAATGATAAGTGTGTCATTTCAATTTGTTTGAATTTATCTCTATATACCACTCCTTTATGATGGGTTACCACGTGGAATGGAATTGCAGGCTACTATGGACACCAATAGGATGGCAAGTGTCAAACCAAGGACAGATGCTGTTGATAAGAGTAGGAGTTGAAAATGAGCTGATATCATTGATCCATATAATTTAAAGGCCATTTTCTTCTTGTTCTTTGGAACACTTGTGGTGGTGTCTAAATATTCCAGAAAGGGCAAAAAAGAAAACATTTACAGCATATCTATATGGAGATGTCAGGGCCGTTTGGCAAGATACAAGTGTACAGTTGCTGCGCGTTTCCATATTTATGTGTAATTCAGTAACGAATTTGGGCTCTAAAAGCTCCATTGCTGAATGTTTCTGCCAATTAGACCACGTCATGTCTTTACGTCTATAGTTAATCATGACACTTGGTGGTTATATGTAACCAGGAATAGTTGATCAAGCTAAGACTGTATTTTGTTGGTTATATAGTTCCCTACTTGTTGGTTTTTTCTTTTGTTTTTAGGTACCTTTATTTACAACCTAAAATTTTTCCTTGATTGCTTTTGATTGCTTGAATTAGATGAAGCAAATCATTTTTCATCAATCTTCGACACAATAGATTTTGAAATTATGGGCCTTCTTTCATACGGTCAGATTTTGACTGTGTTAACTGAGAGGATATAGATAGTATTTCATGTCAGACTTTAAATCAAATGTCTAAGATGGTCACAATCTTCAAATCAGATGACTGAGATGGTCTTCTACAATGCACAGGTCTAAAAACTATCAAATCTTCCTTTTTATATTATGTGCTACCTACACAAATCTTGGGGGAAATAATTGCTCCAACCTAAATTCTCTCAGTTAAAGGTAAAATTGAACTTTAACTACCTTAATTGATGATACACCAGATCACATTCACTTTTTGGGATGTCTGTCGTGTATAATTAACATCTAATCGTATGATGAAAGGCTCGTGATCTCAAGATCTATTGTCTTAGAAATATATATTTCCATCGACTTATTCAAGTAACTCAACGTTTTTTAACTTTTGACTAAGAGAGGTCTCTTAGTATCTATTACTCTGCCTATTTTTATCAAAGGGAAGGAGGTCATAGATTCTCTGCTTAATTATTTTTATAATAATATATTTATATTCACGCTAAATCTTCATTTTGTTCCACCCCAGCAGTTTTGAAAACAACCAACCCAACCTAAAAGGCAGGAAGCTTTGAAAAATAAATATCTCTCCGCGGACGGCTGCTGCGTCGGCGTAGGCATCGCCGACGAGATTATCGTTGACGGTTTTCCAGCCGTCGGCATAGGGTGTTTTTTTTTTTTTTTTTTTGAAGTGCATGCAACTTACAAGTGGAGTGTCTTGTGCAAGTTCCTACCATTCCCCAAGGACCTTCAACTGGATTCGAGTTGCATGCTCGTGCTTATATCGGTGATTGTTGGTAGATTCAAACTGCATGCTCATATCAGTAATTGGAAACATGTACATCTAATTTCGGTTACCTGATTTTTATGTAAATTTCCCCAGAACATTCTCTGTTTTCATATATATAAAATTTCAAGGATATCTTTGATGATGTGGGCTCCATGACTCCCTGATGGTTCTCTGAGTGCTCTCTTAATTATGTTTCGGCTTTTAGGTCCATTTTGTTATGGTAAGGTGATCTGAAGATGGGCTCGAAGCTGCCCAAAAGCAGAGAAAATTATACAAAACTGTGAAGTTGCATATACCAAATGCTCCGTCTTTGGTTGCTGCATTTGTCATAATGCACTTGTTTGATTGCTTTGGGAGAGTAAGTTTTCCTCCGTCTGATACTGAATTTCTGTGAATTGTGAAACAATTTACAAGTCTAGCCTAAATGTTTCCTATTTATGAATCACGACTTTTATTTGGAATTTATTGTTCCTAATAATAATGTTGCCAAACCACTTGTCCTATGTAAGATAACATATCGCAATTTAGGCCTAGAAAGTTTAAGTGGAGTTGCCATGTTCATTTTGCAAATTGAAAGCTAAACTCTAAAGTTGGTGGTATGTGTTCTTGCCGTGTTAAATTACTAATAATAAAAGCAGAGTCCATTTTTATGTTCTATTGTTGATTGAGCAGCTCCCAGCAGAACAATTATTAATGCAATGGCAGTTAATGAAGACGGTGTGATGGAAATGACAGGGAATTAAGCTTGTGAGATATTCTACAGAATCTTCGGTGTCTAAATGCTTTTGGGATGTCTCCTTGGGAATTACTCTTGGATTTCTTAGATTGGGGCATATGTTTGGTTTTTCAGGTGACACTTGTATATAATTTTTCATCAGCCTAAATTGAACTGGTTTGTCATTTAAACTTCTTTGTAATTATGTGATACTCACAGGTGATTAGTCCATCTGAGATGGTTTATATGTCCATCTCTGTTTTCACTGCACCATTTTTCATGTCAGACTGCTTGTTGGTGTTTTAAAATGTGTTGCCACTGGGGAGCTGACATTGGGTGATGTTTCGTTCTCTTCCATCTTTGCACTTCTGCTTTTGTTAAAAAATTTAAAGTTGACCTTTCTTTCTTGAGTTGGTATCTAGTATGAAATATTAGTACTAGACCTAAATATAACTGCATGTAACACGATCAAATTTGTGATTGGATGTTATTACAATGGATGTGCAGCATCAGCATTTCTATCCGCTTGACTTAAAAATCAGTTGATTCGACATGCCATTCCCAAATTCCAGACCAATTCGATTGTTGGTCGGAAGGTGTTATTTTAACTCATTCTATTCTGTAACAATGTTTTCCAACATTTATATTTCAGAGTTCAATTGACAGCTAAACTTTATACTTGGCATCCAATGTAGTTGAAGAATTCTGAATTCAAGGACAGCTGAAGTCCCTTGGCACCCGCTTGCAGTCTCTACCTCGGAAATGTTAAATACACAATCTCGGAAACGTTAAATACGCATTCCCATGAGATTTGGGGGGAGGGTTAGTTATAACTTATTCAGTCGGTGTTCTGTTCTACTTCAAATGTTCAATCGGTGCCCTGCTGCCTCAACCTCCAATATCTCAAAAGCCAGTGAAAATGATAGCCGCTGTTTCATCGGAAGATTGGAGAAAATGGTCAAACCTGTGCAAAGAATTATTATTATAAAATTTACGTTCCCTGTCATTGTTTTTTAAAATATTTATGAGGAAAAATAGCCGGCATTTTTATACTCCATGCATCATCGTATGCTTATTGATCTTGAGCATTTTGATGTGCTACATCTGTGAGATGACCATTGTTTCAGATCTTTCTGATCTGTTGCTTCTTACATCATAAACCATATAATATAAGCTATCACTTCGGAGTCTCAGATCCCAGATTGATGATGCCCAGGTTCCCCATACACAACCAGGGCAAAGGAAGTGCAGCCATTGTGAACCAACTTGAATTTTGCTTGTTCTATTGCATGTGGGAATATGTTTAATATTGTATACTACATTGTATATGGCAGCTGATATTGTAATTGAGTAACTCAAGAGTGTCACCAGGTATGGAATACCTCTTAACCATTGAACCTTATGGAACTGTGGCTCACTACATGAAAACAAAGAAAAAACAACTTCTGTAGTATAATAAAAATGACTGCCTAAAGCTATGGGAACAAACACGACCGCCTAAAGTAGTCTAACTTGCTTCCCAAAATCGAGCGCCAAAGTGCACTCTCTGCACCCTTCTCTCCCTCGTTAATATCTAAGCCCTAAAGAGGGTTGTCTCTACTTCAAAAAGGCTAAAAAGCCAATGTTGATCTCGCGGTCTCGCCAACATTAAGAACCCCTAAGAAGGAAGATCACCAGATTTGATCTCGACATTGTACGTGATTCCATTGCAGATTTGACAGATTTGTGCCTCCGAGATTTCTAGACCAATCGTTTCATTTTTCGATTCAGTTTGATCGCCAACATCAAGATCAATGAATTTGCTCTCTACGACGAGGATCTCTGATTATTTACGGCATGGACCGGTTCTTAATTTGAGCATTCCAAATCTCGTCCATAACTGCTCCTGCTGAAAGTCCGAGTTTCGATCTCAGTTGTACCGATCTCGGTTTCGTGGATTCCCCTTCTTTCGGCATCGATTCTCTCACAGGTGCTTCCGATCTGTTGAAATCAAGGGGTTATTCGATAGTGGCTTCGTTTCTTGATCTGAAATTCCTAGGGCTTACTGATCAGACAAAGATCACTGTTTTGAATCGTTCGATAGTGTTTTGGAGGGAAAACTTGGAAATTTTAGCTAATACGCTTTGATTTTTAGTCAGCATGTGGTTCCGTGCAAACTTGGATGCTATTGCCTTATAGCGAATCGTTTGTTGTTCATGGTCTTCAGCAGATGATTTTGCCACCACCGAATGATGAAGAACAAGTGGTTGATCTTGTTTTGAAGAAATTGGAAACGATAACACCATCGGTGGGTTCGAAGGAAACGTTGGATTTGATGGACACTGATGCTCTGATATCTAAATTTGATGCTTCATACCTGTAAGTTCTGTGATTATTTTTTCCGATTTGATCTCTGCGATTGAATTACTCTTACCATGGTTCAAAATTTCGGCCGATAATTCAAGTTATTGGCCGAATCGTTTCGGTTTCGGCCCCACCGAAGTGATAATTTGAACCGAAATTTCGGTCCAAATATATATGGAAGGGAAATTATCGGCCGAAATTCAAATTTTCGGCTGAAATTTTGGTTATCCTTGACCGTTACTATAGATAGCATACTATGAATTTCATAACTGTTTTCTTCACGAATTATAGTTGGCTCTTGCTTTTTTCGTTTTTTCCCCCTGTTCATATGTATCTGGGAATAACTCTATACGTATGAAGAGATATTTTGGTGGTCTGTTCGGAGAATTTACAATTTGATGCATTTGCATTTTGAGGTTACAATATTACCAACCTTAGTAGACTACTATTTTTTTAATGGGTAAGCTGGGAACAAACCTGCGACATTGAGATTACAATATTGCCAACCTTCTTTGTGTTGCAGGCCCAATCCCTATGGTAGATTACTTTCTTATGTTCTTTAGACATGTTGCTAATGATGGGCTCAAATCTGTGACTTATCTTATTTCATATATCATATATGATGGTTCTATTTTCTTCAGTGGTTGTTTGGGGATCATTTGTTTGGTGTGTAATCAGTACTTGTGCGTTTTGGAACAATTTCATTAGTTCTAACAACTGAAAATTATTCAGTTCTGTCAGCGGTAGATGATGATATTTGTGTTTCAAATGGTTTGTTTTATCTCTCTCCAAGAACCAATAAATTTTATCAGGTAGACAGACCTACTAAAAAGGTGAAAGATGTGAGTTCCTTTGTTTGATTGTGGTACTTGAGATCCAACTCATTCTTGTGGGATACTTTGGTAGTGTTGATGGCTTTCTGGTGCGAGGCTTGGGAAGTATTAACGGAAGAACACTTCATAGCTGGCGATGAGGTTAACAAAGTGTTGATATTTATTCTAAGACTGATGTTTCAGCAATCATTTGGTAGGCTAGGATCTGTCAATTTTAGGTCTTTGAATAAGCTAATTTAGAAAGAAAACACAAACTTTTTTCATTGATCACAAAATGAGAATTTGTATAACTGTTGCAAGTTGGTAAAACATCATGAACACATATTAGATTAGCGACATAATTTGCTTTGGAAATGATGCACTAATCGCAAAAACTAAGTAGTGTCTTCTCTATGGAGCATATTTGTGCAATTTCTAGTGATATGGGCTGCGTTTGGTATAGCTCTTTGTCAGCTTCCTGCTAGAGCCGGATATATGAGCATCCTTGTGGACTGTGAGACTTAGGAAGAGACATGAAACTAACGACCAAAGACCCCTTTCTTTGCATGAAAAATGATGAGGGTTTTTTTTATTGTGCTAATCGCAAAACCTAAGTAGCCTGGGCTGGCATTTTTTTTTGCCACTAGAAGATGCAAAGCTTTGGTTGAATTATTAAGCAAGTTCATCAAACCCCATGGACATCAATATTTCAATGATCTAGGGAAGGACCAGGTAACATATGTTGTTCCTTTGAAGCAAGAAATAGTAGAGGCGATCAGAACACAATGCGGATAATGAAGGATGAGAATTGATCAACTTTGTGGATATTGAACATGACAACATAGAGCTTCCAATGTAAGCTTTAACCGAGTAGAAAGCGAATAGGGAGTATTAAGAGAATCTGTGAAGTTATGCTTTGCAGATAAGTGGGCATAAAAAAGAGGGTGTTTTTATAAGACACTAGAAAATTATTTTGGATAATTTAGAGTTGTGAAAAATGGTTATAAATATGCTAGGAAAATATTCAATAGTAAAATTTTGAAACGGAATAGCTATGGAGAGAAACGTTACTAGATAATAATTTATCCAAGTTATTGATAAGCGCTAGTGCCGAACTTTGAGGCCAAAATATTTATTAAGCTAAAAGGGAATTACATTTTTGTGTATGCTTATTTACTAGGTGTAACTTTGTTACAACGGTTTGTCCATACTAATTGGCCGTTGGTGAGTTGGGGAGTTGGTGTCCAACTTGTCCTATAAAGTTAAATTTTTGTGGAATTATAATGGTGGAAAGTGAGTAATGCAGGAAATTTGACACGGGACAAAACCTTAAACTACGTGAATGCTTAGGAGATGATGATCTTGCCGAAATTAAACTAAATTAATTGAGCACTGAATCTGAAAATAACGCGAATACCTTATAGTTTTCCATTTGGATGACCTCGTTTTGATTCGGGTAGGGTCCAATCAGTTGCGCTAGATCCTTTAACCTCGCGGAAGGAGGATCCTAGAGATAGAACTCTAGCCGCTTCCAGATTAGGGCGCTCGCCGCGATTCAATGATGGAATCGTCAGTTCGATCTAGGGCTTGTTGAATCAAATCGATCCAACGGTTTAGATAGGCTAATGGCTTTAGATAATATAGGATTTATGGGTTTGAGAAAATCGCAGGGTAATGGCTGAATTAGTTCGATTGGGATTGATACGGAGGTTTGGATAAAATCTAGGATTGATAATTTGCGGGGTATTCGAAAGTTTAATGGCTGGATATAGGGTTTATGGGAGCACAATAAAGCAAAGAAAAATAAATAGAAAAAGATAGATAGAAGATAGATTGTGGGCTTCCCACCGTTGGCTTCATACCAACCCTTCTTGGGAAACAAAGAATCACTCTTTGTGGAGGCTCATCTCAAGCACACAAGCATAAGCTTTCATTCAATAATCAATAATTCATCCCTAATTACATTGTTTAAAGACCTTATATAATAGGCCTCTCAAAAAGAAAACCCTAAAACAAAATAATTATGAAACTACCCTAAAGTACCTAATACAAAATAAAAGAAACCTAGGAAACAGTCAACTTTCGAAGTGTCTCGCTCGAGCTACCTCACTTCTCGCTCGAGCGACTAATTCCAGAAAATCTCCTGTGCGACCCTTTGATGTCTCGCTCGAGCGATATCCAGGCTCACTCGAGCAACTTTTAACCGAACTTCTGCCCTCTTTTCCTGAAGCATTCTCACTCGAGCGAGAAGTGAGGTCGCTTGAGCAACCTAGGGCAGTGTTGAATTCTCCTTTAAGCTCGGTTCTGGTTCCCGTTTCACTTCTTCCGACGCCCGTACACATGATATGGTCCATAACCAATGCCCATGATGTCAGCATCTCCGTCAAAATGATTGCATTTTCTGACATTGCATGAGGGGAATTATTACATACCTGGAGCTGCTAGCTTTATTAGAGTGTTACCACAGGGCCAAAATCAGGTGGACGGCTGTGTGAAGAAAATTAGAAACATTTAACAGCAACTTCGCAGATCTAACAGTATCATCGAGCACCTAGTTAATTGTCTGGAGGGGCCATCTGAGTCAAGAACCTGGTCATGGGGAGATTCTGCAGCTTGTTTATATTTTTCTGTTCTTATCCCTGTATTGCGTGATGGTTTAAGTTGGTTTTTTTTTTCTTTGCTTGTTTAATACAGGTATCCATGTTGTACCCATACCAGCTGGTCTTGGTTAAGCACCTCTCTTGGCCTCTATAATTCTTATTTTTTTCAATGTGGACTACTTAACTGACCAAAAAAAGTACGGGGCAAAAATCAGGAGGCTGGTGGATCCTATGGGACTACTCATGAGGTGCAGAAGTGATCCATATCCTCAACCCTTTTTGTGTCTGCTGGAATGGTCCTTCAGACCCTTATGCTCTTTAGATTTCTACTCACCCACGCAGCCAAACTCACAAATTATACTGTGAGAACACGGAAACTATCATGACTAAAGATATTAATCAAAATTCAATGATTTCAGATAAAACCTCTAAAGTCATTAGAGGATCTGATAATTAAATGATTTGGGATAAAATTTGCCTTATGGAATAGCCACATGTTATGATTTGGGTGACATATGACTCTCATTAGGCCTTTTCTATAATCTATAGGTCTCTACTTTATGTTTATGTTCCATTGCTTGATGAGTGTAATAGAGAAGCTGGAAAAGTTGGAAAGACAATCCTTGATGATGTGTGATTCCAAAAGAGAGATTTAAAGTGGAATTTCAACTAAATTACAGGTAAATTTCTATTTTCATACAAAAGATAATTCATTTTTTATGATTTCTTAGTTTGGATAATTTAATTGTGCTCTTTAGTAAATAGAGTCTTGTGTAGTAAAGTTGTGTAATAGAAAGTAGTTGGAGTTTGCCTGTTACTTCTTTGAAGAAATGCCAAATAGAACCTATATCATAAGATAATTCATTTTTTACGATTTTTTATGTATTTGCAGTTTGGGGCCTTTTGAAGGTGAAGGAAGGAGAGAAGGAAGCCATGGCCAACCATGTATTGACTCATGTACATAGCCTTCGAGAGCGTCTGGGTGACAATTTGTCTGCTCATCCCAATGAATTAGTTTGCCTTTTATCAAGGTTTTCCTTATTTTCCCAGCATTTCTTTCTTTTCTTATTTTTCAATTCCATTTTTCAACCAAAAGCATTAGGAAAATGGTATAAGGATCAATCTGCTGTATGTCTTGATTAACTTAATCAGAGTAGCCAACAATAGTGCTAATAGCTTAACTTGTTGTTTCTGTATATACTAGATTCATGATGCTTTACTGGTTGATATGATTATATGTATGGATCATTAATATTTCTATGCTTCTACAATTTTTATGTCTGCTTAGTTGTTTATATCTAAACACACATTTTCAATTGATTCGGAGGAAAAGCTAACCTCGTATATTGGAGATTCTGCAATCAAATACATCAAGGATCTTGATTTTTTCTGTTTGTAAGCTCTTTTATATAATGCAGATTTCCCCACTATTACTGACTTACTGGCATCATCGTGACTCTTAAGCTTTTGAACATCGGCATGATTTTATTTATACCCTTGGCTCAACTGAGCTACATGATCTTTGAAGTATTCCTATTTAAAAGGTGATGGAATCCATTGGCTCCAGTAAACTTACGCAGATGATATTTAATATGTAGTGTAACTATGTTGCTCCCCTTATATACGCATATATATCATGTGATAATTCATTTATAACTCTCATTATTTTACTCGAATGTTATATTTTTTATTTATATATTCTATTTTATTTTTATCATTACGTTCCCTACCATACAACTTCCCACCGCCATCGTCCGATGAGTAACGGTATTTGTGCTATTTATCACCATACATATTAGTTTGTTGTTTGTATCTACTCTACTGCTGACATATACCCTTGTCATATCTGGTCTGTGGCTCTTAAAAGACATAATCTCCTTTTATTCCTAAAAATGCAGTAAGATCTTGTAATGAGTGTGGATTTTCTGTGTAAATTCAAGCAAATATAGAGCTTAAGGTACATGAGAGTGGTATTTGTCGATCTTATATCTTTTGTTTGTGGTGTCAATTGACATTGCAGGTCCAAGGGAAAGGTTTATTTCAACCCATCAATTGTTGACTGAGTTTGAAATTTTAATCCCTGAGGGGGACAGAGAAAATTAAAGGATGGGGTATTTGGAGATGTTCTGAGTGCCACTCAGGTAATATGATCACATCTTACTCTTTATAGAAGTCATTCAAATTATATTTTGGTTTCTTTTATCCTATTTTACATTACGTTTAATGTGATACAGGAAACAATAGTTTTACCTCCATGGGTTGCTCTAGCTGTTCGCCCGAGGCCTGGAGTTTGGGAATATATGTACGCGTGAATGTTAACGAATTGGCTGAGGAGGAGCTGAGTGTATCCGAGTATTTGCAGTTTAAGGAAGAACTTGTGGATGGATGGTAATTTCCATTATTTGATAGGACATTTACACCTTGAAAATTTATTATTATTGCTATCTTTTTTATTTATTTTCCCCAAGCTTTAACTCGGAAACTTATTTGTAATAGAGTTGATATTCCTGATGCAGTTGCAATGATAACTTTGGGCTTGAGTTGGACTTTGAGCCTTTCAATGCTTCTTTTCCTCGTCCATATCTATCAAAATCCATCGGCAATGGCGTGCAGTTCCTCAATCAGCACCTTTCTTCAAAAATGTTTCATCAAGTATGGACCCACTGCTTGACTTTCTTCTCATGCATAAACTATAAGGGGAAGGTAAAATGTGTGTCACAACTTTCTAATGTTTCCGCCTTTTCTTTCTTCGCTTTTCAACTTTATAATTGTTGAAATGATTCCTTATCCTTTTTGGAAGCAAATGTTTGGCCCAAATTTTTGTTTCATTATGGTAACTATTGGTGTTCCTGTTGTATCCTTGTGATTCAATAATCAGGAGGATTCATGTCCCACGCTTAACATAGTTAGCTCACCTTCTAATATGCGAGGCACAATTAATTTTGCATAACAGCATTGACAACAATCTTTTGGAATCCAACTTCAATATAAAATGGCAGGGTATCTGTGGATGCAATATAGTAAAATACATGTCTTTTGGCCTTGTGGCACCCTTCCTCTATAAAATACCAACGTCTTCATCATCCCTATCTTCTCATAACCATTTCTTATGCACTTATCTCTCCCGTTTCCTTCTAAACCCCCGCATTTGTTGCTCTATTTGTCCTTGAACCTGTTGGATACTTCCTATCTTTGTGACTAAAGGAATACCACTCATTTTGGGGTGTAGACGTCTAGTGCTTAGAATTGGACAATACTCTCATTGTCACCAAAATTGCAAGAACCTTCCCCAAGGTAAGCTGGGCTCGAACCTGTGATCTTGATTTGACCCACCTGCTTTCTTGGAAGCTTGAAAGCTGGACAACAAGGAGATGAGGCCTATGCGTCTAGTCGTGCAATGGGTATCTACGGTTATGCCACACCTGAATATGTGATGACTGGTATGGGAACTCTTGACCTTCCGAGAGTTGATAATCAATTTGTTATATAGTTGCAATGATAGTCAATTTTGTCGAGTGATTTCATGCACGTAGGGCTGCTTGCTGCAGCAGCTCACGCGGCTGCAACAAATAGTTGTTTCACTATTTTCTGAAACTTGATGTTCTGCTATAATTGGAATGTTTAGTTCTTGGTTTCAATTTCAAAAAAAAAAAAAAAACCTCGAATTGGTTGTATAGGTCTGTATCGAGCCAACGAGTGGCCGATAGGCCGCCAATGACCTATGTCAATTGTTTTTATGTAGCTTGGTATCTCTTCAATCTGATGACATGTACTTCTTGGCGAGCTCCATGGATGGATCCGTAAGTTTCATTGTAACTCATTTCACTGTTACCTACTTATTAGAAAATATTTGCCAAGTTTTAGGATTTTGTGTTTCTGTGTATTTTTTATAAAATTGGATTGCATTTCTCATATTTGGTTAATGCTATTATTCTGAATTCTAAGGTTCTTATTACATCTGGAATGAAATAAGGTAAATTATATAAGAATCTTGATTTAGTCATTTCTCTCACGATATTTCTTTCGAGATCGTGGCATCAATATGCTTTCCTAGTGGGATATAACAGAACATCATTAGCTAGAGCAGATCTTGAACCTGAAAAGTCAAAGGAAATTACATTATGTTGTTGCATTAAATTAGGCTAGCTAAGTGTTACTTCTGGTGCAAATCCAGTGTCCATCAAGAAAGAGATTGACAAAACTGTACAAGGGCTTGTAAGTGAGTTAGAGAAGAGAGCTAGGCCAATTGAAGGGCGTGATGATATCAAAGTTATGAGACTTTAATTTCTGAAGTGTTTTTTTTTTGTGTTCGATTAGATAGGGGAAGTCCTGAGTCTCCCGATTCGAATCATTGGCTCAAATTTTCTATTTTGATTACAAAACAAATCATTATGTGGTCGCTGTTATGTTTTTATTTTGATTTTTAATTATTTTTAATTGCAGTCGTTGCCTCTATATCTGCTGGAAATGATGAGTTTGTGGGGACTATGATTGCTGATGCAATTGTGGATGGCGATTTGTCAATTGAGTCTTCATCGTCCTTTGATACAACTGTTGAAGTTGAAGATGGAATGGAGGTATATGTCAGCATGTCATGTTTTTATTCCTATATTATCTTCCTGCACAGATCATGGTTCCTTATGTCATGTTATGATTCCTTATTTTGATCTTACACCATTTTTTCTAGGATTTTGATCTTACATTTTGGTGTTTAAATGATCTTACACCTTTTTTTCTAGGATTTTGATCTTGCACCATTAAAAGGGATAATGGGATAATGGTTCCTGACCGACATGTTGGTGTTTAAATGATCTTACACCATTTTTTCTAGGATTTTGACCTTACACCATTAAAATGTGGTATGCTGTTCTGCCATGTGGCGCACATATATGAACAATCTAAATTGTCCAAGTGGAAATCCATCATTGAAACATGTCTCAAACAAAAAAATTCCTAAAGTGGATGTGAACCATCCGTTTGGTGGCATTAAAAATTTAGAACAACGGCTGAGATTGGAGTTAGTGTTACATTTGGGCACATTCTCCATCAATGTATGATCTCTCACTTCGTCGGTAATGATTACCCACTCATCATTAATGGTATAAGATCATTTAAAGACCAATTTGGAGTTTAAATGACGGTCAGGAGAGTTGGGTCCATGGTAAATATAAGAATTCTGTTTTGACAGTCGCGATGATGATGCGCTGGACTGACTCACACAACCTCCCTTTGAAATACAAGAACGGGAAATTTTTAATTTGTGTTAAAAAATTGTTCTTGACCATAGAAATTAGAAACTTCCTAATTAAATCTGAGCTTAAATGATCTCACAGAATTGGATTTATGGAATTTACAAGTGCCATGTTTGTCTAAGACCTGATGTGTTAGATAGAGTTAAGTTCAGATGTGAGCCACAATCTGGAGTCTGGACCTTGAAAACGAGATAAGCAGTTATAAGCAAACTTATATGTCTACTTTGAAGATTTTGTAAAAGATTTGGGCCGCTTCTGATTTCAACTTCTCGGGTTGTTTCTTATGCAGGAAGTGGTCATCGTCGACCCTCTCTTCAAATTCCAACATTATGTGCTATATCCTCCAGTCAAAGTCAGTTATTTCCGCAGTCGATGAAGAAAATCTGGCGGCACCACTTAATTACAAAGTCCTCTAATTCATCAGTCAGAAAATGTTTAAGCCCAAGCCTCGTTTTACATGTAATGTGGTAAAAATATTAATATTTTATATACATATTTTTCAAATTTTGCGCTCTGTAAATTATGCAAATTAAAGACGCAGTTTAAATTGTCTCGGCTTTTGCTCATATTTCAATTGTTCTGTTATCTCTCAATGTGCATTCAAGTGTTCAACCCAATACCATACTGTTGGTGTTTAAGCCTTCATCACAAATGATTCATTGATTGAATGGTTATGGAGGAGATGCCCTTAACATATCAGGGTTCTTTCAGGCTTTCATATGAACATGATGTATCCTACCTCCTCCCCTGTAAAAAGATCGGTTTGGTTTTGGTATGAGCACTAGATTGATGGTGCCCTTAACCGTCTAAAATATTTGGTTGGTTTGGTTTTGGAGATGCCCTTAACCATCTAAAATTTTTTTGGACTATTGATTTTGGTCAGAGGTGAAAATTTTTAATTGAAAATTCTAGTGAAAAATGTATATAGTTGACTCATACATGAAGGGAAAAAAAGTACAAATATTTTACGCATATATATATATATATATATATATATATATATATATATATATATATATATATATATATATATATATATATTGTAATAACCCAAAAATTTTAAACCATAATACGTTAAATGAATGAATGTGCTTAACAAGGTATGCGCCACACACTTAATGCCTTGCATGTTGGACCGTAGGATATAAGCCAACACCTCGTTTGCGTATACTAGCTTCACACCCAACAAACCTCCATTAGTTATAGAAGTTAGCACACCATTTCAACGTGTGCGCTTCACACCGAAGCCACCCCCTTAAGTCATAAGCAAACCCTTACTCATTTGTTTGCAAAAGAAAAGAGAGAGGAGAAAGAGAAGAGAAAAAAAAAGGGAACCATCTCCCTTGCTCCATCCCATTGTGTGATTGATCTCTATCTCAACCTACAACTTCATCGATTTACCGCAAGAAGGTACCGATCTTGCCGCGGTTACAATCAAAGCGAAAGAGAAGTTCGCCCATTTCAAAGCCTCTTTTTCATTTGAAACCCAAACCCCGTGGATATCGCTCTAGATCGCTCTATTTCACTTGAGAGAATTGTTGGGATTGTTGGATATATCGAGGAGATTTGATCTCCGCCACTACGATCGAAAGAATCAAAGGATTTCAAACAATCGGGTGATTGCGAAGCGTGGAAGCCAATTCTTAAATGCGATCATCGTGAGCGTTGCGTGTACGATTCAAGGAGGTTAAATACGTATTTGATTCATGTATTGAATGTACATTAAGTAGGATAGATTGTATGCAAAAAGATAGGGCTTTAGATTTGAGAAATGGATTTTGGAAAAAAGCAAGTCGCACAGACTCGCTGCAGCGAATTGGAAGTCGCTGCAACGAATTGCTTTCTGAGTCACTTGCTGCAACGAGTAGAAAGTCGCTCAAGTGAGTTAGAGCGAGGTGCCGACACAGGCTCGGTATTTCGGTCATAACTTTTTACTCTGAACTTGGATTGACATAATTCTTACAGCGTTGGAAAGAAGAAAACAAACTTTATAAATTGTGTGAATTAATAATTTCGTGAATTGAATGTTTTAAAGGTCAAAATTGAGCGACAAGTTGGGACAAGTTCTACATGATCCAAGGTTAGCGCGAACTTGTCCATTCCATCTTGATTTTTAGAAAATACTTAAGTACATCGAAGTATTTGTAATTTAAAATCAATCCTTAATGCATCATTATATTTGTGATGTAGATTGAGGATCGAGGCTATCAACGAGGATTTTGGATCTTTGCGGTTACTTTTACGCCACATCGGACTAAGGTGGGGAAATTTTAATACAAAATTATATTTTTTACTTTGATTCATAGACTCGTATGATGGTTGTTTGATAAGCTATAATTTGTTTTGAAAATTGAATTAGAACTTGTTGCTTTGACTGTAAGGGAAAATCGATGCACAATTGAATTTTGGTGAATTTGATACATAATTCCTTTGATATAATCGATTTGAATGTGAGCCTTAGAAATGGATTTAGAGATGGTGAATGTGTATAGATCCTGGAACATTGAAATATCGTATCCTCGAAATTGAATAGTGTAGGGAAATTACAATGCAAACTTACATGTTTGAATTTAAATGCATAGATGCTTTGATATGATAAAATAAAATGCGTTAATTGGACTGCTTTTGAAATAGAATTCGAAGGCTTTGAAATTTGAACTTTAACCCTTGGACACCTTGGACATCTTGGACACCTTTGACACCTTTGACACATCTTGTGTAACACCCTGTGAAATCCTGACCGTGAACAGTCCTTAGCAATGCGTGCCAACCGAACGCGTGCATGGTCAGGTGGATGGTCAGTGAGTCGGGAGAGATTATCGATAGAATAGTGTGAAGTGTGTATGGGAATTAGGGTATATATATATAGGTAAAGATATATATATACATGTATGTATATATGAGCTAAGTATAGGTGCTTGGCACTGGGACTTAAGGGTGGAGTTATAAAAGGAGTATAGAGGAGTAATTCCCCTTTTTGCTTCGGTGGTTAGGGCTAGTGGCGAGGAAAGAGAGGGGAATTGAATGAGAAGACCATTTATGAGGGATTAGGAGTGGCGTACTGAGAAAATTAAGAACATGCATTAAGTTTGGGCATTGGATCGTGCAAAGTCTGAGAAATTAACTGCCAAGCCCTAGCTTGGAGCGCGAACCCGCGAGTCATCGGATCAAAGGATCCAAAAAGCTATGACCTTATAAAATTGATTGATTGTGAATTTGTAGTGTGTGATTGTAGTTTAATTAGATGAATGCTGGAAGAAAAATGGAGAAATTAGAAGGAAAAATAAAGGAAAATTTAGTGGAAACAGATCTGAAAAGAGTAAATCCTAACCGTCTGACGGTTGGCGAAAACCGACCGGTCGAATTCTGACTCGACCGGTCGATTTTAGTTATAGGAAAAAGTAAATGGGGTTATTGCGATTCCGACCGGTCGAAATTGGATCGACCGATCGAGTTTGAAAAACCGACTGGTCGAATTGGATTCAACCGGTCGATTCTAAGAAACCGACTGATCGAATTGAATTGAATTCATCGGCTTCGAAGCTACAGGTTCGACGTCCTAGTGCGTCGGCACCGCCCCCACCTGGGCCAACACATGTACCGGCCCCACCAACTGCTCTGCGCACCGCGATACCTTCAAGCGAGTCTGCGCCGCCACCACCACGACCTTTGGACGAACTAAATGAGTGGTGGGCGGCCAAGAAAATTCAAATCGAGTACACGATTGATCCGACCCTATTTACCGACGAAAAGGTACAAGGGAACACCGTGTGGGCTCGGTAGTATCTCGACAAGGCCGGTTTGATTAACGTTCTCGAACCCTTACACGACTATTACTACCCGAGGCTCGTGCACCTCTTTTACCAAAACCTGAAATCGACGAGTTCCCCTTCTGCCATCGAAACCAAAGTTGATGGGCGTGATTATCATTTTACGTGGGACCACGCGTCCAAGGCTTTAGAGTGCTACGATGCGTACTCGATGGACATTGACTTATTGCTCCCTTTTAAGACTGATATACATTATAAGGAAATTTGGAGAGAATTGACCCACGGAAGTCACGGATCTAGACACTCGATTCGACGGTTTGATTTACCTCCATATTTATGGATGGTCGACACAATCATTAAGTGTAACTACCCTATGGGACATAACACTGAGAGGGTAGAGGAGGTACAGCGGGCCTTATATGCGGCATTCTAGGACCAATGGTTCAATGCACCAAAGATGGTGTTTGAGGGCATGATTTACATGCATGGGAAGTTAGTGAAGGGTGGAATGAAAACGAAGGAATGCCTTCCCTACGCCCGTGTTATCTCCTCGATGTTTGAGGAATATGCCGAGACGGGGCCGTATAGAGTTTCTCCAAAAGAACTACGATTGAATGACCGGGGGAGTTCTTCACGTTCACAGATTGGAACTGTACTTACAACCAATTGAAAAAGGTTCTACCGCCAGAGGGCGACCAGGTACCGCCCCCTCCACCCGAGCCTGAGCAAGACCTGGGAGAACAAGTTCCACCTCCAGAGCCGCATGTGCCAATTATACCCCAACCTCTAATGCAACAACAAACCCATTATCAGATGCCTCCCCCATCGCAATCCGACTTCGAGATCTTACGCGACATTCATGCACGTATGACCCAATTGGAAGAGGGCAATCGGTTACTACACCATCGCATGGATCATCACGAGGTAGTCTTTGCGTAGTGGATGCAATACGCAATCCCTGATGACTACATGGCGCGCCTGGTGCACACTCGTGCAGCTGTACCAGATCTGTGGTACTATTCTATGGGTGCGTCTACTTCGGGTGGTGTCCACGGCGTTGACGATGTCGCCGACACAGCACCTACGGACGCGGCGGGACCTTCTGGAGTGCCGCCGGGGGATGCGGGCGTTTCATTTCTGACCACTCTTCGTCTAGGTCATACTAATTAGCCTTGTTATTTTTTGGAAAAGGAGTTGTAATTAATACAGGTGGCGTACAAACGTGGAAACTATCGTGGCATGGTTGCCACGCTGACATAATTTTGTGATTTTGTTCATAGCTATCTACTATCTTTCTAATGTGCATCGGAATATATATCAATGAGATTGTGTTTCCCTTGTAGGCACGCTAGTTTTACCTGTTGTGCCTATGTAATTAGAAATGGGTTCCGTTATGCAGGTACTTAAACGGCGGCTTCGATCTCATCAGTCCATCGGTGAGGTCTTGTCTGTGTGTTGTCCGTGAGTTTTTACTAGTGGTTTAACATAAGTTAGGATTGACCCAATCCTTATTAACTGATTGGATTCTCTTTAGTCTGATACCTTGCTTGCTTCCCCTTCGCTCTCCGCGTGCGGGGGGGGGGTGTGGGTGTGTATTTTCCTTATGTGTTCACCCTTGCTTAATTTTCGAGGACGAAATTTCCTAAGGAGGGGAGAATGTAACTGTTGTTTAATTCTAAGTGTGCATGATTTATTTGTGTTTTTGAAAACAGATTTACAGATGATGAATTGTATTGAATTTGGAAGATTAAAAAGAATAAGAAAATATCAGCACAGAGAGAACTTAATTAGCCTGCAAGATCAGGGCCAATTGTAGCAAGTTTTAAATGTAAGTGAGTAAAAGATCGTCCACAGGGAATTGATTTAAAATGTAAGATAAACCTCCAGATCTGAGCTACCAGATCTGGCCTCTTATCCTATCTACAAAGCACATAAGATGGGAGGTTGAATTTGTCACATTAACTAAATGATAAAAGTAACAATTAAACTAAATGATCCAGATCTGAGTTGGGGAGATTTTGATGTAAATTAATAAGAATGGAGAAATAATATCTAACTTTGATTTGGTCCTTGATGCAAAGTGGGAATAAATATAGATCAAATGATAGATGATCCAATCTTCATCTGGCTATAAGCACAGATGCAAGAGAAAGTAATCTAACTCAAGGGTTAGAGTTAAACTTATGGTTATGGTCTGTCCACTTCAATGGCCACAGACTATCCAATAGTCTTTAATCTGAACCCTCAATTCAGAACGAGAAACACCACTACAAATGCTATGAAAGATTAGGTTACAAACACTAATTCTCACAGGGATAATGAATTAAGAGAAATTGCTTGAAAAACAGTAAATCTAAAGGAGTCTAGTGCAATAAGGAGATCACAGGGAACCCTCAACACGAATCCAATTGAGAACGACGTTCACCAACCTTTTCAAATTCACCATTACAATTCTGAGCCACAAATGACTCTCGGATTTGTAGTCTTGAATACAATTCTCTTTTGAATTACAGAAGTATCTCACAGCTCTCAATTACAAGCAAAAGTTAGGCTATTACAAGAGTTTCAGACAAGCTATCTGAATTGGAAATGGAGCAGCAGAAATGAAACTCAAAATCTGGATTCCCAAATTAGACAAATGGTTCATCTATTTATAGTTTCCCCCAGGTCTAGCTCATATGTGTATCGACCAATCAGAATTGATTAGATCTGTATCAACCAATGGTAGTCGAGCACAAGGATCCAGATATGTTCTGGCCAATCAGAATTGCTTGATTTGGTTCAGCCAATCAGATGACAGAAGCATCAATTCTGTTATGTAATTCGAAAATCTATTAGAGCTTCTAGAAGTTCTCGCCAAGTGATTTCTTCTTTGGGTGTTCACATGGGGTGGAATATGCCTTTGGTTTATGCTCAGAATCTTTTGGAATGTCTCTGGTTTTTAAATGCATTAGGGCGTGTGCAAAAGATTACTAAATTACCCTTACAGATGCTAGGAATCTTCAAAATATCATTTCGCATAGTTTGGGAAACTTTTCACAAAGTTCTGTGACTTCTGAAGCTCTTTTCGCACAGTTCTGATGTTGTTTGCTAGGAGTTCTCTTCTTTTCGAATAGGTCAGAAATCCTTTCGAAGAGTTCAGGTGCTTTTCGAAAGCTAAGCCTGGAGCTTTTGGTTCTTTTCGAAAAGTTCAGATTCTTTTTGAAAAGCTTAAATTCTTTTCAAAAGGCAATCTGTACTGCTTTCTTCTGTTCGAATCGCTCCACACTTCTTTCTATGTTGAGACCAGGTCTTTGCCTCTTCAGTTTAGGCATTTTGACAGCTAGTGAGGTTGTCTCTTCTCCTTCTTCCTCCGGATCAACATGGATCTTTATCTTTTTTGCACTTTTAGGCTACTTTCAAGGTTAAGTCTGCCTTTATTGTTAGCTGTGAAAAACACACTTAAACCACTTATTTAGTTCTCTCAAAAGTCTATCAAGACCCAGGTTAAGGGGTGGAAAATGGTATTTTCCAGTTCTCAACACACCCCCAAACCTAGGCTTTGCTAGTCCCTGAGCAAAGATAAAATTTAAAAACAGAATGAAAAAGCCACTTTTGTAGGGAACACAGTTGCATTTAGCATATGCAGCAAGCCTTGTAAACCCCTAGGTGATCCCTAGTGGAGGAGTGAAGTCTCCTGAGGGTTTTCAGTGAAGGTACCCACAAACTTCTCCAATAAATTAGTTAATATCAATGCAGTTCTGTTAAGGCAGACTTTTATCTAGTTTAGATAGTTCACACCTGCATCAGTCAAGCTGTAAAAAGATCTTCAAGAAAACATCAGTTTAAAACTAAAATTCTACTGTAATTTCTTTTACCATTCACTCAATTTGTGTCAAAAAGATTTTACAAGAAAAATTAATGAAAAGCTTGCCTTCTATTTGAAAATTCAGTTTTGATGTTACCCAAAATAATTTGATTTCAAACTCAACTCTCACCAGGGTTTTTACTCATCATGCAAATAGGAGGGTTGTACTATTTCACACAGCTCAAGAGCAATTACAGTCCTCAAATAGGACTATAAGCAGGAGCATAGGCTTTGCTTTTTAGTTCTGAAATCACTGCTCTTTTCACCATAGATTACACAAATCCTTATCTCCATGTGACAGCTCAATCCATCATTGATCAGTAAGGACTTTGACATGGGTTGTAATGTGGCTTATGACTGAAATTTATCAAAACTAAAGAGATGGAATGGAATTCAAAGTTGAGAAGTCAGTCAAGGTAAGGAAGTGGTGGACACACCTTCATTTCAGCACAATTTCATTCTCTTCTTTGAATTTTCAGAGCCAAAGTGGCCATCTTTTCTCTTTCTTTTTCAAACTTTCAATGAAATGACTATTTTTATTTTTATTTTATAGCAACATTTACTGACATGCCACATTTCTGTTGTTGATACATCATTGCCTTCAATTATTTTTCTTCTTCTTTTACCAAACTGTTACCCAACTCTCCTTTCTTCAGCTTCCTTTCCTTTATCTTCTGAATTGTGAGAGTGAGGGTTAGGCTAAATGAGGTTGATGAGATTGGTTGATGAGGTTTCAAAGAAATCTTAGATTTATAAAGCTCAAAGGTGTGTATCAAGGGCTGTTTCAAAAGGTAGGGCTTTTTGAGGCTCAAACTGTCCAAAAGGAGGCCCTACATCATGTCTTTAATATCATGATTGCTGTCAAGTTATTTCAATTTGAATATGTGTAACTTCTAGTGATAGTAAGCAGGTTCAAACAGTCCCTAGAGCAGAAAAAATTGCCAATTCATATCTCCCAAGAATACATTTCAGGCCCAAGTCTCACTGGGTGTAGTTTTCTATCAACTTCCTAAGGTATATCATCACTATTTTTTCTCTTTTTAGGTTTACTAAAACATCAATTTTTATTATGAAAATTTTCTGACATTCACTTCATGAAAGTATTGGAATTACACTAAAAATCAGTTTTAAAAAGTTTTAACTTCCTCATTTTTCAGAAACAGGTGTGAAATCACTTCATTTTCAAAAATTCTGCTGATCATAAGCTGTATTAATATTAACTCAATTATTGGCATCTCTGCCACACCCCCAAACCTATGATGAGCAGGGTCCGCACTGGTCCAAAGTGTATCATCAAAGAAAAGAAAACAATCAAACAGAAATCATAATGACAAGAAGAAAGAAAAGAAATGCACAGTAATTACTAATTAACAAAAGTGAACAAAAAAATCAGAATTACATATTACAGACCCATAAAACAGACATGTACAATGTATTCTAATAACTGGGGTCAAAATCTGTATCATAAGTTGGTTCAATGGGATCAGAACTGGAGTCACAGAGTCAGAACTAGAATCAGTATTGGAGTCTGAACTCGATTTAGCCTTCTCCTGGATTGTGTTTTGCAGCTTGGTGTATTCCTCAGTTTTGATCTTTTTGGTGAGGCCAATATACTTTTCAAGTCTAGTAGCCCTTAATTTTTCCTGTTCAAACTGTGCTTGCAACATGGTCACCTTGTGCTGCTCACTCCTAACCATCTGAAAAGTTTGACCCAGCAGGTCCTGCATCTTCTCTCTCTCAAATTTCATGAACAACTCTAATTTCCGAATCTGGTTTTCATAAGGGGTTCTAATGTAAGCTTGCAGATCAGCTAACCCCTTGAGGACATCGCGACAAATATAAGGATTCTCTTCCATAGCCTTTTTGAGAGTGGCAAATCTGGGAATGGGAATGGAGTGGTAGGGGACCAAAGGTATCCCAGCAGTGGGGGTGGGAGAAGAGGAGTCCAAAAGTATGACCTCAGGGTTAGTCTGAGTGGCTTGATCAGAGAAAGTGAGGAGAGGTGAAGGGGACTCAATAAGAACTACCTCAGGTTCTGTTTGAGTAGCATGGGCAGCAGTGGTGAGGATGGGTGGATCTACAAATACTACCTCAGGGTTTGTTTGGGTAGCATGATCATCAACAGCAGGTACAGTGGCTAAGGTAGTTGTGTGGGATGTGGAGGCTAAGGTTTGGAGAAGAATTTGTCCATCGGTTATGCTGTGTTGATCTGTAGTTGGGCTTGGATGGATTGGAGAAAGGTAAATATTTGGCTAATTGATTCAGGTGTGGGTGTGGTATGCAGAGTAGGGGCAGGTAAAACTAAAGTAGATGGTTGAGGTGCAATGGGTGAAATGGTTGTAAAGGGGGAAGTAGCCAAATGAGTGAAATGAGGAGGGTCAGGTATAGGTATAGATTCAAGCCCAATATTCTCTAAGATAGATCCCATCAGTGATGAATAGGCCTCTGTAGTGAATATCTCAGGTTCAGGGGTATGAGTTACTTCAGGTGTATTAGTTGAATTAGCAAGTGAACCTGAGAAGCTTTGGAGAAGGGGAGTGCTAGATTGTTCAACAAAATCAAGGGCTAAATCTTAGACATTGTTGGGAGAAATTGGTGGGTGTGAGTATGGCTGGTGTGGTTGGTGTAGAGGGGGAGTCTGCAACTGGGATTATGTTGATTATGGGAGATGTGACTGCTTGAATGGGTGAAAGAATAGGATCTGGGCTAGGTGAGGTGGGTAAGATGACAACTTCTTCAAGAATGGGTGCAGCTGAAGAGCTGGTAACCACAGGAAGGATAGCTTGTTCAATGTCAGCTGCAATTGAAATAGATGTAGCTAAAGAGCTGGTCACCTAAGGGTCTGGCAAAGCAGATTCTTGGGTAGCTGCAGGGGCTGGTTCAGGTATGGCAGGTTCAATGGCAGCTGCAGGGGCAAGCTCCGCTTCCTCCCTCATTCTATTCAACATTGTTTCGCTTGTAGTCCAAGCAGTTTTCCCAAAAGCATGAGGAGATATAACTTCAAATGGCTCTTGCTCATCAATGTCAAATTTGGCTCTTAGTAGGGCTGTGATCAGCCTACCAAATGGTATTCCAGCTAATTTCTGCTCCTTTTTCAGCTTGGTACTAATATCAGCCATGGCTTCAAAAATCAACATAGGGGCATTGAAGAATTGCCCCTTAGAAAAATGAAAGAGAGCCTCTAAAATTGGTGTCCTTCTTTCCTGGCTGTGCCCAGTTACATAAGAACATCCCCTCAAAATGGAATCCATCAGTAAAAATTGAGGTGCTAAGTCTCTCCTCATTATGGATTGTCCAGTTCCAACTATGCCTTGGGTTAAATGTACAGCCATTTCTCTAAAATAGGCTGTTTCTGGTGCGGCCAATGGACCAGCAGGATCATATTGAAATGGTATCCCCAAAGCATTTCCAATGTCTTCATAAGTGACAGTTAAATTGCAATCATCAATGAAAATAACAAGAGTAGGGACATCATCATCCTTCTCTGTCACTTTTATCAAGTTTTGGTACCATAATCTCACCAATCGCGGATAAATTTTCTCTGGAAGAGGGGTTAGGATATTGCTCAGTGAGGCATCCCTAATGTATTTCAAAGATAACTGACATTCAGGTTTGTTGTAGAAAAAGGTCTCATCAACAATAAACTCTGGAATTAGCTTCTGAGCTTCAATAAATGGGTTTGGCAGTACCAAATGCATAGGTAAAGGAGGAAGCTCAGACTCAAGACTATTAGCAGCTGTTGGGGTGGGTTCCTCATATCTAACCTTTTTCCCTTTCTCAATCGTATCAGCTTTATCCTTCGACAGTTTCCTTTTAGCTGAAGCTTTGGCTTTTCCTTTTTTGGAAGGTTTGCTAATTTTCTTAGCAGAAGATTTTGGGAACATTTCAGCCAGTGATTTTTCAGCTTTTCCCATTTTAAAGCTTTGTTTGAATCTCCCACAATGAATGCTGACACCAAATTAAACTTTACAAAATACAAACAGAGGAAATGCACAGAAAAATACCGAAATCTAGGGTTTTGGTCGAACTTGTTGATCGCTAAATGAAAACCACCAGAACTAGAAGCAAAAAGTCCCTCTCTTCAAGCTTAATCCATCAAACAAATATGAAGAAAATTGGGGTTGAATTCTAAAAACACTCAAGGAAGGAAAGAAAAAGGGTTTTCTGTGAAACAGGATGTTCTAGGAAGGCTTTTGAATATGAAACCCTTACTTCGAAAGGGTTTAAATATGCTCAAAATGATTTTCGCAAAATATCTTTGAAGTTTTTGAAAAGTTTAAAATAGTCCTTTTTTACAAAAGAGAATGGCATCAGTACCATTCGAAAAGCACATGGCTTCAGAAACAACTATTCGAACAGCAAATAGCTTCAGAACTAATTTTTTGAAAAGCAAATCATTCAGAACTAACTATTCGAAAAGCAAATCATTCTTTTCGAGCAATTAGTTACAGGTCCAGCTCCTTTTCGAAAAGTTAATTAAACTTTTCGAAAAGAATTTTTTTTTCTTTGCGAGTTTAATTTTTCACATATTTAAACTTCTCGAATTGAAAGTAAAAATGACTAAAAACAGAGAGAAAATAACTATGCAAAAACTACAAAACAAGCACTGGTAAAATACATATTATACAGTTGTTTATCCTCAGATATGGGGCGGATCTTGATGATAGATGGTTAGCATAGGCTCAAGGATATTTTCAATGCATGGTTTGAGCCTCTGACAATTTACTTTCAAGATTCTTCCATCACTTGGGTCCAAAATTTCAACAGCCCCAGAAGGAGATGCATGAATGACTGTATATGGCCCTTCCCATCTGGATCTCAACTTTCCAGGAAAAAACTTAAGTTTTGAGTTAAATAGCCATACCTTAGAGCCAGCTATGAACTCTCTTCTCAGCAAATTTTTGTCATAGAAGGCTTTAACTTTCTCTTTGTAAGATCTTGCATTGGTGTATGCATCCATCCTCAGCTCTTCCAACTCAGCAAGCTGCAGTTTCCTGTGATTACTAGTTGTAGTAAGATCCATGTTCAAGGTTTTAATAGCCCAAAAGGCCTTATATTCTAACTCCACTGGTAAATGGCATGCTTTGCCATAGACCAATCTGAATGGGGACATGCCAATTGGGGTTTTATAGGCTGTCCTATATGCCCATAATGCATCATTCAGTTTAAAGGACCCATCCTTTCTGTCCTTCTTCACAATCTTTTCCAGTATATGTTTGATTTCTCTATTGGAAATTTCCACTTGTCCGCTGGTTTGGGGATGATATGGAGTAGCTACTCTATGAGTCGCACAGTACTTTTTCAATAAAGCTTCAAAATATTTATTACAAAAATGGCTTCCCCCATCACTGATAATAGCTCTAGGGGAACCAAACCTGGAAAATATGTTATCCTTTAAAATTTTCAGAACCACTCTATGATCATTGGTTTTAGTGGCTGTGGCTTCAACCCATTTGGATACATAATCCACAGCTACTAAGATGAAATTACAACCATTTGAAGGAGGAAAGGGACCCATGAAATCTATCCCCCAAATATCAAACAATTCAACTACCAAAATAGGCTGTAAGGGCATTGAGTTTCTCTTAGAAATGTTGCCCAATTTCTGACAGTTCTGACAAGACTTACAGTGCTGCAGAGCATCTTTGAAAAGTGTAGGCCAATAAAATCTACACTGCAAAACCTTTGCAGCAGTTTTGTTTCCACTAAAATGACCTCCACAGGCCTGTTCATGACACATAGAAAGTATGCTATGAAAGTCTTCTTCAGGGACACATCTTCTTATTATTTGGTCTGCACAAATCTTGAACAGATAAGGATCCTCCCAAATAAAATGTTTAACCTTTGAGAAGAAAAAATCTTTATCCATTTTATTCCAATATTGAGGAGTTCTTCCAGTAGCCAAAAAATTGACTATGTTTGCAAACCAAGGAGTGTGTACACTGATAGCAAAAAGTTGCTCAACAGGGAAAGATTCATTGATAGGCAACCTATCAATCTCAGCAGTTAAAATTCTAGGAAGGTGATCAGCCACCACATTCTCCACACCTTTTTTATCTTTGATCTGTAAATCAAACTCCTGTAATAGGAGGATCCACCTGATTAATCTTGGTTTGGTATCCTTCTTAGACAGAAGGTATTTCAGGGTTGAGTGGTCAGTAAACACCACTATTTGTGAACCCAAAACATATGACCTGAATTTCTCTAAAGTAAAAACAATTGCTAGCAGCTCCTCAGTTGTTGTGTAATTGAGCTGCGCATCAATCATTGATCTACTGGCATAAGCTATGACATGAGGCAGCTTATCCTTTCTCTGCCCAAGAACAGCTCCCAAAGCATAATCTAATGCATCACACATCAGTTCAAAAGGCAGTGAATAGTCTAGAGACTGTAGTATTGGAGCTGAAATCAAATAGTTTCTTAAGAATTCAAATGCTTTCAAGCATTCATTGTTGAAAACAGAAGGGACATCTTGGCAAAATAAATGACAAAGAGGCTTGGATATTTTACTGAAGTCCTTAATGAACCTTCTGTAAAATCCAGCATGTCCCAGAAAACTTCTGATTTGTTTAACAGTTTTGGGAGGTGGCAAATGTGCAATTAAATCAATTTTTGCTCTGTCCACCTCAATGCCCTTGTGGGAGACAACATGGCCAAGGACAATGCCTTGGGTGACCATGAAATGGCTCTTCTCCAAGCTCAAAACTAGATTGGTTTCTTCACATCTCTGTAACACCAATTTGAGATGATGTAAACACTGGGCAAAACTGTCTCCATAGATTGAAAAATCATCCATAAAAATTTCTATAAATTGGTCAATCATATCAGAGAAAATGGAGTACATGCATCTTTAAAAGGTAGCAGGAGCATTACAAAGACCAAAAGGCATTCTCCTATAGGCAAAAGTGCCAAAAGGGCAAGTGAATGTGGTCTTTTCCTGATCTTGTGAATACACAGGAATCTGGTTGTAACCAGAGTAACCATCAAGAAAACAGTAATAAGCTTTTCTTGCTAGCTTATCTAAAATTTGATCAATAAATGGAAGAGGGAAATGGTCTTTTCTGATCATTGTATTTAGTTTTCTGTAATCAATACAGACCCTCTAACCAGTTGTTTGTCTGGTTGACATAAGCTCACCAGAATCTGAGGTTACAACAGTGATCCCAGATTTCTTAGGTACCACCTGTGTAGGTGCCACCCAAGCTGAATCTGAAATGGGATAAATGACCCCTGCATCCAACAACTTAACAACCTCTTTCATGACCACTTCTTGCATATGAGGATTCAGCCTCCTTTGCATTTCCCTAGAAGGCTTTGCATCTTCTTCTAAATGAATTTTATGATTGCAAGCAATTTGGTGATGCCTCCCAAATCCAATAGTCCGAAATAATTGTCCTTTATCTTGTTTTCAAAATCAACAATGACTCTTCCTCCTGCTCCTCAGTGAGGGAGGAAGAAATAATCGCAGGCAATATTTTATGGTCTCCTAAAAACACATATTTCAAATTTTCTGGCAACTGCTTTAGCCCTACATCAGGTGGGCTGAGAAAAGAAGGTAACAAAGGTACCTTAGCTGTTTATGGAAGAGGAAGAATAGCAGGTTTCCATGAAGAGAAACTTACTGATTGATCATGAGTTCCTTGCATAACATTTGCTTCCTTAGACTTTGAGGTACAAACCGTTTCTTCCACGACATTTCTCCAAACATTTTTCAAGTCTATGGTAAAATCTTCATACTGCAAAAACTGTGGTAGAGTCTCTTCCACCAGTTCATCCAACAAATCAACAAGAATGAATTGATGTGGTACGCATTATAAACATTTAACTTCACCTTCATATTTCCAAAAGAGACTTCCATAATACCTGACCTGTATTGAATGCAAGCATTGGCTGTAGCCAGGAATGGTCTCCCCAAAATGAAAGGGATGGAAGTTTTGCTTTTTGTAGGTTCCATGTCCAACACCAGAAAATCAGCAGGGTAGAAAAACTTATCTACTCCTACCAACACATCCTCAATCATCCCAACTGGCTTTCTTTCAGATCTATCTGCTAGTTGTAACACCACATGAGTGGGTTTTAATTCTCCCAAACCTAGTTTCTCATATACAGAATATAGAAGCAGGTTGACACTAGCACCCAAATCTAATAAAGCCTTTTCAATGGTATGTTCCCCAATAATGCAAGGGATTGTGGGGATTTCAGGATCTTGAAGTTTAGGAGGTGTGGTAATGGACAAAACTTGATTAACTCTTTCGACAGCAAAGACCTTCTTGGATAACTGTATCCTAGATTGTCTTTTGTGAGTGCAAATATCTTTCAAAAATTTTGCATATGCTGAGATTTGTTTGATTGCATCAAGCAAAGGTAGATTTATCTTGACTTGCTTGAAAGTCTCCATCATTTCATCTATTTTTGTGTTCCCTTTATCAAAAGGGGATGCAGATTTCATGGCATGAGGAAATGGTAAATGCGGAACTAGTCCTTCATTTACAGCTTTAGAAACATCATTTGAATATTTTTTATTTTTCTGTTTTTCATTTTTTTGATTTTTCTGAGGTACATCAGCACCCCCAATGCTAACATCAAGCTACTCCTGCTGCATATCTCTATCAGTTTCCTCAATTTTTTCTTCTTCCTTTTCAGTACCCACATTGTTATTTACAATTCTTCCACTTCTCAAAGTAGTAACAGTTTTTACTTCTTCATGTGAAACAGAAGCCTCTCCAACCATGAACTATCCTTTGGGATTATTCAAAGGTTGGCTGGGTAACCTGCCTTCCTCTCTTTTGGCCAAAGTATTTGAAAGTTGACCCAATGTTTCTTCAATCTTCTTTATGCTCTGACTGTGAAAGTTTACAGTCTGAGTTAAAGACCCTAAATTCTGGAGTAAATTTAGAACTTGATCTTCAAAAGAAGGGGATCTGGAAGGGGCTTGAACTGGAGCAGCTTGCTGTACAGGTTGTTGTGGAATGGGCTGCTGAAAATTTGGCTTGGTATAAAAATTCTGCTGATAAGGCTGAGCAGTTTTGAAAGGTAAATGGTTCTTTGGTTGTTGCTACTGTTGTGATTGATAATTGCCCTGGCTCCACCTTAAATTGGGGTGCCCTCTCCATGCATATTCATTTGACTACATCTGTCCAAATGATTGGGCAGCATGAGCTTGCTCCACCACTAGATCTGGGAATTGTGGTGCAGCAGGACATTGATCATGTGAATTAGTAGGGGACTGGCATATCAGACATGCCTCCTCTACTCTTGCAACCATTGGATTTTTAAGTGAGTCCATCAATCTATCAAACTTTGTGGTTAAATTATCCATCTTCCTTTCCAACTCATTCACCTCATAAATCTTTCCTTTGGTGGTTTGCTGATTGTTCAACCTGACAGGATTCTCAATGTCTCTTGACAAAGATTCCTGTTGAGTTGAATTTTCACCAATTACTTTAAATAAATCCCAGACCTGCTCAACTATTTTTTGCAAGTAAGTGCCTCCACAAGAAGCATCTACCATATTTTTTCCCTTTTGATCAATTCCTTGATAGAAGCTTTGAACAAGTTGCCATCGGGGAATTTGATGATGAGGACATTGCCTTAAAAGTTCTTTAAATCTTTCCCATGCTTCATGGAAAGTTTCAATTGAGTGTTGTGAGAAGGAAATAATATTTTGTCTTAACTGGCTGGTTTTAGACATAGGGAAGTATTTGACTAAAAATTGACACTGCAAATCATTTCAAGAAGTGATACTATTTGGTGCTAACATAGACAACCATGCTCTAGATTTGTCCTTTAATAAAAAAGGGAAGAGCCTACGCTTGGTTGCCTCTGGACCAGGTCCAGCTATGTTGAATGTGGTACAAAGAGACAAAAATTCATCCACATGTTTATATGGATCGTCCTTACTCAAACCATGGAAGGAAGGAAGCATTTGGATAGTTGATGATTTGATCTCATAATTTCCTTCAACAATAGGAAATTGAATGTAAAACGGAGAATTATAGGCACCAGGTGCAAAGTAATCTCTCAAAAGTCGAGGTTCTTCACCCATAGTAGCTGTTTCAGCAAAATTCTGTGATGTTTGTCTGGTTCGTAGTAGCCTTTCAACTTCTAAATTCAGAGGGACAATCTCATAACTGAGAGTCCTCCTACCAAATATACAACACAGAACAGAAAATCAAATTATGCACAGCAAACCTTCATAATTCCTTTTAAAGTAGATTCCACGCTCAAAATATATATGAATAACTGCACAGATTTAAACAATAGAATAGTTTAGCACTGATGTAATAAAATAAAAACAAAATGAAAACTTAGGTCTACCTATTTTAAAATAAATTCCCCGGCAGCGGTGCCAAAAACTTGTTGTTTAATTCTAAGTGTGCATGATTTATTTGTGTTTTTGAAAACAGATTTACAGATGATGAATTGTACTGAATTTGGAAGATTAAAAAGAATAAGAAAATATCAGCACAGAGAGAACTTAATTAGCCTGTAAGATCAGGGTCAATTGTAGCAAGTTTTAAATGTAAGTGAGTAAAAGATTGTCCACAGGGAATTGATTTAAAATGTAAGATAAACCTCTAGATCTGAGCTACCAGATCTGGCCTCTTATCCTATCTACAAAGCACATAAGATGGGAGGTTGAATTTGTCACATTAACTAAATGATAAAAGTAACAATTAAACTAAATGATCCAGATCTGAGTTGGGGAGATTTTGATGTAAATTAATAAGAATGGAGAAATAATATCTAACTTTGATTTGGTCCTTGATGCAAAGTGGGAATAAATATTGATCAAATGAGAGATGATCCAATCTTCATCTCGCTACAAGCACAGATGCAAGAGAAAGTAATCTAACTCAAGGGTTAGAGTTAAACTTATGGTTATGGTCTGTCCACTTCAATGGCCACAGACCATCCAATAGTCTTTAATCTGAACCCTCAATTCAGAACGAGAAACACCACTACAAATGCTGTGAAAGATTAGGTTACAAAAACTAATTCTCACAGGGATAATGAATTAAGGGAAATTGCTGGAAAACAGTAAATCTAAAGGAGTCTTGTGCAATAAGGAGATCACAGGGAACCCTCAACACGAATCCAATTGAGAACGTACGGTTCACAGCAACCTTTTCAAATTCACCATTACAATTACAGAGCACAGTTTAAACAACTCTCGGATTTGTAGTCTTGAATATAATTCTCTTTTGAATTACAGAAGTATCTCACAGCTCTCAATTACAAGTAAAAGTTAGGCTATTACAAGAGTTTCAGACAAGCTATCTGAATTGGAAATGGAGCAGTAGAAATGAAACTCAAAATCTGGATCCCCAAATTGGGCAAATGGTTCATCGATTTATAGTTTCCCCTAGGTCTAGCTCAGATGTGTATCGACCAATCAGAATTGATTAGATCTGTATCAACCAATGGTAGTCGAGCACAAGGATCCAGATCTGTTTTCGCCAATCAGAATTGCTTGATTTGGTTCAGCCAATCAGATGACAGAAGTATCAATTCTGTTATGTAATTCAAAAATCTGTTAGAGCTTCTAGAAGTTCCCGCCAAGTGATTTCTTCTTTGGGTGTTCACATGGGGTGGAATATGCCTTTGGTTCGTGCTCAGAATATTTCGAAATGTCCCTAGTTTTTAAATGCATTGGGGTGCGTGTAAAAGATTACTAAATTTCCCTTGCAAATCCTAGGAATCTTCAAAATATCATTTCGCATAGTTTGGGGAACTTTTTGCAAAGTTCTGTGACTTCTGAAGCTCTTTTTGCACAGTTCTGATGCTGTTCGCTAAGAGTTCTCTTCTTTTTGAATAGGTCAGAAATCCTTTCGAAGAGTTCAGGTGCTTTTCGAAAGCTAAGCCTGGAGCTTTTGGTTCTTTTCGAAAAGTTCAGATTCTTTTCGAAAAGTTCAGATTCTTTTCGAAAAGCAATCTGTACTGCTTTCTTCTGTTCGAATCGCTCCACACTTCTTTTCTAGGTTGAGACCAGGTCTTTGCCTCTTCACTTTAGGTATTTTGACAGTTAGTGAGGTTGTCTCTTCTCCTTCTTCCTCCGGATCAGCATGGATCTTTATCTTTTTGGCACTTTTAGGCTACTTCCAAGGTTAAGTCTGCCTTTATTGTTAGCTGTGAAAAACACACTTAAACCACTTATTTAGTTCTCTCAAAGGTCTATCAAGACCCAGGTTAAGGGGTGGAAAATGGTATTTTCCAATTCTCAATAGTAACACCCCGTGAAATCCTGACCGTGAACAGTCCTTAGCAATGCGTGCCAGCCGAATGCGTGCATGGTCGGGTGGATGGTCAGTGAGTCGGGAGAGATTATCGATAGAATAGTGTGAAGTGTGTATGGGAATTAGTGTATATATATATATGTATATATGAGCTAAGTATAGGTGCTTGGCACCGGGACTTTAGGGTGGAGTTATAAAAGGAATAAAGAGGAGTAATTCCCCTTTTTTGCTTCGGTGGTTAGGGCTAGTGGCGAGGAAAGAGAGGAGAATTGAATGAGAAGACCATTTATGAGGGATTAGGAGTGGTGTACTGAGAAACTTAAGAACACGCATTAAGTTTGGGCATTGGATCGCGCAAAGTCTGAGAAATTAACTGCCAAGCCCTAGCTTGGAGCGCAAAGCCACGAGTCGTCTGATCGAAGGATCCAAAAAGGTACGACCTTGTAAAATTGATTGATTGTGAATCTGTAGTGTGTGATTGTAGTTTAATTAGATGAATGGAGGAAGAAAAATGGAGAAATTAGAAGGAAAAATAAAGGAAAATTTAGTGGAAACGGATCTGAAAGGAGTAAATCCTAACCGTCTGAAGGTGGCGAAAACCGACCGGTCGAATTCTGACTCGACTGGTCGATTTTAGTTATAGGACAAAGTAAATGGGGTTATTGCGATTCCGACCGGTCGAAATTGGATCAACCAATCGAGTTTGAAAAACCGACTGGTCCAATTGAATTCGACCGGTCGATTCCAAGAAACCGACATGTTGAAATGGAGTTGACCGGTCGATTTTCACAAAACAGAAAGTATAAAAAATATTTTTTTTTTGGGCCCGACTAGTCAAATTGAATTCGACTAGTTGAATCTAAAAATCCGACCGGTCGAATTCGAGAATCGACTGGTCTGTTTACAGTAAGTTATGGTCTTGGGTTTCTTGAGAGAAACCGACCAATCGAAATTTTAGTTCGACCGGTCAATTTCTGAAACCAATCGATCGAATCAGGGGTTCGACTGGTCGATTCAGGATAGTTTAGGAGGCCTTTAGATTTTTGGTTTGGGACTTCATAAACTTGAACTACCTTCCTGGTTCAAGCATATTTTGATTCCTTCATCGTGATCGCATGTGTTTAGGTATGATCGAACCTTGAATGTGAACATGTGACGGGCTTGCACCAGGGAAGTGTAAGGACTAGCTTAATGTAATGAAGACTACCTAATATGCATAATCAATTTGCTGAACATGTACGTTGTGATGTGTGAGATACTAGTATTTGTTACACTTTTAATGTGTTTGTTGCTCACTTAGTTAAGTCAAGTATAATTAAGCTTGGAATTTCAGAAGCACATTGGTATTTTTAGCGAAGGTGTGTGTATGTGTTCATGACAGCCATGGATATAGGAATATGTGTGTTGCGAATTCTAAGAGTTTGTGAACTATTATAATTAAGGCACTTTCACGGTGAATAACTATAAGTATTTTTGCACATCATTTTGAGGTTATGTGAATACTCGACCGACACGGCGATATAACCGCGACCGATGTGGCAGGATATCCACGACCGATACGGCGGGATATCCGTACAAAATTGTGAATCCGGTGCAGTGGGATATCTGCTCTTTGATGTGAATCCGGTGCAGCGGGATATCTGCTCTTTGATGTAAAAAGGGTTCAATTGAACGACGATGGTAGGTATTCCATCGGGGCTCGATGCTATAGCTCATCAAGGGTTATTTAAGTAAGGGTTTTTAAGTGTGTGTGAGTTGAGAAAAAGAACACTTTTACTTCTAAAAAGCTAGTAGGGTTATGAGTGCACATCTTTTGTGATTCTTGTTAAATTCTTAGCGTTTTGAATCCATGTAATTCTATTTCAGAAAAATGTGAAATGTGGAGCATCTGATTATATGTTATAATGACGTATGCATATTAGATTTGTTCTTCCTTATTGGGCTATGATGTAGCTCACGCTTTTGACTATACGTCACAGGTACAGGTGAGGATTCGGCAGCCAAGGATTTAGATCGCTTAGATGCATATTACGTTCCTCCTGAGAAGAACGAGCCTCCTCCGGAGGACTTCTTCTAGGATTTTCGCCACGTGATTTGGGCGTGTGTTGGTCGGCTGGGTATGTCCAGCCCTTTTGAATTAATCAATGTAATATGTAAATGGGATGTATGTATGTATATATATATTTTTGGCGAACCATCGAGGGTGATAGGAAGGTATCACCGATGGTTCGGTTCGGTTCTTCCTTCCATGGGAGTTAGAACCATCTTTTGGAGCAGAAATTTTGAGAAATAGAATTCCGTTGTGTTACTCTGATTAGCGTTATTTTTTGTAGCTATGTGGGCACGGCCTCAATGACCATGCCAATGGCTCGGGTTTCAGGACACGAAATTTGGGCTGCCACATCTTGGACACCTAGGACATCTTGGACACACTTGCATACCCTTGGACTTGTGCATACATGCATTGCATCCCTTGTACTGATACGGCTTGTTATCTGTACACACATACACATACCCTTCGACTGGTATGGCGAGTTATCCGTACATATATGCATAAACACCCTTGGAAATCGAACACCCTTGGAAATCAAATACCCTTGGAAAATCAGATACCCTTAGAAATTGAAATCGACACCCTTGGAAATGGAAATCGACACCCTTGGAAATTGAGATTGACACCCTTGGAACATTGAATATGAACACATTGAAAACTCGCTTGTGAAGGAAAAAATGTGATAATTGGAACTTTGTTTGATTTGAGAATGTGCTTATTGAAACCCTCTTTTGACATGGACTGCTTTCAAACTTCCGCTTTGCAATTTGGTTTCAGATATGGAAATGTTTTTTTTGAATATTGTCATTTAAACCTATGCATTGATAAGATAAAAATGTAACTCTTATTGAGTTTTTTTTACTGAGCTTAGACTGTTAGCTCACCCCGACTATACATCACAGGTACTAAAGTTAGCAAGGAACCAAAAGGCAGAGTAGATCTTCCTCCCTAGGTGTTTGACTGTAGGTATAGTTGATTGTAGATTTTTGGGTTTGGTACGTCCAATGAACGTTGTAGAAGAATAGAAATAGTTTTGTCTAAACATATTGTACACCACTGTTTTAGGTGATGGTCGGCCATCACCGGGGGTTTTATTTTGGGCTTCATTGTATTGTATTTTGTATAGAAATGGAGATTTTGTTTCTGCTATATACATAATGTCTGTTTAATTTCTGTATTAATGCCAAGGATGATACCGTAATTGATTGTGATCAGCGATCTGATGGCACGGATTTTGGGATAGAAAATTTTGGTCGTCACACACACACATATATATAGTATGGAAAAGGGTTCCGTCCTCCAGTAGAGGACGGTGAGCGTCCTCCAGTAGAGGACGGTGAGCGTCCTCCAAGAACTTACATGGAGTTCCATGTGACACTTATAACCTATGTTCCATGTGACACTTATAACCTATTTTGATGCCACATGGAGCATAGGTGCATTGCTTAGATCATCTTTGAAATAAATAAATTGAAAACTCGTCTTTATCATGTATTTCTTTAGCAATAAAATTTGGACCATTAAAACTAGTCCAAGTTTGACTTGAGCTTTAAAAATATATTTTTGAAACTATTTTTTCTTCAAATTGATCTAAACAACACATCCATACTCCACATGGCACCCAAATACTTTGAAACTATTTTTTCTTTATATCCTCAAACCAATGCGGATGGCTACAATCGCCGGCATAGATTTTTTTTTTTTTAAATAGTATTAAAAAAAATTACATAAAAAATGACTATCCAAATAAGTCGTTCTTCTATGACTATTAAGAGCGATCGTTGTTGAAGTTCATAAACGACTGTCGGTACAGTAGTAAAAAAAAACTACTAATTTTTTACAACTATCTCTTCGACTGTCAAAGACAAACATTTTTCTTGAAAAGATGACTGGTATTGGAAGTCTTTTTTTGCTTTTTCACGTAGTTTGGGTCAGGCCTAATTTTGGTTCAATTATTTTTTATTCTTGAAGTCGGCCGCGTATAAATTTGGGCCAGGGCCAGGCTTTTATTCAAGTCCAAACCCTACCCCATATTGGATCGGGTTCGGGCATGTTGACAACCCTATTTGCAAGTGTAAAGCAGTGTAGACACCCCAATTTTGTCCTCTCAGAATATACAAATCCGTTCAGTCAACCTTTGACCTCGCCCGTGACTTTTTGGAAAGGACCTACCTTCTCTGAAAATTTCACAACCGTGATATAAGACCGTATACTAAAACAATAGTATATGGCTGGACAAAGGCTGAAAAAATAGCTTTGTGGCTCAGAACCCCTAACCCTAACGTAGGGACCATACACTGAAACAATAGTACATGGCTGGACACAGACTGAAACAATAGCTATGTGGCTCAAATCCCTACGTAGGGAGACTATATACTGAAATAATAGTATATAGTCGAAATGCAGACTGAAATAATAGTCTGGCATTTTAGAGCCCCTAACCCTAACGTGGGGACCATGCACTGAGACAATAGTACATGGCTAAACGCAGACTGAAACAATAGCTATGTGGCTCAGATCCCAACGTAGGGAGACTATATACTGAAATAATAGAATATAGTCAAAATGCAGACTGAAACAAGTCTTGCATTTCAGACCAGACTCGGACCCGGACAACCCTGAATTACGCGCCTAAAATCACACGTGTAATTCGATTACACGTAAAACTATAAATGTGCAATCAGTCCCCTCTCAGACCAGACTTCCTTTCCCCAGACCACCTTGAGACTCGATCATGTGCCCTGTATGGCACGCGCGATCAGATTGAGCGCCCCACCACCGGCGCGCAATTGGCCTACACCCAACCTAGTCATTGACCCCCAAGATTCCATGATTAAGCGCTTAGAACGAAGTACTTAATCAGATTGCGCACTCCACACCAAGCGCATAATTAGTCCTAATGTGATTAGAATTGGGAAACTCGGTTGAGCCAGTCAGCCGGTCACTCACTGAGTCAGTGACCAACTCAAACCAATTAAGCACCGAAAAATCGGCACGTAATTCAGTTAAACGTCTGAAACATGGCATTTAATTAGGAAAAACCCTATAAAAGACTTTTTTAATTCTCCCTAAAAAGAGGAAAGGGTAGAGAATTTCGAGAGGATTGAAAATTTTGGGGATAATTTCGAGAACGAACACAGAGAGAAATAGAGCCATGACCTCGAGATTCAAGCTTCGAATTTTGCGATTCCTCTTCGCAGCCCTGACCTTAGGTAAAAAAAAATTTAGTCTTTAATTTTTGACCTTAGTTTATTTCAGTTCTTAGATTTAGGAATTTTTTTCTTAGTTTTAATTATTAGTATTAAAAATTTTATTCTTAGACCATAGCACCCTTTTTCTTAGACCGTAATTTCAATCCCTAGTTCTAGTCCTCAGTTTCTAGAACCAGTCCTTAATTTGAGGTCCTAATCACCGACCTAGCCTTTAATTTTGCTCTGAAATTTTAATCTCCAGTCCTATCATTAATCTCTGATTTTAGTTCTTAGTTTCTAGAACTAGTCCTCAATCATACGGTCTGATTTTCTTATTTTGGATCAAAATTCAGTCCTTAGATTTTAAACTTTCGTTTTAATTCCTTAATTCAATATTTCTAAAATCTCAATTCTTAATTTAATTTTCTAAAATTCTATTTTCATAATTGAATTCATAATTATAATCCAAAATCGACACTAAAAAATCTAAAAATACTATATTATAATCTAAAACTCAATTTACTTTCATCTCAACCATCCGATTTGTCCAAGGGAGCTTACGAACGGTACTCAGGAACAAGGCTAATCCTCCTTAGCATAGAGGGCCCAAAACCCCTTGTTTTAGAATTTTAGTAATGCTAATTCTCCCCTTTAATTAGAATTTTGGTAAAGTTAGTTCCTTTATTGCTTTGATCAGAATTCTAGTAAAATTAATTTATTGCTTTGATCAGAATTCTAGACAAATTAATCCTTTATTTTAATTAGATTTTTAGTATAGTTAATTCATTGCTTTAATTAGAATTTTAGTAAAATTATTTTATTTATTTTAATTGGAATTTTAATAAAATTAGTTCCTTTACTTTAATTAGAGTTTTAGTAAAATTAGTCCTCTATTTCAATTAGAATTGCCGTAGAACTAATATATATTTTTTGCTTAGAATTTCAGTACAATTAGCATACTTGATTTAATTAGAGTTTCACTAGAACTAATACATTTGCATTCCTAGTACGAGTAGGAGACTAATATTGATTAGACTTCTAGTAGGATTAGGAGACTTAATTAATTAAACTTCTAGTAGGATTAGGAAACTAAATTAATTAGTGTTCCAATATAATTAGAACATTTGAATTAACTAAACTCATGGTAGAACTAGAAAACTTATGCCAAGTAGAATTACAACAATAATAAGGAAAGAAAAGAAATTAAAACTATCTAAATTATAAAGAAGAGTCATTAGCTACTAACGTTCGCTGGCAGACGATTCAGTAAAGAAGTAACCCACACCCGCTCTAAAGTGTGACCAGTGACGTGTTATAGCATCAATAAATATCTGCAGCTGGCGATCGCAATAAATTAGGAATCTTCCTAGAATCCCTTTTTTTTTATTTCCAACATTCCAAACACCGCATTGCCAGAGTCCGCTCAGGACAGAATTGGGCCACTGATTCAACGGGGATCGAGAGGAACCCAGAAAAAGTACTCACCAATAGACTAGCGATTACGATGGGACACTTTTGCTAAACTGTTTCTTTCTTAGATAGTTTTTATTTTATTTTTCCTCTTTTTTCTTCATCTCAATTCCTTTTAAACATATGAGTCTTCGCCAGAAACTCGAGATGTCCGGCATATGAAGAGTGAGTTTAGGAGACCCACAATTGTGGGGGTACCACAATAACCCCGTATACGAGGAAGAATCACTTTACGATTCCAGCCTACAACAACCTGAGATTAATATGACTGGCGATCAAGAAAATCCCTTCTCTACCCCGCACATCGGTAATAATCATAATGGGAGAGATGGTGACACTGGACAAAACCTTACTGACCAACAAATTGTAGAGCTCAATATTCAGAGAATACAAAAAGGAGATGATGACGCCGAGGAACTGCTTCGAGGACTGGCTGCTGCATACGAGACCATTAGGGCACGACAATACTCAGAAGAACAAGAACGACAGGAAAGGCCGCCTCCTACCTCAAGCACAGTGTCAGCCCGCGCCTCACTATTAAGACAACCTACTCACACATTCTTCAACGATGATTCTCCGGACAAGGTTTGCTCGTGGGCTGCTCCAAAAGATAGCACCATCAAAATTGAAGATCTCCCCAAGATGCTCGATGAATATATGGCCAAGAGAGAGCGCCCTGATCACTCATTCGAGTTCGACAAATTTTACCGGGATATCGAATTTAACTTGCCAACAGGATTCAAATAGCCAAAATTTACCAAATGCAACAGCACGGGAAATCCAAACAATCACTTGGCCCTCTTTTACAATGATTGTTAACCCATACGCGATTGTCAAGGATTTCTCATTCATTATTTCCAATGCTCATTAGAAGGAGAAGCTCTAGATTGGTTTGCGGGATTCCCGCTGTATAAGATAGACACATTCGATGATTTAGTTGGTCAATTCTTGGACCAATACAAATACTTGATCCAAGAGACAGTTAGTCTCAATGATCTAATGGTGGCAAAGCAAGGACCCGATGAAAAAATCGCCGACTTTGTCGCTAGATAGAGGAAACTCGCTGCCAGGACCGACACTTCAATTAAAGAGAAAGACTCGGTTGATATTATTATTGATAATACTAGAGAACCGTTAAATAGTGCGCTTGTCATAAGTGACTATCCAAACTTTACTGCACTCCACTCCCGGGCCTCCCGACTAGCGTGACACATCGAAGGCGGAGACCTCGCCCTATCCATAGTCACATCGAAAGTAGGCTCTTCTAGTAAATCAAAGTAAAAAAATAATAAGAAAGCTTCAGGAACCGAACAGGTCAACACTGTTGTCAACCAAGGACAGAATTCTGGGAACGAAAACTTCTAACCGCAAAATTTCAGGCAAAATCAGAATCAGCAGTGGTACATAAACCAAAATTAAGGCACTAGTCAACAAAAATATGCAAACCAAAGCCAAGGCCAGAACCAGAATCAGGGCCAATACCAAAATAGAAACCAATATCCCAACACTTACCAGAACCAGAATACCATGCAGAATCGACCGGCTCACACGCAGAACTACAATAACGTACCCCTACTATAATGCTTCAACCCAACTAGAGGCCCCTACCAGTCGAGGCGGGAACACTATCCCCCTTTACCTGATACGATCTCCAACATCTTTCATCTCCTTAATGCTCAGAATCTCCTCCGATTCCCCCCGACTATGGCTGACAAATCTAGACTATAGCAAATACTGTACATTCCATCGATACGCGGGACACAATATAGAGGACTGTTGGGTCCTCCGAGATATAATCTATGATATGAATGACCATAACCAAATTTATTAGGAAGCGCTTAAGAATTCTAACCCTAACAATAATCAACCCTAACAAAACTTAAGAATCATTAATAACCCTATGCCTAACCACAACCAAGAAACACCGGCCCAGGTTACCACCGTGGATCTTCCCGTTCAATCCTCCTTCCAGCCCTCCACCTTAATCACTCACATCCAACCTTCCAACACTTTTTCTACCCCTGTGAGAGCTCCTTCATTCCCGCACCCCTCGGCCTTGATTACTCGAATTGCCCTACCGAGCCCACCACCTTACTCAAAATTTACTCAGATACGAGTCCACTCCTTTAGGGCCCAAAGACCATTCCTCCATAGTCGCCCACCAAAACCTTTAACTCCAGATTTTGAACCAACACTATTGCCACTCCCCTCGTCTGATTCTAAACCCAAGTATGGTGATCATGTTCTTCAAACTGCAACCCAAATTATCGCATGGGTAGACAGTGTCACCCAAAAGACCTCAAACCAAGAAAACGAAATAACAACCAAGTATTTGCTAAACGCAGAAGAAAGTAAACAAGAAAGACATCCCGACATGTGTGAGGCACTAGTCTCTGCTTTCCTAGAAGAAGAGGATTACACACAGTACCTCCCACCTTAGAGCGGCACAGTGCAAGTATGCGCTCCGACCTTGAATTTTACTCACTTCACATGCACCTCAATGTCAAGCAACACCGGGTTCGATCAACAACCGACTTGCCCGATTCTTAATTCAGGAACCAATTATCCACCTCCGTGTTTCCCTCGAAATAAGAATTTCAAGAACGCACAACCATCAGAGGGGAACATGAGAGAAAGAGAGGTTAATTTGCCTCCCCCACCTCACATTATCCCTCCACTAATTCCTGCACCTCAACCACTCCAACCACCTGCACCCAAGGCTCATCGGCCAGACAAAGGAATTGCACTCGAGCCAGGGAAAGAATATGACCTCCTGCAGCATCTTCAAAAGATCTTAGCCCAGATATCTATACTAGAACTCATCAAGAAATAGCCTGACCATCACCGACTGTTGATAAGGATACTTGAAGACACGCAAGTGGATAAGGACACAACATTAGATGAGCTACATCAAATTACCTTGGTCATGGTGCAACCTATGGCACTCAATTTCACGGACCCAAACATGCCTAAAACATCCCTCCAGGGAAGTGCGGCTCCCATATACCTTACAGTCATAATCAGAGGATTCTTCATACCCCATGCATTGGTCGATACGAGAGTAGAACTCAATATCTACCCTATCACAATATTAAAGACGCTCGAATACACGGAGCAGGATGTCAGGCCTTCAGCGCTATCTCTTATAGCCTATGTCGGCTCGCGTCGTTTCGTCAAAGGAACTATCAAACTCTAAGTTCGCCTCGGACCGATAACAAAAGACGTCACCTTCCATGTTTCTGATTCCTCTAGTGAGTACAATCTTATCTTAGGAAGAAAATGGTTAGAGTCAATAAACTCCGTTGCATCTACATACCGCCAATGTGTCAAATTCCCATACGAGGACTCCATTGTCTGTATATATGCCGATGCACCCCTCCAGGAGAGATGGGCACTGATTATGTGACAAGTATTCTGACAGCCCATGATTCCGTATTGAACACAAACCACATTCAGAAGACCCAAATTCTTGATGAGGAAACCGTTGCAGAAATCCATCCCCCTACCCCTCCTAGTTCTCCCTCAACGCGTCAACAAAAATTAATGAGAATAGAGGTTAGCCCAGACCTCGCTAAACTCTATGACATCAACCCAACAGCGACAAAAGGGTGGGACCTTATGTATCAGCTCGGGTATGTCCCCCACAGTGGACTTGGTGAAAATAAGCAAGGTCATGTAGGACCTGTCATCCCAAGAAAAATATGCAAACACATAGGGTTAGGTTATCAATCACACGGTCCATAAGCCGACTTATTCCCCACCTCACCAAACTAGTCTCTATATGACCACTTCGTCTATGGGACCACTGAGAAAGCAAATATACCAAGGCAGAAGGAATTGTCCTTCACTAAATCCCAAGAAGCACAAATTGAACGAATGGCTAAAGCATTCAATGATTTAACGAATCTGAATGACGATATTGATAAACCACTCGAGGGAGTCAAATCCTTGTTTGACACTAAGGAGCTTACAGAATTGAGAGATCTCATTATACAGTTAGATTAACAACAAAGCAAAGCCAATAAGAGAGTGAGAGAGACCTTTTTCTCTTCTTCAGTTTTCTGGCTCAGCCCATGGTCGCGAGTAGGGACTCAATCAAACGGAGCTTTAAATGTCACTGCTCTGCTCAGAAATGAAAATGGCCAAATTATTTGTAGCTGATGAGGTATCATGGTGCTATTCTAAAGTACGCACTATCATACTGCTCCGAGTCCTTACTATGATCACCGCCATTTAAGGGCATGGTGTTTAAACGATCTTACACCATTTATTGTCTTCTCATCATGGAAGTCCATACTGTCAAAGTGATATATCATCAACTAAGTGCTATGGGTTAAAAAATTATATTTTTTCGAAGATTCGAACTATTGCACTCTCATATTAACGGTTGTTCTTAATTCTGATGATTGATATTAAATTCACCGATTAGAGAGATTCCCAATTTTTCCAGTGTATGTCTTTACCAAACCTAGCTCAGTTCAATTCCCATAATTTCCCTTATGTTTTTATATTTTGCATACAAAAAATTTGTCAACCTAACCTTCAAAAATTTGTCTAACCCTCTCCCAAGCCTCATCTTTGAAGCCAAGTATTTCCCAAGAGGGAATTTCCTTGATGCAAAAGTTGGTAGAAATGTCTCTTACTCTTGGGCAAGCATCATATCTGTAAAAAATATAATTGAAAATGACTTGATATGGAGGGTGGGCGGTGAAAACTCAATCAAAGTGTGGGAGGACAGGTGGATTTCTAGGGTGTCTAACTAAAGAGTTATTACACCCATCATACCCAATTTAGTGATTCATATGTCTGAGTTGTTAGAGAATGATCTTAAAAGATGGAAGGAAGAAATGGTCTGGAATATGTTTCATGATATTGATGTTGATGCAATTTTGCAGATCCGTATTTTCTCCCAGAGGACTGAAGACAAACTCACTTGGACCCATGATAAGAAAGGAATCCGTTATAAGTGCATATAAATTCGCTCACAAGCTCATAGAAGATGTCAAAGGATCGGGTAACACTATAATTAATATAAAAAATAATTACAAATAATTCTAAAAAAATGAAAAAAAAAAATCTCTTTTTTTTCCGAAAAACCGCATTTTAACCCAACCTTTTCAAAAAATACGTTGTAAACCCGTTTTTTCCCATTTATAATGATTAATATTATTTTAATTTTTACAATTTTCCTTTTTTTTCTTGAAATTAACAAAATATACTACCATTTTTTTCATATATTTTGGGCACCATTTTATTTTCGTACCTATATTGTTACTTTGTTTGTGGGTATTGGATCTTGGACTCTAATTTTGAACGAGATTTATTTAGTTTATTTTTTGAAGAGAATTGTTACATAAGTTTTCTTTAATAAAAGATGAGAATAACTAAAAATTTATTTCCAAATAAAATTCTATTTTTATCTAGAGATATTTTAGGAGACATTCAAGCAAGATAAAGTTTATTGAAAAAGGGTATATTTGATATTTGTGTCAAGTCAAATCAATGTCTGACCGCTTGATGGTACGCCTATGATCTCAGTTAAGTGTGTGAAAGATTGGAATGAAAAATGTGTGCAACCGTGGGATTTTTTGACAAACCCGTCGCGATGATGCGCTCGCTAAATGAATATTTAGAGTCGTCACCCGGAGATTTTGGTGTCTCGAAAAACCTAGATTATTTTTATAAGCACCAAAGTACCACAAATATGACTCTGAATCTGGTCTACACCAAAGGCTCTTGGGTAGGGGCTTCAGTTATCGATCAAGAAGGTGTTAGGCACCCGATCAACCCGCTCGTAAGCGGTCTCTAGTATGGCTGGGTCTATGTAGGGCTGGTTTATATATATATATATATATAAAGAAGAAAAATGAGCGGTACTTCCCCTTGCCCGAAGGCACACCGATCCTATTGAGCCCTTCCCGCTTGTCGAAATTTGGACAATGTAACGGCTCAATTCTAGGATAGAGGAAAAGCAAAGAAGATAGAGGAATAGAGGGGAGAGTCAGAGCTCTCGGGCCCTTGTAGCACCGATGTAGACCTTCGCGCACTACGTCAAAATGAGGAAAAAACCACTGTAGCAGCAAATATTAAACCACTGTTTAAAATGGTGGTGAAATATACCACTGCCTAAAATAGTAATTTTTTCACTTAAATCACTCATCACATGCATATGATGCTACCATCACGTGCAAATTCATCGGAGCACGTGGAAGCTCATCCAAGACACGTCAAAGAAAGACTTTGTTAATTTGGGATCTGTGCCATGTGGAACCCCATCTAAGGCATTTGATTTGAAGACCATGATAGAAAGATATTTGAGGCCATAGATTGGCACGGAACAAGATCTCTATGATCAGATTCAATACAGTCAAATGCTATCATCTCAGTCAATGGCCGACTTTGACAAATCAGATGATAGAGATCGCGTTTCCGGCCAATCTTTGGTGTCAAAAATCTTTACACCAAGGTTTATAAATCAAACGGTTTAGATGGTGTTCCACGTCGCACAGATCCCAAAAATAACAAAGTCTTTCTTTTTAATCATGTGCCACGGTATAAATCTTGTGTGCAAGTTTTGGCTCCCTTAATACAGTAATTGATAAATAGACTTCCTCGGACATTCCACATGTTCAGGCAATGTCAACAAGGAACTAACACGAACATTCGCCATTCTCCTTGCATTATTCTGATACATGTAAACCTTTTCAAAAATTATATTGACCTTCTCGGCTCAGCTTTATTATTAAGTCTTTCTTTTTTACATTGAAGAATTGAATTTTGTTCTGTGATTAATAAAGAAAACTTGTTTTCATGTCATTTTCTGTGTAATTTGTTTGGAATAGTTAAGTCTGATTATGTGGTAGTGTTTGCAATGATTGGAGCTGCTCGAGCTCCTGGGGACACCAGTTTTAAGAGCAAGATGTGAGGCTGAAGCACTCTGTGCACAGTTAAATAGTGAAGGCCTCGTGGATGCTTGTATCACAGCTGACAGTGATGCTTTCCTCTTTGGGACCAAATGTGTGATAAAAAGCCTCCGGCCGAACTCCAAAGTAAGATTTAGTGTTTCTGTGCGTTCCTTACAGCATATCTGCGTTCCTTCTACATGTGAGATTTGCTATTTTCGTTTTATTTCTTTTTTATTTTATTGTTCCCTGAAACTTCTTTAACATCTTATGCATTTTCTACATGCTTAAATATAAAAATATTTCAATAGGAGTAGTTGATGGTTAGTATTGCTCTAACTAATAACTTACTATAAACTATTTCTAATCTATCATAAGAGGTTGGTTTCCATCAATTGTTGATAGAGAACTGGCTTGAGTGAACTTTTACATTCATATTTTAATTTGCTTTAAAGCTTACAGATTCATATCTCAATTGAATTATTTCAAAATTATTGCAGAGTTGGCTTTTAAATTTTACCTCCATAATAGGTATGAGGATCACATTTCATGCAAGAACCATTTGAGTGCTACCACATATTGGATGTTGAAGCTGGTCTTGAGATTAGGAAGGATATTAGAGGGAGAGATGTTTGAAAGAGAGAATTTGTGGAATTAGAGATTTTAGTAGAGGGATTAGAGAGAGAGAGAGATTAAAAACACATTAATGCCCTCTATTTTAGTAAAATGCTTTTACGCCCCTCTTTATTGAAGTGTTATTTTTATCTTAATAAGGAAAAGATTGGCAGTTTCGTCATCTAAAAATTAATTCTTTTCGCTCACCTGTGCCCATCTCACACCCTTCTCACATTATATAATGAAGACGTATCATAATGCAACAAGAAAGGGTATTCTTATTGCCTCGAGATGAATTCATTCTGAACTGTTGAAGTGGAGGTGATCTTTCGGCCATTTTCTTTTCTTCCCTTGTATGAGAATTGTGATAATGATAAAGAAGACAGTACTATTATATGAGAATTTAAGAATATATGCTTTTCAGATATTTTTCTTATTGATGATGTTAGTTTGAATTTTTCCAGGGCAATTGTTGTATGCAATTGATGTTGTCATGTTCAGAAGGCACTCTGTGGGATCTACGGTAACTTCTCAGTCTTCCTTGATATCATGTCTCACCCGATTCCCCAATCTTCCTTGTAATCTCTCCAAGTTATGATAAATTTTTTGTATCTTGCAGGTCAATGGTCCTGCATCTCATCAACATCCATCATGAAGTAGAGAACGTTGAAAGCTAAAACACCAAGGAAATTGCATGAGTTAATCGATAGATTGCAGCCTCTTAAGGATCTAGATTGAGTACAATTAATCCCACCCAATACTTGCTGTCTCCAATACTTGGGATCCAGATTTTGAAGAAAATTTGTGTTGGAATATGATAGAATACTTGGTAGTTATGAGTAATAGTTGGTGTGTGGTAAGTAGAGTAAAGATGTCTTTTTTGCTTTTCTTTTTTTTATTGTATCAACATACGTGGAATCTTGTACATAGTATAAAAAGTAATAACATGAGGTAACCTAATTGTCTCGCTATCTCTATTCTCCTTCATTTTGTCTTCTCCATTAAACCCTAATCTAATCAAATCTAACCACAAGTCGCATTTTGGTATCAGCACATGTCACTGCTAGACCTAATGTTGCCGATGTCACCCAAAAATTCCTTGCCTGCATGATACGACATTGATGCCAGTAGGGTCAAAGGGTTGGCCCTTGATCTAACTTTTTTCAGCATGGATGTGATCGAATGGTGGTGTAAGCATTTTCTATTCTTGAATTGTGTCTGTGGGTTCAATTGCCTTTGTGTTTTTGGTTGCTTACAAATCTCAGCAATGAGAAGTGCCTAGGTTTGTTATATTAGACTCATTTTTTCTTCTTCTTGTGCAGGTTTTCTAAGTCTGTTGGATTTGATATCATATGCAATGGGTCTAATGTAGTGGACTTCAAGGAAGAATCTAATAAGGTTAGCAATATCTACTTCATCTCTTTTCATGATTTAATCAAGGTCGGCGTTTGAAATCGAAGTGACATCTCATGATCATATGATTTTTTTCGCATTACGTGGTATTGTAATCAGGATTTAGCGTATTTGAATCAATCAAGTTACTGTAATTCTTGAAGATGGACGACAATACGAAGGCGATATTTTAGTTGGAGTGGAGGGAATATGGTCGAAGGTGACCGTTTCTTTCTTAGGCTCATAGTTATTTTATTGTTCTTTTCTACATGCCATATTTGAATTTTCTGAATTTCTGGAATATGTTTTTTTTAAATACTAATAGTGAATTGCAAATGTATTCTGGAGGTTTCGAACTTGAGGTAGAACCTTGCCTAGATGATTGTTCTTTTTAAATACTAATGGTCCAAAAATGACATCATGACTTGCATAGATGATTGCAGTATTTCTACATTTGCTTCATTTGTGGTACTCATCATATTGAATGAATTGTGGCTTAACAGGAATAAAAATACAGCATTGAAAATTCTATTAGACAAGGCATCCATAAACCAAAAGAGGTAATTAGAAATTTTATCTTCTTCATTACATAAATTTGTGTTGTCATACATTTAATCCATTTGCATGTATGTAGAGCATTGACATAATTGCTACATGCACGGATGTTTCTTTTGCCATTTGAATAAATACTATAAAAGCAAGGGATTTAATCCATTAATGCACCATGGCCTAGACTTTAATGATGTGTTCCTTTTGATTTCAGGCGACCGATTTCAAGCTCACCTCAAACGGATCACTAGGGGTCGGGGACACTTGACAGGAGAGGCGAAGCAAAATTTATTTTTTTTTCTTTTATTTTGAAAATGGGCCATAGGATTCTCATATTGTTAACTCTCTTTCTTTTCTTCTTCTTTTATTTGAATAAAAGGATTGGACATGTAGAGTTTAAAATATTTGATTGATTTGAAAGGTTGGATCATAGGTTGAGATGAAACTTTTTGTTTGAATAAAATAATTGGGCTTCTATTTTTTTTATTAATGGCATTGAATTATTTGCATTTGAGTTGAATGGATGTGTTGAAATATGAGATTAATGACTTTTTTTTTATATAATTTTTTTAAAGTATTAAAAAAATAGCATTAAAAAAATTGTATTTAAAAAAGCATAAAAAAATTGCATTAAAAAAAGCATAAAAAATATTATTTTTAAAAAAATTGTATAAAAAATCGTTGACGTAATTATATATATTTTTTTAAATAGTATTTTTTTAAAAAAATTTGCATAAAAAAACCACTGCCAAAAACAATGGTTTTTTCTATGACTGTAAAGAGCAGTCGTTGTTGAAGTGCGTAAATCACTGTTTTGTGTAGTGGAAAAAAAAACCACTCCTTTTTTTACAATTGTTTAGGGCAGTGGTTTTTTTGGCTTTTTCACATAGTGTCCCCATTGTTAATGGTGTATGATCATTTAAACACCATAGCACTTTAGTATGGGACTATGTTTGGTTGTAAGTGCTCTTAGCTCTTTCGGAGTGTGGAAGATCTGAATTTGAGTTTCTTTAAAAGAGCTATTTAAACCTACTCTTTTAAATAAGGGCCTCCAAAGAGCAATCTCAAACACAGCCTTATAAAATCGAATAGGTGTAAAAGTTCCAATCTTTTTCCAGATGCAATATTGCAATCTTGAAGTCGTTAGAAAAAAGAAATAAATAAAATATAATAAACATGTTTTTTTAAAAAAAAAAAATAGTAAATCGGAATGTATTAAGAAACAGTGAGGAGCTGGAATAATACCACACAAAGCCAACCAAAAGGAAAAACTACACAAAAAAGAAGAAACAAAAAACAAAGAAGACCCAGAGGCTCCCACAACAAAGAAGGCTAAAGCCCAAATAAACTATCCGAAATCGAACAGCTCAGGAATATCATCCGGCCCAACTTTCCCCAAACTGACCCACAAACACATCAGGTCCTTGATGTTATTTAAAACCAGCCCCACTGGATGCCGCTTCCTACGGAAAATACGGTTGTTTCTTTCCAACCAAATCCACCTTCCAAAAGACCCCATGTTGTCCCTCAAACCGCCCTATACCAACCAAGAATGTGACTTGAAATAGACCCAGGAATAGCCCAATGCATCTCAAAAGATATTAAGATGACCGCCCAAATATCCGATACAACCCAATAATGAAGGAAAAGGTGATTAGCCTACTCCTCAGATTGTAAACACATCATGCATCTATTCTACACATTCTACCCCGCCTAATCAACTGGTCCACCATCAAAATCCAGCCCCACATGATTGTCCAAGCAAATAACTTAACTTTGGGGGGAATGGGGGCTATCCACAACTTCACCCAATCCATCTTAATAAGAGCTCTGAAGGCTAGCATACGATAGAAATAGCGAACCAAGAAATTGTCGTTAGAACTTGGGGACCAGCACCTGCAGTCGTAATTCAAGTGGCTTCTCTTCGCAGTATGAACCAAAGAGTATAAATGAAGAAAATGTTGAAACTCATCTTCCATCAGCATCTGCCTCGTAGCGATATTCCATACCGAAGTACCCCCTTGATCAATATAGAGATCAGCCACCCAACACTTTGGGACTGCCGCAATCTACGTTGGTTTTGGCAGCAGTTGTAGCATGGCCAGACCTAAATTTGATAGGAAATGGGCTTTGTGCCAGAAAAGTGGCAGCAACTATAATCCCACCAAATCAGAGTCCCAACCTAAATTTTATGCCCACAATCCCAGTCTCTCTGGACTAGGGTGCAGATTTGGTTAACCAAACGAAACCAAATTCAAAATTTCGTTTGTCAGTTTGGTTTGGCCTGAATCGAAACTGGAAAAAACAAATTGGTTCAATTAAAGTTTGAAAATTTGAAACCAAAACTGAACTGAAATCGAAAGAATTGGGCCGGTTCAGTTTCAAGTTTTTTCTTTTCTTAGTTTTTTTGGAACAAGAAAAAGAAGAACCATGACTTGCTTCGCTCATGGGAAAAAAAAAACTCAAATCCACTCACTTGGTTGGCAAAGTGAGCAAAACAAACTCATTTTTCTAGTTTTAGGTCAGTTTTGTAAACCTACCCAACCGTTTTTCAGTTTTGTGGCGATTTTGGTCTGGTTCGGCGGAATGGTTTTTCGTTTTTTAGTTTTGGGGCGATTTTGGTCTGGTTCGGCGGAATGGTTTTTCGGACAAAACTTGGATTCCTGCTCTTGATAAATAAATCAATGGGATCTTGAGGCGCCATGGCCCGCAAGCTTCTAAGTCTGAGCTCAAGCCCATGTCATTAGCTTGTGAGCCTTGGTAGCTTTAGATTTTCCCTTCACTTGTTGGTTATGCCCATTTGAACGCCCTTAAACAGATGATTATTGACACACACAATCTAGTCTGCAACACCCCTTGACCACCATTGATAGAAGAGTAGTTCCACGTGTACTTGACATGTAATAGTCCCACCTCGAATAGGGAAAAGTCCTGACCCTGGGCTTTATATGATTGCGGACGCTACATGTCATTACGCGTTTTGGGTAAGGGTGGCAAAACGTAATGCCCATGCCAAAAACAAAACTAGAGCGGGGACCTAAGCTCAGAACCGAACAAAATTGTGGCATGTGGGTCTAGGTTATATCAGAATGGTATCAGAGCCAAGGACAACTCTTCTATAAGGTGGGGGGATTGTAATAGTCCCACATCAGATAGGGAAAAGTCCTGACCCTGGACTATATGTGATTACGGACGCTACATGTCATGACGCGTTTTGGGTAGGGATGGCGAAACGAAACACCCATGCCATAAACAAAACCGAGGTGGAGACCTAAGCCCAGAATCGGACAATATTGTGGCATGTGGGTCTAGGTCTTCACAGAATTGAGGAATTCTATCCATCTTTTTTGCCTCATGTTCAAATCCTTCTGAGTAAAAAGATATTTAAGGCTCATATGATCAGTGAGGATTTTGAACGTTTCTCCGTAGAGATAGTCCCTCCAAATCTTTAAGGCAAAATTGATTGCTGCCAGTTCTAGGTCATGCGGTGGATAATTCTTCTCGTGGTCCTTGGGTTGTCGAGAACCGTAAGCAATGACCTTTTTGTGCTCGTTGAGTACACAGCCCAAACCATTGTGTGACGCATCACTAAATACTACGAATCCTCCACTGCCTGACGGTATAGCAAGTACTAGCGCGAAAGTTAACTTATTCTTGAGCTCCTGAAAGCTCTTTTTGTACAATTCATTCCATTCAAACTTTGTACTCTTCCTTATGACCTGAGTGAGCGGTCTCGCAATTTTGGAGAAGCTTTCTCCTGTAATAATCGGCCAGACCCAGAAAATAGTGAAGTTATGTTACCATCTTTGGTTGTTCCCATTTTACAATGGCCTCAATTTTAGCTAGATCGACTATTATGCCTACTTCAGAGATAACATGTCCCAAGAAGCTCACTTGTTCTAACCAAAACTCTCACTTGCTAGCTTTGCGTACAGTCGATGATCACAAAGTGTCTAGAGAGCGATGCGCAGATGTTATTTGTGATCTTATCTTGTCTTCGAATAGATGAGAATGGCATCTACGAAGACAACCACACATTTGTCGAGATGTAGTTTGAACAGTCTGTCCATCATATCCATGAATGATGCTGGCATGTTTGTTAACCCAGAAGGCATTATCAGAAACTCATAATGGCCATATCTTGTATGAAAAGCGATTTTCTGAATGTCTTCGTCCTTGACTTTCAACCGATGGTAACCTAATCTCAAGTCTATCTTCTAGAAGAATTTTGCGTCTTGGAGCTTATCGAAGAGGTCATCAATATGGGGAAGTGGATAGCGGTTCTTGATTGTCAATTTATTCAACTGACAATAATCGATGCATAGCCTCATCAAACCATCTTTCTTCCTAATGAATAGGACGTGGGCTCCCCATGGAGAGACACTAGGTCAAATGAACCCCTTGTCCAAGAGTTCTTGCAACTGCTCTTTAAGCTCCTTCAATTATGTCGGTGTCGTATGGTATGGTACTTTTGAAATCAGTTCTGTGCCTAGAGCTAAATCAATTGAAAGCTCAATTTCCCAATTTGGTGGTAATCCCGGCAAGTCTTCGGAAAACACATCCGAAAACTCATGTGCAATGGGAATGTCTGCAATATTGACCTTTTCAGTGTGTTGGCCTTGTACGAGTGCAAGCTGAGACAAAAGGTGCAATGTCCAACTTGATGCCATAGAATCGGAAGGGTTTTCCTTTTGGAGGACAAAATGTAACCACCTTTCTAAGGCAATCTATGCTTGCATGATAAGCTGACAAGCAATCCATACCAAGGATTACGTAGAATCTTGCATTTCCAAATGATCAGCTCGACCACTGTTTCGTGATCTTCAATTAGAACGATGACTGATCGACAAATGGTGTCTGTGATTACTAACCTGCCTGTAGGGATTGATACCGCTAAGATGAAGTCCAAGGGTTCAGGAGTGATACTCAATTCGGCCACGAATTGAGAAGTCACAAAGGAGTGCGTAGATCCTGGGTCTATCAATACTGTGCCTTGTGCAGACAAATGTCACTACTTTGATACATGTGTAAGGTACCTAGGGTTCGTGTATTCCAATTAATAAATGGTGCCCAATGGGTTGTAGTGAGCATGCAAAATATAATTCAATTTAATTTTCCAAGAATAATCACTTGCTGAGAGTAAAGATGAATAAGTTAGAACTATAATGTAACTCATTCCTTAGATGACATCATTTGTGGCTTGGACATCATGTGCCGACACGGCATAGGCACGACCTTGAACTGTAGGTCGGGAGGGCCTCTGAGTAGATGTCGATGTCGCCTTCTCTTTCTTCGCTTTGGGACAATCTTTTATCAAATGTCCTTTCTGGCCACAATTAAAGCACGAGCCCGTGCTCCATTGACACTCTTCTAGCTTATGTCATCTTCCACATCATGGACAAGACTCGGTTGGTGCTGACGAAGTAGTATACGAAATTATTTGTGCGACCGATGCATCAGAGGTAGCCAGTAGTGAGGGACGGAAGGGCTTCGTAGGTGCAGACATAGCCGGTTTCAAATGGGTAGTTTGAGCATGTTGAGAGGGTGCTGCCATCGAGAACTTCATTTTCTTGTTTGCCGGATCATCGGTATATGATTGCGTTCGACTTGCCCTATTCTTTTTTTGCTGATGTCTTCTTTTGTACATCTTCTCAATGTCTCGTTCGGCAATAGAGCCATGTCCATTACCTTTGCATAAGTTCTCAGCTTGAACAATGAGATTCTTTCCTGGATATTTGATTTTAGGCCACGTTCGAACTTCTTGGCCTTCATAACTTCTGTGGCAATGTGTTATGATGCAAATCTCAAAAGCCTTATGAATTGGGCCTCATACTCGGCCACGGACATCTGACCTTGCACTAAAGAAATAAAGTCTACTTCCCACTGATCTCTAACAGATTTCAGAAAATACTTTTGTTTGAACTTTTTAGTAAACTGATCCCAAGTCGATGGTGTATTTGGCATTTCTTGCGCTCTCGTTCTTTCGACTGATTGCCACCAAGGGTCTGCTTCACCTTCAAGTTGGAATGAAGCCCATCTTACTCTTTCATCTTCCGTACACGGTATCACCCAAAATATCTTCTCCATCTGGTTCAACCATTTCTCGGCTTCACCAGGATCTGCATTTCCCAAGAAACTGGGAGGTTTCATCCTTCTGAATTCCTGAAATCCAAAAGGTTGTTGTCTGGTTGCAAGTAGCATGGTCTGTTGCGCCATCGTGTTGGCCATAGTTTCCAATACTTATGCGACTCGTCCGTCGTTATTTCCTCCTCCCAGTGGTATGCCATTGGGACCAGTGGCAATTCCCTCCCAGTGGTATGCCATTGCGTCATCACAGATTCAATTCAATTATATCATCAAAATCTATGATTCAAAGTCTAAAATATAACTGTGCATTGAAATTCCCCTACCTTAGATCTTGGCATCGTATGGAGTAAGTGTGATGGTGTCTATCGGTAGTAATTCGATTCTCCTTTCTACATTGCACACAATAGTAATATATCAATGGTCGATTGGTTTAGAGAGGATAGACTAATCTAAGGAGCATTCCTCCCTTCTTCTGTATTCACAGCTCACAGTCATGAGGTGATGACGAGTTGTGGTAGTGGTCAAAGCTCGCTGTTGCGGTGTGATGGTGAGCTGTGGTAGTGGTCAAAGCTCACTGTTGTTGTGTGACAATGAGCTGTGGTGCAAAAAGTTCTCAGTTCTCGATGTTCACAGCGAGTTGTGATCTTATGACAACGAGCTGTGTATAGTTTATTACTTTTCTGTGGTGGTGGTCCCAGCTCGCTGTTGTGGTATGACAGCGAGTTGTCACAATACCCATATCGAGATGACATATATCACAGCGAGATGTGGCTGTTTTCAAGCCCATTGGATATATCATCTCGAGCTACCCTAAAATGATATATTATAATGATCAATCGGACTTTTCTATCAGAATTTATGGTCGTCGGAAGACACTCTCTTCAGAGTGGTACTGGTTTTCTTTCAGTGACAGCGAGTTGTTTGTGTCTCCATAGCGAGCTGTCATTTATGGCAACGACCTGTGGTTTGACCACAACGAGTTGTCATTACCGATTTGCAGATCTATAATTCTGTACGTTTTTGGTTCCGAAGGTAAAATCTGGCAACAACCCTAATGGTTCTAAGAATCGATTTTTAAGATCCAAAATAGACCCAAGTGTTTTTAGGATTCAATTTTATGATTGAAAGCAATATAAACGATGGGTATTTACCACTTGAAGCATGGTTGATGATGTTATAGTGATTAGAGGGATAGGCGTTCCATGCGCTTGTTTGTTCAACGTTCCCTTCTCTTCCTTTGATCTTGTTGTGATGTGATCAAAGTGAATCTTAGTTGAAAACCCAAACAAGTTCTAGAGTGGTTGGATGAAGAAGACGGCTAGGGTTTTCTTTAAGAAGAAAAGAAAAAGAGAAGAGAGGGCTAACTTGTGATTTGAAGTTCTCCGTAACACCTCCTCTTATAGGGAAATTTACCTGGTCGGCCCTGTCAGATACACCTTTTACGCCAGAGACCCTATATTTTCACCTTTACCCAAACCCACCAGCTCCAAGCCTAGCCAGTTCCAACTACCACAAAAAGTCTTAAATCTCTTACACTTTTTAATGGTTCTACAAAGTTTAAAATTTTCAAAATTTGCACTTTTTTATAGAGTACCTTTAAATCCACCCACCGAATCTTTGAGTTCACCCACGTTGAAATCCATTGACTGCTTTGAATCCGACGATGCAAATCATTTTTCATCCCAATCTTTCATATGATGTATCTTGAGATCTTGCTCTTACCATCTACCGTTAGTGTTTGATTTCACATGGTATCCATTATAAAAAAGTGATCTTAACCTCGTGTGGAACTCATCAAACTGAAATAAGGTCACTTTTTGGGATGTTTATCACACAAAATCAAAAACTTATCTCTTGATGGCACGCCTATGATCTCAAGATCCATTATGATTCAAGGGCCATTTAATGCAAAAAACTTGCACGACACATGATCTCTCTCTTATGAGTCAATGTAGTCACAGCTTTCTTTCAAACTATGTGGTAAGTAATGGCTCCCACGGTGTCACAATGTAAAGATCAAATGTGCCAAACATTGGCACGAAACATGCTCTCTAACATCTGGTTATAGTTGACTATCAAATTTAATGATTGGTCGCCATCGATTGGATAAGCAATCGTCATCGATCTGATAAACAATCGCCATCAATTTGATAAGCAATCGCCAACGATCTCATAAGCAATCGCCAATGATCTGATAAGTGATCGCCATTTATTAAACACTATATACAAAAAGACTCATTAAAAGAGCACAAGCATAGGGTGCAGAGCAATGGTAATGTGTATCTTTTTCAATCAAGTGATTTTGAGTTCGAATCTTGGTAATAGCATTTTGGTATGAAATTTTGGGTCTCGCATCCAAAATAGGAGGTAACAAGATGAATACTCCACCCAACTCACCTACAACAGACAACGCAAAATAAACTAATAATTTTAGATTAAAATACTTTTCATCTATCTAAGCGATGACGATTCTTTATCAGATCGATGGCGATTGTTTATCAGATAGATGACGATTTCTTATACGATCGATGGCGATTGTTTATCAGAGCAATGAAGATTGTTTGTTTGATCGGTGGCAATTCATTAGTTGAGCGATAACGATTGATTATTTGATCGGTGGCGATTCGTTAGTTGAGCCAATGATTAAATTTGATAGTCAACTGTGAAAAAACAGACGTTAGAGAGCATGTTTCGTGCCTATCTTTGGCACATTTGATCTTTACATTGTAGCCTTCAAATCAGACGACATAGATGGTGTTTGAAAGAAAGCGGTATTGATCTTTACATTGTGATACCGCGGGAGCAATTACTTGCTACACAGTTTGAAAGAAAGTCGTGACTGCATTGAATCATCAGAGAGAGATCATATGTCATGCAAGTTTTTTGCATTAAAAATATTTATATCATAGCCTTCAAATCAAACAGCCTAGATATGGTATTTCCACATGGCACAGGTCCCCAAAATACTAAGGCTTTCTTTTAAGGGCACCTCTCTATGCGCCCATGCATGCTTTGAAACCGCCCACGTCTTAGACCCCTTGAAAACCATTGATTGCTTCGGATTGAATGATGGAGATCGTGTTTCACCCCGATCATCCACACAATAGAACTTCTTATCATAGCGCACCTATTAGACGGGTTAATGAGTCGATATCGACTATTTAAATAGTTGAATTTTTTATTTTTTTTATTTTTTTTTTTATGAGGCGATATTGCCTTTTTTTTCATGTCAATCCCTGGCACCTTTGATCTTTATAGCCTTCAAATTAGACGACATAGATGTTGCTCCACATCGCATAAACGAGCGATTTTTTTTATTTATAAAGAGGCGATATCGCCTTTTTCGCATCAATCTTTGGCACCATTGATCTTTATAAATCAGACGGCATAGATGCTGCTTCACATCACGTAAATATAAATATGTGTAAATTTTTAAAATTTTAAACTATGTAGAACGATAAAAAGTGTAAGAAGGGGTATTTGAGACTTTACTTTTTGTGCTAGCTGGAATTGGCTCGGCTAAAAGCTGGTCGATTTGGGTAAAGGTGAAACTATAGGGTCTTTGACGGAAAAGGTGTATCTGATAGGGTTGATTTGGGAAATTTCCCCTTCTTATAACTTAAATGGGATTTATCAGGAGTTAGGCTGCCACACCTGAGTAGGGTGTATAGGCTTTTATACTAAGATCCAAAAATAGAGGGTTGAAAGCCCTAAACCAAGGCTTGATCCTTGGACCACTAGCCTATAGTTTAAGTCTCTATCCGTCATGCTATCACATAGCTTGTGTAATTAATTATAAGATTCTTTTAAACTGAGATGTGTATCTTTAGTTTAAAACGTTCAGAAAAAGATGAAGAGAATGGCGCAGTTCCTATTGGACTGCATTGGTCTACTATGAGCCGTCGCTATCTATTTGATAGGAGACTACTGCTGCATATGGCATTGCTCTTTGTTAGCCCCTATTAAAGTAGAGCTCACCTGCTTTAGCAAGTTCCCATTCTCTTTGTTAACATCCCGCTACCTGCTTTAGCAGGTACCCCTTCTCCTTGATAACTCCTTGCATAGCAAGATTTTATGCACGATTTACCTGTTTAGCAGTTCTACCCTCCTCTCTACTCACTCCTTGTCAGAGCTGACTTTGTTTGCTCTGATTGGGAGCTAGTAGAGAGCAGGGAGGTTGCTGCTAGTGCAGGTAAATCATGTATAAAATCTTGCTATACAAGGAGTTATCAAGGAGAAGGGGTACCTGTTAAAGCAGGTAGCGGGATGTTAACAAAAAGAATGGGAACCTGCTAAATTAGATGAGCTCTGCTATGGCAGGAGCTACCAAAGAGCAATGCCATATGCAGCCTACGACGTTTTGTAGTTGACATTTGCGATCTACAAAAATTCGCCTTAGTGTTGAAATCGTAGGGGTTAAAATAGGACCGAATCAATCTTTGTTAAACAACACCGGTCTACAGTTGACATCACAAACTGATTCGATACGATTAGGTCTCAAACCGCATGGGTTTTTTAAAGAACATAGGTGTCTGTAAAATCTCTGTGAGTGACTGTACCCGTGTAGGTGCACATGTATGCTCTAGAGGGATAAAATCCGTGTGAGTGGCCAATAGGGCTGGCCCTGGGCCTTAGCCAAAGAGGGGGTCGCCTCGGGCCCCCTAATTTTTCGGGCCCCCAAATCTAGTAAGTCTTTACCATTTGGTTGCTTAATATAATTTTTAATGTACAAGAATATTGAATCAATCTAATTGTTTAGTTGGTCAAGTAACTAGTGTTGTTTTACTTTTTACCCAATAGGTTGTGGGTTCAACTCTTCTTAGGTCTCATATTTGAATTTTTTTTTAAATGGGTCGTAGTCGGGTCTTGACCGGGTCGAAACAGGTCATTAGTCGGGTCACTGGCTTAACTGGGTCAAGTCAACCATATGTATTGACCCAGCAGATTCTCTAGCCCAATTTTGACCCGGCCAGATTTGTTTGACCAAATCCTTTATAGGTGTCTCTAAACGTGCCCATGCATTCTCCAAAAGAGAAACCATTGATTCCTTCAACTGAGATGATGGAGATCGCTTTTCATACCTATCTTTCATAAAATAGATATTTAGATCATGGCCCACCTATTAGACGTTCAATTTCTTATTCCATGTGTCACAAATTCCCAAAAAATGCCCTTGAATCATAAGGCACACATCACTCTCAAATGTGATTTTATAAGCATTTTTCTGGGATCTATAACACGTTGAATCACAAACCGACTTTTTAATAGGTGCACCCAAGGTATAAAGCCGATACAATGCGTATCCCAACTCTCGGGTATTGGATACCGTATCAGCTGATACGAGCAGGTTTCGCCTTGGGCCCCCAAAATCTTGGGGCCTGCCCTAGTGGCCAACAAGGGTGGGATTCGAACTCAAAACTCCTGCTTCTTGAGTGTGGTCTTGGCCACTGCTCCAACCCCTAGTTGGTTTACCGTCGCAATCTTACTAGTAGATATGGCAACAACTTTGGAAATTCAGTTGCCGAAGCGCATAGGGTCTTCCTGAAAATGTATGTCATCACCCTTTTCAAGTTTAAATCGGACATGCCCATCATAAAAAAGTTTCGATAATTATAAACTCCGCACCACCAATCGGAAGCAATGGATAGACCGGGCCTTCTGTGACAACTCAAATTTTTTGACTTTATTTTAACGTGTTAGATGATGTACCACACCGTGTACGATGCTAACGCTCTACACCGGAATCCACCCTTTTAAAAAAATTTCTAATTTTTCCTATATCAATATCAGACTAATTGTGAAGTGCTCGTTGATACGATTCCAACCACATATACTTTGTCAATTTTTGATAAGAATACAAAAAGTTATGTCTGTTTTAAGTGATGAAACAAGTTAAAGGGTATAACAGTAATTTCGAGAGAGAAACACCGTTTACTTCGGTGCCAATACAAAGTACTAGAACGAAACCTTTTCTCAAGCTATTCAAGTCACACGTGAATTCTTCTGGAAAAACACCTACTTTATTTAATCCTTTACGAAAAGTCTTAATTAGAATTAACTTAAAACTTCCTACTATTATCAATAAAACTTTAGGAGCACTCTATTCCTTATAATCAGAAATTATTCTCTCCCAAGACTTAGATGAACTGACGACCTTGGAATTGACCTTTTCAACCCGAACCGTCATAGATCTACCATTCACTCTTCAAGAGGTGGATAGCCATCAATCCATCTTATTCTTCTCAGATACCGTCGCGTAAGGTGTGTTCAATCGTGCATCGATGGATTTAAAAATCTTATTTAAATTTTAATATTTCATAAATTAATAGATATGAATATTTAATATTATATTTTTCCTTGAAAGTTGTATAATTTATAGGTCGATTTATATTTTGTTTCTCTTTTCAAACAACCCATTTGTTTTACTATTAATGTTTTACTTTATATTAGGTCTCTATATTTAATATTTTATCTTCCTCTTAAATCCACATATTAATTAGACGTGAATATATTTAAGTATGATAAATCTGTATATTTATTATTTTATTTTTCTATTAAACTGTATAATTTGTACATTGGTCTATATTTTGTCCATCTTTTCAAATAATTCCTTTATTTTGCTATTTAATATTTTACTTTTTTATTAAGCCCTAAAATTTAAACCATATTCTTGTTTATCTAACTCCATTAATGGCATCTTGAATATGAAGAAGAAAAGAAGTAAAACTAATTATTTAACCATTAATGCCATATTGAATATGAAAAAGAAAATAAGTAAAACTAATTAAACCCAAAAATATTATAAATCTGATATATCTATATAATTAGAAATTTACCCTTCTACTAAAACTGTTGGCTCCACAATCCTTTAAGCAACCGTAGCATTTTCTCTAGCTTATCATCCTTTAACATTTTGACAGTGCATCTCATTTCAGGATGGCCCAGAATTCCTCAAGCGGACTAGGCCAACGAGGGGAGCCCTGATGTGATTTATGGTATCAGAGGGGAATGTCTCATTCAGGTGCAAAGATCTACTCGATTTTGGTACGAGATACAAGGCGAAGCTGCCCACAGTGGGTTACTTCATTAGCAGTACACCCATATCTCCAACTTTGGGATTGCCAGCTAGGTAAAAAGTTTTTTTTGTCTCTTCTTTCTTTTTTAGTTTATGCTCTTTCATCTGGGATCTGACATACTTAATTCCTTTGGATGCAGCCCTTGCCCCATCTCATGTTTCGCGGGGGTGGTTCCATCTTCAGAATTTCTATGCCCACCACCCCTTTGCTGTGAGATTTCTCTTGGCTCAAGCGGGATTTAGAGACTTTTTATCCTGCCCTGCTATGCAGGAGGACACGGCCTATGTGAGGGCCCTGATGGAGAGGTTTTGTCCAGAGACGATGACCTTTCATATGTCTGTTGCTGAGATGACCATCACCCCTGTAGATTGGGTCATGATCACGGGGGTTGCGATAAGGGGAATGCTGGTAGTCTGCCCTGGCGTTCTTGGTCGTGAGGAGGTGACTCAGCTGATCGAGGCATATCTCTCTTCCAACAACATGACCGGCTCCAAGGTCAAATTATCCTGGTTGGAGAGTCTGTTTGGGGTCCACAAGCTGGTTGATCTGCACCAGCCAGAAGTGGATGTTGTTATTGAGCCGAAGCGTACCCTGGTGTTGGCCCGTATCTCTCTTCTGTACCTTCTGGGCAAGACCATTCTTACTAATGCCAGTGGAGGTCACGTTCCGTTGTCCCTCCTCAGTTTGATGGAGAATTGGGGGGACATGCATTGCTTTGACTAGGGTGGCGCCGATTATGCGGTGCTGATGAATAGTTTGGCTAGAGCGTCGGTTGGGGATGTTGCCTCGGTCCATGGTTTCTGGCATGTGATTGAGATACCCCGCTTGATTTTTCCCCTCTTAGTTCATTACCTCTGACTTTTATTGCTTGATTAAACATGTACTTTGCTTGTTCATCTTTTTCAAATTTGGGGGTATCTGCATTTCCTACTTGGCCGTCCCATGCTCTTTTCGGACCAGTATACCTATCCTCTCATGAGTTGTTGTCTCCCAGACCGTCGCCGAGAGGCGGGGATGAAGCACCTAGAATTGTGTCTGAGGTCACAGTTTGACTTGATGATCCCTGAGCAGGTTCGACTCTCCCTTTTCTTTATCGGTTAGATTTCCTAAGCTATGATTACATTGATTGACTAACGAAAATTTTCTTCTTTTTATGCAGACTATCTTTGATCCGTATCTTGGCTCCCCATTTCATGACCATGCCGCTGTTGGACAGTCTCGACTGTTTGTTGACCGCTGGGTCGTCTTTTTCTACGGTACATGGATCCGAGCCTACTAATTAGGAGAGAGAGTGGTGCACCAGTACCGAGACCTTTTTGCGGTGTTGCTGGGTCTCTGATGTCATGGCACCAGAGGGTACGGTTGAGGAGCTCACTGAGAGACTCCTTCATCATGGGATTCCAGTTGACGGCCTCTTGCAGCATGGGGGATACTATCAATGGTACGAGTCCCTCCCTTATCAGACCCTCCTTCCACGCTTTGTTCCCGGTGCTAAGTTTTTGGCATTCGGAGGGCCTCGGGGCCAGGTACTTTTCTTACCCTTCCTTTGCTTGTCAATTCCTCCTTTTGATTTACTGAGATAGTGGTTTGTTGGTCGATTGTCTTACTCTCCTCTTCCATTTTAGTTTGATGAGGTAGCGGGACCTGATGTGGGTGCAGAGGCGGATCCATCAGAGGAGACAGGCGCAGGTCCTTCAGATGTTTCTGGTGCAGGAGCGTCTGCCGCAAGGGTCCAAGGTGCTTTCAGGCACATGGATGATGCGTTTCTCTCTGGCATGTGCAATAACGTGGCTGAGCGTGCTCGTCTTTCTGCAGAGGCAGTTAAAGTACCCTCCCCTTGAGCTGGTCCTTGGGGTGAGTTCTTTTCTATTGGTAACATGCCTTCATTGGTCTTTTCGTGCTACTGACCTTTTCATCCCTCCCCCTTTTTTATAGGTTTATGAATCAGCAATTCAGCAAGCGGACTATTATCGCCATATTGCAGACCTGCGGGAAGCCGAAGTGGTGAGTATTGATGTTAGGTTGTCCCTTATGTATTTTGGTTGGTTTATGTGATCACGCATTGATTCTTCTTGTGTGATGCTCTCAGCACGCTCGGGAAAAGCAGTCGCATTCACTACTCAGCCGATTGTCCCAGGCGTGGTCTCGCGTGGGGGATACTCGGACTTTCCAAAGGACTAAACACTCGCGGAAGAGGGACTCTCAATGACCTGGAGCATGATTGGAGGCTGCCTTTATTGCTTTTTATTTTGTTTTGTTATGAATTTTGGACTTTGAGCGATTTGAAATGGTTTATGATAACGATGTGACTATTTGTCATACTTTGGATATTCTTTTGAATGGATGCCTTTAACTTTTACTTTACCTTGTTATCTCCTATTCTGGGTGTAGCCTCCTTGCTTGAAAAATGAGAATGATCGTAGGTGGTTTGTGAAACCGCAATATGTATCTTGTACTCTTCTGCAAGATAGCCATAAGGTTGGCAAGAAATGGGGGGAATGCACCACCCCCCCCCCCCCCCCCTGATTGACGTGTTGGCCGTAATGGCTGGGGTCCATATGCCTCTCCTTTGTTTACAATGAGCAAAGATCCCTGTAAGAAGGGAAATGTAACCTAGGTTAAGCTACAAAACTCAGGTGTGGGATGTAAATAATAATAAAAACAAAAGAACTTAGTTTATTGAATGCAAATGAAGAGGTGTTCAAGGGAGGAGAGGGCAAATCCTCCTCCTCTTTCCTTCTTTTTGGTTTAGAGTATGTACTACATACGCTAAGCATTTTTGGGCATTTTTGGGTTTAACGTATGTAATACATATGCTAGATAAATTTTTAGGGATTTTTGGCCTAGCGTATGTAATTTGGGAAACTTTTGGCCTAACGTATGTACCGCTGCGGTAGGTGCATGTAGTGACCGTACGAGGGACTTTACCGTAGTCGAGGCACACGTGGTATAACCAAAGTGATAATAAGATAAATTTAAGATAAAAAGTGTCAAAACTGTTAAGTGATGTTAGCAACGAGTGCATCAGGGTGCAATTCAAAAAAATAAGTGTCCATTGGGGAATATTCGGTTATTCTTTGGAGAAAAGATTCTTACGTTATTGTTTAGGAGTGAATCTGCAGTCTCATTCTCAGTAAGATGGATTGGATAGGTGTGATAGAGAGGGTGAGATAGGATGATGAGAAGGGATAGTGAAGAGATTCTGAGGAGGATTTTGACTGTTTGCTTTGTAGAGATTTGAGGATGAAAGAGATTGAGAAAGTTCTGTATTTTTTTTTTTGCGATGGGATTGAAAAATGTTTTTTTTTTGTAGTCACGCAATAGGACTTTGGAAAATATTTTATTATTATATATATATATATTTGGTTCCACAATGGGACATTAGAGGAGAAAGCAGGAAATAAAGTAAATTTTTAAAATGCCCCAGTTTCAAGTGTTGGTCTTGTGACCCGATTATCATTGCCAAGGTGTTAGTGTTCAAAAAAATGCCTCAGTGTTAAGTGACAGTGAGACTTTTCTCGACCTCGCATACATCTTGGAGTGACTGGGAATTTTGAATGAAGTATGCTTGTAATGATCCCATGTTGTGAAGTAGTTTGACTATTTCAACCATATGTTAGGTTTGATTCTTTACGTACTAAATGATCATCATGTATCATAGTTTTTAACAAGAATGGGGTGAGTGGTAGATAATGAGTGATTGCATTGTTTCTCATTCAAAAGATTTTGGTTTTATCCTCAAATAGATTTTGGAAGTCATTTGACTCATTGTCCGAAAATAAAAATTAAGGATGAATAGGAGGTAAGGTTTATTGATATGGGGATATCTTCGTATTAAACCAATTTCTGAAATAGTAGTCGACAACTTTCTTTTCGGCTAGATAATGAGGTGCCATAAGTGAGCTCTTAGTCAAGATCCAGAGCCATCAAATCATCAAATTCTATGATTAGCAAGAGTTTATCCTCCTCCCACCACCGTACAATGATATCTAGTAGTGTGAGGATACCAGGGATGCCCTCGTAGTTTACTTAATGTCCTTACAATTTGCTTGTGCTTCTATGGACTCATTGACTGGTTCACTCACCGCATGCTCGCGCTCAGTTTTGCTTCCTTTTTTTTGTCTCTCTTTTTTTTTTTGAAGCACATACGTTTATTTTATTTTTGAAATAACCTGCTAGCGCAAGAATTTGAGATTTGATGGAACCTTGCATTTTCATTTTTTTATGCTTTATCATCAACTCCAATGGCGGGAAATGCCATCAGTTCATGGACTCAGATTCCTCAAGTATACCTGCACCACCGAAATCTTTGAAATCTCCTATTACAGCTCCTTCTTCCCCTATTATTGGTTACCTCTCCTCACGTATCGCTCTTTGTAAAAATGCCATGACCCAGAATCCTTACCCGATCTCGAGGGCCTAAAATTTCATGTTATGACACCGCACGCTTGTTAAGGCGATAAGCGGACTTACACATAATTCTTAATTCGATTTTGCATATGGATTGATGCATTTAAGATAGCATTTAAAGATAAAAGACTCATAAATTAACAGTGGAAAACGTAGATGATAATAGTAAAGTGATTAGTCCTAACCATGTATCTAGGATAGAAAAATAAACTGAGGTTTTACACAGGGTAAAATTGTCCCATACATAAACCATAAGATGTGCAAAAACATAAACTCAACCAATAACAAGTCTCCCGATAAAAATAAGCATGTCTAGAGCCTATGACACTCTCAAGGCTCATAAAAATTCGTCGGATCTACTCCCTCATCCAAGTGGTAGCAAACGTCCTCGTCTACGTATGCCACCTCTGGCACAGCTATCTCCACATCATCAGAGGTAGGATGATCAGAGTCCTCACTTGCAACTGTTAGATTTTGGGAGGGAGGTGAGTTTACTCAGACGCGTAAACTCAGCGGGTTGCCCAATCGATCCACCATAACATACCTAATTAATCGTGTGTGTAATCACTTGAGTTGTGGTGCAGTTTGAAATAAACCAAGTAACTATAAAAGAAGTATAATAATACTAAGATCTTGTAGTCTATCATATCGAAACTGAAAGACGTAGCATAAAATGAAAAGACAGCATACAATGAAATGATAATGATGCACCAATTTCTAATGTCTTTTTGTATTTATTCTGTCGACTTATTCTACGTGACATATCTTAAAACATAACATTGCTCCATACGCCTACACAACGTACTCTGCATCTTACTTAATTTACGTATACGACCTATGTCAGGGCCGCTACTCGAGCCTATCACGTGAGGTCTACGTGCAGATAACCACCTAACCTCTGTATCATAACATATACTACCATCCAACCCGATGAGGTTGTATGTATTTAAATCAGTGTCCCCTTACATTCAGAACATTGTCATATCATATTATCCTTTAGACCAGTCTTGGCTGCAGTCGTTAGATCTTGCGGTGGCACGCAAGACATGGCATGTGTAGAAACTTAATTCATATTTTGCTGGCCTTCACAGCATAACTTATCTGTATTCGTATCTTATCTTATTTTACATATCATTCCTTATCATTTACTTATAACTTAAGTTAGAGTGAGCTATGGTACGATAAGATTCATAAAATCATGCTTTCCAAGGACGAGTTCCATAATAACCTGGATGTATTTCGTATGGCAGCTCATACTCTCATAGAGGTGTTGCATCCATACATGGATGCATACATTCTAAGTTCCACATGACCGTTAAAAGAAACCCGCCATGACGAAGGCTTAAGAGTCGTGTGACGTAGCTTATTCCTTTTTAATCATGCGTATGCCCTATCATAATTTTCTATGTGATGCATGTCATATGATGAAGGACTCACATAACTTTGGGAAATTTCTGTGAGCCATTAGATTGTTTATAGAGCGATCGGGCCTGCTATTCTTAAAGTTTTCTAAGATCTATGTGATCTTTGCGTCGAGACCTTTTACTAGTTTGACCCAAGAGTGGGTCAACGTGGCCGGTCGAACAATCCCCTTAACCTAGTTATGCAAGGGTTCATATCCCTTATTAAATCTTCCAAACTTGCAGGCCTCAAAACACGTCCTCAAAATTTTGGTTACACTTTTCTAAGCCGTTAGATTATTTTGCGTCATTATCAAGATCGTTTTGAAGTTGATCCTATGGGCCAGTTGGGAATTGATTCTCCAAATTTAAAGGTTAAAGGTAGCCCATGGCATTGTTTCATGTGGCACATAGGGCTGCCAATAAAATAAAAGAACTTCGAACCATCCATCATCTAATCTGAATCATTAGATGGTCAGACAATAAAATTTTACCTAAGATTGGGTCTTTTATCACAGTCCTGATCCGACCTCTAGCACAGTAGATCCTTCAATCAACATTTTATAAAAATCTAGGAGTCACGTGCACATATAGAGTACCTACCATGTGGCGATCAGATTTGAACAGACCTGACCCATCAGATACTTAAGAAAGATGATTTTGAGGTGTTAGGTCTTTGAGCCTAATTTATTTCGGCATGTAAGGCCTCAGATCTAAGGGTCAATCCTTTCATGGTCTATAGTATCAAAATGTTATTTCTATTTCTTGATTTTTGTATCTTTTTCTGGGATTAGATGTTGGGCCTCTCTTTCTCTCTAATCTCTTTGTTAGAGGTTGGGTCTCCCTCTCTTTGGGCCCGTTCCATTTTCTCTCTCTAAACTTCTATGTTAGAAGTTAGGCTCTTCTCATTTTCTCTCTCCAAACTTTTTTATTGGATCTTATCTTTCTCTCTCTAGATTTTCAGTTGGGTCTTATCTCCTTCCAACTATCTCTCTCTCTCTATGTATTGTTTTGAGAAAAGCATGGGTCACCTCTCTATTCTCTCTCTAAATTCTGGTGAGAAACCGTGGGTCTTCTTTATGTTAAAACTATGAATTTTCTCTCTCTAAAATCTTGGGTATTTCTCTCTCCAAATTTCTCTCCTTCTAATCTCAAGTTGGTTCTTCAATTTCTTTAACAGGGATTTAAAATGGAGAAGAAGGAAGGTCCCTCTAGCTCTCACTCCAATTCAATCCCTCTAGCGTTTTCTGGTAACAGAAGATTGAAGGTGATGATTGGGAACTCAGTTTCTCTTCTAGAAACTAAATTTGCCACCTTCTCTCTCCTATTGTGAGAGTATATATGTTATATATAAAATCAGTTACAGAGATGCGGGAGCAAGTAGAAGAACAAAAAAAAACAAATGAATTGTATTCCTTACTAAGCCCATACACTAATTTCCTACATAAGCATTTGTAACTAATATTTGACAATCTTTACATCTGTCTGTATATACTCTTGCTTTAACAGATGAGCCAGTGGAGAAGGTTGGGAGGTTTTGACTCAAGTACAAAACTCATACATAAAAATTTGTATCTCTATTTTCTTATATATAAACTATATATTTACATTATATATATATATATATATATATATATATATATATATATGTTTACTAATTTATAGGAACAAAATTTGAGGTCTCTGCTGCAGAGACAAGAGTGTCAAGAGGAGGAGGGGTTGAAAGGAGCTTGGCTCCATTGTTAGACACACACATATAATGATTTGAATTTGTAAATCACTCTCTCTCTCTCTCTCTCTCTCTCTCTCTCTCTTTCTAAACTATGGGTAACCATTTATATATATATATATGCAAAACAGATTATAGGGCCATTATATGTTTACATATAAATCTTTTTTTTTTGAAAGGTCTCTGTTACAAAGACGTGCAGTATTGGTGGGAGAGGAAGATGACAAAAGAAATGTGATTTGGTGTGTTTATAATACATGTCTATATATATATATATATATATATATATATATATATATATATATATATACATATATATATATATATACATATATTATCCGAATTAGAGTACCCATATATACTAAATAGGTATTTATTGAATCTTTTCATCTTCTTCAACAACACCGAAGATCCATTAATGGAGTTTTTATTTTTATTTAAAAAATAGAAAAGCTAAATATTTTAAGCTCGATCAAAGGGCACCCACCTCTCGGAGTGTGTGCGCGGTTTTCGGGTTGATTTTGATTGGTTCAGCGATGCGGGCGATGCGGCAGCCTACATGTTTTCGGTGATGCGGTTTCAGTGGTAGAGCTCGAGAATGTAGCTCTGTGAGTGATTCGACGTAAGGGACATAGGAAGCGGTGTATGGGATGGCAGTTTTTTTTTTCTTTTGCGAGTCTAGATGAGGAGAAGGGGGTAGCAGCCGGAAGAAAGTAGGTGTCAGCAATGGCTGTGTCGAGCTTTGTTCTTGAAGAGAGAAGGAGACAAGAGAGGCTCAAGATGTCCCTCTGTTATCTTGCACACGAGATTTAATAGGTGAAGTTGAACAAGGAAGGGCCCGATTAAGCTCTATAAATTTAGTATACATCTTAGCATATACACATATATTTATATAGTATATAAATATAGAAGAGAGGGAATGGGGGCTGCCTTTAGGCTACCATTTTGGGATTCGGTGCCAACTACGTAGGATAGATCCTAAAAACTTCCTTTCTATAGAGGTGTGGGCTGGGGTAGTATGTGGGCATGCACATAGAGTTTGGTGCTCTACTGCATCTCACGCCAATGAGTGACCTTCCTATCACCCGGGTCATAACATTCTTCCCCCCTAAAAAACATTCGTCCCCGAAAATTACGTACATATTATTCAAAAAGTTGTGGATATGTAGCTTTGATGTCAGCTTCGTCCTCCCAAGTTGCCTCCTTTTGGGTGTGATGTTGCCATTGAACCAACACCAACGTTATCGTTTTATTTTTGAAAACTTGCACCTTTCAATCGAGAATTCTAATAGGCCTTGCAATTATGTGAGATCTTCTTTCATATTGATGGGCTCTATCTCCACTATGTGTGAGGGGTCATATATGTACCGTCTCAACATAGACACGTGGAAAACGACGTGGATTCCCGAGTATTGTGGTAGTAGAGCGACTTTATAAGCAACCTCGCCCACACGTTTGGTGACTTCGAACGGTCCTACGTATCTAGGGTTCAGCTTCCCGCACTTTCCAAAGCGCATAACTCCTTTGGTCGAGGAGACTCGAATAAACACATGTTCACCAACCTGACAAAAGATTTTTCTGTTCAAAATGCGAACAAAATTTTAATGAAATTTAAACTTTCAAGTCGAAATGTGGCACCTCGAACTCTAAGTTACAATGGTGGGGGTTGGCGTACTTTCTCTGACAATCCTGGGCTATTCTAAGTTGTTCGCGTATCAATTTGACTTTTTCAGTCGTGGTTTGGACTAGTTCGGGTCCACGCATCTTCCTTACTCTGAATTCATCCCAACACAGAGGTGTTCTACAACTTCTATCATATAATGCCTCGAAAGGAGACATTCCGATGCTCGCCTGATAGTTTTTGTTATAAGAGAATTCGATCAAAGGGAGGAGATCACCCCAATTTCCTCGAAAGTCGAGCATACAAGCTCTCAACATATCTTCGACTACTTGGTTAACCCTTTCGATTTGCCTGTCAATTTGCGGATGGAAAGCAGTACTAAAATCCAGGCGAGTCCCCAATGCTGCTTGAAATGTAGTCTAATATTTTGAGGTGAATTTCGAGTCCCAATCGGACCAGATGCTTACTGGCACGCCGTGCAATTTGACAATTTCTTTCAAGTAAGTCTCAACGAGTTTTTCTCCATCTGCAGTAGTTTTAAATGGTAAGAAATGTGCAGACTTCGTCAACCTGTCAACTATTACCCAAATGGCATCGTTCTTCTTCAACGTTTTTGGTAGACCAACGATGAAGTTCATTGATATATTTTCCTACTTCCACTCTGGAATAGGTCAAGGTTGAATGAAATTGACCTGTTTTTTATGTTTCGCTTTGACTTGTTGGCACACTAAGCATTTCGATACATATTCGGCTATCTCTCGCTTCATGTTCGGCCACCAGTACCAGTTCTTCAAATTTCGATACATCTTAATGCTGCCTGGGTGTACTGAGTACCCTGATCTGTGACCTTCGTCGAGTATTTCCTTTTAAACATTAGGGTCGTTGGATACGTACAATCTCCGTCTAAAGAGTAATGCTCCATCTGCTTTGAGACTAAAATCATGTTTTGATTCCTTATACATGGCCTCAATGATTCGTAGAATTTCTGAATTTGTTTGCTGTAGCTCCTTGATTTTATATACGATGAATAGATTTATCAGAATTTTTGCCAGATATACACCTTCTCCAATTTCTTGGAGATAAAAATCTTCTTCTGCTAGTTCATCGAAGGGCCTCGAAGTTTTTAATCGGGCCAAAAACCAGAAGTTTTTCTACTGAGTGCATCTGCGACGACGTTCGCTTTACTGGGGTGATAATTAATCGAACAATCATAATTCTTCATGTACTCGACCCATCTGCGTTGTCTGAGATTCAAATCTTTTTGGGAGAAGAGGTACTTGAAGCTCTTATAGTCTGTATATACTTTGAACGTTTCACCATAGAGATAAAGTCACCATAATTTGAGAGCGAAGATGACTGCTGCCAATTATAAGTCGTGAACTTGATTGTTTTTCTCATGTGGCTTCAATTGTCTCAACCCGTACGCAACGACCTTCCCCTCTTGTTGCAGTACACAACCAAGTCCTTGGCAAGATGTGTCGGTCAATATTTCAAATTTACCCTTGTTTGTGTTAGATGATAAGGTTAGAACAGGTGTTGTAGTAAGCTTCTTTTTCAATTCCTGAAAGCTTCTTTCACACTCATCAGACCATACATATTTTATATTTGTCTTTATGAGGCATGTAAGGGGCAGAGCAATCCGAGAGAATCCTTCACAAAGCGTCGATAATAACTCGCGAGTCTGAGGAAGCTCCTTATTTCGGTGATACTTTTTGGTGCCTGCCAATTGATCACCGCCTCAATCTTAGTAGGGTCAACAGTAACACCTTCTGCAGATATCACATGCCCTAAAAAGGTCACTTGTTTGAGCCAAAAATCGCACTTGCTAAGTTTAACATACAACTGGTGATCTCGAAGTACCTGAAGTGAGAGACGAAGGTGTTCTTCATGTTCTTTCTCTGATCGTGAGTAGATGAGGATGTCATCTACGAACACAATAATGAATTCATCAAGATACTACTTGAACACTCGATTCATCAAGTCCATGAATACAGCTGGTGCATTTGTTAGTCCGAAGGGCATGACTAAGAACTCGTACAACCCATTCTTGCAAGTGAAAGCTGTCTTCGGAATATCCTCTTCTCTCACTTTCAGCTAATGATAACCCGATCTCAGATCAATCTTAGAAAAATACTTGGCACCTTAGAACTGATCGAACAAATCATTGATACGTAGAAGGGGGTATTGATTTCGGATGGTTACACTAGTCAACTGACGGTAATCGATGCATAGCCTCATCAAACCATCTTTCTTCTGCACGAATAGTACCGAGGCTCTCTATGGCGACTGACTGTGTCTGATAAATTTCTTATCTGACAATTCCTTGAGTTATATTTCTAGTTCCTTTAATTCTGCAAGAGCCATCCGGTATGCTGCCTTAGCAATTGGTGCGGTCCCAGGGATCAAATCAATTTTGAACTCGATTTCTAGGTCAGGTGGTACCCCGGGTAAGTCCTCAGAAAATACGTCAACGAAATCTCTGACGACTAGAATTTTTATAGGATCGACTGTCTTGTCTTGCTCATCATCTAATGCTATCAATAAAGGTGCTCCCTTCTTTTTAATTCTCTGAAATCTAAATGGAGGCTCTCCGAGTGGTTAGGAAGTGACCACCTTAGAGAAACAGTCAACCGCGACGTGGTATGTGGCTAGCCAATCCATGCCCAATAAGATATCAAAATCTTGAAAGTCTAACACGATGAGATCTACGAAAGATCATGACCCTTGATGTTTATGATAGTATTTTGACATACAAGGGTAGCCCTCATCCTGCTTCCCAATGGTGTTGAAATGACCAATTTATTCTCTAGGAGTGTAGGTGTAGTTCATATTTCTGACACGAATCCTGAGATAATAAAAGAGTGTGTGGAACCTGAATCTATGAGTGTGAGAGCTAGGTGTCTATTAGTATTCTCTGGGTGGATGACCAATAAATTACCTATTTGTGCATTATGAGATTTAGACTGTTATTGATCTAATGGTGATTTTACAGACTTAAATTTAATAAGCTATGTTAATAATTAAAATAATAACTTCTACTAGACAGTCATACCTTGGATCACTTCATCGCTAGCTAAGGTGTCCTGCTGTGATAATGCAAATACTCGTCCTTGGTTCGAAGGCCTCGCTTGCAGGCCTTGAGGTTTCTCTCGATATTCCTTAGTAATATGTCCTTCCTTTCCACAGTTATAGCACTTCTCAGTGCCTTGCATGCACACTCCCAGTCGATGTCGCTTGTTACACTTAGGGCACGGCTTGAATTGTACATAACCTCCTTGTGGTTGTTGTGAAGGTGGCACAACGTTTCTCGATTGGAAGGCAGGGGCTGATCGAGTTTGTTGAGGTACGATTCAAGGCTTTTTGTTCCCTAGAGGGTTAGTGTAGGGCTGAAACCTCTGATAGGATGTAGGTGTTAGCCTCTGAGGAGCAAAAGGGACTCGTTGGACGGCCTTATTTTTCTGAGCCTCAATTCTAGCAACTTTTCAGTTCATCATTTCTCCCGACTCTCTTTCTTGGATCTAGGCCCGCTCTACGAGCTCTCCATATGTTTCAATATTCAATGCGGCTAACTTTTAGCAAAAGAATAGTTGTAAGCCATTCTGAAATGTGAAGAGCTTATCGCCTTCATCTGCGATCAAATTCCCAGCGAATCTAGACAGTTGGTCAAACTTGGCCTCATACTCGGCCACGGTCATATTCCCTTTTCGTAGGTCCATGAATTCCTTCTTCTGAGCCCTGGTAGCTGTAGAGATATACTTTGTGAAGTAAGCTTTCCTAAACTACTGTCAGGTCCATTCTTCTTCATTGCTTCAATCTGCAACTCTCTTTGCTGCTTTCCACCAGTTCTCTGCTTCTTGGTCCAGGTAAAACGCTACCCAGTTCACCTTTTCATGTTCTGCGGGTGAAGTGATTTCGAAGAACTTCTTGATTGTACTTATCCAATCTTCAGCAGCGACTAGGTCGAGCTATCCATGGAAATAGGGAGGTCAAGTTCTACTGAATACCTGGAATCCGGTAGGTGCAAAGGGTGGAGTCTCCTGCCGAGGAAAAGGCTGACGTTGATTGACAAGATCTAGGACATCTTGCCTTTGTTGCTCCCTTTGCACCTCCATTTCGTGCAGTAATTGAGTCCTTTCCTGCTGGTGTGATAGTGTCAGCTGAGTTATCTGCTGACTGAAAGTAGTCACCATCTCACACAATAGGCGCATCGCTTCAGATTCTTGAGGACCTTCATGTGATGAGGCCTCGTTCACCTAAGAGTCATTCGTTTCTTTGCGTTGTGGAGCCATCAAGTCCTAATTCTACAAAACATCGTCTGTTAGTGAATTCATATGAATGAATTGATAACTGGACTACGAAATGATGGTAGATTGCGAGAGGCTGATATTCTCTGTAGTGGAGGTATGCTCTATCCTTGTGCACAAACTGTTAGCCTTACAAGTGTAGATAATTGTTAGAAATGACAGATATTTCCATCGTATTGTACTTGATGTTGAATCATTATACCCTTTTAATGGTAAAGGTACTGTCTACATTTCAACTGAATATTTTCTTGTTTAAACTAATTATGTATTATCTTCCTGCAAGGATATTTTTTCCCTTCGTTTTCAAATTGTTTCTCGTAATAGGGAGTAGGGATTAAGTAAATTTTTCATTCTCTCATTATTCTTTTGGTAACTACATACGTGGGTTGACGTTCAGGAAAGATTTGAGTAAATGAATATTCACATTTTTTTTGTGAGGTTAAATGAATTCATCGGATAAACATTATCCCATCTCATACTTTTAAACATAAAATATGGGAAACGGGGTGTTCGTTGGTTTTCTTTATGGATTAGGGAGTAATCTTTTAATTTTATATAAAACAAAAAGCTATATAGATTAGGATAATTCTGCTTGTTTTCTTAAAGCAATCATATTTTTTCACATATTTTTTCTCATTTCATGAGAGAAGGCAAGAAAAAAGACTAAAGAAAATGAGAAGAAGAATTGGAACATCACAACTCAAAGCTGCCCATTGTCCATTGTCTTCCTGCAATGCTCATCATCACTGTAAAAAACTCATTGCTGCAACATCACAACACTGAAACTCACCTCATAGCTGCAAAAAAAGTCAGAGCAATCCATTGTCTTCGCAGTCACTGCAAAAAAGTCAGAGGAACCCATCATCTTTTCAGTGACTACAAAATAAACTCAAAGCAACCCATCATATTTGTGGTCGCTGCAAAAAAAATTCAGTGCAACTCCTCATCTTCCTGCAGCTCTCATCATCGCTGCAACATCACGATCTGCCCATTTAACCACTCGAAGATTGCAATCTCAGAGTCTAACCCTTAAACCCATCACACAACTACAAGGAATCTGTAGACGGTCTACGGCTAGTTCACTTTTTGTACTTATACTCTTTAGCTATGTTTGAGATTGCTCTTTGGGGGCAAAGAGTAGTTCTCTGCTCTGGCGCAAAGCACTTTAGTATGGGACTGTATTTAGTTGTAAGTTCTCTTAGCTCTTTCGAAGAGTGAAAGAGTTGAATTTGGGTCTCTTTCAAAGAGCAATTTAAACCTGCTATTTTTAAGTGGGCTGCTCTGTGCCCCCAAACACAGTTTTAAGTTTTAAAATCTCTTTCAGGTTCAATTTGATTACTCACGTTTCATGCATAGAGTCCTTTGCTAAGCCATATTAAGTTGTAAACTAGTTGCCCTCTCTCAGTTATCCGTATCTTGCACTAACCCATTTCCTTCAATTTTGCTTGCTATCCATTTTTGGAAGCTAGAAAGACTTAGCGTGGGTGTAAAGTTATATCATTGGCCCCTTACGAGTTAATTATGATTGTTCTCTTGCACTCAAATTCAGGATGCCAGATTCGGTTTCTTTCTTCTAGTTTTTCTTTAAGTGAATGTGTATATTGTAAATACTGCCACTTTAAATGTTTATATTGTAAATACTCTGTTCATATGAAAGAAAGCTATTTTCTTGATTTCCTTCCGGTCGAGTCGGCAGCCACTATTAGCTTATCTGTATATATATATATATATATATATATATATATATATATATATATGTTTTTTTTTTTTTTTTTTTTTTTTTGAAATGATATAAAGATATTTTAATTGTTCCCTAGGAAGACTTTATTCTTATTTCCCTTGATAAATTGGTCTTTGATTTGATTACTCTATGAAAAAATAGCCTCGCTCAATTTGCCACAACATCTACGCTCTGTAGCATGGATCAAAATCTCGGTTTCGGTTTTGTCCACCACCCAAACCATACTTTGGTCAAATTTTAGCCAAATTTTCGAAAATTTTGGTCAAGATCTGACAATATCCGACAAGATTTCGTCAAGTTGTAGAAGTAGGAGAGAGAAGAGAAAATAAAAAAAATAAACTAGGGGCCTGTTTGGCAATTTTTCGGAAAACATAGGAAAATGATTTTGATTTTTCTCTGGATTCTTATGGGGCTGGAATCCAAAGGAAATTTAATTTTCCAGTGTTTTCTAGTGTTTGTATACTCTTTTTTCAGTCCAGAAGTGTTATTCAAAATTCATTTCATGTGTTTGGATAGTAAGAAAACAAAAGAAAAAATTGTATATCTTGTATCTGGGCTGATTGTATCAACAAGCCTTTCATAAAAATATATTTTGTTACACGGCTCATATTATATATAAAAAAATGCTATGATCGAGTGATTTGAATCATCTTATGAAGATGAATTTGGACTAATTCTCATCTTTTCACTTGGGACTATTATATTTTGTTACACAGTTTATACTGCCGAGAAAGTAGTCGTCACAGATTGAATCGCCGATGGTTTTGCTAGCAGTTTCTACCCGCGTGTGATTCTTAATATACCCCGACGGTTTTAACCACCGGGAATATGCTCTAATATTTTTGTTTAATTTTACTTGTCGACAATTTAAAACCGTCCACAAATTGGTATACCTTCATCGGTAGTTAAGAACTGCGGGCATATACTCTATTCTTTTGGTTTAATTTTACTTGCCGACAGTTTAAAACCATCGACAAATTGGTATACCTTCGTCGGTAGTTAAGAACTGCGGGCAAAGTATCACTTCCCCGACAGTTCAAAACCGTCGGCAATAATATTTTAAAAAATAAAAATAAAAAATATTCGCCATATAAACCTGTAGGTTTTTTTGGGGAGCTACAAGTTACACACGAGATTTGTACTGTGGCACATGAGTTAAAAGGAAGATCCTAATAATTTTGAGACCCATGCCACATGGAACACCATCTAATCCATTTAATTTGAATGGCATGATATAAGATCTTTGATGCCAAAGATTGACACAAAATGCAAGTTATATGCTGAATAAGATGATAGAGATCACATTTCGTGCCAATTTTTGGCATCAAAGATCTTTACATCATGGTCATCAAATCATACGGCTTAGATGGTGTTTCCTGTGGCACGGGTCTGAATATTACCAGGTCCTTCCTTTTAACTCATCTGCCACAGTACAAATCTTTGAGATGACATAATAAGCGAAACTTTAGACCCTATCGATTAAAATTACTATTTGAGATCAACAGAGCAATCTCTCAATTAAAATTACCCTAAATCTCAATCCAAACAATCAACTAATTAAATCCACAATCAGACAAATCCTTCATCTTCCAATCAAAAGAAGAAATTTATTATATCATTTTACAAGAACTTCCAATTATCCGAGAATAAATTTTCAAAACCCTTTCTCCACGAATGAGCCCTCAAATCTCATTTTGCATCGAAGCTGCAACCTGAAATTCCCCACTTGAGGCAATGACACAAGCTGCCCTACACATGCAGCCAAATCACAGAGAAGGACTTGAAACAATGTACCTGAATGAAGAGTAGATACATGAAAAATGGTTATAGCAAAGTATAAGCCCTAAGTATTTGTTTGATATACGAACTTCCAAAAAGTATAAGCCCTAAGCACGGTTGATGTCCTACACTTTCTTAAGCATCTACAAAAATAACGGGTTACACCGGAATATATTGGAATTAAGCAAAAACATGATTATCTCATCAATAGTATAACAAAAAGTTAATGTAGCAGTTGCAAATTGGTTGCCGTGATAGAGAGGGACTCACCTTAGATGAGTTGAACCCAAGACAATGAGCCAACTGTGCACCCTTGTCTCAAAATGGGGCTCACATTTTAATCAGGTTGTCTAGCACTTTCAGCTATCCAACATAAGAACTAGAAGCGAGGTCTTGTGCAATAGCACGCACATTAAGAATAAAAAGTTAAATTTTGATAGATTGTCAGAGATGAAAATTTTCAACTTTTCTCAAAAAATGATCCATTGTCAGCCTCATCTGAAAAATTCCAGCTCTATAAGACATGTAATTGGTGGAAGATTGAGGAAGAGGCACAACAGTTCTGATTTTTGAAGGCCAGAGAGCCTAATGTTCTTTTACGTATTAAAGGGAGGAGCCATTTTGTATCTATCGCTTCAGGACTTGGTACTGATTCAAAAGTGTAGGAGGGGGCGATGGCACTGATTCAAAATTTGGCCTCGGTTCGGTATTTGGCACCGATTAAGGACTTGGTAAGGATTCAGTATTGGGCACCAGTTTAGGATTTATCACAAGCTCAGGATAACACAATGCATGAATTTGTACTGGATTTGTTGCAGCTTCAGTATTTAACACTGGTTCAGGAGAAGTTGAGTTTAGGATTTTGTGTAGGTTTAATACACAGTGTTGTAGTGGATAACATTAGTGCAATATGATCAGTATTAGAAGTTATTGAAGGTTGTTAGAATTATAAGCTAGACCGGCCCATTTGGTCCATTTTATCTTTTGGGTCATTGACCCATTTGGAATTATATTGGTCAATCTTGGAACTCTTTTTTTGTCATAGGAAATTGGTGTATTTAATGTAGTGTCTTGAGAATATGGAATATACTTTGAGAATGTAATTTTCTATCTTTTTCTAGGCTAGGTAGTTGCTTTGGAAGTGTATGTTTATTTATTCCCGATTTTGTATTGTGGGCTATTTTAATCACTCATGTATTTTCATTTTACAAGTCATATGAATGAAATTTGAAAGGTTCTAAGTAGTATATCACTTTAGTCTTCATTTTTGGTGTTTTTCTACACAAGAGAACAATCTTCTTCTCTTTAGAGTGCCATCTTCTTCCAATCCTAGTTGGTGTAATCCAACAAAGTGGTATCAGAGCTTGAGATTCATGGCTTCCAATATGTTGCAACCTCAACTTCCTCGTTTCACCGGTAAGAACTACAATCAATGGAGTATTCAAATGAAGGTTTTATATGAGTCTCAAGATTTGTGGGATATTATTGAGACCGGATATGTAGAACCGGAGGATCAAGCGGCTCTCACACAAGCTCAACTCAATGAGTTGAAAGAAAATCGCAAGAAGGACAAGAAGGCTTTGTTCTTCATCTATCAAGTTGTGGATGAAGTTATTTTTGAAAGAATTTCATCGATGTCATCAGCAAAGCAAGCATGGGACACTCTTAATACTTCATACAAAGGCAAAGATAAAGTCAAATTGGTGCGGCTCCAAACTCTTCGAAGTGAGTTTGATTCTATAAGAATGAAGGATTCGGAAGCGGTTGAAGATTTTTTCAATCGAATAATTTCTCTCGTTAATCAATTAAGGATTAATGGTGAAAATCTTCGAGATCAAAGAATTGTAGAAAAAATTCTTAGAAGTTTGACTCGTAAGTTTGAATATATTGTTGTTGCAATTGAAGAATCTAAGGATTTACCTACTTTATCTTTGGAAAGTTTGTTGGGATCGCTTCAATCCCATGAACTTCTTATGAAGTAATTTGATTCATCTCCTCTAGAGCAAGCTTTTCAAACTCAAATTTCCTTTAAGGAAAGTTCTAGAGGTGGAAGAGGAAGGCATTCTAATCGCGGACGAGGAATGCATAATGGAGGAAGATATCAAATAAAAGAAAGAGATGAAGATGAGTCATCTTCGTCATCAAGAGGAAGGGGAAGAGGAAGAGGCCGATCTTCTCTTTCTAATGTCCAATGTTATCATTGTCAAAAATATGGTCACACCATAAAATTTTGTAGAAAAAGATTGGCGGAAGAAGAAAAAAAGGAATCAAATTTTGTTTAAGAGAACAATCAAAGTAAGGAAGATGATACTCTCTTTCTTGCTTGCAATGTTCAAGAAGTTGCATTCAATGAAGATTGGTATCTTGATAATGGTTGTAGTAACCACATGACAGGCAACAAAGGCATATTTATCACTTTGGATGAATTTATTCAAAGTGAAGTAAGGACCGGCAATGATAAACGACTTTCCGTAAAGGGAAGTGGTGATATTCTTATTCAATCAAAGAAAGGCATCAAACGCATCTCAAATATTTTCTATGTACCCGGCCTCAAGCACAATCTTCTAAGTGTTGGACAACTCCTTTTGAAAGGACACAATATTCATTTCAAAGGAGATCCATGTGAAATCAAGGATGTGAACAATGCTCTCATTGCCAAAGTAAAGATGACTCCAAACAAGATGTTTTCGCTTAAGTTTCAAAATGAAGTTCTTCCTTGCTTCAATTCTATCATCCAAGACAAGTCATGGCTATGGAATCTTCGGTATGGCCACTTGAGTTTTAGCTCGCTGACTCTCATGTGCAAAAATCACATGGTGAGAGGCATGACAAATATAGATTGCAAAGATCAAGTTTGTGAAGGATGCCCACTCGGAAAGCATCAAAGAAATTCTTTTCCAATTGGGAAAGCTTGGAGGGCATCAAATCCTCTTGAGCTTGTTCATTCGGACCTATGCGGGCCTATGCACACAACTTCCATTGGCGGTAATCGTTATTTCCTCACTTTTATTGACGATTATAGTCGTAAATCTTGAATTTATTTTCTCAAAGAAAAATCGGAGGTATTCGGCCACTTCAAAACATTTAAGGCCTTGGTTGAAAAGCAAAGTAGTTTTATGTTGAAAACTTTGCGTACCGATCAAGGTGGTGAATATGTTTCTCATGATTTTTAAAATTTCTTAAAAGATAATGGCATTCGGCATCAATTAACTACTCGGTACACACCTCAGCAAAATGGTGTTGCTGAAAGAAAAAATAGAACCCTTATGGAATTGGCTAGAAGTATGTTAAAAGCCAAAGGGATGCCAAATATATTTTGGGCCGAAGCCGTTGCATGTGTCAATTATCTTTTGAATCGTGCCTTTTCCAAAAGTGTTGAAGGCATGACACCACAAGAAGCATGGAATGGACATAAACCATGTATTGCGCATTTGAGGATATTTGGTAGCATTGCATATTCTCATGTGCCGGATAAAAGAAGAAAAAAATTGGATGATAAATCTGAAAAATGCATTCTTCTTGGTTATAGTGAAACTTCAAAGGCATATAAATTGTTTAATCCCATCACCAAAAAAACTATCATAAGTAGAGATGTAAAATTTAATGAAGAAGAAGCTTGGGATTGGGATTTCCAAGAAAAGACACAAAAGTCTATTTGTGTCAATGAAGAAGAATTGAAAAATGCTCAAAATTGTGAGCATGAAGATGATAGAACTTCCTCTCCATCTTCATCTTCACCATCTTCATCATCATCATCATCAAGTTCTAATTCTCCTCCAAAGAAAACCAAAAGTATAAATGAAATTTATGAAGCATCAAGAAGACTTTTTGATGAAGATGAAATTAACTTTGCACTATATGCCGATGCCGATCCAATTTCTTTTGAAAAAGCATCTCAAGAAGAAAAGTAGAAACATGCAATGAATCAAGAAATTGACTCCATCAAAAGAAATGAGACTTGGGAGTTAACGGAACTTCCAAATGGGCACAAATCCATTGGTGTGAAATGGATATATAAAACCAAGTTAAATGCAAAAGGTGAAGTTGAAAGGCACAAAGCTCGGTTAGTGGTGAAAGGCTACAAGCAAAGACATGGCATAGACTTCAATGAAGTTTTTGCTCCCATTGCTCGTCTTGAGACTATTAGATTGGTCTTAGCATTGGCGGCTCAAAGAAATTGGAAGGTTTATCAAATGGATGTCAAATCAGCATTCTTAAATGGCATTCTTGAAGAAGAAGTTTATGTTGAGCAACCTCCCGGGTATGTGGAAAAGGGTAAAGAGCACAAAGTTTGTAGATTGAAGAAAGCACTTTACGATTTAAAGCAAGTACCAAGGGCATGATATAGCCGTATTGATGGATACTTCTTGAAGAATGGTTTCAAAAGGTGTCCTTTTGAACACTCTCTCTACATCAAAGAAAATACTCAAGGTGAGTTCTTAGTTGTTTGTTTATATATTGATGATTTAATCTTCATCGGCAATAGTTCAAGCATATGTGATGAATTTAAAAAATCCATGATGCTTGAATTTGAGATGAACGATATGGGTCTCCTACATTTCTTTCTTGGCATTGAAGTAAAGCAAAATGAAGATGGGATTTTTATATCTCAAAAGAAGTATGCAAGAGATTTATTAAAAAAGTTTAGAATGGAAGATGCAAATCCTATTTGCACTCTAATGGAGGATGATTTGAAACTTAGCAAAAATGATAATGAAAAAAGAGTTAATGAAACTCTTTATCGGAGTCTTGTTGGTAGCCTCATGTACTTGACTGCCACAAGACCGGATATTATGTTTGCGATTAACATGATTAGCCGTTTCATGGAATCACCTAGAAGAAGTTATTGGAATGCCGGAAAGAAAATTTTGCGATATGTACGTGGTACCATTAATGATGGTATACATTACCAAAGGGTTCAAAACTCATGTTTGGTTGGATATTGTGATAGTGATTGGGGTGGAAGTATAGATGATGGCAAAAGCACTTCCGGTTACAATTTTAATATTGGTTCGGATTCAATTTCATGGACTTCAAAGAAACAACAAGTTGTTGCTCTCTCTACAACCGAAGCGGAGTACATTTCATTAGCATTGGCCGGCTATCAAGCACTTTGGTTAAGATGGGTTTTAGAAGAACTTAAACATTCATCAATTGAAGCTACAACATTGTTTTGTGATAATCGTTCAGCCATTGCACTAATCAAGAATCTCGTTTTTCACTACAAAAGTAAGCACATTCGAATTAAGTATCATTTCATCCGTGACTTAATCAATGATGGAGAAATTGATATGAAACCTTGCAAATCACAAGATCAAATAGCGGATATTTTTACAAAGGCATTGAAGAAAGAAACTTTTATCAAGATCAAAGAAAAGCTAGGCATTCGATCGGTCTAGCTCAAGGGGGGCTGTTAGAATTATAAGCTAGACCGGCCCATTTGGTCCATTTTATCTTTTGGGTCATTGGCCCATTTGGAATTATATTAGTCAATCTTGAAACTCTTTTTTTGTCACAGGAAATTGGTGTATTTAATGTAGTGTCTTGAGAATATGGAATATACTTTGAGAATGTAATTTTCTATATTTTTCTAAGCTAGGTAGTTGCTTTGGAAGTGTATGTTTATTTATTCCCGATTTTGTATTGTGGGCTATTTTAATCACTCATGTATTTTCATTTTACAAGTCATATGAATGAAATTTGAAAGGTTCTAAGTAGTATATCACTTTAGTCTTCATTTTTGGCATGACATTCATCGATGAGTCCCCTATTTTTCAAGATGTACAACAAATTGGTTGGAAGCAAACTCTCCACCCCCCCCCTCACATTGAAAGATTTTCATTTCAGTTAAAAACACGTGATTGTGAGCATAATTGCCCCCATCCAATGCATACAAACCTCCTTTTCTCCCCGCGATCACTAAAAAATCTTTTTCGTTTGCCAGTCTTAATCAAAATGATGAGGAATTCGATGGTACAAGAATGTTCACCAAAAAGTTGACTAAGAACTAACAATTTTTTTGTCAAACTGGGTACCAGTAAAATATTTTGAAGGGATAGAGCTCTTGAGGAAATCCTACATCATCAAATAAACAAATCACATGGCGCACTTGATGAAAATAATGACACGTCTAAAATCAGTGATCCATTCTAAATCTTGATTGGGAATGGGTCGATTATCCTAGTTTTTAGGGGCCTTGTGTAATATTTGGGACCATTATTAACTGTTCAGCAGTGCCGTATGGGTATTGTATTTGAGTTAGGCTACATTGGGTGTCCACTCATCATGTGCGTTAAAGCAGTCCACACATCATGCCATCACACAGACTTGTGGACTGCTGTGTCCACCGATGATGGGTGGACGACACTCATTGTAGACTAACTCTTTGTATTTGGAAGTCCGTGGACATCACGCAGTCACACAGACATGTGGGCTGCTGTGCCCACCGATGATGGGTGGACACTCATTGTAGACTAATTCTTTGTATTCATGTGGATCCCAGTTCTTCACTTTTCTGTCCTTTTTCTGCACTTAGATTTGCAACATGACTATTGAGATTGTTCAGTTGAATACCAACTGAATTTTAAACTGCATTAGGCAGGGAAGGTTTGGGATTGTTTGAGTTTATTTTAAAGGTGTTTGACTGATTTTAATCATAAGATGAAGATTATTATTTTTTTATACGTAAGTTGGGATCTTGAGCTGGAGGTTTTTTCTGATATAATCTTTGACCCGCCACTTAGTTAAAAAAAAAATTAAAAATAAAAGGAAAATACTGCATTCGTTAATGGGGATTAAGATCACCACACCCAAAATATTGAAAATAAAATATAAATATCCACAGATCTGTATAAACAGAGAGAAATACATCCATAGAAAGCAAATCAATCTGAAACCCACAATTATTATTATTATTATTATTATTATTATTATTATTATTATTATTATTATATAATTAAAATAAAATGAAAACGTTGCATTGAAAGTCCCATTGTATCGAGTCAAAGGCTTTCCCTAAGTCGACTTTAATTTACATCCTGGCCTTTGTTTTCTTGTGATGGAAATTTCGAACCAGCTCGTTGCACAGAAGAATGTTCACATGGATATATCGGCCCTTTATGAAGGCTGTTTGGCATGGATTGATGATGTTTTCCATGGAGGGGGGGGGGGGGGGGGTTGCAGCCTTTTAGTGAGGACTTTGGTGATGACTTTGAAGACTTGGTTGCAGAGGGAGATGGGTCTGAAATTATCAAAGTTAGATGCATTCTCATTCTTGGGCACTTATGCAACAAAAGAGAAATTTAGCGATTTAAGGAAGCGATTGGAGGACTAGGAGACATTTGTGGTTCCTCCGTCGCTTCTTCCGCCGGTACACCTTGTGTGACCCGAAACCTAAGTCCTCGGTGTCGGCGTTCTCATCAATTCCCTCAGACCCAAAACGTTTCATCTCCAATGAAACACGCATATAGTACTTGTCAAGTATATCGGGGCGCACATGGTAAACTCGGTAGGTGTTGGTGCTCCGTGGTTCCTCCGTCGCTTCATCTTCTGCCGGTACACCTTGTGTGGCCCGAAACCTAGGTGATCGTCCCCATCATTTATCCTTCTAAGGCGATAACATTCGCAAAGATACCTCAAAGAAGTCTTAAATAGTTTTTTAAAAATTAGAAAAAATTAGAAAACCATTAATATATTTTTCCAAATTTTTTGGGTTTTTTTTCAAAAAAAAAAAATGTACCAAACCGATACATTGAATGTATCGGCCGATACGCTGGTACGTATCCTCCAGAGACCTGAACGATACCTACCGGATTTCCAAGATTTTAATCCTTGTGGGGACATCAACTGATACAAAGTGTATAAGAAGCGTAAGGTTTAAAGCATCGAGGCCTCTCAGAGCACTTTGGGAGGGCCATGAAGACTCATGTGCACGTGTGAGCCATGCGAGAAGACCCCACTTTGGAAAGACATGCACATGGGGAAAAGGAAGGGAGAAGGGAGCTGAAAAGAAGGCACAAGACAGAAAATCAGGTTCTGTGCAATCTTGTGCGCGTGAGATTTAATCTCGCCTGTGAGATCGAATAGAGCGATGATTCGCATATGTGCCTAGTCGCACTCACGAATTCAGGTTCGCGCGAGTGTAGTTTCCGCAAGCGCGAGATCAAGCCGAACTATGTCGGTAATCCCAGTTTTGAATGAAAATTTCCTTTTATTGTTGCCAATTAGATTAGAAATCTTCTATTTCGGGAATTTAGACTTAGTTAGGGTTTTGAGTCCTATATAAAGCCTTGTAAGAACTCTTATTTTATTTGTTAGTGATTATAATGAATGAGTGAATTTTGCATTGAACGAAACCTTGAGAACTTGTGAAGAATTTTATGTGAAAGAGCAATCCTTTCAAATTTGAAGAGTGATTCTTCAATTCCATGAGATGGGTATAGTGTGAGGCCAAGAATTTCCTTGGTGAAATTCCTTGGATTCTCCTTATCTTCTTTCTTCCGTCTTTAGTCAAGTAATATTTAGTCTTACCTTTCATTGAAACCCTAAAAATATATGTTTTTCAATTTTATGTTGCTGGAATTAATTTTCTTTAGAACCCTCATTTTTTATTTTAATCCTTTTAATCGACTCAAAACCTATTATTTTACTTGATTAATTTAAGCCATTCGAGCTTTAAATTCTCTAAACCCCTAAGAGGAGTCAAGAGACATCATCTTGATTGTTGCTTGGTCCTCTATACTAGAGTGAAAATTGAGTTCTATCATTAGAACCCTATTTTTTAGATTGGGAATGGACCGAATGTTGATGGAGCACTAAATCAGATTGACCTAATCTGCTTTTGGGATAATTTTGGTATTCCGCTACTCAATTAAATCCCAATTTGATTTCCAATTGCATAATTAGGGTTTAATATTTTGTCCTGCATCAATATGGCTATGGCCTAGGTGAAGTTGGATAAAAATGATTTGGTCAGGGATGATAGGGAGTTAATAGATGAATGGGATGTCCTGCACATAAACTAATTTTATCTCTTGCTGAGGGGAGGTGTTCCTGCAATGGCTTCATGTTGCCCTTTACGTGGGACTGTTGGTGTTTTGAGTGTTTGGTCAGGGATGATAGGGAGTTAATAGATGAATGGGATGTCCTGCACGTAAACTAGTTTTTCCTCTCGCTGAGGGGGTGTTCCTGGAAAGGTTTCATGTTGCCCTTTAGGTGGGACTGTTGGTGTTTTGAGTGTTTGTCTTTTTTCCTTTCTTTTGTTCTTTCGGTTTTTGTATTTTCGCACTAGCCATTCGTTGCGGTGGTGTTTGTATCTTTATGCTTTTAAATGAATTTCCTTTAAACGATAAAAAATATATATATTGAAGCATAGGAGCCATTACATGGGGCGATGGCAAAAGCAGCCAATTTGCACATAAAAAATCCAAGGTTAGGTCGGTATCTTGTCCAGCCCTCTCAGTTCCCCGTACATACGAAACCAGCACTAGGTAATAACCTTGTTTATTTGAAATTATTAAAGCGTTACTTGAATTGCACACATGTTGAACTGAAATGTGAAGCGTACTTTTCACATACATTTATTCCTACTCCAATGGACCTTAAGTAAATGACATGAGAGGCATACATTTTATATCTTCTACTCGGTTCTTAAGTCAATTTGATTGTTAATCATATACAAATTTATGAATGTTGGATACCATATTACTCTTATACACAAATATTGTTACAATCTTAACTTGGAGTTTCTTCGTTTGCAGGGCCAAGCACAAAAGAAGTGGGCAAGAGGAGGTGATTGTGAAAGATATTCAATGCTTGAGGGCTTGGAAAGTGGTTCGACAGTTAGAAAGATTTTGTGGGTGTTAATGAAGCTACCCTTTTATTTATGGTAAGAGCTAATGTTATGGATGTCTTATACAGGAATTTCTACGGAGAGATATATTATATAAGAAGTGGGTAGAAGATCCCGCCCACCATATGGAGTTTGTGAGTGAAGATGATATCGAGCAGTGGTATTTGAGTAGTCAGGTAACTCGGCATTATATTTGAGCAGTGGTATTTGAGTAATCAGGTAATCCTGCTCTAACCAACTATATTTGAGCAGTGGTATTTGAGTAATGGTAATCCTGCTCTAACCAACTACTTCTGTGGCATTATATTTGAGCAGTGGTATTTGAGTAATCAGGTAATCCTGCTCTAACCAACTATATTTGAGCAGTGGTATTTGAGTAATGGTAATCCTGCTCTAACCAACTACTTCTGTGGCATTATATTTGAGCAGTGGTATTTGAGTAATCAGGTAATCCTGCTCTAACCAACTACTTCTGTACCCCTCATGTTTAAAGGATAGGTTTTCTCGACATTAGCAAGCCGCAAATCACAAACCCAAATTCGTACCGAGCGAACTCCGTAACATTGCTCAAAAGCATTACAGTGAAAGGCCTCTCTGATTTGTTATTTACTCATAATATCAATGTCATTCTCATAGGTCTCAACGCATTTTGATTTTTTGGACTTGATAAGTTTATTTGCTTGGAGAATTTTAGGTACAAAAAGTGCATGACAACATGCGACGAAAATCATCATCGAGATCAGTTGCTGGGAGTTTTATTTCTATATTTATTTATTAAGTAGGTAAGCCCAAGAAATCTCATTAGGGTACGGCAATTCTCTCAGAGGAATGACCACAGTTTTTTAGGTACGAATATTATTGACTCATTTGAATCATACAATGGTGATTGTTTTTTTTCTCAATCTGAAAAACAAATCTTATATGTCTCACCTATTAGATGGTCAGACGTTGATTCCACATAGCACATTCCCAAAAGTCACTTAGATCATGGGAAAAGGAGTGGAGCTTCACTTTTAGGGACATATGCCATGTGGAATCAATAACGGACCGTCTGATAGGCGCGCCATGTTCTTAAGATCTATAGTGGGGATGATTATAAGAAAAACAATCTCCATCATCTGATTCAAATAAGTCAATTATTTTCTTTCGTGAAAAAACTGTGTGGTCCTTACTTTGAAAACGGGTCAAAGCACTATAAACTGAGGATAGGAATGCATGCTCTATACTGTCTAATTCTTGCTTCTATGTTTGTGGGTGTTCCATGGGATTCAGTCCCAGCACGTACTTAACATTGATTAAGAGACTTCATTTACGTATGGGTACCTCTGTTTGCACCACCAGAATTCTAAGGGCACCTTTGCCGAAAGTCATTGACTACTTTGGACTAGACAATGGAGATCGTTCTTGATTCCAATCTTCCACACAATGGATCTTGAGATCATTGATTCACCATCAAATGATCAGATTTTGATTTCATATAACACACATACCGAAAAGTTATCCAAAAATCACATTTGTTATATGCCCATGATCAGTGGTTTTCAGCTGTGGTGCCCTTAAGAGTTTCGTTGAGTGCAAATAGATAGAACCCTTGACTTTGTTTTTTCAATTTCTATTTGATGTGTTAAAGCTATGTTTTAAGGAAATGTGAACCACGTTGATATGTGAAGATTTATATTGGGAGGCATCATCTGGATGGCACTAAATAAATTGAGATTAATGGTAACAGATGAAAAAGATATTAAGATCAATTCTAGTGGCATGAAATGCTCGAAAAGCTCTTCTAACATCTTAAAACATTGAGGTGTTTCGCTCATCACCAATTACTTTTGGTCGGAATGATAATTCAATGGGATATAAAATCCTGCAAATTTGAATTAGAGCCTTATAGAAGCATTGAAGCGAACCTTTAAAGTAGGCAGCACGACAGCTCATATTAAATGAACAAATTTGGTGCAATTACATGATCGAGTGGTCATATAAAAGAGCGGTTTGTTAATAAAACTATTGTGAAAATAATATTTATAATTAGAATTGTGATAGGTTTGGGCTTGGGTAGTCCGCTCCAGCGAAACTATACATAAAATAACAAAAGGAAGTAGACGGGAGTAAATAGGCATGGAAAAAATTTGGCAAAATTTATCTAATTCGAGATAAAAAAAAGGTCAAAATTTTAAAAAATAAAAAGAAAACTTATATTAAACATTTAAAAAAGTAAATCTGAAAAATTTTGGAAAATTTGTGAAATTTGAAAAGGATTAATTGCACTGCAGTCCTTATGTTTCTTTGATATTATATGCAGGCCCCTGTGTTTTTCATTATTTGAATTTCATCCAAACCTTTGGATGTATTGTGCATATGAGCCCCTACACTAACCTGAGATAACCCAATTATTTCTTTCACTTAACTAGGTATGATTTATGTACTGAAAATACCAGATCTGTCCTTCCTTCAATCAGATTTATTTTATTTTTGTAAGATAAGAAATTGATATTTTTGGGTAATCAATTTAAGATTCATTGCTTTATTTTTAAAATTTACTTCTCTTAAGTAGTATGCTTTGGTCTATAAATACCAAACTTGTGTAATCTGTTGCATGGGATGACATTATTAACATTGTCCCCATCCGTGCATGGGATCAAGCCAACTTGCCATGCCAAAGTTTGTGAAGCAAATAAAATACAAAGTGCAGTGTGCTTTATCTTATTGCACTAGCAGCTCTCTGTTTTTAATAGATGATTTCTATAAGAACAGATCTAACCAAAACAAGAATACAAACAAAAATTAAACATAGTTTTAATTCTCTAATTTAAATGCTACTAACATTGTTTGGATTTTTTTACCTTGAAATTGTGGATTTCTCAGCTTTTTAAACGGCCCGCATCGGACCCAAATTTAAGTATGTCCGGACCCTTTGCCCTCGACCCTACCCAATGGGTCAAGGGTATATGCCCCTATCCAATGTGTTTCAAAAACTGTGAATGTGTTTTATATCAAGACACCCATTTGGTGGATAAAGAAGGGGGACCATCATCTTAGATGGAGACATGATCTATACCAATCGAAGGTTCACATCACAGCAACTTGCCTACTATGTTCTGTCTTATATACCATTTTATAAGAAAAGGTACAGCTAAAATCATGTCTAAGTCCTTAGCTTTCTGGTTTACACACTAATGAGAAGCTTGCTTATTCGTCGCTCAAGGATAGATGTCGGAAACTTAACACAATAGTAATAGAGTGATGGTAGAGGATCTCAAGGTAAGACCTTAAGTAAGGTACCTAAAACAGAAATTTTATTAACTACAGCAAAAAAAGAGACTTATGTAAGCATAAAATACTTGTGACATGATGGGTAGGGCTGTCAACGGGGGCGGGTTTCAGCTAGAGCTCGGCCCGGATTGGTCGGGTTCGGACCGAAGCTTCAAAGTATTTTCGTAAACAGGAATATAAACGGGTTACGATTCGAGCTTTGATGTGTAACTTAAACTGACTGTTATATTTGTTAAACTTATCGGGCCAGTAAGCCCGGCGAATCTGACCCGTTATAGTTAAGTGAAAGGAAGGACAGATCTGGTATTTCCAGTACATAAATCATACCTAGTTAAGTGAAAGGAATAGTTGGGTTACCTCAGGTTAGTGTAGGGGTTCCTATGCACAATATATGCAAAGGTTTGGATGAAATTCAAATAATAAAAAACACAGGTGCCTACATATAATATCAGAGAAACATAGGGACTGCAATGCAATTAATCCATTTGCAAATGCCTTCACCATGGAAGCCCCATAAATGCAAACCCGGCCCCTCATTGCAGAGAGGAGCAAGAGGATAGGGTATTAAAAAGCCTCTATGGATCCCTAAAAGCAGACTATATAGCGGAAGCCGACGTGTCATGACATGTCAGAAGAGGAGTGGTTATCCAGAATAGGAACAACGTGCGTCTTACCTAAGGTGTCATAACACGTAGACCATCCACTGCCTGGTCCGTTGTTACTGATCTGTCATATAGCATTGTCCTGTTTATACTGGGCTATCAGGAGCAGTTCTAGGAGCACTTGCCTAAATTTGCGGAAAAATGCAAATAATTTATAATTTATAATTATTTTGGACGGTTAGAAAGATACACAACTTATGATGTGTATCTTGTGAATTAGGTATGATTAAGATCTCTAGTATTTTAAATTACTAGAAATTTCTTAAGATCCTAATTGAATGTATTCATCTCTATTTAAAGAGGCTTCTTTTCTTAATGAAAATATAAAAAATCCTTTTAAAATGTAGTATTTTACATTTAAGTTTCTTCATGGTATCAAAGCCATGGCCGGCTCCGATCTCATGATCAGGCCGGCCGTGATCATCGGTTTTGCTCCCTCTACTCAATTCAATTTGCTTGATTTTTTTTTTCAATAAAATTGCTTTATTCTTCTTATCTCTACAAACTCCCTTCATCCCCAAGTTTATGCCTCATGTTTTCTTTTTTTTTTTTATCTAAGCTGCATAATCCTATAGTGTAAGCTTTTAGGAGAGATCACGATGGACTTGATCTAGTAATCCATCGGGTTCGACAAACTCACAAAAAGCGGGATGCGACAATAATGGATTTTACAAATAGGTGTCTAATTATTGACGGACCTGATCAGACATTATTGATTATTCATTGACAACTAATTTTAAAAAACCGAGAGCTAATATTTCATATAATCAATCGAATATTCCTTCTTCAAAGGAATATGCAAGTGCGGAATGGTGATATAGAATATTTTTTATGGATAAGAGTTACACATCTTACGATGTATATCTTGTCAATTATCATTTAGATATAATTAGGATTTTAGGAAGTATTTTAAATTACTAATATCTCTTAAGATCTTAATGAAAGAAGCTCCTCTTCTTAATGAAAATATAAAAAACTCATAATCAAGATGTAGAATTCGAAGTTTCTTCATACCCGTCAATAGGGATAAATCTCTGTGAGTGGACATGACCACAACTCGAACCTCTACTAATTAAGAAGGCATACAACTTTGGAAATTTTGTTGCCGAAGCGCGTAGTTATCATGCCACGAGTCTTCCGAAAAATGTATGTTATCCCCCTTTTCAAGTTTAAATCGGACGCCTGGTTGAAATAAAGTTTCGACAATTATAAACTCGGTGCCCAGTTGGAAAATTTGTCAGATTTAGTAGGGGTCTTCATTAATTGTTGATTCCCGGGTACAGGTTCGGAATTCCTCCCATATGGAGTACAAAATTGTCAAAATTGCCGATAACTCTTAGAGAAGCTACGAAATGGACCAAATACCCCCACATTTTAATAAGAAAATGAAATATCTTATAAAAATGGGAGTTTCGGTGACGGTTGTTCTTCACTCAGGTTGTTCTTCCGCGATTAGAAATCATTTCAGTTTTATATAGACCGTCTTGGTATTATTTAAGGCTGCTACAACGATTGGAGAAAAAAGGTGTGTGCTCAATGATGAAGAGATGGCGCGGTTCCTATTGGACTGTATTTGTGACGACCCAACTTTTCCAATCCCTCAGGTATAGGAAAGGCCGGTTTGCCAACCTATCGAATAAACGATAAGCCGGACAAACAGGGCATATATCAGAGTAAAGCGCAATAAATATCCATAGCTAAAATAAATGTGAAAGCAATTAAAAGTAAAGAATCACCGATGATGGCCGACCATCATCGAAACATGGCTCATAACAAAAATCAACGTCAAGTATAAAACTATGATATCCAACTAAAATGAGCCTATAAATTCAAGTCTAACTCTCACCACAGATAAGAAAATCAGTAAGTTCTATATTGGGAAAAACTCCTCAGGAGGAACCTCAAGCTCTTCCTCAGGCACGTAGTCGGATCGGCCTCACAATAATAGCCCGCCAAGATTCGAACCCATGACGTATAGTCGGAGTGAGCTAACCAACAAAGCTCAGTAGAAGAAAGACACCTACGGCATTTTATTTTAACTAACATGGTTTCAAAACAAATATCGGAATATAGCTTGTCAAACATATAAGCAAATAATAAACTGAATTTAGGTACGAAAATCATATGTAAGATTTATTTCTAAATGTGTGAAAACAGTTTTAAGAACAGATGCAGTGTTTCAGTGTCTTAGTTTCTCTCACTTCTATATGCAAAGTTCAGTAATTCATGACTTAATCCTCAACTTAAAATACCTCCCAAGTAAACTATATCTCGAGAGCAGGAATATAGCCGATGGGAACCCCTACCTACCATCGTCGTTCATGAACCCTTTTTCAGGATGCAACAAGCCCCTGCGTAATGAGGGAAACTTGTGCCAGGAAGTTATTCAGGAATTTTTGAGGGGTCGTTCAGGTCAATCATAAAACAAATGCAGATACTAATATAAATCAGATGCAAGTCTCTCATACATAGTTCAGGTTCTTGATTTCAGATTTTCAGAGTTTAAGCAGATTCAGGTTTCAGGATTCAGGTAGATTTAGATTTTCAGTCATTCATATCAATTTCAATTTACAGATGTGATTTCAATGGCATATGCAAGTTCAAAGATTTTAATTCAAAATATCCATGCGAATTAAAATAAAATACTGTAAAGATGAGATTCTCCTACCAAAACTCGGAGTTATGCGAAGTCAAGCAAAGTCCTATTGATGGCCTCTTGCCCTCAATCTACATCACAATATACGTTTATGCATTAAGATTAACTCTAATTACTAATAATATAGACCTATTTAAGTGTTTCTTCAAAAACAAGTCCAAAACAGGCAAGTTGTGCCAACCCTAGAATTTGACGTAATATTTTTATATATTTTTGACCATCAATACGATTGATTCACAAGTTGGTCAAAACATGAAAGTTGTAGATTTTTCAATTAGCTTTCCAACTCAAAAAGAATCGTCTCAATCGGAGTTCGGGATAAAAGGTTATCACTAAAATACTACAACAATATCGGAGTTCAGTGATACCTCGCTCCTAGAATTTGACGTAACATTATCATATATTTTTGACCATCAAGACGATTTATTCACAAGTCGGTCAAAACATAAAAGTTGTAGATTTGTCAATTAGCTTTCCAAATCAAAATGAATCGTCTCAATCGGAGTTCGAGATAAAACGTTATCACTAAAATACTAAAATAATGTCGGAGTTCGGTGATACCTCGCTCCTAAAATTTGACGTAACATTATTATATATTTTTGACCATCAAGACGATCGATTCACAAGTCGGTCAAAACATGAAAGTTGTAGATTTTTCAATTAGCTTTCCAACTCAAAAATAATTGTCTCAATTGTAGTTTGAGATAAAAAGTTATGACTAAAATACTACGATAATGTTAGGATTCGGTGATACCTCGCTCGAGCGATGAAATGGAGCTTCGGAATGAAACTGACGGGTTTCCTCAACGATTTGCGCCGTGATCGATGCCACGAGTTCACAGGTTTTCTAAAGCGATCTCTTATGGTGATTGAAGAAGAGAGAAGACGGAGTTTCACACGGTTGGATAACTATCAAATAACTACGGTTCTTCACGGCACTCACGTCTCTTCCTCTCTTAACAAAACCTAATATAATACGGGAATGCAATTCCTTCTTATAATAGGATTGCTCACAAAGTTAAGCACACACACACCTCTTATCTATTATACACTTCTAATTTTAAAACTCAAGCCCGGTGTTGAGCGGCCACACCGAGGTCGGTGCACAACTTTCGCACGAGGGTCCAAATGGGCTCTAAATCAAAATCTGTCCGCACAATCACATCTAGATAAAAATCCAAAATAAATGGTGATGTCAGTTTTCGAGCCGAATATACATACGGGGTCAGTCTAACTCGGGTTCAAAATACGGGTCTTTACAGCATTGGTCTACTATGAACCGCCGCTATCTATTAGATAGGAGACTACGGCTGCATATGGCATTGCTCTTTGGTAGCCCCTGTTATAGCAGAGCTCACCTGCTTTAACAGGTTCCCATTCTCTTTGTTAATATCCCGCTACCTGCTTTAGCAGGTACTCTTTCTCCTTGATAACTCCTTGCATAGCAAGATTTTATGCACGATTTACCTGTTTAGCAGTTTTGCCCTCCTCTCTAATCACTCATTGTCAGAGCTGACTTTATTTGCTCTGATTGGGAGCTAGTAGAGAGCAGGGAGGTTGCTGCTAGTGCAGGTAAATCATGCATAAAATCTTGCTATGCAAGGAGTTATCAAAGAGAAGGGGTACCTACTAAAGCAGGTAGCGGGATGTTAACAAAAAGGATGGGAACCTGCTAAAGCAGGTGAGCTCTGCTATGGCAGGGGCTACCAAAGAGCAATGCCATACGCAGCCTACGACATTTTGTAGTTGACATTTGCAATCTACAAAAAATCGCCTTAGTGTTGAAATCGTAGGAGTTAAAATAGGACCGAATCAATCTTTGTTAAACAACACCGGTCTACAGTTGACATCACAGACTGATTCGATACGATTAGGTCTCAAACCGCATGGGTTTTTTAAAGAACATAGGTGTCTGTAAAATCTCTGTGAGTGACTGTACCCGTGTAGGTGCACACGTATGCTCTAGAGGGATAAAATCCATGTGAGTGGCCAACAGGGCTGGCCCTGGGCCTAGGCCAAAGAGGGGGTCGCCTCGGGCCCTCAAATCTTGGAAGTCTTTACCATTTGATTGCTTAATATAATTTTTAATGTACAAGAATATTAAATCAATCTAATTGTTTAGTTGGTCAAGTAACTAGTGTTGTTTTACTTTTTACCCAATAGGTTGTGGGTTCAACTCTTCTTAGGTCTTATAGTTGCATTTTTTTTTAAATGGGTCATGGTCGGGTCTTGACCGGGTTGAAACAGGTCATTAGTCGGGTCACTGGCCTAACTGGGTCATGCCAACCATATGTATTGACCCAGTAGATTCTCTAGCCCAATTTTGACCCGCCCAAATTTGTTTGACCAAATCCTTTATAGGTGTCTCTAAACGCGCCCATGCGTTCTCCAAAAGAGAAATCATTGATTCCTTCAAATGAGATGATGGAGATCGCTTTTCATACCTATCTTTCATAAAATAGATATTCAGGCCCACCTATCAGACGGTCAATTTCTTATTCCATGTGTCACAAATTTCCAAAAAATGCCCTTGAATCATAAGGCACACATCACTCTCAAATGTGATTTTATAAGCATTTTTCTGGGATCTATGACACGTTGAATCACAAACCGACTATTTAATAGGTGCACCAATGCGTATCCCAACTCGGGTATTGGATACCGTATCGGCTGATACAGGCGGGTTTTCCTTGGGCCCCCAAAATCTTGGGGCCTGCCCTGGTGGCCAACAAGGGGTGGGATTCGAACTCAAAACTCCTGCTTCTTGAGTGTGGTCCTAACCATTGCTCCAACCCCTAGTTGGTTTACCGTCGCAATCTTACTAATAGATAAGGCAACAGCTTTGGAAATTCAGTTGCCGAAGTGCATAGGGTCTTCCTGAAAATGTATGTTATCACCCTTTTCAAGTTAAATCGGGCATGCCCATCATAAAAAAGTTTCGACAATTATAAACTCCGGACCACCAACCGGAAGCAATGGATAGACCAGTCCTTGTGTGACAACTCAAATTTTTTGGCTTTATTTTAACGTGTTAGATGATGTACCACATCGTGTACGATGCTAACGCTCCACACCAGAATCCACCCTTTTTAAAAAAAAATTGATTTTTCCTATATTAATATTGGACTCATTGTGAAGTGCTCGTTGATACGATTCCAACCACATATACTTTGTCAATTTTTGATAATAATACAAAAAGTTATGCCCGTTTTAAGTGATGAAACAAGTAAAGGGTATAACAGTAATTTTGAGAGAGAAACACCGTTTACTTCGGTACCTTTTCTCAAGCTATTCAAGTCACGCATGAATTCTTGTGAAAAACTTCTACTTTATTTAATCCTTTACGAAAAGTCTTAATTAGAATTAACTTAAAACTTCTTACTACTATAAATAAAACTTTAAGAGCACTCTATTCCTTATAATCAGAAATTATTCTCTCCCAAGACTTAGATGAACCGACGACCTTGGAATTGACCTTTTCAACCCGAATCGTCATAGATCTGCCGTTTACTCTTCAAGAGGTGGATAGCCATCAATCCATCTTATTCTTCTCAGATACTATCGCGTAGGGTGTGTTCGATCGTACATCGATGGATTTAAAAATCTTATTTAAACTTTAATATTTCATAAATTAATAGATATGCATATTTAATATTATATTTTTCCTTGAAAGTTGTATAATTTGTAGGTCGGTTTATATTTTATTTCTCTTTTCAAACAACCCATTTGTTTTACTGTTAATATTTTACTTTATATTAGGTCTGTATATTTAATATTTTATCTTCCTCTTAAATCCACATATTAATTAGACATGAATATATTTAAGTATGATAAATCTGTATATTTAGTATTTTATTTTTCTATTAAAGTTGTATAATTTGTACATCGGTTTATATTTTGTTCATCTTTTCAAATAATTCTTTTATTTCGCTATTTAATATTTTACTTTTCTATTAAGCCCTAAAATTTAAACCATATTCTTGATTATATAGAAAAGAAGTAAAACTAATTATTTATCCATTAATGCCATATTGAATATGAAAAAGAAAATAAGTAAAACTAATTAAGCCCTAAAATATTATAAATCTGACATATCTATATAATTAGTAATTTACCCTTCTAATAAAACTGTTGGCTCCACAATCCTTTAAACAAGCGTAGCATTTTCTCTAGCTTATCATCCTTTAACATTTTGATAGTGCATCTCATTTGAGGATGGCCCAGAATTCCTCAAGTGACGAGGATCAGGCCCACGAGGGGAGCCCTGATGTGATTTATGGTATCGAAGGGGAATGTCTCATTCAGGTGCAGAGATCTACTCGCATTTGGTACGAGATACAAGGCGAAGCTGCCCACAGTGGGTTACTTCATCAGCAGTACACTCATATCTCCAACTTGAGGATTGCCAGCTAGGTAAAAAGTTTTTTTTTATCACTTCTTTCTTTTTTAGTTTATGATCTTTCATCTGGGATCTGACATACCTAATTCCTTTTGATGCAGCCCTTGCCCCATCTCATGTTTCACGGGGGTAGTTCCATCTTCAGAATTTCTATGCCCACCTCCCCTTTGCTGTGAGATTTCTCTTAGCTCAAGCGATTTTCAGAGACTTTTTATCCTGCCCTGCTATGCAGGAGGACACGGACCATGTGAGGGCCCTGATGGAGAGGTTTTGTCCAGAGACGATGACCTTTCAGATGTCTGTTGCTGAGATGACCATCACCCCTGTAGATTGGGTCATGGTCATGGGGGTTGCGATAAGGGGAATGCTGGTAGTCTGCCCTGGCGTTCCTGGTCGTGAGGAGGTAACTCAACTGATCGAGGCATATATCTCTTTCAACAACATGACCGGCTCTGAGGTCAAAAAATCCTGGTTGGAGAGTCTGTTTGGGGTCGACGAGCTGGTTGATCTGCACCAGCCAGATGTGGACATTGTTATTGAGCCGAAGCGTGCCCTGTTGTTGGCCCGTATCTCTCTTCTGTACTTTCTGGGCAAGACCATTCTTACTAATGCCAATGGGGGTCACGTTCCGTTGTCCCTCCTCTGTTTTATGAAGAATTGGGGGGACATGCATTGCTTTGACTAGGGCAGCGCCGATTATGCGGTGCGGATGGATAGTTTGGCTAGAGCGTCGGTTGGGGATGTTGCCTCAGTCCATTGTTTTTGGCATGTGATTGAGGTACCCCGCTTGATTTTGCCCCTCTTAGTTCATTACCTCTGACTTTTATTGCTTGATTTGACATGTCCTTTGCTTGTTCATCTTTTTCAGATTTGGGGGTATCTGCATTTCCAACTTTGCCGTCCCATGCTCTTTTCGGACCAATATATTTTTCCTCTCATGAGTTGTTGGCTCCTAGAATTGTGTCTGAGGTCATAGTTTGACTTGATGATCCCTGAGCAGGTTCGACTCTCCCTTTTCTTTATCGGTTAGATTTCCTAAGCTATGATTACATTGATTGGCTAACGAAAATTTTCTTCTTTTTATGCAGACTATCTTCGATCCGTACGTTGGCTCCCCATTTCATGACCGTGCCACTGTTGGACAGTCTCGACTATTTGTTGACCGCTGGGTCGTCTTTTTCTACGGTACTTGGATTCGAGCCTACTAATTAGGAGAGAGAGTGGTGCACCAGTACCGAGACCTTTTTGCGGTGTCATTGGGTCTCCAATGTCATGGCACCAGAGGGTACAGTTGAGGAGCTTACTGAGAGACTCCTTCATCATGGGATTCCAGTTGACGGCCTCTTGCAGCATGGGGGATACTATCAATGGTACGAGTCCCTCCCTTATCAGACCCTCCTTCGACGCTTTGTTCCCGGTGCTAAGTTTTTGGCATTCGGAGGGCCGCGGGGCTAGGTACTTTTCTTACCCTTCCTTTGCTTGTCAATTCCTCCTTTTGATTTATTGAGACAGTGCTTGGCTAGTCGATTCTCTTACTCTCCTCTTCCATTTTAGTTTGATGAGGTAGCGGGACCTGATGTGGGTGCAGAGGCAGGTCCATCAGAGGAGACAGGCACAGGTCCTTCAGATGTTTCTGGTGTCGGAGCGTCTGCCGCAGGGGTCCAGATTGCTTTCAGGCACATGGATGATGCGTTTCTCTCTGGCCTGTGCGCTAACGTGGCTGAGCGTGCTCGTCTTTCTGCAGAGGCAGTTAAAGTACCCTCCCCTGAGCTGGTCCTTGGGGTGAGTTCTTTTCTATTGGTAACATGCCTTCATTGGTCTTTTCATGCTACTGACCTTTTCATCCCTCCCCCTTTTTTGTAGGTTTATGAATCAACAATTCAGCAAGCAGACTATTATCGTCATATTGCAGACCTGCGGGAAGCCAAAGTGGTGAGTATTGATGTTAGGTTGTCCCTTCTGTATTTTGGTTGGTTTATATTATCACGCATTGATTCTTCTTGTGTGATGCTCTCAGCGCGTTCAGGAAAAGGAGTCGCATTCACTACTCAGCCGATTGTCCTAGGCGTGATCTCGCGTGGGGGATACTCAGACTTTCCAAAGGACTAAACGCTCATGGAAGAGGGACTCTCAATGACCTGGAGCATAATTGGACGCTACCTTTATTTCTTTTTATTTTGCTTTGTTATGAATTTTGGACTTTGAGCGATTTGAAATGGTTTATGATAACGATGTGACTGTTTGGCATACTTTGGATATTCTTTTGAATGGTTGCCTTTAACTTTTACTTTGCCTTGTTATCTCCTATGCTGGGTGTGGCCTCCTTGCTTGAAAAATGAGAATGATGTTAGGTAGTTTGTGAAACCGCAATTTGTATCTTGTACTCTTCTGAAAGATAGCCATAAGTTTGGCAAGAAATGGGGGGAATGCACCCCAACCCCCCCGATTGATGTGTTGGCCGTAATGGCTGGGGTCCATATGCCTCTCCTTTGTTTACAGTGAGCAAAGATCCCTGTAAGAAGGGAAATGTAACCTAGGTTAAGCTACAAAACCCAGGTGTGGGATGTAAATAATAAAAAAACAAAAGAACTTAGTTTATTGCATGCAAATGAAGAGGTGTTCAAGGGAAGAGAGGGCAAATCCTCCTCTTTCCTTCTTTTTGGTTTAGAGTATGTATTACATACGCTAAGCATTTTTGGGCGTTTTTTGGTCTAACGTATGTAATACATATGCTAGATAAATTTTTAGGAATTTTTGGCCTAGCGTATGTAATTTGGGCAACTTTTGGCCTAACGTATATACCGCTGCCGTAGGTGCATGTCGTGACCGTACGAGGGACTTTACCGTAGTCGAGGCACACGTGGTATAACCAAAGTGATAATAAGATAAATTAAAGATAAAAAGTGTCAAAACTGTTAAGTGATGTCAGCAACGAGTGCATCAGGATGCGGTTAAAAAAAATGAGTGTCTATTGGGGAATATTCGGTTATTCTTTGGAGAAAAGATTCCTACGTTATTGTTTAGGAGTGAATCTACAGTCTCATTCTCAGTAAGATGGATTGGATAGGTGTGATAGAGAGGGTGAGATAGGATGATGAGAAGGGATACTGAAGAGATTCTGAGGAGGATTTTGACAGTTTGCTTTGTAGAGATTTGAGGATGAAAGAGATTGAGAAAGTTCTATATTTTTTTTTATAATGGGATTGAAAAAGGTTTTTTTTTTTGTAGTCACGCGATAGGACTTTGGAAAATATTTTATTATTATATATATTTTTTTGGTTCCACAATGGGACATTAGAGGAGAAAGCAGGAAATAAAGTAAATTTTTAAAATGCCACAGTTTCAAGTGTTGGTCTTGTGACCCGATTATCGTTGCCAAGGTGTTAGTGTTCAAAAAAATGTCTCAGTGTTAAGTGACAGTGAGACTTTTCTCGGCCTCGGAGACATCCTGGAGTGGCTGGGAATTTTGAATGAAGTATGCTTGTAATGATTCCATGTTGGGAAGTAGTTTGACTATTTCGACCATATGTTAGGCTTGATTCTTTAAGTACTAAATAATCATCATGTATCATAGTTTTTAACAAGAATGGGGTGAGTGGTAGATAATGAGTGATTGCATTGTTTCTCATTCAAAAGATTTTGGTTTTATCCTCAAATAGAGTTTGGAAGGCATTTGACTCATTGTTCGAAAATAAAAATTAAGGATGAATAGGAGGTAAGGTTTATGGATCTGGGGATAGCTTCGTATTAAACCAATTTCTGAAATAGTAGTCGACTACTTTCTTTTCGGCTGGATGATGAGGTGCCACAAGTGAGCTCTCCGTCATGATCCAGTGCCATCAAATCATTAAATTCTATGGTTAGCAAGAGTTTGTCCTACTCCCACCACCGTACAATGATATCTAGTTGTGTGAGGATACCAAGGATGCCCTTGCAGTTTGCTTAATGTCCTTACAATTTGCTTATGCTTCCTTAGACTCATTGACTGGTTCACTCACCGCATGCTCGCGCTCGGTTTTGCTTCCTTTTTTTCTCTATTTTTTTTTTGAAGCACATACGTCTATTTTATTTTTGAAATAACCTGCTAGCGCAAGAATTTGATATTTGATGAAACCTTGCTTTTTCATTTTTTTATGCTTTATCATCAACTCCAACGGCGGGAAATGCCATCAGTTCATGGACTCAGATTCCTCAAGTATACCTACACCACCTAAATCTTTGAAATCTCCTATTACAGCTCCTTCTTCCCCTATTATTGGTGACCTCTCCTGACATATTGCTCTTTGTAAAAGTGTCATGACCCAGAATCCTTACCCAATCTTGAGGGCCTAGAATTCCATGTTATGACACCGCACGCTTGTTAAGGAGATAAGCAGACATACACATAATTCTTAATTCGATTTTGCATATGGATTGGTGCATTTAAGATAACATTTAAAGATAAAAGACTCATAAATTAACAGTGAAAAATGTAGATGACAATAGTAAAGTGATTAGTCCTAACCATGTATCTAGGATAGAAAAATAAACTGAGGTTTTACACAGAGTAAAACAGTCCCATACATAAACCATAAGATGTGCAAAAACATAAACTCAACCAATAACAAGTCTCCCGATAAAAATAATCATGTCTAGAGCCAAAGACACTCTCAAGGCTCATAAATATTCGTCGGATCTACTCCCTCATCCAGGTGGTAGCCAACGTCCTCGTTTACGTATGCCGCCTCTGACACAGCTGTCTCCACATCACCATAGGTAGGATGATCAAAGTCCTCACCTGCAATTGTTAGATTTTGGGAGGCAGGTGAGTTTACTCAGACGTATAAACTCAGCGAGTTGCACAATCGATCCACCATAACATACCCAAGTAATCGTGTGTGCAATCATTTGAGTTGCGGTGCATTTTGAAATAAACCAACCAGCTATAAAAGAAGTACAATAATACTAAGATCTTGTAGTCTATCATATCGAAACTGAAAGACGTAGCATAAAATGAAAAGACAGCATACAATGAAATGATAATGATGCACCAATTTCTAATGTCTTTTTGTATTTATTCTGTCGACTTATTCTACGTGACATATCTTAAAACTTAACATTGCTCTATACGCCTACACAACATACTCCGCATCTTACTTAATTTACGTATACGACTTGTGCTAGGGCCGCTACTCGAGCCTATCATGCGAGGTCTACGTGTAGACAATTACCTAACCCCTATATCATAACATATACCACCATCCAACCCGATAAGGTTGCATATATTTAAGATCTAACTTATTTCATATTTTACTAACCTTCACAGCATAATTTATTCGTATTCGTATCTTATCTTATTTTACATATCATTCCTTATCATTTACTTATAACTTAAGTTAGAGTGAGCTACGGTACGATAAGATTTATAAAATCATGCTTTCCAAGGACGAGTTCCATAATAACTTGAATGTATTTCGTGTGGCAGCTCATACTCTCATAGAGGTGTTGCATCCGTACATGGATGCATACATTCTAAGTTTCACATGACCATTAAAAGAAACCCGCCATGACGAAGGCTTAGGAGTTGTGTGACGTAGCTTATTCCTTTTTAATCATGCGTATGCCCTATCATAATTTTCTATGTGATGCATGTCATATGATGAAGGACTTACTTGACCAAACGAGACTATTTCATACACCTTACACGTTTGTAAGCATAATATAATGATTAAAATATGAAATGAACAAGCATTTCTTACATATCTTTGGGAAATTTCTGTGAGCCATTAGATTGCTTATAGAGCGATCAGGCTTGCTATTCTTAAAGTTTTCTAAGATTTATGTGATCTTTCCGTCGAGACCTTTTACTAGTTTGACCCAAGAGTGGGTCAACGTGGCCGGTCGAACAATCCCCTTAACCTAGTTATACAAGGGTTCATATCCCTTATCAAATCTTCCAAACTTGCAGGCCTCAAAACACGTCCTCGAAATTTTAGTTACACTTTTCTAACCCGTTAGATTATTTTGTGTCATTATCAAGATCGATTTGAAGTTGATCCTATGGGCCAGTTGGGAATTGATTCTCAAAATTTAAGGGTCAAAGGTAGCCCATGGCATTGTTTCATGTGGCACATAGGGCTGCCAATGAAATAAAAGAACTTCGAACTATCCATCATCTAATCTGAACCATTAGATGGTCAGACAATAAAATTTTACCTAAGGTTGGGTCTTTTGCCACAGTCCTGATCCGACCTCTAGCACAGTAGATCCTTCAATCAACATTTTACAAAAATCTAGGAGTCACGTGCACATATAGAGTACCTACCATTTGGCGATCAGATTTGAACGGACCTGACCCATCAAATACTTAAGAAAGATGATTTTTAGGTGTTAGGTCTTTGAGCCAAATTTATTTCGGCATGTAAGGCCTCTGATCTAAGGGTCAATCCTTTCGTGGTCTATAGTATCAAAATGTTGTTTCCATTTCTTGATTTTTGTATCTATTTCTAGGATTAGATGTTGGACCTCTCTCTCTCTCTAATCTCCTTGTTAGAGGTTGGGTCTCCCTCTCTTTGGACCTGTTCCATTTTCTCTCTCTAAACTTCTATATTAGAAGTTAGGCTCGTCTCATTTTCTCTCTCCAAACTTTTTTGTTGGATCTTATCTTTCTCTCTCTAGATTTTTAGTTGGGTTTTATCTCCTTCTAACTATCTCTCTCTATATGTATTGCTTAGAGAAAAGCATGGGTCACCTCTCTATTCTCTCTCTAAATTCGGGTGAGAAATCATGGGTCTTCTTTATGTTAAAACTATGAATTTTCTCTCTCTAAAATCTTGGATATTTCTCTCTCCAAATTTCTCTCCTAATCTCAGGTTGGTTCTACCATTTCTTTAACAGGGATTTAAAATGGAGAAGAAGGAAGGTCCCTCTATCTCTCTCTCCAATTCAATCCCTCTAGCATCTGTTAACAGAAGATTGAAGGAGATGATTGGGAACTCGGTTTCTCTTCTAGAAACTAAATTTGCCACCTTCTCTATCCTATTGTTAGAGTATATATGTTATATATTAAATCAGTTGCAGAGATGCGGGAGCAAGTAGAAGAACAAAAAAAAACAAATGAATTGCATTCCTTACTAAGCCCATACACTAATTTCCTACATAAGCATTTGTAACTAATATTTGACAATCTTTACCTCTGTTTGTATATACTCTTGCTTTAACAGATGAGCTAGTGGAGAAGAAGATTGGGAGGTTGGGGCTTGACTCAAGTACAAAACTCATACATATAAATCTGTATCTCTAGTTTCTTATATATAAACTATGTATTTACATATATATATATATATATATATATATATATATATATATATATAATGTTTACTAATTTATAGGAACAAAATTTGAGGTCTCTACTGCAGAGACGAGAGTGTCAAGAGGAGGGGTTGACAGGAGCTTGGCTCCATTGTTAGGTACACACATATAATGGTTCGTATTTGTAAATCACTCTCTCTCTCTCTCTTTCTAAACTATGGGTAACTATATATATATATATATATATATATATATATATATATATATATATGCAAAACAGATTATAGGGCCATTATATGTTTACATATAAATCTTTTTTTTTTTTAAAGGTCTCTGTTACAGAGACATGCAGTATTGGTGGGAGAGGAAGAAGACGAAGGAAATGTGATTTGGTGTATTATAATACATGGCTATATATATATATATATATATATATATATATATTATCCGAATTAGAGTACCCATATATACTAAATAGGTATTTATTGAATCTTTTCATCTTCTTCAACAACACCGGAGATCCATTAATGGAGTTTTTATTTTTATTTAAAAAAAATATAAAAGCTAAATATTTTAAGATCGATCGAGGGGCACCCACCTCTCGGAGCATGTGCACAGTTTTCGGATTGATTTTGATCAATTCAGAGATACGGGCGATGCGGCAACCTACATGTCTTCGGCGATGCGATTTCAGTGGTAGAGCTCGGGAATGTAGCTCTGTGGGTGATTCGACATAAGGGGCGTAGGAAGCAGTGTATGGGATGGCAGTTTTTTTTTTTTTTGCGAGTCAAGATGAGGAGAAGGGGGTAGCAGCCGGAAGAAAGTAGGTGGCAGCAATGGTTGTGTCGAGCTTTGTTCTTGAAGAGAGAAGGAGACGAGAGAGGCTCAAGATGTCCCTCTGTTATCTTGCACACGAGATTTAATACGTGAAGTTGAACAAGGAAGGGCCCGATTAAGCTCTATAAATTTAGTATATATCTTAACATATACAAATATATTTATATAGTACATAAATATAGAAGAGAGGGGATGGGGGCTGCCTTTAGGCTACCGTTTTGGGATTCGGTGCCAACTACATAGGATAGATCCTAAAAACTTCATTTCTATAGAGGTGTGGGCTGGGGTAGTGTGTGGGCATGCACATAGAGTTTGGTGCTCCACTGCATCTCACTCCATCGAATTACCTTATGACCAGGGTCATAACATTCTTCCCCCCTAAAAAAAAATTCGTCCCCGAAAATTACGTACCTATTATTCAAAAAGTTGTGGGTATGTAGCTTTGATGTCAGCTTCGTCCTCCCGGGTTGCCTCCTTTGGGGTATGATGTTGCCATTGAACCAACACCAACGTTATCGTCTTATTTTTGAAAACTTGCACCTTTCGATCGAGAATTCTGATACACCTTGCAATGATAATGAGATCTTCTTTCATATTGATGGGCTCGATCTCCACTATGTGCGAGGGCTCATATACGTATCATCTCAACATAGACACGTGGAATACGTCATGGATTCCCGAGTATTGTGGTGGTAGAGCGACTTTATAAGCAATCTCGCCCACACGTTTGGTGACTTCGAACGGCCCTACGTATCTGGGGTTCAGCTTCCCGCACTTTCCAAAGTGCATAACTCCTTTGGTCAGGGAGACGCGAATAAACACATGTTCACCAACCTGACAAAAGATTTTTCTATTCAAAATACGAACAAAATTTTAATGAAATTTAAATTTTCAAGTCGAAATGTGGTACTTTGAACTCTAAGATACAACGGTGGGGGTTGGCGTACTTTCTCTGACAATCCTGGGCTATTCTAAGCCGTTCGCGTATCAATTTGACTTTTTCAGTCGTGGTTTGGACTAGTTCGGGTCTAAGCATCTTCCTTACTCTGACTTCATCCCAACACAGAGGTGTTCTACAACTTCTATCATATAATGCCTCAAAAGGAGGCATTCCGATGCTCGCCTGATAGCTGTTGTTATAAGAGAATTCGATCAAAGGGAGGTGATCATCCCAATTCCCTCGAAAGTCGAGCATACAAGCTCTCAACATATCTTCAACTACTTGGTTAACCCTTTCGATTTGCTAGTCAATTTGGGGATAGAAAGCAGTACTAAAATCCAGGCGAGTCCCCAATGCTGCTTGAAATGTAGTCCAATATTTTGAGGTGAATTTCGAGTCTCTATCGGACACGATGCTTACCGGCACGCCGTGCAATTTGACGATTTCTTTCAAGTAAGTCTCAACAATTTTTTCTCCATCTACAGTAATTTTAAATGGTAAGAAATATCCAGACTTCGTCAACCTGTCAACTATTACCCAGATGGCATCGTTCTTCTTCAACCTTTTTGGTAGACCAACAATAAAGTTCATTGATATAATTTCCTACTTCCACTCCGGAATAGGTCAAGGTTGAATGAAACCAGCCTATTTTTATGTTTCACTTTGACTTATTGGCACACTAAGCATTTGGATACATATTCGGCTATTTCTCGCTTCATGTTCGGCCACCAGTACCAGTTCTTCAAATTTCGATACATCTTAATGTTGCCTGGGTGTACTGAGTACCCTGATTTGTGACCTTCGTCGAGTATTTCCTTTTTAACATTAGGGTCGTTGAATACGTACAATCTCCGTCTAAAGAGTAATGCTCCATCTGATTTGAGACTAAAATCAGGTTTTGATTCCTTATACATGGCCTCAATGATTCATAAAATTTCTGAATTTGTTCGCTGCAGTTCCTTGATTTTATCTACAATGAATGGATTTATCAAAAATTTTGCCAAATATACACCTTCTCTGATTTCTTGGAGATAAAAATCTTCTTCTGCTAGTTCATCGAAGGGCCTCGAAGTTTTTAATCGGGCCAAAAATCCTGAAGTTTTTCTACTGAGTGCATCTGCGACGATGTTCGCTTTACTAGGGTGATAATTAATCGAACAATCGTAATTCTTCATGTACTCGACTCATCTGCGTTGTCTGAGATTCAAATCTTTTTGCGAGAAGAGGTACTTGAGGCTCTTATGGTCTATATGTACTTTGAACATTTCACCATAGAGATAAAGTCGCCATAATTTGATAGCGAAGATGACTACTGCCAATTATAAGTCGTGAACTTGATAGTTTTTCTCATGTGGCTTCAATTGTCTCAACCCGTATGCAACGACCTTCCCCTCTTGTTGCAGTACACAACTAAGTCCTTGGCAAGATGCGTCGATCAATATTTCAAATTTACCCTTGTTTGTATTAAATGGTAAGGTTAGAACAGGTGTTGTAGTAAGCTTCTTTTTCAATTCCTGAAAGCTTCTTTCATACTCATCAGACCATACAAATTTTATATTTTCTTTATGAGGATTGTAAGGGACAGAGCAATCCAAGTGAATCCTTCACGAAGCGTCGATAATAACCCGCGAGTCTAAGGAAGCTCCTTATTTTGATGATACTTTTTGGTGCCTGCCAATTGATCACCGCCTCAATCTTAGTAGGGTCAATAGTAACACCTTCTGCAGATATCACATGCCCTAGAAAGGTCATTTGTTTGAGCCAGAAATCGCACTTGCTAAGTTACGCATACAACTGGTGATCTCGAAGTACCTGAAGTGAGAGACGAAAGTGTTCTTCATGTTCTTTCTCCGATCGTGAGTAGATGAGGATGTCATCTATGAACACAATGATGAATTCATCAAGATACTGCCTGAACACTCGATTCATCAAGTCCATGAATACAGCTAGTAGATTTGTTAGTCCGAAGGGCATGACTAAGAACTCGTACAACCCATTCTTGCAAGTGAAAGTTGTATTCGGAATATCCTCTTCTCACTTTCAGCTAATGATAACCTGATCTCAGATCAATCTTAGAAAAACACTTGGCACCTTAGAGCTAATCGAACAAATCATTGATACGTGGAAGGGGGTATTGATTTCGGATGGTTATACTAGTCAACTGACAGTAATCGATGCATAGCCTTATCAAACCATCTTTCTTCTGTACGAATAGTACCGGGGCTCTCTATGGCGACTGATTGCATCTGATAAATTTCTTATCTGGCAATTCCTTGAGTTATATTTCCAGCTCCTTTAATTCTGTAGGAGCCATCCGGTATGGTGCCTTAGCAATTGGTGCGGTCCCAGGGATCAGATCGATTTTGAACTCAATTTCTCGGTCAGGTGGTACACCGGGTAAGTCCTCAGGAAATACATCAACGAAATCTCTGACGACTGAAATTTTTGTAGGATCGACTGGCTTATCTTGCTCATCATCTAATGATGCCAATAAAGGTGCTCTCTTCTTTTTAATTCCCCGAAATCTAAATAGAGGCTCTTCGAGTGGTTGGAAGGTTACCACCTTAGAGAAACAGTCAACCGCGGCGTGGTATGTGGCTAGCCAATCCATGCCCAATAAGATATAAAAATCCTAAAAGTCTAACATGATGAGTTCTACGAAAGATCATGACCCTTGATGTTTATGATAGTATTTTGACATACAAGGGTAGCCCTCATCCTGCTTCCCGATGGCGTTGAGATGACCAGTTTATTCTCTAGGAGTGTAGGTGTAGTTAGTATTTCTGACATGAATCCTGAGGTAATAAAAGAGTGTGTGGAACCCGAATCTATGAGTGCGAGAGCTAGGTGTCTATTAGTATTCTCTGGGTGGATGACCAATAAATTACCTATTTGTGCATTATGAGATTTAGACTGTTATTGATCTAATGATGATTTTGCAGACTTAAATTTAATAAGCTATGTTAATAATTGAAATAATAACTTCTACTAGATAGTCATACCTTGGATCACTTCATCGCTAGCTAAGGTGTCCTGCTGTGATAATGCGAATACTCGTCCTTGGTTCGAAGGCCTCGCTTGTAGGCCTTGAGGTTTCTCTCGATATTCCTTAGTAATATGTCCTTCCTTTCCACAGTTATAGCACTTCTCAGTGCCTTGCATGCACACTCCCGGTCGATGTCGCTTGTTGCACTTAGGGCATGGCTCGAACTATACATAACCTCCTTGTGGTTGTTGTGAAGGTGGCACGACATTTCTCGATTGAAAGGCATGGGCTGATCGAGTTTGTTGAGGTACGACTCGAGGCTTTTTGTTCCCTAGAGGGTTAGTGTAGGGCTGAAACCTCTGATAGGATGTAGGTGTCGGCTTCTGAGGAGCACAAGGGACTCGTTGGACGGCCTTATTTTTCTGAGCCTCAATTCTAGCAACTTTTCAGTTCATCATTTCTCCCGACTCTCTTTCTTGGATCTGAGCCCGCTCTACGAGCTCTCCGTATGTTTTAGTATTCAATGCGGCTAACTTCAAGAGAAAGAATAGTTGCAAGCTATTCTGAAATGCGAAGAGCTTATCACCTTCATCTGCGATCAAATTCCTAGCGAATCTGGACAGTTGGTCAAACTTGGCCTCATACTCGGCCACGGTCATATTCCCTTGTCGTAGGTCCATGAATTCCTTCTTCTTCTGAGCCCTAGTAGCTGCAAAGATATACTTTGTGAAGTAAGCTTCCCTAAACTGTTGTCAGGTTCATTCTTCTTCATTGCTTCGATCTGTAACTCTCTTTGCTGCTTTTCACCAGTTCTCTGCTTCTTGGTCCAGGTAAAACGCTTCCCACTTCACCTTTTCATGTTTTACGAGTGAAGAGATTTTGAAAAACTTCTTGATTGTACTTATCCAATCTTCAGCAGCGACTAGGTCGAGCTGTCCATGAAAATAGGGAGGTCAAGTTCTATTGAATACTTGGAATCCGGTAGGTGCATAGAGTGGAGTCTCCTGCTGAGGAAACGGCTGATGTTGATTGACAAGATCTAGGACAGCTTGCCTTTGTTACTCCCTTTGCACCTCCATTTCGTGCAGTAATTGAGTCCTTTCCTGCTGGTGTGATAGTGTCAGCTGAGTTATCTGCTGACTGAAAGTAGTCGCCATCTCACACAATAGGCACATCGCTTCAGATTCTTGAAGACCTTCATGTGATGAGGCCTCGCTCACCTGAGAGTCATTCGTTTCTCTACGTTGTGGAGCCATCAAGTCCTAATTCTACAAAACGTCGTCTGTTAGTGAATTCATGACATAGTCCCTAAAGGAAGCAAAGTCTGAGCTATGATACCAACTCTATCATGACACAGAATCATTACCTGATCTCAAGGGCCTAGAATTTCGTGTTATGACACCGCACGCTTGTTAAGGCGATAAGCGAATATACACATAATTCTTAATTCGATTTTGCATATGGATTGATGCATTTAAGATAGCATTTAAAGATAAAAGACTCATAAATTAATAGCGAAAAACATAGATGACAATAATAAAGTGATTAGTCTTAACCATGCATCTAGGATATAAAAATAAATTGAGGTTTTACACAGGGTAAAACTGTCTCATACATAAACCATAAACTCAACTAATAACAAGTCTCCCGATAAAAATAATCATACCTAGAGCCTAAGACACTCTCAAGGCTCATAAAAATTCGTCGGATTTACTCCCTCATCCAGGTGATAGCCAACGTCCTCATCTACGTATGTTGTCTCTGGCACAGCTGTCTCCACATCATCATAGGTAGGATGATCAGAGTCCTCACCTACAACTGTTAAATTTTGGGAGAGGGTGAGTTTATTCAGTCTTGTAAACTCAGCAGATTGCACAATCGATTTACCAAAACATACTCAGGTGATCGTATCTGCAATCGCTTGAGTTACGGTGTATTTTAAAATAAATCAAGCAGCTATAAATGAAGTACAATAATACTAAGATCTTGTAGTCTATCATATCAAAACTCAAAGAAGTAGCATAAAATGAAAAGACATAGCATAAAATAAAATGAATATGATGCACCAATTTCTAATGTCTTTTTGTATTTATTCTGTCGACTTATTCTACGTGACATATCTTAAGACTTAACATTGCTCCATACACCTATACAACGTACTCCGCTTCTTACTTAATTTACGTATACGACCTGTGCCAGGGCCACTGCTCGAGCCTATCACGGGAGGTCTACGTGTAGATAACCACCTAACCTTTGTATCATAACATATACCACCATCCAGCCTGATGAGATTGCATGCATTTAAATCAGTGTCCCTTTACATTCGGGACATTGTCATATCATATTATCCTTAAGACCCGTCTTTGCTGCAAACGTTAGATCATGCGGTAGCACGCAAGACATGGCATGTGTAGAAACTTAATTCATATTTTGCTAGCCTTCACAGCATAACTTATCCGTATTCGTATCGTATTTTATCTTATCTTACATATCATTCTTTATCATTTAGTTATAACTTAAGTTAGAGCGAGCCACGGTGCGATAAGTCACAAAATCACGCTTTCCAAGGACGGGTTTCGTAGTAACCTGGATGTACTTTATGTGGCAGCCCATATTCTCATAAAGGTGTTGCATCCATACATGGATGCCTACATTCCAAGTTCCACGTGACTGTGAAAGGAAACGCACCATGACGAAGGCTTAAGAGTCGTGTGACGTAGCTTATTCCTTTTTAATCATGCGTATACCCTATCGTAATTTTCTACGTGATGCATGTCATATAATGAAGGACCTACCTGACCAAACGAGATTATTTCATACACCTAAAATGTTTGTAAGCATAATATAATGATTAAAATATGAAATGAACAAGTCTTTCCTACATATCTTTGGAAAATTTCTGTGGGCCATTAGATTGCTTATGGAGCGATCAGGCCTGCTATTCTTAAAGTTTTCTAAGATCTATGTGATCTTTGCATCGAGACCTTTTACTAGTTTGACCCAAGAGTGGGTCAACGTGGCCGGTCGAACAATCCCCTTAACCTAGTTATACAAGGGTTCATATCCCTTATCAAATCTTCCAAACTTGCAGGCCTCAAAACACGTCCTCGAAATTTTAGTTACACTTTTTTTGGCCATTAGATTATTTTGCGTCATTATCAAGATCGTTTTAAAGTTAATCATATGAGCCAGTTGAGAATTGATTCTCAGAATTTAAGGGTCAAAGGTAGCCCATGGCATTGTTCCATGTGGCACATAGGGCTGTCAATAAAAGAAAAGAATTTTGAACCATCCATCTTCTAATCTGAACCATTAGATGGTCAGACAATAAAATTTTACCTAAGGTTGGGTCTTTTGTCCCACTCCTAATCCGACCTCTAGCACATTAGATCCTTCAGTCAACATTTTACAAAAATCTAAGAGTCACGTGCACATATAGAGTACCTACCATGTGGCAATCAGATTTGAATGGACTCGACCCATTAGATACTTAAGAAAGATGATTTTTACGTGTTAGGTCTTTGGGCCCAATTTATTTCGGCGTATAAGGCCTCAGATCTAAGGGTCAATCCTTTTGTGGTCTATAGTATCAAAATGTTGTTTCCATTTCTTGATTTTTGTATCTATTTATGGGATTAGATGTTGGGCCTCTCTCTTTCTCTCTCTAATCTCTTTGTTAGAGGTTGGGTCTCCCTCTCTTTGGACCTGTTTCATTTTCTCTCTCTAAACTTCTATGTTAGAAGTTAGGCTTGTCTCATTTTCTTTCTCTAAACTTTTTTATCGGATCTTATATTTCTCTCTCTAGATTTTCAGTTGGGTCTTATCTCCTTCTAACTATCTCTCTATATATATATTGTTTAGAGAAAAGCATGGGTCACCTCTCTATTCTCTCTCTAAATTCTAGTGAGAAACCGTGGGTCTTCTTTATGTTAAAACTATGAATTTCTCTCTCTAAAATCTTAGGTATTTCTCTCCAAATTTCTCTCCTAATTTCAAGTTGGTTCTTCAATTTCTTTAACAGGGATTTAAAATGGAGAAGGAAGGTCCCTATAGCTCTCTCTCCAATTCAATCCCTCTAGCGTTTTCTGTTAACAGAAGATTGAAGGAGAGGATTGGGAACTCAGTTTCTCTCCTAGAAAATAAATTTGCCACTTTCTCTCTCCTATTGTGAGAGTATATATGTTATATATAAAATCAGTTGCAAAGATGCGAGAGCCAGTAGAAGAACAAAAAAAAACAAATGGATTGCATTCCTTACTAAGCCCATACACCAATTTGCTATATAAGCATTTGTAACTAATATTTGACAATTTTTACCTCTGTCTATATTTACTCTTGCTTTAACAGATGAGCCAGTGGAGAAGAAGGTTGGAAGGTTGGGACGTTGGGAGGTTGGGGCTTGGCTCAAGTACAAAACTCTCTATTTTCTTGTATATAAACTATGTATATATATATATATATATATAATGTTTACTAATTTATAGGAACAAAATTGGAGGTCTCTGTTGCAGAGACAGAGTGTCAAGAGGAGGGGTTGAAAGGAGCTTGGCTCCATTGTTAGGTACACACATATAATGATTCGTATTTGTAAATCAGTCTCTCTCTTTCTAAACTATGGGTTACCATTTATATATATATATATATATATATATATATATATATATATATATATATATATATATATATATATATATATATATATACAATATGTGAAACAGATTATAGGATCATTATATGTTTACATATAAATCTTTTTTTTTTTGAAAGGTCTCTATTACAGAGACGTGGAGTATTAGCGGGAGAGGAAGATGACGAAGGAGATGTGATTTGGTGTATTTATAATATATAGCTATATATATATATGTATATATATACATATACTATCCGATTTAGAGTACCCACATATACTAAATAGGTATTTATTGAATCTTTTCATCTTCTTCAACAACACTGGAGATCCATTAATGAAATTTTTATTTTTATTTAAAAAATATATTAAAACTGAATATTTTAAGATCAATCGAGGGGCACCCACCTCTCGGAACGTGCGCGCGGTTTCGGGTTGATTTTGATCGATTCAGCGATGCGGCAGCCTACATGTCTTCGGCGATGCGGTTTCAGTGGTAGCGCTCGAGAATGTAGCTCTGTGGGTGATTCAACGTAAGGGACATAGGAAGCAGTGTATGAGATGGCAGTTTTTTTTTTTTTTTGCGAGTCTAGATGAGCAGAAGGGTGTAGCAGCCGGAAGAAAATAGGTGGCAGCAATGGTTGTGTCGAGCTTTTTTATTGAAGAGAGAAGGAGACGAGAGAGGCTCAAGATGTCCCTTGGTTATCTTGCACACGAGATTTAATAGGTGAAGTTGAACAAGGAAGGGCCGATTAAGCTCTATAAATTTAGTATATATCTTAACATATACACATATATTTATATAATATATAAATATAGAAGAGAGGGGATGGGGGTTGCCTTTAGGCTACCATTTTGGGATTCGGTGCCAACTACGTAGGATAGATCCTAAAAACTTCCTTTCTATAGATGTGTGGGATGGGGTAGTGTGTGGGCATGCACACAAAGTTTGGTGCTCCACTGCATCTCACGCCATCAAATGACCTTCCTATGACCCGGGTCATAACAAAAAGTTAGAGGGGTTGTGTTACTGCTCGTCCTATTTTCAGTATGTCTCCTATTAGGCTCTCTCACATTCTTATCATGCTGCTCTAACTAGAGCTTCTACCATTTCTATTTCTCATTCTATGGAGGAAGCTCTCCAACATCCTTCGTGCTTGAACGCTATGACTGAAAAAGTGATTGCACTTAATAAGAATATGACTTGGGAACTTGTTGATCTTCCTCTTGACAAGCATACCATTGGGTGATGATGGTTGTTTATCGTAGAATGTAGAGAAGATAGAACAATAAAGAGAGATAAGGCCCGCCTTGTTGTGAAAGGTTTCACTCGGATACTAGGTTTGGATTCACAACCATGTTTGCTTCGGTTGCCAAACTTTAGACTTTATATAATAAAAAGGATTTTCCAAAATGACGCATTGGATGAAGAGTTGTACATGGACCCACCTCCTGGGTATCGTCTTCACGGGTGGTTTATTCTGGGAAAGCATGTCGCCTTATTTAAGTAGTCTCCAAGAGCCCGATTTTACATATTGAATGCAGTTGTACTTGTTTTGGTATATGTCATTCATATCATACCTATTTTGTTCATACTGGAGTTAGTGACATGCAGACCACTATATTGGTATATGTTAATGATATCATGACAATTGGGGATGATACTGCATGCATTGCCCATGTAAAGGCAGAGTTCGGTCAAGCCTTTGAAGTTCAAAGATTTAGATTATCTTTGTTTTCTTCTTGAGATTGAGATTGCTTATTTTTAAAAGGGCATATTTTCCCCTTGATTTATTACAGGATGCAAGTATGCTTAGGTGTAAACCAACTAAGTCTCCAATGGATCCCAAACACCACCTATATGATAATATGAAAACTATATGACAAATGTGTTCATGCTTTCTACACGAAAATCTCTTACATTAGAATTAAATAAAACAAGAACCTGATATAGGCTTACTCCATTGGATGATGAGCACAACCCTGAAAAATGTCATATAACAACCATTGTTACTTGTTAGTGTTTTTTTTTCTTCTTTCAAATACCCTCTTATTTGGATATCTACTTCCAACTCTTTTTAAAAGCAAGCCCAAATTAGACCCCCAACTTCATGTTGGGAAGAACAAAAAAGGTAATTTTGTATGTACCAATTTAACCCATTGTGTATGAAAAAGCTATCAAATGCAAACCCTCATAACATTATATTAACGATAGCTCTATTTGCACCCATTTAAACTAAGAGCACCCACCTTGTACTAGGACAAGCAATAAGGTACACAAAATCAAATCATACAGTTATTATCAATGCTTAGTGGCAGCTTCGATAAAAAAAGGTCAGTATCCAGTGTTGGTTATGTATGTACAGGTTGTTGGGAGGGGTGGAGAAAATACAAACCTAATTTCTTGCTTTTTACACACAAAGTGGTTGCGCTTAGGACTCAAACTCACTTCTTCACACTTGATAGCCCAAGCTTTTTTCTGTTGTAGCAAATAGTTGTAGCTTCGAAGCTTCTTATTTTGTTTTTCTTTACTTTTTGTTTTATAATTTTCAAAATAAAAGAAATCAATGAACCTATTATATGTATGCAATAAATTTTGTTGAGAAGACGATAAATTTAAGAAAATGGTTTAGCAAGCAATCTGATTGTTTATTACTAAAGAAAATCTGCCACGTAGGATCATTAAAATTCAATTGAGGCCATGTGTATGGGAAGGTTAATACTAAAAAAACTTGAAGTAATCAAGTTCAATCCCAACTTACCCTAGAAAAAAGAAACGAATTTTGCTCATATCCTTAATGAGGTTTGGGACTATGCATCCAAACGCAGTCCATGTAGCATCCATTATGAGGATCAAGTGCCATGGTAACTTAGACAAGATCAATCGGATACCTTTTGAAAATTTGGTCATGAATCGATCCATATCTACCGTTAAAAATCTGGTCAAATGTGCCTAAAATCAATGCATCGGGTTGGTTAAGCATCACCTTATCTTTGACTCATCAAACAAGGCCAATAAAGTCAAAAATAAACAAATCTACTTTTTCAAATCGCTTATCCCATGATTAACCAACCTAAACCGGTATTGTTTTGGATTTATCATGCCACGTGGCATGTCATCTGGTATCAGGATGCAACCCTATACATTCCCCCATTTCTCATCCTAAGTATATGTTAGAAGCGCAAGCTATACAGTACACTCCACAAATTTGTCATAGAGCTTTTGTGTTTTGTTGTTGTTTTTTTTTTTTTTTTGTTATGAGTTGGTATTAGGCACACAGGCTGTGCACAAGTCAAACATCCGACAAGGCACAGATATTATGGCAGCAATATGTAAAAGTATTTATCCACTCACAATTCGGGCCCTGCATACATAATATCACCTGATAAAACAAACTTACAACGTTAAAAAGGAATAATGGCTCATGATCACGTTTAAACAACAAAATATTGCTTGAATGATCTTACAACATTAAATTAAAATTTTGACTTTACACCATTAAAGTGTGGTTTACTATTATGCCATGTGGTGGTGTATGTATGTGATCAATTTAAGTTGTCTAAGTGCCAATTCATTATTGGAACATATATCAGCCAAAGAATCATACCTATAAGTGGATGTAAATTGTCCAAATGACAAAACTTTAATATCAACCATTAAAACTAATAACAACTATTAGAGCGCCCAGAGAAAAAAAGATTAAAGAGAGAAAAAGAAGATAGAAATATAAAACAAACAAATGAGTGGTAATTATCAAATAGGTGTACTTTAATATGACCGTTGTTTTAAGATAAGGTGCAGTTAGCGTCCCGTAATTTTAAGATAGCAGCCGCTTTTGTTTGATATATTTTTTTATCTTCTTTTTTATCAAATAATGTACACTCTAATACGACCGCTATTTTAAGATAGCGGCCCGCTAAAAGCTGTTTGATCTATATCTTCTTTTCTCTTTTATCTTTTTTTTATTTTCTTCTATATTTTAGAATTTTAACATGGGTTACAAATGATTTAGATAATTACAATTGGTTTAGATAGCTACAATTGGTTGAGATAACTGATGTATGGTAGTTATCAAATTAAGAAAACTCTAATATGATCGTTATTTTAAGATAGTGTCCTGCTATCTTAAGATAACACTTATTTTAGAATTTTAACATTAGTTACAATTGAGTTAAATAACTACAATTGGTTGGTTGAGATAACTGATGTGTGGTAATTATCAATTAAGGTACACTCTAATACGACCGCTATTTTAAGATAGCTTACCGTTAAGATAATGTCTGCTATCTTAAGTTAGTGGCCACTTTTGTTTGATCTATATTTTTATCTTCTTCTCTCTTTTATTTATTATTTTATTTTCTTCTGTATTTTAAAATTTTAACATGAGTTACAATTGAAACAAATAAAAAAGGCCGCACTATTATAAGATAGTGGGCGCACGTTATCTTTAGGCACCACTATCTTAGAATTTCTTATATTTTATCTTATGTTTGCTATGAAGGATTTTAGATTACCAACGAAAAAATTAACGACAAAAAATAATGGAAAATAAACATGTAACACTAAAAAAACAGGTTGGTGATAACGTGAAAACGGCTCAGGTTGGAGCTAGCGTATTATGCAAAGTTTCAAACTACTAGCCCGTTTCTGCAAATAAGCAAACTTATAAGGCCGAAAATATAAATTTTCCTATATTAAATAACCTTTTTTTTTTAAACCATTAATAATGTAAGATCATTTAAACACCATCTTGGTGTTTAATGACAAAAGAGTTAAGTCCATCTATATATGGTGCAAAGTCGTGCACACGTGGTCGTACATGTGTCCAACTCCCTTTGCCAAGTCGATCAAACCTTAGAAGCACATATGGGCAATGGTCAGATCCAATCAGTTTGGACTAGATTTTTGAGTCATCCTGTACATAATAAAAGTCATGAAAGTCAAGATTATCCCGTATCGAAGGGCTGCAAATGTGGTTTAACAAATCTGATTCACCCTGATAAGCGAACGGCTCTTTTGTTAAACGTTTAAAAGCACGCTCCCCGAGAAGACGACCATGTGATGTGACCGACGTGAAAATAAGTGACACGGGATGCTTCCTCGCAATACAGGCAAAGGGAAAAACAAAACGTGAGGAGCGTCTTTCCATGATCGTTGGGACATAGAAAACTGCGTAGATCTACTCAAGGTTCAAAAATTCAGATTTCATTTTCGTTTCGATTTCGTGCTGGACCAAAATCGAAACGTTGAACCAAAATTTCGGTGAAAATTTTGAACCATGGATCTACTTAGAACCCTTTTATAAACGAAGATGCTGAGCACCATCATGGTGCTGTCTCTAGTGTCTTGGAAGGTCAGGTCACCTGCCATGTGGCAGTGCCGTTATACCGGGTCAACTTTTTACATCTGCCTGTGATCGACTTTTTACATTTTCTTTATAACCTAGATGTCTGAGCTTCTGAATATACCGGGTGAGGACCGGACATGAATCCCTAGGGTGGCATCTTGGGAAAGATTCAAACTCAAGTTAGAGTGTCGAAGCAGCATTCCATCATTAAAACATTTCTCAATTAAACAATATCGCCTTTAGGCATATGCGAGCCATCTAATTGTGAACTTTTCTAGTAACAATTATATGCAAGCCATCTAATTGTTATTAAAATTTATATATATATATATATATATATATATATATATATATATATATATATACTAATAAAAATAGGAACCAACTTTCCTAACTGTCATTTAAACATCAAATGAGGTCTAAATGATCTTACATTAATAACAGTTTAAGAAATGGGTAATCCATACCGGCAAAGTGAAAGATTATAGATTGAAGTATAGCAAGCCCAAAAATGGTGTTTTAGGGAGATTCAAACCATTTAATTTGTGAATTATAATATCAACTGTTGTTTTTAATTTTAATGATGGATATTAAAGTTCATCAATCATATGATTCACATTCACTTATAGGCATGTTTCTTTGGATTAAAATATGTTCCAAGGATAGATTGCTACTTGGACAATATAGCTTGATCGCAGATGTGTGTCATATAACATAATGATAAATCACACTTTAAATAGGAAAAATTATTGAACATAGCTTACACAAATAACACACCCTGATTTAATATAAGCTCAAATATAGGTCAATATCAAGTCATATTGGTTGATATGTATCACCGTATCATCATAAATACCTTGTACAAATGTTTTATTATTATTTATATATATTTAGTATTTTAAAAATAAAAGGATGCGAAAAGAAAGCTACTTTAATAATCGGCTGATTTTGCAATTGGACAATATTTAGTATCGGATATGTTTGTTACGTATTGGCCTGAGTCCCAACTGATATGCTGATATATGTATCGGTCTTTAAATCTAGGAAGCCACTCAAAGTTCCTCGGACCCCAGAATTAGGTTTCACAGCGTGTGTTCTAATAACTCATAAGCGGTTTACCCCTCTAGCTCATGTGATTAAAGCTGTCAGAGATAGGTTTGGCGGCGTGGGTTCTAATAAGTAGATAGATTTACCTGACTTCGAATCAAGGCCGGCCCTGGACCAAGGCCAACTAGGGAAGAGCCTTGGGCCCCGATTTTTAGGAGCCTCCAAATCCTATTTGTCTATTAAAAAATAGGATTTTTTGTTATATAAAAAAATATATATATATCTATAAAGTTAAAGGGCCCCAAATTTAATTACGTAACTCTTACCTGATACCAATTTTTGTATCTTTTCGAGCTAAAATTTTATTTAGAATTTCCATCATTTTCATCACAGTAGTTAATTATTTTCCTTAAAAGTTTATTTGACTGTTTGTGCTCACACGTTTTCTAAAAGCTCCGACGTGTGTAACCCCATAAAACTCGTTGATTGGGTCAGATCAGAGTCCGATGGAGATTTTTTTTAACTCCAATCTTCCACACAAGAGATCTTGAGACCATATACTACCTATCAGACGGTCAGTTTTTTATTCCACATATCACATATGGCATTTCCCCCAAAAGTGCACCTTGTGTGCAATGACACACATCACGCTCAAACGTGATTTTAGGATCATGTTTTAGGAATGTGACATGTGGAATAAAAGTAATCACATGATAGGTGGGAGACATAGTCTTAAGATCCGTTGTGTGGAAGATCGAAGTGAAACACGATCTTCATCTTCTAATCCGACCCAATCAATGAGTTTTAAGAGGATTAGGAAAATCCTTTTTCTACTTGAATTCAGATCAAAATCTCCATGAAGATTTGACCACTCAAATGGTCATATATATAAGTCTTGTTCTATTGGCTTCTATTTAAAAAGTGAAGATTTGACCAAATACTAACTGATCTATTGGATTGGTACATGTATAAATCAAGTAAACCTTGTTCTGTAGGATTTATAAAAGACAATAGGAATTAGGATCAATCTAGAACCATTTGTTACATTTATAGTTTCATCATCATCATCATAATAGTCTTATCTCATCTATTTGGAGTCGACTTTTAGAAAATTAACAGGGTCTTTTTACAACCGTCTGTCAACGTGACACCAACGCCCTCTTCTTTTTTTTCATTAGAACCAACCCCCTCTTTTCTCATCCGAGATTGGAATCGACAATTCCCTCATAAAATTGTTTAAAAATTATTTGATTCGAGAAAAGAAGGTGTATGGTATATGGCTTCCTTCAACATTTTCTTCTATAATTTCTTATATAATCTGAATTTTTTTAATATTACATTTTCTTTTTTTGTTGCATTTTTCCTTTAATATTTACTTGTATTAAATTTTTAGTTACATTTTCAAATTATATATATAATAAAATAGAATATAAGTACTATTTTATAGAAGTCATTACTTGCATACGCTTTTCAAGTGATTGTACCAAATTTTAAAAGAAATACTTGTAAATTTGGCGACCTCTACTATGTAAAAACACCATCTAAACCGTTTGATTTGAAGGTCAAGATTTAAATATATCAATTGCAAAAGATCAGAACAAAATATAATTTTCATCATTTGATTAAAAGGAGTCAAACGCTATTATATAATTCAACAGTTGACTACAATAGATCATATGACAAGTATCGTGTTTTGCTCCAATTTTATGCCTCAGAGATCTATTGATCATGAGCTTCAAATCAGACGGCCCATATTGCAAGTCCACATATCACAAGTCCCAAAAATACCAAGTCTTTCTTTAAATTCGATACAATCACTTGAAAAACTTGTGCAAGTAATGGCTCTCCTATTTTATTTGTCAAAAAATGTATGTAATAAATTTTTTATATATTATACAGTAATATGAAAGAAGGGCCCCATTTTAGAAACTCGCTGGCTTTGGTTCGAATCCCCTTCCCGCCTTGAGACCACCCTAGGGATTTATGTCCTGTGCTGACTCAACATGTACTAATTTAGGATGCGCGTGTGCCCCTGGGATTAGGCGGGTTCTCTACAAGGCTCGAATACCCAAGTTATCAAAAATAAAAAAAAATAAAAAAAAACTTAGAGAAATTTACCCCCTCTAGGGTCACATGATTAATGCTATTAGAGGCCTTTCTCTTGGTTTCCATGCATGGGTTAGGCCCAATTTGGCAACACTTCTCAAAAAAGCGTATTTTAGGAGAAATGTTACATGCAAAGCTCATTTCACCAAAGGGCATAACCATCTCTAGCTAAAACTAGAGTTGTATTGAGGAGTTGTCCCATGCTGCTTCTCACACCACCATTTCCAATATGTGCTGGGCCTTTTTGAGAAGCACACCGTCAAAGTGATATAGATCATAAATAGACAGGGAAATGAGCCAAAAATCTTTTTTTTTTTTTTGAGGTTTAACCATCTGATCTGTGGACTCTAATACTAATTGTCGTTCTTAGTTTTAACAGCCGATGTTAAATTTCTCCAATCGGATGGTTTGAGTTCAATTACAGGCATAATTCTTTCACTAAAACATGTTCTAAATGATGGATTGCCACTCAGACAATTTAAATTGAACTCAAATATGCGCCACATGACATAACCAAAAACCACACTTCTATGGTGTGATAAACAATTCAGTTTTAATGGTATAAGATCATTTAAACACCAGAGTGTGTTAAGCCATTATCCCTTTTAAAATGGGTTTGCCAAACAGGGCCTTAGTAACCAACCGTTCACTCTTACCAGTAAATGGATAATTGATTCGAAAAACATGACATTTGGTGAAACAGGGACATCATATAGATTGCATTCAGTTTTAAAATTATATCAAATGAGATCTCTAGCAGTTAATAAAAGTTATAAGCGCTAATAAAAGAACTAAAAAGATTTAAACAATTGGATAGTAGCAGTTCATTTTGTGGTGCTTTTACTCTACTACACATAATTCCAATCGAAACCCTCTCCCAGTACCGTGGGCTGTGTTTGTGATTGCTCTTTGGAGGTAAAGACGCTTAATCACTCTGAGTCGGTGACCGACTCAGTGAGTGACCGGCGGATTGGCTCAGCACGCTAGTGGTGGCAGAGCACTTTTAGTATAAGACTATAATTGGTTGTAGGTGATCTTAGCTCTTTTGGAGAGTGTATATAAAGTTCCCTTACTATTTAGATGTCTCCAAGTTTAAATTCCTATGTACATAGTCCAAATAGCCCTGTCAAATACCAACACAATAAAAAAATATGAGCAATGTGCATTAGAATCAATCGGAAATTCCTAAAATACATGCACAGGTGCATGAGCACATATATTATCAGTACTCACTAGTACAGGTCACAAAACATTACCTGGAGTATTCCAACAGCAGCAAATTTGTCAGCCATAGCTTTAGCTTGTACTGGGTGCAGCTCCAATGGCTTTAAAAGTGCTTCCACACACTGCGAGCAGTAAAATCAGAATGACGCACCACAAAATCATCAAACACAAATGGAATTATGAGCTCACACCTTTGACGAATTATGAGCTCACACCTTTGACGTAAAGCGCTCATCCCAATATGTGTAACTTAAACCTTCTAGTTTTCCAGTTTCCTGAAGATCCCTTATGAAAATCTTCACTTGCGCTCCCTGATTCAAAGGGGTAACAGATCACAATCAATGAGAGAATGAAATGGAAATGAGTACTGAACATGGTTTTAATTTCGGATCCAATATCGGTACCAGGCAACACCAATACTGGTATCATACTGGAAATACCGGCCAGTAAAAACTATATGAAACCCTAAAATGTTTAATAACCGGTAGATTTTAACCCTTTGGGTTTATACCGGGTCATACGGTCTGGTATCTTTGGTCTTGTCCAATAGGTAAACCATGGTACTGATATAAGAACTAAAAAATAAGCACCTCTAAACTGGATGAACCTTGGAAATCGAAAGGATAGCCAACAATGAAGCCTGCCAATGAAAATTTTGAAACCTGTTCACATGAACATGAGGCACGTACTTATATCAGATTTGGTTATATGAATTCCAATAGCATAGAGTCATCAGTGTGTCATTCTAGGCGATACTCCCAAGAGTTGGTGTGGTAAAGACCAGCGCCTTATTTATCTACTATGCCATTCAGTGGGATAGAAACAAATCCTCATGGTCACAAAAAAAAACAGATTAATATAGATGAATTACTGTAGAGCTTACTGACTCATGAATTGGATGGTCCAGAAAAATAGGCACTGTTGCATTTCAAGTTAGGGCATCCCACCACGCTGTAGGTACTCTTAAATACATTGGTGCCACAAATCATGTTAGTGGCTACCAAAAACTAATATATTGTTAAGTTTGAATTAGCCTAATTATCCAATTAGATTAGCTAGTATCAGTGACCACGTCCATCTGGCACTTAGATTCGTGTATGGAATTGCCATAGAAGACCAGAGTAATGCCATGGTAGAAGATAAGTTGTGTATGTGACCTATAATTGTCAAAAAATATGGATGTGAGCCAGAAGCCAATTTTCTTTTATGCTCTTGGACCCTCGTAAGCATACATACATAGGTGAAGTTACGGGAGAAGTTTTCTGCTAAAAATAGAGATTTATGAAAAAGGTCTAGTTAGAGAATATATAGTCCTACACATCACTCTGTGCTTAATTTGAAAGAGTCAACAAGCTATACATAAAAAAAGTTCCAAAGATGCAGCGTGGATCGTCCTGTATTTATGAAAAAGGGAGATGGAAGAACCCATGTATTGTATATAGATGAAATACATTGTGAGAACTGTGGTCACACATTTGAACCAAGGAATATTGGTTTTGCAATGGAGGTATGTTTCAGGTTTGTTAGACGATGCCACAAAAAAATGAAGCACATTAAATAGACTCACCAATGGAGAAAAATAATTATCTTGATGCCCAAGAGGGAAATTGGCTCACTAATTTCAGTATGTATCAAAGACTGCTAAGGAAGTTGATCTACCTTATTATTTGCAATCTGGCCTAGCCTACTTTATTAGAACACAGTGAATCAGTTTATGCGTGCTGCAAGAGTTTTCCATCTTGAAGCTATATTTAGGATTTGGAACGACTTGAAGTCTTGCTAGGAAGGAGAATACAATAAGCCAATAATAGATATTTTCGTGTTTTAGCCTGTTCTGATGCAGATTAGGTCAGTTTGTGTTTTGCTAGCAGGCCTAGCTCAGGTTTTGTACAGTTAATAGTGAGGAAACTTGGTCATGTGGAAGACTAAAAAGAGTCATATAGAAGGCCCACTTAAAAGGATTTTGTAACTTCTTCATATCAATACATAAGGGTTTTTTAAGTCACTTGTGATCCCTATTTAAACTAACAATGTGAGAGGTCGACCACCATGTTTACAACCCTAATATCTTTTCTCCTCTTCTTCTTTTTCATATCTTTTTCATCCCCAATATTAAAGCCTAAAAAAAACTTTGAGCATATGTTTCGTAATACTTGTTTTCAGCGTGGAAGAAACCAAGATAAAGCACAATCAATGGGAGAAAACAAACATACCAAAGTCTGAAAATCTGTGGCCATCAAATCAATATTTGTTTTGTTTCGTACCAGCACACTGCATCATTAGTTAAAAAGAAATATTAGCAAAGACATGAATTACAAAAATATGTTGAATAGGCAAGAAACCCCAACAACAGAAAGGGGTAAAGAACGACCCTAAATAGGATCACACAAACTAGATGGACAAATGACTGATGTACATCACTTCCAATATGTAAAAAAAAGTCATCTAAAGGAAACTTTTAGATTTCAATTTGCACAAAGCAATAGTAAAAAAGTGGAGTCTTCTGACCCCTTAAGCGACACTTGAATAGGAGAAAAAAACTAAGAACCTTGTTGGCTCGTTCATTCAATGTTATTGCAAATCATTTTCTCTATTGAAAGAGACTTTTGCCGCACCATGCAGTATAATTAAACAAGATATAGCTTCATCTCACAAGAAATACATAATGTAAAGAAGAATAAAACCTATCTAGTCTGAACACATCCACCTATGCCAGATCAAAAGAAAGGTCCGAAGTGTAAGAGATATTGACAGAAAAAGCCAAAACATCGGGGCTACACTCATGTGTTTACTATAAATCTGTAACTAAAAGATTAGGTGCCTATTCACAATATTCAAACATGAGTTTATAGGCTTGGTAAAAGGAAAAGTAGGTGTCCCTTGGTAAAAGGAAAAGTATGTGTCCATGTCTGGAGATTATCACAACAAGCTGAAACTCCAGAAGAGAACAAACGGTGTACTTACTAAGAATATACTTCTTTGCCCGATTAACTAGAAGGGAGAAGCATTTAATGGAATAATGGCAAATGATCGCCTTTAAAAAGATTATCCCATGACCGTCCACTTATTCCTCCATGTGGCACATGATTTGGAGCAATCCAAGTCCTCGAGATGGTAATACAAATGGCCGTTCATATTTTTTAACGGTTGAAATTAAAGTGCACCAATCAGATGATTAGAATCCTCTAATAGGCGTGATTTTTTTGTTGTGACGTGTCAATAATGGGATGCTATTGAACTACTTCAATTTATCGAACATGTGAGCCATGGGGCATGAAAGTGAACAGTTATTGGATAATTTGTTTAAAGGCGGTCATAAGAGTTGGCCCTATATAAAAATTAGTGACTACAACCTACTTGACTAACCGTATAGTTCCCTTTATCACTTAATTAAAATTGGTCACCATACTTGAGTTTAGGTGCAAGGATTGTGGTTAGGTTTAATGGTATTAGGACTAGATTAGTGGTATTAGGTTCATGCCTTTCAGGGTTAGAGAAGAAGCCGAGATTAGGGTTAGAGAAGAAGACGAGAGGAGAGTGACAAGGAATCAAGGCAAATGGCTTAACATTAGGAGCTGCCCCCAGCTCCCTTTTAATATTAAAATCAACTAAAATTGCATAGATGCCACTAATAAGTAGTGGATATTGGTGTAAATAGTATATAGTACGACATAATAAGGGTATAAGAGTATCACTGTTTCCATTGTAAAGGGTATTTTTGTCATTCGGTATCAATATAAAGGCCGTTAGGGACACACTAACTAGGTTATTTGACTCTCTCTCTCTCTCTCTCTCTCTCTCTCTCTCTCTCTCTCGCCTTCTTGCTCTCTAACCCCCCAACCCTGGCTGCCACCATTCACAAGGGAATTAATTCCCATTATAAGGAAAGGGGACCAGATATTCTCGATAAGGTGGACATAGAGAAGGCTTATGACTATGTGCATTTGAGATTTCTAGATTATATGCTTGATCGGATGGGATTTGGCCAAAGATAAGAAGGGTAGGATGAAAGCCTCCTATGTTTCAGCTTGGTTTTCAATCATGGTGAATGGGTCCCTCAAGGGATATTTTAAAAATACTCTATGGCGGGGGATCCGTTATCCCCTTTCCTTTTTAACATTGTGGGATAAACCCTTAATAGACTGTTTGAGAAAGGGGCCGAGTTAAAACTCCTTCAAAGGTGTCAAGGTAGCCAGAGATAGTCCTTTGATATATATATATATATAAAATGTGACTTAAGTTGTGAGTCTCTCAAGTCACGATGTGACTTAAGGTGTGAGCCGTCCATGTCACGATCAAACATTGACCACACACGACATGAACAGTCTGATGACTCGAGGCATACACAATCCAGGAAGTATGTCATTTCCTTAACAGGAAGGGGCGGATCGCATATGCCATCATGGCATACACAATCCAGAAAGTATGTCATCGCATACAATTGTATGTCATGGCATACCATCGCATATGCGATAGTATGTCATCGCATACAGTGTATGCCATGGCATATTTCTCCAACATTTTTTTTTTTGCTTTTAAGCTTCCCCAAGCCCTATTAATAGGGGGTTTCTCTTCCTAATGCATGCCACAACTCTCAAAGGAATGTTTTGAGTCTCTTTCCTTCTCTTTTGTATGGTCCACTTTATTTTTATACTATGTGGATTTATTTTTTATATTTTCCCTTCTAACTTATGGGTTATATACTTATAATATATACTTTTATTTTTCATTCTAAACACTACAAATTAATAGAGCACAAAATTAACACAAACATATTACTTTTCAATATGGGGAACTTTGGCAATTTTTAGGTTTTTTTTTTTTTTAAATAAAAAAATTATGCCATAGCATTATGGCATATGTGACCCCGCATATGCGATAGCCCTATGCCATCGCATAGGGTCGCATATACCATTTGACTACATTGGTTGGAATCTATTGTCGTTGACATATATGGGCGTATCATTGGGAGTGGAGAACTCGAATGCTAGTAAGTGGAAACCAGTCATCCAGAGGTTTGACAAAAAAGTTAGCAGTGTGGAGAAAACCTTTTCTAAGCAGGAGGTAGGCTAGCGCTTCTAAAGTACTCTCTCAAGCCTTCCAATCTCTTATATATATATATATATATATATATATATATATATATATATATATATATATATGTGTGTGTGTGTGTGTGTGTGTGTGTGTTTAGCTATCCAATGGGAAATTTTTTTAGGAGCAGGATGATAGTGAGGAAATTTCACCTTGTAAATACAGAGGTGCTTGCTAAGATGGATGTAGGACTGGGCATCCGGAGTGTCAAAGAAATGAACATGACTCTTCTTGGAAAGTGGCTGTGGCGAATAGGGATTGAAAGAGATAGCCTATGGGTGCAGGTCTTTGCCAATAAATGCAGTATTCAAGTAAATGGTTGGGAGATAAATAGCAAAATAGGCTATAGGGGCAAGGTAGTTAAGACGGTGTGGCAAGGTCATGGCGAAAAGGCTCGCTACCCCATAGTGTGGTCATAGTGAAGCCATGGCGAGGCTATTCATTATTATAATTTTTTTTAAAAAATATTTTATCTGTTAATTAATAGTATTTTTTTATTTTTTTATATAAGAAAAAAAATATAGGAAGAAAAAAATTCTACAAAACCATCATACTTTGATTCTAATATTGAGGATTTCATGTTCTAGGAATAAACAAATATCAATAAATACATATCAAATATAGAATATCAACAAATTTGCACCATGGTAAGTATAAATAAATAAATATGAAATATCAACAAATATAATATATTAAAAAATATGAAATATTAAACACACATGCGGTAGTATCGCAGACACTGAGGTTTCCGTGACGCTGGTGTTGGTAGCTGTTGTGACGAAAGAGTGAGGGAGAGAGAGAGAGAGAGGATTTTGTAACTTATAAGTTGAGATTTTGACACTTGTAAGTTAACTTTTATAACTTATATTATAAAAAATGTCATAACTTATAAGTCTTATACGTTATTATCTAAAAAAATAAAATAGTGTGCATAGCGACGCCATAATGTTATTCTGCCATAGCGACGCTATGACGTCGCTATTTAGCCATCATAGCTATTTGATTATCTATGACGTTTCTCATTGCCATTCATGGCAACGCCATAGTGAGGCAATAGCGTGGCTTTGACAATCATGTATAGGGGTTCAGTCTGGTAGACGGGGGGTTTGCTCATTCAAAGAATCTTCTTATCAATGCATTTGGTTCAATTGGGGTTCGAGAGGAGAGGAATTAGTTTTTGGAGAGGTGTGGGTTGGAAATGCAGCTCTTTCAGTGGGTTGGAAATGCAGCTCTTTCGTATCACAAGTAATCTAAATGCTTCCAATGCAAGCTTGAAATGGCATTAAGGGTGGGGCTGAGTTGTGGGACATCCGAATAAGGTGAAATTTGAGAGATAATGAGTGCCTAATCTCATCGAAAGTTGTGTGCCTAATCGCTGGAGAGAAGATAAACACATATGGTTTGTTGGAAAAGGGTATTTTTCCTTTCAAATATTTCTACATTTTTCATCGGCGTCAACCCCATTTTGCTCACAAGTGGTGCCTATTTGGAAGTTTGGCTCCTCTCAAAGTGCTTTTCATCAAATAGATTTCCGCTTAGGGTCGGATTCTCACTATAAATTAGTTGTGCAATAGGGGTATGGCTATTTGAAACTGAGCTGTTCTGCCATGATGTTACATAAAGTGTTGGCCTACTCATGCATTGTAATGTGGATCTTTCATCTTTGATTTCTTTGGAGTTATTTGGTGAATGACCAAAGTCCTATGGGGAGTTCCTTGTTGCTTGGGATAATGGTTCTTTTGGTAATGAAAAACAAATCCTCCGGTGTGATTTTTCTGTTGGTTGTTATGAAAGCCATCTGGTTAGAGAAGAATGGCAGAATTTTTCGTGATGTCCAACGGCTGCTGGCTATGTTGACAAAATCTGAAAGGGATTGGGGCTATTTCTGGGGCTTCAGTGTTGGCGTGAGGCAGTGTTCGAGTCTAAGAAATAGCTTGTTTCAATTTTGGCTGATATGGAACCAAGGCAGGTTGGCTCTCGAGTTGCCCCTGCCTTATTTGGGAGTTTTGAGGGGCTGGCATGTTGAGGGTCGGTTTCCTGTGTCCGTGTTTTTGGAGTTTCAGCTGTTAGCTGCTTAGGCTTGTGTTTTTGTGCTCTAGTTTTTCGTTGTAGCTCAAGTTTGTATCTCTTTCCTTTATTCTCTATTAATAAAATTGCTTTTCTTGATTAAAAAAAAAAAAAAGTTGTATAGAGAAGTCAAAGGGGAAGCACTAGTTATCTTATGAAAGGGACTGCAAATAGGAAGTCAATAGATGTCAAACTAATAAAAGAAGAAAAGAAAAAGGGGGACATGGACACCTAAAGGCAAAGTCCCCCCCACCCACTCCACCCCACCACCCACCACAAAAAAAGGGCACTGTGGGGGTGATGGCATCAATATGATGTCACCACAAAAGGAGTTGAGATCTCCATCTTAAGAACTAATGTTCTCACTTATTTTGTTTGTCAAGAATTTTGTTTTATGCAATTAACGTGCCTTTTTCATTAATATTGTTGTAAGCAGACCTGCTCTTACTTCTTGCTTCGTTTCATTCTCCTCTTTTATACTAAATCATAGTTATTCTTAAGTAAAAGAACATAGGTTTGCATCAGTCCAGGACATCAACATTCTCATTAAAAAAAAAAAGACCAAGATTTCAAGGAGAAGAAATGTAAAATGTTTTTGAAAAATTCTTTAGTTGATGGATGGAATCTGAATACATGTTTCAAACACATTTAAATGTGCATTGCAGCATTTAAAAAATAAAAGTAATATAGCATGACCAGCTGATAAAAAAGCAAACAAGACTTTTAACAATTGTCCAAGCATTTAGTTCATAACATAGTTCAATTGAAAAATCAGAATTGTGTTTCCTTATCATGAGTTTTTATATTTCTCATCCACCACACTCATCCACTGGAACACATCGAGCAGGATTAATGAATTGTTCAAGCAGTGATGTTCTTTTTGCACTTACAGATTATAATGTCATGCATGCATAAGTTTCTCACTGATGTCCACAAATAAATTAACATCATGAACAAAATTCAATGTCACACCATTCAAAAATTGCTGTGTACCTATTGCGAATAATGAATTGGCAATAACAAAATTTTAATTGAACAGAAGAAACATGAAACAGCAAGAATAATGTCAAATCAATGATTAAAATATTTACATTTTATGCACAAAATTTTATACCTCAAAGGCGATGCAATTTTATTAAGAGGATCTGAAACAGCTAGCCCAACATATTTATTTCCAACATCTAATCCAAGCAGCCGCCCCTGTTCCAATGTGTTTGTCTTCATCTTCAAGATATGTTGGAACAATTCAAGTGGATTCACAAACTTCATCTATAAGTCCATAAAAGTTATTGTCACATTTTATATCTTTCAAAGGAAAATGCTACTGTCAACCAATAACAACATAACAAATAGTGGTCACTGCAGGCTTGTATTTAATTTTTTATTTCCATCATAAGAAGAGATCAAGAGGCACATGATCTGAAAATTAATAATCATTTTGTTCATGCAATTAAAAAAGAAAATTTTCAAAATAATCACAGCTACCAAGAAAGCCTCCAGTGATACTCCATTACAAATATATTATCGAGCTCCCATCCAAGAATCCGTGGAAACTACCACATCTAAAATGCCTAAGTAGAATATGACAAGACTACAATAATAATCTGATCCATCAGATGCAAACATGTCATTCATTTTAAAGCATCTGGGCATCATATCACCAACCATGAAGCAGATCATGCCAATCTCCTGAATATAAGATACAGATTTCAGATTAGCATTTATGATATGATATGATATACAGATGTAGGAAGGGGATTCATAAGGGCCCACAATCTTTTGTCTGTACAAATATATTAAAATTTAAAGAAATATAAATTTTTAATTTGAAAAATGCAAAAATAGCACCTACAATTTAGTTTAAATTATGATGAATCGAAACCGTCTATAGTGGTCTTAATGAGAGTGTTATTGTCACTAGTCCTTGTTTCATAGAAAGCGCCTCAATAAATACACTTAAAAGACTCATTAATGATTGAACTGAAAAATGTGTAATGAAAAAAACATATATCAAAAGCTGATGTCGCAATCAAATGAGAAATGATAACAATCGCAGTAGCAAATATCAGACACTGATATGTATTACAATGTAAGAACAAAACAAAGCTATAATGTTTTTTTCCATCCATGAACAAGTTCCAAAAAAACTCTGCTATATACCCCAAAATTCAGCACATATCAGTTTCCCTAAAATTAACTGTGCCTATGACAGTCCCAATCCAAGATGAATAAAGAGGAGGGTTAGCATCACATTGGGAGCCATCCACCTGCAATGGAGCTCAATTGTTGCGAGAAGTAGCCAAGGGTCGGCTAGGCGTCACCAAGAAGAGACCCACAACATGGGCGTCTAGTTGTTATGAATAGTAGGCAAGGGTTCCCACATGCAAATGGGCGGGTGCAAGTAAATAAGTTACTCTGAAAGTTACATTTGGCATCCTAGAACATGACTACAATGACATAAATGAGTTAATGGAGTCTATGAAGAGGATTTTCATGACTTTCTTCCAAGAGTTTTGGCTTAATTATCGAAAAAATAAAAGACTTTCTTCTACGAGTTGGAGTTGAAGTGAAGATGAGGCTAGGGACCTTTGGGATGAGCTTATGTCTTTCTCCATGAATGCGTAATTTTAAGAATCGGGTGGGAATTGTAATCAATAGAGTTTAAAAGGGGAATATAGGTCAATCAACATAATAATAGGCTTAATGAAAGAAGTTAAGAAACTTAGTTTGGATGTAGTTGATGTATGTAGTAACAAGAAAGGATAAAATTAAAAACACACTCAATAGGAAATTATTTAGGATTGACTCCAATAGAAGAGGAAATTAAAGGATGCCGGCAGAGATGGTTTGGGTATGTCTAATAGAGACCTAAAACTGCCCTTGTACTAAAAATTAAAACGATAGGACAAGGAACGAGAAGAAGAGGAAGATAGATAAAGACTTGGACAGTTATTAAGAAACAACATGAAGGCTTATAGAGCAATGGAGAGTTTAGCCCTAATTAGAATTTGAGATTATCATAAGCTTACTTGGCACATAGCTTTGTAAGCAATTAAAATTTAAAAATCCCTTAGGTCTCGTTCAGGTGTTTCCTATTTTTCCCAGAAAAGCTCAGATTCTTGGGCACTCAAATTCCTGACAGATTCTTAGCAGACTTGGATTCTTGACTTTTCCCATATGCGTTCTTAAGTTACTTAGATTCTTGACTTTTTTTATAAAAGATGAAAATCCTTTGTTTTTAAGTTCCTCTCAGAAAATCTTTAGAATCCATTCAATCAGTCGTTATGCTATAACCGTAAAAACATGATCGAATCATCGGCTTATATGTTGTACTTGGATTTCACTCAAAATTTACGGGCAAGTAATCGAAATAGGGCTGAACATATTTGACGGAGTCTTTTTCGGAATCTGATTTAATGGCCAATACTTTTAAAAGGGACCACTAATATGGTGACGGAGTCACCATATCGGGGTTTGGCAATAGTTCAACGAGGATAAAATTCATTAAAATCCGACAAATCCGGGAAGTTCGGGGAGATATTCAAAGGAAAAATCGTGAGAAAAAATAAATAAATAATATTTAAATTTATAAAAATATATTTATTTCTATTAGTTTGTCACAATTTTTAGAAAATTTTCAAATTTCGGGACTTATTCAGGAATAATCCAATTTTTCTGATCAGGCAAATTTTCGAATAGTTCAAGATTAAGACACGTAGCATGTGTTGCTATGTGGACTTCTATAACAACGTGTGACAAATAATGTGTGGCATCTTGCAACCGCAAGACGCATACTTTCCATGATGCACCTCCATCATCAGCTATTAATTCGCAGTCGCCCTTCTCAACCCTCAAAACACATCAAGCTTCCAAAATATTTGTTCCCATAGTTATTGCCATATATAACTATATATGGCAATAACTATGGGAACAAATATTGTGACAAACTAATAGAAAGTATGCGTCATGGAAAGGACCATACCAAGAAATGATCTCACTTTGACGGTATTTTTTTCATAATACGACTCTTACAAAGACCATACCAAAAAACTCATATTCCTATATATGAAATTATTATAAACTCATGAAAATGGATACATGGAGACAAACTATTTTGAAGTCAAGAAGGGACAAACTATAGCTTATATAATATACTAATCTGAGCTAATCTACTATATGATCAAATTAGTCATGTAATATATGTGTTGACTAGTTGACAATCAGACAGTGCAAGATAGACACATTAGATGAGTATAGATGGCTCGATTGGGTGAGTAGCACAAGATATCCGACAAAGGTATTACATAGGTTCGAAGCTCAAGTGGCTGGAGACACTTGTTGGGCATGCGCCAACAATAAAAACAAGTGGTTGACCCCACAAGATGTGGGAGAGGCTTTGAATATTATATATAACTTTGATGTTGTGGGTTTTACCAAAAGACAAAATAATGTATGGAAGAAGAGCTCTTGAGAAACACATCTTGTCTTCTTCAAGACCCAACATATGTTCACATGCTTGCAAACCAAGGCCAGCAACACTTCCTCTAAAAATCCCAATCAAAGTTTTGCAGCCGCAAGGAAGGCTTCACAACCGTATCAACAACTCAAGGCAAGATTCTGCTCCTTATAAAATCTAGGGAATGCAAGTATCTAATCCATTTAAGACCTAGAATAATGCATGCAGAAAGTGTAGAGTAACCAATCTGATGTTTTGAATGACTTCCATCTTATGTTCATTAGTTTTTTTTTTTTTTAAATCATGGATGAATGCCAGATTTGATTTTTATACTAATAATAAGGTTGCTTGATTCACAGAATGAAAATTCAGAAATTCTTGGAGGGTATGTTAGTTGGTCCTCCACTTTGAGAATTATCCCTGTTTAGACGAAGAAAGGAGTAAGTTGGTTGGGGTCTCGAAGTCAAGAAGGGAGCTGAGCGGTATCAATATGACCGTTGGAGAAGGCTTAATCCAGTGTGCATCTTTTGGTATTATATAGCACTGCAACTCAGAATATGATCTTTTCCGCTCAAATTACTCCGACTGCTACATGTCCATGTCGCTGTCGCTCAGAAAAACAAGTGGGTGGGTCCCACGGCAACTCGCGAACAGCAGATTGTCTCCGATTTACTCAAATTTTGCTCCGATTCTGAGTTTTAACTCAGAATCCGAAAGAATTTTGGCTCTCGAACGGGGCCGTAGTCGATGTTCATTGTTCTTCGCCTGCAAACCCATCTTAACTGTCAAAATGGGGAGTCTGCACTAGGCAAGGTTCATGCTCTTTAAATAGAACACGAGCTCTATAGCAGCTTGACGCGGGAAAACGACCCTAAATTACGTGAATGCCCATGAAATGCTAATTTGCCGAAATTAAACTAATTAATTAAACAATTAATCATAAATTAAAATAATACCTTAGGGTTTCATAGGGTTCCGCTTAAGTGACCATGCTTGATTCACGTAGGGCCCAAGTCGACACGCGAGATCTGTTAGGAAATGCGGAAGAAGCGATCCTAGAGATAGAATTTTAGCTTCGTCTAGGTTGGGGCGTTAGATGGTAGCTCGCGGTGGAATCGGTAGTTCCCTACTAGAGCTTTTGAATTGAGGTGATTAACAGCACAAATCGAACAATCTCAAACTCAACAACGGTCATGAATCGACGGGCTCAGATCGAATTCGATTCACAAGGATGGACATCAAGGTTGCACAAGATCTAAGGTTTGGGATTGGAACAATCAATTAAAAAGGGGAAATTTTGGTGCAAGAGAATGATAAAAATTGGGGAAAATTAAACAATAACAAGAAGTAAAGAAAAGATCAAAGATAACATGGGCATCACACCCTTGGCCTCACACCAAACCCACATGGGTAAGAAGATTCACTCTTCAAAGTTCATAGTTCATCTCAAGCTCAAAATGCAATGCACTTTCATTAATTTTCAACAGCTGCCCAAAAATGGCTTACAATTAACCTTTTATATCAAGTATCCAAAAGTTCTAACCCTAAAATAGAAAAGAACAAAATTACCCTAAAAGGTTAACCTAAAAGCTCTAAAAAACAAAAGAATAAACAGGCCCAAATCGAGCAAGCACGTCACTAGACTCGCTCGAGCGGGTTTGGTTCTCGCTCGAGCGGGAATCTTAAAGGGGTCGCTCGAGTGACAACCAAGATTCGCTCGAGCGAGTTTGACTGAAAGTTTTGACTTTGATTTCACCCACATTCTTGCGCGAGCGAGTTTTGGCCGAAAATCTGACGTTTCTGGAGCATTCTCGCTCGAGCGAACCTGGGCAAGGGCTCTCCTTTTGGGCTGCTCCTTAAGGTCTTTCCTCGATGGATCTTGGTGCTCCATTGCTCCTCCGTTGCCTCTTCTTCCGCCGGTACACCTTGTAAAGGCCTAAAACCTAGATGATCGGTGTCAGTGTCCTCATCAATTCTCCTAGACCCAAAAATGTTTTATCACTAATGAAACTGGCTCGTGGCATTGGTCAGTTATGGCTCCTTCGTCGTTTCTTCTACCGCTGGTACACCCTGTGTGGCCTAAAACCTAAGTGGTCGATGTCGGCATCCCCATCAATTCCCTCAGACCCAAAAGTTTACATCTCCGATGAAACACGCATGTAATACTAGTCAAGTGTATCAGGACCCGAATGGTGGAACTCCTTGCAACTAACCCAAGCAATCTCGGCATCCAGTGACGAATGATCATCACCTCGGTCGATTGTATTGGGGCACACAGGTAAACCTCTTCTCGATGAACCCAATAACCCGGCTTGCCAACCCACTCCACTAAATATTTTTGAAGTTTCCCATTAACTCTTTCGAATCCGATGAAGTGTGATCGTGATATCGGTCGAAACTACAGGAACTCAAGCGGCGAACTCTCTCATGATTGGCCCATGCACTCTCGGAAGTCGACTTACCAACCCTCTTCATCTAATAGACTAGAAACTCTCTGTAGCGGGTGAATGCCACAAGATCATCCGAGATCTTCTCAATGACATTGCTACTCAACTTGTTCGGAGGAGGAACAAATAGGAGTTGTGGGATCAGGATTGGTGCACAAAGAAAGGACGTTTGAAAATGATCTCTAGGAAGTGGGGTTGAGCCTAGATGAGGAACTAGGTCTTCCACATTGAGTGTTGAACCAACCCCCATACCTTGAGGTAGCTCAAGCACATATACCTTAGGCCCACTCCTTTCGACCATCCTAAAAGATTCGGCAATGCAGTTATGGAACTTCTTCGGGATCCCGATGGAAATCATTCAGGCCTAACCCGAACCACTTCATGACCACTTATTTGGATTTCCTTGAATCTCATAGGTAAACCCACCCATAATTTGGAATCTCCATTGCACAAATTAATTTTAAGCGTAATTTCGGCATGCAATGCAGAATGAGACTCAAAACTTGACTCACAACAAGACTCGGAATGTAAAGCAGTATGCAACTCGAGACTATGATGTGTATATGTATCTATGGACTCGATACTCTCACATGCATATGACGCTAACGACTCACATGTAGTGGACTCTACCAACACTAGTGACTCATGTGCAGTGGACTCTGGCAACACTAGTGACTCATGTGTGATCGAATCAAGTGACACTAATGGCACATGTAGACTTGACTCAACGAACTCCAATGACTCATGGGTAGGTGACTTGATTGGCTCGTGTGTGCTCGGTTCAACCAGCACCAAAGACTCAAGTGCACTCGACTCTACAAACAACAAGGACTCGTGTATAACTGACTCCATGGGCACTAAAAAATCATGTGTAAGTGACTCATTCGAATCGTGCGTGGGTGACTCAGTTGGCTCATGTGTGAGCGACTCAACATCATTACTCACAACGAAAATAAAAGTATCCTCAATGCAAGCTAAACTTTCTCCGATTTCCTCTTCACTCACCACGGTACTAGGGTCATACACAATCTCTTCCACTTTCACATTTTCCGACTCCTTATAACTCTCTTTTAATCAATAAATTTTGAGCGAAAATTTTTGTGAGGCATTGATATGCAAAGTGTCCAAATCCGTGACACTTGTAACATTTGTTGCGACCACTAGTTTTGGGGCTCTCAACAATCGCTCCTTTCCTGTGCTCGATTTGGGGATTCGGAGGAGTAATCATGGGTTTCGATGGTTGAACCCCAAAATTATCTCTTTAGTGTAGGTGTTCCTTGACTCAAATTGAGTGTGTTTATGACACTTGTCCACCTTAGCTTCTAAACACCGTAGAAGGTGGCAGTGTGTGAAAGGAGCATACTTCTCGGTAAGTCACTCCTTCATGTCCTTCCATCGTGTGATAGGCTTACTTCAAAGTGACTCGCCTCAAAACTCTACATTAGCCGAATAGGTTTTGGCATGGCTCACCAACCTCGTCTTGGCTAACTCAACCTTACACTCATCCAATACATCATACGAGCCAAAATATTCCTCTATGCTAAAATACCATCTCACAAAGGATTTAGGGTTCGCTGTAGCCTCAAAATCCGGGACTTTGACTTGAATAGACCTTAGAAATTTTCTATCAAGATCATATTCGATTGCACAATGATAAGAGTGTGCCCTAAGTCTAATCTCATCACGACTTTCGGGACTTCGTCTAGGATTTGGAGTGTAACGGCTTCCTTGTTTGGCTAGTTCCCTCTCATTCATCGCGATCATAATGGCTTGGATGCTCCTAAGAACATCGACAATCTCACTCGTACCCATGGTGATCACGACACACTAAACAAGGGAGAGAGCTACGATGAATAAGCAACTATGAACCAAAAGTAATTGAATAATTTTAACAAACACAAGGTGAGCACACAAATATGAACTACACATCAAGTGAGTAATTTTAATAAACACAAGATGTGCACACAAATAAACACACAAATGTTACTAGACAACGAGTGAGTAATTTTAACAAACACAAGGTGTGCATACAAATGAACACACAAATGTGACTACACAAACGACATCAAAATGACATGCACATGTGAATCAAAATGAATGGGGACTTCTGTCAAACACTAGACGTGCACACTAATGAACCCAAATGAAATAAAATGCAATAAAATTAAAATGACATGCAAATATACCCTAACCTAGAACCTAAGCTTGGATACCAAAACTGACGCGGGACAAAGACTCTAAATTACATGAATGCCCATGAAATGCTAATTTGTCAAAATTAAACTAATTAATTGAACAATTAATCACAAATTAAAGCGATACCTTAGGTTTCGTAGAGTTCCGCTTAAGTGACCATGCTTGATTCACGTAGAGTCCAAGCCGATGCGCGAGATCCGTTAGGAAATGCGGAAGAAGTAATCCTACAGATAGAACTCTAGCTTCGTCTAGGTCGGAGGGTGTAACGACCCGACTTTCCCACACAGGATTCTGGGAACACCGAGTCGGTAGATACTTAGTACATCAATACATATGCGGAAAATCAAAGGAGATATAATAAATGGCAGTAAATAAATGATTTCATTGTCCTGATGAACATAAACTGAAATACAACTAAATCACCGGTGACGGCCGTACGTCACGCAAACATTGGCGTGCAATATGTATATAGAAAGAACTGATTCAATTATCCTACTAAAATTGCTTAAATGTACCAAGTCCAAAATAAACTCGACTACGAATAATAGTCTTCGGGATGAAGATCTTTTTCTTGCACAAAATCAGGATCTTCCTCAAGTTTAGGGTCCTAACTAATATCTATACCTGTGACACAATGTCGAGATGAGCTAACAGCCTAAGCTCAATAGGAAAAGTTCAATACCAAATTACATTTCATCCAATCAATGCATAGATTCAATGACTAATTCAAAAACATTTTTCATATCAAAACAGAATTTGAAAGATCTTGAGTTTGAAATCACATAATCTGAAATGGAGTTTCATATAAGATTTAATAGTGCCATTTCTTAAGTGTCACATGAGTATCTATTCAATTTATTCATTTTCGCATTTTATACGCAACTTCTTAGTTCATGTATGACTTAAATCCATAACTTAAAAATCCCCAACGCAAATATAGTGTTTAGAGTCTCTGATAACCGATGGGAATCCCCTCCTAACCATCGTCGTTCACTGAAGAATTTTTCTAAGTGCCCAAGCCCTTACGTTGTGAGGGATACTTGTGCGGTTCAAAGGACCATCAAAACGGTTCAAGAGTGCCAAAGTACAGGATTCGTTCACATTAACCTCAAATCATATGCAAGTTCTAATACATAGTAAGGTGTTCTCAATTCATAGATAGTTCTCATTCTATTCCAAATTCAAAGTTCAAGGATTCAATATTCAGATCAATATTCGATTCAAAGGGTTCGATATTTCAAAAGATTCAATGCTTCAATGCGAATTAATATTCAAAAAGATTTCAAATATTCACATGTAATCAGATTCAATAAAGTCAAATTCAATTTCTAATGATCACAGATTCAATTCAATTATTCATTAAAATCTATGATTCAAAGTCTAAAATATAACTATGCATTGAAAATCCCCTACCTTGATTTCCAATTTCGCAAGGAAACGAGCAAGATGACTTCTCCGAGGTACGTCTGATTCTCTCCTCTACAATGTACACAATAGTGATCTATCAATGGTCAATTCAAATAAACATGGTCAATCAACTCTACTTGAGATCAAAAGGTCGAGAGAGGGAAACTTGATTGAAGACAATTCCCTCTGCTCTTTCTGTTCACAGCTCGCTGTCCTGAGGTGACGATGAGTTGTGGCTAAGATAACAGCTCGTTGTACTATGACAGCGAGCTGTGGATGTCAGTAATTCTCTGGTTGTGGTGTTCACAGCTCGTTGTGGTGACGCAACAGCGAGCTGCGGCTGTAACTATCTCAGCACATTTCTTAACACTGACAGCGAGTTGTCGTCTTCTGACAGCGGGCTGTGTATAATTTAAGTTCTCTGATTATGGGGTCCACAACACGCTGTGGTTTCCATGGCAGCGAGCTGTTCTTGGATTTACTTCCCTATGTTCCCCAGTGACAGCTCGTTGTCCCTTTGTAACAACGAGTTGTGACCTAATTTAAGGGTACAATGTGATTTTCGAAATGCTTTTCAAAGGTGTTAATTTTTCTCCCAGTGACAGCGAGCCGTGGGTACTTCCACAACGAGCTGTCATAGATGTCAGCAAGCTGTCATTATCGTTTTCAAGCTCGGAAGTTTGTCTCTTGATGTCGGTTGTCAGACAACGAGTTGTGAAACTTTTAGCATCTCATTGTGACTCAATGGCAGCGAGTTGTGGGTACAATCACAACGAGCTGACATTTTCGTCTTCCGAATTGAATACTTTAATGCGATTTTAAAATCCTTTGAAAGTCCCTAAGGTTCGAAACTAAGGTCCGAAAATTAAACACAAACCTCAAAATACGTAAACGGCAATTTCTAGAATAAGATTCAATATTACAATTTAGATAACCTAACGGGATTTACCTCTTGAAGCATGAACCTGTGAATCGACGGTGATCTATCGGCACTCCACGCGTTTGTTCAAGTTTCCTTCTTCTTCTTGGTCGTAGAGATAACGATGATCAAGGTGTCTTATGGAAGAATACCTTAATGATCTTAGTGAGGTCGAAGAAGAAGACTGAAGGAGATGAGTGGTGACGGCTAGGGTTTCGTGAGAAAAAGAATAAGAAGAGATGGGGGCAGTTAGGGTTTTTCTTACGGCTCTAATTTTAAGAAGAATTCTTGAGAGTTTATGATTTAGGTTTCTACGTAAGTACTTTTTTATAACTTATTGGGGGTCATTCGGTATTGGGCTGACACACCAATGTAAAGTGTATAGGCTTTTATTTCAAGTTCCAAAAATAGGGTTTTAAAGGCTACACCAAGGCTTGATCCTTAGACCTCTAGTCTACAATTCAAGCCTCTAACCACCATGTTATCACGTAGCTTGTGTAATTAGTGACAAAATTAATTATAAGTGTCTTTTAAACCTAAATGTGCATCTTAAGTTTAAAATGTCTTAAAAATTCAAGGTAGTGTATGCCTTGTTAAAGACAAACATTTAATTGGGCCCATTAGTGCTTGGAAATGCAAGTTACATTCTTCCCCCGTAAAAGAATTTTCATCCTCGAAAATTGACGTACCTTATTCGAAGAGATGTGGGGGTATTGGTCACAAATCTCTATTTTGTGTTCCCAGATGGCCTCAGCGGTTGAGTAATTTCGCCACCGCACTAGTACGAGTGGGATCCGTTTGGTACGCAAGGTTTATTCCTTACGGTCCAAAATCTGTATCGGTTTTTCCGCTATGGTCATATCATCTTGGAGCTCGATGGGCTGATAATCCAAGATATGCATTGGGTCCTTTACGTATTTCCTCAACATGTATATATAAAATATGTTGTGCATGCTCGAAAGTTGCGGCGATAAGGCAATCCAATATGCAACTTCGCCGACCAGCCCCAATATCTTAAAGGGTCCGACGTACTGTGGGCTTAGTTTTTCATGTTTCCCGAATCGCATCATGCCTTTAGTAGGTGAGATCTTGACGAAGACGTTGTCCCCCTTCTGCAAAGAATGCATGTCTCAGTAATGCATATAGCTAACCGGGGAAACAAAGTAAATAATTGTACCAAGTTTACCTGAAACTCGACATTCGTTCTTTTGAGGTCAGCATAGCCATTTTGTCGACTCTGTGCAACCTTAATCTTTCACGGATCAACCGAATTACTTCGGTTGTGCTTTCAATGATCTCTGAGCCTAATAAGAATTTCTCTCCGATTTCGTCTCAATTGAGCGGAAACTTGCATCTCCGACCATATAATACTTCGAATGGGGCCATCCCAATACTTGCCTGATAGCTATTGTTATAGGCAAACTCGATCAGCGGTAGATGTTTGTCCCATGATCCTTGAAAGTCTAACATGCAAACATGAAGCATGTCTTCAATAATCTGATTCACCCTAATCTGTATGAGGATGGAATGCCGAATTAAAGTCTAGTCTCGAGCCCATTCCTACTTGGAATCTTTACCATGGATCTCTGTCCAAGATGATGCTAGCAGGGATGCCGTGTAATCTAACTATTTCCTTGAGATACAATTTTGCAAGCTGACTGGCTGTATACTTCATGTTGTACGGTAGGAAGCAGGCATACTTGGTTAAGCAATCAACGATCCTTTCACGGTTCTCGGTAATCCAAGGATGAAATCCATGGACATAGCTTCCCATTTCCATTCAGGTATCGGTAAAGGTTACAATAAACCAAAGGGGTTCCGATAGTCAACCTTCACTTGTTGGCATACTAAGCATCTTGACAAATTCTGCTATTTCTTTCTTCAAACCTCCATCAAAAGCTTGGCTTTAGGTTATGGTACATCTTTGTGCATCCGGGGTGGATGGCATACTTTGACTTGTGGGCTTCTTCTAAGATCATGTGTCGAAGGCCGGTATTGGCCGGTACACACAGTCGGCCTCTAAAGAGAAACGATATGTCCTCCCTGATAGAGAAATCAGGCCTATTCCTCCTAGTCACATCCTGTCTGATGGCCATAACGTCCTCATCGGTCATTTGTAGTTCGCGGATATTATCGAAGATCGGTGGTCGAATGGTAATATTTGCCATTAAGACTCCTGAATCCTCAACATCGAACCTCGTATTGTATAGGGATATATCTTCGAACAAACGTCATCTGTTTATTCTCATAATGAGATTTGCCAGTTGACCTGATATTTTCGACTCAGTGCATTTGCTACAGCATTAGCTTTCATCGGGTGGTACTGAATGGAGCAATCATAATCCTTGAGGAATTCCATCCATCTTCTTTGCCTCATATTCAAATCCTTCTGAGTGAAAAGATATTTAAGGCTCTTGTGATCAGTGAAGATTTCGAAAGTTTCTCCGTAGAGATAGTGCCTCCAAATCTTTAAGGCAAAAATGACTGTTATCAGTTCTAAGTCATACATCGAATAATTCTTCTCGTGATCCTTGAGTTGTCGAGAACCGTAAGCAATGACCTCTTCGTGTTGGTTGAGTACACAGCCCAAACCATTGTGTGATGCATCAATGAATACTACGAAACCTCCACTGCCTGACGATATGGCAAGGACCGATGCGGAAGTCAACTTGTTCTTAAGCTCTTAGAAGCTCTTTTCGCATAAATTGTCCCATTCGAACCTTGTATTCTTCCTTGTGAGCTGAATGAGCGGTCCTGCAATTTTGGAGAAGCCTTCAACGTATCTTCTATAATACCCGGTTAGACCCAGAAAACTACGGACATCAGTTACCGTCTTTGGTTGCTCCCAATTTATAATAGCCTCAATTTTGTTAGATTGACGATTATGCCTGCTTCAGAGATAACATGTTCTACGAAGTTGACTTGCTCTAACCAAAACTCACACTTACTTAACTTTGCGTATAGTCGATGATCACGGAGTGTCTGGAGAGCGACGCGTAGATGTTGTTCGTGATCTTCTCTTGTCTTCGAATAGATAAGAATGCCATCTACGAAGACAACCACACATTTGTCGAGATGTGGTTTGAACACTCAATTCATCAGATCAATGAATGATGTTTGCGCATTTGTTAACGCAAAAGGCATTACAAGAAACTCATAATGGCCATATCTTATGCAAAAAGCGGTTTTCGAAAGTCCTCGGCCTTGACTTTCAACCAATGGTAGCCGGATCTCAAATCTATCTTCGAGAAGAACTTCGCGCCTTAGAGTTGATCGAAGAGCTCATCAATACGGGGAAGTGGATAGCGGCTCTTGATCGTTAGCTTATTCAACTAACGGTAATCAATGAGGAGCTTCATTGAACCATCTTTCTTTTTAACAAAAAGAACGGGTGTTCCCCATGGTGAAACACTTGGTCTTATGAACCCCTTATCTAGGAGTTCCTACAACTGTTCCTTGAGTTCTTTCGGTTCAGCCGGTGTCATACGGTATGGTGCTTTAGATACTAGTTCCGTGCTCGAGGCTAAATCAACTACGAACTCAACTTCCTTGTCTGGTGGCAATCCCGACAAGCCTTCGGGAAACTCACATGCAATGGGAATGTCTGCAATATTGACCGTCTCATCGCGTTGACTTTGTACAAATGGACATCCATTCTGCAATAACCGCTCAGCTTGAATAGCTGAGACAAAAGGTGCAATGCCCGACTTGATGCCATAGAATCGGAAGGATTTTCCTTTTAGAGGGTGAAAAATAACCACCTTTCGAAGGCAATCTACGCTTTCATGATAAGCTGACAACCAATTCATACCAAGGATTATGTCGAATCCTTGCATGTCCAATAGAATTAGATCGACCATTGTCTCGTGATCTTCAAGTGGAATGATAATCGATTGGCAAATGGTGTATATGGTTACTGAGTTTCCCGTAGGGACCGACACGGACAAAATGAAGGCCAATGGTTCAAATGTAACGCTTTATTCGATGGCGAATTGAGAGGTGACAAAGGAGTGCATAGAGTCGGGGTCTAACAATACCCGTGCCTTGTGCTGACACATGTCACTACTTTGGTACATGTGTAAGGTACTTAGGTTCACGTATTTCCATTAATATATGGTGCACAATGGGTTGTAGTGAGCATGCAACGATATAATTCAATTTAAATTTCCAAGAATATGCACTTGCTGAAAGTAAAGATGAATAACTTAAAACTACAATGTAACTCATACCTTGGATGACGTCATTTGTGGCTTGAACGTCACGTGCCGAGATGGCATAGGCACGACCCTGAACTGTAGGTTGGGAGGGCCTCTGAGTAGATGTTGATGTCGTCTTCTCTCTCTTCGCTTCAAGACAATCTTTTATCAAATGTCCTTTCTAACCACAATTGAAGCATGAACCCGTGCTCCATTGACACTCTTCTAGCTTATGTCGTCTTCCACATCGTGGACAAGACTCGGTCGTTGCTGACGAGGTTGTATATTAAATTCTTTGTGCGACCGATGCATCAGAGGTAGTTGGTTGTGAGGGACGGAAGGGCTTCGTAGGTGCAGACATAGCCTATTTCGAATAGGTAGTTTGAGCAGGTTGAGAGGGTGCTGACATCAAGAACTTCATTTTCTTGTTTGCCTGATCGTCGGCATATGATTGCGTTCGACTCGCTCTATTCATATTCTGTTAGTCCTTTCTTTTGTACATTTTCTCAATATCTCGTTCGGTAATAAGGGCCATGTCCATTACCTCTGCGTAAGTTCTTAGCTTGAACATAGTGGGGGATATTGTTGGATATTTTAAAATTGTAGGGTATTGTCGGATATTTTAAAATAGTGTTTTGTTTTGTGGAGTAGTAGTCCCACATAGTCTACAAGATTTTTCGGCTTTGAGTTATATGTTCAAGTTTTGGCTCAAGGCTTGTAGCCTTCACCCAGGGGGCACTGAATTTTGTGGTTTCCACCGCTATGCACTTTATCAGTCACACACGCGCGTGCATGCGCACCGAGCTAGGTCGGGACGGGCACAAGGACATGTACATGGTGTGGCGGTGTGGTGCATTTAGTTATTAATTTTTTGGACAAAAATGTAACCGTGTTTTAACCGTTTGGTTTATTATCGTTTAATTTTAAAACCATTCTTTTGTAATCGTTGTATCGAAACGGATATCTTTTGTAACCGTTGTGTCCATTCGGTTACTTTAATCGTTGTGTCCAATTGGTGCGGTCACACCTCTTGTTTTCTATAAAAGAAACCTGCGACCACCATTTTTATTACTGCATTTTTCTTATCTCTTTCCGCTTTTAAAGATTGTTCTCAGGGTTCCTCCTTATTTGGTGTTCTGGTAGCGTGATCAGATTTGCCAAATCTGATCACATGAACACAAAGCCGGTTCATTGTATCCTAAAACTATTTTGCCAGTAACCTGTTGGTGACCACTTAATTGAAGTGGGGGGGCGTGGGGGTAAAAATTAGTTTAAAGACAACGAAGTTCCTCGTGCCTCGAACCGGATCTGTCTTTCTTCCTGCAATCTGTACCAATTTTTCCCAACAATAATCGTTCACATGGGTCAACACAACCCTTGGTGGTTGTGGTAGTGCAGGGTTGAACAAGGGATGCACTGGCCTGTGTTTTTTGTACCATTCATTTTGCTGCAATGGCAACGACCATGCAGCTTCTCAGAGAGAGACGGAGGGGGATCTTGATCAATTGAATGGGCAAGAGAGAGAGAGAGAGAGAGAGAGAGAGAGACGTGGGCCAATATAATTAAGGTGTAATTTTTTTCATTTATCAAAAAGAAAAAAAATGCAATCACACGAAGCATGTGTGATAGGTATAGTGTAGCGATTCTGCTTTTTTCATCTTTGACTGTGTTACTTTCCCTTAAATTTTAACTATTTCGACATTGACTTTGATTGACTGACTGGTAAATATTTTGACTTTTCAGGTGTGACCTCGGGTCTCCCATGATTATAACCTAAATAAGGTTAGACGTGATTATATATATATATATATATATATATATATATTTATATATATATAATTTTCATATATATAAGTTCTATTAATGTTAATATTTGACTTGTTGTACCATTAGTAATAAAGGAGTTGTAACTTGCAAGTGATTTTGGATTCACACACCCAACTAGGTGTTTGTTAGATACTTAAAAGAGAGAAAACCTTTTAATTATTGTTATATAAAGTAGTAATAATAATGATAAATAATAATAAAATTATATATATATATATATATACACACACACACACACGCGTGGCCATGCATGTGTAAAATAAATATATAAATATATAAACACTAAATAAATGAATATCTATCAATATATTAATTTTACTTACAGTCCACTGGAATGTCATAGAATAACAATAGGGGTGAAATACCAAAACTATAGCAAAGATTGGAACAAATCACTGAAGATATGTTATGATGGATGTGATCTTTGTTGGTACAGATACAACATACTCAAGCATCTGCAACATGTAGAGTTATCTTTCCACCTCATAGGTTGTGCTATGTCTTAAAACTTATCAAAGTCACTGTTTCATTTACATATTTATAAGGCTAATCCAAGTACATGTAAAAACACGATAATCTCAACCCGTCGTTCTTAAAGTCGCCCGGGCGGTTCGGGCCCCCAAGCTCCCCGATTTAGGCTGGGGCGTCCCCCTCGGGCAGACCGGATTTGAGGCGCCCTCCCAAGCCGCCCAGGTGACTGCCCCTTACCCGCCCGAACGGCCGTCCCGCCCCAATTCCTTTTTTTTTTTTCTTTTTTTCTCCGAAAACCATTACTTGGCAAATTTTAGAAGGGCCTTTGCACTCGGAAAGTTGGCCCTTACACCGACTTTAAAGAGAGACATGGTATTTTAGAAACATGTGACATGTGAAGACCATTAATGACGTCAAATCAAATGAAGGAGGTCGTATTACACCTCGATATTCCACACAATAGTTCTTAAGATCATAGTACATCTATCAGACCGTCAATTTTTTATTCCATGTGTCACATATACCCAGAAAATGGCCCTAAACTTACGCAATCACGTTTAAGCATCATGTGTATCATATGATTGAAGGGTCATATTTGGGGATCTTTGGCATGGAATCAAGCACTGATCGTATGATTGGTGTGCCATGATCTCAAGATCTAGTGTGTGGGATATTGGGCTGAAACAAGATCACCATTATCTTATTCGAAGCAATTAATGGCTTTCTAGGAGTCTCTAACGTGGGTGCAAACAGAGGTATCCAAGAAAAATGTGGGTGTTCTTGGTGTGTGTGTGTGTGTGTGTGTGTATATATATATATATATATATATATATATATATACACACACACTTTGGGACCGCCCGAATTATGGGGTGCCCACCTAGGCGCCGCCCGAAAATCCACCCGATCGCCCGTGCCCACCGACTTTAGGAGCACTGTCTCAACCAAATCCCAAAACTCCCTATACCACCCGATCTTTAAAGAATAGGTAATCTATGCCTATCATACAATTCAATTAAAAACAATACACTCAAATTACATTATTTCAAAGACTATTATCGGGCTCATGCGGAAAAAGTGAGAAAACGATCACCATCGTCGAATTCAATACAGTGAACGGGTTTTCAACATAGGCACCCTCAATACGTTATCGTTGTCTAGGGTTTGGACCTTAGCCTAATATTTGAGGTCCAATCAATAACGGGAAAAACTTTTAAGCTTAATTAAAAATTGAGCCATCTCAACATAGGCACAGCGAGTTGTCACAGAGTCACTCCTTTCGACGTGCCCTCGCGTGTGGGGCCTAACTTCCCAAGCTAGGCCAGCCTATCTCTGATACCAACTTTCACGGGGGCATGTTTCGACGCGCCATCACACCCGTGTGGCGCCTCACTTGCCACGTGCAACGAAGCCAACCTGTCTCTCCATCAACCGCTGATACCACCCGCCAAGAGGACGGGAACTCTCGTTCACGGTTGCCTTCTCTCGAGGCCAACCATATCAAGGCATCGTGTCCCTTTCGACACGCATGCAAACACCTCTATGCCTTACTTGGCATACTCAAGCTTCACCCTTGTGTGCCCTGCACTAGTATCTCGCTTCGCAACAGTAGTGGCATGCAACTCCTCATTCGTCCCATTCCAACATGTCTCACTGGCATACCAAACCAAGCCCACCACCGTGTACGTTTCACGTTACCAACACACGTCTGCATCCGACCCTCAACTACCGTGCACCACTTTGTCCCACGTAGCCCTCGAGTGTCTTCCTTGTTGCAGGCCCATATACTGCAACGCATAGCTCGAGCCCCTTGACAACCTCACCTTGGGTGCCACACGGCATTGCTTCCCAAGCAACATCCTAGGCCTACCCTTTCAGGCTTAGGAGACACTTGCGCACTCTCTGGCGACGCAAGGCCCCATGTGGGTGGGAGGCATCTCATCCAGCACCTCTCTTACATAGATTGTCCAAACACCACCTATGGGCAAATAACCCAAAGACCTCAAACGTATTGGTTTGTCATACTCCAATGGCACACAGTGTTATGCCCCACACCACCTCTCCCATGACTCCCCGCATCACCTTCCCATGTGACTGCGTCATGACCGTGTCGCGACCGATCAAACCACCAATCAGCTCCAAGACCCCTACGCCTTTCCGCTGCCCAACCAACCAGCTCCAAAGCCCCCACGCCTTCATGATGCTACCCCAAGTATTGGACCCCGTCACAGAGTGCCTCTAAAGCAACAAAAAAGAGTCAAAGAAGACTTCTGAAGAAATTAGAGCAATTATAAAATGATGTTTAGTGCCTATAATCTACAAATATTATATGCCAAAAAAACTTGAATGTAATAGTGCTAGTATCATGGGCTGGTCCATGAGGTTAGTTGTGGCCCATCCAAGAAGTTTCCTTATTAATGTATTCGAATTGTATGTACTCTTTGGTGGTTGTAAACATAGTGACCAATTTCTGGGAAATAAATCACAATTCTTGGAAATTCGTGAATTTTTGTTTATTTATTTTTTCATATATAAATATATATATATATATATATAACCAAAAAATTTCTTAACTTTCTTTTTTATTTTTTCTCAAAGTACATCAAAAACAAATTGTAATGACCCTCACCAAAATATTGCCGAAATAGAATTTGCCAGTATGGGTAGAGATGGCCGCACTACACTCTATAGATAGAGTCAAAGAAGAGCATATAAAGTTAGTAGGTCTAGTACAGAAATTGACCCGCTCATTATCACACGGCGTGCGAGCTGTGCATGGAACGGACTGGCATACATGTGCGGATGTCCATGCTCTTTAAGTCCATGTGTTTCGGCGTCCACTCAGCAAACAACTACGATTCCTTGTATTGGTGACCGGGTCAGTCACATTATACCAACTACCAATTAGTAGCGACTGGGTGGGACACCAATGCACAACAATGTGAACAATGCGGTGCGGGCAATGATTAGGTCCAATTGGTTGAACCTTATTTCGTATTCAACCAGATTTTCAGCTATTGGATATAAGCTATTTAAGTTGATTATTTAATAAGCAAGCAGAGTTAAGTAAATTAGTGCGTATGACTTAACTGTGTACCGCTGAAATCTGTACATTTTGATCTGCTGATTGATGGATTTTTGTGGCTCATTGGTGGTTCTAAATTAGGGTTTAAGGGAAATTAGGGATTTAGGATCTACACAGCACAAGGTCACACACACATCACATAAAAATTTATCCACATATTTATCCTAAACATATCCACATTTCCTAAACATAAATTAATCATTATCAGCCAATAAAATAGAATTACAAAAAGTTAAATGTAGACAAGAAAAATTACCTCCGATTTAGCACGATCCGAAGAAATTTTAACTCAAATCCGATTGCGCAATCCGACAAATCCGGTTTGTAGAAAACCTACACAATAAAATTCAAAATACAATTAATATTTAACAAATAAAATTCTAAATTTCAATAAAAATAAAACCCTAAATCTAGTGAAAATGTTAAATGAAAGTCCCTAATGACCCTAATCCTAAACCAATTAAAAAAAAGAATAAAACCCTAAATCTAGAGAGAGGCAAGAAGAAGAAAAAAACAAGAAAGGGCTGAGCAAAGCCTGAGAAGAAGAAGAAGAGGGGGCCGCCTGAGAGTGAGAAAGAGAACTTACCGACTTACTGGACTACCGGAGGGTGGCGGCAGGAGGAGACAGAGAGAACAGAGGGAGCTAAGGCGGAGGAGAGGGCGTGGGTTTTTTAGAGAGAGGAGGGCGTGGGTTTTTTAGAGAGAGGGGCGTGGGTTTTAGGGTTTCAGGCCTTTAGAGAGAGAAAAGAGGGAGAGAGGGCGAGAGGGTTTTAGAGTTAGGTTTTAATATATATATATATTAAAAAATGGTTTGTTTTCCGTTTCAGTGCGGGCGCGCGCGTACGTGTTTCCGCCACTGCAAGAAAATGCTATATAGAAAAAAGAAGCACTAAACCCTAACCCTAATACACAGAATCGAGAGATCTCATTATACAGTTAGATTAACAACAAAGCAAAGCCAATAAGAGAGAGAGAGAGAGAGAGAGAGAGAGAGAGAGAGAGAGAGAGAGAGACCTTTTTCTCTTCTTCAGTTTTCTGGCTCAGCCCATGGTGGCGAGCAGGGACTCCATCAAACGGATCTTTAAATTTCACTGCTCTGCTCAGAAATGGACATGCCCAAATTATTTGTAGCTGATGAGGTATCATGGTGCTATTCTACAGTACGCACAATCATACTGTTCCGATTCCTTGCTACGATCAACTCGAGTGATTATTAGCTTATAATCATGGAAATCCGTAGGGTCTAATTTGATATATCATCGACCGAAGTGCTATGGGTTAAAAATCACGCATTTTAGAAGATTCGAACCATCTTATCCGTGTACTCTAATATATTAACGGTTGTTCTTAATTTTGAAGATTGATATGAAATTCACTCATCCAATGATTTACATCCACTTATAAGTATGATCTATTGCTAGGACAAGTTCAAATAATGGATTTCCATTTGGAAAGTTGAGATTGAGCATATATGTGCCATATGGCACAATAATAAATTACGCTTCAATTGTGTGAGATAAGAAGTAAATGTCGATAACAGACCATTATCCCTTAAATGATCGTATACCATTGAAATTGGATTTTTAATCTCTCTCCATTAAAGTGTGATCATCATTATGCCATGTGGTGATCATCTATGACAAATCTTATTGGTCCAAGTGACAATCTATTATGGGAATGTCTTGTCCGACAGAAACATCCCTATAAGGGGATGTGAACCATCTCATTGATAAACTATAATACCGGTCATTAGTCATTAACATTGACGACAATGGTTGTTATTAAAGGTCATGGATCAAATGGCTTAAATCTCTCTAAAACACCATTTTTGGGCCGTTGCACGTCAATCTTTGATCTATCTTTTTGATGGTATGAATTACCCACATCTTAAAGTATTCATAGGGGAAGATCATTTAAACAACATTTTGGTGTTTAAAATGGCCAGCCTCTCCCAACCACCACTTAAACTCTAGATGGCGATGGCGTTTAAATGATCTTCATCAGCAATGGTTTAGGGTGTGGATAATTCATACCAACAAAGTGTTAGATCGTACATTGAACGTCAATGGGCACCCATAAAAGGTGTTTTAGCGAGATCTGAATCATCCAATTTGTACACCTAATACAAACCATTGTTCTTAATTTTTAGTGGTTGATAGTAAAGTTTACCAATTGGATGGTTCGCATTAACTTATTTATAGGCATGATTCTTTGGCTGGGACAAATTCAACGATGGATTGTCACTTGGACAATTCAGATTGATCACATGAGTTCGATCACATGCCATAATAATAAATCACACACTTCGATGTTATAAGATAAAAAAGCTAAGTTAAGCGTATTAGATCATTTATAAGCCTCCCGCTGCTTCCCAAAACCAACTCCACCCGTACACGTCGAGGAAGTGTGCAAGTAGGAAGGAGCCAACGGTGGATGTCATTAAAGGAGGGAGAAGGTTTATATTAAGAGTGCATTTATTTCCACCCACCTAATCTTGCTATCCACCCACTTATGTGGGTGCATAACATATGAAAACAAATTCTTTCCTTCCACCCACATATTCAATTTGATTTTCCAACGATCAAATACACCCACCACGTTCTTTTGCTATACACCCACATCGTCTTCCCTCTCCTTCTTCCCGCGATCGCGCTTTATTTGAATTCTCGCACTACGCGTGCTCGCATCGCATCGTCTTCCCTCTTCTAAATTGATCGATTGTCTGTGGCTATACACCTACATCGTCTTCCCCAATGAAAATTAAGATTTACGTGGCTACAATATTCTTCTCGCGTTGCAAGAACGCAACGAACGGACGAAGGCGATTTGAATAGCGGCGAACAAACCCTCTGAGGTAACTGTTCTAGGTAATTTAAATTTATTTATTTATTTTATATAATTAGAGCCTCAAATTAAAATTCTTGATAGGATTTGTTGATTTTTTTCGTTATATTTAGGAGTACCTTTAAATCCACCCACGCTGAATCAATGAGTTCATCAGCGGAGTACTGAATCAATGAATTCACGAGATCACCCACCCTGAAACCCATTGAATGATTTGAATCCGATGATGCAAATTGTTTTTCATTTCAATCTTTCAAAAAGTGACCTTATTTGAGGGTGATGATCATGGGCATACCATCAGATGAAAATTTGCTTTATTTTATGTGATACATAATCCAAAAGGTGACCTTATTTGAAGGTAATGATCTGCATCGTCGTATTCAAACCAATCAATAGGTTTCAACGTCGGTGAATTCAAACATCCAATTGGTGGATTTAAAGGTACTGATATTTAGTTATATTTATATTCTGAGTACCTTTAAATCGACCAAACAAATCTTTGAATTCACTCACAGTAAAGCACAATGATTTGGTTGAACTTAAAAATTTTGTGGGTGGATTTAAAGGTACTCATTTATATTATTCTTCCAAACTAATCATCGATGATGTGATTGGATTGATAGTCGGAGTGCAAAATGGATGATTTTCGTAAACGGCCTATGCCTTCCTATAGAAGAAGACTTACGAAATCTCGAATCGAAGGAGCATCCGAAGAGAGAGTAGAAGAAAAGAGAGCGGTAGAGGGGAGTGTTGTAGAGGGGAGTGTGGTTGAGGGGACAGTAGAGGGAAGGGTAGATGATGTGGCAGTAGAGGGTGAAGGTGTGAGAGTGGAAGTGGGTGAGGGAGCTGAGAGGAGGGTGGAGAGAGTGGAAGTGGGTGAAGGAGCTGAGAGGAGGGTGGAGAGAGTGGAAGTGGGTGAGGGAGCTGAGAGGAGGGTGGAGGAGAGAGTGGAAGTGGGTGAAGGAGCTTAGAGGAGGGTGGAGGAGAGAGTGGAAGTGGGTGAGGGAGATGAGAGGGTAGTGGAGGGGAGAGTGGTGGAAGTGGAGGAGAGAGTGGAAGTGGGTGAGGGAGATGAGAGGGGGGAGGGGGGAGATGAGAGGGTGAAGGCGAGGGAGATGAGACGGTGGAGGAGGAGAGAGAGAGAGAGAGAGAGCGGGTGAAGGTGAGGGAGCCGAGAGGGTGGAGGAGGTAGTTGAAGGCGAAGAAGAAGAAATTCAAGTTTCGAAAAAAGAAGATAAACGTTAAAGAGGTTGACGTTGAGCCAGCCCAAACTAGAGTTGAGGATAATGTGACACCATTTCCTAGAGGCCCTACAGACACTTTGCTTCTATGATGGTATAAATCATGTTACCCACGATCTATGGGTTAACAAAGTAAGTAAGAAACAACATTCAATTCATGTAATGCATTTATTTTTATGTGTACATAATTACAAATTTATTATAAAATTCTTACTAATTTTATTATTGGTTGATGTAAGATCGAGGTATGCTTCGTTGCATTCAACATTTAGCCAAACTTGAAGCCCGGTCCAGTGTTGAAATGTCCCGCAAATTAAAACGTAGGATCAAGATGATAGGGTTTTGGTTATTGAGTAGGGTTGCATTCAAGACCATCAATCGTGTGTTAGTATCTGCCTTGGTTGAGAAATCGCACCCTAAGACAAATACATTTCACTTTGCTATCGGTGAGATGACTACCACTCTTGATGACGTGAAGCATCTCATTGGCCTATCTGTAGTAGGCAAGACAGTTGTCCCAAACCCTTGCAGTACAACTGAATTGGTTGCCATGTGTGTTCGAGCATTTGGTATTGACGCTGACGATGTGATGGAAGAATTGAATCACAAAGGATATAAGAGGAAAGCTTTTCGGTTGAAATGATTGCGTGTTCATTTGAGCCAAATATCTGATGATGCTTTTGATGAGTAGATTAATTGTGCTGTAAGGGGATACATTCTTTATTTGTTAGGATGCACAATCCTTGCCGATAAATTAGGCAGTATGGTGTCGACTTCGTATGTCAGGGTGTTGGTCGATCTGAAGACCATTGAAGACTATGCTTGCAGAGAAAATGCACTGGCTTATATTTATAGGCAGCTGGACATCGCATTAAGAAAGAAGGTCGCGCAAATTTTTTGGCTGCTTACGTTGGTTGACGTATACTACATTGGCATAGCAATGCCTTACTAAATTTCGTTTCTAATATTTGTTGATATGTGTTTATGTCAAACTATATGATTTGTATCTTCAGGCGTGGAGATACAAGCACCTAGCTCTTGAACGTCTAGGGCCGGTAAAAAGGTCTTTTGATAATTTGCCTATGGCCTTTAGATGGCAACAACTTTTAAGTCAATCAACGCATCCCGAATCAAAGTTGATTTTTTTATGCGAAGCATTGGATGACTTACTAATTGATAAGGTATTATCATAATTAGTTATGTTACATGAACCTATATAATTCTAATAACTCTCTCATACAGGTTACTTAGGATCCATATTGTAAGATTAGAAACCAATTTCCATTTACTCTTACGACGTGTTACACCGGATGTTTATTCTGTTTCGACATTGTTGAGCCGTATTACCCGGAACGGGTGTTGAGATAGTTGGGACACGTACAATCAATCCCCCCAACACCCATAGCATCTGCAAAAGGGGGCATTAGAGGGAGAACTGCGAAAACATATACTGTATACTACAAAGCTCCTCCGAAGAACTTTGAATGTCATCGCAGTCACCAATTATCTATAGAGGATTGTGGTGTTGTAACGTTTAGTGGGGCCACCGTGGAGGGTTATATGGAGTGGTACAAGAAGTCATCTCATTTGTACCTCGTGGACCCCAACCATCGCAGGAGCTTAAGGCCATCCTCCCAAAGTAGAGATGATATCCAAAGTAGAGATGATGTCAACGATGTCTCGGAGGAATGGGTACATATTTGTGTTATTATGATGTATTTCATTTATAACTACTACCATATATGAAAATTTAAATAATGTCTCATGGTCATTTTGAATGTAGTAACACCACAGAGATAAGGCATTAATGTTATTAGAAGATTCGATAATTGTTGGTGTAAATTAAGATATTAGGTACGTGATCGAGGTCATGAAGAGGATACGCGATGAGCTCCGATTCGACTGTTTGCCCTCCTCACAAACTGCTACTCCGAGTCTGACAACCCCACGCCGAAATCCTCTACGGAAAAGAAGTCTACCGAAGTGAAACTTGGAGTGAGAGTTGGAGTGTTAGGGCTTGAAGATATCATTTTTTTGTATATGTATATCAACTTTTAATGTAAATGAATACATAGTTTATATTAATGTAAATGAAGACATTGTTTAGATTAATAATCTTCATCTAATTCAATGAAGTCAATTTTTTTTTATCTTCTCACATAAAATATGTGGCTTACTATTATGACATGCAGGGTGTATTACTATCACTTTAAATTGTTCAACCAACAATACATCATCTAAAGAGTCAAGCCTATAATTGGATGTGAACCATATCTAAGTGATGAATTTTAATATCAGTCACTAGAAACAATGGTTGGTATTAGTGTGTATAGATTGGATGATTCAAATTGCTCAAAACAAATGATCTTTTTAAATAGTCAAGCCTATAATTAGATTTGAACCATATCTTAGGAACTTTAATATCAGTCATTAGTGTGTACAGATCGGATGATTCAAATTGCTCAAAACAAATGATCTATCACTTTGACAATATGACTTGCCCACATCTTAAATCATTAATGTTGTAAGATCATTTAAACACAATTTTGAAGTTTAAATTAGTCAAGTGAATTATATTACAGAGATTCGTTCTTCCATCATCAAAGGAAGTTGAATTATATGACAAAGATCATGTTTCATGCCAATCTTTCACCCCAAAGACCTTTAGAGCCTATATGCATCCAAAAAATAATAGCCACAAGAAGAAGAAAAAAAAATAGAAATTTTGTTGGTCTGACGGTGGGTACCCACCGTCAGTATTTACTGACTGATGGTGGGCACACACCGTCAGACTAAAAAAATTTGAGCCTGACGGTGGGTGTCCACCGTCAGTTTCTAATGGCTGACAATGGGGGCTTGCTGTCAGTGCCTATGTCTTGAAAGGTGCCACGAAATGAGCTCGATGAGATAGCAAAGCGGTGGGGCTCTGCTTGCGTTTATCTTGAAATGGGTGCCCACCGTCAGGCCCAAATTTTTTTAGTCTGATAGTGGGTGCCCACTGTCAGCCAGTAAACACTGACGGTGGGTACCCACCGTCAGGCCAACAGAATTTCTGTTTTTTTTTCTTGTTGTGGCTATTATTTTGTGGATGCATATAGGCTCTAAAAGTCTATATTTGACATAAAATGGTGGCATAGTGGATTTAAACTATTTGATCTATGCTCTCTAATATTAATAGTTATGTCAATTTTTTCGGTAGAGTAGTATCACTTGATCTATTCATTCTAATGACGTGTTACTTTTGGACAGAGAATAGTATCACTTGACTGATTCAAACTTCAAAATTGTGTTTAAATGATCTTACATCATTAATGGTTTAAGATGTGGGCAAGTCATATTGTCAAAGTGATAGATCATTTGTTTTGAGCAATTTGAATCATCCAATCTGTACACACTAGTGACTGATATTAAAGTTCCTCACTAATATATGATTCAAAGTGATAGTTTTGAGAAATTTGAATCATCCAATTTGAACACACTAGTGACAGATATTAAAGTTCCTCACTCAAATATGGTTCAAAGTGATAGATCATTTGTTTTGAGCAATTTGAATCATCCGATCTGTACACACTAGTGATTGATATTAAAGTTTCTCACTCAAATATAGTTCAATTAATGGAGTTGTGTAACTTGTGCTCACTTCAAATTTAGTTGAATTGGGTTATGGAGAAATAATTGAATGGGCATCTAAGTAGTACCTCTTCACCACCCTTCAAACTATCAGATGATTAAAAAAGAAAATTACAGCCACCTCACTTAAGCAAAGCAAAAAAAATTGACTTCATCGAATTAGATGATGGAGAACATTAACAAAAAAATTTCTTTCTATTCATTTCCGTATCATTTCATAGTATCTATATTCATACCAGTTACATAAAAAGATGCTGGCATGATTATAATATTTTCACCGTATACATGAATATACCCCAACCCCATTTACGTGAACATACCCCACCCTCATTTACATGAATATACCCTAACTAAAAAAATGATCAATCGAGGTCAATGACCGGATAATCTTCGATCATAACTTTCTCATCATCATTGCCAGAGTTGAAGTTCTTTGATCGTTCCGCGAACTGAGACGGTCATCTGCTGCACAATCATCTCGGTAGCGCCTCCATACAGCGGTCGATGATGGAATGGGACTATCTTTTGTCAAGGTCACTGGGACGAAGTGACAGTTATTCACGTGAGCGATGCAAATCAACTTATTCGTTATGTCTGCTATTGTCCACAGTGGGAAAAATATCATATAAAGTCGGGTGCTAAGAAGGACTGTGCGATAGCACGACGCTATTAAGTATCCCATGTCCGACACAGTCATCCAGTAGGCACTCCAAGCATTGTCAGTAAAACAGTTGAGGATTGTACGTATCTGATTCATTCATTCTTCGGTACTGAAAATTGGTAAATAATTCATCGCGCGGGAGGTCAACTCAGCCAACAAATCAGCTCGCACAACCTTCCACCCATTGTAACCCATCCCTAACCAATGTGCAACAGCTCTAAATCCACAGTGCCCATCCGCCGTTACTTCCGTGATATCAGCTACGAGAGGACGCACAAACTCAGGGAGTGTCTTCAGATATAAATTCATTCCAAGGCTTTCTTAAAGCTTTAGAACTTTAACAACTGTAGCCTTTTTCTCTTTCTCCTTTGCCTTCTCCTTCAACTTAACTTCTTTCATTACGTGCTCAAACTCGGATTTCTCTTTTCGAGGACGCATCACATTTCATTTTGTTCCCCTTCCCCTTAGGCGTAGCGCGTTTACTCTACGACAACTTCGGCTCGACCATATAAGTCGTAGTAGGGTCTGCCATCTCATGTAATTGTCTATAAATTTGGTCTTGGATAACCCTGTCGGACCTCTCATATCTTTCGTATATGTGATGAAAGCATTCTAGCAGTTCAGTACCTCTTGATGATGCACCAACTTTAAGGTGGTAGAGTTTTTTCCACCGTGGATGAATGGATTCAAGAGAAATTCTTTCACCCGCTAATAGTCACGAAGAGAGTTCATGCAAGTATGGAAGCCCATGTGTCTTGCGCAGTACATGCGTGCACTGAGACTCAATAACAGGTTGTGCCATAATTGCAACTCTGTTTTCTTTAATAATTTCCATTGCCGCTCTAGAAACGTGACCGACTATGAGCTCGTAGAAATTGGAGGAAAATTAATGCCCCCTCTTCAGTTTACTTTCCGCAAATGACACTCGTATGTGTATAAGTTGCATCTCAACGATGCCATCAATCTTCTCCCACGATTGCAGAAGGTCAACGATCGAAGATCTCAACTTGTGCTTGATTTGAGCATGCGCGCTCTTCGCTAGTTTGAAGCCGTGTTACTGAAATGCATATATTTATTCATCCATGCTGACACGAATTTCTCTTTGTACAGTTCTATCTAAGTGGTAAACAAATAGTGGAGGATATTTTGATGCTCCGTGTACCCATGGACCAAGGTACCTAACGTGGCTTCATAGTCTTCTACCGATGAACTGTACATCACACGATTCCATGCCTCGTAGAAGACATCCCATTGTTCTGTAGTTTCAAACACTTTTCTACAGTTCTTCAACATACCCATATTTATGTTCCATACACATAAAATGTGTTTGACTTCTGGGAAAACTACTTTGATCGCATTCATGAGTGCTTGCTCCCGATCGATTACGAATAGAGACGGATGCTCGCCTCCCTTGAAAAGTAATTTGAATGATCGCAATGCCCACATATAAGCATTCTCTCTCTCGGATGACATGAATGCGAAACTAACGTAAAAAAAATTTTGTGTGGAGATCACTCCGATGATACTCAATACTGAAAGTTCGTATTTGTCGGTCTTGTATGTGCAGTCCAAAACAAACACCTGAGGGAAGATGTTCACTAGCTTTATCGAATCTGGATGAGTGAAGAAGATGTCAGTCAATTCATCTATTTTCGGATCTTTACAGTGAAAACATACATATTTGGTTTGTTGAAACCTGAACATCAACTGTTGGAGGTGAGTCCTCCCTTCTCTCTCAGTCAACCGCATCGCATGCCTCGCATTGTAAATGGCTTGAATGGTCGAACAATTTTTCGAATCCTTCTTTCGAATGCTATGCAATACGTGACTAGGCTTCACCCCAACAGCTGACATCTCTTTTAAAATCTCTCTCATTTTCTTTCAACCGTCCCGCATACGAATGACCTTTCCCAAATTGCCCCGGGGGGTGGTTGTGAACATCGCAAAGCAGGTCAATCTTTCATACAGACTTTCCTTCTTGTTTAATCTCCGTTCCTCGTAATGAGAACGGACAACCTGACTTTTTCGTAAATATTTTTCTCGTTGCTAGGGTCTTGGATTGTCCCTTCTTACGATTACGAAAGTTGCCTGCTCTCTCACAAGCGAACTTCATGGGTGCTAAAGAGCTCATTTGTGGTCATAAGGAGAGTAAGGTCTGTATTCTGTGCTTGCGTATCGTCCACCTGTATATAATAACATAACGTTATAATCACTATTGAAATGAACGAACGAACTAATGCAAGTAATCGCTATTTTAAAAACACATATACCCTCTCATTACTTTTTGTACGAGTCTCTCTCATAACTTACTTTGCAATCATTTTTTTTATTTTTAGCCAATCCATTTTGAACAAAACCAATCAATTTTGGCTTGGTTCAAACCATTTTTTATTAATACATTTTTCAAAATCAATTGGCTTGGTTCAAAATGGATTGGGTTTGATTAAAAAAGGATTGTGAAGTAAGTTACATGTACTGCATTAATACATAGAAACCCCAAATTTAGTTAGATTGAAAAATTATATAATGAAAATTAATACAAATAGTACTAGCACTTGGTAAAATGGTATTACATTATATGAACCTCTAGCAAACCATTTTTGATTAATACATATACATAAAAACCCTAAATTTACTTAGATTGAAAATTTATATAATGAAAGAGTATTACAAATAGAATAAAAAATAGAACGAATGAAAACTAATGCAAATATAATGAAAAATAACTCTTTTAAATAGAAAGAGTATTACAAATAGAATAAAAAATAGAACGAATGAAAACTAATGCAAATATATTGAAAAATATCCCTTTTAAATAGAACGAAATAGAATCCAAAATTCAAAATAGAACGATATAGAATCCAAACTAGAACGAAATATATTGAATACAAATAGAATTAACCGATAATATATTAATATAATAAAAATATACCTAAGCTTGAATCCAAAATAAGTCTACCCCCAATACCAAACCCTAAGTTTACTTCAAATGAAAAATAATATAATGAAAATTATATTATTATAGAATAAATAATAATAGAATGAAAATGATTACAAATTGAATGAAAAATTATATAATGAAAAATAGGTTATAATGGAAAATGAATACAAATAAAATAAAAAAAAATTATTTACCTGTAGAGGAGATTGAAATTTTTTCTCAGGGAGTTGGGTGAACTCCAAATTATCATCATATGATAGCAACTCTTCGGAGCTATCATCCGCGTCCTTCGAATTCATATCGACACTAAAACGAGGGTAGGAAGAAAGTGTGGGTGTACCGAAAGAAAGAATCCATATCGAAGAAGAAGATGGTCGTCGGTGTTGAACAAAGCAAAGAGGAACGAGCGACAAAGCGTGGGGAATGCTCGGTGTTCAAAGAGGTCGTAGCGCGGGAAGGAGAGGAAGAAGAAGAGGAGCTCGGGAGCGTGGAGTTTGCATGCATGAATAAGTGGGTGGAAGGAAAGGAAAGGGTGGGTGTATTTGGCACACGAATTTCTGTGCAAATTTTTTTTTTCAATTACACATGGGAGAGTGGGTGGATAGCAAGATTAGGTGGGTGGAAATAAAGGTACTCTTATATTAAATGAAACACTTCTTCTCCTCGGCGTCTGGTAGAGAGCACTGAGTCACATGTGTAAACCAATTCCTGCCATTTTGGTGTTTATATGTCGGTTAGGAGCCATTCCATTATTTAATGGACTTGACTCTTCTCACCATCATTTAAACATCAAATTGGTGTTTAAATCGGTCTTGGGGATTTTGCATTTACCCCCTGAGATATATCTTATTCGTACTTCACCCCTGTGTTTTACCTATTTACATTTTGACCCTTATTTTAATGTTTCCTTTACATATTACCCCCAATAGTGATGGATTCTCCAAAAAAAAAACCTTTAAATGCTTTGAATCAATTCATGGAGACTATTTTCTGCCCTAATCTTTGGTCTAATTGATCTTGAGATCATGAACCTACAATCACGTGGTCAAGATTTTGATTTCACATGGCACTTGTCTCGAAAAGTGATCAACCACATTTGACGTATACCTATGATCATCAAGTGGAATCAAAATTTGATCGCTTGATGAGAGACTTCTGATCTCAAGATTCGCCAAGTGGAAGATTGTGGTGAGAAACGATCAACATCATTTGATTGAGAGCAGTCAAAGATTAGTTTTGTAACCAATCTGTCACTTAGAGGAAACACAAAAGCAAGGGTCATAGTGTAAATAGGTGAAACATAGGGGACAACGTAAATGAGACATATATGAGGGGATATATGCAAAAAAAACCAATGGTCTTACACTCTCAATGGCTTAAGTTGTGGGTGATTTGTATCGTCAAATTGAGAGATCATAGGTTGAGGGGCAATGGGCCTAAAAATCATATTTTTGAAGAGATTTGAACAATCCAATATGTGCACTCTAATACCTACCGTTGTTCTTAGTTTTAATGTTGTTCTTAGTTTTAATGCCTAATATGGCTATTAGCATTATTCCTCAGCTAAAATATGCTCTAATGGTGGATTGCCACTTACTGGTGTAAATTATGTTTGAGTGTGATGTGCCGGTAACACCAACCAAAATATTATCAAGCTGATTTGATTTCATTGTTTAACTCAATTTTTTAACCAGGTCGAGCACATGAACTTGACCCCCGGGATCAATTTTGAGCATGAATTTTTGAAGGTTAGGTTGAAAAAATTTTTGTATGCAAAATATAAAAAGATAAGGGGAATTATGAGAATTTAACTGAGCTAGGGTTGGTAAAGGTATACATTGGAAAAGTTGGGGTCAAATGTGTAAACCCAAGGAGCATGGTGAGATGAGTTGAAAAAAGATATATGCGTTTAATGAGCTAGACTTGCTAAACAGGGTTCAAGGATTTTCTCTAATCCAACTTCTCTTCTAAGTCGCATCTTTGAAGCCAAATATTTTCCAAGAGTGAATTTTCTTGATGCAAAGGTTAGTAGAAATGTCTCTTACTCTTGGGCAAGCATCATATCTGTAAAAAATATAATTGAAAATGACTTGATATGGAGGGTGGGCAGTGGAAACTCAATCAAAGTGTAGGAAGATAGATGGATTCCTAGGGTGTCTACCTAAAAAGTTATTATGCCCATCAAGCCCGATTCAATGATTCATATGTCTGACCTGTTAGAGAATGATCCTAAAAGATGGAATGAAGAAATAGTCTAGAATATGTTTCATGATATTAATGTTGATGTGATTTTGTAGATCCGTATTTCCTCTCGGAGTACTGAAGCCAAATATTGATGCGATTTTGTAGATCCGTATTTCCTCCCGGAGGACTTAAGCCAAACTCGCCTGGACCCATCATAAGAAAAGAATCCGTTAGAAGTGTATATAAAGTCGCTCACAAGCTTATAGAAGATGTCAAAGGATCGGGTAACACTATAATTAATATAAAAATAATTACAAAAAATTATGAAAAAATGAAAAAAAAATTCCCTTTTTTCGGAAAAATTGTGTTTTAACCCAACTATTTCAAAAAATATGTTGTAAACCCGTTTTTTCCCATTTATAATGATTAATATTTTTTTAATTTTACTATTTTTTCCTTGAAATTACCAAAATTTACCACTTTTTTTTCATATATTTTCGAAGCCATTTTATTTCCGTACCTATACTGTTACTACGTCGGTATTGGATCTTAGACTCCTATTTGGAACGAGGTTCGTTTAGTTCAATTTTTGGAAAGAATTGTTACATAAATTTTCTTTAATAAAAGATAAGAATAACTAAAAATTTATTTCCAAATAATATTTTATTTTATCTAGAGATACAAAATGGGTATGTGTGCTTCTTGCACATCACACACTGCTTGCACACACCAATATATATAGGTATGTGTATATTATTATTTATCATTATTATTACAATTTTATATAACAATAATTAAAAGGTTTTCTCTCTCATGCCACTAACAAACACCTAATTGCCTGTGTGAATCCAAAACTACATACAACTCTTTTATTACTAGTGGTACACTGAATCAAATATTAACATTAATAAAACTATTATATATATATATATATAAAATCACGTCTAACCTTATTCGTGTTATAATCATGGGAGACCCGAGGTCACACCCAAAAAGTCAAAAGTATTAACTAGACAATCAATCAAAGTCAATGTTAAAAAAAAGTCAAAATTTAAGGGAAAGTCACACAATCAAAGATGGAAAAAGCAGAATATCTATATTCTCCCCTCTTTATTAAAATTTTTGTCCTTGAAAATTGCATACTTGTCAATTCAAAGCTTTGGGTACTTCTCCCTGACTTCGACTGCTCTTTCTAAGGTCGCACTTCAAGAGAATGGTATTGCCACTGAATCAATATCAATGAAATAATCTTCATCTGTAAGGCCTCTTCTTTCCTATCAAGGATCGGGAATGGTTTCTCAATGATGGATAAGTCCTCTCTGATTTCTAGTGGCTCGACCTCCAAGATATGCGAAGGGTTGGGTCGATATCCCCGTAGCATCGACACATGAAACACACATTATAGATGCCAGTGTACTATGATGGTAATTAAATCTTGTACGTGACCTCTCCAATACGAGATAAGATTTTAAATGACCCAACAAATCTGGGGCTCAACTTCCCCTTCTTACCAAACTGCGTAATGCCTTTGGTTGGAGATACTCGAATGAAGAGGTGATCACCGACTTTGAACTCCAAACTACGTTGTTTGTTATCGGCGTACGACTTTTGTCAATTTGAGCTATCTTCAGTCTTTCTCGAATAATTTCCCCCTTTTCGATCGTGATTTGGACCAACTCGGGTCCAAGAAGTTTGCACTCTCCAACTTCATCCCAATAAAGAAGAGTCTGACAACTCCCATTTAATGCCTCGAATGGTGACATCTTGATGCTTGCTTAATAACTATTATTATAAGCAAACTCAATGAGAGCGAGGTGATCATTCCAGTTTCCCTTGAAGTCTAACATACAAGCTCACAACATATCCTCAAGAATTTGATTTACTCTCTTAGTTTGCCCATCTGTTTGAGGATGGAATGTGGTGCTAAAATCCAACCTGGTACCCATGGCTTCTTGGAAGGACTTCCAATATTTCGATATGAACTTCGAATCACGATCAGACACAATGCTAATTGGCACCCCATGGAGTCTAACAATCTCGTTTATATACTTGTCAACCAGCTTGCTTCTATTATCGGTGGTCTTGAATGGTAAGAAATGCACAGATTTGGCGAACCTATCAACAATGACCTAAATCGCATTGTGCTTTTTTAACGTCTTCGGTAAACCAACAATGAAATCCATTGATATATTCTCCCATTTCCATTTCGGAATGATAAGGGTTTGCAAAAGTTCAGGCTGCTTTTGATGTTTAGCATTCACTTGTTGGCATACAAGACATCGAGAGATATATTTGGCTCTTTCTCTTTTCATGTTTGACCACCAATAGTAGTTTCTCAAATTTCGATATATCTTTATGCCCCCTGGATGTAACGAATATCTCGACTTATGTGCCTCTTCAAAGATATCTTTCGTCAGTTCTACGATATTAGGCACACACAATCTATCTCTATAACAGAGGGTCCCGTCTTTTTTCAAAAAAAACTCTGACTTTGTATCATGAGATAATGCCTCAATAATTTTCAATGCTCTGGATCAGATCAATGCAGTGCTTGATTGCAATCAATAATAACTGGGCAGATGAAAAACTGAGCAATAAATGCTCCTTCAACTGCTTCCTCGAGGCATACATCGAACCGTTGAATCTCCTCAAATGGCCTCCAGGCTTTGAGTCATGCGAGCAAACTAGACAACTTTTTGCTTAGTGCATCAACTACAATATTGGCTTTGCTTGGATGGTATTGGATTATACAATTATAATCCTTCATATATTTTAACCATAGGCATTGCCTTAAGTTGAGATTCATTTGAGAATATAAGTACTTAAGGTTCTTATGATCGGTGAAGATTTCAACCTTCTCACCATATAAATAATGCTGCCAAATCTTTAAGTAGAAGCTTACTACTGCTAACTCTAAGTCATGAAAAGGAAAATTCCTTTCATGCTCTTTGAACTGCCTTGAAGTGTGGACAATGTCGTTCTCATGTTGTTGTAATACACTACCAAGCCCCTGTTGTGATGCATTACATTAAATCTAAAAACCACCAATCCCTGATGGTAAAGTAATGATTGGTGTAGAGGTGAGCCTTTTCTTTAGCTCATTGAAACTATCTTCACACTTGTCACTACAAATAAATGTTGTGCTTTTATGAGTAAGTTGTGTGAGAGGTAGAGCAATTCTAGAGAAGCTTTCAATAAATCGACGGTAGTATATGCTAGTCCCAAGAAGCTCCTTATCTTAGTGACGCTTTTGGCCTTTGCCATTACTAGATCCACAATCACTCCTTTCGTTGAGATTACATGGCCTAGGAATGCCACCTATTCTAACCAGAACTCACATTTATTAAGCTTCACATATAGCTTGTGATTGTGTAGCGTTTGGAGTACAAGTCGTAAGTGGTTCCCGTGCTCTTCTTTTGTATGAGAATATGAGTATATCATCAATGAAGACCACTACAACCTTGTCAATATAGTCCCTAAACACTTTGTTCATCAAATCCACGAATATCACTGAGGCGTTTGTAAGCCCAAAAGGCATGACTAGGAACTCAAAACGACCATGCTTTGTTCTAAAGGCCGTCTATCAAATATCTTCGACCCTAACCTTCAATTGATGGTAGCTAGACCTCAAATCTATTTTTGAGAAATACTTGGCTCCCTGGAGCTGGTCAAATAAGCCGTCGATACGAGGTAAGAGATATTTGTTCTTAATTGTAACGTTATTCAGTTGCCTATAGTTGATTTATAGCTTCATCGATCCATCATTCTACCCTGCATAGTGAGTGGCTGCGATGAATGAATCCCTTCTCGACTAGATCTGTAATAGCCCGAAAAATCACACTAAACTATGACCTCGGGATCCGTGCCCGATCGGTCATAGGTTTGACCAATTAGGAGGTCAAGGATGTACATGTAGTATGATGAACGGATGAGATATGATGGACTGACTGTCTATGTGGTGTGTGATGAAAATGTGAGGTCACATACACCTATCATGGTGCATGTGCTCAACACACAAACTAGAAAGGGGATAAAAGGGTTTTAATAACCCTAAAACCTATGTGTTGGTTGTTGAAGAAGAGTAAAGAAGAGAGAGAGAGAGAAAGAGGAATAAGAAAGGAGAATAAGAGGAGTTATTACAAGGGTTTGGAAGGGAGGATTCAAGCAATTAAGAGATCGATTCGACGACACGAATCCGTTCAAGCAAAAGCTGGAACCCTAGCCTTTCCAACCATGGAGTGAAATCAATTTGAGAATTGATTAAAAGTAAATTTTTGTGAATAAAATGCATAGGTTTTAGAGAGTAATGTGTAGTTGAAAATGGTCTAAATTATAGGATAATGACTTAGAAAAAGATGGAAAAACAAATGGAGAAAAGATTGAGAAGAACAGCTCAAAAGGGGCTGATTCTGGCAATTTCGATTAATCGAAATGGAGGTTCGATTAATCGAAATTCGCCAAGAAGTTGAAAAGTCAAGGAGCCCGAGTTCGATTAATCGAAATGAATTTCGATTAATCGACTTTGGATTTCGATTAATCGATTTGGGAATAGATTAATCTACTGAGGAGCTCCAGTGAACCCCAGGGGGCTGGAGGATGAGACTTGGGGAAAATCGACTAATCGAAATGGGATTTCGATTAATCGATTTCTGATTTCGATTAATCGATTTGGGATCGATTAATCGATTTTGGGAACTCGATTTGAGAATCGATTTGGCAGAGTAGAGAATTTCGATTAATCGAATTGGGATTCGATTAATCGAATGGAAATCTCGATTAATCGATTTCAGAATCGATTAATCGGTATTGGTTTTCAATTAATCGATTTTGGAAATCGATTAATCGAATGAGATCCGATTAATCGAATTTGGAGTTCGATTAATCGATTGGGTTACTTTTTGTGGACTTTTGAGTTTGACTTCAAGACTCTTGGGGGGTCTTGGAACTCTTCTATTGTATCCTTTGTGATGTGTTTCACATGTTATGTGGTACCATAGGTGGTACGTGTGAGCAAGTGCACAAGGAGCCACGTGGGACCTTGATGCGTTGATCAACCAAAGATTTGAGGTAGGGAACACCTTGAACATGTACTTTATTTTACAAGCGCATGTATGTAGTGATATAGAATTCAATTCAAATGCTTTTATTGCTTAAAGATTGTGAAAAGTGTGCGTGCGTGACATTCATCAGAGTAACTTTAATGAACCATCCCCAGGGGATGATGAAGTGAAGAAATAAGAGCATCAGGTGTGATGCAAGTGAATGAATACATCCCAGGGATGCATCCATGATTGAATCATGCTTGATGGGGCCTAACTGATATAAGATAGCACACTTACACGGTGAATAACTATATGTAAGGCACCGATATTTTTGTTATTTGAAGTTTGATAGGGTACCCCACCGACGTGGCGGGATAACCACGGCCCACGGCGGGGATATCCGTGACCGATCTGGCGAAGAATCAGGCTGGCGAGGCTTATCCATACAGAGTAAGCACACCCCAGGGGTGTTGATTGAGATAAGTGAAACCCCGCCACCAATCCCCAGGGGAAAGGGGCTTGGGTACTATTTGTATTCCCAGGGAATACGTTTAAAACTGTCTATATAGATGACGATGATGGGTATCTCGTCGGGGCTCGATGCTATATTGCTTGGGGATTACTTAAGTTGAAAGTTTAAGTTTTGCTTTAGGCCTTCTCAGCATCATTCATGAATAAATAAAAGACATGAGTAAACTACCAGTAAAATGAAGTGTTTTCAACTGTTTTCATCAACAAATGCATACACACCATGCATGCATATCATAGAATACATGTGAGTAGTAATTTATATGTTCAAATTGTGTTTTATTCCCTATTGAGCTAGGATGTAGCTCACCCTATAGACTATACGTCGCAGGTCCACGACTAGCAGCTACCGAGGCTTCAGGAGACGCTGACCCCGGTGAGTCGGACCTTGCGGCCGGCGAGGAGTTAGAGCCACCTCCGGAGGACTTCTTCTAGAGGACTCCGTTGTGCGACTTTGAGGACTTTTGGAGAGAGGTTGTACGGCTTGGTATGTCAAGCCTGGTTTTAGTCAGACTATGTGTATAAAATGTTAAGATTATTATTTTGGGCGAACCATCCATGATGATAGCTATCATCGATGGTTCGGATCGGTTCTCCATTCATGCAGAGGCATGAGGGTGGAACTGTCTTTTGAGAAGTGCTTTTATATAGATTTAAATTCCGCAAGTTCATTTATTATTTCATTTTTATGCTTGATATGCCAATGTTCCGTGCTTAGTTAAGGGGCACGATCAAGATGATCGTGCTGATGGCACGAGTTTCGGGGTGCCGAAATCTGGGCTGTCACAGTTGGTATCAAAGCTATTTTCTTTTAGAAATTCTGACAAGTGTTCTTTTGGTCAGAACATAGGGGCATCTGCTAACGAAACTTTAGTTTCAAATGCAGCCGTAAATGTCGTCTAGAGGAAGAGGCCGACCAAGGGGAGGCCAACAGAGGAGTCTACGTAGTGGAGATGATTACATCTCTCCTACAAATAGGGTACCTTTAGGAGGTGCTGAGGCCCCAGGGGGCAGTAGTAGTAGACAGCATGGGGAAGAGGATCGACATCGTCAGGATCAAGATCTAAGAGAACAAGAAAGAGTGAGAGAAAGACAAGAAGATAGAGAAGAAAGACAAAGGATGATGCACACTATGGAGACTATGGCAGCCGCCATGGCACAACAAGCTGCATCCTTTGCAGCCCATGCAGCAAGAGAACAGCAGCCACCTACACCACCTGTAGGGCCTGCGCTGCCTGTGCCCTCATCATTCACAGAGTTTAGGAGGATGAGACCTCCTTCATTTTCTGGGCAGGCAGACACCATGGCCGCAGAGAATTGGCTCATGGAGATGGAGAAGGTGTTTAGCGTGCTGACGTGCACCGAAGACGAGAGTGTGAGATGGGCAGCCTACATGTTGGATGGGGAGGCTGGGCCTTGGTGGAAGTCCGTGATAAGGACTCGGGCTCAGGAGACCCCAGAGTTGCCTTGGACTTGGGAGGAGTTTGTTGAGGAGTTCAACAAACAATATTTTTCGGAAGTGGTAAGGAATCAGCTTGAGATCCAATTTCTACAGTTGGTGCAAGGGAGAATGACAGTGAGAGAATATGGGATGGAGTTTCTACGACTTGCCCATTTTGCACCGGATTACGTCGCTACCGAAGTGATGAAATCCAAGAGGTTTCAGCAAGGTTTGAAGCCTGAGGTTAGGGGAGGAGTAGCTCCATTCCAGTTGCGGACCTATGAAGAGGTCATGAGCAAGGCACTGGTAGTAGAAGAAGAAAATACCAACAGATATCGACAGAGAGAGCAATAGAGAGGAGTAAATGAACAAGGAAGGATGGGGAACTACGAACCGGTGAATAAAAAGCCGAGGTTCGTGGGCCAGAACCAGAGACCACAGTTTCAAGGAGGTTTCGGAAGATCGGCGCAATAACAACACCAACAGAGGTTTCCATTACTCGCTATGAGAGCCCTGCCATGTTCATCGGGCGCCACTATCACATTGTGGTTCTCAGATCGCTTTTCATACCGAGAGACTTGCGCCAAGTGTGGCAAGCCTCATAGGACAGTGGACTGCAGAGTGGGAACTAGGGGTTGTTTCCGATGTGGCAAGGTGGGCCATTTGATCAATGATTGCCCCGAAACAGATAAAGGTAAGACGGTTTCAGTTGCAGCACCACGACCCATTCAAGCAAGGAAGCCAATTGTTAGGGGAAGAGCTTATGCAGTCACTGCTCAGGAAGCAGGGAACGTGCATGACGTCATCCAAGGTGAGACTCTTTTAAATTAAAGAAATTTTCATTTCATTAAAGTTTTAGATAGAGAAGGTGCATGCATTAGGAATAGTGTATATTCTTTTCTCAATACAAAAAAAAAATCTATATATGAATTAAGAGTGTATTTTGATGTGTGAATTCTGTATGCATGTGTATACTATAGGTACTTTAACCATGTATGAGAAAGGATGTGTATTTAGATATGATGCTCGAGTGTTGATAGACCCAAGGTCTACCCACTCATTCGTCACTCCACGTTTCGTCAAGAAGATGAAGATTGTTCCAGAGGCATTGGACTTCGTCTTATCTGTGTCTATTCCGACTGGAGAGTTAGTAGACACGGACTAGCTTACAAATCCATCATTGTAGTAGTTCAAGACCTAGAGGTGCATGAATTGGAAGCGAAGTTGATACTGTTAAACATGCAAGGGTTTGATGTGATCCTTGGCATGGACTGGTTGGCGCAGCATTGTGCAATCGTCGATTGCAAGAACAAAGCAGTCATTTTCAGACCTAACACCAGAAGATCATTTCGGTTCCAAGGAGTGAGGTCGTCATCTGTGCCACTGATCTCAGCAGTAAGGGCCGAGAAAATGATCAGAAAAGGTTGCAGTGGATACTTGGCTTTCTTAAAGGAGGACAAGGAAGAAAAGAACGTCATTTCGAAGATAGCAGTTGTGCGAGACTTCGCCGACGTGTTTCCAGAAGAATTGCCTGGACTACCTCCAGAGAGAGAAGTAGAATTCGCCATTGACTTAGCACCGGGAACGGAGCCTATTTCGAAAGCGCCTTATAGAATGGCTCCTACTGAGTTAAAGGAGTTGAAGGAACAACTACAAGAGCTAATGGACAAGGGGTTTGTTAGACCGAGCGTGTCTCCATGGGGAGCACCGGTCTTGTTTGTCAAGAAGAAAGATGGGTCAATGCGACTATGCATTGACTATCGACAATTGAACAAACTCACTGTGAAGAACCGCTACCCTTTGCCTAGAATTGACGATCTATTCGACCAACTGCAAGGAGCAAGGTATTTTTCCAAGATCGACCTGAGATCTGGGTATCATCAGTTGCGAGTCAAGGCAGAGGACATTCAGAAGATAGCTTTCCGAACACGGTATGGACACTATGAATTCCTTGTGATGCCGTTTGGGTTAACAAATGCTCCGACATCGTTTATGGATCTGATGAACCGAGTGTTTAAACCACACTTGAACTCCTGCGTCGTAGTGTTCGTTGATGATATACTGATATACTCCAAATCCAAGACGGAACACGAAGAATATTTGAGGATTGCTCTACAGACGCTACGTGAACACCAATTGTACGCCAAACTCAGCAAATGTGAGTTTTGGTTGGAAGAGGTTAGCTTTTTGGGACATGTCGTCTCGAAGCAGGGTGTCACTGTAGACCTAGCAAAGATAGAAGCAGTGGTTAAATGGGAGCAGCTAAAGACAGTGACCGATGTCCGAAGTTTTCTGGGCTTAGCAGGCTATTATCGACGTTTCGTTGAGGGGTTTTCAAAAATATCGGGACCTCTCACAAAGCTGACGCGAAAAGATTCAAAATTTGAGTGGAGTGAGGCATGCGAGAAGAGTTTTCAAGAACTCAAAACGAGACTCACTTCGGCTCTAGTGTTAGCGATTCCTTCAGGCAGTGGGGGATACGCCGTGTACAGCGACGCGTCATACAATGACCTTGATTGTGTACTCAACCAACATAAGAAGGTGATAGCTTATGGATCGAGACAGCTGAAAGAACACGAGAAAAATTATCCGACTCATGACTTGGAACTAGCAGCAGTCATTTTTGGGCTAAATATTTGGAGACATTACTTGTATGGTGAGACCTTTGAGATTTTCACCGATCATAAGAGCCTCCGATACTTGTTTACACAAAAAGAACTCAACATGAGACAGCGCGATGGATGGAATTCCTCAAGGATTACGATTGCTCCATACAATACCATCCAGGCAAGGCGAATGTAGTAGCCGATGCATTGAGTCGGAAGGGTTCAGCTCAGTTAGCTTGTTTGATTTTGGGTATGCATCGATGGAAATTATTGGAAGATCTGGCACTCTACGATGCCAACATTGAGTCAAAAGCTACCGGATCCTTTTTGGCTAACATATCAGTGAAGCCAGTGATATTTGAGCATATCCACGATCTACAGATGAAAGATCCAGCATTAATAAAGATTCATCAAGACGTGAGTGAGGGCATCAAGTCAGACTTCTCAGTTAAAGAAGATGGTTCCTTATTGTTTAAGGGCCGTCTATGCATTCCGGACGAGGCCGATCTAAGACGAAAGATTCTTTATGAGGCCCATAAGTCGAATTATGCTATCCACCCTGGTAGCACCAAAATGTATCAAGACTTGAAAAAGAACTACTGGTGGAGAGGATTGAAGCAAGACGTGGCCGAATACGTGTCACGATGTTTGACTTGTCAACAAGTGAAGATTGATCATAGACATCCCGCAGGACTGATGCAGCCATTACCAATCCCAGAATGGAAATGGGAATCAATCTCGATGGATTTCATTGTTGGATTGCCCCGTACTGCCAAGAAGCACAATGCCATTTGGGTCGTCGTAGACCAATTGACCAAATCAGCGCACTTTTTACCGTACAATACTACGTATACGGCAGGAAGACTGGCAAACTTATACATGAAGGAGATTGTAAGATTACACGGGATTCCAAGTAGCATAGTTTCAGATTGTGATCCACTATATACGTCCAAGTTTTGGAAGAAATTTCAAGAAGGAATGGGAACACGACTAGATTTTAGTTCAGCTTTCCATCCTCAAACGGATGGGCAGACAGAGCGAGTGAACCAAGTGATAGAAGACATGCTCAGAGCGTGCATGCTAGATATGTAAGGGTACTGGGATGAACATCTACCATTGCTCGAGTTCGCATATAACAACAGTTTCCAAACGAGCATTGGCATGGCACCATATGAAGCTCTGTATGGACGACGATGCAAATCACCCCTCAATTGGGAAGAAACGGGTGAGAAATTTGTTTTAGGGCCAAAACTACTTGAAGACAATGCCACCATCGTTCGAATCATCAGAGAAAGACTAAAGTCAGCACAGAGTAGACAGAAAAGTTACGCCGACATGAAGCGGACTAGCGTCGATTTCAAAGTGGGCGAGCACGTGCTTGTGAAAGTGTCACCTATGAAGGGTGTAATGAGATTTGGCAAGAGGGGGAAATTAAGCCCACGTTATGTTGGACCATTTGAAATTTTGGGACGCGTAGGTGAAGTTGCGTATCGCATTGGTTTACCACCTCTGTTTGATCGGGTACATAACATTTTCCACATATCGATGATCAAAAAGTATGTGAATGATCCATCTCATGTGTTAGGAAAACAACCTGTGGAGATGTGTGAGGACATGAGCATGATAGAGGATCCAATGGAAATCTTGGATCGAAAAGAACAGGTACTGCACGCTAAAGTCATTCCCTTAGTGCTTGTTCGATGGAACAATCATCCAAAAGATGAAGCTACTTGGGAACGAGAAGCCGATGTGAAAGAACAATATCCAACCTTGTTTCCAACGACGTGAGAATCCAATGTAAACCACAAGCATGTTTGTGGAATCTCTACGATCCTGTAATTCAATGAAAATTTTGATGAAAGTATGGTTAAAGAACGGATCTTGTGTGTCCATGACCAAGTGTATGCATTTCTATGCAACTATGAACCAATTGATGTCATAAACTATCAAGGAAAGCAAAGAAAACAAGGAACTTGAAAAATCTGCAGAAATTGGGCAGAACCGATTAATCGAATTTCAAATCGATTAATCGATTTGGAATTTCGATTAATCGATTTTGTTCGATTAGTCGACTGGCATCTGCCAGTGACTGGAAATGAAAATAAGAGTTAGAATAGACATAGAAGGGGTTTTCGATTGATCGATTTGAAATTTCGATTAATCGATTTGGGATCGATTGATCGATTTTGGGAATTCGATTAATCGAAATGGGTTTTCGATTAATCGAATAGTCTGGGAATGTTAGAAGAAATTGGGAATAAATTGTTAAAATTCGACTAATCGAGGTAGATTCGATTAATCGATTTTAGATTTCGATTAATCGAACTTAAAGTCTATTAATCGAAATTTTAAAGGGACTTAGGAGAATTAGGAAGTCAGAGGAACAATTTCGATTAATCGAGGTGGAACTCGATTAATCGATCTTAAATTTTCGATTAATCGAAGTGAAGTCGATTAATCGAATAACTTAAGGAATCTTGAGAATTTTGGAAGTTGCAGCACGATTTCGATTAATCGAAGTGAATTTCGATTAATCGATTTTTAAGTTTCGATTAATCGAAATGGATTTCGATTAATCGACTGGCTCGCGCCAGTGAGCTCAAAAGTTTAAATTTTTAAACGGATACGATTTCGATTAATCGAAATGGTTTTGATTAATCGAATTTGACTTTCGATTAATCGATTTGAGAAATCGATTAATCGATTTTACGCGGTTTAACCTAGTTTTAAATCTCGATTAATCGATTCTGAATTTCGATTAATAGAGCCGAGGCCTATATATTGAAATTTGGGGATTTTACTCCCCATTCGAAATCATTTGGCTTGAGATTTTTGGGGCGTTTCGACTTTTTCTTCTTCTCCAACCATCCAGCGCCCTAGGGTTTGCACTTCCAACGGTTTTTGGCTCGCATTCACCTAGTATCACCTCCAAAACCCACGGTAAACCCTAATTTCGTGCTTTTCCTTCAAATTGAATTAGGTAAAACCTAGGTTTTTGCTATTTTTGTAAAAATGCCGCCCAAAACCCAATTGTCTTCGAAGAAGGCAACCTCTAAACTACCGGTACGGCGTAAGAACGCCGCACCACCACCACCTACCCCATCGCCGGTGAGGACTCCATCACCGTCGGCATCGGAGACCACCTCCGGTTCGACGAGCGCGCCTTCGCGCGAGTCTTCCCGCGAATCCACGCCCATGCCCCCACCACCCACAAATGTGGTGCAACCAAATGAATGGTGGGCCGCAAAGACCTTTGAGGTCGAATACACCATTGACCCTACCCTTTTCACCAATCCCGATGTACCGGGCGAGACCCAATGGGCTCGAAACTACCTAAACAATGCCGGTCTCGGCAACCTTCTCAGGCCAATCTGGGGTTCCTACTACCCTAGATTGGTAAGGCTATTCTACTAAGGGCTTGTGGATGGCCCGACCGACGATGTGATCAAGACCACCATTGAGGGTCGAGATTACACGATCACTCGTCGCCACATTCACGAGGTGCTCGAGTGCTACCTCGATTATACACCCGAGACCACACTACTCCCACCCTTCGAGGAGGACCCTCGATTTGAGGAGGTCATGACCCGCATGACCCACAGTAGAAAGGGGTCGGGATCCTCTATCAAGAGGGTTGACCTTCCCCACTATATGTGGATGCTTGACTCCGTGGTCAAGTGCAACCTTTACCCGATGCGCCATGGCACGGAGCGCGTGGAGAAAGTGCAGCAGGCACTTTACTCGGCCTTCTGTGGCCGGTGGTTTGATGCCACCATGCTCATCCTTGAGGGGATGAGATACATCAAGGGCAAATTGATGAAGGGCAATCTCCGGCCCAAGGAGAAAATGCCCTATGCCCGCCTTATTTCAAGTATGTTGGAGTGCTACTCCAACGAGCCGTCTTACACCATCTCTCCTCATGAGGAGAGGGCTACGGACTGCTTGAAGACATTATCCAGGTCTTCATGGGCCCGTAGCTACAACCTGCTCAAGCGGACCCTACCGGCTCCGGGTCCCGCTCCCGCAGCAGCACCAGTAGCAGCAGTAGCCGCACCACCACCACCCCCACCACCGCAGCAGGACCCACCCATGGGTGGAGCACACCCTGCCCCAGTCGCACCCGCTGAGCCTTCAGTAGAGAGGGCCACCTCTCACACGGCAGCTACACCCACACCACCTGCCCACTCCGCGCCCGCGACACCTACTTCATCCTACTGCCGGCGCGTCGCACCGTCAGGGCCGAGCGTCGAGGAGGTGTTGGCCCGCATGGAGGCCAACAACGAGAGGATGAACAGGAGAATCGACTTCCTCCTGTTTCACACACTCCGCCACATCTATCCTACCGATTACCGCCGCTACCTCGCCTAGGAGGAGGAGTGGACTGCCGGACGCACCGCATTCCACCGAGGGCCCGTCTTCCACACCACCGCCGCTACAGACGCGGGTCCTTCTACATCCACCTCCGCTCCACCGACCGAGACTCCGCAGCCACCTCCGACTACTCAGGCAACACAGTCTCCACCACTGCCGCCACCTCCATTCTGATGAGACCCACCCCGTCTGCCGCACTCAAGTGATGGAGGAGCTCTAATCTGGGACCCACTGGCAAGGGATCTGAGTCTTGTGTATTTTTATTTTTTTGAGTTATATACTTGTATACATGTATGTTTTGTACGCCAACTCATGTGGCGCATTGTAAATTTTCCAGATATTAATAGAAATCAAGTTTTGTGTACATTGTTTACTTTTATTCCATTTAAATTCAATAATTATGATTGTGAAAACTCGTGTATGCAGGTCTCTTGAACCACCTCACCTCGAGTGTGTGGGGGAGACCTGCACCAACGAACTTTGGGTTATTTTCGAGGACGAAAACTCTCAAGGTGGGGAGGATGTAATAGCCCGAAAAATCACACTAAACTATGACCTCGGGATCCGTGCCTGATCGGTCATAGGTTTGACCAATTAGGAGGTCAAGGATGTACATGTAGTGTGATGAACGGATGAGACTTGGGGAAAATCGACTAATCGAAATGGGATTTCGATTAATCGATTTCTGATTTCGATTAATCGATTTGGGATCGATTAATCGATTTTGGGAACTCGATCACTCGATTTGAGAATCGACTTGGCAGAGTAGAGAATTTCGATTAATCGAATTGGGATTCGATTAATCGAATGGAAATTTTGATTAATCGATTTCAGAATCGATTAATCGATATTGGTTTTCGATTAATCGATTTTGGAAATCGATTAATCGAATGAGATTCGATTAATCGAATTTGGAGTTTGATTAATCGACTGGGTTACTTTTTGTGGACTTTTGAGTTTGACTTTAAGACTCTTGGGGGGTGTTGGAACTCTTCTATTGCATCCTTTGTGATGTGTTTCACATGTTATGTGGTACCATAGGTGGTACGTGTGAGCAAGTGCACAAGGAGCCACGTGGGACCTTGAGGCGTTGATCAACCAAAGATTTGAGGTAGGGAACACCTTGAACATGTACTTTATTTTACAAGCACATGTATGTAGTGATATAGAATTCAATTCAAATGCTTTTATTGCTTAAAGATTGTGAAAAGTGTGCGTGCGTGACATTCATAAGAGTAACTTTAATGAACCATCTCCAGGGGATGATGAAGTGAAGAAATAAGAGCATCAGGTGTGATGCAAGTGAATGAATACATCCCAGGGATGCATCCATGATTGAATCATGCTTGATGGGGCCTAACTGATATAAGATAGCACACTTACACGGTGAATAACTATATGTAAGGCACCGATATTTTTGTTATTTGAAGTTTGATGGATAACCACGAATGACGCGCAGATATCCGTGACCGATCACGGCGAATCCAGTAGGCCAAGTGAGGCTTATCCGTACAGAGTAAGCACACCCCAGGGGTGTTGATTGAGATAAGTGAAACCCCGCCACCAATCCCCAGGGGAAAGGGGCTTGGGTACTATTTGTATTCCCAGGGAATACGTTTAAAACTGTCTATATAGATGACGATGATGGGTATCTCGTCGGGGCTCGATGCTATATTGCTCGGGGATTACTTAAGTTGAAAGTTTAAGTTTTGCTTTAGGCCTTCTCAGCATCATTCATGAATAAATAAAAGACATGAGTAAACTACCAATAAAATGAAGTGTTTTCAACTGTTTTCATCAACAAATGCATAGACACACCATGCATGCATATCATAGAATACATGTGAGTAGTAATTTATATGTTCAAATTGTGTTTTGTTTCCTATTGAGCTAGGATGTAGCTCACCCTATAGACTATACGTCGCAGGTCTACGACTAGCAGCTACCGAGGCTTCAGGAGACGCTGACCCCGGTGAGTCGGACCTTGCGGCCGGCGAGGAGTTAGAGCCACCTCCGGAGGACTTCTTATAGAGGACTCCGTTGTGCGACTTTGAGGACTTTTGGAGAGAGGTTGTACGGCTTGGTATGTCAAGCCTGGTTTTAGTCAAACTATGTGTATAAAATGTTAAGATTATTATTTTGGGCGAACCATCCATGATGATAACTATCATCGATGGTTCGGATCGGTTCTCCATTCATGCAGAGGCATGAGGGTGGAACTGTCTTTTGAGAAGTGCTTTTATATAGATTTAAATTACGCAAGTTCATTTATTATTTCATTTTTATGCTTGATATGCCAATGTTCCGTGCTTAGTTAAGGGGCACGGTCAAGATGATCGTGCTGATGGCACGAGTTTCGGGGTGCCAAAATCCGGGCTGTCACAAGATCTTTCAAATTGGACATCTAGCTCCTTTAATTCTATTGGTGCCATCTGATACGACGTCTTTGCGATTGCACATGTTCTAGGAACTAAGTCAATCTTGAATTCGACTTCTCTATCTGATGGTAGCCCTGGTAGCTCATTAGGAAACACATTGACAAAGTCCCTAACCACAAGAATAGTTGTAGGGTCCACTTCATCACTTTTATCTTATTTCAAGGCTGCCAATAAGGGAGCTCCCCTCCTTTTGACTCCACTAAATTTAATAGGAGAACACCCTTAGGTCGAATGTCACGACTTTGGAAAAGCAGTCGACTGTGGCGTGATGTCTGGCCAACTGGTTCATGCCTAGAATGATGTCAAAGTCGTGAAACTCTAAGACCACAAGGTCAATGGGTATATCACATCCATCAATGAAGATAATAATGTCTAGATAGACCATCATAACTCTGCCCGAGGGTGTGGAAACAGTGAGAGTGCTCTCTCTATTAAACGGTCAGATGTTGTTTTCATGTGGTACACATCCCAAAAAGTGGACGTGAACCATGTTTGATGGTACGATACAATCATATTAACTATTTGGGATGTGTCACACGTGGAATCAAACATTTGACTGTCTGATGGTATGCCTATGATCTCAAGATCTATTGTGAAGAAGATGGGGATGAAAAACAATACCTATCGTCTGATTTAAACAGTCAACATATTTTTTCCTTTGTTTTAGGTGGCTGTAACATAAAATTATGTGGTAGTAAGACCAGCCTTTATACATTATGAAATAGTTGTGTCCGTAAACAAGGCAAAATGTTGAAAAAAAAAATGACGGGGTTCTAGAAATATGGTTGGCACAGTGGTGTTGGTTGAGCTAGTATTCAAATGTATAGGAGTTTCACAAAGCCAAAAACAAGCAATTGAGGGGTTGGCGATCATATTTGGGAAAGCAATAAAAAGGTAGCTTCAGCGTGCACTCTTTAACCGAAACTTCGCAAGAAGAGGATGAGGAACCTCACATTGAACATGGTTGGACTTTTTGTCGGAAAGCCCCTATCCCTCCAAAAGTGCCATGTTTGGTTTGGCAAAGTTGCTTCCAAAAAACACTTCTCAAGTTAAAATATTGGATCAGTAGTACTTTCCACCAAAAGACTTGGGCCCTGTTTGTCAACCCTTCTCCTAAAAGCACTTTTCAGGTGTTGTGAAGAGGTTTTTTTACATGCTACTTTTCAAAAAATCTATCACATATTGAAAATGGCATTATGTGAGAATCAACATTGGGTAGCTTCTCAGTATAATACTCTTTTCAGTTAGAGGTGGTCATGTCCTTGGGTGAAATGTTCTTCTCATCTAATATTTTCTCTCTTAGAAAGTGCTTTTTGGATGAGGATTGACAAACAGAGCCTTGGCCACCTTTAGTTGAAAATGGAGGAGTCCTTACTTGCACTAATAATAAAGAAAAGGACTTGGATATGTCCAACAAAAAAAAGCCATCCTTGGCTGTCCCCCTAAGTATAATAACATATAGCTCGTCTTCATAACTTTTCCTCCAATGCATAGGTGGGCGGATCTTTAGAGACAACATAAAAGAACGCCTCTAATGCCTTGTTTGTTAACACGAGTTCTGGCGAAAAATAGCTGAAAATTTGAAATTTCTCACAAAAATGCAATTTGCAAGTGTTTGGCAATCTAGTGAGACCCACAAACTAGAGTTTTTTTTTATAATAGACTCACATAAAAATTCTAGCCAAATTTTGGGTGAAACTTTTTTCCATCCACGACATGGGTTAAAAGCTTAGAGGAATTTTGGTGGCCACCCTTGCTACCCGAAATTCATTCTTCTCAACTCGGATATTTCATACTTAAAATCGTTTGATTGCTTTGGATCAACCAATCGAGGTTTTTTTTTACCATAATTTTTCATATAGTGAATCTTGAGACCATAAGTTTATCATCAAACGCTCAATTTTTTTGTTGATGTGACACATGTCAATACCTCTTTCTTCATGCCCATGGGTTCTCTGAAAGCGCCTACATCCCAGACCCCTGAAAAAAATGTTGATTTCTTCGAATCAGATAATGAAGATATTTTTTAACAAAGATCTTCCATAAAATAGATCTTGGGTTCATGGTACATCAATCTGACAGTCAATTTTTGATTTCCTGTATCACCGATACCCAAAATATGACTTTTCAATCATATAGCACACATCATGCTCAAATATGGCTTTAGGGCCATATTTTGGGGACTGGGGACACATGGAATCACAAACTGACTGTCCGATAGGTGTTACATGATTTTAAGATCCATTCTATGGACGATCAGGGTGAAAAAAAATCACCCTCATTTGATCTAAAGCAATCAAATAGTCTTCAAGGGACCTGGGACATGGGCACTTTCAGAGAACGCATGGACGCGAACAGAGGTACCCATATCCGCATGGACGCAATGAAAAGATTGGCACCAAGCATAATCTTTATCATATGACTCAATGCACTCCAAAACCATTATCCGATTCAACAGTTGATTCTATCGAATCATATGATAAAGATTGAGTTCTGCACCACTCTTTTGTGTCGTAGATTTGTAGATCATGACCTTTATATTAGACGATTTAGATGCAACCTCACCTCATAATCGTATTATTTATTTGCATTGTAAAATCGTAACCTCGCTCCATCTCCTCCGGCCAACATGCATTGACTGCTTTGAATTTGACAAAGGAGATTGTTTTTAATTCCAATCTTCCAGATGATGCATCTTGAGATCATGGATATATCGATTTTTTTATTTCATGTGGCACCCATTCCAAAAAATGACTCGTGATTTGTATTTAAGCTTGATGTATGTCTCACGAGTTTAGAGTTACTGTTTGAGATTTGTACCACACGAAATAAAAAACTATATAAGTGTATGCCCATGATCTCAAGACCTAACTTGTAAAAAGTTAGGACAAAAATAAAATTCATGTTCTAATTTAAAGCGATTAATATATTTTGGTTCTACGAAATGGGGTGAGATTACATGTTCACATGGTGTGACGAATGGTACCTTAAAAAAATAATTTTACACAATGTAGCTGAGACAATTGAAAAAAATAAAACTTCCCTTGAGTTCTTTTATTTACAAGCCCCATGTAAAGTGAAATGCCAAAAAACATTTCCATGTGTTTGGTCAAACCAGGCATAAAAGTCCCAATTCATACCAATAGATATGGCTTGAAGCCGTCTCTAAAAGATTGCCAAAGCAAGCCAAGCGGGCCAAGCGTTTTATTTATTTCCCAGGAATTGGGCGCCAAGAGCTACTCCTTTTTATTTCCTTCTTCCGTCACTTCTTATCTCCCTCTTCCACAAATCGAGCGCCATGGATTTAGGATTTTCTGCGTATGGTGAGTGGCTTTAGGGTAAATGAGATTTAACCAACAATTTTGTACTTCAACAAGGCCTGCGATTCAGTTTCTGTCAATTTCACTTCAACAAGGTCTGCGATTTCAGCGACTACCCCAAAATTTCGGTCGATTTCACTTCAACAAGGTTCAGATCTGCTGCGATTTAAGCTCAATTCCAGAATTTTCTCTGTTTTGTTTTTATTTTTATTTTTTTTATTTGATGCGTTTTCTCTTTTTCATACTTTTGGAGAATGGATTCATTGATTTAATACTTTTGTTCAATTTTTTTCTTATTATCTTAATCAGAGCAAATGCAATCCCATCGAAATATAATTTTCTGCAATTTTACTGTTAGGATTTTCTATCGATTTCACTTCATCTCAGCTTGGATTTCATCGATATCTCAATCATCTCTCGCAAAGTTCGGTTCTGCGAGAAGAGGTCGAACCGTCTAGACGGTATCTTCTAAACACTACTTCTTCTTCCTTTCCATTTTTAAATTTGACTGATTTGTTACTTTTAAATAAATTTTGTATTTTTAGTTGCAATTTTTCTCAAATGTTAACGAATTTTTTTTGCTCGTTATTATGGTTGAAATTGGGAATTTTTTTTATTTATAGATGTAAATGTGGTTGACATCTATTGTGCAGGTAGGGTTTGATTTGTAGATGTAGGATTTAAATTCTTATGTGATTTCCAGTAGCTACAGAATGCCGGATACATTTTAGCTAGGATATATGAATAGTTGGATATTATGTGTAGATAATCTTCTAAAAATCAATATCATATCTTAGATTTGATCAACATTCAGACAGAAGATTGGTTGATATTCGGAATCATGGAAATCATATGAAAAGTGTGAAAAAAAGGAATATTTGTCTGATCATATTTTAATCCTTATATTTTCATCAATCATTACATAATTGTTGATCATTATCACACACAAAAGCAAATAAGTCGATCATTCATGAGTCATCAATCCGAGGGATCAAAAAGGCTTTGAATTATGTAAAAATCTAAGACTTAAATATCTCTTTCCAAAAGGATAATTGATGATGGGAAGGTAACCGAAAGCTCCTAGATGGATTAAAAATTCAAAAGAAGGAAAGAACTAAATGATGGAGAGAGGAGTTTTACTAGAGACAAAGTCCTGTCCAGAACAATGACATATAAGGGCTTTTATATGCTGCATTTAATCATCTATTTGAGGGCTATTATAGGCTCTTCTTGATCACATGGTAAGATAGTTTATTTAAGGTGGCAATTTTGGGGCTGAACCAAATCTAGATGATGACCAATACACTACTCTCTCTTTCCATTTTAGTTTCACAAGCACCAATGTGATACACTACTTCTATTTTATGTAGGTTCCAACACTCATATTTTGGGGCTGAACCAAATCTCAGTTACACCCATCATTGATAGGCATGAATTTCCTGCCATTTTTCAGACTATATACATATTATCTTAATGATTAAATGTTTTCAACAGTTTCAATTATTTAACTAGGAATTCCAATTGGTAGGTGATATGCTCCAAAGTCTCATTCTTTCTATAAAGGGTTTACCTACCGTCAACTTTCTATATTTAAAATTAATTATAGGTGGCAAATGGACCAAATATGCTTATGTATTTGGGCTATTTAATGTTCCATACGGATGCTATCTATAAACTCAGCTAAGTGGCCCTTAGAGTGGCCAAAATAACCAGCCACGTAACCACCTAAAGTGGCCACATGACCCAGTTGAACAAGACTACCAATCTCGTCTCTGGGGGCACGTGATCAGTTAAGTGATCACGTAACTAAAAATTCATGAGATTTTTATTCTCGTGAACCTCCAAAGACTGCAAATTCACGATATTCACAATCTTTGGTCTTGTGGGTTACTCTGTTGCAGTTCAATTTGAGCTTCTTCATGCTTTAGTGGGAATTTGTACAAGTATACAACTTCTACTTGGATTTCCCTCAATTCTAGTTCCACTATCCGGTGACATTCAGGTTTTTATCTTGAGATCTCTTGGAGATATTTAAAATATGCATATTTAATTTTGTTTCCTGTTTTTGGATGCATGAAGGAATCACTTATTTTCTTTGGAGATTTATATTTTAGCTTACTAGTATCAAATGATACTAATACCTATGTATGTTTAGCATGCTAGCATCAGTGTGATACAAATATCAGTAGTTGATGCTTTCTAGGATACTTGTAGGATAGAAATAAGTAGCTAATTTCTTCTGAATGGCATGTTTTAAACTCTCACATGTATAGACTGTAAAATTTATGTCCAACACATATAATATTGTGTAAGACGGTTCCCTATATTTGTCTATTCCTAGGTTTCTGGTGCTGAGTTCTATCCTGCTCCGCATATCCATGTTTATTAATATCTTATATTTAGAAAAGAAAAATCAAAGATCTATTTGTATGTGGGTAACAGTGATGAATATTAGAAAATTTACAATACTCTACTTTGGGAAGGCTTGATCGAATCTTTTGGTTTTTTTAAGGAGATTGACTCTCCTTACCATGGGTTAAAATCTCCGAAAAACGATGCGTTTCGTCCAACCCCACAACCGATACATATCGGTTTTGGATGCTACATTCCAATGTATCGTCCGAAATTTTCAATTTTTGTATGGGAGGCACCGATATGGTACCTGGAATGTACCGTATCGGTGAGGTCCAAAACCGATACGTATCGTCCGATATGTATCGGTGTCGGACGATATTTTGTACCCATGCTCCTTACGACCATCATAGATTCATTTTTTTTTTTATATAGGTTTTGCATAGAAAATAGGAGGACAGGCATAATTCTCCCGCTATTTACTTGATTGAGCTACATTTGTTGCAGGATTAGCGAAACAAGGGCTGCAAAGCAGAGCTTGAAAAAAGAACAAGCAGGAAGGTCAATACTTAGTACTTTGTAGTGGTTGTTTTCCTATCTATGTAGCTTTTACTAGATATAATAAATTCCTAAGGCATCTTCAGATCTGCACCGAAATGTATTGTCTAATTTTTTACCTATTTTTAAAATTTTAATTTAGACATTAAAATTTCGGGTCCAAATTATTCTTGAATCTCTTAACTACAATTCTATTTTGCATAAGTTTGTAAGGAAAAGGCTTGCTCTTTCTTTGGTCACGAGCTTCCTTTTTGGATAATTTGATTGATTATAAACCAAAATAAGTCCCAAGCTACAAAAGTTTTGCAACATGGGTATTGTTGTTAGAGTCCAAAAGTCCTTGTTAGGGAGTTCAAACAGAAATCCGTTATGAGTTGGTTCGATTTGGGGCATGGCTGAGGTGCCTTCTAACATGCATTCTCTCTTTCTCTTCTCTTCCCAAGTCTAAGAATGAAACCCATGGACAATGACGAGCTCCAACTTGTTGAACCTGATCTCGTGTTCAACCAGATTTGCAGCCATTGCATATAAGAGAATCTTGATTTTCACGGTTTCCAATGACATGCAGTCAAGATTCATTGGAATTTTCATCAAATAACATCTTAATTCTCAAATAAAATATAACGTCTTTAATGTCTAAATTGCCATTGAAATTTTCCATATGCAGCAATTAGTGCCTTTGGAGGAAAGTCATGACAGTAGCTAGGCACCAATTTTTGTAAGGCAATCAAATTTTAAACTTCCTTCAGATTCTTCCCAGCTAATTATTAGGATTGGTCTAGGCAAAGGATTGGCGCCTTTTAGGGGTTTCTTGCTGGTTTGTATTAAGGCATTAATAGTTTTATACTTTATCCTATGTTATTTGTTTCTAATAATTGTGAAAAACTACTCTTATATTGAGATTCAAATTGAACAGGTCATTTGGATGGAGCTTGGAGGGGTTTGAGGGTTCTTAACACTTTCTTTCTTTCAATTCGTGGTGAAGCAATAAGGTATAATATTGAAACTTTATGCTGTGTATCTGATTTTGTATGATTCTTTTATCGTCATTGGATTATAGATTTAGCTGTTAATAATGGCTAAGCTAGTTCATGCCTCTTAATCTTATATATATATATATATATATATATATATATATATGAGGTTAATCTTTAATATATGTGAGTATGTATAGGATTTATGTTTTCTTCTAACAAAAGGAGTTACCTTACATCAATATAATTTTGTCAGCAAGTTATGTGGACTGTTTGAGCTGTTCACTATTTTTCATTGGAACATATGATATTTGGTGGCATTGAAAGGTCATTGTTTCATGCAGCAATGATCTTTGCTTTAGGAAGAACATGGACCGTAGGTTTGATTCTTTTATCTGAGACTGAGAGACGTTGATTGATACCATATCCCTGCTTTAAGCAGGAGACAAATTTTCAAGTCATTAGTAAATCCCTCTATCACGTGTCTTGTCTCTGCTAGTTCCTTGGAGACTGCGATCACAAAAGAGTTTCTGTGTACCCCCATCCCCTTCTCTTTTTAGTTTAGGATGGTAAATCCCTAGCCTTTGGAAAAAAGAGTTTCACCCAACATGATTCAAGGGGCATTTTTTTCGTCTAAAGTAGACAAAGAAAAACATGATGGACACGTCAGGTATCAACCATGGTGCCGATCACATGGTTCAAATGGATCAGCCCAAGGCTGCATTAGAGATGTTGATAGGTGTCTATTGTTTATTTTTATAGTATATAAATTATTTCTTCTTTTTTCAACATTTTTTAATGTATTTTTATATTATAAGTTATGTGGCAACGCCAATAATAATTGTGTCATTTCAATTTGTTTGAATTTATCTCTATATACCACTCCTTTTTACTTTTTTATAATTGCATATCTTAGCTATCTTTGTTGCACATCTTACTAAGCAGTTTTCCACATCGAATGTTAATTACATTGGAGGATTACCACATTTTGTTAGTTCAATATTATTTCCTATTTATAGATCTTTATTCCTCCTATTTAAATTGCACAAGTTAATTAGTCCTTTATGTTTGAATTTTCAGTCTTGATTGGCAGCATCAGCTTTGCAAGGCCTAACACTCTTTTCTGGCCACACATGTGCTCGTAATAATGGAGCTCGTCCCCCTCGCAGTGGTGTTCATAGTGTAAGTAAACTGCAAATAAGGATCTATCCATCATGCATAAAGTTACTTACACAAGGTCTCTTCCATGCAGCCATTCCAACCGGTAGTTCCTCCTGCTAGTGCTATTGCTGGATGGATGTCGAGCAATAGCCTTTCTTTATCTCACGCTACTGTGGCAGCAGGACCCCCTGGTCTTGTTCAACTTTCTACTGCATGTGAGTCTTTTCTTATTATAATCTAATTTTAGTGTTGACTAAAGATGCTTTTGGATTTTCCACCACTTGTAAAACCTGCGTAACCTAAAGCTTCGTTGTTTTTGGGATCTCATCAGCTGCATTTTTGAAACACCCAAGAACTCCTACAAGTGCTCCTGGGATGGATTATCAATCAGTTGAGCCTGAACACTTGATGAACATGCCATGTTCACGTATCATTTCTATATAACCAGGATGCTCTAACATGTCATATTCCTATATATAACCAGGATGCTCTAACATGGCATGTTCAGGTATAATTCTCTAGTGCAACTCATCCTCCTAATATCTATGCTCAAGACAACCTTCCCAAAACTCTTGTGTGGAGTTTTATCTAGGGTACTAATTTCATGAGCATGGATTTCCATCGACATCAACAAACGATTCTCCTAGGTTATTGCTGAATGACTACTTTCACCATTATATCTAATATTCTGTCAAGCATTTCATCATGTAAGATAATATGTAAATTTCAGGTCTGGGATGCTTTAACTGGATGCAAGCATCCTACATTTGAAGGCCACGAAGCTCCTGTTTATTCTGTTTTCCCGCATCATAAAGAGGCTTATCCAGGTACCTCAACTTAAAAGATAAATTTTCATGGGATTCTTTTCTATCTTGGCAATTTTATTTGTTTAGTTGGTATTAGTTTGATTCTGGTGGATAACACTAACTCTTATTTGACAAATGGATGTGTCAGGAAAAACCCACAGCAACCATTTTTCTATTATTGCTAATCTTGTAGAGTACCATTTTATTTTGCCTCCTTTTGCAATTTATTTTTTATATATACTGCTACTGATGGGAAAATTAAAGTTTGGCTCTAATGATTCTGGCGGATCTAGAGTCGAGTATGATGCTCCTGGACTTTGTTGCACCACAATGCCGTATAGTGCTGATGGAACTAGGTAATGATGCTCACCTTAACATCATGTAATTTTTTTGGAGTTGTCCACTTCTTAGCTGTTGGCGATGAATTTCAATAATCACCAGTTATTTATTTGTCTTATTACTCATTGCAGGCAAACCCTATGTTGAGATTTAATAAAGAAGGCTCCTTGCTTGCAGTCACAACGAGTGATAATGAAATCAAGATCTTGGCAACCACTGGTGGGCAATGTCTGATAAGATTGCTAGAAAGCAGGGTGTTTGAAGGGTCTCGGGGACTTTATGAGCCAATGAACATAAAGGTAACCTTTATACCTTCTTTTTTATTTATTTTAAGGTAAATTTTATTGATGGAAATTTCAATGCCATTATGCCATACCATGCTATGCCACGCAGGTGTGGTTTCTCAATTTGTTTGTTTCTCCCTTGTTGTGCGGCCTCCAATTGTTAATAATGCATATGTTTCTACCACTCTTTCTGCCACTATTGAGCGAAACGATAGAGTTCAAGTATCCTTAAGTAGCCTGATAAGAATCCTGGTGCATAATCTTTTAGTCATTTTCTTAATAGAAGTTCCTAAATCTGTGTTTTTGGGTTGCCACGTGGAATGGAGTTGCAGGCTTCTATGGACACCAATTGGATGGCAGATGTTAAACCTAGGACAAATGGCATTGATAAGAGTAGTTGGAAATTAGCTGATATCGTCGATCCATATAATTTAAAGGCCCTTTTCTTCTTGTTCTTTGGAATACTTGTGGTGGTGTCTATATATCCCAAAAAGGGGGAAAAAGAAAGAACGATTACAACATATCTATAAGGAGATGTCAGGGCCATTTGGCAAGCTACAAGTGTAAAGTTGTTGCACGTTTCCATATTTATGGGTAATTTAGTAATGAATTTGGGCTCTAAAAGCTCCATTGCTGAATATTTCTGCCAATTAGACCGCATTTCATGTCTATGTGTTTATAGTTAATCATGACACTTGGTAGTTATATGTAACCAGGAATAATTGATCAAGCTCAAAAGTGTATTTTGTTGGTTATATAGTTCCCTACTTGTTGGTTTTTCCGTTTGTTTTTAGGTACCTTTATTTATGACCTAAAATTCATCCTTGATTGCTTTTGATTGCTTGAATTAGATGAAGCAATCTTCGACACGATAGATCTTGAGATCATGGGCCTTCCTTCATACGGTCAGATTTTGACTGTGTTAACTGAGATGATATAGATAGTATTTTATGTCAAGCTTTGGCACCAAAGATCTTTACACTATAGCCTTCAAATCAGATGGCTGAGAAGGTCTTCTACGTGGCACATGTCTAAAAACTATCAAGTCTACCTTTCTATATTATGTGCTACCCACACAAATCTTGGGGGAAATAATTGCTCCAACGTAAATTCTCTCAGTTAAAGGTAGAATTGAACTTGAACTACATTAATTGATGGTACACTAGATCCCGTTCACTTTTTGCTTTTTGGGATGTCTGCCATGTGTAATTAACATCTGATCGTTTGATGAAAGGCTCATGGTCTCAATATTTATTGTCTCGAAGTTATATATTTCCATCGTCTTATTCAAGTAAGTCAACGTTTTTAACTTTTGACTAATAGAGGTGTCTCTTAGGTATCTAGCACTTTGCCTATTTTTATCAAGGGAAGTTGGTCATAGAGTCTCTGTTAATTTATTTGTATAATAATATATTTATATTCACATAGAATCTTTATTTTGTTCCACCCCATTAGTTTTGAAAGCAACCAACTTAACCTAAAAGGTAGGAAGCTTTAAAAAAAAAAAAAAACCCTTCCGTCGACGGCTGCAATGGTCGGTGTAGAATTAAAAAAAAAAAGTAAAACACATATGTCGACGACTTCAGCGTCGGCATAGACATTCGCCGACGAGATTATTGCTGATGGCCTTTCCAACCGTCGGTATAGGGTCCTTTTTTGGTAGTGCATGCAGAATACAAGTTGAGTTGCCTGTGCAAGTTCCTACCATTGCCCAAGGAGCTTTTACTGGATTCGGGCTGCATGCTCATGCTGATATTGGTGATTGTAGCTAGATTCAAGCTTCTACTGGATTCAACTAACTTGAAGCTAGATTCGAGCTGCATGCTCATAATAGTGACCAGAAACATGTACATCTAATTTCGGTTACATTTTTTTTTATGTAAAATTTCCCCGAACATTCTCTGTTTTCATATATATATATATATATATATATATATATATATATATATATATAATTTCAAGGATATTTTTGATGATGTGGGCTCCATGACTCCCTAATGGTTCTATGAGTGCTCTCTTAATTATGTTTCGGCTTTTACGTCCCTTTTGTTATGGTCAAGGTGATATGAAGATGGGCTTTTACAATTAAAGCTGCCCAAAAGCAGAGAAAATTATACAAGACTATGTGAAGATGCATATACCAACTGCTCTGTCTTGGTTGTTGCATTTGTCATAATGCACTTTGACGCGGGACAACGACACTAAATTACGTGAATGAAAATGAAATGTCATTTGCTGAAATTAAATTAATTGAACAATAAATCATACAAGTAATCGCGATACCTTAGGGTTTCGCAGATTTCCGTTGATGATCATGTGCGGGTCAAGTAGGGTTCAGTCCGTGTGCTAGATCTCTGAGCTTCGCGGAAGTATGATCCTAGAGATAGGACTCTAGCCGCTTTCAGATTAGGGCGCTCACTCGTGGTTCAATGATGGAATCACCGGTTCGAGTTAGGGCTTGTTGAATCAAATCGATCTAATGGTTCATATTGGTTCGATGGCTTTGGTGAATATATGGTTTAATGATTTTGAGAAAATCGTAGGGTAATGATTGAAATGGGTTGATTAGGATCGATACACAAGCAAAAAAAGATAAAATCAAAAGATAGATAAGATGGATAGAGATTGTTTTGAGAAAATTGTAGGGTAACGGTTGAAATGGGTTGATTAGGATCGATAACAAGCAGAAAAAGATGAAACCAAAAGATAGATAAGATGGATAGAGATCGTTTTGAGAAAATCGTAGGGTAACGGTTGAAATGGGTTGATTAGGATCGATAATAAGCAGAAAAAGATGAAACCAAAAGATAGATAAGATGGATAGAGATCGTGGGCTTCGCACTATTGGCTTCACACCAAACCCTTCTCAGGAAGAAGATCCACTCTTCGTAGTTACTCATCTCAAGCAGAAAACATAAGTTCTTTTTCATTAAGCAAAGACTAAATACATTATTTTTCTTAATGACTTTATATAGGAGGTCTAAAACAAAATAAAGCCCTAAAACAAATAATAAAAAAAAGACAAGTATGCCCTTCAAAACGATTTCCGTATTTTGGCGGAGCTCTCTTTTGCGAAAAATCAATCGATCAATCGATTGAGTATGTGTCATGGATCAAAATATCGTCCGATACCGATACGTATCGGACGATACGTATCGGTATCGGACTCGGACGATACATTGAATGTATCGTCCGATACATACCGGTACCGATACGTATCGTCCGATACGTATCGTTTTGGAGCTCGGACGATACGTATCGGTAATTCGATATTTTAACCCATGGTGTGTGTGTGTGTGTGTGTGTATATATATATATATATATATATATATATATATATATATATATATATATATATATATATGAAATAGAACGTTGCCAAAATTTAAATCCCGCTGGCCGCAGTCGATTGATCGAAGCTTGGGATTAATCGATCAATCGATTGTGTATTCCTTTGTGTCCTCCTTTATGCTCGGTTCTGATTGCGTTTACTCCCAGTTCTGATTTCTGTTTCATTTCTTTCTCCGCCGGTACACTTGATATGGTCTATATCCTATGTCTACGATGTCGGTGTCCTTGTCAACTCTCCTGGACTGAAAAGGCTTCATTATCGATGAAACAGATTTGTGATATTGATCGAGCATGTCGGGGTCTAGGTGACGCACCTCTTCTTCATTTATCCATTCTGAAATCCTCCTTCATGGGTGGACACCAGGAGATCATCCAATATCCCTTCGATTACATCTTTCCACTGCTTGCTTGGGGAAGGAAGGGATGGGCTGCAAGGGTAGGGTGGGTGTGTGGATTAGGGTTGTTTGGAAAGAGTTGTTTGGAAAGGGTTGTAAGGAGGTAGGGTTGAGCTCAGAGAAGGGACTAAGTCCTCCACATTGAACGTTAAGCTGATCCCTGTATTCGGAGGAAGCTCAAGAACGTACGTATTAAGACCACTCTTTGTTACAATTCTAAAATGCCCAACGCCGTGGGCTTGAAGCTTTTTGGCGACTCCCGATGGGAATCGTTCCGGCCTAATCCGAATCATGACATGATCACCGATTTGAAATTCCTTGAAACACTTATGTGCATCCGTCGATATTTTGTATTGTTCATTTTCTGTCTAATTTCGGCATGTAAACTGTGAATATGCTGTGCGAGTGCATCTGCGGATTCGGACACTCAATGTGATGCAGACATGAGTATTAAATCAAGTGGTGTTCTAGGCCGATGACCATGTACGACCTCAAACGGACTCATGCCTATGGACCTATTGACAAAATTATTGTATGCGAACTTGACTATTGGCAATGTAGAATCCCAAGATCGCCGACAAGATAGCGAAGGAGAACCTAAGCTTCTATTGGTGGCTTCCGTTTGGCCATCGGTTTGAGGGTGATAGGCCGATGAGAACTATAGCATGGTACCCATCATGCTCCACACAATTTTCCAAAAATAATTGATGAACTTGACGTTCCTATCTGACACGATGGTTTTGGATAACCGATGGAGACGCACAAGCTCCCGAAAAATAATTTTGTGATATGAGCCGCATTGGAGGTTTTCGAGCAGGGTATGAAGTGGGCTATCTTGGAAAAGTTGTCCACTACCACAAAAATGGAATCCTGCTTTCGCAGAGTCTTGGGGAGTTCGAGCACGAAATTCATGAAGATGTCTTGCTATGGAGTGTGTGGCACGGGTAACGGGGTGTACAGACCAGTATTTTGTCTACTTTGTTTGGCCACTTAGCATGTACGACATTGTTTCACAACTCGCGAAACATCTCTCATAAGGCTAGGCTAGTAAAATATATCATCGACGAGCACAATGGTCTTGTAACGCCTGAAATATCTTGCAATTCCTGCGGCATGTAGTTTCCAAATGAGGAAATCATGCAATGAAGTGCGAAGGATGCATAGGCGATTGCCTTTGAACAGATACCCGTCCTACAGGGTATACTTGGAGTTAGTACTGGTCGGATTATCAAGGAGAGCAGTGTATTCCACCCCCAAAGTCTGGGCACTCGGAGTAATATTGTTTCAATTGCTTAATTCCAACGACTTCGGTGCTCATAGTGTGCAAAGTCGTTTCCCAACGACTAAGCGCATCAACCACTTTGTTCTCAATACCGGCTTTGTGCTTCAACACGAATATGAACCTTTGAAGGTATTCGATCCATGTCGCATGCCTCGGGTTCAACTTCTTTTGAGAAGCAAGGAAGCGTAAGGCTTTATGATCAGAAGACGATACAAATTCTTGCCGTCTAAGGTAATCTTTCCAATACCAAAAAGATCTGACGACCGTATAAAATTCCTTATCATAGGTGGAGTATTTTTGCTTTGTCTCGTTTAGTTTTTCGTTAAAGTAGGTCACAGGGTGGCCCTCTTGGCTAAGCACTCCGCCTATTCCTACACCCAACGTGTCACATGCGATTTCAAAGACTTTTGAAAAATCTGGTAGACGCATGACGGGTGCATTGGTCATTCTATCCTTAACCTCGACAAAGGCTTTCGTCGCGGCTTTGCTCCATTAGAACTCCATTTTTTTTATGTAATCGATGATGGGAGCCATAATAGTGCTAAAATTCTGAATGAAGCGACGATAGAATGTAGCCAAACCATGGAAGCTATCGACTTCGTGAATGTTCCTAGGTTCCGGCCACTCTACAATAGCCTTCACCTTTTCGAGGTCTACAACCAACCCGCTGGCCGAGACGATGAATCCCAGGAAGATAGCGGATTGTTTAATGAAGGTGCACTTTTTGAAAATCACGTATAATTTCTCCCCCCTTAAGGTCTCATAAACCAACCTGAGGTGGATCGGATGTTGTTCCTTGTCATGACTGTAAATCAAGATGTAGTCAAAATATACGACAAAGAATTTGCTTAGGAACGGCCTCAAAACTTGGGTCATGAGCCCCATGAAGGTGCTTGGGGCATTAGATAACCAAAAAGGCATGATCATCTACTCATAAAGACCATCTTTGGTCTTGAAGACGATTTTCTACTCATCATCGGGGCGGATACAGACTTAATGGTAGCCACTTTTAAGGGTTATCTTGGAGAAGATAGTAGCTCCAATCATCATATCCAACATGTCATCGAGCCTCAGTATGAGAAACTAATACTTGACCGTAATTTTATTGATTTTCCGGCTATCCATACACATGCGCCAAGTATCATCTTTCTTAGGAGTGAGTAGTGCAGGTACGACACAATGACTTAGACTCTCTTGGACTTTTGAAGGAGCTCATCTACTTGCTGAGTTAACTCGGCGTGTTCAACCAGATTCAACCTGTAATGGGGCAGGTTCGGTAGGGTAGATCTGAGAATCAAGTCTATGGGATATTGAATGTCATGCATGAGAGGGAGGTCATTGGGTATGTCTTTTGGAAAGACATCCGCAAATTCTTTCAAGATCGACTCAACCTCCTTGGGGTATTCGCCCACAGACTCAAGAGTACGCTCAACGGTGATAACAACGTACACCACGTTTTCATCTAAAGATGCTCTCTCAAAACTCCGAATGGCTCACAATGTTGATGGTCTTAGATTGACCGCCCTTTTTTTTCGACTTCATTGGTCGATGGTGCTGTGGGAGGCAAAGAGTTTATAGTAATTTTCTTGCTGTTATACATGAATGTGCACACGTTAGGTCAACCAAAAATAGTTACATTCATGTCAAGGTTCGTGACAACGCTATAGGCTGATGAGATTTTAATGGTGAAACTAGCTTTGAGAAGGGATCTTCGTTTCTTACTATCAAACATACGAAACTTTCAGCATGTGTGGAGATGGATTTTCTAATATTGCCATGCCCCACCAACACGGGATGGGTTTTGATGATTTTTGCAGAAAGAGAGATGTGAGGGTTTATTTTTTGAAAGTTTGGTATAAAGGGTTTTTATAGCCAAAAAGTGAGAGGTCATCTCTCAGCTAAAATATCAATTCACTTGAGGATTGGGAGGATCGAGAGCTTGTGCAACTTGCACAAACCCTTTTTAGTTCCAAAATATTAATGAAATACCTCCACTTAACCTATCTACCCTAAACTATACCCTATCTACAATCCCTAACTTAATCTCCTATAGTTTCTCCTAAAATATCTATTCACATATGTTGATATCACGTACAATTAAAGTAAAATATCAAATCCCAGACAACTATAACTTTTAAGTTGTACTTTCATGTAATAAGTCCTTTTTTAGTTATAAAAGAAATTTTAATTTACAATGATGTATATTAAGTACCAAACTCAGTTATCAAGATTGGTATCTAAGTACCTTTAAAAAAAAACAAAAAAAAAAAAGATTGGTATCTAAGTCAAACTCTCTATCTTATTTTAGGAATAGCTAAAATTGTTGTGGAAAATTGTGGCATTTCAAAATTGTACTTTCATTAATTTACTTGCTTAATTATAAATATTTTTTGATATCTCAATGTTTACCAGACCAATTTGAGGGAGAAGCACAAATCTTACTGCACGCTTAAGGTACCATAAACAAACTTTTTAAGGTTTGTGAAAACCAAATATTTTGATTTTATTTATCTATTTATTTATTATTATATTACTTTTTTGTATTAAGCCTCAAAACGATGCACCAAGATTAGTATAAGAGTCAATCTCCTTGTACAACTGTAGGAGTTAGACTTGTTTGATGGAGGAAGAAGGTATCCATGGTAGTGCATAAGTAGAGTTCGTTAACACAACTCTTTCGAGGCTTGTCAAATAGATAAATCTGGAAAACTCTTTAGATTTTCTTTAAGGCCTCGTTCGGGAGTTCAGAACTGCGCAGAATCTGAGTATTTACTCAGATTATAGCCAGAAAGGGGGTTCTTTTGGGAGGAGTCGGCCGTTCGAGAGACGTCCTAGGGAAGTGGGAATCCGGGTTGTTTCCGAGTGAAAACGACAGGCAATCGTCCGAGCTTGCAACTCAGATTAGCTCAGAATCTGATCTCAGATTCTAGGGGCGTTGTATGCTTCAGATCTGAGATTTGCATCAGATCCCATGGCTGCCAACGGATATGAAACTCTTCTTCCCCAAATTTCTGAGATCTTGGTCCTTGACTACAGTCCAGCGCATGTACGGTTGAGATGGGGTTTCATCCATCAGATGCGGAAAAGACCTCTCACTGCACTAGAGTCCAGCGGATGTACCAGTTCATCTTCCCCAAGCTTCTGATTTCTCTGTATTCACATGGGCATCTGTTGGATAGTTGGGTGGATTGGAAAAATGGGTAGGGGCGGTTATTCTGATTTGGGCTCGATGGGAACGTGTTGCTTTCAATAGATTAATCAAGTAGGGGCTGATTGTAGAGAGGATTCGATGAGGTAGGGGCAGTTGATTGCGAGATAGAATTCCATTAGGTAGTAGTCGATTGATTTGAGAGAGGATTGATCGGTAGGGGCCAAATTGATTGCAGAGAGATGATTCGATCGGTAGGGGCAGTTGGGGCTTTGAAGAAGGCTATAAATTGATGCGTGATTGCAAGACTTGAAACCATCTCGGTTTTTCCCGAATAGATTTGTCAAAGGTAGTTCAAAGTGATTGCTTATTTTTTGGCTTTAAAGTAGAGACCACTGTTGCATTACTTATTTTATAAGCAATGCAAAAATCTTAACATTGATTCATGTTGGCATTCCAAAATATAGCGACTTTTTAGAAAGAAAATTATACAAGACTTTTATTACATTCCAAAATATAGTGATTTTTTGGCATTCTAAATTATACAAGATTTTTTTGCATTCCAAATTATACCAAATTTGTTTGTTGCTCATATATACAGATTTTTTTGCATTCCAAATTATACCAAATTTGTTTGGCGGTCAAATTATACTGATTTTTTTTGCATTCCAAATTATACCAAATTTGTTTGGCGGTCAAATTATACGATTTTTTTGCATTCCAAATTATACCAAATTTGTTTGGCGGTCAAACTATACAGATTTTTTGCATTCCAAATTATACCAAATTTGTTTTGCATTCCAAATTATACCAGTTGTTGGCATTTCGGTTTGTTGGGTTTTCCATCTTATATCAACGACTTCTTGTTTTGATTAACAATGAGTTTATACTCGATCTTATATCATGACTAGCTCTTTTATTTAACAATGAAAATATAAGTTTTTCGATATTTTCATTGGGTGATAAGAGAATTTTCAAATAGAAAAATAAATAGAAAAACACAATAAAGAAAAAAATAGAGTTATCTTTATCTTTGCTCATTGTATTGCTTTTTTCAAACATATAATGTTATATTTTGTGAATCTATTCTAATTTCTCTATTTTTTGTTGACCAATTTGTGAATTGTAGCGTGTCAAAGCGTGGGTGGGGTGGGACTAATCAGGCTTATCCACTACCAGGTATTGTTCTAGTAGCCTACGTGTTTAGTTTTCTCATATTTTGACATATTGAATGCAGAGTTAAAATAGGTTGGCTGGTATTTTTGCTTCAAAATAAGGCTTGATTGGCTGATGGCTGCATTCATCCAAATTACATCTCAAAGACGCCTTTTGTCTCTTTGGATGAAGGCCAAACTATAGGCACACCTAGACACCTGCATATGTCAATTATGTGTCTAAAATAATACGGGATGAATTGCAAATTCAATAGAGTAGTAAATAGACACTTGTGTACTCAGCTGTCCATTTATTAGGTGGAGTCATGTAAGTGAGAGTTAAGGATTTATTTTAAATATAATACTTACCCCTTGTAAAATTTAGACAACTATATTTGCCATTGGTGTATGTACAGTTTTAAAGAGTGAGGGTATTTTGATTATTATAAATATGGACTAATTGTGATCCCTCTGCTGAAATTTGCTCTGTTTTCTAGGAAAAAATAAAGGGCAAACTTCTTTAATACCCCTAGAATTGTTCGGCTAATATTGGCTTGTACTTTTAAATTTTGAAAATTATAAATATATATTATATCAATTAGTTTAGTTTATGAGAGCCTTTTTACTTCGACAATCTTATTAAAACTCGCATCCACAAATATCAAGGTCCTTAGAAATTTGTGAAATTTTGTTTTTTACAGAATTCCACAGCTATAAGGCTACTCATTATATATATATATGTATATATATATTGTAGCTTTATGAGGCCCAATTCAACAGAAAGCTCCATTATTAATAAATATATGTTAAAAGATACTTATATGAAAAGAGACTCCTATCTAAGAAAACTAAAACCAATTGAGGGTTCTATCACTTTTGGAATTTCTTAGGTTGGATTTATTTGAAAAATAAAGTTTAAGAAACTTACAATTGCTTTTTGGGTTGTTTAGATTACTGTTGTTTGGAAAAACATTAATATTTCAGTTACCTCCAAATGATTCGAGTATAGAGTTCAACTCTACAACTCAAGTGGAGCTCCTGCTGTATTTTATAGATTGGTTGATGGCTTAGGTGATGATTTTGAATATGAATCCCAACTTTTTTTAGTGGCAAGTCCATTGAAATAATGACTGGTGTTACAAGCATGAGGACTACAGATAACATTAATATGGTGGTTATAATGCGAGTATAGTATATATGGTATAATTTGCTCACAATTTTGTGGAAGTAGGCAAGTGTGCTTCTTCAACTTTTATTCTTTTATAGCACTTAACTATGGCCATGTGTTTGTATAATTAGAAAGTGGAAATTACTTCGCTAGAAATTTCCCTTTGCGTCACATATGTACACTTATTACCTAGTGAAGTAGAGAACACTCTCTTTATGGAACATAGGATTTGCAGAAACATGAGTTTGGTGTGTAATAATGTAGTTTAGCCTATTTTCTCTTGTAAAATTTCAGGAAGAAGGCTATCCCTATGTTGCTTTTATATTTAATTCAAATTTCTTCTATATCAATCAAAATGAAATAAAATAAATATCATGTCATTGAATGTTCAGTGGGCACAAATCATTAGTTGAAATGCATATAGGATGGTTATGTTTAGAGTTCAGTCCTTTTGCTTATCATCTATGTTGAAGTTTCTCTTACTAAAGTGAATTAAAGCATTCCTAGGTTCTCTACATAATACACATGGATTGTTATAATTATTCAAGGCTATGACATCGATCACTTTTGTTTAGAGTAGTGACACATTAAAATTTGAATCCAGTTTATTTTTTTTAATCCATGCTTTCTTGTTTTCAATCCTTGTTATAACGTCTACAATTTCTTGGTTTTAGGTTGTAATAATGTATCCTTTTCCTTTCAAGCGATATTAATGAAAAGTCATCAAGCTAATTCCCATGCAAAGATATCAATCGTGAAATTAGAGTACGATTGATCGATCCGTCCATATATATATATATATAATGACCATCAACTCTTGTATATATACACTATGTACAACAACGAACAATTCATGATTATGCCTTAAAAGTTCATTTCTATATTCTTTATATTGATTTTTTTTTGCATAATATGTTCTTCCACTTCCCATTAAAGCTGCGCTAAAATGTGGATTGAGCTGCTGCTCTTGTCAAATGATATCCATACTACGAGGATGAGTGGTAGAATTTCAACATGGTATTGAAAGCATGAACCGATGATTAACACATTGTTTGAATGGATTTATGTGTTTCGGTAGAATTCAAACATCCTATTATCAGCATTGCTTGATTTCTAACACTGAATCTGATATATTAATGTGTTTAGAGCACGTACGTTTATACAAAATCAGTCCATGCTTTCATCGAGTCATTAAGGACGAGTCTATATGGTCGTCAGATGTCAACCACCAAATATCGAGGCAAACCTAGTTTATGTAAAAAAATCTAAAACTTTGATAATTTTTAGGGGAACATAAGTTATGAGTAGCCGCAAGGGAAAGGGTGTTGCCCCCGATAATATCGGTCGATCAAAAATTTCCGTGGAATGAGCAACAAGACAAGGCCTATATCGAGGCGGTTGAGCAATACCATCTCGTCGGAAACTACCTAGCAGACGTGGCAAAAAATGTGTGGCACGAGATGGCGAAAGCTAAAGTCTTATGAGTGCTTGAAGGAAAGCTGGAAGAATCACCAGAGATAAATGCTATAATCACTTGAAGTCAGTGAGGAATAATTACTCTAGGATGAAGAAAATTCTTGATACTAGTGGTTTTGGTTGGGACAATGATAATAAAATGGTCATTGCAGAAACTGATATATGGGACAATTTCATTTCTGCACTGGTTAGTAACTACGAACTTTAACCTTCCTTGAGGTGTGAATCTAAACAGTCGTACATAATTTGAACATTTCATTTAACCTAACATACATGACTTCAGGGTAATATCTGGGCTACAAATTATCGAGGTAGGAAGGTTCAAGACTACAAATTGCTTTGTCTTCTATTTGGAAACAGCACATATACTGGGGCTGAGGAGTTCCACCCTAGGGATCGTCGATCCCCTATCCAAGAACGTGCTATTCCTCTTGGCGATGACTTTAGTGGGGACTCATACCACCCAGTATTTGATAATGAGGAGTTCCCCTACCAAGAAGGGCCTACCAATGCGGAGTCTCCCTTAACTGCGGAGAGTGGTCCAAACCCGAGCACCCGAACCCGCCCTACTCAAAACTCCAATTCAAGTGGGTCTGGAAGGAAACGGAAGAGTGTAGACCTCCCTGATGGTCTTCTTGAGCAGCTAGCGGGATTTCAAACAACTCTTGAAAGCATCGCTAATCGGGCCGTCCCTGAACCACCTCAACCACCTCGAAGCAATCATGAACAATTTTTGGAATTTTTACAAGAAATGAGAGCAAACAACTTTATTGACCATTCTATGTTTATGGAGCTCCTAGTTAAATTTGAGCAGTCCGGTCGAATGGCTGAGATAGTGATGGGGTTGCGCCCTGAACATCGTCAATCCTATCTCTTTGCCTTATGTGGAAGGCCATGGCCACCTCCATAGGCCTATTGATGTTTATGTTATAAAGTTGTTTTGATTTTATAAATTTGTGAGTTAATGTAAAAATATTATGGTAATTAAACTGAATGAGCTTTGTCAATTAGGTATAATGGCACCCCCCCTCGTATCCGATGACGAATTGATTGCGATGTGTACGTGGAAGCTTCGTCATTACCGCCATTGTCATTATCTTAACACTTCGACCGACGGGCGACAACGTCACACATCGATTCTCCTTTGATTAGTTATCGTTGAAACCCTTCGGGCATCCGGATGTTGCATATGAACTATTTTGAATCGTACTCCGCATTGAAGTTTATGTAACGCCTTAAGTAGGGGTCTGTTGGAGGACTCACAGAGGATGAAGGTGGAGGAGGCGGTTGCTATATTCTTGTACACTATAGCCCAAAATCAAAAGAATAGAACCGTCCAAGATAGATTCCAGCGTTCGGGCTCAACCATTAGCCTATGTTTTAATAGCGTACTTGACGCTATCTTACAGTTGTATGACGATTTTGTGAAACAGGCCACTACTAGAACTCCCCCAGAGATTAGTAGCCAACAAAGGTTTTACCCCTGGTTCAAGGGTGCTGTAGGAGCTATCGATGGTACACATGTTGACGTTACCGTTCCCAGGCGGGACTCACAGCGTTATCGAAACCGTCACAATGCGACATCACAAAATGTTTTGTGTGTGGTATCGTTTGACATGCTATTCCAATACGTACTCCCTGGTTGGGAGGGGTCTTCCCCAGACTCGAAAGTTTTAGCAAGTGCTCTCTCTAGGCCACAAAATCGACTTCAAGTGCCACTGAACAAGTATTACCTTGTGGATGGGGGTTATTCCAACATGCGAGGCTTTCTAGCTCCCTATCGGGGGGTTCGCTACCATATAAAAGAATTCAATACCTCGAATCCCCCATTGACTCCACAAGAACTTTTCAATAAGCGACATGCGTCCTTACGTAATGTAGTTGAGAGAACATTTAATCTTGAAACAACGGTTTCGATATTGAAAAGCGACCACGAGGTTTCCAATTCAATCACAAGTGAGAATAATCGCATGTTGTATTCTACACAATTTTATCAAATTATACGATCCAGAAGATCCATTCTTTGAAGAATGGCTAGAGGATCGTATCGTAGAGCCATCTGACGACTCAGTTCACGAGATAGATCCTGACATCCATTGTACGCAAACCCCTGCAAATCGCGAATGGATGAACACATTCCGTGATAATATAGCCAACACTATGTGGGACGCGCAATCACGTTGACATATTAAATGTCGATTGGTTATATGGTTTTATTGTAAACTACGAACTTGAATCAATTAAATGAGCCACTTCTCGCTCTTGCACTTACTAACCAATTGACGTATTTTGTAGATATGGGTAAATATTACGTCGTGTTCGTTGGTAGGAGACCGGGTATATATCGAACCTGGGAGGAATGCTCAAGAGAAGTAACCGATTTTTCTGGGGCTCGTCATCGCTCCTTTCATTAAATGCGATGAAGCCTTTGAATGCGTTGACGACACCTAAATGAACCCTCATATAACCCACCCACATATCACCATGTACCTCCGATAACCCAAGAAACACAAGTAATGGATAAAGTGATAGATAGGGCCTCAGATGTTGGTGTGCATGTAGATTGCATATGTGGAATGTTTGCACGTGCAGTTATTATTGTTCTCCTATCCACTATTTATTTATATGCGGAAGTCACTGTGATTTCGTTATAATTCTCAATATGAAGTTTCTCACTTTTCAAATATTATTATTTCTCATGTTATCAATTCATATCGGTTGTGTATCGTATCCCAATTTAAAGTATTCTTAATTCGGTATATGGAATGTGCAGATATGTCAGGCACCCCTGGTTCATCTCATTCTCGGACAGGTTCATCTGCCTCGGCGTCGTCGGCAAGGCGCCGGATTGATGTCGTTATTATTGACGATGAAGAGCCTGCTCCAGTGGCACCCCGTGTGCCTCTCGGATTTAGGGCTCCCAGCCCCCTTACAGTTCGTCCCCTTGCACCACCCCTGGTTCGTACTCCAGCCCCCTTTGTTCATGTCGTTCAAGCTCCCCCCATTAATGACGACATCGTAGTTGCCCTCCCACAAGCTCCGGCCCCGATGCACCCGCACCTCCCCCCATATCGGTCGGGATATCAAACTCGCCCGATCCAACCTACAGTTGGGAGGGCTCGAGGTGAGGGTCGCCGTCGCGGCCTTGTCATACTCAGCTCCGACTCTGATACCTCAGATTCGGACTACCAGCTACCCCTCCATCATCGAGAGGCCTTGTCATACTTAGCTCCCACGAGCACCGACTCACCGGCCTGCACTGCAACAACCTCCTACTCTTTGGAGGATGACGACCAATCCGATGCTAGTTCATAGTGGTTGTTATGGGGGAGGGGGGTGTTGATCGTTTGTGTTGGTATTATGGGGGGGGGGTGTTGATCCTGGATGTAGTTTCCTTTTGTTATGATGAATGGTTGTTTTATTGTGCTCTACCTTTGTGTCCACAATCCTATGAAAAAATGAAGTTACGAGGTGTATATATACCATCCCTAATTTTTTTCCTTCCACCAATATAGATTTTGTTCTAGTTGAGCATCAAAAGTCGCATTGATTATCAAACTATGTCTTGAGTTTATTGTCAATAAGAGATTCCTTCTGCAGACACTGCAGGGGACAATCCCAGTAGCATGACAGCTACATTGGCTATGCTACTTAAACCAACTAAAAAAAGAGCAGCCTCTGCAACCTACCTGAATGATGGTGGTGAAGGCGTGATGGTACTTTAAAATTCATGGATTATGAGAAATAAATAAGCGGTCCGGGGTATATATGGGCTGATCCGGCCCAATTGCACCCAAATCAGCACGATCCGACGGGTCAAGGGTCAAGGGTATGTGCCCAACTTTGGCGCCAAAATCAAAAACCCTACCAGTTGACCTAGTTCAAACCCCCCCTATTTTCTTGATTTTATATATAAAATATTGACAGTTGGGTCAAGTTTATGTGCCACCTGGGTCAAGCCATCGATCATGTTGGTTTCTCAAAAATGTGGGAGCCCTAAAAATAAGATTTAAAAAATGAAAGACAAACTAAGAGTTGCTGATACATCATCTGTTTCAATTGTTTGCTTGGGTAGGAGAGTTTTGACTTTTGAGTAGGATAATGTGGGAAGTTTTAGCTTGGTGATTTTGTTTTTAGAAAATTTTCTTGTCATTGGTGTTGTTAATTTATCGTAAGTTTTGGATTATAGCAGCTTGGATAATGTGTTTTTTTCGAGGTCTTTGGATAATGTGTTCCTTTTCCTTTTTCGAAATAAATAAATAAAACTAATCTGGGTAGACTGATTAAGTAGTTTAATTTGACATAATAGTTTAAAAAAAAAAAACTCTTAATTGGATATTTAGATCCTTTTGAGTTGCATATGAGTCTGATGACTACTGAGTTTATGAAGTGGTAGTAGGTCGGTTAATCGCTGTCAATGTATTCAACCCATGGGCAAGGCCAATTGGCCATAGGCTGTAAAAAAAGTAACCAGTTTTGGTTAACTGACCACCTCCCAACTAGGCTGCAAGCAAGGTGAAAGAAGGAAAATCTCTCTAAGTTTGCCCAATGGCTTACAGTGTTTTCTGAGCAGTGAACAGGGCCATACATTTGAGATTAAGGGGGTGTTGCAATGTTTGGGTGCAGGGTTTAGGCTTTTGTTTTAACTGGGTTTTTAGTAGGGTTTAAGGGCATTAAGGAAAAAAATATGATTCATTTCAGCTCTGCCATCTTTTGGATCGGTTGTACACATAGATTCATTTTACTTCATTTTGCTCTCGTATCTTAATTACATTGTAGAGATAGTTTTTTGATGCAATAATCGGGCTTATATGATGTCTCCATCAACCACATTGGGACCAAAAATGGCACTGTGTAAGAATTGATGATCGAGAGAACAACTTTGGTGCTCTCCTTGATTAATAGGATAGTGTAACACAAATGACGAAACTTGAAATATGGACACCTCGTAAAATTGTATAAATAAATATATCTATGCATGCAATAGGAGATTTGCTTACACTACAAAAAATAAGAATATTAGCTGCAATGAGTTGGTATATATGGTTTATATATGGTTTGATCTAGATATATTCAACACTTATTGACAAACTGCAATGAGTTTGTCAATAAAGGATATCTACATCTTTGGTGCCTCCAATGAGAAATATTTGATCCGTCTCCTTGTGCTCTGTTTGGATCCGGTCTCCTTGGAGAAATATAGATCTAGTCTCCTTGGAGAATCAAAGTTCAAATGGTGGTCTATAATGAACTATAGATATGCCAAAAACTAGGCAAGGACGATAATTTGGTAGACCGTAAAGAAAAATGCATCATGAAATTATATATTGATGTTATAGTTGTAAAACTAGGAGATTCGTTGTAGGAGAGTCAACGAACAATTCAATTGAGTTACACGATTTCACTAGCATGTTAAAATGTTTATTGTTGTGCAAAAATTGATTGATTGAAGAGCTAAATTGGATGTAATTCTTTGAGCCGCATTATTTATTTATTTATTGGTCAATTTTCATGTAAAAATTAAATTAAATTCTTCAAAATTTGAACAAATGATGCAAGTAAACAGAATTATGGAAAAAAATTACTCCGTGTTCCTTCGTTTGCTGATTGTATAATAAGTTAAAGCTGATGTCAAAGGAGTTGAGGGGTCTCATTTGGTTTCTGCAATCTAACCAGGAATTGGGGCGAAAAGCTAGTCTGTGTTCCATAGGACTCATAGAAAGGTGGGGGTGTGACAGTCCAGCTGAAGTTTTCTAGGTAGCTTGTCTTCACATACAATGATGAATGGACCAGTCTACTCTGGTGACCTTACTATTTACATGTGATGCAACGCAATCTATTATATTAAAATATGTTTTGAGCCATGAAAGCATTACCGAACTCAAACCACATAAGGTGCATTTTTTTTTCCCACTCAAAACCATGTGCTTATTTTTAGCTAACCACTAAATCCCAAGTGCTTTCTAAGAACAAGTTCATGAAGAGAATAATGAGCAATCTGAGTGCAGTTTATTATGCCTACACTGTCACACATGTTCACAATTTCATATTACACATGTATATGCTGAAAATGTAACATATAAAATGGATTTGAGCCTGTTGTGAACTACGTAGTCTTATAGACAGTAGACAACCTCAAATCTGTTGAATTAATGGAGATGCAAAAGGATTCTAGGAGAATCTGCATTTAGGATGCAACAGAGCCTAGTTTTGCCCACAAACTATAAGTTATATTCTAAATTATAGTATGTAAAAGAAACCTGTTACACAAGTTCTCTCTAACCAGACATGAACTCAAAATATTAACTATTTTGAGTATTGTCATATTTAATTTAGATCTCTTATTCATATAACTTTCTTAATACTTACTGATCAAATTACAAGAACCTTGTTGTATATTACTTCCAAATGTGATGAAATTGGCGTGTTGATACCTTATTTTCTTTTCATAGTTGAAGATTCTGAATGCTTTGAAATCCGAAAACAAGATGCATTGTCGATGTTACGAATAATGCCTAGAATGTCTCTAAGCTTGAATCACCTCGTAGAATTCTAGACCATAGGTAGAATATTCTTCCATGGCTCCTTGTCTTGCTCACAAAGCCCATTTGGTGCCCCCTCTTGCTCTAGGGCATTGCCAATACTAACTTGTGACTCTTGCTTATATATCAAGGCCAGTTCCACCATTCATATTGACTTGGCTACCCCACCTAGGTTCAGATCCCTTGTTTTAGTGGACAATTTGAAGAGTGGAGAGTATGCAATAGCAAGCAGGTGTGTTTTGTGCTGAGGAGACTGCTGACTATTTAATCCTGCACTGCAAGTTGGTTAGTGATGCATGTGCTTATTTCTTGGACCTCTTTATAGTTCAATGGGTAAACCCCAATAATGTGGGGGATGCTATCGCCGTCTGGCTATTACAGTCTTAGCAGTGGACTTTGGAGTCCATCTATAGTGGATGAGATTTGTGATCATGCTCATGAAATGAGTTGCCAGTTTTTTTTATAGCATTCAGCTAGGGAAACTTTATTTTGGTCATCTAATGTTATGCTTATGGAAGTGGTCGATCAAATCTTATGGAAGTGGTCGATGAAATCTTAATGGTCGATCATATCTTAATGGGTGATTTTATTTTCATAAGTATTTTTATACTTCCAGCTAGCCTACTCGCATCATTGCTTGTAATGGTTCTTATTCAGGTTCTCCGATTCAATGAAGGAGGATCACATATCCGGAGATAAGGCAAAAGATCGATCATGTGCCATTTGATCCACAGGTTTTCACCATCTCTTTCTCTTGTGATCTTTTATTTGTTTATTTTTTTTAGTAGGATAAAGCACGGCCATCATGTGCCATTTAGTGGGTGTAGAGTGTAGACAATAGGACTAACATAGATGCCACTTTGTGACTATGACTGCTATAGCCCTTTCCTATGACTGGTTTATCACCAGTACCAGCAGTAACATAAAATCGAAATTTTAAACCTTAGGCTTTATACGAGTCCAAGAGGAAATCGAAGGATAATGATATTATAAATTTTATTAGTCCATTTGTCAATGCTATAGTTCAAACTTCAAGCATGTTCTAATCATATTTTCCAAGTACTCAATTGAGATTTTATAGTAATTGAATCATTTTTTTTGTATTTGGCTGCCATGTTGTCATCTTTGTTTGTATTTGGCTAACATAAAAAGAAACATTTATGTATCTTTTTTGTTCTTTTAATCCTTTGTTAACAGAGTTAATTTCTTTTAATCTAGTTGGCTTTTTTGTCTAAATAATAATAATGAAATGTTCTTATCTATGCATATCCTTTTATTAGTGCCCATGCGAGTCACACATGCCATACTATAAAAATAATTGCTGAAAATTAGAAAAAGTAAGACTATCGTCGTAAGAACAGCTATAGGCTAAGATTTCCAGGCAGCATTGAGGATCAGCATAATATGCTTCAATGGCTCAGCATTGAGGATCAGCATTGAGGATCAGAAAGTAAGACTATCGTTTAAACAATGGCTCAGCAGCATAATATGCTTCAAAAGAAAATCAGTCTAAAAAAACTAATTTCCAGGCAGCATTGAGGATCAAAACCCTCGAAGATCTGCAATCAGCAGAGACTCAAAAACCTCTGCAGGAGCAGAGTTAAGAAAACCCACGTTATTTCTCAAAAGAGAACTCAAAGAAGACTCTTATTCCAAACATAAATCACATTCCATTCCTCTGTTTTGGCTCAATGTTAGGCTCCATTAAGGTCCTATTTTAGGCCTATTTTAGCATCAAATATGGTCTCCTTTTTGTACTGATATCTGGCCTTCTCAAACCCATGAATTCTATGACACTTCCAGCTTTCTTCTTCACATAATTTACGCATTGAAGAAAGCTACAAAGCTAGCCCATTTAAGCCCATCAATAAATATTTTAAAATGCAACCGATAGTCCTCAAGTTGAAGCTTGGATTCCAATTGTTTTGCAGACAAATTAGCACCACAAACTGTAGGAGATCTATGGAGTTGAAGAAGGGACAGGAAGACGACTTAAAATCAAGGTAACGTAGCAATTCATCACTGCGAGAAGCCCTGAGTGACTAGTTGGTTTTTTATGGGTATCACCTGATACTGAGTTTTTTATGGGTATTTTAAATATTTCTTATTGGCTACATGTTATGAAAAATAAAACCAAAGAAGAAACCCATCTTTATGTTTGTGAAGTTGTTTTAATGGTGGTGTTGCAGAGGAGCTCCAAGTCAGAATTTAGTTGGTACTCTCTCTCCAAGTATAGGGAACTTAACAAATCTTCAGACTGTGTAAGTGCCCACAAGAGGATAATGTGATTTTAATGTTCTTTTAATCAGGATTTTTTATATGTTTATCTGAATTCATTTTTACAAGCTCTTACAGAATAACAATATATCAGGACCAATTCCACCAGAGCTTGGGAAGCTCACAAAGCTTCATACACTTATCTCTCTAATAACCTCTTTACTGGTGATATTGCGACTTCGCTAGGCCACCTCAAAAGCCTTGAATACCTGTAAGTAGAACATTTAAATTATTTTAAGTTTTAAATCTTTAGGAGAATCCATTTATGTATTATTCAATTATTGGGTTCTTGGTTATGAATCTAATCATGGGTATTTGAATTCAAATCAGGAGGCTTAACAATAATAGTCTATCAGGAGCATTTCCTTTGCCTTTGGCTAACATCACACAACTTGCTTTTATGTGATTCTCTTAACCCTTTGATGCATAATCAGTAAGTTTTTGTCTCTAATGGAGATTTGTAGTTTAAGAAAGTATTGTTTTTTGGTTTCAGGGATTTGTCTTATAACAATTTGAGTGGTCCTATACCAAGGTTTCCAGCTAGAACATTCAAGTAATAATTCTAGTACCATTTTCCCCCCTCAGTTTTTCCAGCAAAAAATGGAAACCCTTAATGCCCAATCTTTCTTTGTTTTGTTTTGCAGTATTGAAGGAAATCCTCTTATTTGTGCAACTGGATCGGAACAAGAGTGCTCCGGAACGATGTCGATGCCACTTCCTTTTCCTTGAATACTATCTGATCTGATTTTGCCATTTGTTTTAACTTTCAATTTGGCCATATATTTGTCCAAATCTCTACTTATCGGTATCTTTTCGTTTCTTTTTTCTTCCCACTTTGCCAATGGTTTGTTTGAATATGTAACCTTTTGTTTGAATAAAAGAATTGGGCATCTATTTTTTTATTAATGGCATTGAATGTTTTGCATTTACACGTAGTTTTTAGACCCCACTATAATCTCTTAAACTACTATGATCAAACATGCAACCATGAGCTTCATCAATCATGATTGCTAAATCAGATCCTCAATGATTTTTTGGTTCTAACTTTAATTTTGAAGAAAAACTTGATAGAAAGTTCTGAATCCTCAATGACAGATTTAATCCTCAATGACAGATTTACCCCTGTCTTTACAAAACAGAATTATGCTTATACTCCCTTTCCCATGAAATCGCCTCCAAAATGTAGGTAACCAGGTATACATATATTCTCCCTTTCCCATGAAATCGCCTCCAAAATGTAGGTAAATTCATATTCAAAGACTCTAGTTACTAGTATAAAGTGATTAGGAATTATTATCATACGTTAGATTTACTATTATAAAGTGATTAGGAATCGCTTTCATAAGTTAATTAGAACTCTGTTTTATTTTTAGAATCTGTGTTAGGGGTATTTTAGAAATGAAAATATGATAAAAATATTTGATGGGGATTCCTTATATAGAAGTCATCAATATCTCAGTTTAATGATGTTCTCTTTTTTATTTTAGTGAGCTTTCGATTTGAAGCTCACATAAGCGGATCACTAGGGGACGGAGATACTTGGCATGAGAGGCGAAGCAAATTAATTAATTTTTTTTTCTTTTATTTTGAAAATGGGTCATGGGATCCTTAGATTGTTAATTCTATTTCTTTTCTTTAATTTGGTTAAATAAAAGGATTGGGCATGTAGAGATTAAAATGTTTGGCTGATTTGAAAGGTTGGATCATAGGTTGAGATGCAATATTTTGTTTGAATAAAAGAATTGGACATCTATTTTATTTATGGATGTGCTTGAATATGAGATTAATAGCTTTTTTTCTTTATATAATTTTTTTTAAAGCATTAAAAAATTATATTAAAAAAAAGTATTACAAAAAGCATAAAAAATATTGTATTAAAAAAAAGCATAAAAAAAATATTATTTTAAAAAAATTTACATAAATAATTGTCGACAAAATTTTTTTTTTAAAAAAATTTTGCATAAAAAAGCCACTGCCTTAAACAGTTGTAAAAAAAGGAGTGGTTTTATTTTACCACTATACAAGACAGTGGTTTATGAACTTCATAAACCACTGTCTTGTATAGTGGTAAAAAAAAACTACTCCTTTTTTTACAATTGTTTATTTCAAAAATAGTTTTTGAAGATATCCTTTATTTAAGCGATGGTTTTTGGGCTTTTTCACGTAGTGTGAGTTGACCAACTTTTGAGAATTTTCTGGTGTGTCAATTGAACATCGTGACCTTTGTATTTTTACAAAGGGAGTCACATAGCAGATGTCTCTCCACTTAACATTTTATGTACTTAAGAGATATGATCATTTGTAGGGGTGAGAATCCATTGGCCAGACTCTCATTCATTGCACGTTCACTAGGCAGACATGGGGATGCTCATATATACCTTTAGGTCAACTTTTTTCGGAGAACATGGATAGAATGCTTGGACAGTGGGACGGAGTCCGATTTTATGACATCAAAGGGGACCTATGGAAAATCTGTGCTTATCTGGTGTGTGGGCCATTAGGTCGGAGAGAAGCAACAGAGGTTTTTGCCCGAATGGTAGGCCTTTTTAATTTGTGGTTAAATCTGCTCTTCTCCAATCCAGAAAATTTGAAGCGCACGGGTGCCTCATCTCGAACATACTAACAAATTTCTCCAAAATTTCTTCGGAATTTACCAAAACAGGGGTCGGGTGAAACTTTCAACGAAATTTCGATGATTTCTCCAAAATCACTGAAATTTCATTAATTTCGACAAAATTAACGAAATTTCACTGAAATTAATAAATTTTTTCTAATTTTTGTCATTTTTAAAATAATAAAAAAAATTTATGAAGTTTAAATATAATTTATATTTCATATTTTTTGTACTCCCCGAAATTTTCTCGAAACTTTTCAAATTTTTCTTAAAATTTATCCGAAATGACCCCCTATCGAAATATTGCCGAAAATGAAATATGTCACTATGATCTCGAATCCTAAGGAGTGGAAGTGGAACAAATAAAAATATATAATTGATTTGATCTATTAGCACGTACTGAATTAATGACTGCTCCTATATTGAAAAAAGTACTGAATTAATGACTGCTCCTATACTGAAAAATATTGACATTTGAGTATGAGGATGGAGATCATTTTTCGTTCCAATCTTTCATACAATGGATCTTAGGAAGCACGGATTATCAGACAATCAATTTTTTATTCCATTTGACATACATCTCTAAAAGTGACTTAAAAATCACATTTGGACGTGGCGTGTGCCACCTATTTTTAGGACACTTTTTGGGATGTGTCATTTGAAATAAAAAAAAAAAAAGACCGTCTGATGGTATGTATGTCCATGGTCTGGAGATCCATTGTATGGAAGATTGGGATGAAAAAATGATCTTCATCGTTTATTTCAAAGCAGTCAATGGTTTTTAGTGTAGGTGCCCCCAGTAATTCGTAGGTGCTAATGTGATCAGGTGGTATATATTAACCAGTATTAGAGCATCTCCAGCACGGGAGCTATCCCACACGCCAAGCCTATTATAGCGCTTCAAATTGCAAAAACTGAGCTCCAACAAGAGTGCCATCCCACGCATCAAATATAGCTATTGCTACAGTAATAGCTAAATTTAGCTATTAATGTAGGAGTAGCTAAACATTAAAATAATACTTTTTTTAAGAATAACTCACTTTCTCTCTCCTCTCTCTCTCTCTTATCTACTCTAGTAGTAAAATAATAAAGTAAGAATAAATTTAAACCGTACCGAAACCCGAGGGTCCCGAGCCGGACCGAACCACACCGAAACCCGACACAAATTTTGACGGGAACATATGATCCAGATGTCCATTATTGATTAATCCTTTTTGCGAACCAACATATTATTTTCCCAAATGGGATTTCATTATGGATGGAGAGTGGTGTAGCCAAATACTTCATTTCTTCATTAGATAACCCTGCTTAGTTTGAACCATCAATGGTTGTGTTAGCTGTAAAAGTGGTTTCGGAGGATTCAAACCCTGCTCTCTTGATTTGGTTCATGATCACAATTTTCTGACGGTTTTAAACTGCCGCGAAGTAGGCAATGTTTAACTATTGTAGCTAGAAAGATTGACCTTTTCCCAACGGTTACAACTGCCGGGAAAGGAAACTTATTGTCAATGATATAAAACTGCCGAGAACATCGTCGGGTATTAGTGGCTCATTTTAAAAGTAATAGGCATTAAATCAAATTCGAAAAAACACTCCGTCAAATATATTCAGCCCCATCTCGATTGGTTGCCCATAAATTTTTAGAGAAATTCAAATACGGCACATAAACCGATGATTAGATCACGTTTCTACGGTCATAGCATAACCACTGATTGAATCTATTCTGAGGATTTTCTGAGAGGAACTTAAAAACAAAGGATTTTGTGTTTTGTAAGAATCTGTCAGGAATCTGAGTGGTTTAAGAACGCATATGGTGAAAACCAGGAATCTGAGTCTGCTAAGAATCTGCCAAGATTCTGACTGTCCAAAATCTGAGCAAAATCTGAGCTTTTCTGGGAAAAATCAGGAAACACCTGAACGAGGCCTAAGACAAGTTAGTAGTATCTACCATCCTCAGACACCAAGATTGGTATACAAGTACAAATATATATTTAATGAGCAACACAGTTTCTAGTCAAAATTAATTGTCATTGATTTACTTGCTTATAAATATGTATGCATATGTTTACAGCCAGTTTGAAGGAGGGAGAAGCAATGATGTTAATGAGCTCATGGGGTGCCTTCAATCCACTCTTCAGCAATGATGTTAATGAACTCATGGGGTGCCTTAAACCTACTCTTCTTAGACTTGTGAAACCTAAAAAAATTGTGAACACCTTCGGTCAATTTTTCTTTGACGATCGAAGTTGGTATTCGGTGCCAAACTCATGCATAAAAATTGGTATGGAAGTTAATCTCCTCTTGCTTTCTAAGGAGTTAACATACATATTTTTGAGGAGCACAGCTATTAGCACCATCAAAATATACCATATCCTATCTTTTGGAGTTAGGTTATAATAAAAGAGCAGATTGTCAACCAACCCTCTGGAAGTGCCCAATTATGTATAGGGAGGGGTTAGAAAATACAATTGGCTGCCTTGAATCGGATGATGGAAACCGTTTTTCATCCCAACCTTCCATATAATACATCTTGAGATCATGGTGCACCTCTCAAACGATCATATCTTGATCCAGCGTAGCACACATCTCCAAAAAGTATTGTGATCACGGGTGTACCCATCAGACGATCACTTTTGAGGATGTGTGCCACATGTAATCAACATGTGTCCGTTTGATAGGTGAGCCAAGATCTCAAGTTTTTTTGTGTGGAAGATTGGGACAAAAGTGATCTCTATTGTCTGATTCAAGATAGTCTAAAAAATGGTTGCAAATAGCGCCACCCTTATGCATAGTCTTTCATAGGAAAAAAGGGTTGCAAATAGCACCACCCTTATGCATAAACATGGAAAACTAGTTGAAATGCCTCTTTCACAGGGAAAAAATGGTTGCAAATAGCGCCACCCTTATGCATGGTCTTTCATAGGAAAAAACGGCTGCAAATAGCGCCACCCTTTAGCATAAACATGAAAAACTAGTGAAATGCATATTTTGACCTTTCAACGATTTGGCGCCCTACAATCTACACATTCGTCTTGGTTGACGAAGCAGTATTGACTCGAGCGGTGGGGCTCGGGTTTGGTACCTAATAACATTATTCACCAAGTCGGGCTTGGGCAATAATTCGACGAGGTTAAAATTCGAAAGAAGCCAGTAAAATCCGGCAAGTTTGGGGGAATATTGCGAGAAAAAAAATAAAAAGATAAGACTTAGAAGTAAAAAATTTGTTTAAAAATTATTTAAAATTTTAATTTGTTTGAAAAGTTCGGGAGTTATTTGCAAATGTTTTTAAAGCACTTGAATTTTTGAAAAATTTGCCAATAAGGGATTAATTTGCTAAACATTAAATTTGTGAAATATTCATGATTTTTAAAAAGATTCGGTAATTTTTTTAACTATGCCTAATTCCAACTTGATCTATAACCCAAGCTCTATTTAACCCTTGTATGACGGAAAAAAAGAAGACGTCTTATATGAAAAATATTTTGTTAGTTATAAAAATATATCATCAAATCATGTTTTAAGACTTAAATCTCAAGCTCTCTATCGATCATTCATGTTCAAGCATGTCACAATTTATTGAGCATTTATGTTCAAGCACGTCACTGTCTATTGAGCAATCATGTTTAAGCATGACACTGTCTATCGAGCATTAATATTCAAGCATGCCACTCTCTATTGAGCGATAATATTCAAGAATGACACTCTATCAAGCATTAATGTTCATTCATGTCACTGTCTATCAATCATTCATGTTCAAACATGTCACTATCCATCGAGCATTTATGTTCAAGCATGTCACTATTTGTCGAGCATTCATGTTCAAGCATGTCATTACCTATTGGGCATTCATGTTTAAAGATGTCACTACCTATCAAGCATTCATGTTTAAGAATTTCACTACTTATCAAGTATTTGAGTTCAGCATGTCACTTTCCATCGAACATTCATGTTTAAGCATGTCACTATCTATCGAGCTTTTATGTTTAACTTTTCATTTTCTATTGATCATTCATGTTCAAGCATGCCACTGTCTATTTAACATTCATGTTTAAAGATGTCACTATCTATCAAACATCCATGTTTAAGCATGTCATTGTCTATCGAGCATTCATGTTTAAATATGTCACTATCTATCGAGCATTCATATTCATGCATATCACTGTCTATCGAGCATTAATGTTCAAGCATGTCACTGTCTATCGAGCATTCATGTTCAAGTAAGTCATTGTCTATCGATTATTCATGTTCAAGGATGTCACTATCTTTCAAGCATTCATATTTTAGCATCTATCGAACATTCATGTTTAAGCATGCCACTGTCTATTGAGTGTTCATGTTTAAACATGTCACTTTCCATCAAGCTTTCACTATCTATTGAACATTCATGTTCAAGCATGTATAGGGATAGTTTTTCGTCTCAATTTTCTACACAATAAATCTTAAGATCATGAGTCTACCATCAAATGGTCATATGTTGACCCCGTGTGACATGCATCCCAAAAAGTGAACATATCACTTTTTCTCGTTTTAAAGGTGGGAGTTACTGCAACGCCACCTTATGTTACAACAACCTTAATAAAATAACGAGAAAAATCCGTTGATTGCTTCGAATCAGACAATGGAGTTCTTTTTCGTCCCCATATTCCACACAATCCATCTCATGGGCCTACCTTCAGATGGTCAAATGTTGATCTCATGTGGCACACATCCCACAAAGTGAACATTAAGCATGTTTGATATGTTATGATCACGTTCATTTTTGGGATGTGTGCCACGTGGAATCAACATCTGACCTTCTGATGGTAGGCCCATGATCTCAAGATCTATTTTGTGGAAGGTTGGGACTAGAAGTGATCTCCATCATCTGATTCAAAATAGTGTATGGATGCTTCCTTTGTTTAGGTGACGTGGCTGTAACATAAAGTAGTATGGTAGTAACACCACCCTTAAAAATTAATATATTAAGTATTATTACAATATATTCATTAAACAAAATTATAGGTACCATTATTTGCAACCAAGCAACCAACGTTGCCTTGTCTGAGAAGGGTTGATTGCTTTGGATCTCCATCAGATTATGGAGATCATTTTTTGTCCCAATGTTCCATACGATGAATCTTGACAGAAAGCATGAGCCAACAAAGAGATCCGACTGAAGGCTATTTTCATCACTTGAGACTTACAATGATTGTGAAATGAAACTGGTCTTTCAAAAAATAAAAGTAACTAAGTGAAAAGTGAAATATATGCCGAAAAGGGACTCTCAAAATGTCAATTTTCAAGCCAAAGCTATTTAGTTCAGACAACGGATCGTATGCTGAGAAATAAGTAGAGAAGAAACGGACAAACATTTATTTCTTCTTCGTGTGATACTTGGGTTTGTTCGCCTTCACAGGCTGGAGTTTCTTCCCTACCACAGGGTTGGCGTTACTACTATAAAGCTTCTTTCAGTATTCTCTTTAGCATTTCCTTCACTGATTTATGATCCCCTAAAGCCAAAAGGGCTTGATACATTCTGCACAAAATTATATATCAGCATATTTAGTAAATTTTGGTGAACTTATACCAGTAGCCCTCGGTTCCTATAGGAGGAAATGGAGTTGATTCATTTTCGCTTAGGATTCATACAAATAAAGTGGTACCAATAATTTAAGTTACATAACCTCCAGTTCATTTTCAGAATGCCAAAAAGCTCTCTTAGTAATATCAAAAGATTAATGGGATCATAATTAATTATAGATAGAATGCAATCTAGAAGTTTTTCGAGAAAAATGATATTGTATCATTGTTTAGAATTAGAAATCAACATTTACTTGGAAATTTTCAAGATGTCTGAACCAGTAGGTTCAATTGAATCAATGTAAGCTTTATCAGGTGTCAAATTATAAATTCAGATTTAGATTTTTTGGAGCCATTCATACTTCTACAATACCATAAAGTTTCTGCCTAAAGATTTAAAGTAAAAGCTCACAGAGTGTCATCTGCATACTAAATAGGCATACACGGGCAGAACACTAAAGTGCCATCCTCAAAGCTGTGGGCCTTGTTTTGTTGATTTGACTGAACACCTACTCCATGATTGTAACAAAGAAACAGTAACATTTAAAAATAATGTGCAACCAAAATTTACTTACTTAAACACGTTAAAATATGAACTTTTTTTTGAATCGGTAAGAAACAAGTCCTAATCAAGAAAAAGACTTCACACAGATACCAATTATTCTTCAAATAAGGTGTGTAATATATTAATTATACTCCTTTTAAAATTGTACCAAGAATGATATTCATAGGATATAATATTTGAAATCAACAATTGAAAATGCTACAATTAAGATACAATCCAAACTAAAGCAGATTAGCAAGCACAAAAGCATGTAATAATGTCAAATAAAACTACAATTTAAAGTTTTTTCAAAATTTATTTCTTAGCGAAAAGCCCTACAATTATCTAGCTTTGACTTCATACCACAATTATAGGTCAAACCCCTACATAGTACATTCTTGAATCAAAGGATACTCCAACAGACATGATACCTCTCTTAAATTTATGTTGTCAAATTATGAAATTTTCACGTGAAAACAAAAAATATAAATAATAATATAGAGAATAATGACGATGATTATGATGAATATTGATAATGATAGTGATAAAGGGAATAACAAACCTCAAGAAAGTCAGAACGTTCAAAGGAAGGTCAACTTGTTGATACTTTGCCCAAATCAATTGAGCACGATGTGGATCTTTGGCACTTGCACAAGCAATGAGAAGAAAATCAAGAACCATTCGAAAAGGATGAAGATCAAACTCTTCTCTCACAGTAAATCCAATCCTAAATCCAAAGATGTGGGCCCTGTGTTGTAGATTTGACTGAACACCTACTCCATGATTATAACAAGGAGACAGTAATATTTGAAGGTAATGTGCAACCAAAATTCATTTACTTAAACACGTCAAAATGTGAACTTTTTTTTGAATTGATAAGAAACAAGTCCTAATCAAGAAAAAGGCTTCACACAGATAATTATTCTTCAAATAAGATGGTGTATAATATATTAATTACACTCCTTTTAAAATTGTACCAAGAATGATATTCATAGGATATAGTATTTGGAATCAACAATTGAAAATGCTACTATTAAGATACAATCCAAACTATCAATAGAAATTCTTAATATTAAATTGTTGAACAAGCAATCCATTTATTCCTACTATATAAACAATAATTAACTTTTGTTTGTTTCTAGTCAAGTTCAGGCGTAAGTCATTGATCCATCAAGCTTTTCCATTATAAAAGATAAGAATGATAGATCATTTAAACATCCCACAACAAGGTAAAAGGACTAGATACCATGATCCCACTAGATCTATTTAATCTCCTCAGTTTCCAAATATCTGGAACAAATACTTTAATTTGAAGAGCATACTCTAGCTCAGAGATCTAAATAGATGGAACAAAGAGATGATGGTTATGATCATGATCATGACTCTTATATTAGAAACATTTAAGTGTAGGGTATGACGCATTTGAGTATGCTGATAAGTAAGTATGCACATATATAATTTTGTAGAAAGTCGCATAAAAACATCTCTTAAAGAGCATGAGTTTCAAAATAGTAAAGAAAAACAGTAGCATATATATAAGATGTGAATAAACAAAATGACATAAAAACATCTCTTAAAACTCCACCTGAAGTTGATGAAATAGATGGAGTTCATCAGTAAATAGAATAGGAAAGATTTTATAGTCGCCAAAGGCAAACTTTCCACAAAAGTGAAGCTCAACTTCATGGGCATGGAATGCTAGATGCAAGGTGATGCATGCTAAGTTTATCACACTCTGGCAAACAGAGAAAAAATAAAGGAATAAAAATAAGATGAAAGATGAAAAAGAACCAAGGCCAATAAGAAAACTGGAGCCAAGTGGTAATTATAAAACTGGAGGCAAGTGAAATAACTTAGCAAGATCTAATTATGTGAGAGTGATAATTATAAAAACGGAAGATCTAAGTTATTTCACATGCCACATGGCATGATCAACTCAAAACAACTCCCATTTTTTATTGATAAAGATAAACAATGGGAGATGTGGTTAAAAAAAAAACTTTTTTTTTTACTTCTTTGACCTCCATTTGATGGGTTAAAGATATGGTAACTCCCAAAAAATTTGTTACATTGATTTTATTGAGCTTTGATCACATTTTTAACGGTGACTATGTATCGTATCATGACCAAAAATTTTGTGTGGCACTTAATCGATCCTATCCAAGTTGCTGAGTCACCCGATCCTCACGATGGATTCTACATGATGCCCAGCTGATATAGTTGCCAAGATTTCTCTACACCCAGGCGCATAGTCTCAAGCCTCATATATATATATATATATATATATATGAGGCATGCAAAGGCGCAAGTTTGCATCTTTGTGCCTAGGTGCAAAAGGCACATGCTTAGGTGTGCTTTTTGCACCTACATCTAAAATACAAGGCCCAAGCGCAGAGGGTGCGCCTAGCTCTTAGGCGGGCCTAGGTGTGCCTTTGACAACACTGGGCGAGGCATAATACGTATATGAGTTTACCAACAAGCCTTTGCTATTGGCACACATCTTTGAGCAATTCACCATCTTCAATATTGGCCTTATAGTTTTGATCCATAGGAGCATCAGCGGGCTTGCATCTAAGCATTCCAGCTTGTTTCAAATTTCAATACATCTAGTGTAAATTGTCTTTGTGAGAGTACAATTCCCTGTTGGGATTTTGTCACTTAAACGCCTAGAAAATACCATAATAGGTAGTACTTGATATCAAACACTTGATTTAGGTCTTATAGTTTGAGTCCTTAGTATCAAACACTTGATTAGGTAGTACTTGAACAGTTGAACTTCACAATCTCCTCACTGTCATCCCCGATGACAATGATGTCATTCACATATATTACAAGTGCAGTCAACTGAGGTCCCTTCACAGGTAGAGTATGATCATAGTGACTCCACTAGTATTTAAATTGTATAACGACATCACCAAACTTTTTGACTCAGGTCTGAGTCGATCACTTCAATTTATAGATGGTTTTCTTTTCTGTGCACATTCGTCTTTTGCCCCTGAAGAAGAAAGTTGGGAGACAACACATAAACACTTTTTTTAAATCACCATGTAAGCATGTGTTCTTGGCATCTAACTGGTATAAAGGCCACTTCTTGTGAGCTGCTAGGGAAAGGACACAAATAGTGTTAAGTTTCTCTATTGATGCAAATGTATCTTTATAATCAATGCCAGGAGGGTGGTTTAAACCCTTTGCCACAAGTCTGGAACTCTGGATTTATATCTCTCAATGAAACCATAATGATCGTACTTTATAGTATACACCTACTTGCACCCAACAACTTTCTTTCTCTCAAGAAGCTTGGTGATTTCTCAGGTATGATTATGTTCAAGAGCCTTCATTTCTTGCAACATAGCCTCTTTCTATTTTGGTTGAGATAAACCCTCAAATACAGAATTAGGAATATAAATATAATCAAATGATGAGATCAAACTAGAAGAATAGGCAGAAAGAGCATGGTCGGACACAAACTTATTAATAGAATGCACTGTACCAATATGCAAGGCGATTGGAAATGTCCAAATCTGAAAATTGTGGAGGTTCACCACTTCGTAAACTTGCATTCAGAGATAACATTTGATATGCATCTTGAGAGAGCAGAAGGCCCCTTCATCGTCTTCTTTTTCCTCTCAAAGAATTGGCCTTTGCCAAAGTTACCAAGCTGTCTTTGACCACCCGAGGATCACTTACACTTGCTAGTTCCTCAATCTCCACTTCAACATTATCTTCACTTCCTTGAATAGCATATGAGAATGCCAATGGAGCATCAGTGCTTCCACTTGTATATGCTTCTCGCTTTGAGTCGCAGAGGACGAGAATAAAATTGGGTGAATTCAAAGAAGGCGATATCCATAATAACAAAGCATTTTCTAGATGAAGGGTCATAGCACTTGTACCCTTTTAGGGATGGAGGACGCCCAATAAATATACACCTCACAACTTTAGGAGATAGTTTGTCATAATGAGTGGAAAGAACATAAGAAAAATAGAAACAATCAAAAGCGTGAGGAGGTACAGGAAATGGATGACTTCTAGGATGCGACACTTTATGAGGACATTCACCCCTAGAACAGACGTGTAGGCATTCTCTTGATGAGATGGTTGTAAGAACATCATTACTTGACAAACGTTTTAGGGCATATACAAAAGAGGAGGGACTGAGAGCCATCAAGGAGGTATCAAGTGAATTCAAGTGTAATACTTAAATAAAGGAAAGGAAAAGTATAAGCATCAACTAGAATTACTAAGGTAAGTAGTTACGACTTACCAAGGATCAAAATTTTGGCTGAAATTATCGGTTTCTGTCCCCACCGAAATGATAATTTGGGACCGAAATTTCGATCATTAAATGCATGGTGTTCAAATTATCGGCCAAAATTTCGGTTTCGGTCCCGTCCGAAACCGAAACGAAAATCGAAATTTTGATCCTTGCGACTTACAACTCCAGTTGTACTTGAAAATTTTGATTAATGAAATAAATATGGCTTTTAGTTTTAATTTATTTTGCTAGTTGTTTATCCGTTCTAACCTCATGTTGTCAAGTCTTTTTGGGATGATTAAGTTTACATCGTAAAGTCTACGTACATGGATTTTGGGGCATCACACGAAATTTTGACATTTTACCTGAATCTTCAATTAGATTATTATTACAAATCTCCATTATAGTCTAGAATACCGATTTAGAAGACAACCATGTGACATGAATTATGTGAATAAGTCACATTCCACTGAGCAGATTAGAATAACCAAAACTACAGACACGAAGAGGCAAAAACTCGTGGTGTTTGGTCATTGTTGGATAAGAATGGGCTAATTTTTCAACAATCTTCCTTGCCTACATTTTCAATTAGATAAGTTTCAAATTTATACAAGAATCTCCCACCTTTTTTTGGTTGATAAAACTGCAACTTCATTAGAAATAACAGTAGCACTATAGTAAAAGAAAAAGGAGATGATGTCAATTGTGACACTTAGTACATACCACCACCAAAAACAGGAAAAAATAGGGTTTTTTGCATATACCCCCTATGTTGCTATGTTTTGGCATATTTATAAATGCCACCCCTCTCACTTATTTATAAATAACCCCCTAATTTATAGCTTTGTGTTTGAATAACACCTTGAGTTACTATTCTGTTAGCTGTTATCTCTAAAAAAGCAAATTGCACTTATACCTACGTTGCTTTTTTTTTTTCTAGTGTTAGAAATATTTCTCTAAACATCACTTTACTTTTTTAGATACAATGCTTAATGGAACAATAACTCAAGGTGTTATTTAAACACAAAACACCAAATTAGGGAGTTATTTATAAATAAGTGAAACAGGGGGTGACATTTATAAATAGAGTTATTGTACAATGGGTGTCCACCCATCATGTGCATTAAAGCAGTCCACACATCCGTGTGAGGTTCACGAACTTCTATGCGTTGGAAGTTCGTGTATGTCATGCAGTCACACAGAAGTGTGGAGTGTCGTGTCCACCCATGATAGGTGGACACTCATTGTAGACTAACTCTTGTAAATAAGCCAACATATAGGGAGTTAAAATCCTATAATTTCTCTTTCTGTGTGCCCCAGAAGATGCCAATTGGAAGCAACTTCCAAAAGCAGGCTCTCCTTCCCGAGAATAGATTAGCACTCCATCCTGCGAGTAGCGTTGCACAAAATTAAGCCAAACATAACTTGTTAAGTCCCACTACAATATAGCATATTTATTTGGTGGAACACCAAGTGACATAAATTCTCTAGAAAGTCGCATTCCACTGAACAAATTATATTGAACAAAATATGGATAATAATAGGCAAATCCAAGATATTTGGTCACTTTTCAAGCCTAATGACTGTATTTTAAATCAAAATTACAAGTTTTTGGAGAATCATTAGTGTTCAATTAGTCTAAAATGTTTCCAATCATTGGGGAATAAGACTGTTGAACATGTGGTGAGAACTATATGCATAGGTAATACTCAGGCTTAAAAGCACCATCTATACAAAAACTATTAGCTGCAATAACGGGACTAACAAAAAATATAACAGAAAATAATCACATGCTCAATATTTACATCATATAAATATTCCACAATAGAATGCTACATGAAAAATATTTCAACACCACAGAAGTCAGAATAGAATAGAACAGAACCTGATCAAGAACACTATATGCAACCGATTAATCTTTCTCTTTATGCTGCTTAAGCAAGTCAATTGTAGAATTGGATCAAAGATAGCAAAAGAGTAAAGAGTAAGGAACCAGAGTACTACAAAAAGAAGTTTCACTAAATAGAATAACAAGTTACCAGTGAACCTTAGATCCTTGTGTCGAACACAATATCGGACAACGCTGCCACACCCATCAAACTAGCTGCTTAGATCCTTCAACGCTCCAAGCAGCTGAAGCAACTTATTTAATTGTCCTTTAGATCGAAGGTGCTCCTACAAAAAAACATACAAAGACAAACATTAGATTGAGTACTGCATTTTCACAGTACCATCAAGGCATCACCAATGGCCTTGGACTCCAGAGAGCATCCAGCTTGCTGAATTTCTTCATATATTTTCAACACATCTAATATTTGCCCATTAGATGCAAGAGCTGATACAAGTACACTCTTTATCTCATTGAAGTTCTTTACTAGTATTCCTTGATTGAGAATCACCTGTCACCAAAACAGTGATTTTGAGATCTTTTAGATTTAGTTACTAGAAGCAGCATGAAGCAGGAATGAGTACGGGAGCCGAAGCATCAACAAAAAATATAAACTTAAATCATTTTATGGCCCAAAGGAGTGGGAGCAAGAATCCAGAGCAAAGGTGGCATCTTGGGTATAAGATTCCTGCTCCTGGACCTATAACTACAAATTCATGACTTGAAAATAATGGCATGACAAAGGCTTGAAAGAGCAACAAACGCAAGCATCCCTAGTAGACCAAATGAACATAAAACTGTCTTGTGCATTTCCCTGGTAAAGAAAGCTTGTGAAAAGAGGCAATTTCACATTCCTACTACTATGAACTTTGAGAATGAGTTGTGTTTAGGCTTTAATATGCTTAAGGCTTGGTAGTAGTAGGTAATAACAAGGGGAAGAAGAAAGGAAAAAGAAATTATTGTTGGACTCATTGTTGTCATGTTGTCCCTACCCTCATTGCCACATAAAGGAATTATGGAATTATACAATGGGGAAAATTAAAAAAAATAGTTGAAAAGATTAAGAAATACAAAAAATATAGGAAAAAGAAGAGGAATTGGGGATTTTTTTTATTAATAAAAAAAACTAGTGAAGTAATAGATTCACAAGAAATTGAATAAGGCCTTATCCCTTAAAAAAACTTAAAATAATAAAAAATAAAAGTCATGCGATTTTAATTTATCAAGGAATCAAACATTTGGAGACAGAGCTCTATATTTCACTTGTCATGATTTAAATGCCCAGAAGAAATCGAATAAGTGCCTTATGCAAACTGTATATAATAAAAAATTGCCAATTATATATTTCAATTAATAAAAATTTTGGTGGCAAAGCTTGATTCATTTGCATTAGCTTATCCACAATTCCTTACACATTAGCATGAAACTCCTACTTAGGCAACAATATGAATATGCAAACGATCATTTTATGCATAATCTTTCTCAAGATGCATAGAATTTTTGGACAGCTTATGAAACGTTCAATGTGATGATGGCCATCGAACCTAGATGCATGCATGTCTTCACTACATATTTTCCTAGCTACTCAGGATTCTTCAACCAAAATAATTGCTTTTGCAACACCATGCTACCTCAACACCCTATGTCTTCCCCCTTATACAATGTAAACTCTCAATTCAATTTTTGCCCTACATGCTTCAACCCTCCTCTAGTGAAACCAACTCACCAAAGCTATGCTGCACACAGCTCATATACCTCGGATACCAACCATCACAAGGGACACAATTTTTTTGACCGCTCATCTTACACTGCAGCCTAACGTCGTTGTGTTCATATAAACTCACTCACCTATCAAATTTAATATTACCTATCTCATGACAAGAAGTCATGCTACCCTTATGTAGCTCATTATGCCTCCTACGTCAGGATCATCCACATTCAATGAGTCTTCATTGCCCAGCACATGAGCCTATCACCCTTATGCTCTGCCTACATATCAAGCCCCAAGCGCATCTAGCCCTTGCACTCTATGTCGGGCTACCATGCACAATTTTGTCCCATGCAGCTTCCAATATCTCTCTACCTTGCCACAAATGCTTCTCATTGTTTGTCCTAGCTACATCGCAGTTATCCTCATGTAAGATGAAGCATTAAGTTTGTAGAAGTCTCCCATCTCGGGATTTCTATCGTCAATATATAACTAACATAGTCCCATTCATATGCATTGTCACATAGTATGACATATCGTAGTACCCCTAAGCACCATCCTTTGGCACCTAGACCACAATGAGACCATCAAGATGCACTCTAGCACATCTGCGCTTACCATGTATATAATAGCCGCTCAAACTCAATCCTCTTTAGGATTATAAAGTAAAATCTTTAGAATATAGTGGGAGAAACTAAAGTGCATTGGTTTAGCATCCACCTGATGCTCACTAGTTGAACCACATTGGAGTCATACAATTCCTTTGCATGCCTATGTCGAGACCCCGTTACACCTTTCCTACCTACTGCACTTGGCCAAATTTCCCTACATACATGCCTCTTAAGAGGCGACACATCTCACTCGCATGCACATCCCAATATCTAGTTGTATTCGTATGTTTCATATGCCCAAGCAATAGGGTCATGAGCTCGGTCACACCTGTCCCAAGCATCCAACACCGTGATCTACCCCCAATGCCTTTTGCCGCCACACTATCACCCGTTGTGCCTCTACACATTGCATTTGATATGTCATATAATGAAGGAAGCTTTATCGTATTGATGAAATATCAGACCTAGGTGGAGGGTGCCCTCTTGAATATTTCTCAATAAATGACCAAGGGTATAGTATTGAAGGTTTACTCTCGAGTTAAGAAATTAAGATGGGTGTCTTTTACTTACATTTCTACTTACATAGGGATAAAGACCTTAGCTTTGATGGATTATAGTGGGTGGTTTTTGTGATATGGTTGAAAAGACTGTATGAGTGTTATGGAGGAATTCATTTTGAGAAATTAGATGTAAATTAATTTTCCTTGAGAAATATACCCTACTGAATCAAGAACTTCAAAAGACGATAAATCTTAAGCCAACTCAAGATTTTGGCCAAGATCAAAGATTCAAGAAAGATCCAATCAATATAATTTAAAGAAATCATTTATCTTGCACATATATCAAGAAAATTAGAGAAAATAGCGAGAATACCAATGGCCTCACACGAAACCCATCTTAGGGATGAATAAGACGAGAATCTCTCTTTCTTTCTTTCAATATTCATAAAGCATTATTAAAGCCAACTATAACAAAAACTCCTAGTACTAAAAATCGTAGAAGGTATCTCGAGACCATCGAAAGCAAAGGGTAAAATACGTGGTACTTTATTACTACCTAAATTACCCCTTCTAATGATGAAACCTTTGATCGGACGATCACAAAATACTTTAAGTTTAAATTTTGTCAGTTTACGTATGACCTATTTTCAAGCAAGGAACCACATAAGATTGATGCGAAATTGGCCTTATTTGAATGCTTACCAAAGTAGCTTTCCAATGATTTAAGAAACTTGCTATTTTGATGAGAATTAAAGAAGTTTCGATCTGTTTTTGGAGGTTGCGGTGAAAGTGGCGATTTTAAGGGTGAAAATACGTAATACTTTATTACTACCCAAATTACCCCTTCTAATGATGAAAACCTTTGATTAGGCGATCACAAAGTACTTTAACTATAAATTTTGTCAGTTTACGTATGACCTATTTTCAAGCATCAAACCTCATAAGATTGATGCGAAATTGGCCTTATTTGAATGCTTCCCAAAGTAGCTTTCCAACAAAACATGCTATTTTGATGAGAATGAAAGAAGTTTCGAACAATTTTTGGAGGTTGCATTGAAAGCGACGATTTTAAGGGGTCATGTTACACTTAAGCTTCACGACACTTAAGAGTGTAATGCGATGCAGTCCTCTATCAGCAGTCCTCATGCTTCCCTCATATATGATGATCCACATGCCTTTTATGATGACCAATTGCAATCCATTTGCTGAAATGATGATCGACAAAGATCCAACTGCTGGAATTATGAATAAATATCTTATGGCTGAAACGAGAAATAAGGAAGATCCTCCGGTCGACAAAGATACTATAATGAATTGAGTCATCCCATGTCCACATCTTCGTAAAGTGGGGTCTTCTATAATGTTGTACATCCACACATGGGGTATTCAATTACCCATTAGTGGTACAGGAGGCACACAGCTTTTTTATCTTTTCTGGTGCCTCCGGTACACTTTGAAGGGTCCGATGTCCGCATCACATGCCTTGTAGGGGTGACAATGGACTGGGATTAGGCTTACACTTTTGTTACTTTACAATAGGCCTGGCCCGAGCCTGACCCATTTAAAAGAGGTTTTCCTGGCCTGTTGCCACCCCCTAATGCCTTGCTCAGAAAATTGTGATGGATCTCTAATGCTAGTATGGACACATATGGGGTCTCCGATTAGAAACAAAGAAATGTAGCATAATAAAGAGAAGATAGGATATTAGACAACTTTTCAACGGTGAGTACCTAAGATACTGAGGACTCCACACGATCGACAAAACCCATGGAATATTAGATCTGGGATGTTCAAAAGATATGTAGAAAACTATAAGAACCTTCCAGAGATAACAACACCACCAACAGGTGATCATAAGAAAAACATTCAACAATTCTTCATGATAAAGAACGAAAAGAGACATTTTTCTATTACGGAAAATATCTCATGAAGAATGTAATAAGCATTACATTATGACACCAAATACTATATTAGGGAAAATATCTTATGACGAATGTAAGAAGCAATACATTATGACACCAAATACCATTTTTTTAAACATTGGGCACGTTTGAATTCCTCTACTCCATAACAAGTTTAGCACTTGTTAACATGTAAGGCTGGTAAAGGCCTTAACACGTTGCTTGTCAAACTTATGGACTTTAGAATGTGTTTGAGTAGCTCTTTTTAAACGTGTATCACGTTGAAACGAGTTAGAAGCTTTGTTTGCTTGAACATTTATATTTCAGGTAAGTGGTCAATTGTAACAGCCCGGATTTCCGTTTCCAGAAACCCGTGCCGTTAGGATCATACTCTGGATGATCCCGGATCGATCACACGTGTCCGCGCATATAGCGGAAGCTAGGTGGACACATCCGAGCAGCGGTAGTCTGAGTCAAACAATTTCTACACTAAATACACGTCAACAATATTTAAATGTAAAGAAAAACATACACATTCCCAAAAAGGAACCAGGAAGAACCATCGGTGATGGACGTACATCACCCAAACAATGGTTCCCGATAGTGGTTCCGAAATGGAATGTGGACTAACATAAAATAAGTAAATGTAGAACTACATATGTTTATACAAAGGTGGCCACCAGGCACACAGTAATCCAAAAGATCAAAAGTACAAAATGTCGGGCATCAATACCCAGGCTACGGATAAAACTCGTCCGCCTGGACGTCCGTCTCCTCGTCCTCTGCCTCGGCCTCGGGATCCGGCTGATAATCCGGGTCACTCTCGGTGCCGGGCACTGCAGCCTCAGAACCTAAAAGATTTCAGAAAGCAGGGTGAGCTACATCATAGCTCAATAGAAGAAAAACCATCTAAATGAATTGAATATGCAGATCATGCTATCTCATATCAGAAAACAAATCCAGATCATGTACTCAAAGCAAATCAGTTAAAAGCTGGAAACCTTATGCAAGATGTCAGATGTTATGCAGATATATTATCAGAATACTTAAAGTGTGTCTATTTAACTTAAGAAACTCCCGTGACTGTATAGCACGGAGTAAACAGGAATGACCGATAGGAAACCCCAACCAAATCGTCGTTCACATGAACAATTTTGAAAGTGCAACAATACCTCATCTATGGAGCGCTATTGTGCCGAGGATTTGAAAGCAAATGCACAAGTGTGCCTGGACTCCGGATTTACCGCCGGGCGGTGGGGATCATCTGGATTAAATCATCAAATCACATACTTATATACCTCCCACGGATCGGATAGCGAGGAATTGAGAAAGCAGATTTTGGATATACGGTCGGAAGCAATCAAAATGACAAGGATCGTGCTATGCATACATGCTTGGTAAAACAGAAATCAGGGCATGAACATGAAATGAACATAAAATCATACTCAAAAGCAGTTTAAGTTGGTTTTCTCCTACCTCAGAACAGTTTATCTTCTAAGCAAATCCAAAGTTTTTTCGACGTGTCAGGGTTTATCCTATACCATATGCACAGTACATTAAGTGTTAGGAACGTCAGAGAACTACCCGGCATAATATCCGGGGTGTCTACTTCATGAAGTCAAGAAAGGCAAAAACAGGGGTGAGTGATAGATCACCACCCACTGTAGATCGATCACCACCTTGGTGATCGATCACCAACCTGCTTATCTCTCTCTCAACACAGTCAAGGTTGATCGATCACCACCTTGGTGATCGATCACCAACCCTCCTGTAGATCGATCACCACCTTGGTGATCGATCACCAATGCAATTTCAAAAACTTCCCCCCTCTGTCCACATCACTTCCTTATACAGATTGATCGATCACCACCTTGGTGATCGATCACCAACCTCATTGTAGATCGATCACCACCTTGGTGATCGATCACCAACTCCCTTGTAGATCGATCACCACCTTGGTGATCGATCACCCACTCGGGCAAGAACTTCCCAGCTTCTGGGGTCTCTGTTTCCCATGAGGCTTATACAGATTGATCGATCACCAGTCCTTGGTGATCGATCACCAACCCTCAGTGATCGATCACCACCCTTTGGTGATCGATCACCAATGACAGAAAAGCTGTCATTAATGGAGTTCACCTCCATCCATTTTGATCTCCCTCCACTAATGGTTGTTCAATCACTATTAATACCTCATAAATACACACTTTAAGCTATTCATTTAACCCTATTTAACACACACAACTCACCTTGTTCGTGGGTTTCTTGGGGTTCCGGCAATGACCCGAAAAGAGGGTTTCAAACCTAGATCTCGGAGCTCTTCCTCGATCCGGATCCGGCGAGAAGCTCTTCCGCTCTGGTTCGACAGATCAAGGCCTCACACACCAATCTCAAACCCCAGGTAACTCAATCACCTTGGTCTAGCTACTCTAGCTTAGAAATCCCTCATCTTCTCTCTTGCTAACCCCTTTTCTTCTCTCTCAAAGGATCTCTTTCACACCTTCTTAGCACAAATCTCCAACCTATGGAGCAATTAGGGCAAGGGGATGAAGGAGAAGAAAAGTGGAAGTCTCTCCTCTCTTGTCTCCCTTCCTTCCTCTATAAGCTACCTCCTCAAAACAGAATTCCTGTTTTGCCCTTGGTGCCTGTTCCGGTGTGAAGCATGAACACAGTTGCTTCTGCGCAACGTGTTCCACCTACCCTCTACACATCTAGGATCTAGATGAAATTTCACACGTGATCTCATCTCACCACAGTGCCACATTATTTAAACTAATATAACCCTAAAGTTTTTGAATCAACCTTGGTTTCCGTGCCGGGCACGCGAATCAAAGCAGTCAGGCTCGTGTTCTAATTTTTGGGGTCGTTACATCAATCGTAAGTGAAATTTAATTTCACCATCCAAACTGTAGGCTGCAATCGGGACGTGCTAGATCGTTCATTTCATCTATAATTTTGATGGCTCACAATCCAAACGTAGTAGAATGTTTGGAGCAGTTTTTTTTCACGGTGCACATAAGTGATCGGGTCTTCTTGGCCCTGTTTGGTCCACGCCCCGTTTGGTTTGCACAAAAATGTTCCTAAAATTTTCATTATATATATACTAATTATTTCCGAGCTAAATGCAGGATGCACTTACGACTGCCATTTATGTAACTATCACTATTAATAATTAATCCAAATGGCGTGAAGCGATCGAGAAGAGTTTGTTTTTTCTAGGTGATCACATACCTTAACCGGCTACATAGACAAAAATTAAGAGAAAATAAACACATAAAACTAGCACCAACACAAGAAACCAACAAAAAAAGTGTTTATCACACAGCAACGTCTCCCAAGCTCTTGGTCACTCGGACTCACTTGGAACGTCAATGACCTCCGTGTGACCCTCCTTCGCAACCAAGGAAGACGATGTCCCATCTCTTTTTGGTTGTTTGGGGTCGAAGAGACGGTTCATTTTCCTTTCCTTGCGTCCTATGTAACTTAGCAGATTGCCTTTTTTCAGTTGTCTTCGGCTCTTTCGGCCACAGTTGGCGCTTGCACTGTTTTAGGCTTTGGTACTCTTAGTAGTGAAAGTCCTTTAGATGAAAGGTCCATTACTGGACTTTGGGCTGCCTCGTTGGGTATCGGCTCGGTATGTTCTTGTGCCCAGTTGACACCAGTTTGGGCGGCTGTGGCTGCGGGGCCCAAAGGGGATGATATGATTGTTCGGGTATATGGGATATGTGTGGTCCTTTTTGGATTGGAAGAGCTTCCGGCATCGCTAATCTGAGACATACCTCCTGAAAGAACCTGTATATTAAAGCTTCTAGAAAATTAGTTGAACTGATTTTGAATTTGATTATTAAACAATAATATGCCTACCAAAATTCATATATGAACATGCAAAGACAACCAATATCAGTATTTTCTGAAAAATAAAAAAAACAATATCAGTAAGAGCATTGCAGCTGACCAAAATGTCCTCATTTCATAAAAAAAAAACACTGTGATTAGACCATAATAGCCAAAAATTCAAGTTAAACTCTAAGTTGACCAAAAGGTCGCATTGCTCTTCCACACAAGCTCCACATTGCCAGAGCTCCTAAACTCTAAGCTGTAAAAACTGGCTAATGAGTTTGTGGAAGGGGGTTGAAGGGCTTGTGGGAAATGGAGTGGCTGCGCAGGAAGTAAGGTATCTGTACGGGAGTGGAAGCTCTCCCAAACTACTTTTCAGAGACTCTAACACCACCTCCAACTGTCCAAACAGTCTGTTGACCACCTTCTTTTTTCTTATTATTATACCAAATTCCAACAAGGCCTTCTTCATCTTTTTGGTCATCACCCAAAAACTGAAATGCAAAAACCACATTTTCAGATACCCAAAGCCTTGTCTCATGACCAGAAATTTCAAATCCCAGGGGAACTGAGACTATTGTAAAAACCTGACAAAACCCACTAACAAAATGAGTTTGTACTGGTTTATTTCAGTCCTAGTCCCCAAATGAGTTTGTACTGGTTCTTGAGTAATGACGAAGGGACACAACTGTTATATAATAGAAGCTGATATTTAGAACCCTTTCAGTAAGAAAGAAGAGGGTGAGAGTGATTGAGGGACATCAAATGATCTCAGTACCATGAATCTTATTGGCAAAGCACTCTTAGGGCAAGAATATGATAGGAAACAAATAAGATAAATTCTATGAGTGCTATTTTTCTTATAGTACTGGAGATAAGTGTGTTAGATAAAGAGCGATGTATCAACTAAAAGGCTTGGTGTCAAAACCCAAGTCTCTAATCATAAGAGCAACCAAAATAAGTTAACATAACCATCCTAAATGGTCTCAACCGTCGCATACAGTGATCCTCAAAAGAAATGCCTCAGTCCATCCACATCAATTTCCTTTGATCCTGCTGTTAGTTTAAGACAACTTCTTGGTCCCTTGCATCTTTTCTTGTCTCTTCTCGCATGTCCTTGGATTGGGCCACAAAGGCACCCCCCCCCCCCCCCACCACCCCACCCCCCGGAAATGAACTTCAAACTTCTAATTAAGTGAACTACTTGTTTCCAAAGTAATCCAAAAATAATGTTTTTCGACTAAGAAAACTTTCCTTTTCTAAATGAAATATCTAATCAAACTAAAATTTAAAAGAACCTTTAGCACTAGATTTCCCTCAAAGGTCCTATGCCGACCATTTTTTTCCGCTGCTGCAATCAATGAACTTTAATTCAACTAAAAGCCTAAATATTTTCTTTGGATTGTCTTAAATTCAAATATTTCAATGGATACAATGAGCACTAAGAAATGTATTCTTGCAAAAACCTCCCTATATGATGATACCCAATGGTTAACTTAAAAGTAATTGATCGTAATTTTACATGATCTTGTCTTAGGAGAGATTTCAATAGCTGTCATAATAAGTATATGATGATACCCAATGGTTAACTTAAAAGTAATTGATCATAGTTTTACATGACATTCCATGGAATGTCTGAATATTCCCAAAACAAGTAAGAAGGGCAATCTTTTCGATGATTGCCACCTTAAATGTATTTATATGCGGGACAGGGCCATATTTTAGTCAATTAAATATAGCCAAGTTCATTTTGTTAAGCATGTATTTTCCTTTCGCTATTTATATGATAAGAACCTGACATGAGCAACCAGCTAGATATTTCCTACCAGCAGAATAAGGCGATTAAGAAAAGGCTATGCCATTATGTTAAAGACTTAAAGCTAACTGCGCGCAGCTGATTCGTTATTCTTTAAGAAATTTTTTGTTAGTGCTAAACCTCTTCTTTTATATGTGAGAACATAATTTCTGTATAATTAACTGATAATTTTTTCATCTAAATGCTATCCGAGTAGCCCCTCTTGTTCTGTTCTATCTTTGTCGATTAGACCAAGGAGCTACTTTTTTTTAATTGCCTTTAAGTTTACGAAAGTTCTTTATACTCATTTGGGTCCTGGATACAAAATTGGAAAGACCTAGTATAATTTATGTATATATATCCTAGCAGCTTTTTATTTAATCATTATTCAACACTCTCGTTATTTCAAATTTACAACTTTTCAGTGACTTTATACCCCTTGTAAGTCTATATGACTGCTGCCCATCTTTGATCCAAGAGTAAGCTCTTTTTTGTAACTCCAAGGATCTTATCTACTTCCTGCACATCAGCCTGCTTCGTGAAAGTGGTTTCGTATCATTAAGGTGAAAGAAACTAAAAGACGATTGCAATTGATATGGAAATTGCATACAGGGAGAGGGAAACTGTATCTGTAGATGAATTGTGAACCAAAACTTCTTCATGATAGTCCAAAAGAAACGTAGTTGCTTACTATTTCAATTTACTCATTTTCGAGCAAAAGACAGAGATTGGCCATTATTTCATCACATAAATTTGGTAATCAATCAAGAAAGCATTGTCCATCTTGTAAAAGCCCTTATAGCCAACATCCTTGCTAATGACATTTCAAGGGATAGAGAAGGTCAATTTGCCCACATTCAATTAGCTTGCAAAATTTTTAACCAATTTTCTGACTACAGGTGCTCCCCAATGTTTAGATAAATTATAAAAATCTTGGCCACTAGAGCTAATAGATTTACATCTGGATCAGAAGAGGCAGCCAACATCTTGATCATCCAAAAGTTGGGAGATCATTTGGGAAGAAAACTAGGAAGCAATTTTTTGGAAGTTGGCCAATAGATCAATACATATTCTACTTCTTAGAACTTGCTTAGTTTAGATGCAGAAACATAACATCTTTTATATTACATTGCAAGAAGGCTGTTTACTAGCTTAGTTTTAATTTTGTCCCTTATGAACCAAAGTGGCCCTACTCGATAGAAAGGTATAAAAACTTTGAATAACAGTATGAGTAACTTGATAATGTCATAAATATCCTATATAATGGAGAGACAAATAGATGCTCAAATCTCTCTCTCTCTCTCTCTCTCTCTCTCTCTCTCTCCATTTGAAAATCATGTGCAAGCCACTAGTTATGCTAAATGTGAGGATACTCTGAAATAGAGCCAGAAGCTTGAGGACAAACAATGCCCACCTTGAAAATTTCATATATCATGAGATACAGACCATATGAAGTTCTTTTTCGAGACTCTAGATAAGGATCCCAATGTGCATACCATTCAATGATAATTAGGAACCCGTTTAGAAAATTGTTGACTCGGAATTTTAATTTTTTTTTTTAGAAGAAAACAGCAGAAATCACTCAAAGAAAAACAAAAAATCTTATACAATTTCACTAGCTGTCATAATTTATGGATATGAGACCTGTTACAAAGTAATTACATTATAAAACAATTAATAATTATATTTTGACAAGTTCAGACAAGAAATCTATATTCATGACCATAGTAATTTGATAACCAAAAAAATACACTGTCTAATATAATCAGAAATTAATTGTTTGAAGAAGATAACAATCCTAAAAAAGGGAAAACTGAAATAAACCATGGAAATAAAACCTAAGATTTGTGTCTTCGCTTTGCTTGCTCTAATCTCTTTTAGTTAGTGAGAATTTTATTTGGGGTAACTATAAACAAGTCAATGACAACCCTTCCTCTATTTTGTTTTTACTAAAAATAGAACCTGAGATTCAAGTTATTGATGCACCATATGATTCCACCTTACATTCAACATTTAGAAATTAGTTCCATCCCACATGCGATTGGAAATAGTGTCCCGATATGTTCGCATCATCTCCCGTTGTTGTCTCATTTGGGAGGCACGGAGATCCGCACCAGATACGTATTGAGACCCCTCATCGTCTGGTGGGAGCACTCTCTCATGTCGCCATTGTAGGAACATTGCGCCCTCATCGCAGTAAGCAAGGATGAAATTGTGCAAGATACAACACGCATAGGCAATCTTTACTTGTGTTTTATAAGTGTACCATGGGGCCATTGTAAGTACGGGCCATCGTTGCTTTAAGACCCCGAATGCGCATTCTACCACGTTGCGCAATTGGGCGTGCCTCTTGTTGAATAGTTCTCTCGGCTTCCTCGGAGGATTTGAACTATTGAATTCAGTCAAGTCGTATCGGGTCCCGCGATACGGGGCTAAAAAACTCTGCATGTTTGCGTAACCACCATCTGCTGAAACCTTATTGGGCCCAACGCACCAGTAGTTGTTTCTTTTTCAAATGAAGCTTCCAAACAACACTAGGTTCAATTTTACATGAAACTCATTTCTGTAGAAGATTATTAGATACATTTCTGTAGAAGATTATTAGGTATATTAACAAATGGTATTTATAAAGAAATTAAAAAATTTACAATGTCTATATAAATGTTCCTATTTTTCTAATATTCTCGCATTTTTCTATTATTTTATATTTTCCTAAGCTTTAACTATTTTAACTATTTTATTTATTTATATTCCTTTATATAGTGTATACTATTTATTCATATTATCAACAGTTAAGCCATTTTCGTATTGAGGCAACTTATGTAGAAGTTTACATAGAAGGAAAAACTTGCATATGCATACAGTTTTATTGACATGGGAAAGGCTCACGATAGTGTCGAGACAGAAAATCTAGTGGACGGTAAGTAATAAATCCATCTCGAACTTATATGTTGAGATCATTCAAGACATATGAGAGGGCAATAACTAGTGTAAGAATTAAGTGTGGAGAGACGAGTGAGTTCTCTGTCGAAGCTGAGTGGCATCAAGGGTCTGTCATGAGCAATTATTTGTATGCCTAAATTTTCTAATTCTCTCAATTGTTCTAATATTTTTTCTAAATTTTCCTATTTTAGATATAATTTTATGCAATTTTTAACTATTATTTAAATATATGTCATCTCTCTACGATGCGAGACGTGTCAGTCTCAGGCCTATCCAAGACAACTCAGATTTTTAAGATTTTAAACTATGCCCCATGCAACACCAAAAACATGTTTTAGAGGTGCCACGTTCATCTTTTGGAGGCTTGGACCAGGCATACAACTAAACCAATGAACCATATAACCATTTTCACACACGCACACACACTGAATACCAATATCATACCTATGCCTGGTACCCGCTTTAGGAAGTGAGAGACCTGAGTTCGAATCCCACCTTGAGGCCACCCTAGGGATTTATATCCCATGCAGACCTAGCATGTTTTAACTTGGGTGTGCACATGCCCCTGGGATTAGTCGGGTGCTCTAAGAGGCCCGGACACTCAGTGATGTAGGACGAAGTCGCTCACTAACCCTACAATAGTAGAGTCGCTCGCTAACCCTAAAGTAGCAGAATCCCGCGTGGAAGGGGGTTAAGGGTCTTAAACTTTTCATTAAAATAAAATAAAAGAAGAATAAGATAGGAGATCTCCGGATTCGCTCTAGAGAGGCTTGTCGGCTTCGCACCAACGGGTTTCCAAGCCTTCCCACTAAGGCTGTCCGTCGGCTTCGCACCAAGTCGTACGAGAAACGATTTCTCACTTCTCAGGTTTTGAAAGAATCACTCCTTCGATCGAAAACTTATCTCAAGTTTTTCTAGGGTTTGCACAAAAGCAAGCTCTCAATTTTCATTATTCAAAAACTGTCTATTACAAAGCTATAAAGACCTTATATAGTAGGTCATAAAACAAAAGAAAACCCTAAAACAATTAAATAATAAAAGACAAGTTTAACCCTGAAACTTAAGTTCGAAATTAAAATTAAAACTACTCTACACGATTTCGATCAATCGAAAGTGACACTCGATCGATCGCAATTCAATTGATCAATCGAAAATGGTACTCGATCGATCGAAATTAAATCGATCGATCGAAATGTGTACTCAATCGATCAAAATTAATTCGATCAATCGACTGAGACATGCTGCGAATCTTTGCTTCAGGGCCGTTTGAAAGCCCATTCATGGGTCCAATTCTTCCTTGCTGATTTTCTTCGATTGGCTCGGCCACGATCCAAACATGCGGATCTAAATTCCCCGTCAATCTCCTCGACTTTGAAAAAGTTCGTCCTCGAACTTTGGCCGACATCGATAAACATTATCAAGTATGCTTGTTCCCCATGGATCTCGAAGTTTAGAATGGTCTCGGGCTCGGTAGGGACGATCGCAGATGCCTCTGCTTCAATGATTGCGGGTTCAGTAGGGCCTATCATGGATGCTTGGACTTCAATGATCTTAGGCTTTTCGACAGTTTCGAGATCTGCCACGGTCTCAGCAACTGGTATGGACTCTTCAACCGGACATTGTTCCGGCACAAGATCAAGGTGGATAACTGGATCTGGGTGAACAATGGGCGCCATCGGTTCTTCCATAGGCATGGAAGAACTGTGATTTATTATAGGTTCGGTATCTTCCACTGATAAAGGTACAACGATAGGTTCGGGTAGAGGAACTTCAACTCATAAAGATTTTCTCACCGGCACGGCTATGGGGACAAAATCTCTTGCCTCCGATCTTAAAGCATGAATCACGTCTAATACGTCTTCGGATAGATTGTGAATAAAATCTTTGATAATTATTGTGCTGATATTCTCACGCCATACAACCATGATCCGACGCGCTCTTAGTAACTCGCCATAAACGCTGCTAAGAAGCGCCTTATGCTTGAATATGAAACCGTGCTGCTCAGATGATCGACGCTTCTCTTTGCGCCAAAGGTTTTGTACCCTCGCCATCTTTTGGCGCACGATTGGAATGTTCCATCGTTCCACGAACTCTCATGGAAACCATGTACTTGTTCAAATCACGAAGGGCTTCGAGAACTGAGTCTTGACTCATGATTCGCCGATCCATTCCCCGAGGATTCGAACCGCTTTGATACCAAATTGACACAGGACGAAACCCTCAGGAGTTCGTGGTCCTCCAAGTGAAAAGATCACGTTTGGTTTGGGAAGGGTTCAACCTTGAACTAGATCCGTTAGAATAGCGATTCAAATCGGCCCTAGAGATAGAACTCTAGGTTTTCTAGATTAGGGCGCTCGCAATTCAATGATGGGATCACTGGTTTTCTCTGGGTATTTAATGCGAAAGGGTTTAATAACTTTGATGGGGTTGACGGTTGTTGAATCGAATTGAGTGAATGGATTAGGGAAAAGCTAGGGTTTATGATTTTGGGTGTATGAAAATATTTAGAAGCAAAGAAAGAAAATAAAATATAGAGATAGAGAAGAGATAGATGTTGTGGGCTTCACACCCTTGGCTTCACACCAAACCCTTCTCGGGAAATAGATCTGGGCTTCGCACCTTTGGCTTCTCACCAAACCCTTCTCGGGAAGAAACTCATCTCAAGTTCTAAAAGCAAAAACTCTTCTTTTTCATTCATCCAAAAACAGTTTATTACAAAGCTATAAAGACCTTATATAGTAGGTCATAAAACAAAAGAAAACCCTAAAACAATTAGATAATAAAAGACAAGTTTAACCCTGAAACTTAAGTTCGAAATTAAAATTAAAACTACTATGCAAGATTTCGATTGATCGAAAGTGGTACTTGATCGATCAAAAATGGTACTTGAACGATCGAAATTAAATTGATCAATCAAAATTAATTCAATCGATCGACTGGGACACGCCGCGAATCTTTGCTTCAGGGCCGTTTGAAAGCCCATTCATGGGTCCACTTCTTCCTTGCTGATTTTCTTCGATTGGCTCGGCCACGATCCAAACATGTGGATCTAAATTCCCCGTCACTCAAGTTATCAAAAACAAAATAATATCATACTTATGTTGCATTCATTTGTACCTACCAATACATAACAATCTTGAAACCTTTTTCAGGGTCTCGTATAACAAACAAATACGTCATACAAGCTCTAGGCAACTGTTGGAATGAAATGCAAGAATGTGGGTTGGGGGGGGGGGGGGCGTGATGCAGAAACTAACACAATGCAAATATGATGGGCTAAGATTAATGGTGAATTAATATGAATTTCCCAACAAGTTATCACAGAAAATAAAGAGAATTTCCATTAAGTAGTTTGATCTAGACCAAAATAGTGTTACTTTCGTCGTAAGTTCCCTATAAGATCTAGAAGATTAGGGTTCTTAGCGAACAACTAGATCTCCAACAATTTAGGGCTTCGAACGAACTCACAAGTGGGTTTTCGAATCCATGAAGAATTAACAACAAACGGATTCTAGGTATTTATAAATCAAAAGACTCAAATAGAAGAAATCCGTGTTAGGGCAGTTGCATGATCTTAAGGTTAGGTTACGGAAAGATTGAGCAAGCAAAACACAAATAATTTCGGATATTAGGAATAAAAATAACTAGAAGATTATCCAAGAACTTACAAGAAAGATGGAGATAAAAGTAAATAAGAAGGATAGAAAAGTTGGCCTTACACCAAACCGCACGTGAAAGAATAATCACTCTTCCAAGTTTTGAAAGAATCGCAGCCTCGAAGAAAACTTTGATAAAAGCTCTTAATTTGCAGCAACAATTTTCATTAACCATAAACTAACTAAAATTGTATTTACAATACCTTTATATAGGCGAAACAAACCCTAACTAAGCAGAAATTCAAAATAAGAACGTCTTAAAGCAACTAAAACTCTGAAATGACAAGTTTTGCCCCAAACTCATGATTCCGTTAACTTGCGGACGAGACTCACAGACGTTTGTCCTATGCTCACGGATGTTCGTCCTTTGTTCACGGACGTCCGTCGTGCACAAAATAGAAAACCTCATAATCAAGGACGTATGTCCTGATGTCATGGACGTTCGTGGATAAGGATGTCGTGAGCACGGATGTCTGTGCTTCAATTCTTCAGAATGCCTTCATTCTTCAGTTAGGAACCTTCGAGATATTTTCGCACGTTTCTTTCGGCTTCGATAGACCATAGGCGATTCTTTGAATCGGATGTCTCCATCAATTCCTCCCGGGTTAAAAGAATTCATCCCAGATGAACATTGGACGCGATAGTGCTCGAGGAGATCCAAATCAATCTGTTGGAACTCTTCTTTTGTGATCCACGTATTCTCTAAATCTGTCTTATTCTTCCACCTGACAAGATACTTTTGAAATCCCCCTTGGTTTGTAGAAACAATCTGATCTTCCAAAATATCCTCAATTATCTCATGAGGACGTGTAGGCGGAGGTAATGGAATAGGGAGGGAAACAAAGATAGGATTAGATGTGCAAGGTTCAAAAGGATTAGGTGGTGTAATTGCAAGGACATGGGACAGAACGAGATCCTTCACATTGAAAGTTGTACTAATACCCAAATCTGGTGGTAAGTTTAGTACATAAGCATTATGACCAACACACTTCAAAATCCTATAGGGTCCAGCACTATGAGCTTGTAACTTCTTAGCAATTCCTTGAGAGAAGCACTCAGGTCTATTTCGAACCATCACAAAATCACCATCTTGAAATTCTTTGAACCTTCGATGATAATCTGTAGAAATTTATATTTTTCATTACTCACATTAATTATTTTTTGATCGCAGTATGAAGTTCATGAATATGATGTGCACATGTAGATGCAGACTCTGACGACCTCTGGTGAACTGACATCAGAATAAGATCTATGAGTGTCCTAGGTTTGTAACTGTGCACAACTTGAAACGGTCTCAACCTTGTGGTTTTATTAACCGAATTGTTATATGAAAACTTTGCTACAGGTAAGATGTAATCCCAACTTATAACATGTTCACCTACAAGACACCTCAAGAAACTTCGATTAACAAGTTCAGTTTGCCCATCCGTTTGGGGATGATATGACGATGAAAATTGAAGCCTAGTCCTCATTTTATGCCACAATGTCTTCAAGAAATAACTGACAAACTTAACATCTCTATCCGACACAATGGTTTTGAGAAAACCGTGCAAATGAACAACCTCATTAAAGAAAAGTGTAGCAATTTTACTTGCATATGAGGTTTTAGAATAAGCTATGAAATGGGTCATTTTCGAGAAACGGTCCACAACAACAAACACTGAATCATGCTTTCGGAGGGTTTTAGGAAGCCCTAACACAAAGTCCATAGAAAGACCTTGCCATAGAGTGGCACAGGTAAAGGTGTATACAACCTAGTGTTTTGCTTCCTTTGTTTTACCAATTGGCAAACGTGACATTGATTGATGATTTTGACAACATCTCATGTAAGATTAGGCCAATAAAACCTATCTTCAACCAATGCAACAGTCTCGTCGCGACCGAAATGTCCGGCGACACCTCCGACGTGCAATTCCCACAAGAAATCTCCTAGAGAAGTGCGAGGGAATACACAAGCGATATTTCAAAAATAAATACCCATTGTGTAGGGTATAATTACACACTCTGTCAGACTGGTCACTCGCGAGTGAGGCATACTCTTCTCCAAAATTTGAACACATATGATAATCATCCATTAAACACTCAAATCCAGTCACCTCAACACTCATGGAGTGCAACGTCACCACACTACGGCTAAGGGCGTCAACAGTTCTATTCCCCACTCCAGCCCTATGTTTCAGCACAAAGGTAAACCCTTAAAGTTGTTCAACCCATTTCGCATGTCACAAATTTAATTTCTTTTGAGAGTTCAAAAATCATAGGGCCTCATGATTTGAGAACAAAACAAATTCTAACGATAACAAGTAGTGTCTCCAATACTTGAGAGATTGTACTACCGCATAGAATTCCTTATCGTACGTAGAATATTTTTGTCTGACCTCATTAAGCTTTTCACTGAAATAAGCTATAGGGTGACCCTCTTGGCTCAATACTCTACCAATACTTACGCCTGGCGCTTCACACGCCACTTCAAAGACTTTAGAAAAGTCAGGAAAGCGCATAACGAGAGCCTCGATCATATGAGACTTAATCTCCTTAAATGCTTTTACCATAGCAGACTCCCCATTTTTTTATGCAATTGGTGATAGGGGTCGTTACCGTACTAAAATTACGGATGAACCGCCTGTAAAAAGTGGCTAACCCATGAAAGCTACGAACTTCGTGAATGCTTTTAGGCTCAGGCTACTCCACAATAGCTTTGACCTTTTCCGGGTCCGCAGTCATTCCTTCAGAGGTTACGACAAACCCTACGAAGACAACACTAGTCGTCATGAAAGTACACTTCTTTAGGTTTGCGTATAACTTCTCTCCTCTAAGAATCAAACAAAGTTGCCTTAAATGGCCTAATTGTTGTTCCTTGCCACAGCTATAAATAAGGATATCATCGAAGTAAACCACGAGGAGCTTGCCTATAAAAGGCCTCAACACTTGCATCATGATCCGCATAAATGTGTAAGGCCATTTGAGAGCCCGAAAGGCATGAATTCATATAAACCATCTTTGGTCTTAAAAGCAGTTTTCCATTTGTCCTCGAGACGAACTTGAAATTGATGGTATCCACTCTTCAAATCAATCTTCAAAAATATTGTGGCACCAACCATCATGTCCAACATGTTGTCCTGCCTCGGTATAAGAAACCGATACTTGACCGTGATTTTATTAATGACGCTACTATCGACGCACATCCTCCAAGATCCATCTTTCTTGGGAGTGAGTAGCGCTGGCATGACACATGAACTCATACTCTCCCTAATGAATAGCTCCTGGAGAAGTTCATCAACTTGTCTTTTCAACTCCGAGTGTTCGAATGGATTCATGCGATAATGGGGCAAGTTAGGTGAAGTAGAATCGAGAACCAAATAAATGGCATGTTGAATATTCCTTAAAGGTGGTAATTCATTCGGAAGGTCTTTGGGAAAGACACCCTGAAACTCTCTCACATAAGTTCAACCTCTTTAAGAAACTCAACACTCGACTCTTTGGGTGACTCCATTGTGACAAGAATATAAACAATGTCCTCTTCCTTAGCACCTTGTTTAAACTCTAAACGGCTAACAATATTAATGACCTTAGTTGTTTTCTCTCTCTCAACCAGGCCTTTATCATTTGACTTGCTTGTTTTCAAGGTAAGTGCTCTAGGAGGTAGATTAAACTTATGTCCTTTGTGCATGAAAGAACACACGTTCGATCTCCCGAACAATGTAATGTCCTTATCGTACAACCAAGCCCTCCCAAAGATGATATGCCCAACATCCATAGGCACAACATCGCACCAAAAGGTGTCCTTATACGAACCAAACTGTATAGGAATCTGACACCTGTGTGATGATGAATCGACCCATGCTACTTTATAAGGTCGCGGGTGAGGTACGGGTGCAAGTCCCAAGCGAGAAACTGTGTTTTCTGAAATAACATTGGCACAACTTCCACTATTGATTGATTCTGCAAGCTTTCTCACCACACTTGGCTATGGTAAAAAAATGTTATCCCTACGCCCGTCGTCACTCTCATTTGATTAAGCTAGAGCACATCTAACCACAAGAGCCCGCGAGGTATTATCCTCCTCAACTGGTAGGAGACTTCCCTAAGACAAGCTACAGTTCGTTCCCCATATGATCCTCCTCATCATTAGGGAATGATTTGGGCTTATAGACTTCTACTTCCCCGTCTTCTATTCATCTTCAATTTCCTCTATTATGAACAAATTTCGGGAAGGACATTGTGCTGCAAAATGTCCAAAGCCATGACATTTGTAGCACTTGTTTTGACCACCGCCCTAGGGGCCTTCCAACATTGGACCCTTACCCTTATCAGCTTTAGTCACCGGCGTGGTAAGTGAATTGGACCTAGCCGAATCGGTATTGACATTAGGCTTAGACTCAGAATAGTTAGACTTGTAACTAGACCCATAAGCATCGAAACATTTGGTTTGGGGGGTCTTAAGGTATCGTTATAACTACTCGACTCTAACATTCATCTAGATCGGTAACAGGATATAAAATAAGTTCCCTTTGCAATTTTGGGCAGGGGCCCATCTGAAATCGAGATAAGGTAAAATTGTCTCATTCCTCCACATTAGCCTAGAACATCAAGTCCTCAAATTTATCAATGTACTCTGTGACCGACATATTCCTTTGATGAAGTGTTTGACACTGATCAAGGAGACATTCATCATAGGAAAGGCGAACGTACTTCTCATTTAGTTGGATCTTCCTATCTACCCATGTGGAAATGGGAAGAAGACCCTGGGATTGTCTGCGACGCGCTATACCCATTCAGTAAAGCCTAGCTTGGCCCATAAGCTTAACTTTGACAAACCGGACTTTGCGCTCCTCGGACATGGCATACCAATCAAAATAGGCTTCCATGTTAGTCACCCACTCTAGATAGACTTTAGGTTGTCTTTTTCCATCAAAAGTAGGCACGTCCATCTTGATGGACTTCATGATTTTGTTGTCCCGATTGGGTTGGAAATTAGGTCGGTGAGGACCGTCTCTTTACGATCATTGATGCGGACTCTAAAATGGTCATTGGTGATAACCCCATTCATTTCCTCGGCACGGGTCACTAGAGCCTCATGCTGGGCTCGTTGATCGCGCAATTGATTTTGCAGCTGAGTATGGTGATCGAGCATCTGGGCTTACAGATCTGCCTGACCCATGGTTAACTTAGTTGCAAGTTCATTAATAAGGGCTTCTATCTTAGCGGAATCCATAATGATGCAAGACACAAGCGAATATGAAACCTAGAACCTATATGAACACTGACGATCTTAAATTGACAAAGCTTTGATACCAAATCTGATGCAAAAACTAACACAATGCAAATATGATGGACTAAGATTAATAGTGAATTAATAATTAAAATATGAATTTCCCAACAAGTTATCACAAAAAATAAAGAGAATTTTCATTAAATAATTTTGATCTAGCCGAAAATAGTGTTACTTTCTTCGTACGTTCCCTATACAATCTAGAAGACTAGAGTTTTGAGCGAACATCTAGATCTCCAACAGTTTAGGGCTTTGAATGTACTCACAAGTGGGTTCTTTCGAATCAGTGCAGAATTAACAACAAACAGATTTTAGATATTTATAAATCAAAGGCCTCAAATAGAAGAAATCTCATGTAAGGAAGGTTGAACGATCTTACGTTAGGTTACGGAAAGATCAAGCAAGCAAAACACACAACTAATTCTAGATCTTACGAATAAAAATAACTAGAAGATTATCCAAGAACCTACACGTAAGATAGAGATAAAAGTAGATAAGATGATAGAAAAGTTGGCCTCGCACCAAACAACACACAGAAAGAAGAATCGTTCTTCCAAGTTTTGAGAGAATCACACCTTCGAAGAAAACTTTGATAAAAGCTCTCAATTTGCAAAAGCAATTTTCATTAACCCTCAACTAACTAAAATTGTATTTACAATGCTTTTATATAGGTAAACAAACCCTAACTAAGCATAAATTCGAAATTAGAAAATCTTAAAGCAAATATAACTCTAAAATGGAAAGTTTTGTCCCAAAACTCATAATTTCGTCACGGACGTTTGTCTTGTGCTCACGGATGTCTGTCCTTTGTTCACGGACGTCCGTCGTACACAAAACTAAAAGCCTTATAATCACTGACGTCCGTGGATACAGATGTTTACATGGCACTTGTAAATGCATATGCTAATTGTGGCCAGTTTAACGAGGCAAAACAGGTACTTTTTTTTTTTGATCGGTAATAGAGATTATATTAAAAACAGTTAAGACGCTGAGCGACATTACAATCCCAGTATATAGAGAAATCAAACCGGAAAAAAGAAAGGAAAAACAGCAAAAACAATAACATCGACACACACCACAACGAAACACAGCCAACGCGTGTCACACTCAACCCGGATCCCACGAAAAATCAGTGCACCTATCGCCACCCCACCCTCTTGACACCCAAAATCTCATCAAATCCATGACCGCCTTAACGACCATCCCCACCGGTTTACTCCTATTCTTGAAAATTCTGGCATTCCTTTCGCACCATAAACACTAGAAAACAGCAAACAAGGAAGCGGTTCAGTATCCCCCACTCTCCCCATCAATTCTCGCACCAGCCCAACTCAACACCTGTTGATAGGGTGTCTCCGGCACGACCCATCTAACCTTAAACGCCTTATACATGGCCGTCCAAACCTCGGCTGCGAAACTGCAGTGCAGGAATAAATGGGGAGCGGATTCCTCACCATTGGCACACATCAACTAAGCATTCTGTACATCGAGGCCCCTCCGGATCAGCACGTCCCTGGTGAGAATCCTTTCCTTGCAAATCGTCCATCCAAAAAATTGAATCTTCAACGGAATAGGCAACCTCCACAACCATTTTCCATCAAAAGTAGTGAGTGGCCGTGGCGACAGCAGCCCATAAAAGGACTTGACAGAGAATTTACCATCCTTGCTAGGATCCCAAATTCGCAGATCCTGCCCCTGAGGATTCCGCTGTAGGTCATATAGTCGCAACATCAGAGC